>JAUDJH010000036.1:0-2400000 GCA_036320925.1 Automeris io
TTTCTAGAGAACTGCTCTGTTGACGCGAGCTGACGAGCGTTTATTGGGATGAGCCGATAGCCAACCGCGAAAAGTACCTTAAGGGATGCTGATAAGAGCGAAAGAAGATAAATATTTCCAACCAAGATATATTCGCATCCCAACTGTCGTTAACCGGTGCTTTTACGCTCCGAGGCGCAGTTTTACTTCGATGCAGCGTTGAGTTTTTGCAGGCATTTCTTCTCAAGGTAGTAACTTCTCAAACGCTAGTAGATCAGCGTTAGGTTTGCCGCCCGAGCGATGTTCGTACCCACAATGGTGTCATTGTGTGGCCAACCTACCCCATAAATCGCTGGTTAAACACCGTAAGTTTTGGCCTTCTCAAGTCCGGTGAAGTTGTAGAGGCCTCTCTCGGTCACAAACAAAATTTCCTATCAAAAAAAAACACATCATGATTTGTGTACTATTTTTATATTTAATAAAACCACATTATAGGAAAATCCGTAACAAGATCCGAGGTGTAGTTTAGAAGATATAAATGAATACACAGAAAAATAAAATTCAATTTATATTATGCTAAGAAGGTTTCATTATTTTGTGACTTAGCTGTGACCAGAGATGGGTAAAATGTAATCTGATTAATGATGAATGATTACAAAATGTAGTCGTAATTTTAATTTTTTTGTTCTGTAATCATTATTAAATCCATTTAAAACATTAAGAAATCATAAATGTGTATACAATCTGGGATTTTGTAGTGTTTGAAACATAAATGAGCCAAATGCAGTCATATTAATGGTAAAAACGCTAAATGTAATCGTTAATCATTATTAGTAATCTGATTACATTTTGCCCATCTATGGCTGTGACTAGAGGTATGGCATAAATATTGGATTAGGCGCTTGGATTAGGTTTTATATTAGGTATTTGATGATAAAAGCTGGCCACGTTTTTAAATCACATCGAGAAGGCTTAGGCTGGAGTCCTATTTGGCGCGGGTGTACTCGCTAATGAATATAATTGGAAACAGTCAATTACGCAGGCTATATTTAGTGCGCGAATGCTAGCACTTGCTCAAACGTACCCCCTCGTCCAAATCACTCTTAATCTCATGGGACGGGGAATCGACACAACTAAAAGCAGGATACAGTGCCTGGATACTGATAACTGGGCCCCTTATCAACACCCTAGGCCTTTCATAATGCATTGCTGCCTCGCCAGAATTGTCGGGTAGACCAGGCTGCCATTAGCATGACAGATGATAAATAAGTAGGCAGATTAGGTATTTATACAAATATTGGATCATATAGTATTTAACAAAAATATACCTGTTACTTACTATAATATTAGCTCGATCTCTTTCCTGCATGCGAGATGACGCTAAATGTAAAAGGGAAGCGTCTGATATTTATAAATTAGATTGTCTATCTTTCTGCACACGAGTTATCGCCAGACACAAAAGAGAATGTCTAGTATTTAGTAAAAATTAATAAAATACTTTTACAATATATTATGCAACTAAATACAAATAATGGTCATCTTTACTTGACTGTAAAATATCAAGCATATTCAATCGAATTTCAGTAGACAGACAAAAGAAATGGCGTCAAACTTTTTTTTATACTTTACATAATATATTTTCCTCATTTCTGATTTTCCTTTACTTTATGGTGCACATACAACACAAATGAAAACCCACCAAACTAAAAAAGAAAACATCGATACCGATTTTTTTTCTACTTAACATAAAATGCATAATATCGGTAAAAGGTCCGGCGTCCATACATTGCGTAAACGTAAATTGAGAATAGGTATTTTAAATTATTAGTATTAGGTAGATTAAGTACGGGGCTCACTTAATTCGACCTATCTCTGGCTCTGATGCATTTTGCTTTGCAATATTTTCATAAAAATATTCTCATATTGTAGAGAATTTTCCGTTATAGATTTAATATTCTAAACTAAAGTGTCTCTTGCAGGGTTAAAGGGTGTCCTGGTACGTTTTAGCTCGTAATAGAAATTGCAATTGTTTTGAAATTGTGTCTCTTTTCAAGCGGTGCTCATGAATAAATTACGCGACGTTTTACAACGATTTATCCTTTGTGGCAGATTGTACTATATTACTCAAACGTTTGTACTACTACGATTCAATCTCTTTAACCAGTGCTCTGCCCACATGCAGACATGACATGCAGAGAGTCATGGCCTCTACGCCATAGCTCATATAACGATATCATGGGTGACTCAATGAGCAACGCTCGGTATCAGATTGCTATATTCTGTGCCTAATTTTGGAATCTAGCGTTGTACGAAGATCTTCGACGTCGGCGACCGAGTAACGGTTCCTAAGCATTGGGCAGGATACTTGGCCAAGCGAGTCGATGGCAAGTGGAGTTGTGTGAGTGATGAGTGAATACTGGTCTTTTTTTTATTATGGACAGTCTTGCGCTTGATGTCAATCTCATCTGATCCAAAGTGTTGATAATGTTGATAATGGGGCGCGCTCACCCAACAAATACCGAGTCACTCATTGTTTGAAAATTCTCATGTCATAAGATGTGGAAAAAACAGACGCAGGAGCGAATTCCACTCCTTAGCGGTTCGCAGTAGAAAAGAGGAGACTAATCGCTTCGTGCGAGCAGATTACTGACGGTACTGTGTAGGTCGAAAGCCATGCCTGAATGAGATCAGCATAGCATGGTGGGATAGTATGAAGGAAGTCTATACTCAATAGTGGGCTGAAACGGGCTGTGGATGATGATGGTTGAGATTCAGCGCAAACGAACCCCTATAACAGTAATTATATATGATGATGATGACGTCCTAGCCGGATTCGGCCACGGCGACTGTTTCAATACCGACTAAGAAAATCGAGGCCCAGTTTTCGGAAACAGTCAATTGCGCAGGAGATATTTAAGTGCGTAACTGGACGCGCAGCCAGAAAAGCACTTTCTCGTCCGAGCTCCCTCGGGCCCGATGGAATGGAGAACCAGTACGATCGGGAGGGAGCGGGATGCAGGTTTGGTC
Source organism: Automeris io (assembly GCA_036320925.1). Classification (NCBI taxonomy): domain Eukaryota; kingdom Metazoa; phylum Arthropoda; class Insecta; order Lepidoptera; family Saturniidae; genus Automeris; species Automeris io. The sequence goes on from JAUDJH010000036.1 coordinate 3,007, forward strand.
GAGTTTTCCTTCTCTGAACACTTGGTTGAATCTCTATTCTTCTCTCTCTCTCTTTAATTATATAAATATATCGTCACTATATATCCCTTTCGGGGTGAGCAGAGATATATTAGTCGCTGTATCTACTTTGCGCTTATCTGTCATGCCCAACGTGACCAGTAGCGCAGCTGATTGCCATTTTCAGAGCATACACGACATTTCTATTAGATACCATGCGGACTTCCTTACGAGGTTTTCCTTTACCATGATCATGTAGGGGCTAAATTCGTACGTAATCTGGAAAACCCATCTCTATATGTACCTGGATTCGAACCTACGAGTATTCGCATTGCCGCGCATAGAAACCGGTCCCTTATCCGCTAGACCACCAAAGCCGCCATTTGCTTTTACCATTATTAGTATCGTTCAAATGAACTTAACTTCTCGAACTAATCACGACTCGACTTTAAACGATGATAGCATCGCGGAGCCCATCTTTAATGTTATTTCGATAAAGAATAATATTCTAATTTTATGTGATTTTTTGTGATACCCAACATTATTCAAAGAATACAAAAATAAGAGTGGACCAAGGTCTCGAATTATTCGTGATATTGTAAAAACCAGTTTCGCCGAAACCCGCTACGATTATAATTACCGAAAACTATAAACATACCAACCAACGTTAATATCATTACTTCCACATGTTTTGATTTGCAAAAACTGGAACCTGTCTCGTTGTTATACGAACTTGCATCATAGCTGAGCGTGGCTCAATTCCACGCTTTTTATTTTGTAACCCGGAAAAAATCAGGACCATCAGGAAGAGAACTACTCATTCACCAAGAGAAATATCCATGACAAAAACGAAATCATACGTGATAACTGATCTTATGAGACCTTTGAGTTAACTTTTAAAACGTTAATATAAATGCTAGTGCTATAGCAGAAGAAACACCCCACTGTTTTAGTCCGTAACAGTCTGACACACCGGGACCGCTGCCCTCACGATGGCCCTGACAATACATGAAGATTTCCACCCGGTAATAAAAGGACGGTGCTAGAGAACCGTACTGTGAAAAATATGTTATCACGCTTCGATTAAAGCACCCGACGGCATAGGAGTAGTAGGGATTCACAGGTTCTAGCTCACTGATCACGGCGGCAACCCTAAAAAAAAAAAAAAAAAAAAAAAAAAAAAGGGTTTTCAGATAGTAGTAGGGATTCACAGGTTCTAGCTCACTGATCACGGCGGCAACCCTAAAAAAAAAAAAAAAAAAAAAAAAAAGGGTTTTCAGATAGTAGTAGGGATTCACAGGTTCTAGCTCACTGATCACGGCGGCAACCCTAAAAAAAAAAAAAAAAAAAAAAAAAAAAAGGGTTTTCAGATAGTAGTAGGGATTCACAGGTTCTAGCTCACTGATCACGGCGGCAACCCTAAAAAAAAAAAAAAAAAAAAAAAAAAAAGGGTTTTCAGATAGTAGTAGGGATTCACAGGTTCTAGCTCACTGATCACGGCGGCAACCCTAAAAAAAAAAAAAAAAAAAAAAAAAAAAAGGGTTTTCAGATAGTAGTAGGGATTCACAGGTTCTAGCTCACTGATCACGGCGGCAACCCTAAAAAAAAAAAAAAAAAAAAAAAAAAAAAAAGGGTTTTCAGATAGTAGTAGGGATTCACAGGTTCTAGCTCACTGATCACGGCGGCAACCCTAAAAAAAAAAAAAAAAAAAAAAAAAAAAAAGGGTTTTCAGATAGTAGTAGGGATTCACAGGTTCTAGCTCACTGATCACGGCGGCAACCCTAAAAAAAAAAAAAAAAAAAAAAAAAAAAAAAGGGTTTTCAGATAGTAGTAGGGATTCACAGGTTCTAGCTCACTGATCACGGCGGCAACCCTAAAAAAAAAAAAAAAAAAAAAAAAAAAAAAAAAAAAAAAAAAAAAAAAAAGGTTTTCAGGGTCGCTGAATCGAATGCAAGTATTTAAAATTGTGTAGCTTTAACCGTTTCAGAGATAGCATAACATTAACTAGCCTATAATAATACAAAAGCAATGGGGTACAATTAACAATGGATCATCCGAGCAAGGGTCGTCTATTGTTCGGCTCGAACGCTATTGTTGTGTTACGGTCGGGGGGTCTCAGGTACTTTTTCTATGTATAATAAAAACCCGTCTACATTCCTTCATTAGTCATATTCATTTATTTTAAAACAGTAATTAAACAAATTCCATAATAACATATCATTGTACATGGTATCGATGTCAAATTGATTAATAAAGTAATTCATTGTACAGTTGTGCAACTTGTAGTACAAATACATTAAACAGTATTGACCACATACTGAAGTCCAATTGTTTTGCAATATTTTTTTATTGAAACTCCATCGGTGGCTATTTCTCTTTAAGAATGCATAGTGATATCCAGAAGGTGGTCGTCCATAGGAGTCGAAAAATTCACCAAAACCATTTTTGTCTATATGTAGTGCAACCCAATGTGATCCAGGTTTTGTATCGGGGTCCAAATTACTAATTAAATAAGTAGGAGTTTCCATGTATATCGGTAATCTATTTGCAGCATACACATTATACCGCAAACTTGGATGTATTTCGTTCAAATATTTCTGTAGTTCTATTGTATTCATATTTATTTAAAAATACAACTTTCCAACCCCAGAGATCGCAAACATGTGTGCGATTGTAATTACAGTAACTTATTATATATCGAAAGGGTGATTATTAAAAATAATACAAAGTAAGTTCATTTTAATTAATTTATTCAAAAATGTACACACAAAGAGATACATACAAATATTACAAAGTTAATATTTTTACAATATATATATATTCAACTATTATAATCGACGGATACATTGCGGTTTTTATCTATCTCAATAACATTATCAAATTCGGCGTAAACAATACAGTTAATAGTTTGTACAAGCGTTGACTCAAATCGAACTTCTAATCTTACAGTGCCATGTCTTATAAGATTCCAATGACCTGAAGAGTTGGCTGATAAATCCGGAGTTAAATCAAAAGCTAACAAACAGTAACCGTTCGAATATTGTTCTCTCGAAATTCCATTCCCTTCATTTAAAAAATGTATACCCGTACCCGAAAATAATGTATGATAAGCCGTGGTGAAAATATGGTTTTCAAACGAAGGTTGTAAAGCTTTCGAAGGTATTTGTTGACCATCAATATATAAACAAAATGTGTTAATGTTGTAATTTTCGAAATTAAATGGATTTTTAGTGAGATTACCGTTAAATGCCCCGTTATCAACAAACCCAATAATACATCTTTTTGGGACTTGCCCCAAAAAAATGTTGTCAAGTGTTTTGCCTTGAATCCCAGATGGTATAGTTAAAACTTTCACTTCAGCTCGAGTGACGGGATATTTTGCTGTAGAAAAAGCCAATGCTTTTTGATGTGCAAGTAAAACAGTTGGATTGATTCGTGCTTTACGAACGATAAGTGTTGCATCTGTAATGCATACTTTAAACTTTGAATCACTTGAAGGGGCCATTAAGTTAAATGTTTCTCTAGAGCGAACTAATTTAACTGACATTTCTACACCATTGATCAAGAACTTTTCTTGGTTAAATATATCGCCATGTAAGTGTCCAATCATTTCAATTTCTTGACTTTCAGAAGCTAATTTTTGTCTTTTAACAAATCCTCCATTTTCCTCGCCGGTTTCATTCATTTTGTTGGCTGTATCTTCATACCAAAGGCCACACGTAAGATGAGATTCTTTAGCTGGTTTAGCATAATTCAACAAAGTTTCCATGTAGGCACGATACGCATATGTATTATTTGGAGGTGATATAAGTTTTTGATTTAAATAGACATCAAGTTGACTGAAGATTGAATGCAACCAATTATTAACCGGAGCCACTACCGTTGAGGCAGCTACCTTAGAGGAATCTTGATGCAATATCCTGGCTTTTATATGAATCAAAGTATGAGACAGATCTATATAATCGTCATATCTTCTTATCGTTTTGACGAATGCATTCCAAAATTTGTTAGTTATGACTCAAACATTTCTAACAGTTTCATGTTACAACTTGTTTCATTGTCTGATAACAGAAAAAAGTTCCAAAGTATTTCAAAAATTTCTAAACAATGAGTCAAAATATTTTTAACAATAGTTAATGGAAAGATGACTAACAAAGACACCTTACAAAATGTTATAAACCTATTCATATCTTTTGTTCATATCTTTTGTTCATATCGAAGCCGGAATTCATTATCACAAACCTTTTGTGCATTGGACCCATGAGTCATGGTGTAGGAGCGATATTTTCTATATATATAGGGTTGGAACTGTTTAAGTTACATTGTGAAACTGTCATTTCTATAGTGAACATTTAGTTTGTTATATTTCGTGTATTTCTAAGTGAAGTGAAATACAAGTATAAATTTAATTTACAAAGTATTAGTGACATAGATTCATACAACAATGAATGTAAGTAATTTTGTTATTACTTTATACCACACTTATATACACTAAAAAACCATCGCTACACTACGAACATCCGTCAATTCAGATTTAAATTTATAAAATATTTTTACAGAACTCACTGGAAATTATTGATGAAGAAAATACTTTTAAAAATTACTACTATCCTCTATCGGATGAAGGTAGTCAGGATTTACTTAGTAATTTACAATCAAAACTAAAGAAAAAGAGGGAGCAAAATATTATTACCAAGAATTTAGATGAATTCTTTGAAGGTCCTATAATAAAACGAAAAAAACTTTCATCCACTGTATCTCGAATCGATGAAGAAGGTAATACCGTCTGTTTATCAACAAACGTTGATGATGGTTCCAGCTCAAGTAAACTTATTAAAATAGAAATATATGACATGAAAAAGATTGCAAAAATACCCTCCACAGAACATTGGAAGCACGCAGATTTTAGAGTTAAATATTACACAAATGATAAACACAAAAATTCTGCAAACGTTAGAAACATTGTTTACGAAATAACTAAAGAAATTTCTAAGACTGAAAATTGTAAAAAATCTCACTTTAGTAATAAGTAATAAACGCATTCCATTCAATTAATATTCGTGTATATATTATTTACTTATAGTTTCTGAATATAATAATCATGTGTATTTTATAGCTAGAATATAAAAAAACTATTTTTGTAAATACAAATTTTTATTAGTACTTTCTTTAAATAAGTTCGTGTCATATATTTCCATTTTATTGAAACATAATCTAAAATTATATCTGTACCTTTCTTCAACGCAAATCTAATATGGAATGTATAATTTGTGGGGAATAGTTCCAGAGAGTGGATTGAAAGACTCCACATATGATGAAGAATTGTACAATATTTGTGCAGTAGTTGAGGAAAACATAGCGTGAGTATGCCTTCTTAAATTATCTCAAAATTTACAGAATTGTTTTGTTCTTCTTCTATAAATATGTTTCTTCTTTGTTTTAGACAATCAAAACAATCATATCAAATCGGGATGGGGTCTAAGAAACTTTGTAGTACGAAGGATGATGACAATAATAAGAAAAAGACTAGATATGAAGATAGGCCATCAACTTCATTATCATCGATCGGGATATCAGCAGACCTCGATGTCGACAAGGTGCAATGTAACACGTGTAAAATTTTGATAACTAGAAAATACTTTACCAATCATTTGAAAAGCAAAATTCATAATAATAATGTTTTAACTTCTCACACATCTCTTAAAAATGTATCAATTGCTGAAACAGCCTTTGGAAATAGAATAATTACATATAAAATTAAAAATAAATCTGATTTATCATCTATGTTAGATTTTGAAACGCCGGAATTGTTTTTAAGTTCTATAAAAGATGATGTGCTATTTTTGATTGAAGAATCTATGCAGAAACATACTGCTTTTAAAGTAAATTTTATACTACACGCAGATTTTATACAACAAACTAAAGATATTCTAAATTCATTTGATTTTCAAACATGTAATTATATAATTTTTCGAGGTGATGACTTAAATATTTTCTTTTCTTCATTATGTGATGCTATAACAAATAAAATAAGTGCTTTTGAACAAAAAGACAGTGGGTGGAGTCTTAAACAAATTAATTGCTTAGACATGAATATTAATAAATTTAATCCGCTACGTGGTACGTCATATATTGATTTACCTAAATATATTAGTAATAAAAAAGCTGTGATAAACGTAAAAAACTCTGACAATTTATGTTTTCAATGGGCATTACTTTCGGCATTATATCCAGTGAGTAAGAACGCAAATCGAGTATCGTCCTATAGCATGCATGTAAATAAACTAAAATTTAATGGTGTATCTTTTCCCGTTAAATTAAATGATATATCAAAAGTTGAAAAATTAAATAATATTAGTATCAATGTATTCGGTTTAGAATTTAATAAAGAAATGAAAAGGCATAGTGTAGTGGGTCCACTATATTTAACAAAATGTCGTAGAAATAGTCACATTAATTTATTACTCATAAATAGAGAAAGGACTTACCACTATTGTTATATTAAAAACTTATCAAGATTGGTCAGTAAACAAATTTCAAATCAAAATCATGTGGTTTATATATGCGATGGATGTTTATTGCATTTCCCCACAAAGGAAAGGTTGAATAACCATCAACAATATGATTGTTCACATATTACTGTAGAACTACCAAATATAGATAAAAGATATAAAAATTGGTTTGGACAACTAGTGTCAAATACTCAATTAAAATTTGAAAATTTTCATAAAAAGTTAAAGATACCCTTCGTTATATATGCAGATTTTGAAGCCTTTTTAAATCCAATAAAAACGTGTTCTAACGATCCAAATAAACCGTATACTAAAAATGTTCACAAACATGAAGTTTATAGTTTTGGATATTATATTAAATGTTCATATGATAATAGTTTGTCAAAATATGTAACGTATAGCGGTCCAGATTGTGTACAGATATTTATGAATCGTTTATATGATGATTTAAAAATAATAAGTAAGAAAAATAGTTTTCAAAAATGCCCCAAACCATTGACTGCAGAAAATGAAAAGGAAATTGCGAATTCTAAACTCTGTTGTATATGTGAAATAGAATTTTCTGATGATAAAAAGATTTCATATTTTGATTGGTATACAGGTAATTTTAGAGGTGTTGCACACGATGTTTGTATAAGCAAATTTAGGATACCACGTCATGTTCCAGTATTCCTACATAATCTCAGCCACTATGATGCACATTTCATTGTTCATGCATTAAACTTTGTAGAGGGTGATGTGGATGTCATTCCCCAAAACAAAGAAAGATACATATCTTTTTCTAAAACATTAATAATAAATAGCCAAATTTTGAATTTAAGATTTCTTGATTCCCTAAAATTTTTACCATGTAGTCTTGAGCAATTAGCTAAAAATCTCAACGATGAACAATTTATTACTTTAAAAAATAGTTTTCCAAGAAATGAAGATTTCAGGTATGTTAGGAGAAAAGGTATTTATCCTTATGAATTTATAACATCATACGACTGTTTAAAATTAACATCTATTCCCACTAAAAATCAATTTTACAGTTCATTAACTGATTCAAATGTATCTAATGATGATTATAATCATGCACAGAATGTTTGGCAACATTTTGGTTGTCAAAATATGCTGGATTACTCTAACTTATATCTGAAAACAGATGTTATATTGTTAACTGATGTATTCGAAAACTTTAGAAATATTTGTATAACAACTTATGGATTAGATCCTGCTCATTATTATACAGCACCGGGCTTGAGCTGGGATGCTATGTTAAAATATACAAAAATAGAGTTAGAATTATTAACAGACTTTGATAAAATTGCTTTCATCAAGGCAGGTATTAGAGGGGGAGTATCACAATGCAGCAATCGTTATGCTAAAGCTAATAATAAATTTTTAGATAATTATGATGAAAATAAACCTACATCATATCTTGCTTATTTCGATGCAAATAACCTTTACGGTTGGGCTATGTCTCAATATTTACCTGAAGGAGGATTTGAATGGGTCAGTCCAAATACAAGTTTTGATATACCCGACACGTCTGAATTCGGTTTTATTTTAGAAGTAGATTTAGAGTACCCAGTTGAACTTCACGATTTACACTCTGATTTTCCACTTTGCCCTGAGAAAATATGTATAAGTAGTGATTCTAAAGAAACCAAATTAATACCAAATCTTTATAATAAGATCAGATATAAAATTCATTATAGAAATCTTAAACAGTGTCTGAATATGGGAATGAAAATAACAAAAGTTCATAGAATACTAAAATTTAGACAGAGCTCATGGCTGCAAAAATACATTGATTTAAATACAAAACGTAGAATAGAGGCAGTCTCGGATTTTGAAAAGGATTTTTATAAATTAATGAATAATTCCGTGTTTGGGAAAACTATGGAAAACATTGAAAAAAGGGTTAATGTGAAATTGTTAACGCATTGGGAAAATAACGGTAAAACTCTAGGTGTACAAGATTTGATTGCAAAACCGGAATTTCACAGTTTATCGATTTTTGCAGAAAACTTAGTTGCAGTACAATTGCGAAAAACAAAGTTGGTTCATAATAAACCCATTTATTTAGGATTTTGTATATTGGATATTTCAAAAACTCTTATGTATGACTTTCACTACAACTACATGATGAGGAAGTTTTATAATAAATTAAAATTATTGTATACTGACACAGATAGTTTAATATATCAGATTTTTACAGACAACTTTTACAATGATATTAAAACCGACCTCGTTTATCGATTTGATACATCCGATTATCCATCAGATAATACATATGGTTATCCAAAAATCAATAAAAAGAAACTAGGATTTTTCAAAGATGAAAATAATGGAAAAATTTTAAAAGAGTTTGTAGGTCTAAGATCTAAAATGTATGCATTTGACGTCGAAAATAAATTGACAGCAAAAGCAAAGGGTGTTAATAAATGTGTTACAAAAAAAATGACCATGGAAAATTATAAGACTTGTCTCTTCACTAAAAATATCCAATTTTGCAACATGTACAGATTCAAATCAATTAAACACACAATTTTCACCCAGCAAATAAACAAAAGATGTTTGTCTTATAACGACACAAAGCGTTATATTCTACCCAATAATATGGATACACTGGCGTGGGGTCATTACAAATTAAAATAGATTATAGAAAAATCTGTATGTAAATATTTCTTTGTTAATATATATTTCTATTCAATGTTCTAATTAAGTACCTTAATGTTAACTAAAATATGTATGTATTTCGATTAGTTTATGAATATAATATTTGTAAATATGTTGCTGTACACTGCTGTATTTGTATACTAGTCTTAAGATGTATCTTTTATTCAATTATTATTGTCAATAAATAGTTAATATTTGTAAATACTTTTTCTTATGTTTATTTTTTAATATGCATGTAGTAAGTGAATATATAAACCAACAATTGAACGAAATGTTTTATTTCTCTCTGTAACTCTCAAGCATTTACACACATGCAACGTGATGTTTCACTTTATTCATCCATTTACTGCAATAGTTGCAGGTCCAAGTGGCTGTGGAAAATCAAATTTTGTTACAAACTTCATTAAATATATTAATGACATATGTAGTAGGGAGTTTACACAAATTACTTGGTGCTTTGATGAAATGCAACCATTATATAACTTGCCAAATGTAAATTATCATCAAGGTATACCAGATCTTAATATGTTTGATGGGAAGAATGCAAACCTTGTAATAATTGATGATCTTATGAGAGAGTCTGATGGTCGCATTGTTGATATTTTTACCAAAGGAAGCCACCATAGAAACTTAAGTGTATTTTACATCACACAAAATTTATTTCACCAAGGTAAAGGACAAAGAGACATTTCTTTAAATTCAAATTATATTGTTTATTTTAAAAATCCCCGAGATAAAACTCAAATACGATACTTAGCACGCCAAGTATCACCAGAAAATCCAAAATTTCTTGAAGATGCCTATCGTAATGCAACTATGGAAGCACATGGGTATTTAATGATAGATCTTAAACAAAACACTGATGAAATGTGTCGAATTAAAACAAAAATATTTCCTCCAGATGTACATTGCGTTGTTTATGTCCCCACCAAAGGCTTTAAATATAGCAAGAATCAACAAATTCCTGTCATTTACACATAATGCCGCGAAGTCTAAACACGCATAAAGACTTACTGAGAGCACTACATAAGCTTAAACCTAAATATAAGAAAGCTCTTTTACAATCGTGTGACGAAAAGGAAATTAACTGTATTTGTGAATGTATACATAACGTCCTCCAAGGTAAAGTGGAACTACCAGAAAAAGAGAAAAAAAAACTTAAACGATATAAATCTATACTGCGGAAATTGTTACATAAAAGTTCTAATAAAATAAGAAAAAATATTATTATTCAAAAAGGTGGTGCATTTCTACCAATAATATTGGGTTCAATTTTGAGTGGCTTAGTTAATTATTTTATGTAATAAAAATGGAGCAAGCTAAGAAAATGTTGCTCATTGAACCAAGTTTGATGGACAAACTAAAATACAACCAAGTTCCTGATAGACCCACTTCTAGATTAGATGCTGAGATGAAAAATATTTTGAATAGTAATATGGATGATAGGAAAAAATGTATTCTATATCTACAAATTTTACAAAGATATTTACACTTTACTGGAGAAGACCGTCAACCTCATGAAATACCAATAATAACTAAAAGTATTGATACTACCACTCCAGAAGTAAAAGTAAATACATCTAATAAAAGTAATTATACCGACGACAAGAGTTTAGTTACAGCTCTGCCACCAAACACTGAAGATAAAAATCAGGAGAGTACTATATCTTATGAAAAACTTCCTTACACGAAAGATCAAATTCTTAGTTTAATACCAAAAACCTATGTAAAGAAAGGTGGGTCTTTATTGGAATTGCTAACTCTAAGTACAAATAAAATTCATTGGAATGATGATGGTACAGTCATTATAGATAACGAAAAAATTCTTGGAAGTAATATAGTAGATTTGTTAAATGATGCAATTAGACCGTTAAAAAAAAGTGATCCAATAGGTTGGGAAAAGTTTGCAACAGCATTGAAGGATATTAAAGTACCGTTGACTTACGTTGGGAATCCAGCTAGAAGTGAATACATACACCGGCTTCAATTAAAGGATATTGACCAAGTATCTACAGATGAAGAGTTTAATGATAAAAAAAACAATCTAGAAAAGATAAAAAAACCTATAAGAAAAAAAAATAGTTGGGAAAAATGGACCCCATACTAGAGATAACTAAGATTTATTATGATCCATCACATCCTGCTGGTTACAGTAGTATTGAAAAATTGTCGAAAGCTATGAAAGGTAAAATGACTAAGGAAGACGTTAAAAAGTGGCTACGGTTACAAGAAACATACACGTTGCATAAACCAGTACATAGGAAATTTCCTCGAAACAAATATATTTTGTCCAACCTAAATGAACTTTGGCAGGTAGACTTAAGTGATATGAGATCTTATTCTACACATAATGACGGATTTAATTATATACTTTGTGTTATTGATGTGTTTACTAAATATGCTTATGCTAGACCTATGAAAAATAAAAATTCTGAAACAGTTAAATCATGTTTTGATAGTATTTTTAGTGAAGCTAATACCACACCAACACATATACAATCTGATAAAGGAAGTGAATTCCTTTCAAAAGATGTAAAGGGTTATTTAAAGAGTAAAAATATAAATTATTATACAACAAATAACCCTGATATTAAAGCCAGCATTGTAGAAAGATTCCAAAGGACACTAAAAATGAGAATGTGGCGTTATTTCACTCACAAAAATACCCATAGGTATATAGATATCCTACAGAACTTAATATACGCATATAACCATAGCTATCATTCTAGTATTAAGATGTGTCCTTGCGATGTAAATTTTGATAATATAATGACTGTTTGGAATAATTTGTATGACAGAGAAAAAGTTAGTCAACCTACAAATATTCCACTTCCAAAATTTCATATTGGTGACTATGTAAGAATCACCAAACACAAACATATCTTTCAAAAGGGATATGAATCCAATTGGAGTGATGAAATTTTTATTATATCTTCTATAATAGATAGATCACCGTGGGTAGTATACACATTAAAAGATTTACAAAATGAACCAATAACAGGAACTTTTTATGAGAAAGAGTTACAAAAAATATCTTATGATCCTACTTCAAGTTATAAAATAGATAAAATTATCGGTTCCCGCTATTCCGGTAACAGAAAGCAAGTGTTGGTCAAGTGGAAAGGTTATCCGGATAAATTTAATAGTTGGATATTGGCTTCTAGTTTAAAGAAAATATGATGAAGGAAAGTTTTTATTTAACATTGTTGAGTAATAGCTCCATGGAATACTTCCCAGAAAATACGACAACCCAGTTTTCAACCAAATTACCGAAACCTATTATACTTGAAGGTAGATGGTCTGTTGGTGTCGTTGAATTTCAATATCCATGCACGATGTTTACAGTTCAGGAACATGAAAATATTGTTTATATAACAAAATGGGCTGTAATGCCCCATGAGGATAAACCTTCACTAATATACTACAAACATTATATACCAGCCACCAACTATGATGATATTAATCAAATTTTAACAGCATTAAACAGCATTGATGATAAAGTTATATTTCGATATGATGAAATTTCAAAGTTTGTATCTGTAACTGTAATGGATGAATCAATAAGATCAGTTACGTTAGCACCTAGCTTAAGTCTTCAACTAGGATTTGAACCAACTAGAAACTTAGCACACAGGGGTGGTTTTGGAAAATGTTCAGCGAATTTACATCTAGGGCTACCATCCCAGTTATTTGTTTATAGTGATATTATTGAACCGCAAATTGTTGGGGATGTGATGACACAATTATTAAGAATAATACCACTAGACCCTTCAAAATACATATATGGAGCTAATAAAATGCATGTTTTCTCACCACCTCACTACATACCTGTTATGCGCAGGGAGTTTGACACGATTGAAATAAATATAAGATCAGGCACAGGACAAAAAATACCATTCCAGTTTGGGACATTGTGTATTAAACTCCACTTTATGAAACTATAATGTATTCCAAAGAATATAATGAAATTTGTCCTTATGAGCACTATTATTCACATCAAGCTGGTCACGGTATTGGTGTGATTTATCGAGGAGCACCGTATCAGCGTGGACATGGAATTGGTAGTTTTTTAGGAGGCTTATTTAGATCTGTTTTACCATTGCTCTCTAGTGGTGCTAAAGTAGTGGGTAAAGAGGCTTTAAATGCCGGTGTGGGTCTATTATCGGATATGGTTAATGCACGCCCCATGGAAGATTCAATAAGAACTAGATTGAAAGAGGCCAGCTCAAATTTACACAAAAAAGCTCAAGATAAAATTAATCGAATTAACATGTCCGGTTCAGGATATATAAAAAAGAGGAACCGTTTGAATTCTCTCATTTCAGCACCGAATGTCAAGGTGAAAGGTATCAAAAAATCAAAGTCAAGTCATACTAAAATCAAAGACATATTTTCATAAAATGTCATTTCTACATAACAAATCATGTGAGTGCATTAAATCAGAGTTAGATTTATTTGCATTACCCTCAACACAAACTAGTATAGAAAATGGAATATGGATACATTATAAACCTATATCATCTCTAGCTGATGATGGGCCCCTCGAATTTCAAGTACCAGGAACTGGTGAAGATTATATAGATCTGTCTCATACTTTGATTCATATAAAAGCCAGGATATTGCATCAAGATTCCTCTAAGGTAGCTGCCTCAACGGTAGTGGCTCCGGTTAATAATTGGTTGCATTCAATCTTCAGTCAACTTGATGTCTATTTAAATCAAAAACTTATATCACCTCCAAATAATACATATGCGTATCGTGCCTACATGGAAACTTTGTTGAATTATGCTAAACCAGCTAAAGAATCTCATCTTACGTGTGGCCTTTGGTATGAAGATACAGCCAACAAAATGAATGAAACCGGCGAGGAAAATGGAGGATTTGTTAAAAGACAAAAATTAGCTTCTGAAAGTCAAGAAATTGAAATGATTGGACACTTACATGGCGATATATTTAACCAAGAAAAGTTCTTGATCAATGGTGTAGAAATGTCAGTTAAATTAGTTCGCTCTAGAGAAACATTTAACTTAATGGCCCCTTCAAGTGATTCAAAGTTTAAAGTATGCATTACAGATGCAACACTTATCGTTCGTAAAGCACGAATCAATCCAACTGTTTTACTTGCACATCAAAAAGCATTGGCTTTTTCTACAGCAAAATATCCCGTCACTCGAGCTGAAGTGAAAGTTTTAACTATACCATCTGGGATTCAAGGCAAAACACTTGACAACATTTTTTTGGGGCAAGTCCCAAAAAGATGTATTATTGGGTTTGTTGATAACGGGGCATTTAACGGTAATCTCACTAAAAATCCATTTAATTTCGAAAATTACAACATTAACACATTTTGTTTATATATTGATGGTCAACAAATACCTTCGAAAGCTTTACAACCTTCGTTTGAAAACCATATTTTCACCACGGCTTATCATACATTATTTTCGGGTACGGGTATACATTTTTTAAATGAAGGGAATGGAATTTCGAGAGAACAATATTCGAACGGTTACTGTTTGTTAGCTTTTGATTTAACTCCGGATTTATCAGCCAACTCTTCAGGTCATTGGAATCTTATAAGACATGGCACTGTAAGATTAGAAGTTCGATTTGAGTCAACGCTTGTACAAACTATTAACTGTATTGTTTACGCCGAATTTGATAATGTTATTGAGATAGATAAAAACCGCAATGTATCCGTCGATTATAATAGTTGAATATATATATATTGTAAAAATATTAACTTTGTAATATTTGTATGTATCTCTTTGTGTGTACATTTTTGAATAAATTAATTAAAATGAACTTACTTTGTATTATTTTTAATAATCACCCTTTCGATATATAATAAGTTACTGTAATTACAATCGCACACATGTTTGCGATCTCTGGGGTTGGAAAGTTGTATTTTTAAATAAATATGAATACAATAGAACTACAGAAATATTTGAACGAAATACATCCAAGTTTGCGGTATAATGTGTATGCTGCAAATAGATTACCGATATACATGGAAACTCCTACTTATTTAATTAGTAATTTGGACCCCGATACAAAACCTGGATCACATTGGGTTGCACTACATATAGACAAAAATGGTTTTGGTGAATTTTTCGACTCCTATGGACGACCACCTTCTGGATATCACTATGCATTCTTAAAGAGAAATAGCCACCGATGGAGTTTCAATAAAAAAATATTGCAAAACAATTGGACTTCAGTATGTGGTCAATACTGTTTAATGTATTTGTACTACAAGTTGCACAACTGTACAATGAATTACTTTATTAATCAATTTGACATCGATACCATGTACAATGATATGTTATTATGGAATTTGTTTAATTACTGTTTTAAAATAAATGAATATGACTAATGAAGGAATGTAGACGGGTTTTTATTATACATAGAAAAAGTACCTGAGACCCCCCGACCGTAACACAACAATAGCGTTCGAGCCGAACAATAGACGACCCTTGCTCGGATGATCCATTGTTAATTGTACCCCATTGCTTTTGTATTATTATAGGCTAGTTAATGTTATGCTATCTCTGAAACGGTTAAAGCTACACAATTTTAAATACTTGCATTCGATTCAGCGACCCTGAAAACCTTTTTTTTTTTTTTTTTTTTTTTTTTTTTTTTTTTTTTTTTTTTTTTTTTTAGGGTTGCCGCCGTGATCAGTGAGCTAGAACCTGTGAATCCCTACTACTATCTGAAAACCCTTTTTTTTTTTTTTTTTTTTTTTTTTTTAGGGTTGCCGCCGTGATCAGTGAGCTAGAACCTGTGAATCCCTACTACTATCTGAAAACCCTTTTTTTTTTTTTTTTTTTTTTTTTTTAGGGTTGCCGCCGTGATCAGTGAGCTAGAACCTGTGAATCCCTACTACTATCTGAAAACCCTTTTTTTTTTTTTTTTTTTTTTTTTTTTTTTAGGGTTGCCGCCGTGATCAGTGAGCTAGAACCTGTGAATCCCTACTACTATCTGAAAACCCTTTTTTTTTTTTTTTTTTTTTTTTTTTTTAGGGTTGCCGCCGTGATCAGTGAGCTAGAACCTGTGAATCCCTACTACTATCTGAAAACCCTTTTTTTTTTTTTTTTTTTTTTTTTTTTTAGGGTTGCCGCCGTGATCAGTGAGCTAGAACCTGTGAATCCCTACTACTCATAGGTCGACTTTGACTACACGCTTTTCCTCATTGACAAATTACCACATTTAACTAAATGTAGATCATGAGCTATTTCGGCCTACCTTCTCGACCCTTCTTACGAATTAAGTCAAGGTTAATTAAAAGAATTACAACAAAAGGTGCCAAAGGTAGGGGACGCTTGAACTTTCAACAATAAAATTGGCACACTTTGAAACTAGGGTTTTTGCGGAGGCGTCTTAACGGAAGGGGATACAATTTTCAATACTCACCTCTGTCGAAGCGTACGCGGAGATATAATATTACTACTAAAATATTTTATAAACTTTTATGCCACTATATTATAAATAATTTTTAAATAAATGTAATTTCAATTTTAACATTTATTAATTGACTGTCGATCTGTATTATAATTTTACGCATTTAAGCCCCACTTGCTCACCGGTGGAGTAAAACATCATGAGGAAACTTATTTGGCACCAAAAAATAAATATCATGTATAAGTGCCTTGAGAACGACGATCAGCTGCGCTACTGGTCACGTTGGGCACGACATATAAGCGCACGGAGGATACAGCCACAAGCTTATCTCTGCTCACCGCGAAAGGAGTATAGCGTGGCGATATATTTTTATTATTATAACTTTTATGTGACAAGGGCACTTATCAGACTTGTCACTGTTCTTTAAGGGCACAAAATGAAGAAAAATGAAAATATATTTAATTATGAATGAATTGTATGATTTTTGTATTTATTTGGCTAATTTCGTTTCTAGCAGTATTAATTGAAAATAATAATTTATAATCAAAATACAATTATATAAATTCAGTGCGAACCTTTTTGTTCCTTCTGTGAAAAATATTCGCCCTTGCTTTGGCCCTCAATAAATGTTGGAGCAGACATCGTCTATAGCACTGCCTCCGCATAAAAGTTTGCGGCTACGAACACGAGAGCGGAGTTTTCCTTCCTTGCGGAGCTCCGTTACAGCCCTATTTTAAACACAGAGTTCGCAACTCATTGATACTATTACGTTATGCTAGGGAAAAGTTCATGAAACTGCTCAATAATTAATAACATTTTTATTTCTGGCACTTTGTAATTGATACCGCTCAATCGATACACACGATATTAAAACGTGATACCCAGGCCTGGTTCATGAGGTGTTGGAAAGCAGCCTACTGGCTATCTTAGTTGTGGACCTGATAGCACAATAACGATGACCTACTTGCCTCGCTGATGGTTCTAAATTCTAGTCCCGGTGTCGGAAAACTTTTCTATGCTTAATAAAATAGTCTCGCTGGTCACGGATGTATATTTAAGTAAGTGACGTTGCTATCCTCAATTAATATGGGGAACACATGCAACGGACAGATCCTAAACATCGAGCTCTATCTCTCTAAGATATAAATTGGTCGGCAACAGTTGGCCGGTGCACGTGTTGCAAAGTAATCCCTTACAGTGTTCATTTTATGTGACTCTTTTAATAAATTACAATAGTCAATGGGTTCACAATAGAATTCGATAGTTAATCAAATTGTCAAAAGAAAGTAAAAATAAATTAAGTGGACTTCGAAGACTTCATTATTTAAATTAATAATATCGGCTTCTGCTCATGCATACGAATATTTTTGTTTAGTATCCATATCACCAGTTCAAACATAAAGTACGATTCGGATTCTAGCGACAGCGGCTTCCAAACTGCGATGGACCATTTCTTTTGAAAGATGTCCGAGGTTGGTGACTGCCATAGATGGGCAAAATGTAATCAGATTAATAAAAATGATTAACGATTACATTTTACGTTTTTTACCATTAATATGGCTGCATTTTACTCATTTATGTTTTAAACACTACAAAATCCCAGATTGTATACACATTTATCAGTTTTTAGTGTTTTAAATGTATTTAATCATGATTACAGAGCAAGAAAATTAAAATTATGACTACAGTTTGTAATCGTTCATAATTAATCAGATTACATTTTGCCCATCTCTGGTGACTGCGCACCGCTGCCAGTCACCACGATCACAAGCATGACCCGCCGTAGTATTTCGTATAAAGCCGATTAAAGGTATTCCAGGTTTTAGCATTATAAAAATCCCTCTACTCTGATGATTTAAACAGATCAATAAGGATTTTTCTAAGTTATAAAAGTACGCTTTTATCTACACAAATGTTTTAAACAAAACTTGGAAAACATTGGTGTCCAATTAAAAATGGCAATTACACTGATATTTTTATAAAACTTTTCAAATCGGATTAATCGTCAACTGGATCACTGGTTCCTTTCATGGAAATGAAATTATTCCAAGTAAAACACATAATATAAACTTATGCAATGTCATGATCTGACAGCGTTATGCTCTATGATACTTAACTGTGGGGTAATGCTGCTGATTTGAAAACTGTTTTTCATTTTGCAATTGAGGGAAGTTCGTGCTATTTATAATTAAAGGACTTGAGTTTTACGAGGTTCTCTAACTCCTTCTTTTGCCGTGTCGTTTGGCTATGGAATGTTCTTCCGGCGAGCGTGTTCCCACCATCCTATGATATGGGGTCCTTTAGGCGTAACGTGAAGAGATATTTATGGCCGGCATGATCGCTGCGACTACCGATGGGTTTTTTCTTGCCTATCGATAGTCTTTGGCGTTTTTTTGGACTGCTCCATGCTTACCATCAGGTTTGGTGCAGTCACTGTGCCGTGTCAGTGTAAAAAAAAAACTAACAGGCCGTTTTGATGACTCAGGTATTTTAATAGTTCCATCGTAATATTTTTACACCTGTAGACAAAATCTGCATCTATTTTTGTCGAGTGGTGATGTTTATTGTGTCAATACTAGAAATAAACCAGGTTACTGGCTTCCAGAAGTTCATGGTTCTTACATGAGACCTGGTATTAACCAATACAATACCTAAAAACATCTTAAAGTTATCACTATTGTTATTTTTGGGAGTCGAAGCTGCTCGCGTCCGTAGGCTTTACCCTAGTTTCCCTACACGTGACTCCTGGGTGCTAAACGAGCAGCAGCGAGGTGGTAGGGCGTCGGTGCCCGTCTGGGTCGCGACCACAGTGCATGGGTGTAGAGCCCGTCATAGTGACTAGTTTCGGCTTGTCGCGTTTCGGGATCAGCTTGTGCATATCCAGTAGCTCATATACCTAGAGACCTTCAGTCGTGGTATATGTGGGCCGACATAACGATGTAGACTATCAATGGATTTTCATCCTTTGATAGTCGCTTTCGTTTTTGAACTACACTGTACTTACCATCAGGTACTTTGTAATCGCTATGTCGAGCCAGTGAAAAAAATAAAATAAAAAAAAAAACACTATTAGAACTAAATTGTTAAATAGGGAATATAATTCAATCAAATACTGTTTAAATGACAAAATGCGTCTTAATGTATGCAACTTTTCTCTCGGGGCATTAATTCCTTTGTGTATTTATTTTTACCTCATTGTGTTGAAAAGAGTGAATACCAGAGTTTCTTGTCGGCTCTCGGTAGATTTTGCTTTACTAACCGGTGGTTCAATTTACTTTTTTTTTTTGATAATTCAAAAGTGCTTGGATGTAGCCCTATGTGAATTAATTTATGTGTTCTTTAAATGCGTATAAAAGATATTTCAAATTATTTTCCTTTCAGTATAAAAAAAAATGTCGTCATACGTAGGGAACTACGTCAGAAGTGAAAACTTCTCAGCTTAACAAACTTTTTAATTTTATTTTTAGATTGTTAAGAACTTTTTATGGGTAATGAAATGTAATAAAATCTAAATATATACATAACTCAAAGGTGACTAACTGACTGACATAGTGATCTATCAACGCACAGCCCACACCACTGGGCGGATCGGGCTGAAATTTGGCATGCAGGTAGATGTTATGAAGAAAGGATTTTGATAAATTCTACCCCCAAGGGGATAAAATAGGGGATGAAAGATTTGTATGAAATTTTGTAAATTTTCATCGGGCTGAGACTTTGCACGCATAAGGCTACTATGACGTAGGCATTCCCTAAGAAAGGGTTTTGATAAATTCCACCCCTAAGGGGATAAAATAGGGGATGAAAGATTGTATAAATCTTCTCAGATTTTCGTCTATAATATAATAACTTGATAGTTTTAGCGCCTAATGACAGATTAGGCCCTAATTTTTTACACACGCTAAACAAAATTAAAGCCGCAAAAACTATACCTAATTAATAATAATTCACTTAACGCGAGCGAAGCCGCGGGAAAAAGCTAGTAGCTATATATATATATATACATATATATATATATATATATATATATATATAACGATTAGCACTTCTTGACGGCCTGATAGCGCAGTTTGTAGTGACCCTATCTATGATCCTAAGCACTGTGATGAGGGCGAATTAAATTATTGCGAATTATTGTCGTACGTATTTAAGTATGTATATCTTATGTATGTTAGAATATCGATGTCTAGTACCCATTGTACACCGTAAGCATAGTTTGAGACTAGCTCAATGTGTGTATTGTCCGTAAATATATATTATATCTGTATATACGGAACTGTGTGTGACGTCACAAGACTTTATTGGTTTTCATTCCAAAAAATTTAAAAGTACCGAAAAATGTTTTCTCTTATAAAAACACGGTGGAGACACGTATAGCAATGTAGGTGCCAAGGAAATCATATAAAGTGATATCGATACATACAGCTCGGCCGGTACCCTGAGGCCTTTCGTGGGAAAGATCCTCGTTGGACCAACCCAACTACATATGGGTTGGTAGTCTGGGTGATCCTTTTGCCGGCTAAAACCTCAAGATTATCTCATCCGCACGGAGACTGGGCTGTGGGAACTAATCAACTGCTGCACACTTCCCATTCGTGTTTCGGAATTTAAAGTGGAGCATCAATCTCTTACGTGACGCGAACTGGGTGCTCAGTGCCACTATCTTGAGCGGCCGCGACCCTAAAAGCATAAGCCAATGGGTCATGAATAAACCAATCGGCTGGAATTGATGCGCCGGGGCGATTGACAGTACCCCGACGTCTATTTTTTTTTATACCGACTCGACACAGTGACTGCACCATACCTGATGGTGAGCTGGTGCAGTCCAAAAAACGCCAACGACTATCGATAGGCAAGAAAAACCCATCGGTATTCACGGCGATCATGCCGGCCTGCACAAATATCTCATCACGCTACGTTTAAAAGACGCAATATCATAGAATGGTGGGAACACGCTCGCCGGAAGACCATTCCACACCCCAACGACACGGCAAAAGAAGGAGTTAGAGAACTTCTTAGTCCTAGCCGGGGGATGTGAGATACCGTATAGCTGTGACTCCGTAAACCCGCGCGCGTGGATCAGTTCCCTCTCTGCTGCCTCCTTCTGGGACATGACTTTTTCGTAGAGGATGACCACGGCCTTCCAAATGCTATGCTCTTTTTTTTACTTGGAGAAAATCCTCATAAGATCTTCCCGGCCGCACAGGAGGGTCGCGACCGAGACGTGCCGGACTTGTATCAGCTAAAAACCCTGAAGATACTACTTCTGCACTTTAACGAGGACTGTGGGCTTTGAAATAAAGGTTTCACAGAATTGTCATGCCCTGCCAACATGGCCGACACTACTAACAGCAGACGGTACTTAGTCACTTAGGATAATCTAGATTTTACAAGTCCTGATTAATAAAAATGTTTTAAAAACGAACTCATGTAGCTTATCGATTGATTACTCATTAACCGGCAGCTGACTAGCCCAGCTTTATGAAATAATAGCTGGTAACTGGTAATGGCTTGCAACTTTGTACAGGCTCCATGTTAATCCTTTCAGGCTACAGTATACTCGTACACAGGGTAATTTTAATGACGAGGGAAATATTTCAGAGTACAATAATTTGTACTTTATTGTAACTAATGAAAGTGTGAATAACAATATTCCCTAGTAAATCATAAAGAAACATCGATGAACAAATGAGAATTGACTCGTAAAATATGTGGACATCGTAACGCGTGTGGCACACGATTGATTGGTAAGTAGATACACCGTCTACATAATTTTAGGTACTCAGTTATAGGCTCGGTTTCCTTTCTCTATTTAAGAAATAGTATTTATTAGGGTGGGTCAAAAAAAAAACGATTTTTTTTCCGCTTGGTACGCTAAAATATAGGTTCCTAGAGAAAGTCTCTCCAAATATGAGCTCTTAATTATAACGGAAAGGTCCTCCGTCTTAGAGTTTTCTATTTTTTTCTTATTATCTGATAGAAAAATTCATATCTCGATTCCAACCACTAGAAAAAATATCTCATTCCATAGATTTTGTACGAAATTGAATGCTCTACAAAAAAGGTATCTTACGATTTTTTCGTAAACCTAACCGTTTGAAAGATATTAACGGTTGAACTTTGATTATTTTAAGGCTGATTTTTGTTTTCTTATGAATTTTATAATTCAATGAAAAAAATCATTATAAATCGTGAAACTCTTAATTTTGTACGAAATTTACTGATCTACAAAAATGGTGTCTTATAATTTTTCGATTAAGTTAAGCGTTTACGAAATATTCATCATCAACCATCAATGCCTATCAATTTTTCTAGTTTTTGATCAATATTTCGAAAAATTTCAATTTATTTTGTCAGTTTTAGGAAAATTTACAAAAGTAACTCCCGTAGAAATTTTCAGTTCAATAAATTCATTTCAATTTCAAGTTCAAACTACTTACTTAATAATTCATTTTTATTCATTCACTCATGTGTGTAATTGACCAATACACTATGTGAATAGGACCAATGTCCTACCTATGTTGACTACAATTTACTATGCTTTAATGGAAATATTACGACATCACTATATTAACATATTTGGAATTAGAATCGAATGCTGAATATCCTCCCTGAATATCTCCGTCATCTATAAAATCAATTTGCGTTAAAAATACATGGAAGAATATAGTACACAGCACGCGGATGAAATAGAAGCATCATTTAGATTTCGTAATCTCATTTATGTCCATTTTCTTCTGTCGTGTTTTTTCTATAATTTTTTTATACAAATACAACACAGGAACGGCGTAATGTAATTAAGATCCAAGAGCTCACGAATAATTAACTCACTGCAGTTCGTTGAAATTTCATATTTTTCTATTTAAGGATGTATTTATTTTAATGTGCCTTTGCTTTTGGCGCGCGTATGTGGGTATTTCCTGATCGCTATAGGCCATACAAGTGTTTGTATAGTATGTCTTTTGAACCCGGTAAAGGTATTTACATCTTTGTAATTGTGACGTATAACAATCTTATTCTGTGAATATCCATTATTAATAATATAAGTAATATATATTACTATATCACCAAAAAATGTCGCTTAAACCAAATAGCCTTTCACCTATTAATAAAGATGTTAGTTAACCCTGCCCCTGGGGGTATGAAGCCTTTGCGGATCGCTATTTTTAGAATATTCGTCTAAAAATATAATTGAAATGTCAATTCTTATTTAGCAGTGTTAATTTGCTAAAAGAAACTTCAGTAAATTTCATGCAAAATATTTTTCTATACTCAGTGAGTAACCCTGTACGCTCTTTAAAAAGTTAGGTTCGAAGTTTACTAAAACAAAACTTTGGTTCGAATCAGGCCCTGTGACATTCAATTGTGTTCGTTTTTAATTATGTCGAAGTTTATATTTGAGTTTGCTTTATCTTTAAGTTCTTAAAATAGATGAGTACATAGTGTGAAAACACTTTTTATTTCCTGTAACTTTACGATACTGTGATGTGATAAAGAATTTTTACATTATGTATCATTTCGCTGATTCATTACATAATAAGCGAATAAAAGGTTCCAGAGAATTTCCTTGTAATTCGGAAAAAATCGTAGGTAAATTACATTTAGGAGTTTGACTGAGCTGCTTCCATCCTTTTTTTACGCTGACTTGGAAAAGTGACTACACCGCACCTGATGAAAAGTGCTGTGTAGTGCCGAACCAGAAGCAACCCGTGAGGGACAAATCTATTGCCAGCCGCCGTCAATATAGATCATCATATATATCAGTACAGGTCTCTGGGTATTTGAATATCTGGCCGTACTATGTTCTTAGTTATTAGTAGACTGTATTCTCCGTAATATTAGAGTTGATAGATATATCTAATCAGGCATGTTTCACGACAAAAACATCCCAGACAAAGTCGCGGATAGATCTCCTAGTCATATAATAAAACTTTCAAGGTTCCTCTTGTCATTTCCTTCATACATTTTTAATTGCACATTTGCATAAATAAATAGATATTACGAATATTAAACAATAATGAGTTATGACCATGTGCGGCAAAGATATGCATATTAATTTAGAAGACACACTTGAATAAATTGAGTTATTTTGACATGAAAACAATATTCATTTTTTCTGTAAAAAGGAAAGTATGCGTCCTTGAGAGTCTCTACTAATATAAAACCAATTCTAATGTAAAAAATAAGAGTTCAAAAAACTCACACAGGTACAATATAATTATATTTCATATGGCAACATTACATGCTCATGCAACCGCTAATCTCAAGCAACTGTCGTGAATTCCGTTCGATCGATAGTTGCTGATGGAATAATATCCATATCGCATTACATACTCATGCCAGCGCCAATCACTACCAATCGTTATGAATTACGTTTAAAAAACAAATGGCTGATAGAATGCTGTCGATATTGCTCTACATGCTCATGAAACCGCAAAACACTATCAACCGTCATGAGTTTTATTCAAGTGTTAATTACTATTGGAATTATATAAATATTACATTAGATACACATCCAACTTGCGATGACTCCAACCGTCGTGAATTCCATTTTAATGATAACTGCTGATGGAATGTTATCGATATTACCTTACATACTCATGCAACCGGCAAACACTACCAACCGTCATGAATTCCATTTGAATGATAGTTGCTGATGGAATAATATCAATATTGCATGACATGCTCATCCAACCGCCAATGACTTCCAACAGCTATGAATTATAATGACTGATGGAATTATATCATTTAATGCTTTAGACAGAAAATTATATTGATTAATTGCATTTGATTTGGTGTAATGACATAAAAGAAATTCCTTATGTGTTTTTATTTGTTAAAAATAACCCCCAGTGTGTCTTGACAGATCTTCTCGGTAGAATCTACCATCCAAACCAGCGGTAGATGCACATTTCTTAACTTTTTATCGATTAGAAAATTCTTACAAATATACCTATAAAGCAGTACAGGATGTCTTATAAAACAAGATTAAATAAAAATATAAATGTCATCAATGTTTTTAATATTTCCCGATTTATCTATAATAACAGTGGCTGAGGTATTCTCTCTCTTTTAATTCCGATTTTAATGATGTGTGGTAAATGTATATATTACAGTTAAAACACTCATATAAAAGGTATTGATATACATGTAACTATAAAACTACTATATTGTTGGGGTTGTGGTAGCCAAGTGGATTTGGGAGCGCTATACATGCGCGGCAATGCGAGTGGTTATAGATAATTTTTTTTATTAATTTATAGGCGAACGCTTGTCCTCAATCACACCTGGTGAAAGGTAAAGATGAGTCCGATGATGAACCGCGTCCGCCTAACAAATGCCTATTCACTCTTCTTTTAAAGACTCCCAGGTCATAAGATCGCGGAATTTGGCCGCCGGAAGCATATTTGATGTATATGTAACGGAGCGCCGTGTAGATAGCTCTGGGAGCATGCGCGGGGCAGCGTCGGCAACTCTGCGCATGCGCCGGATTTTGACGGCTGTCATTATAAAACTTACAAATGGAACTAACATCTTTTATTGGTATTCACAATAAGTAATATATAATTATATGTAATTAGCTATAATTATATCAATATTCCACTCCCTAGCCGTTCGCATGATGAATGTAGGAGCGAATCCTCTCGTGCGGATATAAGGAACATCCACCACATACGGATGGTATCCGACACGATACGTATTCCGTCGTTGGGTTTTTCAGATCAAGTCCAGATTTAGGTCACCACATACCCACCGGTGAAGTACCACATCGTGAGAAAACCCGCATGTCATCTAATATAAATGTCACATGTACTAGTGCAGTGAGAGCGGAGATCAGCTGCGCCACTGGTCACGCTGGGCACGACTTATAAGCGCAAAGCGGATACAGCCACTCATGTATCTCTGCTTGCCCCAAAATGGATGCAGCATGACGGCATAGTATTGTTATCTTTAATAACGTTAGATACAAATGTATACTGGCAATGTTAATGACCTGTGCAAGATCAGAACGACCTTGTTGATGTACTTACCGAAGCCGTCGTTGCTAGAGGTTGTTGGACCAAGTTGAAAAAAATGTAGAAAATAAAAAATACATCTGTTACTCTTATCTTTTTGGGAGTCGAAGCTGCTCGCGTCCGTAGGCTTTACCCTAGTTTCCCTACACGTGACTCCTGGGTGGTGCTAAACGAGCAGCAGCGAGGTGGTAGGGCGCCGGTGCCCGTCTGGATCGCGACCACAGTACATGGGTTTAAAGCCCGTCATAGTGACCAGTTTCGGCTTGTCGCGTTTCGGGATCAGCTTGTGTATATCCAGTAGCTCATATACCTAGAGACCTTCAGTCGTGGTATATGTGGGCCGACATGACGATGTAGACTATCATTGGATTTTCATCCTTTGATAGTCGCTTTCGTTTTTGGACTACACTGTACTTACCATCAGGTATACTCTGTAGTCACTATGTCAAACCAGTGTAAAAAAAAAGTCTGGTACACTTTAATGTAGCTATGATGGCATCCACCTTTATTAATTTAAAAACAGAAACACGAGAAAGGATGTACAAATAAAAGATTATTAATGACTAGTTGTGCCTGCGACTTCGTTTGCGTGGAAGTATATTATTATGATAATAATTATTTCAAGCTGATATCTTTGTATAAATGATGTAAATACCATAGATTGTTTCTTATATAAATAACAACACTTAACGTAACTTTTTAATTTATGAACCGATTGAAGTAAAATGAACACTAAATATTAAATCAATCTTTCCACAATACATTAGTAAAAACTGCACCTGAATCGGTTAATCCGTTTCTGAGATTAACGGGCACAAACGCGTGCAGATATGTGCATATTAATTGACGATTCCGATACAATTTTTATTAACCTACAACCCGCAAGCGAAATTATTCTGTGAGGCGGTATATAGAATCCATTAAATTATTTTTCATCTAGATAATATGTGGGTGGCTCAGGAAGGGATTTATTATATGTATTAATTACCAAGAATTAGTAACTCCTCCCTTTTTAAAACAGTAATCAAGGTCGTAGTTTAGAAGTCTAACTTTAAAGGTTAAAATAACAACCAGACACGACCAAAGCCGCTTTTTTATTTATCGATACCGATTACTGTAAATCGATCATTCGTTTTTTATCTCTTTATATTGTTCGAACGGGTAACTCCATCGGATGGCATAAAAAGTACAGTATCATCAAGGACCAGCAGCGAACGACAAGAGACAAAAATGCACTAAAAGGTCACTCCTTTTTTTGTTGTAACCCAGTGGATTATATCTTTGCACTTGTGTACTGTCAATACCCAATCCGGACAAAGCTTCACCACTTCATTTACAACGATAAGTGATGCGGTTAAAAAAAATAAACTGCACGTGGTTGTCATTTCCTTACTTCAGATTTTAGACCTTTTCGGAATAAGGTGGTTCATCATCGGGAGAAGGAACACCCCCGGGGATTTTAGTCGGTGCAAGTCCGACACACCGGGGACAACCTTCATCTAGCCTCCTGAGGTCCGTCTACGATTTCCCCCGGGTTACCAAAAAAAAGGTACATATTTTTTACTAGCTATGCCCGCGAATTTGTTCGCGTGGAAGGAGTACTTTTGCTAAGATAATTATTTCAAGCTTAACCCCCGCGTTACAAGCTGAAATTTTTGTATAAATGATGTAAATGCCATCGATTATTTCTTTTTTAAAATACAGATTGACTCGCGCTTGACCTCAATCTCACCCGATGGAATGTGATGATGAGGCCGATGATGGGGCGCGCTCACCCAACAAAAGCCAATTCACTCGTCGTTTGAAAATGTCCATTTCGTATGAACTTTTCTTTTTTATTATTTTCATAAAATGTAACACGACCGGCTGACTGACCCTTCACGCAAACCAGCGCCGCAGCCTTTTTTTTTGTTAACCCGGTGGAAATCCCTTTTGACCTTCAGGGGGGTGATCAGGGCCACTCCCCCGGTGTGTCACACTTGTACCAACTATAACCACCGGGGTGCCAGCACAGCCTACTCTTCGCCTTCACCGGGCCTCGGGATCCAGATACTTCCAAGGGCCCGGTGAGCGATTGGCCTTAGGAAGGTCTCCTCTCTGGGCTGGCTCGTGACTTACCCCCTCTCTACCACTCTATGGGGCGGCGTGTGGGCACACACACAAAGCCCCCCCAACCTCTGCTGTATGGCGGATGCCCTCAACGTCCACCGCCCAAGCGCCACAGCCTTCCTTTGCAGCATCAAGCTGACAAGTCCATTTCGCCATATTTACATGTTTTTGTCTCTTTTACTTTATTCTTTTCTGTATTTCGTTTTTGAATTTATTATTTTTATTTGAGGTTAAATAAATGTTTTTAATTTAATAATGAAGTGGAATTTTGTCGTTCACGATATTTTTATTGTCGTGGCGTGAAAAGACGG
The DNA here is from genome assembly GCA_036320925.1 of Automeris io. NCBI lineage: Eukaryota > Metazoa > Arthropoda > Insecta > Lepidoptera > Saturniidae > Automeris > Automeris io. The sequence goes on from JAUDJH010000036.1 coordinate 32,017, forward strand.
TTTACCATTTACTCCCGTAATGTTATGTCGCGCTCAATCGATGGCTTCACTAGAGTTAGCCACCTTGACTCGGCAAAGCAACCTTGGCCGTGCCTTCGTAGAGCTTCCTAATCGCGCTAGTTCCAACACGTTATAAGCGATGCTTAATTAAGTTTATGAAAGTATCTGCCGCGTTTCTTTTGCCTAATCTAAGGCTGGGAATACACGTAACCAAAGCTCAAGGGCTGATAGAGGAACGGTATTTATAGCTTACTGTAAATAAAATTCTCCGATTCTAGCGCGTATAAAGGTAATACTTGGAAAATCCAATGTTTTTTAAGAAGTCCGGAATTTCTTCAATTAAAAGACTTATCTAAAAATTCACGAAGATTTAAGATGTAAAGTTTTTGTAACTATATTTTAAGATAACTTATGATTTTTTTTTACACTGGCTCTATTGAGTGACTACAGAGTACCTGATGGTAACTACAGTGTAGTCCAAAAACGAAAGCGACTATCAAAGGATGAAAATCCATTGATAGTCTAATCGTCATGTCGGCCCACACATACCACGACTGAAGGTCTCTAGGTATATGAGCTACTGGATATACACAAGCTGATCCCGAAACGCGACAAGCCGAAACTAGTCACTATGACGGGTTTTACACCCTTGCACTGTGGTCGCGATCCAGACGGGCACCGACGCCCTACCACCTCGCTGCTGCTCGTTTAGCACCACCCAGGAGTCACGTGAAGGGAAACTAGGGTAAAGCCTACAGACGCGAGCAACTTCGACTCCCAAATTAAAAATAATTAATTATTAATGAGGCCACATTGAGCGTCTCCTACCATCTGTATCATGGCGAGCGTTGTGATGGGTTATTTTACCTTATTTCACCCTCTCCTGTCCATAGCAGAAACACACTCGTGGGTTTATGGAGTCACAGCTATACGTTAACTCCCATCCCGGCTAGGGCTGAGAAGTTCTCTAACTCTTACTGCAGCCGAGTCCCTGGGCTGTAAATGATCTTCGCTGCGAGCGTGTTCCTACCGTTCTATGATATTGGGTTCTTTAAGCGAAACGTGAAGAGATATTCGTGCAGGCCGGCATGATCGCTGCGACTGTCGATAGGTTTTTTCTACTGTTGACAGTCGTTGTCGCTTTTGGACTGCAGCGCGCTTGCTACCAGGAGTAGTGTGGTCGATGAGCCGTGTCGGGAAATAAAAAAAAAACCTATCGGTATATGGTGTACCGCAAATACTCACAAGTGCAAAGACCCTCATATTTGAGGCTTTCGTTTTTCGCGTTTCGGGATCAGCTTGAGTGTGCCCAGTGGTTATACGTGCCTAGAGACCTCGGCAGCGCGGGTTTCATTGCCGCCGATCCACAGATCAGTCACGCACACACATGCACAAGATCAGAGATGGGCAAAATGTAATCAGATTAATGATGAATGTAGGGACACATAGTATAATGTTTACGTAAGCTATTGATTTTGATCGCGTGATTTATGAAAGTGCGAATGTTGCATAAATGAGGAACGTATGCATGTATTTTAGAGACGGCTGCGTCCGTCGCTTAAGTAATTCGGATTATACACAGTTAACAGCTACACGCATTTTATTTCCATAGTCCTCGAAATCTATAGGCCACACATCACAACCTAAAATGAACGATTACAAAATGTCATCATTTTAATTTTTTTGCTCTGTTATCGTGATTAAATTCATTTAAAACTTTAAGAAATGATAAATGTGTATACAATCTGGGATTTTGTAGTGTTTAAAACATAAATGAACAAAATGCAGTCCTATTAATGGCAAAAAACGTAAAATGTAATCGTTAATCATTTTCATTAATCTGATTACATTTTGCCCATCTATGGCGCTAGGGATGCGCGCGGCGCATGCTTCTTTGAGTTGATCCTTAGTGAGGGGAATGGACAGGAGGAATAACAATTCGTAACACTCCGACACAGCCTTGAGTTTCTTTCGGCGTTTCTTCTCAAGGCAGTCGCTTCCGAAACGCTGGTAGATCACCGTTATGTTTGTTTTTCAACTGGCTGGCCGCCCAATTCGAGGTCCGTACCCACATGGGTGCCCTTGCGTAGCCACCCAACCCATAAATTGCTGGCTTAAGCACTATAAGTGCTTGCCCTCTCAAGCCCGGTGAAATTGTAGCGACCGTTGCCCCGGTCATCAATAAAATATCGCGTTGAATAAAAAAAAATAACGACAGAGACTATCAATAGATTATCCTCCTTTAGTAGTCGCTATCCTGGACTACAATGTATTTTTCATGCGCCTGATACTGTACTTGCAACAGTGGCTAGTATAACAAATATAATCTGGACATGCAAATTTTCAGTTTGTAACCGGCTAAAATAAAATGTTCATATTTTAACATACATTGTAACGATCCCAATATTTTGCTACTCTCTGTGAGCAAACGAACAATCATATTTTAGAAACAAATTAAATGCAAATTAATTGTTCACTAAACATTGAACATTGTTGTTGCGTATTTTATGAAAACACATAATGCAATAATATTAGTAATACACAGATTTTTTTTTTATTTAAACAAACAATACATGCTAAGTGTTTTATGACTAAATGCTAAATATTAATATGATATATTTCATGAAATTCACACATTAGAATACTTACCTAGCTAGCTATCTAGCTAATCTTATAAGAATTATCAATAAACAATAAAAATATATATAGCTTAAATAATAAATACAAAATAAATACGAGTGATACTAAAATAAAGTATTACATACAATAAATAAATCGACTACCAGATGTATTAGTGATAGATACTATAGTAAAAATATATGTGTACCTAAAAAAAGAGCAAAAGTATAAGTAAAAATAAATGAAATAGACTACGTGTAACTAATAGATTATTAAATAAATATCATTTTAATTCTATTTTAGAAAACCAATTTAGATTTGGATATTCTAAGCGGTGGCGGCAAATTGTTCCAACACTTCGTAGCCTGATAACGAAAACTACCACGAGCGCAAATAAACTGTAAAACGCCAAAATCCGTGTCTTTCTACAACCACACCCACGACCACCGGTCATAGATGTAAATAACGACGATCTGTCATTTTTAACAGACCAGCGTCAAAATTTCTCTAAATTTTTTTATAATTACATTTTATAACCATGAAATTATATTAATATTGTTATTTTAATATGAAATAATAACTAATAAATTATATATTATCACGCTATATTATTTTTGGGGTGAGCAGTTATACATTAGTGGTTGTATCCACTTTGCGCTTATAGTATATCTTGCATAACACGTCATGTCCAGTACTGGAACTGACGGCCGATCTAAAGACACTTACATATGATATGTCTATTAGATGGCATGCGAGCTTCCTCACGATATTTTCCTGCGCCGGTGATCATATGGAGCCTAAATCCGTACGTAATCTGGAAAAAACCAGAGGTAAGTGCCGGGATTCGAATCTACAACCTTGTGCGTTGACACGCATGGAAATCAGTCCGTTATCTATTATAATTATGATTGTTTATAATAATTACAAATATCAAATTAAGTTGAATAGACAACATTTTTAAAGGTTTTTTTTTTTTGCAAAAAGTGCTGCTTTTAACTGCGAAGAAATTCGAGAGGTGTGGGTATAGCCAAATGTCTTATTTGTATGACGCAAGGCTCTACACAATCTATTCTTGTTTCCGTAAGGGCCTTGCATTCGCGGAATCGATTTGTATTAGCAAACATTATACACGTACTTTTCTAATAGGAACGATATATGGCGTGAATTCAGATTAGTGATGAAAATGCCCGGGAATTTTCCCAAAGTGCCCAAAACTTGTATGGGGAATATTCCCGGGAATTTACGAAATGTTCGCGGAAGTGCTGGGCACTTTGTGAAAATTCCCGGGCATTTTCATCACTAATTCAGATATATTATAATGATATCAATATTTTCATTTTATATATTTAGCATTCAGTTATTTATCCAAGATTTTTATTATAAGGTATGCATTAATTTTATGCATATATGGGATGAACGCCACTGACTTGCGGGTCACTTTATCGAGCCAGTATAAAAGGGCCTATGCGAGGTTTATGAGGTCTTATAAACTATTATAACCATGTGAAACCGCAGTATAAAGTTCCGCCTTGTCAGGCTATGTAAAAGGGTGCGTTTCCATGTTTTGAGCAATTTTGTTGTAAACAGTGTGGGTTTATATATTCGACGCAGGGCAGTTTTGCTCGTAATTGTTATGGGCATCTGTGTAAGGAATACCTCGCAAAAGTAAATTCCACGTTTCAGTAAGCGGCTACGGTGGCCTAGTGGACAAGAGGCCAATATCCATGCCCAAGAACGCAAATGTTCCTAGGTTCGTATCCCGGCATCTATTAGAAATGTCATGTATCTAGGTGCTGTGAGAATAGCGATCAGCTGCGCTATTGGTCACGTTGGGCAAGATATATAAGAGAAAAATTGATATAGCCACTAATGTATCTCTGCTCTTCCCGTAAGAGATACAGAGTGACGATATATCTTTTTTATATGAGCCAAAGTCATGCATCTTTCTTTTTTAATCTGTTATGTAGTATTGTAATTTTACAACATGTAATACAATAAAACTTATATCTCTATCATAAGCCTGACATAGATAAAAGATATAGATATCTTACAAGTCGTAAACATAAATGCACGAAAATTTATCTGCTTTCGATAGAGAAGAACTAATATCGAGGGGTGAAAGGCTAATTGGTTTAAACGAAATTTTTTGGTGATATAGTAATATATATATATTTGTATTCAGCGTTTTTTACCGACTCCAAAAGTATATGTATTACCAAAAAATGTCGCTTAAACCAAATAGCGTTTCACCCGACGATATGTTACCTTGACTTCACCTATCAATGTAGAGGCAGATAATATAGTATGAAGTGCGGCGACATTAATTGTAGAAACTTGCATATTCCGTGTGCATTGTATACAAAGTGTCAAGATTTGCAAAGCGCCGCCGCCGCCCGCCGCAACGCTTGTTCAGACGTGCAAAGGTACGAAATACGACTTGCGGAGTGTGTGCTTGCAATTCTGCATCAACTTGTTCGATTCTTCTCCAATATAAATACGAATGCCAAGGATAAACGGTACTCATCTGTTTCCGGGCTTTCGAAAAAACGTGGAATTCGTGGCTGGAAATCCGTTGCGGCGCAAATTTCCATATTTAGATCTAATTTTGACATTTTTGTCGAGTTTTGGGAATATGGTAGAAATGTAGGTAGGTAGCAAGGGATCCACCGAATCCAGCTACATTTTGAACATGGTCTATGAGAAAAAAAGTCTGGGAACCCCTGGTTTAGAAGAAACGATGCCACCACAGTTGGACATATGAATACATAGAGCCGTAAGCTTAACCCTTTATGGCGCAAGGTCGATAAATTTGTTAATTTTGTAAAAACTAGGTGGTAAATAGTGTATAGTTAACGAAAATAATAATTATAAAAATATTAAAAATGTATCGTTTATAATTCATAAAAACCTTGCATGTATTAGAAATGAAACATTAGATTAGTACTAAATCATTAAAGTTAAAATTAGGAACAGATTATTAAAAAACATCCTCTTAACGTTTACTTACAAAAATTTCAACAGTCAAATATTAGTATTCCACCAAGAATTATTTTTTCGTAAATGAAATTGAAAACCTGAAAACAGGCGTGTATTCGTTCGTCACTACAATGAAACATCATTACCTACAAGTCTCGTCACCTAGTGAGCTGGATTGTCACTAAATCGTAAGAATGCTTTGTTGGTGCCGTATAATACCAAGCAAAGTCAGTCTGTCGGCATTTATTTTATTGTTGCTTCTATTTGAGTGGTATGTTGCAGAAATACAACACAGCGCCATAAAGGGCTAAAACAATTAAAATAGTATATCTCCACGCTATAGCGCTTTCAGGGTGAGCTGAGATACATTAGTGGTGTAGTGTTGTATTAAAAATATACTTATATAAATTGACTAGACGACGCGCGGGTGTGCACCCGTGTGTGGCTGACGTTCCAGCTGCTCGCAAGAGGCGATTCTCTTCTTTTTTACTGCGAACCGCCAAGGAGTGGAGTTCGCGTCATGTGTCTGCTTTCCCAACAGTTTTATATGATAGAAATAGGAATCTTCAGACGACGAGTTAAGTGGTATTTACTGGGTGAGCGCGCTCCATCATCGGCCTTTCCATCAGGTGAGGTTGAGATCAAACGCAAGCCTATCTGTGATTAAAAAAAAAAACGAACCATTATATGGTAATGTCTATTGCGTCTTACTTTAGGAGTGCTTCTGAAACTGATCGCAACACTCCTGTACGGAAAGGTAAAATCTTTAAAGTGGGCATTATAGAGTTAGAACAAATTCTTGTCGAAATGTAGGCTTTACAATTAAGACTCGTTTGTGGTATCAAAGGAAACTGTCAGCCTCCTCACGAAGTAGAACGTAAAAGGGTCCATTGGACAACCCTTTACATCGAACAAGGAAGCAGTAGATGTGCTGAAACTCGTATTAGGTCAGGCCGGAGTGCTGCCGATGCAATGAATACCCACCCACTATTGTCGTGTTTCCAATAAATTAATTAACTCATTGATTAGTTCTGCGTTCTCACAAGTACTTATCGATTGCCGGAACGTTGTTAAAGCCGTTACGTTTGTAATAGAAATCATGCTCAGCCTGCGGCCGGCAAACCGATGCTATTGTACACTGTCTCGACAAAGTAACTACGACGCACCTGACGGTAAGTACAGTGTAGTACAAAACGAAAGCGAATATCAAAGGACGATAATCCATTGTCGGTCCTTGTTATGTCGGCCAGCATATACCGGCACTGAAGGTCTCTAGGTGTCCGGATCCCGAAACGCGACAGGCTAAAGCGAGTCACCGTGACAGTCTTTACACTTGTGTACTGTGTTCACGATCCAGTTGGGGCAATCACCCTACCACCTCAATGAATGATTGCTGAAACATGCTGATTTTAATAGAGAATACGTTTTAAACATTCGCGTGTTGAGCTATCCTGCCGGAGTGGGCATAGAGAGCAGAACACCACTTCTCTCGATTTTTGTAAACTTCTTTCGCTTTCTTATCATTTATTAATTCCTCTATTATATGATAATAAAAACATATCTTGCCGTTATAACTAGTGATGCCACGAATAGTGAATTGGCCGAATACCGAATACCTAATATTCGGCAACGCTGTCGGCCGAAGCGCAGAATATTCGGCCGCCGAATATTCGGCATGGGAAACATGCATATCGGGGGCGCGTTAGCTGGATTAAGGCAAGTTGCAACCTGTTTTCCTCGTTGCGTTGGCGCGGCCAGCAAAGAAAATACAATACCCAATACAAACGAAAAAAATACCCAAACCTTTCGAAATTTGCTAAAGTTTATCTTTCTTCTCCTGGAAGTAGCGTGTTTAGTGAGAGGCTATTTTTTGAGACTGGTAACATTTACAATGAAAAGCGTAATCATTTGCTACCAAAAAATGCTGAAAAGCATGTTTTTATCCATCACAACTAACTACTGATCAATTTTAATTACTAAAGTGTTATAATTTGGAAATAAATAAATAATTTTGAGTAATATAACGTGTCCTTTTTACATGATTTGGTATTCGGCATTCGGCCGAATAGTACGTACTATTCGGCCGAATACCGAATAGCAAAAAAAGTGGCCGAATAGGCCGAATACCGAATAGTTGCCGAATATTCGTGGCATCTCTAGTTATATCCCTTACAGGGTGACCAAAGATAAATTAGTGTTTGTATCAACTTTGCACTTATATGTCGTGCCCAGCGTGACTAGTGGCCACTGATGAATCTCCTCTCACCCTGAAAAGAATATAGCGTGACGATTTAATATTATTTCTTATAGAAACACCGCATAGAAATGAGCTTTCAGTTTTCTTAAGTCCGATGGGCGTGGTTCCCTGTCACGCCCCCTTGTCCGGCACCGCCCAGTTATCGGTAAACCTAGCCGCTCTATTGTCGCCATTAATTGTTGTACATTGTATTGTCGACATCAAAGCTTAGAAGCTTTATCTCGACCGCTGACCGTTTCAAACAATATAATATTGAAATTGATTTGGTTTGTTTACTAAAGAGCGTGCTGTGAATAATAAAATGAGAAGCCGTTAAGGTTGGACCTCGCACTTTTCGTGGTAAAAGTTAATAGGTTGACTTACTCCACTCCGGCTCAGCTTAGTTTGGTGTCTTTTGACGTTTCGTTTCAAGGCAGTCGTTTCCGTAATGCTAATGGTTTTTTTCCTGGCTGGCCACCCAAGCCGGGGTCCGTAGCCACAGGGGTGCCCTCGCGTTGCCACCCAACTGATAAATTGCTGGCTGAGCTCCTTCGGTGCTCTCTCTCTAAGCCCTGTGAAGCGAAGGGAACAGTAAAGAATAAGCATACTGACCTGAAAAACAAATTGACTTACGTTAACTTTTATTTCTCCATCTGATGGCGGAGCAATTGAGAGCTAATCCTCCGAATTATTAAACAAACCAGCCCAGCGCGAAACGAACTCGCGCACCGAGGTTCCGTACCAGCTTAACACGCTAGTCGCCACGTCACCCACGTATGGGTGATGCTTTTCTTGTTGAAGATAATGAAATTGTTAGTTGGGGTTTTAAAAGGAATTCAATGGAATAAGCACGTATATATAAATTCAGGATGTACTCATTAAAATACTAAAAATATTTACATCATACAATATCTTTTATTAATTTATATACGACTAGCTGTCCCGGTAGACCTTGTTCTGCTCTATTTCTCTAAAACAAAGTCACATTGTTTTTTTTAATGTTAATAGCTTCCCCGTCAGATTTCATTCTGCTAAAAACTATAGGCCTGTTGGCTGTTTTTTAAAAATTGTTTGAAGGAACCTGGCCTTAGTGCTATATGTATAAAAATTGACAAATACTGACATTAATATTTATACGTCACTCAATAATTGTTTTGCCTTCCCGGAACCCGTCCACTGACATTTAAACTTTATGGTATGGTGTTAAAGTTCAAATTGACTTTTAAATATTATTACGAATTTTTTGTATGAGAATATACAAAAGTGCTGTTTTTAGACTTATTCAGACATTTTTTTTAAAAAAATTCTCTTCGTAATAACCTTCCCCAGACTTCAACAAACACAACAAAAAAGAATTCAGCCAATTCGGTTCACCCGTTCTCGAGTTTCGCGCTTATCAAGACATTTTGCGTTTCATTTTTATATTATAGATATATATATATATATATATATATAGAGAGAGAGAGAGACAGAAGAATAAGAACATAACATGATACATTTTACTACGACACATATTTCTCGTTAAAACACTAGTCAACATCAACACATCTGAGGTGAGGAGACCCGCACGGCATCTAATAAGATTGGCATGCGGGTCTAGTGCTGTGGGAACGGCGATCGGCTGCGCCACTGGTCGCGTTGGGCACGACATATACCTATGCGCAAAGTGGATATGGCCACTAACGTATTTTTCTGCTCATCCTGAAATTGGTGAAGGTGGTATATAAAACAATATATCTTTACTAATATTATAAATGGGAAAGTAGCTCTGTCTGTCTGTCGCACTTTCACGACAAAACTACTGAACCGATTTAAAAGAAAATTATTATAGTTTATTAAACCGATTAAATGAAATAAAGAGGAATGAAAAATTGTATAGAGGTATATTTATATTAGAGCTAACAGCTTGAAACTTATTTTTAGGCTGTTGATTCGATATAAATAAATATGACATTCAAAGTTTGTAAAAGTTTTTACCTCAAGGACGTACATTAACCCTTTAACGTACACGGGACGTATTTTCAAGCTTCGAGTTAGAGCTGATACCAAGCCGTGAATTGAAACGGGAAAAATATGAATGAAAAATATCCTATGTTTTCAAGGTTGCTCTTTCGTATGGTCATAGTTAAAAGTCGCTAAAAAGTGTAAAACTATGGAAAAAAAAGAATAAAACGGATTTTTTTTAGAAGGCGTCCCTGGTATGTACCAGGGATGCCAGGGTGCCAGTTTAGGTAAACTATCAATAAAAATTACTTTGATACAGCCGCGCGGTTAGTGCTGAAAATGCCCGGGAATTTTCCCAAAGTGCCCAAAAACTTCCTTGGGAATATTCCCGGGAATTTACGAAATGTTCTCGGAAGTATTGGGCACTTTGGGAAAATTCCCGGGCATTTTCATCACTACGCGCGGTGCAGTGGGGTATGGTGTAGGTGGGGAAATATGCCGCCTGTTTGCTCACTCGAACGGGCCGACGACTGCGCCGCACACATCGACTAATTAGCCCTAAGACACTGTTCCACGCGGACGAAGTCGCGGGCTCAACTAATATACACGAGCTCGTATATATTTTATTTTAATAGGCTTTCAAACAGAGTGTATACACATTCAACAAATAATATTAGAAAACATGCCTTATACATCAACAATGCATCACTCCGATTACATAAAAGCGCAACACACACTACAAAGTAAATTCGAATGCAAAAAAATTGCCAGTGGCACAGCGATAGACAACAAGAGATCCTTAAACACACAAACTATTAATGTATAATGATATTAACAGTGAAACAATTTTAAAACACTTGCTTTGAAAGAGGTTAGAGAACTATGAAATATATCTTGACTTTCATTATGAATGTTACATAATGTATCAAACTAATTATATATCCCTATTTTGGTGCTATCAAATCGTGGTTCTTTCAACAAGAAGTACCCTATAAGTTGTCATTCCTTTGCGAAAATGGAATAAAAGATCTAATACACCTACCTCCTAAACGACTGTACGAGGGTCAAACTGAAAGTTCTTAGAAAATCAAAAACTATGCGTACTAGCAAGTTATTTGTTTTATTATAACTTTTCCAAATAGCGCCCATTCACATCAATACATCGCTGCATCTGATGGAAACACTGAGAAAAGCGGAAATCGTTTAACTTAAGAAATCGGTTAAGTTTAATTGCCTGTCTCTTTCAATGTAATTATAATTACAATACATGGTATTTAAATTTATATTTAATTCCTGTAACTGCTGTCGGCTTAGTAAGTTTGTTTTCCCCTGTTTGACAACATACAGGTCAAATTTTTTGCTTTTATTGTTATAAAACACTAACGGCTTAATTTTACCTACTGGTTTTATCATTTCCCCAGTGTAATATCGTAACGTTAAATTAGTATTTTTAAGATCACCATTTATATATACATATTTTTAAATAACAGTTATAACCAATGCACGAAATGGCGCTGTCGGTATCTATCTCCATCGTTAACGATGTTTGCACAATGTCAAGTTCAAAGGTGTATGTATGGTCCAAACTTTTGAAAATAATTTGACGAAATTGAATAATTATTTACTCCGTCACTGCTACTGGATGCACTCTCAATACAAACTCTACTATTCTCCTTTATTTGTAATAGTGCAGTATCCCTCCTTATATTCGGACGCATTTTCTTTAGTTTCCCTATCTCGTTACATATTCTGCATACATATCGTCGGGTGAAAGGCTATTTGGTTTAGGCGACATTTTTTGGTGATATAGTAATATATATATTTGGAATCGGTAAAAAACGCTGATTCCAAAAATATATATATTACTATGTCACAAAAAAATGTCGCTTAAACCAAATAGCCTTTCATCCGACGATATGTTTTAAATAGTCAGCTGTGTCTTTGATGGTGACCACCGCATACAAAACATCTGCTTTCCGTACTGGTTCGTCTGTCCATACGGGTTTTGAAAGCCGCTCTCCAGTCTCTGGCCGCTCCGCTTATGCCGCTTGCACCATCCACTGCTCGGCACTGCGTTGTCAGCGCGGTACGATGCGTTGACCGCGCTCTGCCGTCCCTGCCGCTGTGTTCCCGTAACGCCGCCGATGCTTTCAGCTGATGAAACGTCTGCGCCGTTGCACTGTCACCCCTCACGCGATTGCAGTCGTCCACCGCCGCCGCGTTCCTCTCCGCCTCCTCCGTGAACAATTGCTGCCTGATCAATTCGTTCCGAAGACCACAAACAAATTGATCCCGTAAATTCTCCTGTAGACTGTCCGCCGTAAAACCGCAGTGTCTTGACATTTTATTTTTTCATTCTGAGACAAAGTCTGCGATCCTCACTTGCTTGCTTTCTTTGTCAAAATTTAAAATGTTCCGCTAAAAGGTTCGGTTGCGGCTGTAAATGTTTTTTTCAAAACTAACACTAATACTTCAAACGATTTTGAGGCAGGTTTGACCTAAGCACACAAATTCACCATAAGTTCGTACGCCGCACTGCCTATCACCGTAATTAATGTGGCTACTTTTAAGGATTCTTTCACCTCATTTACAAGAAAATACTGTTCCAGTTAATATATGTACAAATCCCAGCTGTCTTTACCGAAATCAAAATTTCCGATTTTCCCAAAGCCACGTTTCATTCTCAATGTACACACTCCTCATAGTTCAAAAAAAAATTCGTGACGCTTTCCACACACCCGGGAACGTCTCCAGCTCGTCACCACTGAGATAAACGTCTAAGACACCACAGTATTTCGGGAGCACAATAAAAGTAGACCGTGCTTGATAGCTTATATTCGTAGATTGAGAGAGTACATACAAACGATGTCGACACAATAACTTAAAACTATCCTACACATATTACAAACAACAACCTCAAGGAAGCATGAATCGGGAAAATTATGATATACAAAACTGATGAGATTTGGGAACTTTGGAAACATTCAGGGAAAATATTCTGCTATTTTCCCGTGAATAAAGGAAAGTTTCCGAAACATTCAGCAATTTTCATCTCTACACGTGATCGGCCCGACGGTGCAAGGTCATATCATATCCGGGCTAATGAGGGTTGTGCAATCGAGCAATTTATTTCTTCGCGATGGAAAATAATATATCTATTATTTTTCATGTTTAATTTAGATTAAGGGGGAAACCGGTTTAGGAAGCCGAAATTTTAGTGACTTTCGTGAATTTTTTGAACGAGGAAGGAATAATCGGAATTTGTTTAAACTTGGAGGGTATTATATTCATATTTTTAAGTACACTTTTTAATTTTTTCAAGCCACTGCCGCCGGAAATAGTGGCGTTAAAGCATGCTGTCCATGGCCGATCGCCACCCGAGTACCTTGCTGGTGGGCATTCCTGAAGTTGCAATTTTTCTCTGTAATCAACAACAGTTTTTTTTTTCATTTACATGTTTTCTAAGAATATGAACCTAATTGTGATAAAATATTATTGTAAATTGCATGTTTTTGAGGCGTTAGAACACAATGTCATTTTTTATACCATATCTTTTCATCTATTTTGCTTAAAATAAACAATTAATAACAATATAATCCCAGAATTAGGTTCATATGATTTAGAATTCAATAAAAAATACTCCGAAATTTTTTTCATAACGATTGGTCGATAACTTTTTGAGCTACAGTGCCTACCAGTTGAAAAGAAGTCGTTACGAGAAAAACGCGCTTGAAATAAAATGTAGTGAAAACGAGAAATTTAGGGCAATAATTAATTATATAAACTGCTTACCGTTTAATTAGCTATTCCGACACCATATAGCAATCTCTCTGATAGTTCGTACGCGTCATTTCGGGTTGCACTTGCTCTTGACGAGTTACACGAGCTTCCCTCGTCTCCAACATGCTATTCTGTGCATCTATTCTGTCCCGTTACACGTTGACTATCCGCGTTCTCGGCAAAACTGAGACTCTGCGAGCCAACTACGAGTTGTGTTTCGATCATCACCATTAGAAGGGCTGAATGTCCTTCATTTAATAATGCAGTAGCCAAGAATGCTGCAACTTCGACTATTTTTAGGCCAGCATGAAGGTGCTTGGGTGCCAGTCGCCAAACGATCGAGTTGAAACTTTTATTCGCGTTCTGCGTATGACCGCTTAATCATCTCGTCAGCAAATCGTCTTTCGATAAAGATATAAGAAGAATTTCTTTTTGAACTTCGAGGTGTGACGCAGCTGGGTGCCCAACCTACGGCCGGTCACTTAAGTGCTCATAGCATCTGGAATAATGCAAATTTCATTAAAAAAAAATTACCACATATTCTTGAGTTGTTATACTAATAATTTATGCTATAAAAAAGTAGATGTTTTGATCGGTCTAATCTGGTTTCCCCCTTAATATAATTGTAATCTAAGGGCGAGTTGCAGCAAAATATTAAATCTAGTTTAAACTTGTATAAAACGCTGTTAAGCAAAAAACTATACATATTGTTTTGCACGGAAATATATTCAGTTTTATCAAATGTTAAATCAACATTTTGGTAGAATTAAACCGCTTCAAATAATAATATAAATATATCGCCACGATGTATTACTATCGATGCTACTTTCGGGGTGTCCAGAGATGCATTGGAGGGCTACATCCGCTTCAAATAAATAGCGTTTTATGCTGATGGTGAGAAGGAGGCGGTGCACGGTGTCCGGTGCATCACCTTGGAGAGAGTTTTTGGATAGGTGAGCTTTACTCCTTCCCCTTCCAAAGAGGTAGCCTCAACAAGGCTTCTTGTTCCCTGGGCGTCTGAATGAATTTGGCTTCCCAAGCCCGGGTGCAGCAATCAGAGAGACACCCCGGGGGTTTTTAGTCAGTAGGAGTCTGACACACCGGGGTCGCTGCCCTCACAGCGTCCCTGATGGTCCTATGCAGGATTTTAGCCCGGGATACAAAAAAAAATAGATTTTTATACAAGTTTAAACAAGATTAAATTAGTCGGTGTAAGCCGCCGTAAGTAATTGCAATTATGTGTGAGCATACAACAAAAACACAGCATTGTATCCAGCGAAAAGATTTTTTGCCTTCTTTGTATACGAATAGTACGTATTTTAATTAAAATCGCTATTTTTGTTTATGTATATTTTCTACACTGCATAAAGAATAATAAATTGATATCAAACCTCTTAAAAAAAAGCATATTATATATTCCTGGTGTAATCTGCGGTGCCTATTCCGAACAACCTGTACACTTACCTGTACTTTGTACCTTGTCCTGTGTGTCTGTGTCGTTTACCTGTAGAAAAAAAATTGAATTAAAATAAAGCAAAGGTCATGTCACCTATGAAGCATTTAAAAAGGTTTTTTATTGCGCTTACATTGCATGTACTTTTTAGGGCTCAAGGACCTCGAAAGGAAAAAGCAAGCTTTATAAGATCGCTTTATTGCCCGCCTGTTTGTTAGGGCTCCTTTTTCCGGAATGCGTGTAGGAATGAAGTTGAAATAAATATCAAATACTTAGGTCTATAATCCCTTGCCGATCTGTAAGAAATAAAAAAAAACATCCCTTTACGTCAACGATATCAATTAATATACGAACGTTACTCGCATATTTTACGTTCAGGAAAGTAAAACCTATAAGGTAATCCCGTTGACTAATACTGATGAAATGTGGCTAAAAAATTATTTTATACTAGTAACTATGATACATGAAATACTCGTAAAGATGTTTATCATTTAAATAAAATAAAAAAACTATATCCCACGCCATCTGTTGTAAAAATGACACAACTCTTGATCATGATATTAAATATTTTTTGTTTGGTTTTTATTTTTAATTGTTTTTTGTTTGGAGGATAGATGTCGCTAAATCAAGATATTATTTCTTTCGTCCTAACAATTTTTATTTCAGCGTTCGTCCATTTATCGATTAGTGAATAGCTGGGTATGAAGTTGCATTTTAAAAGATATCTACAAGGTTGTATGGTGCCTGTGGCACGTGATCAGTAGCCGTTTTTTAAATATACGTCAGCGCCATCTGTTGGCATTGTCAGACAACCACAGCAACTCTTGCTGTCGAAAAGCTACAAAGTAGTAGGGAGACATAATAAGTATGGAGGTCAAAATAGCAAAACAAAGTCTTAATTATTTTTAATCAAAATATAAAAAGGGCCAATGTGCAATTTTTTTTAGAAAGTACATGGCGTCACGGAAGTTTTTGAAGATTTTTTAAAGTTCTACAATTCTGAAATGTATTCGAATAGTTTGGCATAACTCTACAATAATTATCATCAGCAATGTTCAATAAAATACTTCAGAAATATCTTTCCGGACCTCTTCAGAAATATTCATATTTCTATGCTGGTATCGGTTTTAGTACAATTCCAAATACAATCAAAATCTGTTATAATGACATCGAAGGAATTACTCATATTTAGTTGTAATAACCGATGATCTTTTCGAGATACGAAGTCCTATTTTTTGCCCGAGCCTAATTTTTGGTCAATATAACCGGTATGTTGTTTTAAACGATGTCGCCATAAACGGTTTTGACTCCGTTTATCCATAATGACAGAATAAAAGTCAGCGTTATTTGCGCACGGGTTGGAAGATAAATGCGAATTTATATAGAAAGTTATAAAGAAAGTAGAATTTTAAATATAGCGGCTATATTTGTAAAAATGACATTTCTGTGAAATTTTACTCAGTGGCTTTAGCAGATTATTTGAGAAACTTCATATTATGACAAGCATATTCTCGCGCGTATTATTCAACTTCCATACTCAGTTTACTACATGATTTATCACGCTTTATTTTTTTTTTTAATATTAATTTTTAATACACAACATTCTGTAATGTATATACGACGTCATAATTTTACGACGGATTCTCTCAGTGTCACTTGACGCGATAGGGTGTTTTCGGAATATTTTTGATATTACTTATTTATTTTGTGAATCGTACGTCCCTAAATAACAGTGATCTATTTGAAATTTGTGTGCCGTTTATTATCTATATATTTGTGTAGTGTCTAATCGTCTGGTGGTGGTAATATTTATAACTGATTGTTTTAGGTTAAGTGTTAATCATGAATGATCCCCCGGATCCTGATCCTCCACCTGATGGTAATTCTGATTCCATAACTGTCCCGCTCAACCAGTGGGAAGAATATGAAAAGAACAACCCCATCTCTTATCCAAAAAGGAAAAAGGTCTCCAAGGGTTTCACCCAAGAATCTCAGGATATGCTCTCCAATTCCAACCATTCTTGTGATAATTTACAAAAGGTCACACAAAACAAAAAATTCAGTCAGTAGACAGTTATATAAACAACATGGCATCTCTCCTTTTGCGATACATGTCCAAAAGAAAGAGTCTCCATCATCTGGCTCCACTCTTCACCCTGTCTCTTTTGGAAGATTTCTAAAATACTTATGTCTTAAGAACATCATAGATGGCTCAATGTAAAAAAATTGGAAGGAACCGAATATTAATATCATTTTCCACATTCACTAATGCCAACAATTGTATCTCCAATATATATATATGAAGGAACATGGGTACAAAGTATTTATTCCCACATTCAACATCACCCGAATGGGTCTGGTACGGGGCATCCCTGAGGACTGGACACCTGAAGAGATCATTGAATATATAAATATCCCGGACGGCTATGGAGCAAAACTTGAAGCAAGAAGGCTAAATTATAAAGTAGTAGTGCATAGTGTTCCTGTATGGAAACCTTCACAAACAGTTGTACTTACCTTTGATAGTCGAAAGCTGCCTCCCAGAATATTCCTCTTTAACAATTCTCTGAAAGTTGAGACATATACATATTCTACGATTCGATGCTTTTCTTGTTGCCGTTATGGGCATACTAAGACCCAGTGTAGGTCCAAGCCACGCTGTTTCAAGTGTGGCGAGGCATACACTGGTGACTCCTGCAACATTGAGGAAGATTCAGCCCTCTGTATCCAGTGCTCTGGTCGACATTAGCAAAACATGTCCTGAACTTTCGCGACAAAAATCAATTAAGGCTTCTATGTCTCAACAAAATATCTCATATTCAGAGGCAGCTAAACTGCATAGTCCTAAAAAAAACCGTTTTCGGAGATCCTCATGTCATCCACAACCCAACCCCGCCCTCTCAACTCCTACTCTCTCCCCTTTACTCCTACAACCCATTCTACCACTTCCTCTTCTTACAAGAAAACTGTTCAACTGAAACCTCGGTCTCTCCCATCTTTTTCTCGAGGATACGACAAGGCTGCTCATCAAGCCCTAGTTAATGAAGCCCGCATTCCACAACCAGCATATGGATCTGCACTTACTTATACTAGAAGCGCTCAACCTCAAACTTTTGAACCAACGCTCAATGAAATATTGATCTCATTAATAAAATACCTTACACCCTCCTCCACCTCCTCCTCTCAACCACATCTACCGTCCAACGATGCCTCAACCCTACAAACCTTAAATAACCTCATCCAAAATGGACCAAATGGTATTTTTTCTCAAAGTAGTCGCTTCCAAAATGCTATTAGATCACTGACTGAGCACCCAAATCGAAGTTAGTACCCACAGGAGTGCCATTGGGTTGTCACCCTACCCATTGATCGTTAGCTAAACACCTTCAGTGTTCGCCTTCTCAAGGTAGGTGTAGGTGTAAAGGACTTTCCCGGCCAAATACACAACACTTCGAAAAAAAAAAAAAAGTTGTCTTTAACTGTGGCTTGCTTTTGTATAAGGTGTAATTTAAAGATAAATATGCAGTAGCAAAATCTGTTTTTTAATCTAGTGCTTAAAAAGAATTCTAAATGAATTGACAATTTTGCTGTAAATTTTGGGTAAATTGTTTTTAAACGAAGGCATAAACAAATTGACAATCACGCCATCTTGTGTAACTAAGCAAAATCAGAAACAGGTTAGGTTTAATTTATTATTTAATTTTTAAGTGTTTTGGGTAGATGGCGCTTACGTCAATACCATTAAATTTATAATAACAACGAATGACAAATAACGATTTTACCAATTTTGAACTGTATGACTCTATAGAAATACATTTTTGATCAATTTATTATATTATACATAACTTTCACCGAATTAAATACATATATTTCAAACATAATGTTAAAAAACATTTGGCCAACTAATTCAAGACATATAAACGAAGTTTTGCTGATTCTTTGGTGATCATGCTCTTAACTCCTTGAAAGATCGCATCTAAAGAGACGCCCTTCTTCACAGCATCTGATGTCAGCTTGAGGAAGATCCCTGCCATTTTGGGTGGACAGGGATTCCTCGGAGCCTTCACCTTCTCCTTTTTCATTTGTTTCAGGGGTTCAATTTGGAGGCAACCTCTTTCTTCTTTGGTTTTTTGGGCTTCACGTTTTTGCCCACCTCTGCCCGTCTGCCGTGAAAATCGGCGGGATGGGATAATGTCGGAGGTGGGCACGGTGTCACAAGATTAGTCTCGTGTATGGAAACTAAGCCTAGGCGATGAAATAAATATCTACGCTCCATTGAATCAGTAGGGTCTTTATTACTAAAACATTTTTGTTCTGTAGTGATCAATCAATCGAATTGAAATAAGTAGCTTACAAATCAAATAGGTAATTGTCATCTAATAAGCGTCTTGTCAATATCAGCAAAAGACAATAGTTTTTAACATGGGAAACAGATTTTTTTTTTCTACATTCTAAAAATCGGATATTGTTTGTTTTCTGTGCCGTGTCCAATGAAAGAGATCTGGAAGTGTGACTACTAACACCCGCCGAAAGTCATTTTCTTCTGTCTATGAACAAATTTCAATCAACGTTTGTGCATCTTTGTTTTGTACATCTAGTAGATGAAGAGATGGTGATAAATTGGTTTTGAGTTTTTGCGTTGAGTTCCTGTGCGAATATCCATAGCATTAAAATGTTGCACACAAACAGTATAGTTTTGTGGCGGGTGTGTTCATCAAATCGTTTCGAGACATCAAGCGGAGCTATTGGGAACATCTGGAAAAGGAATTAAAATATTATCTTTTTCATTTTGCTCAGAGGAGGTATGGGTGTA
Source organism: Automeris io (assembly GCA_036320925.1). Lineage (NCBI taxonomy): Eukaryota > Metazoa > Arthropoda > Insecta > Lepidoptera > Saturniidae > Automeris > Automeris io. The sequence goes on from JAUDJH010000036.1 coordinate 51,838, forward strand.
AGTATCTGTTTAATAAACAAAAAGTTCAAGTTTGTTACCATTTTACAACTCGGGAGGAAGGTGCTCAACAACTCTTGTGAAAAATACTGTGCTATTTTATTTACATTTTGACAGCACTATCGCCTTCAACACCATCGAAAACCATGAAACGACACCCTTGACGAAAAAATGTATAATTTATTGCAGCCGCCATCTTAGATTTACATTTTGACAGTACTATCGTCATTAAAACCCCAGAAAACCACAAAAACCGCACCCATAACAAAAGAGTCGATAATTATCGCAGTCACTACTATAGACTTTTTAACCCCCGACGCAAAAACGACATGATCTTATAAATTTCACGAGTATGTGTGTGTCTGTCTGTAGCATCGTAACTCCCGAACGCATGAAGCGATTTTAATTTTTTTTTGTATGAAAAGGGAATTAGTTATGGGAGAGATGGAGGGAGTGTTCTTAGCTACATATGATGATGATGTCCTAGCCGGATTCGGCCACGGCGACTGTTTCAATACCGACTAAGAAAATCGAGGTCCAGTTTTCGGAAACAGTCAATTGCGCAGGATATATTTAAGTACGTAACTGGACGCGCAGCCAGAAAAGCAATCTCTCGTCCGAGCTCCCTCGGGCCCGATGGAATGGAGAACCAGTACGATCGGGAGGGAGCGGGATGCAGGTTTGGTCAAGTTTTCCTTCTCTGAACACCTGGTTGAATTGCGGTGTTAAAGAGATACCTTAGTCGCCTTTTACGACGCCTCAGCAAAAAGAGGGGGGTGCTATTCTATTCTGCCGGCAGCCACCACGGCCAACACACACAACGGCTACATATATTTGATGAACATCGGTCTAAGATGACCGCCGCCACAAAATTGTTTTTTTATATTATTATGTGTCGAGGGTGTTTTCAATTTAATATCTTGTGAATGAACTTCCGGCGAGCATGTTCCCACAGTCTTATGATATTTCGTCCTTTGATATAGCAGCAATGACGACCTGACATTGCATTCCCACTAGATTGACAATTTTCTTTAAAAAACTTGATTTTTTTTATATACGTTTAGTTCTATTGGTTGTACTCCGCAAGGATCATATATTTACTTTTGAATTTATGTCCAGGCTTTATGATGAAATTCTGAAGTCAGAAACTAACCGCCTCGTTATTTAATATTTGAGAACCTTAGCCATGTCCTTTAGATTGTTTCCTATTAGAAATACCAAACCACTGATATACTTTCTAATAAAGCAACAATATAAATTCAAATCAAACAACGAAAAATTATACTAAAAAGATAAAATATATATTTTCATTTTTACGAAGAGTCACATCGTTGCAAACTAAAAATTATGCTGCTTTAAATTTTTTCAAAACTTTTATTGATTGGGAAAGAAAAACCGTTTAATGGATAGATCTGCAATTTCATAAGACTATTGAGGATACACTGAGGTATAAAAACTCCAAAAATCATGGCCTCCCTATCAATATTCGCGAAAATGCAGTAGATTTACGAAAACAAGGAAAAATTAAGTTTTTCAGCTTTTTTCAAGTCGATATTGAGGGTGGAAAAATATTTGCCCTTTTAATGTTTTTTTTTTAATACTAATTTCTAACTAAATTTTGTTTTAATAGATTCTTCCAGAAGAAGTATTCCAGTTTTTGAAACTGTCCTCTAATTTGGTGTGCGGTCGTTGTTTGTTGAGGTGTTGATATTAAAGGCAAAGAGGTCCTTTTTCATTCAACTTCGGATATTCCCGCGACAAATAGGCGTAGCAAGCATCTAAAAAAAGCAAACCAAAACTGAATAAGCAAGCTAACTGATCCATATATTAGTTAAATTAAAAAATAATTCCATGACCTTGGACGATACTTAGTTTTCTCGGCGCCTATTGTACGCCGAATCAGTAGAGGCGTGGAAGTCCAGGCTGGAGCGACCAAGCGCCGGCCTGCGAACCGTCGGGGCAATCCGTCCCGTACTCAAGGAGCGGCTATATCGTAGCCATGGCACGGTGTCCTACCGGCTGACGCAGATTCTAACGGGGCATGGATGCTTCGGGAGATATCTGCACAGGTCAGCCGGTAGTGAACCAACACCGAAATGCCCCCACTGTGACGGATGCCCCGAAGAGGCGGCTTAGCACACGCTCCAGATATGCCCAGCCTGGGCTTCGGAGCGGGCCGAGCTGGAGAGAGTGGTGGGTGGAGACCTCTCGCTGCCGACATTGGTTTCACTAATGGTCGGCAGCGAAGGTGCATGGAGGGCGGTCCTGCGGTTCGCCAAGGACGTGCTAGCTAGGAAGGAGGCGGCGGAGCGGGACCGGGAGGCGCTGGCTACAACATCTTTGGCAGCGTCGTCCCCGCCGGCCTAAAAGAGCAGGGCGTCGCAGAGCGGCGTTCCTCAGGAACGGTCGACTCTAGCGGCGACACCGGGCGGCACGCTTGAGGGAGTGTGTCGTCCAACAAGGCTGCAAGCGGCGCGCGATATGTTCCCACGTGCCGCTCTACAACACAGAAGCACAAGAGGGGTGGCTCTATACACCACCCCTCCCCAAACAAGTGGAGACCTGCTTACGGCCGCACGCCCAGCCGGTCATTGAGGATGAGACCCCAGTCGTGCCCTCGATGCCGGTAGGCGGAAGGTGGAACACACCGGGGGGTGGCCCTCACCTCTCCCCGAGGTCCGTTAAGGATTTCCCCCGGGTTACAAAAAAAAACTTATTTGTCTCCCCTAGGAGACAATTGTTCTTTTCCGGTTTATTCTTTTAGTTTTCGACAAAACCGTAGCTAAAAATTTTATTTCCCAAAAGATCATAAACTAGAGTCTTGAAGCTTCAAAATTCTTTAACTAGATTGTTAATATAACCATTTTTCACTGAGATACAGCCCCTTAAAAATGGGAAAAAAATATGTTTTTTTTTTATTCTCTTAATAGTATGGTGTTGTTTAGGTTAGTACGGTTAGTTAGTTTAGGTACTTGTGAAGCACGAATTAATACTTATTTTTTACTTATTAATTAACTGTAGTTATTCCCCTAGTAAAAAAAAAACTGAATATCCGAAAACGACGTTCTCTATTATGAATATCCGTGTCTATATCCGAAAATCCATATCCTTACAACCCTACTCATAACAATTGGCATTATTAAAAAGAAATTTGTTTGAAACCTGTTTCTTTTGTTACACTTTTCTAGAAACTTCGAGTTTGTTTTGGCTGGAAGTAGTAAAAAAAATGCTTTCAGTATAAAATGAAATATTTTTTTTTTCATTTAAAACTAAAAATCTTTAAAATAAAAATCATATATGAGCATATATGAGATATATGAGAAGTATAATACCGGAATTTGAAAATAAAGTAAAAAGTTAAATCATTTATAATTTCATTTTTTTTTACGTATTTCTTTAACTATGTATGCTTATACAGAATGCAAGGGACACAAAATCGATAGCAAAATATACCTACTTTAAAAATTGATCGACTTTGCCAAATTTTTCCTGATATGAATTTAAAAATATTCTAGAAATAATAAATAAGTCGTAATGAAATCGTCGCGTGAACTATTTGAGAGCGATTATATCGTTCAGAATTGATGTTGTATTCGATGGAACTTGTGATGAAGTTCAGTGCGGACTCGTTGCTAGCCCGTGACGTACTGTCTTGCAGAGTTTCTCTTCACACAGGCTTGGGTCTAACCGAGTCGCAAGGCAGATGTGTTGGCGGCAAACTACACAGCACGTAACCGTGAAAGATTGCCTATTGCATTATTGCCAAAAAGGTCTTTACACTTTAGAAATTGTTTACAAAGAACGAAATTAATGAAGGCATTTCTGGTGCGTAGTAAACCCAAATACATTAAAATAAAGGTATAATAGAAACGTTTTGTGTATCTACAGCTACTTAGTTTGGAACACCGACGTAGATTGGCTTTCGGTTTTCTATAGAGTATAGACTATACTCTGGAAAGTTTTCGGCTGAGTTGTATAACTTAGTTTTCCTCCCCCATTCTGCCATAAATTGACAAGATGTAATGCGGGTCTGTACCCATATGTGGTTGACGTACCAGCTCGCTGCCTCATTTTTGCTGCGAACCGCCAGATAGTGGAATTCGTTTCCTTCGTGTTTTTTAGCATTTTATGACAGGGAATCTTTAAACAACAAGTGAATCGATATTTGTCGGGTGAGCGCGCTCCATCATCGACCTCGTCATCACTTTCCATCACGTAATATTGACGTCAAACGCAAGCCTGTCTGTAATAAAAAAAACAGTTTTTTTTATTTATGAGAGTTGCTTACACAAAGTAAGTACTTCATCGTCAATCAGGTTTTGATATTTAGTTAAATAATTGAGATGGAAAAAACCGGCCCAGTGTAATTTGGATTCGCGCATTGAGGGTTACGTACAAATAAGTTATAAAAGTATTGTACGTTGCTATAACAGGAAGGAAAACCAAATTATAAGGATAAATTTAATTTTGCCATTGGTAAACGCCTATCCTTGTACATTAACATAGGTCGCGGTCCTTTTATCAACTGTAAATAATTAGTTAACGCATTATACCATTTTTTTTTGTAATGTAACTGCAACTTTACAATTTTTCCAACTATTTCCTATACTTGTGTTATAAGACTTTGCTTCTTGTCAAATTTTATCATTCTAGGTCAACAAATAGTACTCGATACGTTTTAATTCCCTTCTGAAATCGGCAAAACGATAAATAACCACTAAATTGATACATAAAAAATATGTATATTTAGAAAAACAGAACTCGGTACATTGTAGTCAGCGTCCAACCAATCAAACTCGGAACTACCTGAATCTTGGATGTCCAAGTTATTCAGGTCACACAATATGTTACGTGCAGCTTAAACCCGCTGCGTAGTTCTAATCTTAACTTTTTAGTTAGTAGTTTAGTTTTAGTTAGTTAACAATAGATACCATTAGACATCACAGTTCTATAGCATGTAGACGCCGCCCGATACGTGCTTGTGTTAAAACGCCCTAAGGGTCGTTAGGGTGTTACGGGACGCACGGGGTAAGAGGATGCGCGCGCGCACGGGATGCTTGCTAATTCACTTGACTAGCGAGACCCGAGGCTGGATGGAGTACGTGCGTGTGTGTCGCAGTTCGGTGCGCCTTAAAGTGCAAATAAACAGTAAAACGCCAAAATCCGTATCATTCTACCACCACATACACGACCACCGGTCATAGTTCTAATTATTCATATACTGCGACTATTTTTTAGGTTTTTTTTACTGCTGTTAATCGTTTTTGATTTTGGACTGCCCCATGCTTACCACCACCAAACATGATATGGTCGCTGTCCCAAGTCAGGATAGACAAATCTTCAATCAGCTGATCAGATTTTCTTCAATCATTACCAAGAATATTTTCGATTAAGTCAACTTTCAAAGTAAAAATATCAAAATCGGTCAGTCGTTTATAAGCTACGGCACCACAGAAAGACATGCGCATACAGAGAGCCACAGATAGACGCGCATAACTTATGACACCCTTCTTTATCCGTCGGGTCTTAAAAATATGACATAAACGAACATATATTTTGATTGCGTTGGCTAAGAAGTATGACTTCAGCTCCACAAGAGACCGTAGATCTTAGTATTACAGAGATATTAATTAGAACTTTTTGCCTCCACGCTGAGGTGGTAAGACGATCCCCATAGCTGGATCGTGACCATGGTACACTAGTCTAAAGTCCGTCATAGTGACTCGCTTCGTGATCGGCTTATATATATATATATATATATATATATTCAGCAGTGACGTGCATAGTGTATTTGGACAGGGTAGGCAAATACACATAATAAATGTGAATATTATATAATGATAATAAATGTTATTTTACTTTTATAGGGAAGATAGATGGCGTTAAGATATAATAGATAGGAATATAAAGGATTCTTTTTTTGTTTAAATTAAATCAATATGTTCCAGATTTACTTATCGTAAGTGCATGCAATGCTTTCGTGCGTCTATGGAATGAACGCTACTGATATTCAGTTGTGCATATTCCTCGAGACCTTCCATCGTAGCATATGTGGGCCGACATAGTTATACCAAGTGTTAGAATTTTGGTCTATCGGCGGTCGGTACCGTTCTTGGACTATATTTACCTTTCCACCAGGTGCAATATAGTGACTTTGTCAAATCAGACTTTAAAAATTTTTAAGAAGAAGCAGATAGACAAACGGACAAACAAAATGCTCTTATAAAGGTTCGGTTTTTCCTTTAAGGTACGACGGAACCTTAAAAATGAGATTAATTGTATGGAACAAATATCAAATATGAGATATCAGTGACTTTCCGTCAGCTGGAACGTCTGCCTGTCAGCTATCCTTAGATATATTATATTTATCTATGCGCTATCAACAGTATCATTGTGCCTATGTAATACAAATATAATCATATACACTAGATGTATATAATATAATATATAATATGTATACAATAGGCACTAATTAAAGATAATTACAGCATTTCTTAAAAACATTAACAAATAATATAAAAATTAAACAATAATAATATATCATCACGCTATATCCCTGTCGTGGTGATCAGAGATACGGTAGTGCCTTTATACACTTTGCGGATGTATGTCGTGCCCAACGCGACCAGTAGCGCCGCTTATCGCCGTTCTCAAGGCCCTTACGCATATAAAAATTTAACAAAATCTTTAAGCATAATAAAAACAAATCGGTTTGGTAATAAATTTGAAAAAAAAATGTGTATAGTATATATAATATATTATTTAGGTTACTAAGCTTTTCACGTTGACTGTACGCTTGTTTGTTTAATGAGAAGTACACGTGAGTGCAAAACTTGTAGGGATTTAGGGGAACCATACAAAGTACCATAGAACTTTTACTTACATCAGAGGTACCTGGTCAATATAAAAAAGGAAATTTACAACAGTTACCGCTCATTCCACTCTTTTTATTGGAACAAACCACACGAGTAGCGGCACTAAGGTGGTGACCCTAAGCGCCATGGCAGGTGATATAGAAGTAATCTTCAAAAAGCTGTGCATCTCGGACAGGTATTTGTTAATCAATATACGAATATACTGTTTTGCCTTGCATACATGATTCAAAGTCAGAAGAACTGAAGCAATACTAAATGCTAATTTTAATTGCAATTTGAGGCAAAGATCTCCATGGAGCTTCTTTTAACAGGATAATATGTTGATGGCCGGGAGAGGCCTTTCCATCTAACCCGGGCGTGTGAGGCAAGCTCTACAGGTGCTTAGCCAGCGATATTATGAGTTGAGTGATAACGTAAGGGCACCCCTGCGGATACGGACCTCGACTAGAGCAAGAACATAGGGGTGATCTACTAGCGTTTCGGGAGCGACTACCTTGAGAACAAAGGGCTCTGTATGCGTTTATATACAATGGCGGTCGTCGTGACGGCCAGAATCCGATGGCCCCTCTCACAAAACAACAGCCCATTACTCTGGAGGCATTATTATTTCGGCAACAACTTTAAAGGCGTTCTAGCTATAGAAGATTGCTTTTATAAGATTTGTTACATGTCGTGGATAATTTTCTCGTTGGATAGGTGTTTTATACAAAACCGCTTTTGTCATCGGCGATTTTTTCAAGAAGTCATTGGATTTGAAACCTTTTTCAAACTTGAATTTTTGTGACAAACACATGCGACAGTAACGCCAAGCGAGCGAATGCCAATTCTATCTCTACTAAGATAAATTATATATATTATAATATCTTGGTTAACCATCATAGAGCGGAACAAATGTTTAGGTTACATATGTGTACGCCACGCCATCTTTCAAAAATAATTGACAAATATCGATATTTTTATGTTTGAATGATTGTATTTATCGATCATTTCATTCGGCGAGCAGTTGCGCTACTGGTCGCGTTGAGCACGACATATAAGTGCAAAGTGGATACCAGCTGCTAATGTATCTCTGCTAACCCCGAAAGGGATATAGCGTGAGCGTAGCATATTATTTATCATATTATTCAGCAATACAAATATATTATTTATAATATAATAATATACAAATATATCTATTTTGAAATATTTTAAAAAGTTTGACACCTTCATACACTCACAATTTATACACTAGACTAGTGAAGTGCATAAACTATTTGGACAGGGTATGCAGAATTTGAGTAATTAATTTGAATGTTATATTATGATAGTAAATTTTATATTACTTACACAGGAAAGATAGACGGTGTGAATATAAAATAGATATGAATATATTTATATAGTTATATATATATATAGTTCCCTTTTTTGTTTAACTTTAAGCAATTTATTCCTGACTTATTTATCGTAAGGGCATGGAATGCTTACATGCATCTATAGAATGAACGCTACTGCACCAGACATGTGTATACTTTCCATTACGTATGGGTGCAGCGCGCCCTAAGCAGTGGAGACGTGAATGTAATGTCATGTGTTGTTCCAGCCCGCCCGAGAGCTCGCTACAGACGTACGAGATGACGGTGGATCAGGCCGGGGGCGGCGCGTGCGTGCCGTTCGCGCTGCCCCCGCCGCAGCAGCCCTGCCAGATGCCGCTGCAGCCGCTGCCGCACACGGACGAACGCCGCAAGTCGACAACCAAGACTCATTAGTTAGTGTCTCACTAGTCTTCTAGTCACTAGTCCACTCGCGCGCGTCTATGTCAAGTACAAGGCCGTCGTCTGCGGCTGGGTGGAAAACAATCCCACATTCATACCTTTTTAAACTAACGCTTATTGGAAATTATCTCTCGAACATTTGCTTGTATACAGTATTTTATAAAATCCCTTCTTTATGGTCCTTGAGTACAGCGGTGAGGGCCGCTGCCCCCCTGTGCCGGACTCTTACCGACTAAAACCACCAGGATGTCCCTTCTCCCAACTGCTGAGGCTAAGACAACATCCGGCCTTCTCCGACGCTGTCTGCTGTCTGTATCATGGCGAGTGTCCTGAAGAGCTGTTTAACCTTGTTCCTCCCCCTCCCTTCCATAGCGGAACCACGCGCGCGGGTCTTCGGAGTCCCAGTGTTTCAGTAACTCACATCCCGACTATGACTAAGAGTATCTCTAACTTTTACTTTTGCCGAGTTATTGGGCTGCAGAATGGTCTTCCAGCAAGCGTATTTCCATCGTCCTATGATATTGGGTCTTTTAAGCGAAGCGTGAAGAGATATTTTTTGCAGGCCGGCATGATCGCTGCGGCTATCGATGGTTTTTTTTTTGTTATTGGTGGTCGTATTCGTTTTTGGACTGCATCATAATTTCCATCAGGCATGTTGTGTCTACTGAGCCGTGTCAGGATATATATATATATATATATATACACACTAGCTTTTGCCCGCGGCTTCGCTCGCGTTAAGAAGTATTATTATTAATTAGGTATAGTTTTAGCGGCTTAACTTTTGTTTAGCGTGTGTAAAAAATTAGGCCCACAAAACTTCTTTGTGCACAATATTCTTAACTAATCTGTCATTAGGCGCTAAAACTATCAAGCTATTGGGTGAACTTACTCGTGAGCAAGCAACATAAAACTGTCCCTGAGAGAAGCAATGTTCTTTCAAGTCAATACCCTCAAATTTGAGAGATTGCCCCTGAGACTTGTTTATTGTCATGGCAAAGCAGACTTCACCTACCTGCGTGGCAAATTTCAGCTCGATCCGTCTAGTGGTTTGGGCCGTGCGTTGATAGATCACTATTTCATTCAGTCACCTTTGAGTTATATATATTCAGATATTTTAAAACCTGCCCTACCAGTGAAAGCGTTAATCGGGTTCAATATTCGGTTTTATTTAGATTATATTTATAGTTAAAGAACAAAAAAAAACGAATAAAATATATGAAACTTAATTAAATGAGTGAAACTTACATAGCAACACTGGAAATGTGCGTAGCTCGTGAACAAAAGAGAAAAGGAAATCAAAAGACTATGCTAGTAAGTTATGGTTTCAAAAGGGTCACTCTCTTGTATCCCAAGCAATCTTTATCAAATAACTCGATTTATTTCATTAAATTGTTTTTTTTTAAACAATCCGAGCATAGATTGTGTGTAAAACAATTCAATTTCCTAAGTAATGTTCTCGAATAATATAATTTTCTGATTTATTTTGGTGATGCTATCGTGTCACCAATATGCCCTTTTGGGTTTTTAAAACACACTGTATACTGTTGCAAAACCAATTACCATACCTTGTTCATTTCACGAAGTCCCCCGTGAGGGGCAAATAATAGGTTGGTTTTATTTTTGCATTAATTATTTAATGTTTTATTTGGATTTTAGCTACTTTTAATAGTGTTTTAGTGCCTCAATCGATAAATGAGGCGGCTAAATTTCAAAACCAACTAAAAAGATTATCCCTACAACATTGCTTAATAGTCCTAACAGAATTTGAAATGTTTTTATCAAAGCGAATATTATATATGATTTTTTTGTTTTTTGCTTTTTCACTCTAGAATAATAATTTAAATTACTTATAAGAATGTGATTGTTAAGTCTAAGATTAATTATAAGATTTTATAAATTTATGGGATTTGAGAAAATATGTTATAGTGGGTTTTGAAATTAGACTCCTCAAATATTTATTTTACTATTTATATAAAATGTGGAAATTAACGTTTAAAGAATTTTCATAAGGGATTTCGTAATAATATGGAAGGAACAAGTTATGGGAGGTAACATGTAATGATAAATCATTGTGACTGGATTCGCGTAGCACAATATTTTCAAAGTAATTCGATCATAGTTACGTATCAAGATGACCAAATTTCGCTGTAATATCAACGCAACGTATTTTAGAGCCACTTATATACGATTATATATAATATAATTTGTAACGTTTGAGGGAAGTTTGAGCGAAGTCAAAGCTTAGCCTGCCCGTGTTGAGACCATTGCGACGATCAGTTCCTAAATGCTGTAACTCTGGTCCCACCAGCTGCACAGATGGATTCGTCGAGTTACCAGAGTGCGGTCCTTCCGTGAAGCTGCCTGCATCGATGACTATGCCTGGGCCATCTACACCTCTAAGGAAACGCAAATCATCATCTTTGTAAGTACTCTGTTCATCATCATCGATCTAACTCAGTCAGTGTCCACTGCCGGACACGGACCTCTAATAATAAGCGCCGACACCCGGTCTGTGACTCTTCTTGTCCTGTCTTTTCGGGACACCTTTACGAGCAAGTGGTCATTTCTTGCCGGAGCGCGTCGCACTTAGTGATGAAATAGCACTTCCGCGAACATTTCGTAAATTCCCGGGAATATTCCCGAGCAAGTTTTGGGCACTTTGGGAAATTCCCGGGCATTTTCATCACTAGTTGCACTCTACATTTGCCGATTTACGGTCTCTACTCAAGAACCTGCCTGCTCCAACGATCATCGAAGCTGTAACGAACATAGAGTTATATCGACTCCCAGGTTATAAGATCGCGGAAATATTATTTTGATCTTTATCCTTTAGACAGGTGCCTAAGCATTTAAATGGGATGATTTGATGAGAGATTCCTGTAAAGGTTCGTTTTGGATTATAGTAGTCGCAGCTCGTCAGCAGCGACCCAGCTGCCGCTGTCTGTGGTCGTAATCTACTGCTCTGTGTGCATTAACATATATAAAAAGACGTTCGATGTTACCAACTGTGCAGCGCTGTCGACTGTCACGATCGCGAGCTTGACACGTCATCTGATTTTCACTCCAACGCAGCCTTGAGTCCGTCAGCTTGTCGCGTATTGATGTAGGCCGAAAGGGGTTGCGACCACAATACACAGTTGAATGACACACACACACACACTAACTCGCGTCAGACTGTCGCGTTTTGGGATCAGCTTGTTCTCATCTAGTTACTCATATACCTAGAGACTTTAATTCGTGGTATATATGACCTGGAAATTATAGTATCGAAGCAATATGAGGTTAGGTGATTTATGTTCACGGTTATGTTCCAGCGGCACGAGCAGCGTTTTCGACGACGACTGCGGTGACGACTCGCGCTCTTCTAGAACGAATCCTGACAAAAAGTAAATATTTAATTTAATTCCATCCGTTCTAATCACACAACGAGAGATGTTCATTTTCTAATTTCACTTTATACGTGTGTATTTGGTTTCTTTATATTTCCTAATTTCAGACAAAACCATAGCGAGATCGAAAAACGACGCCGGGACAAGATGAACACTTACATATCCGAGCTGAGCTCCATAGTTCCGATGTGTGGGGCGATGTCGCGGAAGCTGGACAAGCTGACCGTACTGCGGATGGCGGTTCAGCACATGCGAACAGTGCGGGGTGCGCTCTCGGCGTGTCCCCTCTCCGCCAGCCCGCGCCCCTCCTTCCTCAGCGACAGGGAGATCAACTCCTTGGTCCTCCAGGCCGGCCAGGAATGCTTTCTCTTCGTGGTCGGCTGCGACCGCGGCCGGCTGTTGTATGTCTCTGCCTCTGTCACGAAAATGCTCCAGTACCATCAGGTAACGGGTCGGCTTTTCGCTTTTGATACCTAGCAAAAAAATATGAAACTTCCAAATATTTAGACCTCGCACACGAGGTTACCAGCATCAGGGGTATGCATTCAGTCATTATTGTCCCGACAGTTGTATCGAAAAGAAGGCTGACCGCAAAGAGCCTGGATTATCTTAAGAGGCTCTCTCTCTTGGGTCTTGGATCAATGCAATATTATTCGATGCGGTATGCATTGTTAGGAGGTTCCTCACTCTGAGTTCCTAACTACCGGTGGCTAGGGCCTTAGGCTTCGCCCCTGTAGGTATACATATTTTTATATATTAAAATTAATATTGATGTCTCATCCGCACGAAACCATCTTTGCCGCAACTGTTTACAGACCGAACTGGTTGGCCAGAGCCTCTTCGACATTCTCCATCCGAAAGACGTGGCCAAGGTGAAAGAGCAGCTGTCAGCATCAGACATGAATCCTCGGCAACGGTTCATCGACGCCAAGAGTGAGTCGCTGGAGACATCACACTAAAGCACGGGCGATTCTGACGAAAACGCGTAGAATATAACACTGATCTTTCTGACAACACATCAGTGCATTAGTACTGATTTGCCATAAATGCCAATGCCACTTCAGTAATCGAAAACAGATGTGGTTAAAGGATGATATGGTTTGATTAATTTTTAGATTCGCCTAGTATTTTTTTTTTACACTGGCTCGACATTGTGACTACAGAGTACCTGATGGTAAGTACAGTGTAGTCCAAAAACGAAAGCGACTATCAAAGGATGAAAATCCATTGATAGTCTACATCCTCATGTCGGCCCACATATACCACGACTGAGGGTGTCTAGGTATATGAGCTACTGGATATGCAGAAGCTGATCCCGAAACGCGACAAGCCGAAACTGGTCACTATGACGGGCTTTACACCCATGCACTGTGGTCGCGATCCAGACGGGCACAGACGCCCTACCACCTCGCTGCTGCTCGTTTAGCACCACCCAGGAGTCACGTGTAGGGAAACAAGGGTAAAGCCTACGGACGCGAGCAGCTTCGACTCCCAAACCGACCCATTTGCTATAAATTAACTTTCTGTTTAATTAAATGATAAAGTAAAATATGTACTTACTGCAATAATTAAGCGCGGCCTCATGGCAACAGTTGCCAGGACGCGGTGCATCGATCTATTTCCCATGTCGTTGGCTCGGACAGTACTAGAAAGTAATCGCTTCGTACTGAGTTACCAAAATTATTACACTGGCACAAGCGGTTTATTTGTTCGTGTCCACTGGCCCTCTGTCAAATACAGGCCGAAACCAGCTAACATCAGCACAGCCAGTGGACAAATTTTACTGTTATTCAAGCCCTTCAGCGCCAGTTGTTGATGCAACGTGCTATCTTGCAGCGATGTTGCCGGTGAAGACAGACGTGGCCGCAGACGCCTCGAGGTTTTGCCCCGGAGCCAGGAGAACTTTCTTCTGCCGGATCAAGTGCAAGTCGACCCAAGATCAGAACACCGCTCCGGTCATGTCGGTGAAAGAAGACCCGGAACCGATGTCTAAGCTTCGTAAGAAACAAACGTTCGAGAGGAAATACCGCGTGGTCCATTGCACGGGTCAGTGTGACACTTTACAAACTTTGACGTACGGTGAACGTCTAAAATTGAAGACGTTTTGAGAGAACGGATGGCAAACAGGCGAATAAAGCACCTGATGGTAAGCGGCCACTGTCCCCTGTACACGCACTACAATACGAAAAGTGTCATCGTTGCGCTGTCGAACTAAAAGAGCGTTTTTTTTTACTCTTTTTCTAAATTCGTAAAGATATTTTCTGTGTACAATGTAGAGCTAGAGAATAAATGATAGGTTGACTCGCTTCTCCAGCTGAACATAGAGGTAATGTGAAAAACTATTTGTGTGAAAAAATAAAACTCATAAAACAGCTGTAGAATGAATTTTATAAATATCTTTACTAATATATCGTCGGGTGAAAGGCTGTTTGGTTTAAGCGGTTATATATATATATATATATTACTGTATCACCAAAAAATGTCGCTTAAACCAAATAGCCTTTCACCCGACTATATGTATAAAAAAATTCAGGTGATAGGGTTTTCCAAACTGGTTCGTGACCACGGTACACAAGTGTAAAAACCATCACAATGACTCGAGTCGGCCTGTCGCGTTCCGGGTTTATGTATATCCAGTTGTTCTTATACTGAGAGACCTTTCGTCGTTGTATATGCGGGCCGACATAGTGACGGCGGCTGTCTATGGATTTTCTTCCTTTAGCGGTCATTGTTGTTTTGGAGTAAATTGTGCTCTCATTAGGTGCAATTCAGTCACTTTGTCTAGCCAGTATAAAAAAAACTTTAGTAATAAAACATCCATAGAAAGTAGGGATGTAACGGAGGCAGTTTTATCGGAACCGAAGTCGGAGTCGGAGTTTTTAAATTTTATTTATCGGAGTCGGAACCGAAGTCGGAATCGGAGGCAATGTCAGTCACAAGTGACGGCAGAATAAAATAGTTTTATTAAGGGACAAATAAAAACATTACTCAGTGAACCTTTTTAATTAGAAAGTGAAAAATTTACAAATACACAGACAATAAAAATTGCTTTGTTTCTTATTAAAATTTTCCCAATAACAGTGAACAAATTAAATCAAATTTGCTCCAGGGTTGTTTTTGTGTTAATCTATATTTTACTTAATTTAATGTTAATGTAAAATAAAAAAACCGTTTAGTAATAAATTTAAATGTACATTTAGTTTTAAATTTAATAATTGTAATCATATTTTTTTATCTAAATTTTTAAAAATGTCTTCTACAAATTATGTAGCACTGATTGTTTGATTAATTGATATTATGTTTTAACAACATATAAAATGAAATCAAATGAATTGACTACAACAGTGGTGGTGACCTCCGATGAATACCTCCGATTAAAAATTTCGGAACCGAAGGTGTAATAACAATCAGAAGTTCCGACTTATCGGAGTCGGAGTCGAAGCTCCATAACATCCCTGATAGAAAGCGTAAATATATAATAGTGACTTGAAAATTATCAAATATGCCTGACTCTTAGACTTTGTTGATATGTTTATTATTTGCATGATTATAAAATATATAAATATGAAAAAAATATATATTAGGAAACCCATATGGCGTCTAATAGAAACATCATGTGTAAACGCCCTAAGAACGGCGATCAGCTGCGCTACTGGTCACGTTGGGCACGACATATAAGCGCAAAGTGGATACAGTCTCAAATGTATCTCTGCTCACCCTGTAAGGGATATAGCGTAACAATTTATTATTATTATTGTTATTTTAAAAATAAAAAACAGAGCTATCACTAAATATTTACTCTGCGATGCTGATTAAATATGGGCGAGTATCTCATTTGACGTAGCTAGCCTAGACGTAACCTAAAGGCAGATCAATGGTGGCGGACGCTTGATTTCCAGGCTATCTGAAATCGTGGACCCCTACCGAGGTGTCCGGTGGTGAGAATTCCCCCAACGACTCGGCCGAGGACGGGGAAACGAGCAGCGTCTCCTGCCTCGTGGCAGTCGGCAGGGCTATAGAGGACCTATCGCCGGAACCCAGCGCTGGGCCGGCGAGACCGCCTTCCCAGCCGATGCAGTTTGTGTCACGGCACACTACCGACGGCAAGTTCGTCTTCGTCGACCAGAGGTCAGTCTCTCCTATAATTTACAGCTGGAATCGATAACACAACACCTGTACAATACATCTACAGGCGATCGACTCTGTAGGTAGGTAGATGCTTCAAATATGTGTAAAAAAGGATTGCAATGTAGACAGGTAGGGTGATAATGATGTCCAGGCCGATGTCGGCCTTAGCGACATTCCCATGCAGCCCCATTCGGCAAAGGTGATCTCGCTGATGAATATATTCGGAAACAGTCAATTGCGTAGGATATACCCGCTGCGTGAATGCCGGTGTTGCACAAACCACCCTCTTAACCTAATGGGACAGGCAACCGACACAACTAGATAGGGTCAGGATGAACTGTCTGGATACTGATAACTGGCCCCTTATCAATGCCCTAGGCTTTTTACAATGCCTTGCTGCCTCGCCAGAATCGTCGGATAGACCAGACTTCTATTATCTCGACATGATGTGGAAGAAATGGGCAGACTGTTCACACGATAAAACATCATGCAAGCCACGTCAAACAGGTTTCGGCCACGAGCCGGCGTCGTAACTAACCGGAACGTGAAATATTTTACGTGTAATGCCTGCATTGAGTTTATTTATGGCTGGAGAGATGTCACTCTGCAGGGTGACGCTCGCGCTCGGGTTCCTGCCCCAAGAGCTGCTGGGTACGAGCCTGTACGAGTACGTGAGCGGCCCCGGCATGAGCGCCGTCGCCCGGGCGCACAAGGCGGCCCTGCTGCACCGCGAGGCGCTTCACACGCCGGTCTACGCATTTCGCAGGAAGGACGGATCCCTCGCTCGCGTTCAGTCGCACTTCAAGCCCTTCAAGTAATTAATCCACTTAGTTTTAAAACAAATGCGTGTTCGAGGGTTGTTGACTGGATGAGCAGTGTAAACGAGCCAAATACAAAGGCTGGTTTACACATTTTCTACTTTTACATTCTACACTACTATTTATTAGTCTAAGGCTGAGGTTTAGAGACGCTGCTTCGATTTTGTTTGAAACAAAAAGTTCAACTTTGACAAAACACTAAATACATGATAAGATCTTGAGTATTTTTTTTTAACTCTGGGGAAACCCGTTATGGGCCGTCAGGGGATGATGAGGGTCACCCCCGGTGTGTCGGAGTCGCACCGACTAAAACCCCCGGGGTGTTCCTTCTCCCGTTTGCCGGGGCCAAGGGCAAGGCTGTGCCAGCTTCCTCAGCACCCGACGACGTCTGGCCTATTGATGGAAGCCCCCTGGACACCATTCCGCTCTCCTTCATTTTCTTTGAGCGGTGCGCGGGAACACATCACGCACCGCTCTCGCCTTGGATATGTTGGGCGACGCACTCCCTCAAGTGCGCCGCCCAGGCGTTAATCCGATAAGGAGGGAACATCTTGAGTATTGCCTAAGTATTCACAAGCCAAGATCAAGTTGACAAAACCGGTGACTTGCTACAAACATGGAGATGAATTATCGTTAATAATGTTTCAGTAAAGTCTATGGAAAAACAAAGTAGCGATTATTAAACTTAATCTAAGAAAATATGATTTTACTCAATAACCGTCAAATGATGCAAATGGGTTAAAAAAAAATTGTTTTTTGTTCACTTCACTACAATTTTATTTTAAATTATAAACAAGTGTAAAATTCCGCTTTTAAAACGTATAATATTGCTTATTGAAAATAATAGCGTTTTTTTTAGAAGACGTCAAGTGGGTGCTTGGGTTTTAAACTTTGTTGATGTTGTTATTTATAACGACAACCGAACTTCGGACGGCTTTGTGAAATAGAAATTTAGTCTTGGTATCAACTCTAATCTCCATTCGGTCAAAAAAAATAAACTGTTTATAATAATTTCTTTTGTTTACACTGTTTATTGTTTGTATTATGTTGTATCTTCGAACAGGAACCCCTGGACCAAGGATTTGGAGTGCTTGCTAGCTAAAAACACAGTCTTGGAAGACAGCCTCGTTTCTTCCCGGCAACCTACTGATCCTACGGCCTACGAAATATTGAAAAAGAGTAAGCTTCATCCAAAATCTCTATTTTTTGAAGTGACAGTTTCTTTAGGCGCGTTAAGCAATTTTGGGCTGAAGTTCTTATTTAGGAGTTTGATTTTAACTTAGACCTTCATCTCTTATTTTATCCGCTTGGAGCTTGACGTTGAAATACAAATTTCTAGCCAAAAAGCTAAAACTTAGTTATCGTGGAATTTGCTTTCTAATTAGTGAATTTTCAAATATTTTACGTAGAAAGGCAAACTCTACGAGCATAACAGTATCAACTCACAAAGGTAACAGCCCACATCATCGCGCATGACGGTCGCTGCTTTGATTTCCCCGTTTATATATAAGTTTCTAAATAAAATATAGTAAACATCTTTGTTATTTCAAATGTAACGGGCACTGGTCGTATTCTGACAGCTGACGTGTCGCGAGTGCCAGAATCCAGCGTCAACATTAAGAGAGATTTATTTTTGAATGGTGTAACACGTTCGGCGCCACGTCACTCGTGTATGGGTGACGCTTTATTGTTGACGGTAACCCATTGTCTCTCGTTCCCCATATGATATGCGCGCGAGAACAGTCTCGAGTGCAAAGGGTTAATTGGATTTTTAAAAGGAATTTAATGGAATACTAAATTATATGTAAATATAACATATGCAACATTAAAATACTAAAAATATTTACATTGCACTATGTCAAGATATCGACCCCGTGAGGAACACTAACGAATCGCGCTGCCCGACGAACGTGTTAAACAATACGAGCTTAGCCCTGTTTGAATATAGGACACGCGTAATCTATTGTATATGTACATTTAGTTGACTTGGACTCTGAAGAAGTCCAGACTGCCGTTTGCGCCGACAACGACAGCGCTCTCTCCGAAGCGGATTTGGAGATGCAGCGGCTGATAGACTCTCAAGTGGAGTCGCATAAGATCGGCAGCGCCATCGCCGAGGAAGCTCTACGCCGCTCCTCAGTCGAGTTCCTGACGGAGCTGCCCACGGATTTGCTGCAAGACGCTGTCTTCAACCAGCAGGTGTAGTTCCTCACACTAGGGGGCGGCTAACCCTTATTGGTCGCGCTTCTGCTAACGCTTTTATTGCCCTAAAACGGCGTATCGACCACGCTACACCGGATGGTAAGCGTAGTGCGGTCCAATCTGCAACTGCACCTGTCGATAGTAAAAAAAAACAGTCGATAGTTGCAGTAATCCTGCTGGCCTGCATAAATATTTCTTTGAGATTCGTTTAATGGACCTCATAGTATAGACCGGTGGGAACACGCTCGCCGGAAGACCATTCCTCAGCCCAGCGACTCGGCTGCAGTGAGAGTTAGAGAGCCTCTTAGTCTTGGCCGAGGTCTATATCGTATAGCCGTGACTTCGTAATTACGACAAAGTGGAATATTTATAAAAAAAAAATGAAGTTTATTAGGAATTGATTCCCTTTTTTTAAGTATTCCGATATCTTTGTGTTCAACATATTCGTCGCTACGTCACCCAAATATGGACGATGCCTTTTTTGCTGAAGTGAATAGGACTTTTAGGGAATAACCAGGTAATAATATACATATAGGATATACAACATTAAAATACTAAACATATATTATAGTATGACGCGTGTTTTTCATTAAAACTCTTTCTAACATAATTCTTTGCGATAAATCAAAGATAATAATATCATAATGCTCGAGTTACATTGTTCATATATAGCTCGTTTACGTTACAGTAAACCGAGAGTAGGATTTGGGCCCCGTGAGAAACAAACTTTTCAACAAAGTCTTTGCTTCGATTATATATAACCACGCTTTCAGTTCGCTGTCTACTTGAAGAGTGTTTTAAACCAAGAAATGAGCTATTGTTACTAATTTCACAGACATCTCTGGTCGACAATATCCTCGGAGTGGAAGTCCCCGAGTACACGCACGTCAGGAACAACGTCCCGCTCAGCTCGGCGGGTAGCCAGGATTCGCCCCTACAACCGGAGGCAGGGTGCAGCATGACAGAGACAACGCCCCCCTCTGCATCGCCGCCGCTCCCTTCCCTAGGTACGTACTTTTTTTGACAGGATAATATCTTTATGACCAGGAATGGTCTTTGTGACAATACCGGGTGAAAAAAGCTAGTTGTGGGTTGGGCGGGAACGCAAAAGCACCCCTTGTGGGTACGGCCCTCGACTGGGGCGGGCGACCGAGGAAAGAATCTACGGATGATCTACCAGCGTTTTGGAAGCGACTACCTTGAGAAGAAACGCCGAAAGAAACTCAAAGTTTCGTCGGAGTGTCGCATGTTTAACACGATAATGCTTTTTTACTTCTATGGTAGGCACGCCACTGGCCACCACTAAATTTTGTAAAAAGTCATAGATAACAGATTTGTTATCTATGACCCTGCATAGATGAAGTTATTTTTCTGCATAACATAGCTCTATACCTCAATGCGCAGAAATAGTCACCTTGGGGTTTTTAGTCAGTACAAGTCCGAAACACCTCGGTTTCGCGCAACCCTCCAGTGCGACCGAGACGGTCCCGTGAGAATTTTCCCCAAGTAAAAAAAAAGCTCTATACCTAATGGTAAGTAAAATGTATTCCAATAAGGACAGCCACTATCAAAAGCAGATAAATCATGAACAGTCTTCGTGATACCAGTCCCCATACACCACGGCTGAAGGTCTCAACAAGCTAATCTTAAAATGCAACAGGCCAAAGCGGGTCTGTAGTGGGTGGTGACCTGTCGCTGCCGGTACCAGCTCGCGCAATGGTCAGTAGCGACAGGGCATGGCGGGTGGCCCTCTCCTTCATGGAGGATACGATGAAGGTGAAGGAGGCGGCGGAGCGGGTTTTGGAGGCTATTCCCACCCCCGATAACCCAATCCGAAGCCCAGCTCGGACAGGACGCTGAAGGAGGGCCTTCGCCAGAGGCCTTCAAGTCAAATGAAGCTTTTGGAGTTTTTTAAGTTGATTAAAATTTTGAAAATGCTCTTAGTTTTCGTTTTAATTTATTCCTTCTATTATCAAAGTTTAATAATTTTTTAACCATTCGATCTATTTTTTATTGGGCTAAGGCATTTTCTTCTCTACTTATTCCCAAAAAGCAAACCAGTATTCCAAATTTGCTGCAGTTCCTCTAGTAAGGTTTCTTATACGCAGGTCTGGACGGCAACGGAGAGGCTGCCATGGCAGTTATCATGAGCCTGCTGGAGGCCGACGCCGGCCTCGGGGGCCCCGTCAACTACTCGGGGCTGCCGTGGCCGCTGCCATGACAATCAACCTATCCGTGCGAAGCGGACTACTTGTTCTACTGAACATGTGGACTGAACTGTGACATTATTAATCGATGATCGATTCAAAAGTGTTGTCTGAACGGAACGTTTTACACGAGGTGCGATATGATTAATGTGCAATCTCAGGCGTCCGCAACTATATTAATATTTTTGTGAAATATATGATGATGAGGCATTATAAGTGATTTAGGAAAAATGTGCGCTGTGATGTTTCTATTTACTAGATTTATACATAATACATTTTAATGTTGCAAACATTTATCAAACAATTTAAAAATTCACAGCAAAACGTTAAAATAATAATGAAAAGTAGATCAGGTTATTGAGAAAAAATGAATACACATCATACACATTTAGATAAAACAATGAAATACATAATATCACATTGTGTATCCTGCGCGCTGGCGCCAATCTCAGACAGCACTCAGCTCAGCGTGTGCTGGGCGTCGCAGTACCTGCCATTCCGCATGATGGAATGGAAAATGATTCGCGCGGAATAGTAACCGTGTAATAACATTATCCAATCGAAAAAACTTGATAACTTGCCACGATGTTAAAACAATATTGTTATTATGGTGCCATATATAACCGAGCAGGCCATATAAAATGAGCGTGGCATTCACCGTGTTAAGGAAACTGAAATTTAGTTAAGTAAACAGTTACAATTAATTAACCGTACACATAAGAAAACATTAATTTACTTGCAATGTCTGAGATTCTTAATTATTCTACATCTTATATACTGTAGGTAGAGTTATATAATAGAGTTATATTTAGTAAGTAATAATTCCATTCTGAAATAACTACACTAACAGCCTTCTACAGTTTACATTGCATTACATCGTTTCTTTATTTGTATGAGAAGATTTTTTTTTACTATACAATATATTTTGAGAACCCTGTCCGACCCGAAAGAGGTATATCGGTGACACGATATCATTACCAAAATACACCAAAAAGTTTCATTATTCGTGAACATTAAAAAAATATTGTTATGTGAAATTTAAGAATTTTTTTTACATACAATTTATGCTCATATCACAAAATTCAGTTTAAAGACTAATGAAACCATTTAATTGATAAAATTGATTTAATTAGTGCTGAAGATCAATTAGCTACTAGCATGGTGTTTTACTTTCCTTTTCATTGGTTTAATTTAATTTATTTGGATTTTTTTACGTTTTAACTAAAAAAAGATAACATTATTAGAATCTGATATCGATACCGAGCAACGCCTTCACGGGTCGAACAGGGTTTTGATAACATACTGTATAAACGAAATTCTCTATTTGTTTATCGTTGTATATTATTGGGGATATAGTAGTTATTACTTTTAAAATAAGTTATTCATTATGTGGTAACTAAAATGTACGAACGCAACATTGTTGTATATAAGTAAATATTAAGATGATATTTGAATACGGCTATTTATGTTTGTCGTATCTCGGTATTCGTATTCCTATAGTAAGAAATGGTGTTTTAATTACCAGTATAGCTTGTAAGTGTTTCGATATATCGCATTCAATATGAACTATGTACTAAGTAACTTATTACAGTGATAAAAATAGTCAATCATGTTTTATAATAAGCCCCCGAAACTAGAAATTTTTAGAGGTATAAAACTGCTGACATCTCTGATAATGTTTTTTTTTCTTTTCAATCATTTCGCTTATTTCTATAAAATTCACAATATTTAGAGATTTCGAATTTAGTAAAATTTTTAATATAATGGATCGCATAAGAAATGCAACCAAAATGCAATTAATTAAGTAATTTTCCTAATTAAAGTGAATTAAGCTTACATAAATTAAGGTATGGTAAAAAATATCCTATGAGACTTTTCAGTTCACTTTTAAGTCGTCGAATCAAAGATTTGTACATGTTAGCCATTCTTTTAGATATGTTAACTTTGAATTGCTCGTTTGTAAAGATCCTAGCCTGACTATAATGATATCTTACCTACCTTATTACAAAACAAATATAATTTTTAATAGGAACTTAATTATTTAGCTTAAACTGCGATAGTTTGTAGCTAATTTTATTACAAAAAAAGTCATTTGACAAGTTCACGCCGGCGCTTACCACCGGGGCTCGCACAAGTCTGCCACATCGGGGCGGCGCATACCACCAATAATTGAAATCGTATATATCCTATATTGACAATATGGTCAAAAATTACATAAAGGCAAGATGCTAACCAAATGCTATATGCTTTATAATAGCTAGTTGTCATCACAATTCTAAACGTGTATTTAATCCCTCATTAATCTAGTTGACTCGTTTACAAATGTGTATATATTGAATTTATTGTTGTGTATGTATTGTTTAGTGTAGACACTCGATACATAACAACTATTAATAGTGCTAAGAGAATAATGCATGGAAACTGCTACTCTTCGATATCGTTTCATTGAAACCATTAGCCCTGGCTAGTCCAATAGAGCGAAATGCTTTAATCCTTTCGCTGCAGTAGGCCTCGCAGGAAACGGAGCTCCGCGCTGAACGTGCGAAGTCGCGCATCATGAAAGGCCCAAAGATTTGCCTCAAAACTATATTCATTAGTTTTAAATGAAAAAAAGAACGGGTGAATGAAATAATTAAATATAATCAGCCACACAGCACACACTGGCGGCGTTATTTACTACAGTCACCGATAGCAGCGAAAGGGTTAAGGGTTATTTATTTAGAAAATATGAATTAATTAAACTTCTTTCATTTTCCAAACAGGCACTTGTTTGAGAATTAAATATAGCCATAAAATCCACGCCACAATTCCTTCTTAAATTATATTTGATGACAATATTTTATTGCTATAAGAAACTAGTTGCTACGGATTATGCTACATTTTACGAAGTCTCCGGTGACAATTCTTTGAACGTCAATTTCCATATTTTATATAAATAATAAATATTTATTGATAAAGGCACTAAAACACTAATAAAATAAACTACAATCAAAATAAAACATTAAATAATTGTTTTACAAACAAAACCGACCTATTCTTTGCCTGTCACGGGGGACTTCGTAAAGTAATCAGGGTATAGTTTAGCAGTAAAAATATTTCTTAAATATCCTAGTAATAGGCTGTTATTATGATAATTGTAATGAATCAGTATAGTAAGTCGTACTTGCGTATGTCAAATGATAATCACATATGTATGTGACATGTGTGTGTGTGTAATTCATGTGAATTAATTATGCTTGATTGTTACTTATGTGTAATCGTAATTGAGGAAATATGTACTCCGTGGAGCCAACTGATATTACAGGACTTGCCAACATTTGTAAGATTACCATGTGTGCAGGTTGATTTAAAAGGCCAGAGAGTTATTCCGGGATTATTTCTTGCAACTAAGAAAAGTGGAAATAACGATATTCCTTAAAAGAAAACGAACAAATGAAAATTGTTCCGTAACAAGCGTGGAAACCGCAGCGCATCTGGGCGACGCTCCCGTTGAAACTGATATGGCGTTTAGTTGGATTTTAAAAAATAATTTATTGGTATAAGCACTTATATACAAATATAGGATACACCATTCGAATCCTAAAAATATTAGCTATATACAATACCTTTATTAATTTATATAGGATAACATATTACATTATACTATGACGCGTGTTTTTCGTTGAAACACTCTAAACACATTTGAGGTGAGGAACAAAACCCATTGCGATTAATCACAGATAATAATATCGTATTATAATATAATCATAATATACGAATTACATAGTTTATATTCCTACATATCGCTTGTTTACGCGGCTTTCGGCCCCGTGAGAAACACAAACGACTCGCGCTGGCCAACGAACCTCTTTAAGAAAGCTAATTTTGGATATCGGTATACAAAATTAAATTAAAAGTTTGTTTTTTATAAAAACTTTTAGAAGTTTTATAGAGAATATTTTCAAATAGTCATTATATGAAAAATTATTACAAGAGCTATTATGAGGTGCTAAATAAAATCTATAAAGAATATTTACAGACTTTATTCTAGTTTGTATCAAATTTTTGTAATGTTATTGTTCAGTGTTCATACATCGTAAACAGTCACAATAAATTAATTAAATATGCTCTCCACTGAGTACATACTATATTTAGTGATTAAGAATCGATACGTGTGTTTTATTACAATGATAAATTAATAAATATATTAGAATATTACTTAAGAAATTACAAAAGTTTCGATATTTTTAATTAATTTTTGATATTGTTTGTTTACATTATAACACATCAAGGTATGTTTAATTTATCGATTTTTTTTTGTAAATAATGGAGGTACCAAGTTTATTATATTATCTGTTATAGGAGTTTATGAATAAGTTAATATATACTATAACAAAACAGGCCGATATGACGTTGTTTAAAATATAGACAAATATATTTACTAATTTGGTAGCGCTAGTTACGAATTCAGTCTTCATTTTATTGTATCATGTTAGGTTTTCAATAATTTAATGGTGCTAATTTCCAATTTTGATTTTGAAGCATTTGAACTATAAAATTATTATATAGAAAAACTATATTTGATACAAAAAAATTAGGTCACTTATGAATTCAGGACGATAATAATCAATAATTACTTTTACAATCAAAACAACGCCTATAAAATTTAAATATGGCGGCCTGTGCTATTTACGCTTTGTTTAAAATTATGGGAATGTCCCTTAAATATTTAATTTAGCTAATAGGACTTCCTATTCCATTGTTAAAAAAAGCAAAGTTATTGTTAATCTGTGCTTTTAAATATTAATGAGTCATTTCTATAATAAAAGTGTCTACAATACCATAATGTACAGGTTGGTTTTATAGACAAGGGAGATATTTTAGGATACTATAATATCTACCTTCTTGTAACTGATAAACATGTAAATAACTACATATATTCCCTAAGAAATCGTAAAGAAAAAAATTATGTGCAAATGAGAATCGATCCGCAAAGGGTGCTAACACCGCAGCGCTGATTGGTAAATAGATGAAGTTACTTTTACATAAGTTTAAGTAAACAGGTCTTGACTCGTTTTCGCGTCGCCCTGTATCCTGCCTTAGGACAGGCAAAACACCTATTTAATCGTCTCTAAATATGTTGACTATAATTCACTTTGTTTTAAAGTAAATATTAAGATATCACTATTTTTACATATTTGTGATTACAAGCGAATGCTAAATATACTCCCCGAATATCTCCCTCGTCTATAAAATCAATATATACAGGTATGTATTGAAATTTTTGTTCAAGTTTGTATTGATGTTACAATTTATTTTTAGGAGAATCTTTTATACTCTGTTCTACTGTACTAAATCTAACGGTATGCTGTGACATTTCACTCGTCATCTTATTGTTATTTGAAGGCAGCCTTATAAAGCTTACTAGCTCTGATCAATGATACTGAATTTTATAACCTTTGTATGGCTCCATCTTGTCTATGGCTGCATTCTATGTATATTCATGTGTTTACAAGCATAGATGGGCAAAACGTAATCAGATCAATGAAAAACGATTACATTACCACAAACACAAAAATTACGGCTACATTTTGTAATCGTTAATCATTAATCAGATTACATTTTGCCCATTGTGTACAACTACAGTTGTCTGTTTATTTCCAAAATGAGGAATATAATTATGTTATATTTGTTCCTTGAATTATATAGCAGATAGTATATAAAGGAAACAATATTATTTATAATTAATCGTTAAAATCAATGTTAGAAATCTCTAAAACTCTTACGATTGAAATTAACCTATCTTTAGTTCGTATAGCTATACCTCTCTCTTTCAAACATGTGTATGCGAAAAGAGATGCACTATAGTTGCTCTATATAACAAATAGTATAGTAATAAATCTGAGATACAGTATAGGATAGCTTATTTATTTCGAGCATCCATTAACAGCGAGGTTTCTATCCGAAATTCTCTTTTAGAATCAAGTTTGTTTATAATAAATATTGGCAGCAACTAGTTGTACCACCGAAGTCATCTCATAAATTGAGTTGATCGCAAAAGTTACCTTGTAAGTTTGTTCGTACCAATAATACGTTTGACCAATGATATTCTGTGAAGTAAAATTATAATGGGATTTATGTTAACTATTTATATATAGTCTTTATTTTTTTTGTTATATTTTTGTTAGATTATATTTTTTTTTTATAAATAAAGGTTTGGTTACAGTGTTCCATTTTATCTTAGTTTTATTTATTGTGTTGATGTTTATATTTATACAATATACCTGTCTTCTTCTTCTAAACGCTGTGCAAATGTAACCTTCCCGCCAATCATTCCTAACAAACAGATGCCTGTTTATTTAGCACAAAATTAATTATCTACAACACAAATCATACTAAAATCGAAAAGTCCAGATGCAAAAATATGTCATATATATCGTTACCGTTTAAGTAATAATTATTTTTGGTCTCAAGCTAGCTGAGTAAAAAGCAAAAAGTTGCTTAATTAATTCTATATAACTTTCGAGGTGAAAAGAGAGACATTAATGGCTGTATCCAGTTTGCATTTTATAATCATGTACAATGACCAGCAGCGCGGCTGATCGCCGTTCTCATAGCACTGGTACACCTGACACTTCTGCGGCGAATTGATTACAGGACCCGCAGTCCCCACTAATTCGCAGAAGTAGTCACCTTGGGGTTTTTAGCTGGTAAAAGTCCGGCACACCCGGGCTGCCACCCCCTTCGTGACCGGGACGGTCATATGAGGAGGTTCCCCAAGTAAAAAAAAAATGGTAGACCTGACTCTTACACATCTTGAGAGTTTCATCACGCTTTTATGTTGTATTTTTATTTTAGCGTTATAATTTTGAAATGTCAATTGTAGTTGACAAAAACTGTCAGAAATTCTGGAAGTTTTGCCTGAATAGTATTAACCCTCATATATGTAACTATATATGTCATTTTAAAACTAATATCTTAAAAGAAATCCCTAGTAGGAAAAAAATCCATAACATGTTAAAATAATGGAGAACTCCAACATGAAACATCACTGATAAATTATAGTGGATATAGATATTATATTTTTGTATTGTGTCGATGTATATCGGTTCTTTTCTTTTTGGAATTATATGTTCTATTTTGTGTACATTGTTTCTTCATTTTCTTCTTCAATGTCATCATCTTGGGCAACCAATTTAAAAAAAAAAAGATTAATTCGTAAACTTTATATTTTGAGTTGGCAACATTATAAAGTGAGCATTCAATTGGACAACTTAAGTAATGGCTCATATACACGTATTAATTAGCGAAGTAAATAACTAAATTATAACTTAATTTGTGCATATAAACAATAACTTAATCACTTTCAAGTAAATTGGTTAATATTAGAATTACTCTGGAAGGCGTGGCTTTACTAAATTGCATTTAAGCAAGAATGGACTTCATAACAATGTAGTGACGTACACAAGATTTATGACATAGTGTACTTATAATTTCACTAAAATACGTGTATACGTTAGACCACTTAAATTTTGTTATTTCCTTCGGCACTTTATACGAGCCATAAAATATAGTGGAAACTAGTAGATATTGATATTAAATAATAGTAATCAGAGAATTAATCTATACTAATATTATAAAGCTGAAGAGTTTGTTTGTTTGAACGCGCTAATCTCAGGAACTATTGGTTCGAATGGAAAAATTATTTTTGAGTTGAATAGACCATTTATCGAGGAAGGCTTTAGGCTATATAACATCACGATGCAATTATCAGGAGCGAAGAAATAATGGAAAATGTGAAAAAAAACGGGCAAAACTATTCATCCTTGAGGGCTTCCATTGCGTGCGCTGCGAAAACGGTTCAAGATACCAAAAATATATGTATGAAAGAATTATTCCTCTTGAAATGATCTAAAAAAATGTCCTCGACAGTATATGTCTATCTTTTAAGATTAAGTCACTAGAACCGTTTTTATGGTAAACAAATTTGGTCGAAATTAATGCATTATTTGTTAAGAGTTGTATCAACGCAATAATATTAATCTTTATCCAAATAAATGTGTTGTTGATTAAGAGTATTTAATTATGAACAAAATTGTCTTTGACATCTCTTAATTTCAATGAACATCTTAGAAGATATTACAATAACTTATATAGCAAAACGACGTTTGCCGGATCAGCTAGTAACTTATATAAAGAAGGCCAAGGGTTGATACAACTGTCAGAACAGGTATTCCTTCGATTCAGATCGGCCAATGAAGTATCCGGGAGAAGTGCTGTGGTCAAATAAGGTGTAAAGGATTTAAAGTATATCTAAATATATATAACTCAAAGGTGACTGACTGACTGACATAGTGATCTACCAACGCACAGCCCAACCACTGGACGGATCGGGCTGATATTTGGCATGCAGACGTAGGCATCCGCTAAGAAAGGATTTTGATAAATTCCACCCCTAAGGGGATAAAATAAGCGATGAAAGTTTGTGTAAATCTTCTTAGATTTCCGACTGATTGAACTGAAATTAAAGATTGGAGCTACTATGCTGAAGAATCTTACAAGAATTCAGGCTTGAAATAATCATTATCATAGCAAAAGTACTTCTTCCACGCAAACTAAGTTCCGGGCACAGCTTGTTAAATAATGTTTATCTACTAATCCAAAATTGTTCTATTGTTTAATTATTTCAAATACATATATAGTTTGTGTATTGAAGGATTTTTTTTTATGTTTAAATGTGTCCTTTTCTTTAAAAATACAGTTGTCACTTTGTTCTAATATAAAAATCGAAATTGTTTTGCTTTCTAGTATATCTTGTGCTTCCACCGTGCACTGTATTTGTAGATTGCATTTTTTCTAATATATATAGACACTGTTTGGGAGCCTACTGAAATAAAATAAATACATATATGTAAACCTGCAATTGGTCAAGTTTCTAATAAAAATACAATAAATAACAATACAATATCGTCACGCTATATCCCTGTACGGGTGAACAGAGATACATAAGTGGTTGTATCCACTTTATATGTCGTGCCCAGCGTGACCAGTAGCGCACTTGTTCGCTGTTTTGACAGGCTTAGTACTCATCACATTTCTATCAGACACAGGTTTCCTCACAATGTTTCCACTACCAATGAGCTTGTGGTACCTTAATCCGTAGGTAATCCGGAAAAATCCAGATAATAAATAAAATACAGTAAAAAATACAAAATTAAAAGCTTAAACGTGTTTATTTCATTTTTGAGTCACATGATTGCATTGTTCTATTGACATACACCATAACTAAAACCTTACGTTGTAAAACAAGATAACTAGCCATCAAAGCATGGTTTACTCCATGGCATCGCCGTACTTGTTTGTGCTTCGAGGCGCGCTCGCCGGAGGCTGTGCTCGAGGGGGTGATGCCGGGCTGCCGGCCTCCATCCTGAATAAACATGTCGGTTTTATAGTTAACTATCTGACCGGGCGTACTTCGCACCGCCTAACAGTAGATTCTTTATTTTTTTATACTTATTCTGCTATTCGGGACATCGGGCCAGCTAGTAAGATAAAAAAAAAAACAAATAAGAAAGTTGATAAATCAACAATTACATTATGTCAAAAAATAAAAATTATAAAAATCTTAAAATTTATTTTTGAGAGTAATGCTATATGTATAAAAATTGACAAATATTGACATTAATATTTATACGTCACTCAATAATTGTTTTCCCTTCCCGGAACCCGTCCACTGACATTTAAACTTTATGGTATGGTGTTAAAGTTCAAATTGACTTTTAAATATTATTACGAATTTTTTGTATGAGAATATATAAAAGTATGGTTTTTAGACTTTTTCAGACAATTTTTTTAATTTTTCTCTCCGTAATAACCTTCCCCAGACTTCAACAAAAAAGAAATCAGCCAAATCGGTTCAGCCGTGCTCGAGTTTTGCGCATATCAACACATTTAACGATTCATTTTTATATTATAGTTTAACAAATTTTAAACGTGAATATTTCTATAGCCTTGTCGATCGTTACCTTTCTTAGACTACACTGTAATTTCCATCGGGAGCAGTGTAACCGGTATAAAAAACCTACAGGCTTTTATTGTGGCACATGAGGGATAGCACGACCTCGGCGTCTTTCAATTGATTCTCGACTCATATTCGTCAATGCCATTCTAGGACTAGAATGCACTGTATTCGCATAGACGAGCCTTTATTTAAAAAAGTAGTTTTAAATCAACAAGAACAGCATATTGCTTTTCTCAGTACCTGTATGGGTCCTGTTTGGACTCAGCATATTGGCCTCGGTTTTGGCGACGCAACTCTTCATATGACAGCGACGGCCGCGGTGGACCAAGGTCTAAGGAGCCCTGGGCAACATCTGATTGAAAAAAAAAAATTAAATTGTAAACTGCAGAGCGAGTTATTTGTTGAATTAGAAAGACAAAGTATACCCAGACAGGGCGTTTAATCATAGGCCGGACTAGTGATGAAAATGCCCGGGAATTTTCCCAAAGTGTCCAAAACTTCCTTGGAAATATTCCCGCGAATTTACGGAATGTTCTCGGAAGTTTTGGGCACTTTGGGAAAATTCCCGGGCATTTTCATCACTAGACAGGACGTTTATTAACTGACAGGTAACAAATCTTTGGGTACATAGATACGCGAGCGCCATCGTGTGCTACGAGACCGTAGGATGTTAGGAGGTTGTTAAGGAGAATAAAGGGCATAGGCTTCTGTCCAAGAAACGTTCCAAGACCATGAATCGAGACCGTACGAGCCGAAGCAAGGAGATGGTAGCCGTCCAGGAAGGTTCCAGTGAGTGGATGCCAACCTTACTAGGCTGGGAAGCGAAGTGCAATTCCAAGACCCGGAAGCTGTCCGCACGGACCACGTAGACTTCTCCGAATGAGCCGATGCAGCCGCTTATATAGTGTGCGAGCTGAGGCGCGGGCGGCACGCGTGGCCCGAGCGCAATCGTTGTACATGCGGGCTGCTCGTGACGCGACGTAGCGTAGGGGTGTTACAAAGATACTTTTTATCGCAAAAAATGAATATTTATGATACAGTTTTAATTATTTCTTAAGGAATATTTTGTGGATGATTTATATGCCATAATAATTTCAATTCAATTTTAAAATATCAAAATCTAGTTAAGTATATTTGCTACTTGAAGCTTGTAGGGTATAAGTATCCTTTACAGTACATTATTTTAATTAATACAAAATAATAATATGTCATTACCCTATATCCCTTACCAGGTGAGCAGTATATTAGTGGCTGTCTACATTTTGCACTTACACGTCGAGGCTAATGTGACCAGTAGTGGCGCAGCTGATCGCCGTTCCCACAGCACTAGTACGCATGACATCTCCGTTAGATGTCATGCGGGTTTCCACACGACATTTTTCTTCACCGGTGAGCATGAAGGCCATAAATCCATACTTAATCTGGCAAAACCCAGATGTATGTGCCGGGATTTTTAAGTGCATTAAAATGGTGAAAAGGCGGCAGGACGCGAAAGACCCCCGTTTACAGACGAAGTATAAACTTTAGTAGATCGCATTCGAGCGATCACACCAGTCTCCTATTCTCAAATAAGGTAATATATTAAGAGAGTGACCTTCGCTGTCAGGTCGGTATGAATCGTCGCTGAAGAGCGGCCGCTCCGTGTCCAGGTTCAATGAGCTACCCGGCCCCGCGTCCGAGTAGATATCGCTCGGTCCAGCGCCGAACATTGTCGGCGTCTGACTAGGCAGCGAAGCCCTGCCACAAAACCAATAACATTCAAATCAGTCAACAATAAACTTAACTCTTTTGAGGCCGCGCCACAAAATAACCACTTATAGTTGACACTCGAAAACCACACAGCAAAGGTCGCGATCGCACCATAGAAAGTGTCAAAAAAAATTCTTTTACTAAGCTGAGTGAAGTGAAATTCCACAGAGCTACAAGGTTTCATAAAGCTATAAAAATTACTAAATTATGAACAACATGAATTCAAGCCTACGGGCGTCAAAGGGTTAAGCTATGTACTAGTCGATCAAACAACCTGCACAAGTACTTTCTAAGCAACAGGATTGTCATGGGACAAATATTATCACAATCACAAACAGAAATAATTTAAAAAAAGTAAAATAGCACTATACAGGTACTTATCACTTGTTTCAACTGCTTGCCTGATAAATAATAATAAATAAAATAATAAATCGAGATTAAAATACAACAAGTACGCTTTTATTACTGCACAGAGTTAATACACAGGACTATTCGGTTGCTTTGAAAGCATAGATGGGCAAAATGTAATCAGATTAATGAAAATGATTAACGATTACATTTTACGTTTTTTGCCATTAATAGGACTGCATTTTGCTCATTAAAGTTTTAAGCACTACAAAATCCCAGATTGTATTCACATTTATCATT
This sequence comes from Automeris io, assembly GCA_036320925.1. Lineage (NCBI taxonomy): Eukaryota > Metazoa > Arthropoda > Insecta > Lepidoptera > Saturniidae > Automeris > Automeris io. The sequence continues at coordinate 85,602 of JAUDJH010000036.1, forward strand.
TCTTAATGTTTTAAATGAATTTAATCATAATTACAGAGCGAGAAAATTAAAATTACGACTATATTTTGTAATCGTCCATTATTAATCAGATTACATTTTGCCCATCTCTGTTTGAAAGTGCTTTAGCGAGTTGTTGTTCGATCGATATCTTAATGTATATTAAGTATGTATATTATTATGTATCTTAATTTTGTTTATATAAGCCGTGGTGGCTGCCGGCAGAATAGAATAGCACCCCCCTCTTCTTGCTGAGGTGTCGTAAGAGGCGACTAAGGTATCTCTTTAACACCGCAATTCAACCAGGTGTTCAGAGTAGGAAAACTCGACCAAACCTGCATCCCGCTCCCTCCCGATCGTACTGGTTCTCCTTTCCATCGGGCCTGAAGGAGTTCGGACGAGAGAGTGCTTTTCTGGCAGCGCGTCCAGTTATGCACTAAAATATCTCCTGCGCAATTGACTGTTTCCGAAAACTGGACCTCGAATTTCTTAACCGGTGTTGAAACAGTCGCCGTGGCCGAAACCGGCCAGGACATCATCATCATCATCATCAATGTATATTCTAACATTTTCAGAGCATATTTAAATTGTATACGATAACTCACACCCCGGCTAGGACTACGAACTACTTTAATTCGTACTGCAGCCGAGTCGTCTGGTTGGACTGTGGAATGGTCTTCCGGTGAGCGTGTTCCCACCATCATATAAAATTAGATCCTTTAAACCAATGCTTGCATGCATCTATGGAATGAACGCTACTGATGCATATAAATTATATTACAGCAAATTCAAAAATTTGTAATGCGATGTTACAAATATATTTTTGCGCGCTTAAATTGCGAACGCTGGCTGAACCTTACGAGATAGATCAAATTAATGTACTACGGAATTGTATATCTCCAAGAGATCCATAAAAACAGTTCACGACGGTATATATTTATTTCTAAAGGATAGCCCACAGTTACCATTTTTATCTTTTACATATTACAAAAAATATGTTATTAACCGAGCTATTTTATACAATACAGTATTATTCCTTATCCAATTAAATACATTACATACGTGGTACATTCTATGTAGATGATCCTGCCCTTTACAGCATTTCATTATATTTCATGGATATCTTAGAAAACTGACTTGTATTAGTATCTACATCGCACCCGTGCGAAGCCGGGGCTGGTCGCCAGTTTAGTAATAAATATAAGTACCCTCCAATCTTTCCATCCTTTCTTTCACGCAGCCTCTGCCCAATGTAGCTGCCTGGGAGAGCCATCAGTTTCTCAGCACACGCCTCCTGGTACGACAGCTTGCCCAAGAAATAACCCACCACCACAGCGAGGGTCACCTTTGGGAATGCTCCAAACCGTGGATTTGCCTTCAGGTGACCTGGAAACAATGAATGCTTTTGATTTAACTGCCAAACACACAACACTAACATATTTAAACAAAACATTTAGAAATTATATTTTTCATGACTTTTTAGTTCCCTCTTTTCCCACTTCTATCATAAAATGTCTGCGCGCCGTGCGGGTTTGCACCCGTATGCGGTTGAGGTTCCAGCTGCTCGCACGAGGCGATGCGCCTCCTCTTTTTTCTTGCGAACCGCCAAGGAGTGGAATTCGCTTCCTGCGTCTGTTTTTCGACGAGTGCATCTGTAATTGTTGGGTAAGCGCACTCCATCTTCGGCCTCATCATCACTTTTCATCAGGTGGGATTGATGACAAGCGTAAGCCTGTCTGTCATTAAAAAAATGTTGAATCTAATAACAAACTGCTATAAAAAAATCTCTATGAAAAACAAATACAGGCAGATTACTCCAACAAATTAAATCTAGTTTAAATTTGTATAAAACGCTATTTAATTGCAGCGGTTTAATTCGACATCAATGATAATTTAAATTTAACTGCTATTAAAACTGTATAATGTTTTGCATGCAAGACATTAAATACAGTTTAATGCTACATAGCATTTTGATAAAGGTTTAAATTATTTTTGCTTTGCCGGTGTAATCCACTCTAAGTGTGTCAAATCTGTACAGTTTGAATTAATTAATTACTAAAATTCTCCATAGTGCTACTAATGTATCCCTGCTTACTCCGAAAGGGATAGAGAATTAAGATATATTATCGTTATTTTGAGTGGGATAAAATAAAGTTTACTTCATGGTAATCTGACTTTTTAAAGTTTGCAAATATAGAATAAATATAAAAACGCTAAAATAAATAAACCCATAGCAATAGTTAAAATCACGCAGATTGACTGAGTTCCAATTGAGAGTTTTATGTTAATTAGGTTCAGAATAAGTTGGCTTTTGTTCATGTTTTACTCAAGCACATGAACCAATTTAATATAAAATTTTCAATTTACTAACACTATAACTTGTTGCTTCCGTATCCTCTTCTTGTCTCTGTCTTGGTTATTTGTGTATTTATTTGAGACGTTGTAGTTTATTTTGTTTTGTTTTAGGTTACCAGACAATCTCAAAACACACAGTAACAATTGAAAATGACCAATACGTTGGTCACATTTGAGAATGCATAACTGGTAAGCTTTCCTCATTTTAAAGTCAACACTCTGCCATTGGTGAAATCACAAAGGATGAGTCTTTGTGATAAAGCCATAAAAAGTAAGCAACAGGGTTGTAAGACAGCGGAGCGATCTCCTAGAAGACATATTCTCAGCTCTAAATGTGAACCAATTTAAAAATCAACTAGATAAACACTATCTTAATCACTAAAAGAAATAATTTAAATTGAAATAGCAGGATACAGGCATTTATCAGTTATTTCAATTGCTTGCCTAATAATAGATATTTAGAAGTAAAACATCAACCACCTTTTAAAATTGCATTAAATATAACCTCTGACTTATAATATAAAAAAATCACTAACAATATTATAACATTTATTTATTCAAAAAACAACAATACAATATACAGAAATATTAAGCAATAGATATTGAAACTGATAATACTTCATGACTTGATAACAGGTTACACACAAGCAGTTCATTATTTCATCATTTATCCATTATCTGGAAATATAACTAATGTTTTAAACATAGAGAAAACACTAAAGTTATATTTACATTTTGCTTTTATTAGTATTCAATCTGCATATGTTATATTGATCGTCTTAAAACATACCTTGGCCAATCCGATTCGCTTGGGTGCCCAAAAGTGACTCTCAGTATGCCATAGTGTAAACAAGTGATATATTAAACAATAGAAATCAAGTATTGTATTAATACTATCTTCAATTATTCAAAAATTTACATTAAAGTACTTATTGCATAAAAATACAACTAAAAATTATATTAACTTCAAGTAAAGCTTCACCATATTTATGGGGCAGGGTCACAATGTGTTATTTAAAAAAGTTTAGCTCTACCTTGCATGAAACCACCTGTGAAGCCTCAAATACACCAATTTAGTTATTGTTGTCTAAACCACACAATCTCATAAAATGAGTGTAAAATAATAATGATCTATTCTAACTAAAAGAATTTATGATAAAACAATCAGTAATATTCTTATACTCTGTGTATAAACAACTTATATGTCAATGTCTACCACCAAGAATTGAGTTTTTTGGTCACTTGCAATCAAAAATATTCTACCAGATGTTACAAAAGTATGCAATAATATTTAAGGGTATATATACAAAATGTTTTAAAAGCCCTTTAGGACTGAAAGAAAAAAATCATATATAATATTTGCTTTGATAAAAACGTTTCAAATTACTATTAGAACTATTAAGTAATTTTGTATGAAAAATTGTTTTAGCGGGTTTTGAAACTAGACGCCTCAAATAGCATTTCACCCCTTGATATGATCTATGCTCTGATTACATACAAAAATCAGTTGAAAGATTTCTAAAATGATTGAATTGATAAACAGTGCATGGGATCACCATAAGTTATGACCTGACATCATAAACTACTAGCAAGACACTTAGCTTTCCCTTTTTCTTTTCTTCATAAACTATGCACTCTCCTATGTAAGGTTGTCCTTTATAACTTTTTTCTATTTTGACTTTTTTTTGTTATATAACTATAATTGATAATCAAAATAGAATCAAATATTAATATAATCTAATTAAGCTACAAAATAAGTTACACCTGTAATGAACTCCTGTGGGAATTACTCTAATTTAATATTTATCGACACAATTTATTTTATGTTACATATAATGTATATCCTCTACATACTTCGGTAACCACATGTATTAGAAGTAATAAACTGGAACATACAAGTCAATAGTCATTCACTGAGTGAAAACAGGGATGTCTTTGGAGCATACTGTACCAACCTGACTGCACAGCAGCATAGGCTGTGAGACCTAGCCCCGTACCGATGGGCAGACATCGCTGGTAGAAGCTGTCTCTATTGCATTCCGCTAAAACTCGCAGCTCATCTTGTGAAAATTTGTATGACTGTAACTAAAGGAATAAACTTTACAGTGTATACAAATATATATGTTATAAAAAAATATCTAATAAAATTTACAGATTCTAAATATGATTATTTTGTTAGATATCAAATTACAATATATCAAATCACAGAATATCCCAAAAAAATTGTTGTACCATACTATTATATTTTGGTCTGGTAGGATATGTAGAGAGGGTGAATGATAAAATAAAAAGACAAAAAGATATTACGATATGAATGTGAGCAGATGTAGGAACTGAGGCCGACTAAGACTTACCTACACAAGCCAAACAGACTTCGAAAGGAGGGTAAGGTCTGCAGGATTAGTAAGAATACATACTAAAGAATATTAAGGAAGTGAATAAAGTTTGCATAAACAAAGATGTGGTGTTGAGAAGACACCGGCGTCGCCGGCGGCGCCGACGACGACAATTAAGGATAGGTCTGTCAATTGTTGTTTAAATAACGCAGTTTCACTCCGATGCAGCCTTGAGTTTCTTTCGGCGTAGAAACGCCGAAAGAAACTCACGCGTTTGAGAAGAATCTCAAGGTAGTCGCTTCCGAAACGCTGGTAGATCACCGTTAGGTTCGTTTTTCAACTGGCCGGCCGCCCAAGTCGAGGTCCGTACCCACAGGGGGTTCCCTTGCGTAGCCGCCCAACCCATAAATTTCGCTGGCTGAGCGCTCTCTGCGTTCGCCCACCAAGCCCGGTTTTGTTGTGAAGGTCCAGGCCACCAACGTAGGACACGCCGAAAAAAAAAAAGGTGTTGGGAATTTGTGTTATAATAGATAAGTACAATTTTCTCTCCACATTATATACATTAATTTTTAAAAGACCCATAATGTACATGGTTGTGACCACAGTAGATAAGTGTTAACTGTTATAACAGCTTGCTTTGGCCTGTTGCATTTCAGGATGAGCTTGTGTATATCCAGTTGTTCATACACCGAGAGACCTTTCGTCGTGCTATATGTATGCCGAAATAACACAGCTATGGCGGATATCAATAGGTTTTCGCCCCATGGCAGACATTGGCATTTGTACTACATTGAACTTTCCATCTGGTGCAGTATAAAAAAGGCTTTGCCAATATATATATAAGTCGAATATATACAATATATATAGTAAAACATAATTTATTTCAGCTTGTAAGACAATAATGAGATTAAATATTTTATTGTTATTTTTTTGCATTTATGACTGTGTTATATAACATTTAAATTGTAATGTATTAAGGATACTAAAGGAGGAAATAATATATTTTAACTTATACTATTAAAGTTGAAAGAAAACCTTACTGGGTTGCCGGGATACGGCTGCTGCGGTGCTGAAGGCCCCATCGGCACCGAATCACTCTGATACCCAAAGGAATTTGGATCGTTCATTGTGGGAAATAAACCAATCACATCCACTCGATAATTAAATATTTACACTACTATTATTATTACAATAATTAAGTATTTGAAACTATACTATTACAAAATAGTAAATATAAATTCATTTCCACGACCAACTGACAGTTCACAAAGTGGCATTGAATTTTCGTATATTTTTCTATTTGTAGTGAAGGCGAAGTTATTTACGCCAAACAGCCAAGTCTGTAATTTTCTGTTTCTTATCATTCTCATTAGGTATTTTTAAACTCCGAACACAAATTATCGTTAATCGTCTAATCTTCATGCAGCTACATCTTTTTATTACGTTATGGTAAAATATTTGTCATTGTTCTTCTTGTAATTATATACTTAATACAGTATACTTTTGCGATTTAAATCACAAATTAAAGAATATGGAAGACTTGTATTCTGGTTAGTCATAAAACCAACGACACAAACGACCTGTCCTTCAGCACGTCTTACCAAAAAAAAAACAACTTTTCCTCTCTTTACACAGCCTCCCGAGCACCGAATCTTCAATAAGTAAAAACCTAATAATTGCTCATCACCAAAAGGGCAATCAAGTTTAACATAAAAGTCAAAAAGCCTGTTTGATAAAAAGAGCTTTGTAAGTAATATATAAATAAATTTTTATTGCATAATAGCAAATTATACATTATTATTGTTCTTCTAGCATCAAAACTGGAATCATAGATGGGCAAAATGTAATCAGATTAATGAAAATGATTAATTCATCATTAATCAGATTACATTTTGCCCATCTCTGACTGGAATTAATTTAAATAAAAGTATGTATTTGCAAAAAGCGGAACAATTTGTAACATGGTAGATATAATAGTAGATAATTTTAATCTAAATAGATACAGACAAAATTATACTATTAAAAACAAACTTAAATTTTTAGTTAAATTTTAATTTTCCCAAAAGAAGCAGATATGTTTTAGCTTTCAATAATATATAGAATACAATGTATAGATATACACTGCAAAAACAAAAGTATTACAAATGATGAGATAACATTTATTCCATAAGTATCAACGAAGCTTTGGTGGCGGATAATTTTCCGCGTGATATTTTCTCATAACATTGCCAAGGTGGCTGTTGGCAGGAAGCCTTCGAAATTTCGCCTCGCAGTTGGGTATATAAGACATACGACCGTAGAAATATCCCAAAATAGCCGCAGCCACTACTTTAGGCACTGCACCGAAATGTGGGTTTCTATTCAGGTGCCCTAAAACGAGAAAACATTCATAGAAGTAAGGAAATGGAAGGAACGTCACTAAAATATTGCATCTACTCCCCGAGAAAGGATCTTACTTCTATGAATATTTTCGTGGCGTCCCTGCCAATCCAGCCTTGGGGAATAAACATAAAAATGCTGACTAACCGTATTTAACACCAGCGTAGGTGATGACGGCAAACAACGTACTGAAAGGAAGACAACGCTGATAGAAACTCTCTTTGTCACATTCCTCTAGGGCCTTAATTTCTTCTTGCGTGAACTCATAGTAACGCTGCAACAGAGAACAATATTAGACTCGATGAAACAAATGTTAAATAATCGAATGCAAGGAGCTTACTAGAGGATGCGTGACATTTCGAATAGGAGGGCAGGTCTTCTTTGTGCGCGATTCAGCGTAACAATCACAATCTTCTTCCTTTTTACTAGCTTTATTCTTTTCTCCGCTCATTACGTATTTGAAGGAATGTCACTTCATTATAGAAATGGAAAGATGGGAAGGACTTACGTCTTACATAATTATATTTTTTATACAAATTAACGAAAATTTCGATTTGGCATAATTTTGAGATTGTCACAAGCAAAAGCAAAAGCAAAGATTAAAACGTCAATTTTATTCACATTAAAATGGCAAAAAGGTTACACACCTAATTTTAAACAGGCAGGTAAATAAAGCCTGTCTAGATAACACTGAAATGTGTCATCAACGAAACAGTCTCTCGCAATGAATGCATGTCAAATTTCCAGTTACATAATATGCAGCTAACTTTGCGCTCTAAATCACAGATCCTACATCGATAATTGCCTCACCACCATTGAAAAGGGTGCGTGGAGCTATCGACGAAGTGAACAGGGTGTGGATGGCATGGGTACTGCTTGTCGCTTTGGTGTGGGTGACACCAGGGTCCGCACTCCGTTACGCCGAATACTCTGGTGTCAAGATGCCACAGTATGGCTCTAATGACTACGATGCGGCACAGGACATTGGGAACGCTGCAGTCGCGGCTGAGGATTATCACGGCCACTCGCCAGACGCCTCCTCATCACTCGATTATAAATATGAAGAAGACAACCAAGGTACGATACGTGTGAGAGTTAAAATTTAGTCAAGAAAGAACCTAATGTTCGAGATCCTTAAATAAATTCACCCGGGTCCTTTATTTGAAACTTTAATTATTTTAAAAAATATTCCTCTTTTTATAAGGCCACTTGAAAATTAAAATACTTAATAGTAGCCCTTATTTACAGGAAAATCTGAAAAATCTGTCATAGAACCTGATGACTCAGCAAATTGGAATAATCCTGCCAAAAATCGTAAGAAACTTTTGAGACCATCAGGCGAAAATAATTTGGAGACAAATGATAAATATGAACCGGATGCCGAGATCGATCTCAATTTAAAGCCAAATAATCGTTTTTTGAAACATCGATCACGATTCAAAGGAAATATTCATAGAAACGATGAGAGATCAGCACGGAGATCTATAAAAAAAGCTCGAGCGAAAAAATATAATAGTGATATTGAAAATAAGCCTGACTTTTACGCAGATGATGACGAAATCGGTGTTAAGAGAGATGAGTTAGAAGATGCATCGGAACGCGTTAGACAGCGTGAGATAACTGAAAGGGTGATTAGAAGAAAACCAAGAGACAGACTCCTTAACAGAATGCAACCGGAATTGAGAAGGGGGTTTGATGATGTAGATGATAAAAGAAGAGTTGCGGGTAATAGACGAATGAACGTAGACTACATGCCAGAGAACGGTGGTCGAGTCGGACGTAGAAGGCCATACCGGCCAACCGTGGAAGATGAAAACGGACCAGACCTTAGCGAGACCGACAACCAAAAAGATAAGACGTACGAAGATTATGGTGACTATTACGACATGGAAAGGGTTCACGACATTAAAAACAAATTACCCATGTTGCTCAGGAGACCGACAGGTTAGTGTCCAAGAACTCTTCGCTCTATATTTATAAGAATTTTAGTTTTGATCGTGCTCTTTGTTGGTAGTAAAGATACAGTAAGGATTCTGACAGTCGCTACTTAGCATCGGCCACCCAACAGCGCTGTCAGCTGTGACGATCACGAGCTTAACACGTCGCCGGACAGCGCTGCCGAGGCGCCTACATCAGACGCCTTTTCATAACTAGGCATATAGAGCGCTATGTTGCGATCTAGCAGCCGGCGATGGATCACTGGAACTACCAGAATCTGAATTGGATCTTAAAGATGAAATAACTTTAATCATATATCTATCCCCTATATATCATCATGCCGAATTCTTATTGGGGTAGGTAGAGATATCGCCATCGAGATGAATCGCCACTTCTCTCTATTCTTGCAAACCTCTTTCGCTTTCTTAGCATTCGTTAGTCCCTTTATGCACTCTTGCCGATTTCACGTACTTTCGATATTACCCTCCATCAGAACTCTTTTTATTTGGTCTGTGTAGGGAAGTCTTGGTCGGCCTCGGCTCTTATTTCTACTCACATTCATATTGTATATATTTTTTGACATCCTTTCATCATTCAATCAATTTCTTTGAGCGTCGGTTGAAAGTCAGCGCTGGTTGGCGCGTACGAGAACAGCGTTGCCCAGCACACGCTGAGCCGAGTGCTCTTTGAGATTGGTGACAACACACAAGATACATAATATGATATTATGTATCATTCTTTCATTGTTTTATATAAATGTGTATGTTATGTGTTGTTGTGCTCTACCGCATTAATTTTACTTTCATGCTTCTTCTGACATACTCTGACATGCCTCACTGCCGTACAACAAAGACACCAAAATCGCTTTAAGCATTTCTACTCGCGCTGTTTGCCTAATGTTTTTACTTTTAAGAATAGCACCAAGCACAGCAATTATTTTGTTGCCAGAAGTAACTCACCTCTCTACATCCATATCACATAACATCACAAAACTACACATTACAAATCACTTACACGAGAACATTTTGCTTAAAAACCGTCTGAAAGAGTAAAGTAGTAAGAACTCACATACCATTTCGTATAAAAATATAAGCTAAGTATTATTTAGATAATAATTTGATTGACTTGCTTTCTGTATGATGATGAGTTATGTTCAATAGTTTCCGCGTACTGTGAGAGATAAAATTCTAATTATTGTTTTATGAAATGAAAGATTAATCTCTTATTAGACCATCGCGTCCTTGACCGCGTGATCATTTAGAATGCCGAACCAAAATTGATTTCTCATAGTCCTATGAAGTTATTCTTTAAATTTAACTGAGATCCGAGGACTGAGAAGTTAATGGAACGCTTGTGTCTGCCAGCGAGAACGGATACCCCTGCGGCAACCAGCGCGGATGTGATCGACGAACTATGGAAGTACAGGCGAATAGATCCAGCTACAGTGACTCGTACCACCGCTGATACGGCCACATCCAGCGTTAATCCGGTAATTTCTTCTGAAGCTTCATCTCCAACAACGTTGCCATCTAGCCCCTCAACCACAGATACTACATCTACTCAAGCCGCCACCTCTACCGAAACATCCACAAATGAAATCAAGGAATTATCTTTAGCGGAAAAATCCAGGATATCGATACTAAAAAAGGCGCAGCGAAAAGAAGGCATCAATAAGGATGTATCGACGAAGAAGCCGCCTGTGTTGATGCAGGTCACGAATAGGATGCTGACGGTCGTGGTAGTAGAGCCACCGACATCTGCCATGCCCTGGATGCGCGCGAGTGTGGTGCCCTATGACACGCCTGAGAGGCTTGGCCGCGCCAAGGCGCTGATGCGGCATAAGATAGTAGCTAGAGCGAGGAACATCCAGGAATTGACTGACAATTGGGACGAGATGATCTGCGACTACATCGACGTCAGTTTGCTGGATAGCACAGTCTCGGTTCGTCCAGACTATGTTGTACTTATGGAAATATGTTTCATAGTTATTATCCATTGGCTGTATGCTATTTAGTTTTTTAACTTGTTATTATTGCTGTGTAATTTAATAAATATATTTAATAGCTTTTGTTTTTTTTTTGTTTTTTTCAAAAGTTAGGAAAGAATAGGTTTCGGACCAATAAAAGGAAAATAAATTAAAGGGAGATTATCTTGGCCTGTACATACAACGATTCTCAAATATTTTGAACACATTGCTTGAAACCAATACTTCATGAAACAACTCGTGCTGTGGCGTGTCAAGAGAAGGGACATCGCGAGGTTAGCATTATAAAGTGAATGCAGCATCATCACACCACGATAACTCTGCTAATAGTGCACGACTGAAGAGAGATAAGTAATTTTTCTTTGTTTTGTTATTCATTTTACCATTATCAGAGATCAAATGAAACTCGACGAAACAAACTGTTGAATATTTCAACGAGATTACAAAAACCGACTGCTATTGCGATGGACAAAGGAAAATTGTCTCAATGAATATTAGAGTTGTATCGACCGGCAGCACTGCGAAGAAATAAACCCATAATTATTCTATTAAGCCGCGGTGCACTGAACATGAGTCCTTATTGGACTCCTTACACGGTTTAGAACTTTCTAAAGAGTTGTTCGGAGACTTTGTTCGAGGACTATTAATCATTCTGTTGAAGACTAAGTTCATTTGGGAGCAATACGGAGCATGACAGATATGCGCAAAATAAATCTTTTGTCAGACAAGTGAATTATAAATCCTTTCAATATAAAGATTTATACAAGTCTTTAAATCAATATTTTCTCTAATGAGATATGAACATCAATGTCGAAGACTTTTGGTTGTATTTTAAAACTTGATGATTTGGAAAATTTTCCGTCTTTTTTACTTCATAGAATTTTATTATATCCGTTTTAATCTAAATGTTTTGTATCCCTTTTAAGTCATTGATGGTGATAAATCTTCAGATCTATTTGGGAATCATAAGATTTACTGAGTTGATAGCTGTTTTGTACAGATTTACATCTTTCAACTTAGTCATTCCAGATTTAAAGATCTTTAGAGCATGATACTTTCGAGATAAAATTTGCTTTTTGTTCAATGAACCTAAGAAGATTGTTTATCTTTCAGTTCGAAGAATTATCTTACGGACTTGGACGGATTGTTTTGTAAAGCTGTGACCACATTAATATACTTGTAGTTGATTTAAACCGACCGCGTGTCCCTGAAATTGTCATAATAAGTTGAACGCGATTGGGGCTGTTCGGGCGTCATTGATTTACGGTCATCAATCATTGACTATAAAGTATAAAGACCAGCTGTATTTTTTTAGACTTTACTAGATGGTAAAAACACTGCATTGCAAAAACCGATTACAACTGTCAAGAAACAGGAGATTATGCATCGACATTCGCCAATATTATGTCGGACCAGACATGCGGTTCGGATTGATACTAATTTGTTACCATTCATTGTACATACTAAAATTCTCGCAAAAATTAAGTTCATAAGTCTTTTTCGAAAATAAATTCTTTAAACATTCAAAGGGTAGAATAATCCTGGATCTATCACTCATTACATTGTCACAGTATTGGAAGGACAGTATTAAATTTATAATTCAGCAGTTACACCAACAATAATATCCAAGAGAGGAAACATTCCCGAGGGGCTAGTAATTTTTTTGTGCGTGACAGCGTCGTATTAAGACAGGACACATTAGCTGACTCTATTGAGTTGTTGTGATCTCTATTGTGATTACTTTTTATAAAAACATCATACCCTAGAAGGAAGCCGCAGAGCAGGGGCTCCCTTCCAGCCGCTAGCAACAGCTCCGGCGCATCAGTTCCAACTGTTTGGTCAATACACGACGGGTTGGCTGATGTCTTTGAGGTTGTGGCCACTCAGGGTGAAGATTCTGACATTCGATTTCATACTTTACAAATACTAGCCGAACCGCGTGACCTTACAGACGAAAATCACCATGTAGTATAGAGGGAGGTTGTGTCCCCCCCGGAAGTCACAGCGCAGAGGACACAACACGATGAAACAGTGGAAAATTGCTTAGAAGCTTTAATTTTCGCAAATGCGCAGAAGTTGTTACCTAAAGGTTTTAGCCGGTACAAGTCCGACACATTTTGACCGTTATTCTTTCTATGTGCGGCCGGGAAAGTCCTATAAGAGTTGTCACCGAGTGAAAAATAAGAAGAAAAAGTCAATTAATCAATCAGTCCTTTAGCCCCATTTCTTCTTGAGGCGTCAGGAATCTGGATGAACCCAATAGCAAGAAAACAGGTGTGTGTATTATCTTGTAAAAACATATTCTCCTCTCCTCTCGCAATGCGTGACAGCCTTGATATCTTAGGTACCTATGGATATTCGCTGTGATTTCAACTTTGGGGATCATATTTCTTTTCTTTTTATTTTTTGAGGATACTTTGCTAGCTTATGCATCTTATTGTTTATATTTTAATGTTTATATATTGCTGTATGTTTCATTGAAAATATGCAAATAAAATAAAATATATGGGCTCACATCTCTGCTGCATCACCTAGGTACGGTATCCTGAACTAAGTGCGACGGTTTTTCACACCTGATCATCTTTACCTATTGCATAAGGCCCAGGTCAGGCTCTGCATAGAATACAATATTTGCATCTCTGGGACGATTCTGGCCAGTACGTTACTCGGAACCCTGGACAGGTTGCAGCGGAAAGCCGTCGGTATTGTGAATGATCCAAACGTTACTGAGTATCTTAAACCGCTCCAGTTGTGCAGACATACAGCCTCACTGTGCGTGTTTTAGCGTCAGTATCATGAAGAGTGTTCTGAAGAGTTATTTAACCTTGTTCTACCCTCTCTATTCCATAGGAGAACAGCGCGTGGATTTATAGCATCACAGCTATGCGATAACTCACATCCCGGCTAGGGCTAAAAAGTTCTCTAACTCTTTCTTTTGCCAAGTCGTTGCGCTGTGAAATGGTCTTCTGGCGAACGTGTTCCCATCGTCCTATGATATGATATGATTTACGCAGGCCGGTATGACCGATGCGACTGTCGATAGTTTTTACTGTTGACGACGTTATAGTTTTTGGACAGCACCATTCTTGCTATCAGGTGTGGTGTGCTCAGCATAAGCTAAACACAAGCATAAGCTGTTGCGTGTAAAAAAGTTTCACTTCACAATCGGTTTGATCTGGTGCCCTCATCATCATTCCTGAGTTACACTGCACGGTTGGCTATCGCCTCGTCTCCGTACTTTAAGAGGTCATCAGCTCGCAACAGTAGTGTTATTATCTTATTTATTTATTTATTTATTTATTTATAAGTACACTTACATAGACTACATTAACACATAAAAACTATATAAGAACATGAAGAGGATACATTATGAATGCGACTATATTTATAACCTATATTTTTTTTTTTTTATTTTTTTTATTATTATTTTTTTATTTATTTTTTATTTTTTTTTTTTTATTTTTTTTTTTTTTTTATATTTTTTATCTTGAACCTGTTTGTTGCACACTTTTATGAAATGGGTTTCCAGGTGTACTATTTCCACTGGATATAACACGGGGCTCTTCAAAAAAAAAGCTGTTTCAGATCGGCAGGCATTAACGACATCTTTTGTGATGTAGTTGTCTATAGGCGATAATGACTGTTTACCGCAGACCGCTTATAAGTGCTCAGATACGCAGTAATCGCGACTTTTGTAACGTGGCTAATCCGGCGCTGAGCGGATAGTGTAAGCAAACTACGTGAACTTCAATTCGGGCGGAAATGGCAAAGTAAATAAATACACCAATCCACATTTTATTAGTAAAATATCAGCGAACTTTGAACTTTAATACTTTCTACTGTAAGTTCGATTTACTAATGCAATCTTGAATAAGAAATTATTTGAATAACAGAGTTTTGAACAGATAGATATTTCTATTATTATAAAATCGTGTAGTGATCGAATTGAGTTATATCTATTCGAGTATTTAGATGCTATCTTTAGAATTTAGGTTATGTTTTTAAAATATACGAGACCCAATTTAAAAGTAAATACCAGAGGGTCTAGAAAACTAGAATAAACTGATTCCTTAGGATATATAGCATTAGGTTAATTAAGGTTTCCATGTTACTTTAATATCGCTGAAGTAACAGTTGCTAAATTTTGTATTGATCAGTCCAATATAAATTGTTTATGATCCTTTAACAACTAGAAATGAGCTGATGACCTTTAAAAAGCTGCTTAGATGTTCTTCAATCATGACTAGTGATGAAAATGCCCGGGAATTTTCCCAAAGTGCCCAAAACTTGTATGGGGAATATTCCCGGGAATTCACGAAATGTTCGCGGAAGTGCTGGGCACTTTGGGAAAATTCCCGGGCATTTTCATCACTAATCATGACTAAGATTAAGTACGGACTTAGTCTTCACAGGCTCACCGGTAAGGAACACTTCGTGATGAAGGCCGCATGGCATCTAATATGTGTCTAATATGTCATGTGTGCTAGTGCTTTGAGAATGGAGATCTGCTGCGCTGCTGCTTACGTTGGGTACGATGTATAAGCGCAAACTCAGTGGCGTTCATTCCATAGATGCATGAAAGCATTGCATACCCTTACGATAAATAAGTCTTGACTAAATTGCTTAAAGTTAAACAAAAAAGGAACCATTTATTTTAAAATCTATTCTATATACACGCCATCTATCTTTCCTACGAAAGCAATATAATATTTACTATTATAATATAATATTCAAATTAATTACGCGAATACTGCCTACCCTGTCCAAATATCCTATGCACGTCACTGCGAAAACTGAATACAGCCCCTAATGTATCTCTGCTCACCCCAAAAGGGATATACCATGATGATTTATTGTGATTTTGTCCGTAGCAGAGACATCGGCTGCGC
This sequence comes from Automeris io, assembly GCA_036320925.1. NCBI lineage: Eukaryota > Metazoa > Arthropoda > Insecta > Lepidoptera > Saturniidae > Automeris > Automeris io. Next base: position 101,480 of record JAUDJH010000036.1, read on the forward strand.
CAGCGCCGGCCAGTGCAGCGGAGCGTGAGCTGCAAGCCTTGTTAAGCCCCCACCGGCAGCGCAAGGCCGTACCAGACAATCGTCCTAGGACTTGGTTCCCCACGTTTCGTCCACAAGCTGTCGCTCCAGCCCTGGACGCCCAGTGGAACGAGTTCATTCTCGCCAGCGACTCTTGCGCACGTTACCTTTCCTCATACGTGACTTTTTTAGCTTTAATAAACTATTTACAAAGATATAGCGATATTTCTGTACCTCCTTATTATCCGCCTACTTTCGCTTTACAGGCATAGGTCTTATTTTGCCATGGTACTCGTAGCTGTTCTGTAGAACATATTTTATACACATTTTGGAAAGGTTTGGGCTGCCGGGGACAGTTTTTGCTCGGAGCTATGACATGATGTTTTTTAAAATAGCAAGGAACAATGTCCTACTTGATTGGGAATATAATGGCAGCGCTCCTGGAGTTGCAATTTTCTATGATCAACGGTTACCACATTCCTGTGTGGCTTCAATGCACAACATTGCTCCTAGCTAAAGATCCTCGTCGTACTTGCTGCTAGCCAGGCCGATTAACCCGTATTCCTACTCCGCTCCGGTATATGAGCACCTTTATGCAGACGATATCTTTAGAAGGGGTGTAAAGAATCATCCCTCAGGAGTAGTGATGAAAATGCCCGGGAATTTTCCCAAAGTGCCCAGCACTTCTGCGAACATTTCGTAAATTCCCGGGAATATTCCCCATACAAGTTTTGGGCGTTTTGGTAAAATTCCCGGGCATTTTCATCACTACTCAGGAGCTATCTATCAAGCGCAACGTAAGACACACATGCACCGCCTCAGCCTTACCCGAGCATCATTCTCCTTCAAGTCTATTGCTCGGTGATAGATACAAACCTCACCAATAATCTCTAATCCATAAACTAAGTTATACAAGATAATAGGATTCTACAAACTTAGGTCAAAATGCACCCCTATGCAGAATGACAAAGTTATACAATTATATGTCGAGATCAATAGATCGACATTAACGAAACTATATACAAATTAAAAAAAAAAGGATGTTATTTGAGAAGATTCTTCCATAGATTATTGATTTTTTTTTTGATTTCTGTTATAAAAATTTCCTGATTACATATATCTTTTTGTGTTACTCGTATTTTTATTTTTCTTTTCTTCTGTGTATGTAGTCTACACTTATAAATATAGTCGCATTTATAATGTATCCTCTTCATGTTCTTATATAGTTTTTATGTGTTAATGTAGTCTATGTAAGTGTACCAATAAATAAATAAATAAATAGGAAGTATGATTTTTTAATATAATGAACTGGCTTGATAAATTTGATTATACCGTACCAGATGAAAATTACAATATAGTCCAAGACGGCAGCAGCTGTCAAAGAACGAGTATTCATTGACAGTTGCCGTCTCCATGTTGCCCTATATATACCACGCCAGGTCTCAAGGTAAGAGAACAATTGGACTCACACGAACTGATACCGAAACGCGACAGGGTGAAACGAGTTTTTTTCACTAGCTTGAAAAAGTACAGTACACCTGACGGTAAGTACGACTATCACAGGACAAAAGTCCATTGACGGTCTTCGTCGTTTTGAGGTGGTATGGTGATTGCCTAAACTGTGTTGTGACCGCAGTAAAGGCAAGGGAAAGACTATCATAGTGGCTCGCTTCGGCCTGTCGCGTTTCTAAATCAGCTTGTGTGTATCCAGTGATTTATATTCCTGGAGACCTTTCGTCGTTGTATATGCGGGCCGACATAGCCATGGCGGCTGTCAACGGATTTGCGTCCCTTGGTGGTCGTCGCCGTTTTTGGGCTACACTGTACCTTCCATCGTGTGCACTGTAGTAACTTTATCGAACCAATATAATAAAAATGGCAGTCCATATTAGTGATGCCACGAATATTCGGCAACTATTCGGTATTCGGCCGAATAATACCTACTATTCGGCCGAATACCGAATACCAAATCATGTACAAAAGGCACGTTATATTACTCAAAAATATCTATTTATTTCCAAATTACAACACTTTAGTAATTAAAATTGATCAGTGGTAAGTTGTGATGGATGAAAATAAGCTTTTCAGCATTATTTGGTAGCAAACGATTACGCTTTTCATCGTAAATGTTACTAGCCTTAGAAAATAGCCTCTCACTAAACACGCTACTTCCAGGATAAGAAAGATAAACTTTAGCAAATTTCGAAAGCTTTGGGTATTGTTTTTCGTTTGTATTGGGTATTGTATTGTCTTTGCTGGCCGCGCCAACGCAACGAGGAAAACAGGTTGCGGCTTGCCTTAATCCAGCTAACGCGCCCCCGACAAGCATGTATTCCATGCCGAATATTCGGCGCTTCGGCCGACAGCGTTGCCGAATATTCGGTATTCGGCCAATTCACTATTAGTGGCATCACTAGTCCATATACGCCGTGTCGGAAGTATCCGGATTCCCAGGCACGGCGAAAGCGAAGAGAAGGCAGTGCTGGCACCCCGGTGGTTTTAGTCGGGCCAGGTCCGACACACCGGGGGGAGTGTCCTCACCACTTCTCCTGACGGTCCGTAGGGATTTCCACCGGGTTAGCAAAAAAAATATAGTCCATATACACCGTGACTGAAAGCCTCTAGGTATAAGAGATACTGGGCGTACCCAAGTTGATCTTGAAACGGGACTATTGGATATTGAAGCGGGGATATTGAAGCAAGTCACTATATCGATCTTTGCACTTTTACGCTGTGGTTCTAATCTAGTTCAAGCTATTTCCCTTCGCCTTTATAACTTGTTCTAAGGAATAAAATTCCAATTGGGGTTTTACGCCAGAGCCACAAAATTATGACATAGCTCTCCGCATTAGCGAGCTGGAGTTTCAGTGACTGGCCACGTATGTTGAAGAACCGATGACTGCTGTAGCAGGTGGACTTTGATTGTATCTATAGTAATGATATAACATCACGCTATATCCTTTTCGGGGTAAGCAGATATATAATAAGTCTTGCCTATCGTGAGCAGTAGCGCAGCCGATCGCTGTTCACACAGCACTAGTACACATGGTCTTTCTATTAGATGCCTTGCGGGCTTCCTCACGATGATTTGCTTCACCAGTGAGTAATGATCATGTGATGCATAAATTCGTATTTAATCGGAAAAACCTGGAGATACGTGCGGGGATTCGAACCTACGAGTATTGGCGTTGCCGCGCATGGAAGCTGGTCAATATCCGCTACGCCATTTCAGCTATTAATTTATGTAAAATAAGAAAAAATATTCAATTATAAACGCATAACAGTACACTGTCTCATTAATGGGGACAATCATAAGACTTGATGTCCGTATTGAGTGATACGCGGTGTAAAGTGTTCCATATACCGGTACGTCTACGTTAACAAATGTCGGTATTGTGAGACACTCAAAAATAAAATAATATTGCTATAAATTAACATAAATGCAAATAACATATAATATCTATAATTTATAAGCTTTTAGATTACACTTACATTATGTATATAGATATAATAAAATATGTAATTTCATCCAAGTAAAAAACTGTACAGTGGTTATCGTTCAACTCTTTTAAGCCACGGTTTTGAATACCAACAACAAACCTCATGCTTTTATAATTTTTTTTCAAAACATACAAGTAATATAATACAATAATACAAGTAATTAGACTTGTTAATTTCATTCAAAAACGATAAAATTATGTGTTTATTATATTTTTTTAAAAGTATAATTTGGTATTCTTTTTATAAATGATTATATTCACATTGTGTATCATAAATAGGGACAGTGTCTCATAATATGGACTTATACTATATTTGGTTAATAATCCAATTATTTAAGAAATAAGGCTTTAGTCGCATAGAGAAATCATACATCTGACGTCGTTATATTAGGTCCTTACATATGAAATTGGCGTTTTGTATGGGAGGAACAAAAAGTCGAATATTTTTTAATATAATATATTTAATTAATTAAAGTATGAACTATTATTTTCTATGCACTTTTGCCATCTCATAGGTAGTTCATTGATCCCTTTACTAAAAAAACCAGTCGGACGGGAATCAATAAAATCTTTGAAGGCGATTTGGACTGCCCCATCGGAATTGAATTTTTTCCATTGCAAGAAGTTATCCAAATTTCGAAAAAAATGGTAATCTGTTGGAGCAAGGTCCGGGGAGTACGGAGGATGTCTTAGACTTTCCAATTGAAGCTCTTCTAATTTAGTAGCCGTCTGTTGCGCAGTGTATGGTCTAGCGTTGTCGTGAAGCAGCAGTGGCGTGGAGCGATTGACCAGCCTAGGTTGTTTAGCCGCTAGCTTTTCCATCATGGTTTGCAATTGCTGACAATAGACATCAGCCGTAATAGTCTGGCCAGATTTGAGAAAACTGTAATGAACAATACCGGCACTAGTCCACCAAACGCTTACAAGTTACTTTTTTGGGGTTAATTTTCGCTTGGGGCAGGATTTGGCTGGCTGGCCAGGATCCAACCATTGCGCTGAGCGCTTCCGATTATCGTAAAGAACCCATTTTTCATCACAGGTAATGATTCGGTTTAAAATACCTTCATTATTGTGCCGGTTTAGTAATGTAACGCAGCAGTCGACGCGCGTTTGGCGAATTGCTTCAGTTAATTCGTGAGGTACCCACCTTTCAAGCTTTTTAATCTTCCCAATTTGCTTCAAGTGAATTAAAACAGTTTTATCACTAACATCGCAGCCTGCAGCTAACTCGGACGTGGTTTGCGATGGATCCGCTTCCACAATAGCCTTCAACTCTTCATTATCAACTTGAGTCTCAGGCCGTCCACGGTGCTTGTTCTGCAGGTCGAAATTTCCAGAACGAAAACGTTGGAACCAAAAACGAACTGTGTTTTCTTTTGCAACACGACCGCCATACACATCATTCACCCTTCGAGTTGTTTCCGCAGCACTAGTGCCACGGCGGAACTCGTACTCGTAAAGAATGCGATATTTTAAGTTTTCCATTTTGTAAAATGAGTGACGCAAACAGAAAAAAACAGAAGAAAAAAACAAATGAATGACGATCATCGAAGCACAAATACATGAGTCTATAGCTGTACAAATTTGAATTTGGAATTCCTTACCAAAGAGGAGAAATTTGTGATTAAAGTGGCCAGTACGAAAAACGCCAATTTCATATGTAAGGACCTAATATATAAATGCATACAGAGCGGCACATTGCGACCTGGAAGCCGCATCTGAGTCGTCGCTGCCGAAATAGCTATATTCAGAGTCCGACGCGAGCCTTTGGACTACACCGAGCTTACCCTTAGCTGAGATAGCTATTTAACGAGTCTTTGTAAAAAATAATACTAGATGTCATTGTAAATCTAAAGAAAAGTATGTGAGAGCGACATCTAGTGGAGATTGTACAGTTTTCGCAGTGAGGCAGCAGAGGGCGATGATGGCATATGAAACACGGATTGATTGCGTTGAGGTTAGGGTAGTGATGACAACTAAGGGATTTTACCGTAAATTTGAGGTAGCAGGGCGATTCCCCGAACTAGGTCATGAGCTTGGAATACAAGTGCATAGACCGTGATAGTGACTCGCTTCGGACATCGCGTTTGGGGATCAGCTGTTTTAAGTATAGAGGCATTCAGTCATGTTATATGTTGGACGACATGGAGATGGCGTCTGTCTTTTTTTTACACTGGCTCGACATAGTGACTACAGAGTACCTGATGGTAAGTACAGTGTAGTCCAAAAACGAAAGCGACCATCAAAGGATGAAAATCCATTGATCGTCTCCGTCGTCATGTCGGCCCACATATACCACGACTGAAGGTCTCTAGGTATATGAGCTACTGGATATACGCAAGCTGATCCCGAAACGCAACAAGCCGAAACTGGTCACTATGACGGGCTTTACACCCATGTACTGTGGTCTCGATCCAGACGGGCACCGACGCCCTACCACCTCACATGTCTATGGATTTGTCCCTTGGCTGTCGTTGCCAATGTTGGCCAGTAGTTTGTTTTCCATCAGATTTGATATAGGGAGTTTGATAAGCCAGTATAAAAAAATACATGGAAATAAAATTTGGATTATTTGCGGGTGCCCTTTTTTAAAGACATTTTCATAATAAAAAAGTATAAAATTAGCAGAAAAAATACATCGTTATAAAATACTTATGACGATAATGAGTATATTTTAGGAAAGGTTAACAATAATTTATATTTTAATGCATTATTTTAAGCCATCGTCATCTATATTTATTGATATGGATCTTCCAGTCTGCAGCTATTACCTACAACTTTCTCAACATTGTTTTATATTTTATGTATTACCTAGTAAGTCTTTGATGACCTGTGTATTTTTTTCTAAACACTACCTTAAATTGAGTTAGTGTTTAATTCATGAATCAGCCATTTAGGCATTTAAAATACGACTTCTAGTCCTGCGAAAAGTCTTCACGCTTTTTAAGGGCTTTAAACGCACTTTTCGGGGGAAATTTTGTCAGAGGCTGGAAACAGCGGTCTGCAAGAGGTGTGCGGTCGTGCTGCGGATCGGCGAGCGCTTCGCACTGTCTGGTACTTTATTAATACGGCTCGCGAGCCGCGCCGCGGAGGTCGCTCGTGCAAGCGCGTGCGGGGCCGACTCCCTGCTCTAGTGTTGTTCTCGTACCCGCGAACTAGTGAAGTGAGTATTATGAGTGACAGGGACAGATCGTCGCCTTCCCTCACGGACACCCCTCTGAAGACTTACATCGGTCGGCACGACGACGACTACCCCCTGATAAACGGAAACGGTGAGTGCACGCGCCACGCGCTCCGCTCTATGGCTATTGTAGACCGCATCACGCGCTCCGCCGCGCCGGTCCGATCGGCCGAAGTACGTCTACGGTCGAAAGCCGGCTTTTACGCTAAACGGTAGAGGGTTCCATCTACAGGACAGAATAAGTTTAGTTTTAGTAACTATACAGTACTAGCTGTAGTGGACCGGTATTGACAGGGTAGAAATAATTAACCCTCTTAGGAGTCGATTTTTCTAACCAGTGGATACAAATACTTTTCAACCTAAAGTAAATACAGATTTTCAAAGTGCTTAATTAGAACTTCATAGATTTTAAAATTTTCAATCTCTATTTTACCACTTTAGAGGCAACCAGTCAAAAAAGAACGCGTTTAGTGGGTGCCTACGTCATAAAAAGAAGCTAATTTCCAAATTACACATTTCTAGCTTCAGTAGTTCCTGCCCAACGATAATATGTCAGCCAGGATTTCAATAATTTACGCTTAACGTTTACACAAAACCTATGCAGCACTCAATATTCGTAACTAGAATATATATATTATTGAATATAAGGAAATTAGGCTTAAAATTAAAGACTTTTTTAATGAGCGTATCACGAGAGTTATCTGTCCGTATCTTCTATCACGACAGGGCTAAGGTCTGGTTAGATTACTGTGAATATGCAATATTTTAGTACGTTCAAGGTCTGCAAGCATTTGCATGTATGGTGTATTAAGAGGACTTCAACGGTTACAATATTTTCTACCGTCGTTAGGTAAATTCCAGCCGGCACGGAAGGAACTCGGTGCGGATACCAGCTGTCGCGGATCAATACCCGGCGACCTTAGGTCTGAAAGCGATTTCGGAAGGGTGGTATGGTAGGCCCGCACCGCCCTGTGATACGACCTAGAGCCGAATGCCAGTGTTGCTGGCCACGGACAAGAAAATTCCATTAATGACCCTTAAAAATACTTTATCTAATCTGTTGCAAGTTTTACTGTCTAAATCGTAAATGACAAATCAAATACCTGAAATAGAGAATACTGGTTAACAAAAACTTATTTGGTTATTAGTAAACCTGGCTCACTTCGTACAGCTTAAGTCAATGAATGCTCTCTCAACTTTTAGCTAAACGGCCTACACTCCCTTCCCCTCTGCAAATATATAATAATAAAAATAATATATCGTCATTTTACTCAGGGCACTTAAATATGATATTTCTTTCAGATGCCATGCTAGATTCTTCTTGCTGTTTTTCTTCACAGGTGAACATGTTGAGCCTAAATTCGTATTTTATATGGAAAAAAATCAAAAGTACGTGTCAGGATATGAACATACGTCCATACGCATCGCTGCGCATGAATGACTGTCCCTCACCCACAAGGCCAGTGCAGCTACAAAAAAAAAATGTATTCCTAATATTAAAAAAATATTTTCCTCGTAGTAAATTACATTCCCTATTTCACCTTCTTCGAGTTTCATTTTCGCCTTTAGCATCTAATTTATTTCTATGCTAAATTTCGATTACAAAATGTAATAGTTTAATTTTTTGAACTTTAATTTCGTTAATTTGTAATCATAATGAAAACCCTACTAAACATTAATGAGTTAGTTATGCATTTGTATGCAACAGTGGATTCATTAGTGTTTCAAACATAAATAGGCAAATCTGATTACATTTTGCCCATGTATGGTTAGTAAGGAACTTAACGTGTAGTTAAACATTGTTATAATTTCTAAAATATACATAGGTATATTTAGCTATATTAACCCTTCGTGTCACGCATTTTTGTTTATACCAATCGGCTTTAAGTTTAGTACTCCGGGGTTTCGGGGATCGTTGATTACGATTCCACCCTCAAAATTTAAAATGGCGGATAAAAATTCATAGAACGGTGCAAATATGATGAAGATGTATATTTTTGCATTTTCGGGGTCGCCGATTATGAATGCCCAATAAAATATCCAAAATGTAAGATAGCGGATCAAATATGGCAGATTGATATTTTAAAAACGATTGAAAAGAAAATAAAACAAAAAATGGAGACAACAACCGCCACGTACTCGTTTGTGTCTCTAGTTTTGACTGACTTCAGAACTTTGTGCAAAGGATTATCAATTCTATTGGACCCCCGAGTGGTGACCAATTCTTATTGTTGAATACATGACTGATGCTGCATAACCAAAAAAGTTCAAAAATTAGGTCGACACTACTTAGAAAATCGTTATGAAACACAAAGTTCACAAAAAAAGAGATCACAAAGGGATGAAACGGTTTTAGCATGTTGAATTACCATCTTATGAGTGCAGATTTATAATCAGTGACCCAAAACCCCCGGGTACCAAATTTCGCTTTCATCAATCGATTATTGCATTTTAGTCCGCCATATTGAATCACCATCTTTAATTTCGAAATTTTTAGGGTGGAATCGTAATCAGCGACCTTAAAAATTTCTGAGTACAAAATTTTGAGCTAATCCCATATAAGGAAAAAGTGTGTACTTCGAAAACTTCTGGAGATAATGAATTTTCTCTAGAACCATTGCGATTTGTTAAGGTTTGTTTATGCGCATAAACAAAATCATCCACAATTTTTAATTATTCCACATAAATTCTTATTCTTGGATATATGACTGATGCTGAAACACCAAAAAAAGATCGAAAATTCGGCCCAGAAAATGGTTCTAAAACAGGTGGGACTCTGAGAGTACCACCACGGCACAAAGGGTTAATCGACGTTGTTATAAATAAAATTGTCATAATGACATGTGAATTTGTACATGTTCTCTTGTCTTAAATATATGTACATTAAGTCCCATAAATAAAGGCACAAATACGTAAGTTGGTATCACAACAAATGCGGCCCGGCAGCGAGCCGGTTTGTCTGCGGGCCAATGTTTGCCGCAACGCGGCGCGGCCGATCGTAAATGATCACGTGAACTTTAACGGCTATTACTATATTTATCTTTGAGTAGTTCGCTTCAGGAAATATTTCAAGGTGTAGTTAGAATTTAGGGCTCGACGCACTGCTCCATGCCCCGGTAAATTATTAATAATATAATATTATTCTTCTTACAACTTTTTCACTTATATTTTCCGAACGAAATTCTGAATTTGGATGCGAATTTCAGCATCGTTTAAGACATTTATTTCGGATGAGTTATACGCATAAGTTTCTATTTACTTTAAAAATAGCAGAACAATCTCGTGGCTTATGAAGTCGATAGACGTTTAAAAGTAACGATTAGGAATACCAGCTCTCCGTCACAGTTCACAAATTGACGGTTTGAATTGGCCGCTCTGGGCGTGATTTATCGTAGGGCTCCTAGACTTATTAGAGAAGGCTCTTTCACTGAAGCTAATGATGCAGAACATCGAGTATCGACGTAAAATCGCCTGCCTCAATCTTTTACCGGTTGCAGAATGGAGAGTGTAATCAAGAACTGCATTCTCTAATTCCACCAGCTCAAGCTCATCATAAAACCACTAGACGCCGTGTCTGATACCAACCGTATGTGGTGGACGTTCCTTATATCTACACAAAGAGATTCCCTTTTACATTCGTCCTGCGAACAGCTACGGAGTGGAATATGGCCCAGCGACTGTGTATCCACAGAGCAGTTAAGAGAAGAGACAATAGGCATTTGTTGGGCGGACGATGTCCATCGTCGAACTCATTTTCACCATCCACCGGGTGTGATAGAGATCAAGCGTCCGCCTGTAAGTCATAAAAAATATAAACAAGGCGGTGGAAGGTAGCTAAAATCACCAATAACCAATTCCTACACTAGAAGTGTTGCCGACCTTGGAGAAGAAGAGTAAGAGATAACTACAAGGTACAATATTAACAGACTTCTTTCTATGATATTGGGTCCAGTATGAGAAGTGTGATGAGACCTTTGTGCGGGACGGCATCATCACGGCAACTTTTGACAGCCACTGTTACATTTCTTCAGTCCTGGATCTAAATGGGAACAACCTGAGCCTGTGCCTTGGGCTCTCGATTTTTGGGACGGTAGACAAGCGCCTCACCCAGTGTAACCAATGAATAATACATATAAAAGAATGGATTAAGCTCTCCATGAAAGAATGGGCTGTCTTGTATAAGCATTTGTTATGACGTTTTAAAAGCTAACTCAAAGGTCTCATAAGATACCTCTATCACGTTTAAGATTAAAAGTTACGAAATTTGTTTTTTCTTAAATGTTTCTATACTTACGCGATTCATGACATTTACCAACATAACATATCTTTTTTCTATAATATAAAAATGAATCGCAAAATGTCTTGATAAGCGCGAAACTCGAGAACGGCTGAACCGATTTGGCTGATTTTTTTTTTTGTTGTGTTTGTTGAAGTCTGGGGAAGGTTATTACGAAGAGAAAAATAAAAAAAATGTCTGAAAAATTCTAAACACCACTTTTCTATATTCTCATACAAAAAATTCGTAATAATATTTCAAAGTCAATTTGAATTTTAACACCATACCATAAAGTTTAAATGTTAGTGGACGGGTTCCGGGAAGGCAAAACAATTATTGAGTGACGTATAAATATTAATGTCAATATTTGTCAAGTTTTATACATATAGCATTAAGGTCAGGATCCTTCAAACAATTTTGAAAAAACAGCCGACAGGCCAATAGGTTTTGGCAGAATAAAATCTGACGGGGAAGCAATGTGACTTCGTTTTACAGAAATAGGGCAGAACAAGGTCTGCCGGGACAGCTAGTAAAATATAAATTTATCCATATACTATGCTGAGAATTATGATATAACATATAATTGAGATATACAGGTAAAATAACTTGCACCGCCTCAAACGATTTTAAGATTTTTTAAAATTCTGACTTGGTACAGTGACCACACGAGCCCTGAAGCATGGTGTTGTCCAAAAAATGACAATGACTAGTATCAATAAAAAAACTACTGGTAGTCGCAGCGATCATGCCGGCCTGCACAAATATCTCTTCATGCTTCGCTTAAAAGACCCCATATCATAGGACGGTGGGATCACGCTCGCCGGAAGACCAGTCCACAGCCCAATGACTCTGTAAAAGGAGGAGTTAGAGAACTTCTTAGTCCTGGCTGGTATGTTAACTACCGTAAAGCTGTGACTTCGTAAACCGGCGCGCGTTATTGTATTAAGGAAGGGGGAAGGAGGCACAAGGTTAAAAGATTCTTCAGAACTCGCCGTGATACAGACGGTAGAGAACGCTCAGAGAGGCAATATCTCTGCGCAGCTGGAACAGTTTTTTTTTTTATTCTAACTCGACACAGTGGCTGCACCATACCTGATGGTAAGCATGGTGCAGGCCAAAAAACGCCAACGACTATCGACAGGCAAGAAAAACCCATCGGTAGTCGCAGCGATTATGCCGGCCTGCACAAATATCTCTTCACGCTACGCTTAAAGGATCCAGTTTACGATGCTTAGTTACAGTCAGTTTTTAGACTGAGCTGTGCCTAATATTGGGATCAGTGTAAGCGCTGCCTAGGTAGTAGAGATGCCACGAATATTCGGCAACTATTCGGTATTCGGCCTATTCGGCCACTTTTTCTTACTATTCGGTATTCGGCCGAATAGTACGTTTTAATCGGCCGAATACCGAATACCAAATCATGTAAAAAAGACACGTTATATTACTCAAAGTTATGTATTTATTTCCAAATTACAACACTTTAGTAATTAAAATTGATCAGTGGTAAGTTGTGATGGATAAAAACAAGCTTTTCAGCATTTTTTGATAGCAAACGATTACGCTTTTCAACGTAAATGTTACCAGCCTCAGAAAATAACCTCTCACACACACACTCTCTCTCTCGCTCACACACATACTAATAAACTTATACCGTAAATATCCATATAAAAACACAAAACATCCTTGAATAACCCGAACGGAAGTGCGAGTCTCACCAGAGACAAGATTTACTTAATTGGTGAGACTTATCATCCTGTGTATATGCATAAGTTTTGTGTTGAAATAAACATTATTATTATTATTACTAAACACGCTACTTCCAGGAATATTCGGCGCTTTGGCCGACAGCGTTGCCGAATATTCGGTATTCGGCCAATTCACTATTCGTGGCATCACTACTAGGTAGCGTAAAAAAAAAACAATGCTCTAATTAACCAGCGGCTGTATAGATGCGTTTCTAGATATATATGTATAGTGCAAATGCACTCACAGGTTATTTCAAAGCTCTACGATTTATTACGAGTTAATATCTCCTCTAAAGGCTATAGAGATATTGTCCCTCAGACGTAGAGGCTGTGCAGACGGAATCGTGCGATGAACGCTTTGAGCGACTTCTGAATAGTCTCGACATCAAAGCGAATTCTATGCGGTTTTCGCTCGGAGTGGGATCTATTCCTGTTTCCCGTTTAAATTAGACATTGCCGTAAAATTGTTTAATTATATTATCTTCAAGCTGTATCCCTTTCAGGGTGAGTAGAATTCTTTAGACATTGACAAGCCCTGAAGGTCCTGGGTTCGGCAAACTTTTCTGTGATGAGCAGTTAGTTTACCACGAGTCATGGATGTGTATATATATAGTGTGTTACAAAAAACCTGTCCGACCCGTGATGGCGTTGTTCGTTATCAATATTATATTGTATTTTAGTTAAAGAGGAAAATGCACAGGAATACTATAAAAATGAAATAAATGGGGAAAGCTTACATGGCAACACCGAGAACGTGTGTATCATGACAAAAAGAAAAATTGAAAGCAAACGATGATGCTAGTAGGTCATGACGTGAAAAGAGTCTTGATCCTCAATGATTCTAAGCATCGTTTATTAATTAAATCCGTTTCATTAGTCTTTAAAATTAATGCGAGTATTGATCACATATAAAATAATAATTCAATTTTATATGGCAAAAATCGTTTAATGTTCGCGAATAATGTAGTTTTCTGATGTTTTTTAGTAATGCTATCATGTCACCAATAGGTATACATCTTTCGGGTCGGACATGATTTTTAAAATATACTGTATTAATATGTATATCTTTATTACTATAATACCTATAGTACAAGCGTTAGCTTAGTTGCTGGGTCAACGTGTGTAATTGTACCTAAATGTCATATCTTTCGTAATAACAATTTTCTCATGTATAAAAATATTTCAACCACCCGGAGTTAGTTCAACTTTTATTAATTAAAACTCGGATCCTTTTTTTTGTTAATCCAGTGGAATCCGTTATGGACTGTCAGAGGGCGTCGAGAGCCGGCCCTGGTGTGTTGGACTCTCGCCGACTAAACTGGGGTGCTACGGCGGTCACAGGGTGCGCCGGACTACGGATATGTGACGTTGGACTCATCCGGGTCCGGCGCGTGATCCGCCCAGAGGGCTTCGTCTCGCTGGTAAGAGAGTCGGAGAAGAATAGTAGCATTCTCTGTCACCAAATTGCGTGCGGTTGCACGCGCGATACCATTGGAGCTTAATGCCAGGCCTTGGCCCCCTCAGGTATTTGGACAGCCGGGGACTCCTCCATCATAGGCTCAGCCGGTATATTTCCGGTGGCCTTCCCTCAGTTGCTTTTCGGCAACTTCATTGACCTTTTGGTGAAAGCGCAATTTATGCTGCTCACCCTATGCCCTGCCGGTCTCCCGGGGTCTGCGCAGACTGCGCAGTGGACACTGGCTATGCACCCCTGGGCTGTGTGGCTTGGCACCAGAAGTAAAGCGCACTACGATCGACCTTTGCCTTATACTTTGCCGTCACTTGTCCCGGTTCCAAGCAGCGAAAACACCGGAGCACGTTCAGGGGGAGTAGACGGATTTGGGGCTTGACCCAGCCGAACATGAACTCCTTCTCCATGAGCCTCTGCGCTGCTGCGACTGGGCAAGAGACCCAAACAACGCCAAGGTCGAACGTAGTGTACCGGATTTCGCTGATGCGAATATTTTTCAAGTCACACTCGTCATGTCTCGACGCTTATGACTTCTGCCCGGGTGTTGCAGTCGTCCGAGCCTGAGAACTTAAGGTTCACGCACTGTATACGGCGCGCAACCCGGACGTCCTCTGCAGGGAGAAACCTAAGCGCTCCCAGAAGGACGCCAGCATTCATTTCTGCCTCTGCGCGAGTAATAAGAAATGATCATAAATAAAAAATTAAAACTACGTCAGTGGCGAGAAGACATGACAGAAATTAAATTAAATAGTGTACTTACTTTTCAGACTTGGTTTTTTTTTACACTGGCACGACATAGTGACTACAGAGTACCTGATGGTAAGTACAGTGTAATCCAAAAACGAAAGCGACTATCAAAGGATGAAAATCCATTGATAGTCTGCATCGTCTTGTCGGCTCGCATATACCACGACTGAAGGTCTCTAGGTATATGAGCTACTGGATATACACAAGCTGATCCCGAAACGCGACACGCCGAAACTGGTCACTATGACGGGCTTCACACCCATGTACTGTGGTCGCGATCCAGACGGGCCCCGACGCCCTACCACCTCGCTGCTGCTCGTTTAGCACCCAGGAGTCACGTGTAGAGAAACTAGGGTAAAGTCTACGGACGCGAGCAGCTTCGACTCCCAAAATCTTGGTATCCTTAATAGAGTGCGTCGGTTTTTCAAACCTGATCTTTTGTATCTATTATATAAGGCCCAGGTCAGGCCTTGTATGGAATACTGTTCGCATCTCTGGGACGGTTCTGCCCAGTACTTGCTCGATGCCCTGGATAGGTTGCAGCGTAAGGCTGTCCACATTGTGAACGATCCAGACGTTTCTGAACATCTTGAATCGCTCCAATTGCGTAGAGATGTTGCCTCATTAAGTGTTTTCTACCGTCTGTATCATGGCGAGTGTTCTGAAGAGTTGTTTAACCTTGTTCCACCCTCTCCCTTCCTGAATAGAACCACGCGCGCGGGTCTGCGGTGTCACAGCTATACGGTATCTCACATCCCGGCCAGGACTAAGAGGTTCTCTAACTCCTTTTGCCGTGTCGTTGGGCTGTGGAATGGTCTTCCAGCGAGCGTGTTTCCACCATCCTATGATATGGGATCTTTTAAGCGTAGCGTGAAGAGATATTTGTGCAGGCCGGCATGATCGCTGCGACTACCTTTCGATAGTCGTTGACGTTGTTTTGGACTGCGCCATGTTTACCATCAGGTTTGGGGTAGTCACTGTGCCGTGTCAGAGAAAAAAAAATACGCTTTAAGTTTTTTTTATTAAACCTGGTATAAATGATTTAGTTCACCGCACAGCTAATGCTCTGTGGTGAACCGCGGCTCGTCCTCATACGCAGTATAATTATCAAGCGTGCTTATCACGGATAGGTAGGTATGTTGATAACTCGATGCGCGCACTGTCGACGCGATCGCGCACTGATTATGACGACACCCGCAATTTTTCCATAAACATCTTTAAATATTGTTTCCAGTGACAACCATTCCAGGCTTACTTCTTTACTAATGATGATGTCCTAGCCAGATTCGGCCACGGCGACTGTTTCAACACCGATTAAGAAAATCGAGGTCCAGTTTTCGGAAACAGCCAATTGCGCAGGAGATATTTAAGTGCATAACTGGACGCGCAGCCAAAAAAGCACTCTCTCGTCCGAGCTCCCTCGGGCCCGATGGAATGGAGAACCAGTATGATTGGGAGGGAGCGGGATGCAGGTTTGGTCGAATTTTCCTTCTCTGAACACCTGTTTGAATTGCGGTGTTAAAGAGATACCTTAGTCGCCTTTTACAACACCTCAGCAAGAAGAGGGGGGTGCTATTCTATTCTGCCGGCAGCCACCACGGCACCTACTTCTTTACTAATATTATAAATTCGAAAGTATATACATATGTTAATATTGTATGTTGCGTTATCACTTCAAAACGGCTAAACCGATTTCGATAAACTTTAGCGTATAGATTAGACTTTGGAGACGGATATACGATGAGGAGCACACACCTTGCGAAATTAAAATATGAAGGGGTCGAAAGAGGGGGTTCTATTTACTACGCTAAATTTATTATTTTGTAAGTTTAGAATACTAATATGTTTTTTTAATATTTAGTTCTTCAATATAATAATTATATAGGATAGAGTGGGGAGGAATCGTCGAGAAAAGAAGAGGTGGAAGGGGAAAAGGACAGATCGTGAGAAAGGGGAGGATTACAATAAGGGAAGTGGAGTGGGAGTGCAGGGAGGGGGGAGTAGGTTTAATTATGAGTTAACACGAAATTAATTGTCTGTTAGGCGATATGAACTTCGCTGGATTTACTAATAAAAGCATTATAAAATATTATCTTGTTATAATTTGATATTTATAACTAGCTGTCCCGGCAGACCTTGTTCTGCCCTATTTCTCTAAAACAAAACTTATTGGCCTGTCGGCTGTTTTTTGAAAATTGTTTGAAGGAACCTGGCCTTAATGTTATATGTATAAAAATTGACAAATACTGACATTAATATTTAAACGTCATTCAATTGTTTTGCCTTCCCGGAACCCATCCACTAGCATTTAAACTTTATGGTATGGTAAGTTCAAAATGACTTATAACGAATTTTTTGTAGGAGAATACAGAAAAGTGTTATTTTTAGACAGTTGCAGGGAATTTTTAATTTTTTTCTCTCCGCAATAACCTTCCCCAGATTTCAACAAACACAACAAAAAAGAAATCAGCCAAATCAGTTCAGCCGTTCTTGAGTTTCGCGCTTATACACATTTAACGATTCATTTTTATATTATAGATTTACTATAACGAATTTTTACGTGGCTGTAAACGACACATGCCAACATGCATTTGGTATAACTTTTTACGAAATCCACTAATTTTAAGCTTATTGAGGATTTAAAATACGAGCAATTAATATTAAAGAACGGTCAAATCAATAATTCAGTTTTTGTTGGATCAAATGCCAAACTTTTTTTTTATCCTGGTTGTCACAATGCCACCACCGCGCCCGATGGTAAGCATGAAGCAGTCCAAAAAACCACAACAACTATCAATAGTAATGAAAAACCCATCGGTAGTTTCATCGATCATGCCGGCCTGCACAAATATATATCCGCGCTATGCCTAAAGGACTCTACATCATTGGATGGCGGGAACACGCTCGCCGGAAGACTATTCCACAATTCAACAACTCGGCAAAAGAAAGAGTTAGAGAACTTCTTAGCCCTAGCCGGGATGTGAGTTACCGTCCAGCCCTGTCTCCGCCAACCTTTGCGCGCGTGTTTCTATAAAGGAAGGGAGAGGGGGAACAAGGTTCAATGTTGACTCTGAATCGATTGTAAAACGCGCGTCCATATATTATTATTTACGAGGTGGTTTTTATCGGGATATTTTGTGATTTTTTTTTACACTGCATCGACAAAGTACATACTAGACAACAGTGACGTGCATAGGATATTTGGACAGGGTAGGCAGAATTCGCGTAATTAATATGACTATTATATTATGATAGTAAATGTTATATTCCTTTCATAGGAAAGATACATGGCGTGAATAAAGCATAGTCCTAATGGTCCTTATGATATAATGGTCCTTTTTGTTTATCTTTAAGCAATTTATTCCAGATTTACTTATCGTTAGGGCACGCAATTCTTTCATGCATCTATGGAATGAACGCTACTGCTTAACAATATGTTTTGAAAGTCCTGTTCGGCACGGCCCTGACACGATAACATTTCGAAAATATGTCGTCAAAAAAATCTAAAAATGAAATGTAATATAACTACATATAAAACGATTTAATTATAAACGCTTTCCTCTTTTTATTTGTTATTTAACTAACAAGGGTAACCTAAATACAAGCTAATATCCATACCGTGTTACGCTTTCGGACAGGGTTTTTACAGCATAATGTATAAATCATTGTCAAGTCCGCTGCAGTTATGTTACATTGCTCAAAGGTACACATTCGTTATCACACTTTTCCTCATTTGATATTTACTGTTCAAACGCTCTGCGGTAAAACCTACCTTGTATGTTCGAGGCGTTTATAAAAATTATAAGCGTCAGGGTCGTTTGTTTGTTTAGACTGAGATATAAAGATTAATAGTTTAGCATTAGGTCGACTTTAAACTAGAACAGTGATAAAGATTGTTTGTTTTCGTGTCATAGATCAATCAAATGCTCTTGCGACATATTAGGAATTAGTATCGCAACGACGTATTCAGCAAGCAATTCTTATATCCATAATAGCATCAATCAGCAGATCAATTTAACCCTTAACTTGGGAGAATGTTCTTTTTTTTTCAATATCAAAATAATATTTATACCGTTTAACCCTTATGTTCCAAAGATGTCTGATAGAAACTAACCGTGCGTTCAAAAACTAAGAAATTACCTAAATATTCATATAATAATATTTAAGTTTGCGCTAAAAACTTATGGCAATAGGTTTTGTAAATTCTGATGTATCTCCACAGATACACTATCATGAAAAGGGTTAAAGAGTTCATTCTCATAATGATACAAATCACTAACATGAGGTTTTTTTTTTAAATCTATATGGAATAATAAAGCAGTAAGTGCTTATATGGCACAAACAGAAGTATATTTGTTGGTATTTCTATTTAATATATTCTAGTATCTTAGTTCTGTATATGCCAAGCGAGCCCGCGTTTCTTATGCGGGTGGGGAGGGGGGGGGTACTGTGTTGTAGACAGAGATGGGCAAAATGTAATCTGATTAATGATGAACGATTGCAGAATGTAGTCGTAATTTTAATGTTCTTGCTCTGTAATCATGATTACATCCATATTAAACATTAAGAAATGATAAATGTGTATACAATCTGGGATTCTGTAGTGTTTAAAACATGAATGAGCAAAATGCAGTCATATTAATGGTAAAAAACGTAAAATGTATTCGTTAATCATTTTTATCAATCTGATTATATTTTACCTTGATCTATAGTGTAGAGTTGTGCTCCCTCGAAAGTGATAATCCGTTTTTCATAATTAGCCCGTGGTTTAGGAAGCACACAAGCAAACTTGCTCGGCGAGTACTGCGCGCTGTATCAACTGAGATTTTTTTTATACAAGGTAGATTATTAGGTCATGGTGACTGTCGATTAAATAAACCAAATAGGAAGCTAACTTTTAACCCTCGATGGGAAAAGTAGGGTGTTATAATAATAACATTAAAGGCGTGGGAAGTGACTTTATCGAGGGTTTTTTTTTAATATTTTCAGGGAAACCTACATCTATATAAATAATAAAAAGTACAGATAAATAAGATGCATACGCCAGCAAAATTTTCACAAAAATAAATAGGAAACAAAAATCAAGGTACAGAATATAAAACAGCTGTTTTAACCTGTGATTGAAGAACATCTGATTAGTTATTTGAAGGTAATCAGCTCTTTACTAGTTGTTGCAAAGATATAAATGTCTGGACCATCTACGCGCCATGTGGAGAAGGAGAGGTGGTTGAATTCCACTCACCTCTCCCAATCCGTGGTGTTGTCCGAATGGGTGCGCGCGCCAGGCAGAGGTTTTGTGCACCCAAGTGCTTATAGCCCGGCGCACCCTGCGATAGGAGGAGCACTCCGGTGATTTTAGTCGGAAGGACTATGAAACCCTGCGGCAGCGGCCTTCACCGCTGCCCTGAAGGTCCATGAGGAATTCCACCAGGTCAACAAAAAAAAAAGATATAAACATCTACTAATCTGATCGATTCAAACTGATACTTAAGGATATAATAACATAGTAACATTGATTGCTGTAGCACCGTCTGGAAGCGAAATTATATCATTAACTCTTCACTAATTTACTGCAGAATTTTTCGTGTTTGAACTCATAGGACTAGTATAAACGAAGATGTTATAGAAAGACCGTTAAGTCGAAAGAATATTTAAATATTAATAATAATAATATGATGATGATGATGTCCTAGCCGCATTCGGCCACGGCGACGGTTTCAACACCGATTATGAAAATCCAGCTCGTGTTTACGGAAACAGTCAATTGCGCAGGTGATATTAAGTGCATAGCTGGACGCGCAGCTAGAAAAGCACTCTCTCGTCCGAGCTCCCGCAGGCCCGATGGAATGGAGAACCAGTACGATCGGGAGGGAGCGGGATGCAGGTTTGGTCGAGTTTTCCTTCTCGGAACACCTGGTTGAATTGCGGTTTAAAGAGATACCTTAGTCGCCTTTTACGACACCTCAGCAAGAAGAGGTATAATAATATATCGTTACGCTATATCCCTTTCGGAGTGAGCAGAGAGATAGGGCATTTACACATGACATTTATATTACATGCTTTCTTTACAATGTTTTCCTTTACCGGTAAGCATGCGGCATGCATAAATTAATACCTAATCTGGAAAAATCCATTGATTCGTGCTGTGTGGTATGAACCTACGCCCAACCGTGTCCCCGCGCATGAATACCGGTCCCTTAACGAAAAGGCCACAACAGCCATAAAAATTAAATTGTTAATGTAATAGTTATTTATAGTTGCGATATATATCACTGCGGGTTGGAATAGCTGGGTAGACCCCCTGAGAAGGCGGTGCGTTGTGACGCGCTCTGCCGAAGTATACTAGGCGGTATCGGAGGAGACGGCGTCTCCCCCCCCGTGATTGTGCCTGCCAGGCGCGGCGTAGTGGGGCTGCTGCGAATTGATTACAGGACCCGCAGTCCCCACTAATTCGCAGAAGTAGTCACCTTGGGGTTTTTAGCTGGTAAAAGTCCGGCACACCCCGGCTGCCACCCCCTTCGCGGGCGGGACGGTCCTATGAGGATTTTCCCCAAGTAAAAAAAAAGCTGGGTAGACAGAACTGCTTTATTATTACAGACAACGCTTTTAACACGTTTACAGGAGCGCGTAACATCAGTGGCTCACATAAGTCTGCTTCATTAGGCGCCGCGTACCACCAATAATCTAGATCGTATGTGTAGTAAATTAATTGGAATCATTTTTAATAACGATAGAGCGAAAAGCTTTAAGCACAGCCCTCTATGGGCGAGAAACAGCGCCGGAGCGCTTGATACGTGTTAATAGCACGCTAGCCGTTCTCCGAATTCCTGAGCCGCTTGCGCCCGGTTCGATTCGCTGTTTGATTGGTAAAATCTACCACTACACTGACTGTTGATAGCCCGTCTGGCACCGGCAGGCTTGTTGGCATGCGAGCTGAAATGCTCAATTCATCGCAACAATGACCCATTCAACGATTGAATTCGCGTCGCGTCGGTAATCAGACTCGCCAGGCCTCTACGGCAGAGATTAATTCAATCGCGCTCTATTGTTATAGTCAACTATACAAAGCAAGAAGACAAATATTCAGTGTTTATTATTACAGTCTTACGCTTGCCCTAAATCTCGCCTCATGGAGAATTATGAGGTCAATAAGGGACACGGTGGTTACTTAAAATTAAAAACAAATCATCTTTGACTGTGTACATATGAATCCTCAAATATTTTGGACATATTACCCGTGACACTGTATGGAACGACTCGTTGGGCAAACTTGACAAAAAATATTACACGAACATCCATAATCTCAAGTTTCCATATCGCTGAAGACCGGAATAAATTGAGGCGGATCTTGAGAATTGCATTATATAAATAATTCATAATGAGCGTACAACTGAGAAGGTGCTTATGGTCTCCGATGTTATTCGATGCAGTAAAAATAGATGTGGGAAGCGAATGCCTTCTCTTCGTGGTAGGCAGTAAAAAAAAGGCGAATCAGTTCGTACGAGCAATTGAAATATCAACAGCATACTGGAGCAAATGAGCATCTCTTTTACAATTATTTTTGTACACTGAACATCGAGTTAATGATTTTTGTACACTAAACACTAAGGTAATGATTTTTGTACACTGAACACTAAGGTAATGATTTTTGTACACTGAACACTAAGGTAATGATTTTTGTACACTGAACACTAAGGTAATGATTTTTGTACACTGAACACTAAGGTAATGATTTTTGTACACTGGACACTAAGGTAATGATTTTTGTACACTGAACACTAAGGTAATTATTTTTGTACACTGAACACTAAGGTAATGATTTTTGTACACTGAACACTAAGGTAATGATTTTTGTACACTGAACACTAAGGTAATGATTTTTGTACACTGAACACTAAGGTAATGATTTTCGTAAACTGAACATTAAGGTAATAGTTTATATTCACTGCACAGTTACTAGGTAATGATCTTTGCAATTACACAGTGCACGCGGTAACTGTCATACCGGCCAGCGTCCACATTGAAGGAGATAATACCGAATGTAACCGATAACTATTACGATCACTTAAAACTTGTTAGGTTGCTATCCCTCGCGATGCCAGATTTTTATCGCCTTTTTTTTAGAGTTTATTGCGCAATATATTTTACAACTACATTATACGTGTGGCTAAATATAGAATATTTTAACGTAGAACAAAAACTGCAATGTTGACAAAACATGCTTTGTATAACACAGCCGTTAATGCCTAGATGATGAAACAAAAAGAATTGAGAAGAATATCGAGTGCCAAGGTTACTTCGAGAATAAATATTTCTAAATTTATTATTTTAATTTGGTCCAGCTCTTTTTTCTCTTATTTTTCAAGGTCAGGAGTACGATGACGACGTTTCTAGTATTTCAATTGCTTATTGGCAGTAGCGTGCATCCCATAGATGCATAAAAAGCAATACCTTGTTATACTGGTATAGTTAATTAATATAATAATAATATATCCTCATGCTGCTCTTTCAGCGTGAGAAGAGATACATTAGTTTTTAATCTATAGTATTATATATAGTATTTAATCTAAAAAATCCAGAAATCCAGAGATATTTGCTGGCATTCGAACCCACAACCATTCGAGTCGCCGCGCATGGATTCCGATCCCTTAACTACTAGGCAAGAGTATTTGAACTCGATGCTCCCCATGCATTCCCGAGATAAGGGTCCGAATCAGACGATAGAAACGATAACAAAGTTATACTATAAAGGTTTCTTTTTAGACATGGAACCCTAAAAATAACTTAAAGTACTTCTTGTGACTATTTTTATTACCAGGTGTAAATGTTTAAGCACAAATCAATTATTTCCCTGCCATATCGCACAATAGACCAGCTACAAGTAAATAAATTAGTGATGGTAGCTCGTTTCAAAGATAATGCGATTACAGTGTTGCGTTGTTTGCTACTTCGAGATATTTCGGGCAAACCTTCGGCCAAATAATCAAATTGTTTATTATTTTAAACACAACACGACAGTATATTCTTTACTTGAGTTTAATGTTTAATAACATTTGTAATTTTTTATTGATTTCCTCCAACATAATACTAAAATGATATTTACTAAATAATTCGATTTACTAATAAAGGATGACTAAATTATCCAGTTTAGTAAAAAAATAATAATATACACAACTTATTTACTTAATTATAACCACAATATCTGACTAGCCAGCTTCGTTCCATTGCAGGGCAAAGACCTTTCTATCCTTTTCCCACTATATTGTGGAATCCGTGAAATGGAATTGGACATTGAACCCAGCACTTTTGTCCAATTTTAGGTTGGCGGCTGTGCACCATGTGAAGAAAAAGTACACGCAATAGCTAAAACGCTAGCAATCTGCATGCAATTCGGCATTTTGTATGCCTTAGTCACTTACTCGCTTACGATACCTCAGCATGATGGAGAGAATGGCACTATTCTATTCTGTCAATAAACACCTCGGCTATACATATATTCTGTATATATATGTAATATTGATACACTTTTGTAATAATATGACTCCCCAAAACAACCATAACGAAAATAAATTTATAAAGACTTTTTAAAATACTACTTAGGCAAATGTACTTAACTTTGCAACAGCACAGCGCAGTGTAAAAACCAACTACGAAACTTCTTTAGAATCATTATGATTTGGAACTCGTTAAAACGAAAGAGCTACACTAAAAAGAGACAAACATAATTGTTCCGTATTCGAATTTATGTGCGGGTAATTTTCGACAGCTCTGGCAACATCGTACGGGTTGACAATTGAGTTTTGCTCTCGCTTGAACCGATCCGCCGAGTAACGACATAAAACATACAAATATACATAAAATACAACGAAATAATCCGATTCCAAAGTGTATAAGTGTGCTTGGAAGATCCTCAAAGACACCAGTATCCTGGAGGAGAAGCAGGGGCCTCTGAGGAGTTGGAGAACTGGTGGTCGCGGTAAGTGAGACTCTTTAGGCAGCCCGTGCCGCTTGCGGAGCTATCGAAGTACCGTACAATATTATAAATCTCTTGGTTTAAGCTGAGAGACCAAAAGGTAGAGTACACTATACATACAGGATGATAGGAGGATGTATGTCAAGGATTACATGTTGCAGCTCGATTATTTACAAACTGAAAATCTTTTAAATGCTCATATATAATCTGCACTCACACACAACACTCTTTACTCACCCTTTTCTACACATAACACACCTATACACAACACGTCTGTATATTTTTGTATATTTTTCTAATAATTTGTATTCTCTGTAATGGTGGGCGCTGACGTCTGCGATACAGTCTCACGACTAGTGCAGGCGTCAACGTAAATTAAACTATACAATGTAAAATTTTTGATCCAATAAAATTATTATTATTATTACTATACAGTTCCAATTTTATCGCGTGTCGTCTGCACACATACAATTTTTAATTATTTGAAACGGGACTAAAAAATTCTGTAACTCAAATTTTGCGGAGTCGGTAACTTGTGGAATGATCTTCCGGCAAGCGTGCAACTGTGACCATCAATGGTTTTACTTTGTTGACAATCGCAGTAACTTTTGGATAGCACCCTGCTTAAAATCACACTTCGTGTCAGGATAAAAACATAGTATTACTATTACACAAAACACGTCCTTTTCGGGTTATTTTCGGCTTTCGGTTTAATTACCTGCATCTCTAATTGCCGCGGCACGTTCAGGACTAGGCACACAATTGATGCAAACTGAATTATCACTCCTCCTGTTACCGGAACTGCGCCGGTGCTCACTGAATGGGTAATAAGATTTTTGACCGTCTCTTCGTCGGTTATCTAAATGACAGTTTCCCGTGTCTCGTCCACTTGGTTTTGTGTTGCCATGTATCATGAGCAGATTTCGGAAAATTCACAATTATTTTCTCATACGGTAGAAAAAACCATATTTACATATATCGTCACGCTACACCCCTTACGAGTTGAGCAGAGGTATATTAGTGGCTGTATCCATCCCCGGTGATAATAGCTGGGCAGTAGACTTGAGGGAGTCTGTCTGAGGCGCATCGCCCGGGAGAGAGGTTTTTGGAGGGGTGGGCTTTACTCCTTCCCCTCCCAGAGAGGTAGCCTCAACAAGGCTTCTTGTTCTCTTGGCGTCTGAATGAATTTGGCTTCCCAGGCCCAGGTGGAGCAATGGGACACCCCGGGGGTTTTTAGTCAGTAGGAGTCTGACAGACCGGGGTCACTGCCCTCACAGCGTCCCTGATGGTCCTGTGCAGGATTTTCCCCCGGATACAAAAAAAGTGGCTGTATCTACTTTTGCGCTTATATTTAGTGCCCAACGTGACCAGTAGCGCAGTTAATCACCGTTTTCACATCACTAGTACACATAACATTTCTATTAGATGCCATGCGGGCTTCCTCACGATGTTTTTCTACTCCGGTGATAACGTGGTGCCTAATTTCGTACGTAATTTGATAAAACCCAGAGGTATGCGATACGAACCTACGGCCATCCGCGTTAGCGCGCATGCAAACCGGTCCATTACACTCTAGGCTACCACAGCTATAGAGAAATTAAAAACAGTGTTTCCTGTATTACATATAGTGTTGGAGCACAACTTCGGCCTTGGCCTTCTTTTGACAAGTTATGAGGTAATTTAATAATCTCCACGCGTTGCCTATAGCTACAAGTATCAAAATAAATCTTACTGGTCCGTTTGAGTTCAGATAGGAAAGACAAGAAAATCCGGGAACGAACGCCAGACACCACATTTTCACGCGTTCGAGGTTTCAGAAGGGCTTGTAAGAGTTTGTAGAGTTCGAAATTGCACTTAACAACGAGAAAGCGTTCTTTAGGAGATTTTAAAATGCGCGTTGTTGTTAAAGGGAAGTTTTCGAACTCAGAAAAGGAAAATGAGGTAAGGAGAATAGTGCGTGTGTTGATAGTGTAAAAAATAAATAATATAGACGAACATATATTGAAAACATTATAAATAAGTAAGAAATAAAATTAATAATAAATGGCTCAAGCACCTTAAAATTAACAGTTTTACAAATCATTATATTATTTATTTATTTGAAATCTTGATTGAACTGATTTTTTTAGGATTTTGTAACGTTCTGCTTCTGCTTTTGCTAGATGTTGGCCTTGGTTGGTTGGAAAGGCCTTTACAAATACACCCGGTTGAGTGGGCGAGCACTGAAGGCTTAGTTAACGATTTATGAATTGGGTGGCAACGCAAAGGCACTCCTGTGGGTACGGACCTTGACTTGGGCGGCCAGCCAGAGAAAATAACCTAACGGCGATCTACTAGCGTTTCGAAAGCGACTACCTTGAGAAGAAACATTGCAAGAAACTCAAGGCTGCGTTCACTCATGACGGTATCGAGCGGTATATATATATACATGTATATCACAACGGCCGCCCTCCAGCATATTCGAGAAAGATCTAGAACCTTATAAAGATTTTTGAGCCTTATGTTACTGCTGGTAAATTCGAGAGTTGGTTTATCGATTTTTCTAAACTGGAAGTCCACAAATAACAGCTGTCTACTTAATATTTCGGTCACGACCTCGGCCGGCCGGAGTAAATAGAAGCCGCTCCTTTGAGTTTACCGAAATTCAATAATTATTGCCGATCTGGTTGTAAGTTACATTATTCGAAGCGGCACTCCAAGACAAACTATGCGTTTTAAAATCATAGTCATGTGATACCTAGATTTCACCCTAGCTCGGTCGTAATGACACAATATAGTGTTTATTCCTTATCCAATTAAATACATTACACACGTGGTACATTCTATGTAGATGATCCTGTCCTTTACAGCATTTCATTATATTTCATGGATATCTTAGAAAACTGACTTGTATTAGCATCTACATCGCACCCGTGCGAAGCCGGGGCGGGTCGCTAGCAGAGATGGGCAAAATGTAATCAGATTAATAAAAATGATAACGATTACATTTTACGTTTTTTACCATTAATATGACTGCATTTATGTTTTAAACACTACAGAATCCCAGATTACATACACATTTATGATATATAATATTGATACTTGGTGACACTTTCACAGGCCGGACAAAGTCGTTATTATATACTACTTTATGCACTTATATGTATAGATTAATATTATATGAAATTCGAATATTATTTATATTAGCAACAAAATATCAATATACCGTCATGGTATATCTCTTACGGTATGAGCAGATATACATTTGTTTCCATTACCACGCAGCCTTGAGTTTCTTCACAAGGTAGATGCTTTCGAAATGTTAATAGATTAATTAATTAATTCAAGGGCCGTACCCACATGGATGCCCTTGCGTTGCCACACAAACCATAAAACGCGGGCTAACCATCCTGAGTGTTCATCCTCTTTACCCGGAGTAGTTGTGAAGGCTTTTCCCGGTCACCAACATATTGTCCTGACGAAAAAAAAAAATTGTGGCTATATCCATTTTGCACTTATATATCGTACCCAACGTGGTCACTTTGCGCAGCTGATCACAGTAAATATCAAAATAAAATCTTTTATAACGTTTGTTATACATGCTGTTCTATGCTATCGTATTCTATATCTCGATTGCCGTTCGTTAAGCCAATTGTCGTATCGAGACCAACACAGCGTCCGGCGAAAAATCGATGCAAATTGCCAAATTCGATAGCCGGGTGTCTCAATCGCTCTGGACTGTGATTCATGATCAATGCCAATTCGCTGACAAAAAACGATCGCCTCCAATAATATCACAATTGAAAGATGACAATAACTTTCCACTTGTATTGTAGGCTTGTGTCAGGCTGGATTTTTGAGGTACATAAGTGCAAAGACCGTCATAGTAACTCACTTTGACCTGTCACGTTCCGGGATTAGTTCGTGTGTATATAAATTAAAATAAATAAATATATATAATAACTTAATAAACTACGATTCAAAATTCCCTTTCGATATCCCTTTAAGCAGTGGCGTGCATAGGATATTTAGACATGGTAGGCAGAATTCGCGTAATTAATTTGAATATTATATTATGATAGTCAATATTATATTCATTTCATAGGAAAGATATATGGCTTGAATATAGAATAGATATAAACATAAATGGATCCTTTTTTGTTTAACTTTAAGCAATTTATTCCAGACTAATTTGTCGTCAGGGCATGCAATGCTTTCATGCATCTATGGAATGAACGCTACTGCTTTTAAGACGGTTAAACTTTTCAGGCAATCATTAAAAAAACAGTTTTAGGCACCAGCTATCACCGGGCAGTAGAATTGAGGCACTTGCTGCTCGGAGAACAGGGAGGCGGCGCGCCGTCCGTGATAACGGCTTACAGGGGTGGGCTCTTTACACCCACTTCTCCAAAAGAGGAAGCCTGAATAAGGTTATTCGTTGCCCGGGTGACTGAACAAATTTGGTTTCCTAGGTCTGGGTGGAAGGGTTAGAGGGATCCCGGGGTTTTTTTCGTCAGTAGGAGTCTAAAGAATTGGGGTCACTGCCCTCAAAGCATCAGGTTTCACGAGGGTTTCCACGGGGTTAATAAAAAAAAATTAAATAAACCTGTAGTTACCTATCGTCTGTTACACTGAATCGTCTCTACCGGGGAATAATAATTAAGAAATATACGAATTCATTTGTATATAAACTAGCTGCGCCCGCGACTTCGTTTGCTTGAAAGAAGTATTTTTGCTACGTTAACAATTATTTCAAGCTGAAATTTTATATAAATGCCATCGATTATTTATTTTTATTTTAGACTAGCTGTCCCGGCAGACCTTGTTCTGCCCTATTTCTCTAAAACAAAGTTCACATTGTTATTTTTAATGTTAATAGCTTTCCCGTTAGATTTCATTCTGCCAAAACCTATTGGCCTGTCGGCTGTTTTTTGAAAATTGTTTGAAGGAACCTGGCCTTAATGCTATATGTATAAATATTGACAAATACTGACATTAATATTTACACGTCACTCAATTGTTTTGCCTTCCTGGAACCCGTCCACTGACATTTAAACTTTATGGTATGGTGTTAAAGTTCAAATTGACTTTTCAATATTATTACGAATTTTTTGTATGAGAATATAGAATAGTGGCGTTTTTAGACTTTTTCAGACATTTTTTTTTAATTTTTCTCTCCGTAATAACCTTTCCCAGACTTCATCAAACACAACAAAAAAGAAATCAGCCAAATCGGTTCAGCCGTTCTCGAGTTTCGCGCTTATCAACACATTTAGCGATTCATTTTTATATTATAGAAGATAGGCTTACGCTTCACCTCTGTCTCATCCGATAGAAAGTGATGATGAGGGCGATGACGGGGCGCGCTCACCAAACAAATACCGATTCACTCCTCATTTGAAAATTTCCGTGTCATAAGATGTTGGAGAAATATACGCAGGAAGACAATTTCATTCAAGTATATAAATTAAGGCTGACCCGCCGCACTTCGTACCGACTGACAGTCAATTAATGTCGTGTTACAGATTAGCTGAACTCAATATATGATTTTATGAAAGTAATAAGTAGTTTTGAGTACAAAATAAATATTTTTATATATTTTCCTTAATTTACACAAAATAAATTTCTGAACGCATGCATAAGGCATAAGTATTGAACAACCAATATATATCATTCTTTTTTCATTACTGACATTATTCTACATGTATAAAATTGAAAATACGCTATTACCCGAATATTGTGGATATATCTTGTCTATTCGAAACCGTTATTTAAATATGTATGTATGTTGTGTGTGTTTTATGTGTATATCCAGTAGCTCATATACTTAGAGACCTTCAGTCGTGGTATATGTGGGCCGACATGACGATGTAGACTATCAATGGATTTTCATCCTTTGATAGTCGCTTTCGTTTTTGGACTACTTTCAAATCAAATCCCTGCAGATATAATCTAGGCTTAGGCAATACATGCTCACCGGTGAAAAAATCATCGTGACGTAACTCGCATGGCATCTGATAGGAATGTCATGTGTACTAGTGCTGTGAGAACGGCGATCAGCTGCGCTACTGGTCGCGTTGAGTAGGATATGTAAAAGGGATTTGAGTATAGCTTAAATATTCACCGAGATTAATCCAAGTTGTGAAAATCGGTGACTTACCATATATTCTGGTACTAGCTGTCCCGGCAGACCTTGTTCTGCCCTATTTCTCTAAAACAAAGTCACATTGTTTTTTTTAATGTTAATAGCTATTGGCCTGTCGGCTGTTTTTTGAAAATTGTTTGAAGGAACCTGGCCTTAATGCTATATGTATAAAAATTGACAAATATTGACATTCATATTTATACGTCACTCAATAATTGTTTTGCCTTCCCGGAACCCGTCCACTAACATTTAAACTTTATGCTATGGTGTTAAAGTTCAAATTAACTTATAACAAATCTTTTGTATGAGAATATAGAAAAGTGTTGTTTGTAGACTTTTTCAGATAATTTTTTAAAATATTCTCTCTGTTATAACCTTCCCCAGACTTCAACAAACACAACAAAAAAGAAATCAGTCAAATCGGTTCAGCCGTTCTCGAGTTTCGCGGTTATCAAGACACTATAGCTGATCCGGCAAACGTTGTTTTGCTATGTAAGGTTTTGTAATATCTTCTAAGATGTTCATTGAAATTAAGTGATGTCAAAGACAATTTTGTTCACAATTAAATACTCTTAATCAACAACACATTTATTTGGATAAAGATTAATATTATTACGTTGATACAACTCTTAACAAATAATGCATTAATTTCGACCAAATTTGTTTACCATAAAAACGGTTCTAGTGACTTAATCTTAAAAGATAGACATCTACTGTCACGGACATTTTTTTAGATCATTTCAAGAGGAATAATTCATTCATACATATATTTTTGGTATCTTGAACCGTTTTTGCAGCGCACGCAATGGAAGCCCTCAAGGATGAATAATTTTGCCCGTTTTTTTCACATTTTCCATTATTTCTTCGCTCCTAATAATTACATCGTGATGTTATATAGCCTAAAGCCTTCCTCGATAAATGGTCTATTCCACTCAAAAAGAATTTTTCAATTCGAACCAGTAGTTCCTGAGATTATCGCGTTCAAACAAACAAACAAACAAACAAACAAACAAACTCTTCAGCTTTATAATATTAGTATAGATTAACCCTTTGCGGGTGTGTATCTACTCCCAGCCACCACAGCAAGGAACCATACGAATCCTATATTGTATGCAACAATATATCAGTTTACACTTTTTCGAAATAAAATGGATGGTTGGATGACTGTATTAAATAAATAGATATCTAAAGTTCACAAAATAATTACCAAATCTTGTTTATCTATCATAATCTTACAAGCTATGTGCTGCTCTTTCGACGGAAATTAATTCCGACCAGTACGATATCCATGTCCAAATTTAATACGCTCGCAAAGGGTTAATTACATAATTTAAGTAAAGTCTGAGGAAAGTCAAAGTAGGGTCTATAAATCTTAAGAGCCCTGTGAAGTGGCGTGCCCTTGAAGATCTCCTCAGGTTCTCGTATCCTCGCAGGTGTTCACGTCGTAAATCTGGAGCAGACGTAGCGATATTAACCACAAAACGCAAGGTCATCCGGAAACTGTTAGAGCCGAAACAGGTTTCTTGGTCTCGAGTAGTCCTACTACTTATGCTCTTTGCCTCTGCGCTCGGATAGGTTATTAAATGAATACATTACTTCACAGAACGTGAATAAATCATGGAAGCATTTTATCAAGGCCATCCACATGAATGGGAGGCGCTGTTTCAGTCTGTGTCTTTACATCTTTATTTCTTGATTAATCCAATGTTATAAGAAAATATAAATTAATTTTTATGCAATTTTTGTTCTACAATTTTATAAAAATTGTGAATATAATTTATTGCATAACAAGTGAAATAATCAAGAAAAATTACCTTTGACCTTGCATAACTTATGACACTTTTTAGTTAACCTTTGACAGTGACAGAAACTTACAAAAAATTCCAGCCTGTTTTTTTATCAGGAAGTTAGGACACTTATATATATATATATATATATTATTCAGATATATTATCAGGTCCCTTCCAAATTTTTTGTTGAGTTGCTTCAGGGTTATAGGGACCTGCGGCGAATTGATTACAGGACCTCCACTGATTCCCAGAAGTAGACCTTGGGGTTTTTACCTGATAAGAGTCCGGCACACCCCGGCTGCTACCTCCTTCGTGGCCGAGACGGTCCTATGAGGATTTTTTCCAAGTAAAGAAAAGAGATAGGGACTTTGCATCTTTAATTTTTATCGTTTATATCATGGCGAGTCTTTTGAAGAGTAGTATTTTTCCATTCAATTTAGTTCAACTGCCAAAACTCGGTCAGGATTACAGTGCACATGAGCAAAGGCGCTCATAGTGACTCGCTCCAGCCTGTCAGAATTCAGGACAAGCTTGTGTATCTCCAGTTGTTTATATACTTAGAGATCTTGTGTCGTGGAATTTGAGGGCCAACATAACGAGGGCGACCATCAATGCATTATAATCCCTTGGTAGTCATTGCTGTTCTAGGATTACACTGTACTTACCAGCAAGTGCGCTGTAGTCACGTTATTGATCCGGTATAAAAAAATCCACCCTTGCTCTTGAACGAGTTGTTTCTTTTCGTCGTTTATAAAAAAGCAAATTGTTCCGTATTCGAATAAGTGTGCGAACAACTTCGATTCTGCTCTGGCAACACCGTACGGGTTGACAATTGAGTTTTGCTCTCGCTCGACAGATCCGCCGAGTAACGACTTAAATATACAAATATTCCTCAATTCATAAACAATCCGATTCCAAAGTGTACAAGTGTGCTAAGGAAAACCCTCAAGACACCAGTTTCCTGGAGGAGAAGCAGGGGCCCCTGAGGAGTTGGCGAACTGGTGGTCGCGGTAATTTAAACTCTTTAGGCAGCCTGTGCTACTGTTGCGGAGCTATCGAAGTACGGTACAAATCTTAACCTAAAATCAAGAAAAATGCCTTATTTTGTCGTAGTTAATCGGCTAAATATAATAGTAATAATATATTTATACACAATGAGATATATTGACGTAGTCTCGAATTGGCCCAATGTATTCACCACAGAAGAGTTCGTCAGGGATTCGAACCCAGATTCGCTCTCAAGGTCACAATCAGGTACTCTCTCAAGCCGTTATTGTCTTGCTATTGATCTGTTTTATTTGAATATTTGCCTTATTTCCTAGTTAATCATATTTAAATTAGATATATTTGCCAGAAATTAAATTATCATCAATAGAAATGTCATGTGTAAATTGCCTCGAGAACGGTGATCAACTGCGCGACATATAAGCGCAGTATACAGCCATTAATGTATCTCTGCTCACCTCCAAGGGAACATAGCATGATGATATATTATAATTATTAAAACAAAATTTAAAAAATAACATGATTAATAGTTTTGTAATTTTCTAGCGCCAGTGTCACTTCTGTCTTTTATTAGCGTTCACTGGTTCTCAATGACTCTCGGTTTCCTTGAGTTAGTTACGGCGAAATGTTTTTTCCTCGTTCGTGACGAAGCGAGAGGTTTTGGTCATATTTTTTACTTGAATTTATTGAGGTAATATCAGGATCCGTGTAGCATTAAATAGATTGTTTTTTAACAATTAATGATAATTAAGCGAAAGAGATTTGAAAAAATAGAGAGATTCCATATCCTTATACTTTTGTTATATACGTGTATAATATAGGCGGTCATCGGGGGACGGTTTTAGCCGTGGTGGCTGCCGGCAGAATAGAATAGCACCCCCCTCTTCTTGCTGAGGTGTTGTAAAAGGCGACTAAGGTATCTCTTTAACATCGCAATTCAACCAGGTGTTCAGAGAAGGAAAACTCGACCAAACCTGCATCCCGCTCCCTCCCGATTGTACTGGTTCTCCATTCCATCAGGTCTGAGCGAGCTCGGACGAGAGAGCGCTTTTCTGGCTGCGCGTCCAGTTGTGCACTTAAATATCTTCTGCGCAATTGACTGTTTCCGAAAACTGGACCTCGATTGTCTTAATCGGTGTTGAAACAGTCGCCGTGGCCAAATCCGGCTAGGACATCATCATCATAGGTGGTCATCATTTATCATTTATGTGTATTCATTCATTTCGCTATCGATTCAAATCAAATTTCCCCATATCGCAAGCCCGTGGCTCTGAATATTAAATACTCTATAATAGTAGCACGCCTTGAAGAGTTTTCCAATATTCTCAACCAATATTCTCTGCCTACTCAAATACACTAAATATTGACCCAATAAAGCGAAATAAAGTGAAGTGGAGATATCTGTTACTATAGGTATATACCGCTTTAAGGACGGTTTACACCAAGAAATTAAATCTAGTTTTAGTTAGTATAAAACGCTATTAATTATAGAGGTTTAATCGAACTTCAATGATGATTTAAATTTGACGTTAAAACTAGATAATGTTTCCGTGTATTCTATAATACACTTTCGCGATAAATAGAGTTTTATATAAGTTAAACTCAGAAAGTGCATGAACAATAGCGACCATTGCGGGCAGAGTATCCACTGATTTTCGTCATCGCCATCCCAGCCTACATATACCACGAGTACAAGAATACACTGTCTGAAATTTTCACATTACCTTCTTGAATGTATTTTATATCAGACTAGCTGTATCCGCGACTTCGTTCGCGTGGAATAGTTATTTTGGGCATTTTAGTTAGTTATTTATTTTAAAATTGTAATATCTTCTAAGATGTTCATTGAAATTAAGTGCTGTCAAAGACAATTTTGTTCACAATTAAATACTCTTAATTAACAACACATTTATTTGGATAAAGGTTAATATTATTACGTTGATACAACTCTTAACAAATAATGCATCAATTTCGACCAAATTTGATTACCATAAAAACAGTTCTAGTGAGTTAATCTTAAAAGATAGACATATACTGTCTGGGACATTTTTTTAGATCATTTCAAGAGGAATAATTCTTTCATACATATATTTTTGGTATCTTGAACGGTTTTCCCAGCGCACGCAATGGAAGCCCTCAAGGATGAATAATTTTCCCCGTTTTTTTTCACATTTTCCATTATTTCTTCGCTCCTAATAAATAGTTGCATTATGATGTTATATAGCCTAAAGCCTTCCTCGATAAATGGTCTATTCAACACAAAAACATTTTTTCGATTCGAACCAGTAGTTCCTGAGATTAGCGCGTTCAAACAAACAAACAAACAAACTCTTCAGCTTTATAATATTAGTATAGATATGACAAAAATAACCTTAATTACAAATAAGAAGATAAATTAGTCAGTGTTTTGGCTTTTAATTTGTAATATCTAACGGAGATTAATTGAAACGGGGTTCTTCTGTTTTCGATTGTTTATTTACAAACACAGTCCGAGCGTACACGTAATAAAATATATCAAATCAAACAAAGAAAAGGACGCGCGCAGCGTGAACGGCGGCCGGGCTACGATGCTTGCGCGGCGACCTGTGGCGTGAGCCACCGAGAGGTGAGGGGAAAGGGGTATATACCGTAAAGCGCGAACGATCTAAGTATACACCCCGCGTTACAAAAAGAAATAAAAATAAAAATAAAATAATAATAATAGTATGTAAAAAAAAAATTAAGTAATTTAATTTAGTAATTTGTGTATATAAATAATATATATGTTATATAATTTATGTAAAGAGCTTTGTGGGTTATTTTTATTTGTTTTTTTTTTTATTTTATATTAATGGGTAACCAGCTTGGGTGACAATGAAAAAGAAAATAAAGAGACAAGGTACATAGAATATAAATTATAGAAATCTCCACAGCTATTGGGCACTACAGCTGTACAATAAATAATTGTAGGTAAACAAAATTTGTCTATTCTACTTTTATTTTAATGTGTTTTGGTTTACGACGCTTAGGAATTGCAGTTGTTAATTGCGTTCCTCTGTCAACGATTTCTAAAGCGTAAGACCTTATTAGCAAGAACGCAATAGTCAATCTGTCACGGTGACCAATTGTTATGTGCAAAACAAATGCTATGAGTTTTTGCCGCTAACGCATCTGCGTGCATACCTGCGGAGTGAGACCGAAGCCTATGAAAAGAGAAACTGCTTGATAGTATGTTTTGAGCCAGTAACGTGCCCACATTGAACTTCTCAAGTCCCATTGAATGCGACATCAATACACTAATCACACCCAAATAATATTGTATGCTACTTTACAAGAACAATGTCTGTCATGCGTTCTAGTGATGTCAGAACGGGGATCAGCTGCGCTCCTTCTCACGTTGGACATGACAGATGAGCGCAAAGTGGATACAGCCACTAAAGTATTTCTCAGCACGAAAGGCATATAGCCTGACGACATATATTATTGTCAGGATCAGAAGCTATTTTACTAAAAATAAACAAGTAACAAATATACGTGCTGATTTCAACTAAACACGATTTAACATTTACTTAGATAACCAAAACAACAACTATCAGAGATTCGACACAATAATACAATCCTCACGTAAACTAACAAGAGGTCCTCTCCGCAAGGATCCTCGAACAAGAATTCCATCTGCTATTAATTAATTAATTTTACAAGAATGTATTTAACAAAACGAAGCTAAACGTAATACGACCGATGTGCACGCGACGAACGCTCGGATCCCAGTGTCTCGTCCGGCGGTCTACCAGCTCTTTTTATATGCAGTGGCGGAGGTAGTTGTGTCGTCATTGGTGGTAATTGCTTATATTATTATAATCTTTATTGAAACCATAACAATATTTTTATATTTTACCACCACGCGCGTTGGTTTACATACTCACAGCTAAACGGTAACTTCCATCCCGGCTAGGACTAAGGAAGTTTTTGCCTTCAGGCGTGATGTGGTCGTGTTGCAAAGTAAGAATAAATAAAAACCTGGTCGAGAGGTAAAATTCTTTAAATATAAGGGCTACATGGTCACCCTACTCACATGGGCAGAGCATGCGATTACAACGTCGTAGGTTTGCCGTAACACTGTTATGTGATTAATTGGCGATCACGTTGCAGGACGCCTCGACTAATTTACGGTCACCGCCCACTCAAACAGATCACAGTACGGCTTTTAGAGTGTTTACGCTCTGCATTCGTCTTCCTAGTTCTATCTAAATTACCATACAACACCTAAAGACTGTTATACCTAGCTCTAGCTGACTATATTATTCGATATGGTCTCAAAAGCTATGGTAGAACATATAAAACCTATTTGCACAACATATACCAACTTCAAATTTGATTATTAAAAACTATAGTTCCCAAAAAAATACGAAAATAACTATTCAAATTTATTTATACATTGTAACTTAATGCCTATACAAAATTTACTAAAATTATCAATATTAAAAGATTAGTACACATCAATATCCAATATGACTAAAAAAGAACGGTCTAACAATTTATGTGCACCGGAGTGCAAAACATCATTTCTGCTACCGAAATACAATAATATATATGGCATGAGAGTATATATATATGTTACCTAAATTAATGAATAGTTTGCCTCGCGACATGCAGGACGTATGCTTCCACGCCCCTAAACACTTCATTAAAATAAAACAATATTATTGTAAACTAGATCGTCCTGATTATATATCATAACAACGCTATACGATTGACTTAAGCAAATCGTATCAACATTTTAAATTAAGTAATCTATTCTTGTAAAATTATTTGCTTGAACTGCTCCAACTCACTGGCTGCTCATAAGCCTGGCATATGGCTTCGCAGTCTTTATATTGTTAACTATCATTTTTTTGTAATTTAGAACTAACTAGCAAACCCGGCGAACTTCGTTTCGCCACAAGATGGCTTCGTTTTGGTTTTTAGTTAGCGTTTGAAAGAACGTGCGCATAATAAATGTCACATGAAATGAACTGAGCAGAGTACAATGAGTAGCTGTCAAACAATGTATAACGCATCGGCGCCATCTACTTACACTACTGGTGCAATCTGCTCCACCGCCATGCAAAACCATATTGGTTTGTAGTACATGCTATGTATCAGAGATGGCGCTGTATGTGAAAATGATTTTCCCCGTTTTCCTGCTTTTCTGTCGACATTATTCCTGAATTTGTTTGCTATAAACCTCACGGAGCCCGAGACCTTTCCAACGAATGCAAAACCGTGGAAATCGGTTCGTGCGTTCTGGAGTTATAGCGTCAGGAAGGAAAACTGCACTTATTTTTATATAATAGATAAATAAATAAAATAATACGTTTTTCTCTGATTCGGGTAAGAATATTGTCAGATCTCCGCAGCCATAGGATTATTTGTATGAATGCCAGCGCACTGCTCCCCAATAGAATTCGAATTGTATTCGAAAAGCCGGGTGGCTGTTGAGGTAGAGGGAATACTAATGTGACCGGGCTGGCTTCCATATTAGATCAATTATATTTTTTTCTATTATTTCCATAATATATTTAATAGGGTGAGAGCACATAGCGACATGGTAAGATGCGGCGGCTATGTTCCGGAATAACATGTATTTAGTGCGGTCTGTTTTGAAACGTCTGCGTTTACATTTCACAGTATTGGGTATATCGGCCGTGGTTACTAAAGTCAGTATTATTGAGGGT
The DNA here is from genome assembly GCA_036320925.1 of Automeris io. Lineage (NCBI taxonomy): Eukaryota > Metazoa > Arthropoda > Insecta > Lepidoptera > Saturniidae > Automeris > Automeris io. Next base: position 141,006 of record JAUDJH010000036.1, read on the forward strand.
AGCGCGGAAGTAATTCTTCGATGGACTTTGATTAGTTTACGTCGAGGACGGGAAAGTTCACCCTACTCTGTAGGGAACTTTATTTAGAACTGAGATAGGGAACGACTGAAATCTTCGGTTTCAACTAGCTTCGGCTAAAATACCACATTCGGTAAAATTTTCAAGACAGCTGAAATTTTCGTTAAGTCTAGGTTCTTAAAAAGCGACAAAGTAATGGCCCGATTGAAAACCGCACCTTATTTATTAATCCTGATTAACAGTAAATAATAAATTTATTGATAGTCGCAGCGATCATTCCGGCCTGCATAAATATCTCTCAAAATATTAAGAGCTGTAAGTAAATAGTGTAATTATTTGTAAAACTTTTAAATGTAAGGATGGATGTTGATATATATAAACAATGTGTACGCATTAAATAACGTCGTAACTTGTCACAGCTACCTATAGCCGAAACGTCGGTCCGGTTCTAAACTGAGATGAGTTTCTTCACGGTGGCGTCTCTCACGACTTTACAAAGCAAAACTGTGTCTTCGGCGGCGAACTTTAAACGGCTGTCCCTGCCTTCTTGGACATAAAGTGGATTGCAATGTTGCGACTCTTAAGACGGACGGCTTTGTGCGAAGTTTGATGGAAAACTACAAAGTTGCAATGAACAATTACAGCTTTTATGTCGATGCAACCGTAATAGAGGGGAATTGTTTGGACTTTATTACAAAACAATGTTTAATCTTACAAGGAGACTCTCAATCCTGGATATCACGGATTTTGATGCGCTTTATATATGTTCTTGAGGTACTTACCCTATGTACCTGGCTATTTACCTATTTACCGCTTTACATCTAATGAGCTTACGTTTTTGTAGTCTTGAGAATACTTTAAATACCTGTAAATTGTAGTATATTCAAACCAAGCGAGTGTAACGCAGCGGTTAATGTTAATTTTTTTTATACCTTATTAATTCTTGGAGAGGGCAAACCGATTTAAGTGCGATACGAATATATGTGGGCCGATATAGCGATGGCAAATGTCAACGAAATATGGTCCACGTCGATATGTCAATAAAGACGAGTCCTTTTATACATATATCAGCTTTACAGGAATCACTAACAGCGATTTCAATTGTTTAGCCACATGCAAAGAATGCGTGTATTGCTGCGGCGGCGGCTAGCGCATCTATTTTCTGACGGAGCAGCATTCAATACATCTATTGCAATGCGTCTAGAGATAGCTCCTTTAGAAACCCGTTATTCGTAAGCTGATTCCCGAGTTATATCGACTTGCGTGCCAACACAACAATCTACGTCACTTTGAATTGTGGCAATTACACGGGCAAGATTTTTTTAGGCTGATATTTATAAACAGTACTTTGTTTTTGCTCAGAAAATAAACTAGTCTTAAACAACAAATCTGAATAAATAATATGAACATCTTGAGGAAGTGAAAGCGTCGATCAGCTGGGTTATTCGTCGCGTTGGGTACGACGTATAAACGGAAAGTGGATACAGACATTAAGGTATCTCTGCTAAAGCAAAGATTAGGATTTTGCCAGTCGCGGCTCAGCAGCAGCAAGTCCAAAGCCGCCCAGTACAGCCCTGTATGCATCTATATATAAAGAGGTCCGAGGTACGATCGTGAGCTTGACACGCTGTATGAAAACGTGCAGGCGCCGACATCAGACGCCTTTCCATACGAAACAATACAGAGCAGTACACTGGGAGTTGGTCGCAGCTCGGCCGTCGCTGCCGAGCAATCCGAATCGGTCCTTTATATTATGGAATGCCAACTCAGTCTCCCTATTACGCTGGAAGTTCAACAATGCAAAAACAAAGTTCGAAGGCAACTTGATAACCAAAAAGTTTTTAAAAGTTTACTATTTAAATGTGAGATAACTCTCGGAAAACATACCTCTTGAGGTCACAGCGATTTAGGGTAAGAATGCACAGTGCCGCGACGAAACGACACGACATATCGTAACATGTCCTAGGCGCGAAGTAATTGGCTTCATCTATAATGCGATCATATATCTGATAAACCCCATAAGCATAAAAAAGTATTACCTGTTATACTTTAATACATATATTAATTTCGCCTTGCCTCTTGCAAAGCACTGTTATGCCCAAAACTCGGTCATCTATAGATGTTGCGCTCAGTACAATAAATATTTTAAAGATATCGATATGTTTTACTTGAGCCGTAATCGGGTCATTAGGACTATTATTTCTGGACTGCAGTTAGATGAATCTCATACAACGCCGATATGAGCACACAAACGCACACAAATGCACTCACACACTCAACACTCACACAACACTCACCAATAACGCACACAACACTCACTATTCGATACGGGGAGCGACCCAAACATTTACCAAAATGTAATATGTTGTGTACTACGTTATTGGCATTTTAGATTTTTTATTTTATTTCCTATTTTTGTATATAATCTTATAATGTGCTGTGTAGTTACCATTGAATTAATAAATAAAATATATTTCAAGTTGCATTAAGAGACTCTTATTCTGGTAATTCTCCGATTTAAAGTCAATACAGGGTGTTTTTATAGACGAGAGAAATATCTTTAGATACAATAATGTGTACCTTGTAATTAATTAAAAAATATGAACAAATGAGAATTGATCCGTAAAAAGTGTGGACCTCGTAGCGTGTGTGGCGCTCGATTGATTTGTAAGCAGATATAGTTCCTATATATAATTTTACATAAACGGGTATTGACTCATTTTCCCATCGTACTTTGTCTTGGCTTATGATAGGCAAAATACCCAATTGCTATTCATTCATGTGTGTAATTGTCCATGAATATATTAACTACTAGCTGTCCGGGCAGACCTTGTTCTGCCCTATTTCTCTAAAACAAAGTTACATTGTTTTTTTTAATGTTAATAGCTTCCCCGTCAGATTTCATTCTGCCAAAAGTTATTGGCCTGTCGCAGTCCAATAGAAATAAAAATGCATTGAAAGACTTAAGTCATATCTAAGATAATGATATTTTTATTATAATGCCTAATGGGACACGTTGTTTTTTGTTTGATTACTTGGTGTATAAATTATAAATTTTATTAATGACATGCAACCTCTAATCAACTAGAAGGCATACCTTTGTTTTGTTTTGTTTTGATTTACATCATATGTTTGACAGCTGTGGTCAGAGTAGTTTTTATGGAAAAAGAAAATTATTGTTTTTATTATTTTCCTCATATATTTTACGTGTTTCACTCCAAAAAACCTTCCTCAAACAACAAAAAAGAAATCAGCCAAATCGATTCAGGCGTTCTCGAGTTCTACGCTTAGCAACACATTATGGAATTCATTCTTATATATATATATATATATATATATATATATATATAGATAATTTACTTTGTTTTAAGGAAATTATTAATATATTACTATTTTTACATGTTTGAAATTAGAATCGAATGCTGAATATCCTCCCTCGTCCATAAAATCATTATGTATATTTATTGCATGTTCAAGTATTTCAAGAAGATGTTTTTTATACTTTATGGGATGTACGTGACTGGTAGAGCGGATGGTCCACTGGGCAGGGAAGTCCTCGAGTGGAGCAGGCGTACTGGCAAGCGCAACGTGGGGCGTCCACCTACAAGGAGGACAGACAAATCCAAACCAGATGTCTGGGTGATGCTGTATGCAAGCTACTTCTGACCAGACGTTCTGCAAACCATTAGGGACCTGTGACCAACAGTTGACGCTCTACAGCTGTAACGACGATGTTGATAATGCGATCAGCGAAAGAACCGCTCGAATAAATGGCAAAAGCATAGCTGATCGCCGTTTTCGGAGCACATACAGAAGACATTTCTATTAGATTTCTTCCTCACGGTGTTTTCTTTCATCGGTGAGCACTACTTAAATCGCTTTCCGATGGTGGTTATCAGTGGTGAAGTTACAATTATATCCTACTCACTGGTATTCCAATATGATCTAAAATGGTTTCAAATTCTTCCCCCTGTCCAGTATATTAGGCTATGGAATGGTCTTCTAGCGCGTCTGTTGCCTTCCTCCTATGAAACTAGGTTTTTTAAAAGCAGGTCAACGAGAAGACACGGTCGGGCAGACCGGCATGATCACGTTGACTTGACGAACCGCTCGTCCAGAGTCTTGATAAAATGTAACACGACCAAGGGGGCGCTTCACTCTTTTCTCTATATTGTTTATTTTCTGTGTTTTTTATTTTGATGCGAAATAAATGTATTTCAATTCATTTCCCGTTTTTTGACAGTTGAGGTCGATTTTTGGAACACGCTGTCATTATCAATCAGATATAATCAATATTGTCAGGATCAGAAGCCATTTTACTAAAAATAAACAAGTAACAAATATACGTGCTGATTTAAACCAAACACGATTTAACATTTACTTGGATAACCAAAACAACAACTATCAGAGATTCAACACAATAATACAATCCCCACGTAAACTAACAAGAGGTGCGGTCAGTACGGAGCCTCGAACAATCATCCCCCGGCCGACGAGCCTGCATCGGCTTATAAACCGTTTCTATATGGGGTGTATAGAAACAGTTTATTTTGTTCCTATTTGTCAATCTATCTAATAATATATCCATTTTGTCGAGGTAGAATATAAAAAGGTCTGTTTTATTTTATTAGCCATTGAGTTAAATCTGGACACGATGACGAAAATTACAAAAGATAAGTACAACAGATACGAAAAGAAAAATATTATATTTATAAAAGAATCGCGCAGTTAAACGGTTTTTGTTTATTCTATACCTGACGTCAGCGAGCGCAGTGCGTGTGAGCCCGCGCGAGCTACGCACAGGCGAGGTGTTGTCAGGTGCGGATCCAATTATACCATATTGGAATTATTTTATCTATCTACAGTATATTATAAAACCGTTGTCCGACCCGTGAAGGCGTTACGCGGTATTGATTTAGATTATATTTACGTTATCTTTTTTAAGCAGCTTGCACCAACCAATTAAATCTAGTTGATACTCGTATAAAATGATATTTAAATAAAGCGGCTTAATTCGATTTCAATGATGATTCAAATTTGACACTTTGTCACTGTACAATGTTTGCGTGCAAAACATTTAATTTGTTGGCGCAAGACACTCTTAGTTAAAGACAAAATAAAAATCCGAATAAAATCAAATTAAATTAAATGGGGATTTTACATGGTAACAATGGCAACATGTGTAGCTCGTGAACTTAGAAAAAAAGGAAAGCAAAGGATCGTGCTTACAGATCATGACATCATAAAGGTCATGAACTTCGAAAATCCGAAGCACCGTTTATCAGTTAAATCGTTTGACTAGTCTTTTACACTGATTTTTGTATGTAATCCGAGTTTAGACCGCATGTAAGATAGTTCAATGTTATTTGACGATAACTTTTTGATGTTAATCTTAATATATATAAATTACGTGTCACGTTGTTTGTCCGCGATGCACTCCTAAACTACTTAACCGATTTTAATAAATATTACACACCACGTTCAGTTTAATGTTACTTAAAAGATAGGATAGTTTTAATATCAATTCGTAGTCGCAATATTATTTTATTGCAAATTATTTGTTTTGGCAGTCACAACTTTCAGTTAACTCCAAACGATTCTAACAGATGGCGGTACCTCTTAACTGAATTGAGTAATTATTCGTTAACGGTGCTATATTGAACGTACTGTAGGGGTTGTTACTACAATAAATACGTATTCACATGTGTTTAGTCTAAAATACCATAGTAACCACGTTATTTATAAGAAAAAATATACCGGTATATTAACGAAGCCAGCCGCTTATTATTTATCCTGAACCGTCTTATGCAACAAATTGTTCCTGAAACGGACAACATGTATCTACCATACATATTACTTCATTTATTAATATTAATTTGAGTTGCAATTACAATTCTTATATTATTATATATAAAAAAAAAAACAGACTAATTTATTCATATTCTGCAAAGAGGATTGAAGGTAATAGGCAACAGATGATGAAAGGGAGAAAGGGTATACGTTTAGCTATGAGTTAATACGACATTCAGGGCGGTACAAAGTTCGCCGGGTCAGCTAGTAAATTATATAATTATCTGTGTAAAGAGCGGTTTTGGAGGCCACTATGTTGTACGGAAGTGAGGCCTGGGTGTGTCGGAAGGAGCATAAACGTAGAATTAATGCAGTAGAGATGCGATCTCTTCATTCTATGTGCGGAGTAACCCTTGCGGATCGCCTTCGAAATATAGTGCCATCTACAGAATGCACCAAAGCATGCTTCGATGATTCGGTCACGTGGATATGATGAATGAAGAAAGGATGATAAAAAAAAATATACAATATAAATGTAAGTACAGGTAAAAGCCGAGGCCGACCAAGTCTTACCTAAACAGACCAAATAAAAAGAGTTCTGATGAAGGGTAATGTCATAAGTACGCGTAATCGGCGAGAGTCTATGAAGTGACTAATGAATATTAAGAAAAGAATGAGTTGTAAGAATAGAGAGAAGTGGCGTTCCATTCTCTCTGCCTACTCCAATAGATATTCGGTGTGATGATAGATAGATACTTATCTGATGTATTATGGCAATATTATCATGACATCAATATGCTCGTTTCGGGTCAGACATGGGATTTATTACACGGTGTATACTGATATTAAACGTTTCGGGTATCCGTAAAATACATGCCGAGTTTAAATACGTGATTGTAGCGATATAGTTTTGTTTGTGAGTACGATGTGTCTCATTCTTTAGTACATGCATGTGTATTTGCAGAGGCAAATTATTTGTTGGCAAAGCAACTTGCTTATATTATTTCAAAGCACTAAGGGCAATGACCTAAAGCATATAATATGCAATAGTGAAATAATATCTTATTTATGCATTATGTGGAATGCGCTTTTTTCTGATGCCTTGTCTGGAATAGTTAATATCGTTTTTGTTGTATTTATTATCTATACTAAAATTATAAAGCTGAAGAATTTGTTTGTTTGTTTGTTTGAACGCGCTAATCTCAGGAACTACTGGTTCGAATTGAAAATTTACTTTTGTGTTGAATAGACCATTTATCGAGAAAGGCTTCAGGCTATATAACATCAACAAACAAACATTCAACTATTAGGAGCGAAGAAATAATGGAAAATGTGAAAAAAACGGGAAAAATTATTCATCCTTGAGGGCTTCCATTGCTTGCGCTGCGAAAACGGTTCAAGATACCAAAAATATATGTAAGAAAGAATTATTCCTCTTGAAATGATCTAAAATAATGACAGTATATGTCTATCTTTTAAGATTAACTCACTAGAACCGTTTTTATGGTAATCAAATTTGGTCGAAATTGATGCATTATTTGTTAAGAGTTGTATCAACGTAATAATATTAATCTTTATCCAAATAAATGTGTTATTGATTAAGAGTACTTAATTGTGAACAAAATTGTCTTTGACATCACTTAATTTCAATGAACATCTTAGAAGATATTACAATTTTAAAATAAATAACTAACTAAAATGCTGAAAATAACTATTCCACACGAAGTCGCGGGCACAGCTAGTGGTAAATATTTTTATAGCTGATGAATGAATAGAATACTGATGTCTTTTAATGTCTTATTTTAACTATAGTGTAACTATATATACAGGGTTATAGGTAACTAACGCACAGCCTCTTAAGGGTGGCTTTGATTTATCAAGACAGACATCTTTTGTTGTACGACTTTTTCTAATTCAATTACTTTTTTTCCCATACAAAAAAAATAAAAATCAGATTTGCAGTTCTGAACTTTTTAACTCTTCGTAAGGCGACGATCGCGCCACGCTGACAAAGGCGACCGAAGACAGACTTACGTAGTACGCGGCGTCTTGTGTCGCTACTAACGAAGAAAGGGGTCTGCGGCGCGGTGAGCGGGCGTGGCAACATGTGCTTGACTACTGTGTAACACGGGTCATGTCAGTCGCAAATTTGCTTGCGTGTGCGCCCAGCATGTGTTAGTTGTCCCAGTGACGCGTTCGTTTCATAAATCACAATGTCAAATCGATACACTAACATTGAATATACCGAAATGGTGCGTGTTTATGCTCGGTGCGGTGACAATCTGTCTGAAGCTTGCCGTGAGTCCGCGAGACTATTTCCGAATGTGTTGACACCGAGTAAATAGATTTGTGAGTATTTTTGTAAATAGTTTAATTATTGTAAATAGAGTGATTCCACTTTTTAAATACGCCTACATTAAAAAATAGTTTGCAATTATCTATCTTCAAACAGACCGCGCGCCTCTTTTGGTGCGATGAATTACTTGATTACGTATCAATGTTCGTGTTTTTCTATTTACTTTTTTATTTTTTAGTGTAGCCAGTCCTAAGCCTGGATAAGTATAAAGGGATTGCGGATTCAGTGTATAAATATGTACAACCTTTGAAACATTAACTTACGTAGAGGCCTTTACCTTGTTCATTTTACGATGTTCCCTATGGCAGACAAATAATAGGTTGGTTTTGTTTGTGAAACAATTATTTAATGTTTTATTTTGATTCTAGTTTGTTTTAATAGTGTATTAGTACGTCAATCAATAAACATTTATTTTCACTATTTAACTAAATATGGAAATTTACGTTCAAATAATTGTTATAAGCGACTTTGTAAAATAAACAAGGTATAGGGTTAATAAACTTTCTGCTACACGATCCTTAACGCTGCGTAGCAACTTTGCGCACGACTGCATAGCACCAGCTGATTGGATACCTACGCCAGATCGAATGAAAGTTGGAATATAGAGCTAACGATGACTAGATATTCACACTAAAACTAAAAAAAAAAAAAATCTAACGATGTATTAGGTTTTGGCAAAAGTCGTACAACAAAAGTTGTCAGTCTTGATAAATCAAAGCCACCCTTAAGAGGCCGTGCGTTAGTTACCTATAACCCTGTATATATATATATATATATATATATATATATATATATATATATATGGAAAATCCTTACGGTCCGTTAAGGTGCGGTGAATTTTACCTACTAAAACCCCTGAAGTGTTCCTCCTCTCGTCTGCCGGGGATAAGGGAGAGGCAGAGCCAGTATCAGCGACCGGCGACGTCTGGCCTTCTTCAGGCCACTCTACTACGTTTTTTTTTTACACTGGGTCGACATAGTGACTACAGAGTACCTGATGGTAAGTACAGTATAGTCCAAAAACGAAAGCGACTATCAAAGGATGCAAATCCATTGATAGTCTACATCGTTATGTCGGCCTACATATACCACGACTGAAGGTCTCTAGGTATATGAGCTACTGGATATGCACAAGCTGATCCCGAAACTGGTCACTATGACGGGCTTTACACCCATGCACTGTGGTCGCGATCCAGACGGGCACCGACGTCCTACCACCTCGCTGCTGCTCGTTTAGCACCACCCAGGAGTCACGTGTAGAGAAACTAGGGTAAAGACTACGGACGCGAGCAGCTTCGACTCCCAAAAAGAGGCATGACGTTGCAAGAGGGGTGGTGTAAAAGGCTAACCCCCGCTCACATCATTATCTTGAAGCGGTACTCGGGAACATATTGTACACTGCTTACTCCTGGATTTGTTGAGCGACGCCTAGACGTAATATCCAGTTGGCAGGAGGTATAGGAGGAGGAACGACGGAAGGCCGGGGAGGACAAAGACGTTGATTGCGTCATCCGCTCTCTTTCTGCCTTCTGTTTCACTAGCTTCACGTTTACACAATAATGCAGTACAGCCTTCCAAGACCAGTCGCTGTCGAGCATTACTCGAATAAGTGTTGGCAGCGGCGGATCATTTCCCACGAGCTGTTAGCTGACTGTAATGTACTGCTTCTGTTTCTCTAATAAATTATTTTATTTTTATTTCGTACACGTTAGTATTAATCAAAATTAAAGAATATCAATAATTATAATGACTCCCTTCCTTATTCACATATGTAATATTACCTAGATGAAAAATTATAACTATGGGATATAAATTATTGAATCGATTCCGTTTTGAGAATGACGCTCGAAAATGGAAAAAACATCGTGTCCTCTTGGACGTTAAGGGTTAAACTTCGGACTTTATTATTTAGAAGCCCAACCATTTTTAATTATAACTGACCTCTATTGCGTGACTGCCAAGGTCTTAGGACTAAGGTACTTGTAAGGGATTTCAAAACAATCAATAATCATGACGCGTCATGAATTGTCTAGATAAAAGGAGTAGTAGTAGGTGTAAGAGGAGATTAAACAGGCATTCTTTGCGAGGATGCGGCCCATTGACGGACTCATCCTAACCTTCCACCAGGAGAATAATTTATTTAAAAAATTAGAATTATTCAAATCCCCATAAGTCATAACCCAATAAATCGAAGTCTTGACTAATTTTGTAGATACGCAATACAGACACAAATAAATTAAATCTAATTTAAAATTATATAAAACGCTGTTTCATTGAAATGGCTTAATTCGACCTCCATGATGATTTAAAATTAACAGCAGTTAAAACTGAATAATGTTTCCGTGCAGGACATGAAATACAATTTAATCCTAAATAACGGTTTATATAAGCTTAAATTAGATTTAATTTGCTGGAGCAGGGCAGTAGACTTGAGGGAGTCTGCTGCCCGGATGAGAGGTAGGCGGTGCCTTTTGGAGGAGTGGGCTTACCCCTTCCCCTCCCAGAGAGGTAGCCTCAACAAGGCTTTTTGTTCCCTGGGCGTCTGGATAAATTTGGCTTCCCAGGCCCGAGGGGAGCAATCAGAGGGACACCCCGGGGGTTTTTAGTCAGTAGGAGTCCTGTGCTGGATTTTCCCCCGGGATACAAAAAAAAAATTGCTGGTACATATGCTCTTAGACCCTATTATCAGTGCAGTACTTTTAATAGTATCTGTAAATATAAAAAAAAACAGTATGTCACTTGTATGTACAACATTGGATTCAATATAGGATGTACAACATTAAAATACTGAAAATATTTTTATTAAACAATACCTTTTATTAATTTCATATACGATAACATATTACATAATACTATGAATCATGTTTTTGTTAAAACACCCTTAACACATTTTCAAATTCAAATTTCACACCACTCACATTCTACTACCTTTCATACTTCATTCTTTCATCCGTCCGCTGAAAAGGGTTGAGTGGTGTCCTTTATTTCTTAAAATTTACAATATATACTTAATCCTAACTTAAGTCTACATTATAAATTTAAAAACAAAACTAAACAGCCTCAACTAGCCTACGAATAAAAACTAACTTGAGCCTTAAAATAAAAACAACAACAGAGGAAGATTTATTTTACAATTAAAACTTAACCTAGTACAAAGTATGTAGGGGCTGTGAGCGGGAAGCCGTATCGAGGCGAACCTCAACACGGCGGCGTTCTTCTCCGTCTGCGACGACAGACGGGCCACTGGTCGAAGGTAGCTCGCGCGTCCTTCTTGGTGGAAGTCTGCGGAGTCCGTCTGGGTGTTTCTTCAGTGAGATCGGGATGACGAGGGTGTGCGAATCTTTCGCACACCTAGTACTCTCCAGCGCGCCCTCTCCGGGTCGGGCGCAGTCTAGGTAAGGACTAGATCGCGGATAACACATTTGAAGTGAGGAACAAAATTTCTTGCGATAAATTGAAGATAATAATATCATAATACAATCATAATACTAGAGTTATATATCCCTTGTTTTTGCGAATTTTATCCCCGAGAGAAACACAGTCGAATCGCGCTGACCAACACGAACGTGTTTATTAAATTAATTTTTATTTCTCGTAGCATTTCTCGGCTTCAGAATTACACAAAAATATTACGCGGAATTTCATTTGGAAGCGCGTTATCAAATTTTGTGAGTAAGCTTTGGTTGCCTTACCTCTGCCTGCGAAGCGTCTTTTCCTGGGAACTGTTGACTTTGAGGATTGCTGCGAGAGCCAATATTACATTGCTTATTTATTCCATTTTATCTTTGCGTACCAGGTTTCTAGTAACACAACCCCTTTATGTGCCAATAGTGTTTGTTTCCCGTGGTAACCGTTTAAAATTGCTATCGAAGGCTTTACTGCAGTTTTTGTAAAGTCGCGTTTATTTTATGCCATTTTCTTATCAAAGAACGAACTTATCGTCTTTTACCAGTCGCTACTCTTCTTGGATTATTTTTTACGTTCTATCACCTCCAATATAGTCAATTTTTGAAACCAGTATAAAAACAGAACGTCCGGCATTGAATGACTTTTGCAATGAAAATACGTTCAGTACTCCAACGGTAAATCATAAAATATTGTTGTAATAATTGAAGTACAACAATTTTCTACAATAATCGCCTTTTCGATAGAAAAAGGTACTGCTAATTAATTTTTCTTCGGGATGTGCGTATCTCACTAATTAGTGTAATTGGATCTACGCGTCGCTTTTCCACGAACATAATATTCTTTTGATACAGTATTAGGTATCTTTTCCGAGTAAACAGCAATAATTAACTGTAGTAATTTACTTGTAAAATGATTGAGAATGAAAGCTTATATCAAAGGTTCTGAAGTTTTTGCCATCTGCCCTAGCGCTTAGAAAATCTATATTTCTTCTAGCGTCTCATAAAATACTTAAACCTACATTCTCGTATTCTTAAAAATCATAATCTTTGATTAATTGAAGTGGATCGAATCATATCGTTTCTGAAATAAATAATATATCGTCACGCTATGTCCCTTTCGGGGTGAGCAGAGATACTTTAGTGACTGTATCCACTTTGCGCTTATGTCGTACCATTTTTTTTTACTTGCGGAAAATCCTCATAGGACTGTCTCGACCCTACAGGGGGGTTGCGCGACCGAGGTGTGTCGGACTTGTACCGACTAAATACCCCAAGGTGACTACTTCTGCGCATTGGCGGGGACTGTGGGTCCTGTAATCAATTCGCCACAGCCCCGTCGCGCCGCGCCCGATGGGCACAAACTCGGGGGAAGATGATACCCTCCCCGATACTGCTCGTTGTATTTAGGCAGAGCACGTCACAATGCTCTGCCGACTTCTCGAGGGTCGCTAACCAGTTGCTCAGGGCCCCCACACTGGGCAGCCACGACCCCAAAGACATCAGCCAACCGGTCGTTTATCGACCGATCGGCTGGGTATGACGCGCCGGGGCGGTTGCCGGCACCCTGGTGTCTTCTTCGAGCGACCTTCTACCGCTCTCGCTCTGCGGCCTCCTTCTGGGACATGACATCCTCGCAGAAGGACACCGTGGCCTTCCAGTTGTCATACCCTGCCAGCATTGCCGACACCACTGCTGGCAGGGAGAAGTCGTGTCCGATCCTTCGGCCCAGGTCCTGCCGGCTTATGTCGTACCCAACTTGACGAGTAGCGACGTACACATGACATGTCTATTAAATGCTATGCGGGTTTTCTTACGAAAATTTAAATATAAAATTTAATTAAATCGATTTTTAACCGGAGATTTAATTTTTAAGATCACTTAATAAATAATAATGAAAAAAAAAACATTTCATTAGGGACGTAATAAAAGTCCTCGCCAAGTAGACGGGGCCTGCAAAAGTTAGGGACTACTCCCGGGTTATCAAAAAATAGGGCTGTAATAAAAGTGAAACCATCGATGTAGTAATTGATTTAATTTCCGTTTAAAATAGTACAAAAATATATTAATCAAAGGCCCTTACACATCTTTATCTTATTCTAATGCCTCCAAGCCTCACTCTTTAAAGTCTTCAGATTCTGCAGAGAGCGTCAACGCCCATTTTGGGAAAGACAAGCTTAGAAAATAGAGATTCGCTTCTACTGAGTACGAATTAAAACGTAACATTTTTTCTTCTATCTTGAGAGGTAACTTTCTTGATAGGCTCCTTTTTAGTTGGCTCTTTTTTTGATAGAAATTATAGTGACATATAGTATATTACGCTGAGTAAGGCTAATGGAAGTTTTACTCACTTAATGCAACGTAAGGTTATATATAGTTCAATGTACGATATCCAGGTCACGCGCTTTGTATATAACGCGCGCCAAATATGTATTAAACGGGATTTAAGTAAATGTTTTTGATTACAAGCTTCCCACAAGCGGTAGACCCCTTTACCACGAGCAGTGGACAGCCACAGCAATTGCTGACCCTCGATGTGATCGGTGTGGTCCACGGCAGGCAAGGAAACTCGCGCCGCTTTTTTTTTATTTGTTAGTTCTAAATTACAAACAAATAATTGTTCACAATATTAAGGTTGCGAAGCCATATGCCAGGCTTATGAAAAGCCAGTGAGTTCGAGCAAACAATTATACAAGAATAGATTACTTCGTCGGGTGAAAGGCTATTTGATTTAAGCGACATTTTTTGGTGATATAGTAATATATACATATATTTTTGGAATCGGTAAAAAACGCTGACGACGTAATTATTAATGTTGATACGATTAGCTTAAGTCAATCGTATAGCGTTGTTATGATCATGCAAAATGTAATCAGATTAATAAAAATGATTACGATTACATTTTACGTTTTTTACCATTAATATGACTGCATTTCGCTCATCTATGTTTTAAACACTACTGAATCCCAGATTGCATACACATTTATGATTACTTAATGTTTTTAATTGATTTAATCATGATTACAGAGCAAGAAAATTAAAATTACGACTACATTTTGTAATCGTTAATCATTAATCAGATTACATTTTGCCCATCTCTGGTTGTGGTATATAATCAAGACGATGTGGTTTACAATAATATTGTTTTAGTTTAGTGAAGGGTTTAGGGGCGTGGAAGCATACATCCTGCATGTCTCTACCACAGTACTTTTCTTTATACTCGTAGGCACCTGCCTTCATAGTTTCCTTTCTAAATAGGCACCTTTTTTAAACTTTTTAATCCGGTAATTAATTTAGGGCGGCTTGCACTAGCAAATTAAGTCTAGTTTAGACTTACATAAAATGCTATTTAGCGCTGAACTGTACTTATAGTCTCGCACTGAATAAAAACCCAGTTGTAACAACTCTTAAACTCAAATCATCATTAAGATGGAATTAATGTACTTCGATTAATTAGCGTCTATAAAAGCTTAAACTAGATTTAATTTGTTAGTGCAAGCCGCCCTATAGGACTAAAATTCGTAACCACATTTCTCCTGTCCTACAAAATACTAAATGTACTAATTGAACTGACACAATTTATTTCAAATATTATGTTTGAATTAAGTAAATAAACGTTGAGTTTTAATTTATGATTCAATATTTATTTTTCTATCTTTAATCTATAATTTAACTTTAAGTTTATGGAAAATGTAAAAGGAAATTGCGTATATTATATCAAGGGAATAACAAATAAGAACACAAATAATGTCTTGATGACAATCCTAAAAATGCTTAAAGATGCTTATAAAGTTTTTGGAGATTGACAGAAATCTTCTCTCAGAATAAATAATATATTTCAAAGTTTGAAAACTTGCAAGTATCTTCCAATTCCTCGAAATGTTATGATGTTAAGCTATACTTAATAAAATACGAGACGATAGCAAATTAATTTGTTCCAACACTTAAAGTAGCTTATCGAAAAGAGATTTCTTTCTCGGAGTTAAGGGGATGTCACATTCTGCGTCGTAATGTCCGACAAATTGAACGCAGACTGCCGATTGTAAAGTATTATATTGTTATTAGGCATTATAATAGGCATACTAAGGCATTATTGTGATTATTATCTTTCTTATATATAAAAATGAATCGCAAAATGTCTTGATAAGCGCGAAACTCGAGAACGGCTGAACCGATTTGGCTGATTTCTTTTTTGTTGTGTTTGATGAAGTCTGAGGAAGGTTATTACAGAGAGAAAAAATTTATAAATTCCCTGCAACTGTCTAAAAATAACACTTTTCTATATTCTCATACAAAAAATTCGTAATAATATTTAAAAGTCAATTTGAACTTTAACACCATACCATAAAGTTTAAATGTTAGTGGACGGGTTCCGGGAAGGCAAAACAATTATTGAGTGACGTATAAATATTAATATCAATATTTGTCAAATTTTATACATATAGCATTAAGGCCAGGTTCCTTCAACCAATTTTCAAAAAACAGCCGGTAGGCCAATAGGTTTTGGCAGAATAAAATCTGACGGGGAAGCTATTAACATTAAAAAAAAACAATGTGACTTTGTTTTAGAGAAATAGGGCCGAACAAGGTCTACCGGGACAGCTAGTGATAAATATAAATGTCTTTTTTATGCTGGCTCGTCATAGTGACCACCTCACTCCTGACGGTAAGCACGGGGCGGTCCAAAAAATGGATATGACTATCAAGAGTAAAAAAACCAATCGATAGTCGTAGTGATCATGCAAGACTGCACAAATATCTCTTTACGCTTCGTTCAAAGGAGCCAATATCATAGGACGGTAGGAACACGGAGATGAGGGGAGGGTGGCACTTTACACCAGTCTCCCCGCCAAACTGTTAGGAGTACACGGGGGGCGGTAACTATATAACCACCCCTCACCAAGTAGCTGGAGCCTGTAGAAGACCAGGCGTCGCCGGATGCGGAGGAAGATGGCTCAGCCTTGCCCTTGGCACTCGGCAGACGAGAGAGGGAATACCCCGGGGGTTTTAGTCGGTGCAAGGCCCTCACCGCCTCCTGAAGCTCCGTTAGGGATTTCCCTCGGGTAATAAAAAAAAAAGACGGTAGGAACACGTTCGCCGGAAGACCATTCTACAGCTCAATGACTCAGCAATAGTGCCAGAGAACCTCTTAGTTCTTTCTGGTCGAGATACCTTATAGCTTTGACTTTGTAAAACCGCGCGTGTGCTTCTTTTATGGTAAAGAGAGTGTGGAAATGGGTTTTTTTCATTAAAATAGAGATTATTTTTTGTATTTTTTTCTGTATGTTAACAAATCTATTACTTAACATTGTTACTGTATTAAAACAAGTAGAATTAAGTGAATCACATCGACAATAGAAGCAAATTTTTAACATAAAAATGTTATTAAAAGTAGGTAGTTAGGATTTATATACGAAGGGGCTGTTTACTGGCAAACAAGGCGGCGTATATTAGTGATGTTCGAATATTTGAGTTAATATCTGACATATTTCGGATACTGAAAATCCGGATCTTTGGATTTTGAATTTCGGATTTTTATCAACATGAATGGTTAGTGTATGGTTATAATGTGAAATTATGACACATAGTTCTCCCCATAATTCAGGTATTTACAGAAAATAGAGTTGCTAATACATTTAGTAAATAATAGATAAAGTTGCATAAAATTTATGTGTTGCGTTGGAACTAAGTGAAATGAAAAACTTTTATTTTGTCTCAACAAAAATAAAAGCAACACACAGAAAAGTAAAAATACAAGAGACTAAAACATGTGAACATGGCGAAATGGGCTCCATCTGCTTGATGCCGCAGAGGAAGGCTGTGGCGCTGGTTTGCGCGAACGATCGTGTTAGATCTTATAAAAAAATATATATTAGACCGCAAATACAATGGAAAAGAAAGATATAAATCAATATACTCATTTAAAAATGAAAGATAGATAAGATAAACTAGATAACTTATGGTTTACTCCTTCCCCTCCCAGAGAGGTAGCCTCAGCAAGGCTTCTTGTTCCCTGGGCGTCTGGATGAATTTGGCTTCTCAGGCCCGGGTGGAGCAATCGGACACCCCGGGGGTTTTTAGTCAGTAGGAGTCTGACACACCGGGGTCGCTGCCCTCACAGCGTCCCTGATGGTCCTATGCAGGATTTTCCCCGGGATATAAAAAAAACTATAACTTTTGGTTGCGGTGGCCTAGTGGATAATGGATCGGTTTCCATGCGCGGCAATGGAAATGGTCGTAGGTTCGAATCTCGGCACACGCCTCTGGTATTTTTCATATTTCATACGAATTTAGGCACCACATTCTCAGTGATGAAGAAAAGCATCGTGAGAAAACCCGCATAGTATCTAATAGAAACGTCACGTGTACTAGTGCTGTGAGAACGGCGATCAGCTGCGCCACTGGTCACGTTGGGCACGACATATAACCACAAAGTAGATACAATAGCTGAGTATTTGTGCTTATCTTGAAAGGAATATAGCGTGCCGATATACATATATATAACTAGATAACAATATATGTCCAATCCAAACGTTCAATTATTTGGTTATTACCACAACCGTCGGCCCACCTAAAGCTTAAGATTTAAAAAACCGAAAATTTAGTAAAAGTGATTAATTGTTATAAATACTTTTAAATTTAAAGTTGATTACCGCCCGAACCACAGTACACGGGTGTAAAAACCTGTCGCGTTTCGGGATCAGCTTGTGTATGGCCAGTAACTCGTATACCTAGGTATATGACTCCCTAGGGACTGCGGGTCCTGTAATCAATTCGCCACAGCTCCGTCGCGCCGCGCCCGATGGGCACTAACTCGGGGGAAGGCGGTGCCTCTTCAACACTGCTCGTTGTATTTAGGCAGAGCACGTCACAATGCTCTGGCTACTTTTCAAGGGAACAGCTTGTGTATACCCAGTTTATATAGCTAGAGACCTTCAGCCGTGGCTGTTGGATTCCCATACCTTGATATTAAAAAAAAAACGATACTTTTCACCAGATGCGGTGTAATAATGTGGCGCGTTTCATAGAAGCATAAAAAAAGCATTATTTTGTTGTGCGTATATATGTTCTTTTGTTTTATGCCTGATGGAAAACAGGGTGTAGCTCAAGACGGCGACGAAAATCCATTGAAATTCGCTATGTCGGCCCACACGATTAAAGGTTTTTAGATATATCAGTTACTGGATATAAAAAAAAGTGCTAGAGATGTTTGAAATTACATTAAGATTTGTTAAAAATTATCCGGAGCGGAAGTCTAAATTTCAATCGGATAGCAATACCCGCGTCCCTATTCCGTATCTCCAGTCTAGACGCGCATCCAAACCAACTACCGTCAGATAGTCTGGATCTTCTATATAGGGGAGCTGCGGTATTCCATTCGCTACTCGTAAAATATTGGCCGAGTTCCACGTAGACGACAAACTCACTGTTTAAATCATTACATTTATGCCGAACATTTACAGGAGCTACATTTTATTGATTGGTCAACGGTCACGTACGGTACTAGAGCCGTTTTTTCATTGATCGACTGTAGTTACATCGGGAATCCTTTACAGCACAATCAAATTCTGTAAATAATAACCGTTCTGTCATTTTTCTTATACTATCTTCGTACAGTATGATTACACCTGATATTACATATACTTAGTTTCAGAAACACTATTTAAAAAAGGCTTTTAAGAACTTATCTATATTATATACAGTATAAACTCTGTATAACGGCCCTTAAGGGACTATGCATATTTTAACGTTGTAGAGAGTTGTCGTTAAATGGAGAGAAGAAAAAGCTGTATTAGAAAAAAAAAAGTTTTAAACTCTTACTTGCCATGTTTACAGTTTGAAAGTTTGTGAGTAACTAAGAATATGATAACGTATAGATAATCCATGACTCCTACTAACAACGGTCAACGCGTGCAAGCAATCCCAATTTGTAAACAAAAGAACGTATTTCATAGAAAGTTCGGTATTTATAATGCCAACAGTCGAGTTTATTACGGGCTAGGATTGTAAACCGACAAAAGAACGTACACAGCTGCGCAGGTTTTATTAATTTTGACAACTTAAAGAGTCATGTTAGCTTAAAGAGTACTTTATATTATTAAATTG
This sequence comes from Automeris io, assembly GCA_036320925.1. Lineage (NCBI taxonomy): Eukaryota > Metazoa > Arthropoda > Insecta > Lepidoptera > Saturniidae > Automeris > Automeris io. The sequence continues at coordinate 160,680 of JAUDJH010000036.1, forward strand.
CTGTCGTTATTGAGAGTGAGTGCAGTGCTATATAGAGTGTATCATTGTGTGGGAAACAAGCTAATCCAACCAAAGCTGAGTGATGTCGACGCTTTAGGGAGTTTGTCGTTAAATCGAGTGACGTTACATGGAGTTTAACACTGTATATTATTTATCAAGATCGCGTATCTTGGTCACGTCTTACGACATGAAAAATATCGACTCCTCGAGTTAATAATGATGGGCAAAATAGACGGAAAGCGACGCGCTGGAAGGAGAAAGTCGTGGCTGCGCAACATTCGGGAGTAGACCAGTATTGCCAGCGTCGAACATCTGTTTCGTTTGGCTCATGATAAAGGGAAGTTCGCTGAGCTGACAGCGAACCTCCGGTAGTGGAGAGGCACCCTGAGAAGAAGAAGAAGAACTTATCATCACGCTGAATCCCTATTTGAGATAGGTAGAGAGAATGGAATGCTACTTATCCCTATTCTTGTAAACCTCTTTAGCGGTGCGGCGGGGCTGTAGAGAATTGATTACAGGCGCCATAGTCCCCGTTAGTGCGCAGAAGATTTGGGGGTCTATGTCGGTATAACTTCGGCACACTTCGGCCGAAACTTCACTGTGCGGCCGAGACCGTCCTATGAGGATTTTCCCCAAGTAAAAGAAAGTACTTGTATAATTTATTTGTACGGAACCGTCGGTACACGAGTGCGACTCGCACTTGTTTGGTTTTTTATTTTACCTAATTCTGTGAACGCTAGAAATTAATCAATTTTATTTGTGTGTATAGGATTTTACTGCCGTTGACTTTCCGCCATAACCTCGCCTTGCTGGTGCATAAAATGATCTTTGTATTGCAGGCATAAATTCTACGTTTCCTACTTTGTTCCGTTATTGCAAATGTCCGCATTCTCGGAAGAGCTTGACGTCCCAGGGGCATAAAAGTTGCCGGGAACTGGTCGAATTTCCTTCATACAATTTACTTTACAACATACGATTTCTCCTTTATTGAAGACGGTCAAATATTATTGAACGGATGAAAGTTTACCGGTTGAATTATCAAGTATTATATATAGTTACGCTATATCCCTTTCGAGATGAGCAAAGATACATTAGTGTCTGTATCCACTTTGCGCTTATGTCGTGCCCAACGTGACCAGTAGCGCAGCTGATCGCTGTTCTCACAGCGCTAGTACATGTGACTTTTCCATTAGATACCATTCGGGCTTACTCTATTTTCTTTCACCAGCGAGCATGGAATGCTTTCGTCCGTACTTAGTCTGCAAAAATCTAGAGGTATGTGGGATTCGAACCTACGACCTGTCACGGCGCAAAGCATGGGTTTCAGTATTTTATCTATTAAGCCATCAAAGCCACAATAAGCTAATTCAATTTTTTTTTATATTAACAACAGAGTACAGAGGAAGTAACTTCCGCCTCTGATGAAACTCCGTGGCGCGTCAGTATGCGTGATCATGACCTGTGTAAGAAGGTCAAAACGTCGAGTCATAATTGAAATTAAGTCAATTCGCGCATAAGCCTCGTTAAGCACAAAACACGATTATTTAAAATGTCCTATAAATTTTATTAATTATAATATATTCTATGCTTGCAAAATTTTATGCATAATTTCCAAACTCATAATCCTGATATTTATTTTCCTTTGTAATTTTTTGTATTAACACTTTGCCGTCCGCATGATTCATCATTAAACATTCGCTTGGCGCCCGCAGCGCTAATTCTGATCACTTGACTTGTCGCCGGCCGTTCTCGACATTATCGGGAGAATATAAATTGTTAAGTTTTACTAATGTCATCGTTAGTTCTCAAGTTATCAACCCTGTTCCCCTACTTACGTGGAATTTCGAAGACCGAAAGTTTGCGTACGTCACTACTAGAGATGAAAATGCCCGGGAATTTTCCCAAAGTGCCCAAAAACTTCCTTGGGAATATTCCCGGGAATTTACGAAATGTTCTCGGAAGTTTTGGGCACTTTGGGAAAATTCCCGGGCATTTTCATCACTAGTCACTACCGCGATGTCGCCGGACAGCATAGTGTATATTAAAGAAAAAAACACAAAAATACAAAACTGCACGTGTAAAACTCACAGCTCACAAGTGTAAAGACCGCTATAGTGCCTCGCTTCGGCCTGTCGCATTTCAGGATTTGCTTGTTTCGTGTTAATTAATTAATTGTCTATATATCTAGAAACACTCCGACATTGTATATGTGCATAACGATGGTGACTGTCAAGGGATTTCAGTTCCTTAGCGGTCGTTACTGTTGTTGGACTACACTCTACTTTCTATCACATGCAATGTAGTCGTCACTTTATCGAGCCATTCTAAAACAAAATCTAACGCTCTGTTTTTACCTCGGCGCTTAAAATAAACTGGTCTTACGGCGCTGTGTACTGTTTACTTTTAAAACTCCGAAGCCTTTTAAAGGACTTGATTTGTATATTAATCGAATTGAAAGAGGAGCTTGCGAAGCGCTTAATATCGAGACAGGCAGAGAAAACCCTCCGTTCCAATTAGACGGAGCAAATAATGGTTTATTTACGTACCATCTACCATTGGAGCGGTCTCGCAACTAGACCGCGACAGATTTAGCGCAAACTAAAAGTCAAAAGCTGTCAAGATGTTACGGTTGAAGGGGTTTCGTCACTGACAGATCGCCAAGCGGGCCTGGGGCCAGCTCGCTGAAGTCTGTAGAGGCAGAACTGATCGATAGAGGCAAGAGGCCGCAATGCCTCGTTTACGCTAACGCATGCTGCGATTTCCGTTGCCAAATCCACTTCTATACAGTAGGGTTCATTCCATAAATGCATCCAAGCATTGCATGCCCTTATGATAAATAAGTCTGCAATAAATTGCTCAAAGTTAAGCAAAAAAAGGAACCATTTACATTTATATCTATTCTATATTCACACCTATTGCTATTCCTATGAAAGAAATATAATATTTTCTATTATAATATAATATCCAAATTAATTACGCAAATTCTGCCTACCCTATCCAAATACCTTATGCACGTCACTGCTTCTATATAAACTGGCCAAGTGTGAGTCGCTACTTTGACTTAGCTCAGAAAATAAGTTCGTTTCTAAATTCATTATGCGAACAGCTAAGGAGTTAAATATACTTCCAGTGCTTTTATTTTTACTTGCGGAAAATCCTCATAGGACCGTCCCGACCGCGAAGGGGGTGGCAGCCGGGGTGTGCCGGACTTTTACCAGCTAAAAACCCCAAGGTGACTACTTCTGCGAATTAGTGGGGACTGCGGGTCCTGTAATCAATTCGCCGCAGCTCCACTACGCCGCGCCTGGCAGGCACAATCACGGGGGGAGACGCCGCCTCCCCCGATACCGCCTAGTATACTTCGGCAGAGCGCGTCACAACGCACCGCCGACTTCTCGGGGAAATTCCATGATACTAGGTCAACGTGGTGTACCCTGTGTATTTTAATTCCGAGGCTAAAACTTACATTTTGCGACTCATTATTATCTGTTATAGTTGTCTCAATCTAAATCATTTGAATTAGCATCGATTATTACATTATTTATTTTCATCCAATGTGGATATGATGTGATGTGATTATTTTAAGTTGTACGGCTCTAGATACAAGTCATTTTGAATCCATCGTTATAAAATTGTAATATTCAATTATCTTTAATTAACGTCAAAACTAACGAACTAACAGACGCGCACTCCATCCCAGGCCATCAGAAAAATCACCGGTTCTCTGCAGCACTTTGCCATCCGAGCATCTTGTCACCATCCAGACCCATCTACGATCCAAAGAATAAGAACAACAAGGCTACAACAATGATAAATTAGAAACTTTCCGATGAATGAAACATAGGACACAACCACTCGTGTTCAAATGTTAGACGTCAATTTTATAAATGTTTACGCCACAGTGTTGCCATGTTACTCGACTCGCGAACAATTTTATTAATTATGCCAAGAACAGATTATTTAATATATTGTTTAAATCAAACGGATAACACTGTTGTTAAAAATTAAAAAGTAGCAGTCAATAATTCGTTACTTTTATTGTCAAACCACAGAATATATATAATGTGCTTATATAAGTTTTTAGAAATAATAGCAACTGAGTTTCTCTGAAACCAAAGCAAGTTTATTCAATACAATTGTAAATTTACACATACAACACAACACACAGCTTACCTCAATCTCACCTGAAAACAAAGAAACAACCATTAAAGCTATTATTCCGTCTTTAAGAGTATATTTAAAGTTCGTTCAGAATGACACTAGTGACAGCTGTCAATTCTAGACCAATGAACAGCGCCGATGCCGACCATAGTGTCTAGAGATAGTATAGAGTATAAAATAGAGCTAGTACAGAGTATAAAATAGAGATAGTATAGAGTATAAATATAGAGTCTAAAATTAAATGTATTGAAGAAACTATCTTTACATATATAATAATATTTAATATAGAAGGTAAATTCTCCGCTCTCCACCAATTTCACCTTCCTCGCCATTGGGTTGCGGATAAGTCTATATTCGAGCGAATGGACGGTGCGTTCTGATTCGTCTTATTTTCGATAATGAAATCATTGTAAACGGTTATATTGTTACAATAAATTATAATAATAGTACATTACTTATTGTTTTTTTTAGTTTTATGTATTATCTCATAGTTTTATTAATTTTTCATAAGCATTTAATTATTCAATTTTTGTATGGATACTGTTATCTTTATTGCGTTTTTATTTACGTAAACAGGATAATATTTCATATATTCCGTGAATTTATGCTTTAAAATATTTACATCCCTTAGTTACCGTTTAAAATGCTTTAAAAAAAATGTTTTATTGTAACACGCGACAAAATTAATTACATAATTAAGAAGTATAGTATACAAGGGCAAAGACCGTCATACTGATACGCTTTAGCCTGTCATGTTTCGGTGTCAGTCCGTTTATTCATGCATAACATCGCTTAACAATACGAAATTACCCAATTTGGATTGTAATATCGAGTAATACACAGTTATTGATCGATAGCTAGCATTTATTTTAATGGCATATGGGTGTAATTTCTTCATTATATGAATAACAACGTTATTTTTTAATAAATATTGCCACGACTGACGCTAAAATTTACACAATGACACAATTTATTTATGGAATCTCAAAATGTTATGTTTGTGTGAATTTTTATCTGTCAAACCCTTACATTTTTGTCGCTGTGTCCTCTGGGTTAAAGTCCAAGATTACGTTTACAGGAACATGCCTTCTCTCAGACAGTCCGAGATCAATGAGTGAGTGTTGTCAGCGGAATGACATTTCTCGTTGTCAGTTGCGACAATTTTGTAAGAGATTACCCTACCGCTTACTATCTTTGAACTATCAATTACAATTTTGTGCTTTTAGGTTTAAGCAATAAAGTTTATATGAATGAATAACAGTTTATATAAATGCTTATGTATTAACGACAACAGTATTATAAATTATTTTAAAACAGTCATTACTTCCATCTCTACGCGCGAAATTGACGTAGCATGCGGCAATGTTACAGCGTATTGCCACGGCGGTAGCGCGGCATCAGCGGCGCGTGCCAATGATGGCGGTCGGTACTAATACAATATTGCCAATCTTATTTAAAAAAAACTCTAAAAATGAAAATATAGCCCCTTAATACCCCTGAAGACATTCCATAATCACCTAAATAAAATGTTTAATGACTTTTAGCGATGATAAAATGAAATGCATATTTAAAATGTTTTATTAAAAAAATATAACAATGTATGGTCACGCTATATGCTTTACGATGTGAGTAGAAATCTATTAGTGGCTGTATTCACTTTGTGCTTATGTCGCACTCAATGTGACCAATAGCGAAGCTGATCACCATTCTCAGAGCACTAGCATTTGAAGTTTTAATTAAATGCTATGTAGCCTTTAAAAAATTCCACTATCAACCTCGTCTTTATAATCCTTCAGGTAAAATTATGATCAAGAATCAAGATATTGCCTTGAGACAGGTCAAAAAATATTCAATTTTATGTATAAAGTCCTTAAATTTAGGGTAAACTTCCAATGCTTCGGCAGTACATATACTAAAATTGGAACGATACAGAGAAGATTAGCATGGCCCCTCCGCCAGGATGACACGCAAAATCGTGAAGCGTTCCACATTTTTTTTTCTCCGGGTGTCGAAGATTTTCCCCTCACCGCCTCCTGAGGTCCGTTAGGGATTTCCCCCGGGCTACAAAAAAAAAGGGTAAACTTCCAAGTTGGCAACACTACACTGATTCAGTCATTATCGGCTCGCCGCTGTCTCAGCTGGATATATTTAGCGTTTGCCTGTCGTCGCTCGACTCAGCAGATAGTCACGCGACCCATTGTGCCAACTTAGGGGTTCTTTCCTATATTTCATGGGCTTCTAAATTGATATAGGGATTTTACGTAAAAGAAAAATATACAGCTGAATCTAAATATGTATAACTCAAAGGTGACTGACTGGCTGACTGACTGACTGACTGATATAGTGATCTATCAACGCACAGCCCAAACCACTGGACAGATCGGTCTGAAATTTGGCATGCAGGTAGATGTTATGACGTAGGCATCCGCTAAGAAAGGATTCTGATGAATTCCACCCCCAAAGGGATAAAATAGGGGATGAAAGTTTGTATAAATCTTCTCAGATTTTCGACTATAATATAGTAAAATAGCTTGATAGTTTTAGCGCCTAATGACAGATTAGGCCCTAATTTTTTACACACGCTAAACAAAAGCCACAAAAACTATATCTAATTAATTATAATACTTCTTAACGCGATCGGAGCCGCGGGCAAATGCTAGTTATATATATATATGCCAAATTGTACTACTGATGACTATTGTAAGGGCGTTATGAAATTATTAAAATTAAGTATTACTTTTATTTTATTTCTTAAAATACTACTTCAAACCGCGTTTCGTTTTATGGTTTAGGCAATGAATATATATATTTGTGTGCTATATTTTTATAAGGTAATTTAAAAATGTAGGAAAAACACAACAACAACAACAACAACAACAAATATTGTCTTTTTTTATTCTTCGGTAGAATATTTTGCTGTTGGCCGAAGAAAACATTTACAACTTCACCGGGCGAAGAAAGCATACATTTAAGGAGCGCAGCCATCAAGTTATGGGTTAGGTGGCAATGCAAGGGCTCCTCTGTGGGTACGAGACCTTGGACAGCCGGTCTGTGAAAGAATTTAACGGTGATCTACTAAAATTTTGGAAGCGATTACCTTGAGAAAAACGCAGATAGAAAGTTATGCTGAATAACAAAGATCGGCTACACTGTAAAGTCTATATTACCGGAGAGAGGGACAAATACCGGGAATTTGACACCAAGTTTTCAATTATCATTGTTATGTCAAGCACCGGTAGAACTCAGTTATCGTATTTAACATATATGACCTTTTTAATAATTCCAACTATAGTTTTAGTTAACTTTACCCAACAGTTTAGTTAACGCTTAGTTTTAGAACAAGAAATCGGTAACATCAATGACTTTGTACAGTCAGTAAGGAAAACTAGTGAAGAAAACTTAGTCCTAGCGAGATTATATTTTTATTTTGTCTCAATGCAAGAAAAGTTTGAATACAAATTAGCCAAACAAATATTCATTTCAGAGCGTGTGCAAGAAAACATAGCTGCAGTGAAAAACCAGCATGTGTATAGATCAACTTGAGCGGTTCGACAAAAATCTTCTCCAGTGATCGTTTCTATTATCCAAGACTGGTTTGAGAAGCGATCCAGTTTAAGTAGCATAAAGCTTTTAATCGGGATAATGGGTTTAAGTTGACATCGGCGTGGAACCCTGTGATTAGAAAACTAGAATCATGTTTTATGTCGCCTTTTAAACGTACTGATACTGGGAGTAGTGTGCCGAGACCATTCTAATTATCAAAAATGAAATAGGCTAGAGGAAGTAGCTTCCCCCCCCCCCCTCCCTGACGAAAACCCCATGACACTTCAGTCCGCTCTTGACCATGATCTCTGTGTAACCAGACGAAACGTCGAGCCAATATTAAAAGAAAGTTAATTGGCGCATAAGACCCTTTAAAGGGCTTATAATATTTAAAACTCGTTTATATTGATCGCTATCGAACTTATAGCAGCTTCCTTTTTGAACTTTCACCGCACGCTACCAAAGAATATAAAGTTCATTAGCAAACCCATCATCAAACCAAGACGCAAGCAAGTGCAAAAACTTGAGCACTGAATAATCTAGTCGAGTGTCTTAACTTCTATTGGGGAGGTTTAAAAGACCTTATTCCGGCGTTTGCGATAACATTTATCTAGGACAGTCTTTTTCAAAGTGTCGATAACGCCCCCCTTTGACGGTCGAGACTTTTTGCTTCTTCCGACTCAAAAGTTTGCCCTTAGTGAATTCCAAAAACGAAAGCATCTATCAAAGTACGTAAATCTATTGAATCACCTTCGTCATGCCGCCATACATTTACTACGACTAAAAGTCTCTAGGTATATGAGTTACTGGTTAAATACTGGACAAGCTGATACCGAAACGCGACAGGCCAAAGCGATTCGCTATAACGGTTTTTTACATTGGACTAGATGATCTAATCAAGATGTTCTGATGAGACATTTAAAGCGCTGAAATATTGAGTCACCCGGTGCCGGATGCATGCGGAGCGTCGCTCGCAGTGGAAAAAGTCTTTTGCAGCGTAGGATGGCCAAGTCTGAGTCGAGATGTAGTTTTTTTTTACATTGGCTCGACATAGTGACTACAGAGTACCTGATGGTAAGTACAGTATAGTCCAAAAACGAAAGCGATTATCAAAGGATGAAAATCCATTGATAGTCTACATCGTTATGTCGGCCCTCGTATACCACGGCTGAAGGTCTCTAGGTATATGAGCTACTGGATATGCACAAGCTGATCCCGAAACGCGACAAGCCGAAACTGGTCACTATGACGGGCTTTACACCCATGTACTGTGGTCGCGATCCAGACGGGCACCGGCGCCCTACCACCTCGCTGCTGCTCGTTTAGAACCACCCAGGAGTCACGTGTAGGGAAACTAGGGTAAAGCCTACGGACGCAAGCAGCTTCGACTCCCACCAGCTAGTTTTCAGCTGGATTCGAATTAGGATCGTCTTAAGGCCCGTCCAACTGTGGCCACTTATTACAACCACTTCTACTACACATGCCCAACATAAAAAGGACATTCCGCCCTATGGTGCGTTACCCAAGCCATCAATCAGTGAGCACGCTTTCGTCGATTGGCGCTGCAGCTCTGCTTGATATGATTTGGATACGTCACCAAGGCTGAAACTGATCAGGATTATATCAGCGTCAGTATTACATTATGAACACCAGTGCACTGCATTCAAACGTAATCTTAGGACTTAGATAACGTAATATTCGGTTAGCGTTAACGCTAGTAGATATGTCTAAAATGTATTAAAATCGAGGGGTGAAAAGCTAGTTGGTTCAAGCGACATTTTTGGTGATATAGTAATATATTTATATTTGGAATCGGTAAAAAACGCTAATTTCGAAAATATATATTACTATATCACCAAAAAATGTCGCTTAAACCAAATATCCTTTTACCCTTCGACTTGATATAAAATGTCGTCTTGATATTTCGATGTCTTTTGTCAATCACATACATTTTGCTTAAGCAATCTGTTCTGTTAGATTGGCCTTCTAAATATATTATTTGTAAAAATACTGTACGGCAGTGAGGCCTGGGTAGGCCAGAAGGAGCATGAAGGTAGTATTAATGCAGTGGAGATGCGATCTCTTCGTTCTATGTGCGGAGTAACCCTTGCGGATCGCCTCTGAATGATAGTGCCATCGACAGCATGCACCAAAGCTTGCTTCTATGGTTCGGTCATGTGGAGGGGATGAAAGAATGTCCAAAAAGATATTCAGTATTAAAGTAAAGGCCGACCGACTTACCTACACAGATCAAATAAACTGAATTCTAAAAGAAGATAATGTCAAAAGTACGCTGAATCGTGGAGAGTGCATAAACATGTTAATGAATGTTAGCGTATCATGCTCCTAACCTACCCCAACAGGGATTCGGCGTGATGATAGAGAAATAGATGTTTTATTGCTCTATTATTATAGCTCTAAGGTATGCTGTTACTAACGACTAAGAGTGTAATTTGAAAGATTAAAGAGATTTAAAAATGCGGCGCGTTGGACAAAGCATAAAGGTAGCAGAAATAACTTTGAGAAGCTCTGATCTAGGATAATTGACCCAGATAAGTTTGCAACAAAGAGAAATGAGGGCTCTTCGAACCCACGTTGAGATCCTTTTATTACGAACAAAGGTGTACGGAAATATTTGGCGTGTCGTTTATCCGCAAACCAAAGAATTCTAAAGCACCGTTTATATGAAAACATTTTCTTCCTTTTGTACGTATTTTTAGATTCCGTACTTCAAAAGGAAACGATGAAATCCTTAAGGTGCGCTTCGGATTCGGACAGTAGCTGTCAGACGGCGTGTCAAGCGCTCGGTCATGACACCTGATAGCGCTACACAAACGCCTACATCGAACGCTTTTCTATATAAATGTATACAGAGACTTCCAGACTAAAAATCGTTCCTTGTAAGGTCAATTTATTTATCGCGTGTCAATCTAGATCTCTTTTGTATTGAATGCTTCGAGGTATTGCCGAAATTACAAACGAATACTAAGGTCTACAAACCCATGTAGCTTGAGGAATGTTTTTTGTTCTTAAACAACGCAATTAAAAAAATATAGCCGTTTATATAGCATATTTTACGTTTACAAAAGTGTGTTAAAACTAAAAGGGTACATTTTTTTTAACCTGGGGGAAATTCCTGTCGGACCCCAGGAGACGTTGAGTGCTGCCCCCGGTGTGTCGGACTTGCACCGACTAAAGCCCCCGGGGTGTTCCTTCTCCCGCCTGCCGAGTGCCAAGGGCAAGGCTGAGCCATCTTCCTCGGCACCCGGCGACGTCTCACCTTCCGCAGGCCCCGCATACTTGGCCGGGGGTGGTTAAATAGTCACCACCCCTCGCGTACACCTAACACATTTTGCGGGGAGAGCGGCATAAAGTGCCATCCTCCCCTTATCTCCTTGAATGCCTAGGATACCTACGAGGGCATTAAAAGGAAAATGGCATGTTAATTTTATAGATGAGGTAGATATTCACGGAGGGTAAGCAGGATATTATTTTTCACCATTATATTTATGGACGATTACGGATATGAATGAATGAATAACAATTATTTACTAAGTAGATATTTTGCCAGTCCTAAGCCAGGATAAAGTACGAAGCGAAAACGAGTTAATACTTGTTTGCCTAAAATTACGGAAAAGGAATTTTGTCTACTTACCAATTAATCATGCGCCACACTTACTACGGAGTTCAAAGTTTTTACAGATCAATAATCATTTGTTCAACAATTTTTTATAGTGATTCTTTGGGAATATAGTTATTTACAGTTTTTTAGTTACAAGAAGGTTATAAATTATTGTATACCTAAAATCAGAGATGGGCAAAATGTCATCTGATTAATGATCAACGATTACAAAATGTAATCGTAATTTTAATTTTCTTGCTCTGTAATCATGATTAAATCCATTTAAAACAGTAAGAAATCATAAATGTGTAGACAATCTGGGATTTTGTAGTGTTTAAAACATAAATGAGCAAAATGCATTCATATTAATGGTAAAAAATGTAAAATGTAATCGTTAATCATTATCATTAATCTGATTACATTTTGCTCATCTATGCCTAAAATATCTCGCTCGTCTATAAATTAACCGAGTATATTTTCGTTTATTTAGACGGAATATTTATTAATAAATTAAAAAAATTAAAAATTAAGATCGATAAACAAGCCCACGATGATACAGAATGCATCAGTATGTATTTCATTATATTTCATTATTCATATTATTATTTACATTACACACGTGTAAAGCCGGGGCGGGTCGCTAGTCTTAATATTAATAAATTACGTGTCACGTTGTTTGTCCTCGATAAACTCCTAAATTACTTAACCGATTTTAATCAAATTTACACACCACGTGCAGTTTGATCTAACTTAAAAGATAGGATAGTTTTCATCTCAATCCATAGTTGCAATATTATTTTATTGCAAATTATTTGTTTATTATTTGGCAGTTCCTATTTTCAGTTAGCTTCAAATTATTCTAACAGATGGCGGTATCTGTTGACTGGATTGAGTAATTATGCGTTATATGGTGCTATGTCAAACGCACTGTAGGGGTTGTTACTACAATAAATGCATACTCACATGTATCTACCACATATCAAAAACCATAGTCACAGGAAGGTGTGGCCAGGTTCGCTATAATTTATATGACAGGACAACGTTTGCCAGGTCAGCTAGTATAAATACATATATTTTCTAACACTTGTGTTAAGTTTGATATTGTTCTTATTATCGTTTATGTATTATGTGTAAACTTATTACCAAATCGTTTTATAATTATAAAATACTGTACACCAAATCTCTTACGAGGTAAGCAGAGATATATATGTTGTTGTATTCACTTTGCGCATACATGTCGTATCTAACGTGGTAAGTAGCGCAACTGATCGCCGTTCTCAGGGCACTTACATATGTTATCTAATCAAATTCGACTAGTATAGAATAATAAAATGAAAATTCTAGCCAATGCTGGTATTCTGACAGAGCCTTACGTACAACATAGCTTCTCGTGATAGTGCATAACTATCTTAGTTTTTGAAATGTTTCTGTCAGCTTTTTAAACTCTTCCAGGCCTAGTTATATGAATATACAATGACGCCAGCAAAGGCATGAAATCCGCTCGAAAAATTTCATTAAAATGAGAATACGGTGTGGATAAAGCCGGCAATATTGTGCTAGCTTTTGAAAAGTTTCTGTGAACTTTTTTTATTCCTTTTAGGCCTAGGCTGCTCTATGCATATGCTCTATGCAGTGAACTCGCACGCACAGGCAGAAATAATCAAACGCGAAAAATTCACTAGAATTAGAAAATAGTGAACGCGGAATAAAAAAGCTGGTAAAAATCCTTGTTAAGCTTTAGCATCGGCGCACACAATGCGTCGCGGCGGTGATGCGGCACCGGAACGATTACGCTCTAATATTTTACGTACAAATATATTATCTATGAAGCACGCTTCATGAGACGAGGCGGGGAGGGGTGCACGCGTTGTGATGCCGGAACGGTACTGCTGCATAGCCTTTTCAGATACATTTTCAATACCGAACTACTTTGCAATACGGTCCCTCATTTATATGGTTCCCTTTAAAAAGAAAATGAAAACCTTTCTTTTTTTCAAACACTGGCTTGCCAAAGTGACTACAATGCACCGGATGTACAGTGTAGTCTAAAAACGAAAGCGACCATTAAATGATGAAAATCAGTTGACAGCCTCCGTCATCATGTCGGCCCACATATACCACAACGGAAGGTCTCGGTGTATTAGTAACTGGATATACACAAGTTGATCTCGTAGCGCGACAGGCCAAAGCGAGTCACTATGACGGTCTTTACATTTGTGTACTGTTGTCATAACCCAGTTCGGGCAATCGCCCTTTCACCATAAAAATACGTTTCTGTGGAATGAGCAGCTTACGCTGGACCAACTGGACGCTTCTATTTAGTTGTTTAAATTTGTTTTTGTTTTTCTTCTATATACATGTATATGTATATGTATCAGTTTATTAAAATAAATTTAATATATGAGCGTATGTGTGCGTTTGTGTCTATATATGTACATATTATCATTATCTATGAAACTTTTAAATCTTCTCTTGTATGAACACATGTCTATACTAAATTTTTCCCTACCTAGCTGTTTTCTGCGCGTTGACACAATAAATTGGTGTCAGCTGAAAATCAACACTAGATGGCGCAACCGGTAACCTAGCATTTGCTTAGCTGATTTCCCTTAACCGCATTATCACAATACAGGGTATTACTTTTGTTGCTTTGTATCTCGAGTGATCTGTCTTTCTGTGTTATATATTATGTTATGGGCCAAATAAACGCTTTTTCTTTGTTTCTAAATATGTGATGCGCCGTATCGTATACACCAGTGACGTGCATAGGACATTTGGATAGGGTAGGCAGAATTCGCGTAATTAATTTGAATATTACATTATGATAATAAATATTATATTGCTTGCATAGGAAATATAGATGGCGTGAATATAGAATAGATATGAATATAAATAGTTTCTTTTTTATTTAACTTTAAGCAATTTATTCCAGACTTATTTATCGTCATGACACGCAATGCTTTCATGCATCTATGGACTGGACGCTACTGGTATACACCAGCCTTTAGGCTTTAGGCGTACACAGTGCGATACGGTATAGTTCTTAATTATTGCCGGAACAAAATAAGTATCTTTGTGAGCTTTTATTTTTGACTGCAAGCGAGCCGGGTCGCCAGCTCGATTTACATGTAGATAGTGGGCCTTTGCGAATTTTGATATGACTATCTACCGAGAATACTGAGCAGTTGGCAGCCGTGCCGATACGCGTCGCTATGTGCGGTGCTTTATTATCCCGGGATCATTTTAAGGCATGGGTCGACAAACTTGTATAATATTATATCATCAAGCTGTATCCCTTTCGAGGTGAACAAAGACACATTTATGGCAGTTTTTTTTTTGAAGCGGATTAACTACTGATTGTCGGAAAAGGCATTTACAGTTCAATCGGGTTAAGGGGGCGAGCACAGAAGGTACTCAGCCAGCGAGTTTATGGGTTGGGTGGCAATGCAAGGGCACCCCTGTGGGTACGAACCTCGACTTGGACCGCCAGCCAAAATAAAATACTAACGCTACGGGTGATCTACCAGCGTTTCGGAAGTGACTACCTTGAGAAGAAACGCCGAAAGAAACTCAAGGCTGCGTCGGAGTGGAATTTATGGCTGTGTCCACTTGGCGCTTATATGTTCATCCCAACGTGACCAGTAGCGCAGGTAATCGCCCTTCTTACAGCACTAGTACACATGACAATTCTGTTAAAGAAAAGAAAAAAAGAAAGAAAGAAAGAAAACGTTTTATTAGCAGCATCCAGACAGAAGTGACAATATGATACAATAGATTACATGAAAATAAACATGAAAAACATAAAAATAAATAAAAAATCACAAACAATACATAACTAAAGTCTAGGCCGCCGCCAATAAGGGCCCTGTCTCAGCTTGTGCTACAGAGCACTAGACTCTGCAGCGCTGGTATTCTGACAGGGCCTTGCGGACGACACAGGCACTTCACCATGAAGATGCTATGTGGGTTATCTCACAAAGTTTCCCTTCACCGGTGAACACGTAGCGTCTAATTCCTATTTAACATAGTAAAACCCAGAGGTACGAGCCGGAATTCAAACTTAGGATTACTCGCGATTCCAACACCGGTCTCTTGTCCATATATTTCCCTTTTTAGTTGGTAGTAATCTATACTAATATTATAAAGCTGAAGAGTTTGTTTGTTTGTTTGTTTGAACGCGGTAATCTCAGGAACTACTGATTCGAATTGAAAAATTATTTTTGAGTTGAATAGACCATTTATCGAGGAAGGCTTTAGGCTATATAACATCACGATGCAACTATTAGGAGCGAAGAAATAATGGAAAATGTGAAAAAAACGGGGAAAATTATTCATCCTTGAAGGCTTCCATTGCGTGTGCTGCGAAAACGGTTCAAGATACCAAAAATATATGTATAAAAGAATTATTCCTCTTAAAATGATCTAAAAAAATGTCCACGACAGTATATGTCTATCTTTTAAGACTAACTTACTAGAACCGTTTTTATGGTAATCGAATTTGGTCGAAATTATTGCATTATTTGTTAAGAGTTGTATCAACGTAATAATATTAAACTTTATCCAAATAAATGTGTTGTTGATTAAGAGTATTTAATTATGAACAAAATTGTCTTTGACATCACTTAATTTCAATGAACATCTTGGAAAATATTACAATAACTTATATAGCAAAACAACGTTTGTGCCGGATCAGCTAGTACTCCAGTACAAATAAAGGTTTCCTCGACCCCGTACCAAATCTCCCTGCCTTTCGCTACGGGCATCCAATTTTTACCCGCAATCGCTATGAAGCCGTTTGCCCAGCATTTTCTGGACCTTCCTTTGGTGCAGGTGTCACACGAACCATTTCAATCCACTTCTGTGTTTTTTTTTTACTCTGGCTCGACATAGTGACTACAGAGTACCTGATGGTAAGTACAGTGTAGTCCAAAAACGAAAGCGACTATCAAAGGATGAAAATTCATTGATAGTCTACATCGTCATGTCGGCCCACATATACCACGACTGAAGGTCTCTAGGTATATGAGCTACTGGATATGCACAAGCTGATCCCGAAACGCGACGAGCCGAAACTGGTCACTATGACGGGCTTTACAACCATGCACTGTGGTCGCGACCCAGACGGGCACCGACGCCGTACCACCTCGCTGCTGCTCGTTTCGCACCACCCAGGAGTCACGTGTAGGGAAACTAGGGTAAAGCCTACGGACGCGAGCAGCTTCGACTCCCAAAACCTGTTATTGGCTACCTACCGGTCATGCGCTTTTTCTTTGGCAACCTTGCGGAAGTCATGGGCAATCAGGGTCGGACTTCAACGATCCGAACCCACCCGAGTGTTCCTGCGATCCATCTGTCGGGGCGTTTTGCAGGCTTCATCACTTTTGCATTTGCGAACTTGCGAATTCGGTGAAAGACGCCACACCTCGCTCATCTCATTGTTTTGAAGCAGCGCACCGTTCACGCCTGGAGTCAGTGATACACCCAAGACGTCCAGCCCATGACTATTTTAATAAAATGATCCCATAATGGTCTTGTTTTGTCTTAAACTGTTGATTCGTATTGACGTGGAGTTGTTTTGTTTCAGGTTAGTAAGACAGAAGCTTGGATAGATCAAGAGTTAACACAGCAGAGGCTATAAATACTCCAATCACGATAAGTATTCTCCAATTTTATTATCGTTGACTGTCGACGACTTTGGTCAATAACTTACATCCCGGCTAGGATTAAAAGTTCTCTAACTCTTATACCGTGTCGTTTGACTGTGGAATGGTCTTCTGGTAAGCGCGTTGCCACGATCCAATGATGTGGGCTCTTTAAACGTAGCGTGAAGAGATATTTGTGCAGGCCGGCATGATCGCAGGGATTATCGAGAGGTTTTTTAATAGTCTTTGTAGTTTTTTGGATTGCACCATGCTAACCCTCAAGGTGATGTCGACACAGTACCGTGTCAGGATAAAAAAAAACAATTTATTTTAATTAGACATCTTTTACTTTCTGATCCTGCGATAAATAAATACCTATGTGGAAATAAATCATAAATAATGTATAGGTGTTATAGAAGTATAAAATAATACTAAAAATGATGGCGGCGCCGACGACGACGATTAAGGATAGGTCCGTCAATTGTCGTTTAAATAACGCAGTTACACTCCGACACAGCCTTGAGTTTCTTCTCAAGGCAGTCGCTTCCGAAACGCTGGTAGATCACCGTTAGGTTCGTTTTTCAACTGGCCGGCCGCCCAAGTCGAGGTCCGTACCCACAGGGGTGCCCTTGTGTAGCCACCCAACCCATAAATTTCGCTGGCTGAGCGCCCTCTGCGTTCGCCCACCAAGCCCGGTTTTGTTGTGAAGGTCTTTCCCAGGTCACCAACGAAGGACATGCCGAAAAAAAAACTAAAAATGTCGAGTTAAAATCTGCCAATTGCAGCTCGACAGCGACAATCCAGCAGTGCGATGACGTCCCACGTAGTTCCATCAGAGGCGGGAATGAGAGGGAGGCGGTGCGCCTGGTAGAGAGGTTTTGGAGGGGTGAGCTTACTCCTACCCCTCCCAAAGAGGTAGCCTCAACAAGGCTTCTTGTTCCCTGGGCGCTGGATGAATTTGGCTTCCCAGGCCCGGGTGGAGCAATCAGACGGACACCCCGGGGGTTTTCAGTAGGAGTCTGACACGCCGGGGTCGCTGCCCTCGCAGCGTCCCTGATGGTCCTATGCAGGATTTTCCCCCGGGATAAAAAAAGGGGGCGTGGAATCGCATTCTCTATCCTCTTTTAATCTCTATAATTAAAAAAATAAATCAATACTTACAGTATCGTTATTTTTACAAGGAGACATAAAACTCCGTGATACGTCTGCTAGACAGTCTGCTCGTCACCGTAGCCTATGTAACCAAGTCGAAACGTCAAGCAATAATTAAAAATAAGCAAATTCGCGCATAAGTTCCGTAAAAGTATTTATAATTAGTACAAAACGCGAAAGTTTAAGACTTAGATTGTTAAGAATTCTTTAATATTTCTGTAACAGGTTAGATATCTGTAGTTTTAACAGTGTCGTAATTATACAAAGTGCTATTATGAGTTTTCAATCCATTAAGTGTGGTGCGTTCCATTCGATAACATACAGGTAATTGACCTAATACACTGTATTATATTAGCAGAGAACTGTGACGTGCATTGGGTATTTGGATAGGGTAGGCAGATTCACATAATTAATGTGAATATTATATAATGATAATAGATATATATTACTTTCATTGGGAAGGTAAATAGCGTGAAAATAGATTAGATATAAATGTAGTTTTGGGGATTTTTGGATCAGATAAACACAAAAATAAATCTTGAAAAGTACTTTATTAAACTTTTTATACTAATTTTGCTTTTATACACTTTTCCTTACGTCTTAATATTTACGAGCGCTAGCGTCAAAAAAAAAAACGTTTATCCTTTCTCTCTTTCTATATTTCATTCCTTTCACTCACATACATTGCGTTCCACGCATTTACTACCTCATACCATCCTACATAAATATAAAGAGTTTCCTTTTTTTGTTTAAATTAAAGCAATTTATTCCAGACTTATTTATCGTAAGGACATGCATCTTTCATGCATCTATGGAATGAACGCTACTGGCACAGAATACATTTCATATAGATGTGAAACTAATCGCTCCGCACTCATTTTGCCTTTGTCGCCCTGATGAGGACTGGTGGACGGAACCTTCTGTTTTGTCTGCTATTTTCGATAATGAAATCATTATAAACTGTTGTATTATTACCACAAATAATTAATTAGTTATTAGTTTTTATTTTACACGCAGTATTATAATTGATAGTTTAAAAACAGCGCGCGATAACATTATTTCGTATATCGCAACTAACAAAGATAAATGTCATTGCGCTGACAACATAAACTCGCTGAGAACGGATAGTCTGACAGGTGACATGCCGCTGTAAAAGTGCTCTTGATTTTCTCGGTAAAATCAACGAATTATTGACAGGTACTTCTTTAAGTTTTCAAAGGCACTGGTATCCCATGCGTATAAACAATGAATTAAATTGTAGCGTATAAACAAAACACCCTTTATCACTGACATGAGGGTAAATGCAGTTGGGTGGACGCGCAGCATATTTGTTTTTCGCGCGACGAATAGCGTTTCATTTTGGGTATAAACTAAGAAAATCCAATTTAGTTTCATTCTAAATATATAATATTCATTTTCTTGCTTGTTTGCGAAGCCAAGTGCTTAAAATATGTCTTATATTTTAATCAGCACACAGACTGACGACCCTTCTGATGGCTACTGATTGCCTTATGGATAACTGCAGCAGTAGGAACGTTATTCTTGTATTGCCGAACAAGAAGAGCATTGTTCACCGCCGTCTTGAAGAATCCCACGCCATAGCTCTCGGAAAAACAACACCCGTAGCCCATTCCACAACTTCAAAATGCGCGACAAAAATGTTCGAAAAACCGCTGTATTGTCACGGCTCTGAAAGGTTTTAGAGGCTTTTCTAATATATAATATAATTACTTTCTCAATTTTATAATACAAGTGATTTGAAATCGCATTAGCCAGTTAAGGTACCCGTCGAATTCCGACGGGTGGCTCTATTTTGCGTGGCATCGCATGGAAGCAAAACACGTTTATAGCTTACGCAGGAAATTTCATACATTTTACTGTAAGTTTCATTAGTGTGATGCAGTAGCCTTCATTCTATAAACGCCTGAAAGCATTTCATGCCATTGCGATAAATATGTCTGGAATAAATTCCTTTAATTTAAACAAAAAAAGTGAACCCTATATATTCATATCTATTCTATCTTCATGCCATATATTTTCCACTAGCTGTCCCGGCAGACCTTGTTCTGCCCTATTTCTCTAAAACAAAGTCACATTGTTTTTTTTAATGATAATAGCTATTGGCCTGTCGGCTGTTTTTTGAAAATTGTTTGAAGGAACCTGGCCTTAATGCTATATGTATAAAAATTGACAAATATTGACATTAATATTTATACGTCACTCAATAATTGTTTTGCCTTCCCGGAACCCGTCCACTAACATTTAAACTTTATGCTATGGTGTTAAAGTTCAAATTGACTTATAACAAATCTTTTGTATGAGAATATAGAAAAGTGTTGTTTTTAGACTTTTTCAGATAATTTTTTAAAATCTTCTCTCTGTTATAACCTTCCCCAGACTTCAACAAACACAACAAAAAAGAAATCAGTCAAATCGGTTCAGCCGTTCTCGAGTTTCGCGGTTATCAAGACACTATAGCTGATCCGGCAAACGTTGTTTTGCTATGTAAGGTTTTGTAATATCTTCTAAGATGTTCATTGAAATTAAGTGATGTCAAAGACAATTTTGTTCACAATTAAATACTCTTAATCAGCAACATATTTATTTGGATAAAGATTAATATTATTACGTTGATACAACTCTTAACAAATTATGCATTAATTTCGACCAAATTTGTTTACCATAAAAACGGTTCTAGTGACTTAATCTTAAAAGATAGACATATACTGTCGCGGACATTTTTTTTGATCATTTCAAGAGGAATAATTCTTTCTTGCATATATTTTTGGTATCTTGAACCATTTTTGCAGCGCACGCAATGGAAGCCCTCAAGGATGAATAATTTTGCCCGTTTTTTTCACATTTTCCATTATTTCTTCGCTCCTAATAATTGTATCGTGATGCTATATAGCCTAAAACCTTCCTCGATAAATGGTCTATTCCACTCAAAAAGAATTTTTCAATTCGAACCAGTAGTTCCTGAGATTAGCGCGTTCAAATAAACAAACAAACAAACAAAATCTTCAGCTTTATAATATTAGTATAGATATGAAAGTAATATAATATTTATTATCATTACATAGTATTCTAATGCATTACGTGAATCTGCCTACCCTGACCAAATAACCACTGCACGCCACTGGAGTGATGTCATACATCAATTTAATTCCAATATGTTTCGGATATAATTCGGATATTAAACTTTAACAAGTTTATGCCGGTATAAATGAGATTTAATTTAGGATGGGCGAGGCTGCGAAACTGGGAATCTAGGCCATATGCTTCGGCATCTCGCGATGAGGAATTCTATTAAACCCCCTGTCATTGGAGTTGAAACGGAAATTCAGAGCAACCTGTTAATTATACTTATAAATTACCAGACACAATCAAAAATATATTGTAACTAGCTGACCCGGAAAACGTTGTTTTGTCAAGTTATTTCTAGTTGATAATTGATCTGTTATCAAGCGGGATGGAAAATAAATAAATTACTAAAATGGCTATTAAAAAATAGAGTTTGGTGATAAAAGGGTAAAAATTTAGGATTGTATGTAATTTTTAATGCCATATAATAGAAAAATAAAAACAAAATACCTTGTCCAAAAATAAAAATAAAAAATTTTAAGGATGATGAACCCTTATCACTTAGGGGTATGAAAAAT
The DNA here is from genome assembly GCA_036320925.1 of Automeris io. Classification (NCBI taxonomy): domain Eukaryota; kingdom Metazoa; phylum Arthropoda; class Insecta; order Lepidoptera; family Saturniidae; genus Automeris; species Automeris io. The sequence continues at coordinate 182,462 of JAUDJH010000036.1, forward strand.
AGATAGTACCCGATTCTCAGGCCTACTGAATATGCATATAAAATTTGGTAAACATCGGTAAAGCCGTTTCGGAGGAGTAAGGTCACTAACATTGTGACACGAGAATTTTATATATATATAGACTACGTGTAAGTTAAGTAACTTATTTCTAGAAACTTGTTTGTTTGGAATCGTTATCTCAATATATTTCAGTTATTTCTAATAGGTAATACTTTTCAGGATTAGTTTAAAGTTTTACATTGCTAGTGCCAAATGAAATTGAACCATATAACTTACCCATTAAGTGCACAATTTCTTTTGATTAAACGAAAGCTAGCGCGAATTTAATTGCGACAGACTAAGTCTGGTTAAGCATAAAGTTTTGTTTAAATAACTCTACAAGTCCAAACAATACTAATTTAGTCGGGGACATTCGCGTGTTTGAGGCCCTTACTTAATTAAAATACACCCGGTACATAAAATTTTAATGATATTTGTTTTATTTTAACAACTTTACTAAAAATTATTGTCCGTTATAAGTCTACTTTTAGATTTTTAGAGTTCAGTATATGAAAAGGAAGAACGAAACTCTTATATAAGCACTATTGTCTATCTGTTTATTTGTAAAGACACTTTTTCTCACGAACCCGAGGGCGTATCAAGTTAAAATGATTTTCAAATACGCAAGTGTAAGGTGGCTCGTGGTCCTAAAATGATCATACCTCTAAGTCAACCCATTCAAAAGATATGTCAGTGTATGTTGTATTTTTTATAGTGATTGCCATTTTCGCAATGCAATCGGTACTTATAGGGCAGGAGCGTGCATTGGATTTAGGCACAAGACAAGCAATCGTAAAAAATTTACCTCAAGTCTTTTACAGCTCACTAGCGTAGTTTCATGCAGTAAGTTAGTGGTGTTAAAAGGCTAGTTAAAGCACATATCCAAAGAATGGACTTGATTTACTTATTGTGCGCTACGTATTTCTCGAAAATATATAGTTTCACTACAAATTGTAAATGACTTTATTTATTATTGATTAATTATAATTATAATATTAGAATTAGATGCTCATAGAGCGTAGGGCAAGCATTGCTTTTATGCTTGTATGAGATGAACGCCACTGTTATAGGGATACCGTAAATTTGTAGTTACATGACAATAAATAAACTTTTTTCGATAATAGATATATTTACAGTTTGTAAAAATACCGCGACCTATATTGATGTATAAGGACAACTGTTTGCCAACGGCAAAGTTAATTATCCCTAAATCTGATTTATCTTTTCATTAGAGCAATATAGCCGTCGGCGATTGGCGGGTTTCGCGCGGGCCGCGACTCGCAGTTTTGCCACCCCCGCTGTAACAGTCGGCCTAAGCCAGCATTTTCATCAAACAGACAGACAGATATATCAATTCAATCTATATATACATATATAAGATCACTCGTCTTGAATAACATATAATTTTGCAGTCTTTACTACTAATTATTTTTTCATATACAATCCTTAAGGGGGTGAAATATGGGTTGATTTAAAAATAAAGCTATTAATTAAAGGTTTTTTACCATATATAATTTAGAAGTGCACGCTAGACCTCAATCACACATGATGGAAAGTGAAGATGACTCCGACGATGGACCGCTACCACTCAAAAAATTCTTAGTCACCCTTATCTTAGATGCCCCTAAGTCATAAGATCGTGGAAATATTGCTCACTGGTAGCATATTCCATACCTATGTATGTGCGTATATATCTATTTTATAGATAGAAATAGAGATAAAGCTTGATCTCTCCGTAATATAGTAAGTATTCTCCGCCAGAGAGATCAAGCGAAATCGTTCATTTGGATTTGTGGCTATGTAGCACTTTATCCGTGTACTACTTTTAAAGTATCGCTTTTGCAGTGTAGGAAAGCCTTTGAGATCCAACTCTACAGCTTATGCAGACCCAATCATAATTATCCCGTTAATTAACATTCTAATTTAGCCAGCGCAACTCAACCGTGTGCACAAATTTTACTGAGATTTGCTGAAACTAGGGTTGTCAGTAAAATGAGATTTTAAACAGGGATTTTGCCAACTTCGCTTAGCGTGTGATAGAGCGAGCTATGTTGGACATTTCTTTGAAGCATAAAATCCGAAATGACGCTATGCGTCAGAGAACCAAAGTTGTCGCCATAGCATTCCTTATTCACGAGCTGCAGTGGCACTGGGCAGAGCATATATGCCTAAAAACCGATCCTTAGGGCAAGCGGTTTCGTGAGTGGGGACCGTGGTTCGACAGACCTCTGTCAGGGTAGAGCGATGATCTACGGAAGGTGGCCGAAAGGGATTGAATATGAGAAGAGCCAGAGGCCGGGCTCAATGACACTTTTTTAGAGAAACCTACGTTCAGCAGTGAACTCGAATAGGATGATAACGGTCACTAATTTGCTTAAGGCATTATTACAATGTGACATAAACCAAGGTTCTAGCTTTTTATTCACTGGAGACTGATAAGGTATCTCATACAGTCCAGGCATAGGATTGATTACAAGTGTGCTGATTCTATGGGCCAAACGATGAGATTTATTTTAGAGCCTTCCAAAGAACACATAGCTGCCGTCAAAAATCAACATTTGCATAGATCAGCCGGAGCGGAATACCTGCTCGATGAGAAATAACGGATTTTGAAACAAACTTTCAACTTGCATTTTACTCCATTAGGGGCTGATTTTCCAAAAACGTCGAACGTGATTTTTTTTAACCAAAAGACTAAATTTAATTTTTATAGTGCTTATTTCAAATTGAAGTCTTAAGGTTGTAAACCTCTATTTGATGGTCCCTTATTTCCTTCTTTTCCCTAAAAGATAGAATAACAAATAACCAGACTTAGTAGTTGCTTACTTCATAAAAAAAAATGTTTCTAAGCTATAGTTTAGACTAAAATGATATATCAGAATAAGCATTTTCAATAAAAAATGTTTCTAAAATATAGTTTAGACTAAAATGACATATCAGTCGGAATAAATGTTTTAATTATTTTTGTATATATATTTCTGAAAATAGTGACCGCGGGAATAAGATAATTGAATATTTATTTTTGCAATAAGGTCATACATTTTTAATTCAAGCACGAGGCCTCGTAGTGGTGGGTTGATAATTGAAATGCCAATATTTGCCTACACGGCCGGACTGGGATCAAATGAAGCGTGTACGTGTCAAACGGAAGAGTTTTGGGATGCAGGGATATGAGGTGATTTCATTTATTGGCACGAATTTCATATTTGCCGTTTTCAGCAGGCTTTAGCTTTGTTTGGGTAAGAGCTTGTGAATACATTCCACGGATCTATTTTTGAAAGTTTAAAACAAATAAAGGAGTGTAGCGCATGTTTACACTCTTAGCGATGTGCCCGGAATAACACGTGTTTAGCGACATTTCCCGACCGTCGCCTGCGCGTCTACTAACATCACGTGACCTCTAAGAACCAATCAGAAAGCAGTGTGGCACGTCCTGTAACAACACTCGATTTTAAAATCCAACGAGACATAACGGCTGCTGTCGTTGCTTAGCAACCAAGTACGCATACAGGGCTTATGAATACATTCCACGGATCTATTTTTGAAAGTTTAAAACAAATAAAGGAGTGTAGCGTATGTTTACACTCTCAGCGATGTGCCCGGTATCACACGCGTTTAGCGACATTTCTCGACCGTCGCCTGCGCGTCTACTAACATCACGTGACCTCTAAGAACCAATCAGAAAGCAGTGTGGCACGTCCTGTAACAACACTCGATTTTAAAAACCAACGAGACCTAACGGCTGCGGTCGTTGCTTAGCAACCAAGTACGCATACAGGAGTAATTAAAATGAAAGATTAAATTTAGAGAACATTTAAATAAATTATAAATGGTTCCAAATAATTATATGAAGGACACGTTTTTTTTTAACCTGGTAAATAACCTCATGGACCTTCAGAGCGCCGTGAGGGTGGTGCCCCGGTGTGCCAAACTCTTACCGACAAAACCAACGGAGTATTCGTCCTACTCGTTAGCCGAGGCCAAGGTTACGGCTTTATTAGTTTCCTCAGCTTTCGGCCACGTCGAGCCTTTTGCAGGTCTCCTCTCTGCATGGAATGGTGTAGAAAGCCACCCCTTGTTCACCTCATTGCTCTGGAGCGATGCGCGGAAACACCCACGTACCCTCAAATGTGCTGTCCAGATGAAAGTCAAGTTTCCAAATAAACTTCTACAGTTCGAACTTAGAAAGTATTTTTAATCTAAAAATTAATTATGGCTATGGTTTCGTTTTTCCTTTTTAAGTAAGGATTCCTAAAAAGTCCTTACGAGGTGGACGGAGATACATTGGTGGTATCCATTTTGCGCTTATACAAATATGTCGTGACCAATGTAACCAGTAGCACAGCTGATTCATTCACACATTCTCACATTACTAGTACACATGACATTTTTATTACATGCCATGCGGGCCAGTGACGTGCATAGCACATTTGGACAGGGTAGGCAGAATTCGGGTATTTAATGTGAATAATTTATTATCATAGTAATTATAATATTGCTCTCATAAGAAAGATAAACGGCTTGAATATAGAATAGATATGACCATGAATTGTTTTATTTTTCGCTTAACTTTAAGCAATTTATTCCAGACTTATTTAACGTCAGGGCATGCAATGCTTTCCTGCATCTATGGAATGAACCCTACTGATGCGGGCTTCCTCACAATGTTTTTCTTCACGGATGAGCATTTGCCGCCTAAAATCCTACTTAATCTGTAAAATCCAACATGTATGTGCCGGGGTTACGAACCTACGATACAATTCCCTTATATATATTCACGCTATATCCGTTTCTGGAGGAGAATATATATATTAACGGTTTATTTCCCTTTGCGCTTAATTGTAGTGCCCATCCCTACCAGCTGATCGCGGTTCTCTGAGCACTTAAAATATTAAATACTAGCTGATCCGGCAAACGTTGTTTTGCTATGTAAGGTTTTGTAATATCTTCTAAGATGTTCATTGAAATTAAGTGATGTCAAAGACAATTTTGTTCACAATTAATACTCTTAATCAACAACACATTTATTTGGATAAAGATTAATATTATTACGTTGATACAACTCTTAACAAATAATGCATTAATTTCGACCAAATTTGTTTACCATAAAAACGGTTCCAGTGACTTAATCTTAAAAGATAGACAAAGATAAAGAGAATATAGAGAAAGATACTATCGCGGACATTTTTTTAGATCATTTCAAGAGGAATAATTCTTTCTTACATATATTTTTGGTATCTTGAACCGTTTGTGCAGCGCACGCAATCGAAGCCCTCAAGGATGAATAATTTTCCCCGTTTTTTTCACATTTTCCATTATTTCTTCGCTCCTAATAATTGCATCGTGATGTTATATAGCCTAAAGCTTTCCTCGATAAATGGTCTATTTAACTCAAAAAGAATTTTTCAATTCGAACCAGTAGTTCCTGAGATTAGCGCGTTCAAACAAACAAACAAACTCTTCAGCTTTATAATATTAGTATAGATTAGTGTTAAAAGACGGTAGTTTGGTATAATTTACTATTCAGGCTTGTCCATTGCCAAATAGTATCTTTCCGGTTAATCGGATCATTTTCAAAGAAGAGAGAAAATGTAAAACTCTCGGTATTCACGTAATCTATTTAGCGATGAGCGAGACTAGCTGCCGACTGTACTTGGAAACGGGACAGTCGGGAGCATAATGAAGTTTGCGGCTGACGGGACCCTAACCAGCTTTATGAAATTTCAATGAAAGACGTAAATATGCTAAATCCAATGTCCGCAGTCTACTGTGTGAACAATACGATAATTTTCCCTAATTCCTCCGACTCGTTTCATCACAAAACCATGGGACTCCGTGTTGGATGTCGTATGTGGTGGACGTTCCTTATGTTCGCACGAAGAGATCCGTTTCTACGTTCATCATGCGAACAGCTATGGAGTGGAATATACTTCCAGCGAGCATATTTTCACAATCTTCTGACTTCGGAGCCTTTAAGAGAAGAGTGAATAGGCATGTTTTGAGCGGATGCGGTCAGACTTATCGTCAACTTCTGCCAAGCGAGATTAAGTTGAAGAGTCCGCCTGTAAACCTTTAAAAAAAATAGTTTTGTCGTATATTTTTGTATGAATATAACATCGACTATGTTTTACCTCTCTAGTCGTCTTGAGATGATACTATAAGGATATCCCAAGGTACAAAAAAAATAGTTTAAAAAATTATCGGAACATGCAGACATATAATAATGCCGATTTTATTTTATACTACGTAAAGATTACGCTCTATTGCGTAACGTAAACAACGCAACCGACGTGACCCCGAGGTCACTAGTTCTTTAAAACAGTGACCGTGTAAGACAGTTTTTACTTTTACCGATATCGATAAAAATTATCGTGGTAGATAAATAAATAAAAAAATGCCTTTATTTGTTCTTTTTTTGAGTTATTTACATTTATCTGCTAAATTAAATGTTTACTAAGTCAAGAACCCCTTAGCGGGTGAAGGCCTCTTCCAAGGAGGTCCAAGGATCTTCGTTTCGGGCTATTTGATACCATCTTGGGCCTGGAATTTTTTTAATTTCGTCATCCCATCTTGTTATAGGTTTCCTTATTCGCCTTTTACCTTGTGGGCTTCCCCACAGGGTAATTTTTAGGGTCCACCTTTTGTCCTTGAGCCTCGCTACATGACCTGCCCATTTCTACTTGAGCTTCTGAGCTTTTGTTATTGTTCTAATTTTTGTGTGTCTTATTTTGTCCATTATTTTTTATCCGTCGTCGTCGTCGATAAAAAGCGGCTATTTAGATTACTATATTTTTTAAATTTCGAATCTACTTAGCATCTACATTAACATATAATCCTCTGGAACCAGTCGAAAATACATTCATCTCCATGTAATTTCGGCTAAATGGACGTCATACCCGTCAAAAAATATCCAATTCACACTCACGATTTCGTTACGACTTTATTGTTGTATTTCGGTGTCGAGTCGGATAATTAAAACACGGCTATTGCGTGTTGTATTCCTGACGACACTATTTCGTTTTCATTGTCAATTAAGCGACTTATCACTAAACAACCTTTATGATACTAATTATCGACAGTTTAATGGGTCATTCATGCACAGACGAAAATAACGTCTTATTGAATATAATTACGTGCGATTAAAATAGTGAATTGAATGGCAAGTCATCTCTGCATAGTACACAGCGAAGTTGCTTTTTTGCTAATCTAGCTGCATGTCAGGTTATAACTTCTAAAGGTGCGCGTCAGATTCAAGCAGTTGCGATCCAATTTATATGTAAAAGCGTCCAAGACGGCGACTATAGCGTCTTGAGGCGACGCGGCGAGTGAAACTCACGACAGCCACTAGTGATTCCCAAACTGGTCCAGGCGGACTCCAGAAGTCCATGGTAGACCAGACGGGAGTCTACGTTGACGTAAAAAAATGGCAGTGCACAAGTTGTATGTGGGGTCCACGAAAATTTATCTAGTTTCGGTAATAAAGAACAAAAATATTGGCTTGGCTTTATCTATCAATGGAAATAGATAGAACAATATGCAAAAAAAAACCCTTAAACTGTGCAAATTAAAATTTCTTCGGTGATTTTTGCCTATCGGTATGTATTTCGATGAAGATGGTCCCATTGATACTTTACAAAGAGCATTTTGAAGCTTCAAGATTTTAATTATCCGTTATTTACGGAGTTTCATATTTTCTTGATGAGTTTTGGGATTGTGGTAATAATGTATCAGCAGGGAATCTACAGAAACCAATGGCAGAAAAAAAATGGCAATCTCTACGCTACCTGATCGAAACTGCCAAAATACGACGCATTTCTTAAACGAAACGCGCTTGTATATTTAAATATACAGTATCATGTGATTATACATATATAATGAAGTAATTATTTCATTGTGTTCGTAATTAATTAATTCACTGAAATATTTATTTGTAGTCGCGGTTTTGCCGAATTATTCCATCCTACAATGGTAGTTTTGTATTTTATGATTGACGGCCCAACGCGTGGCCTCAAACACACCATGTGGAAAGTGAGTCTGACAATAGACCACGTCAGCCCAACTAATGGCAATTCACTCTTCTTTTAAAGGCTCCAAAGTCATAAAATCGTGGAAATATGCTCGCTGGAAGCATATTCTGCAACATCCTCACAGGACCGTCTCAGCCGCGCAGGGGGGTTGCACGATCGAAGTGTGTCGGACATGTACCGACTAAAAACCCCAAGGTGACTTCTTCTGCGCGTTGGCGGGGGCTGCGGGTCCACCACACCTACCTGTCTGCGTTAACAATAGTGAAATATTCATGTTTAAGTTAGAATTAAATCTATTTTTAGAGTTACGCAGAAATACTTTTCGAGTTCCCTGGTATACGTTGGTGGGCTATTCAGAGGCTAGACTTTCTTTATAAGTATCTCTTTTAGAAGAATTATTTCAAAGACTTCATTCTCATTAAGATATAAAGGTCTTACATGAGGATATTTTGTTTCAAAACCTAACTGGAATAATAAAGCAGTAAGAGCTTGTGGCATACTCACTACCTATTTATTTATTTCTGTCTTTAACATTATTTATTTTCTAATTCTGTATACTATACTGAACTATAACTAACAACTATTTTAAATAACATTATTATATCTTCACTTATTTATCTAAGTAATTTTATCAACTCATTTCATACTAACACACTTGATATTTATTTACTATATCGTGTCGTGCGGTGGAAACGGCACTAAGCTAGAGAGCCGCGGGATAACGGGGCGCGCGGGGGGATTGCACATGTGCACGCGACGCGAGCGCCCGCGCACCCGGTAAAGTTTGACATTATTGTTATTTTTCGTGTTCTTATTCGTATTGTTGTGTTCTGTACTTTCCATCTACTTGGACTATCTTACTTGTGCTTCACTACTTCTACTGGACTTTGTACTGTACTTTATTAAACGCCTATCAACTTGCCGTCTGGACTTCTTCATTTCATTCTGTCATCTCATCTCTATCACGCTATCCTGCGCTTTAGTGTAAGGTAGCTCAATACCACCATACCTACCACACTAAAGCTCATTGGGCATACACAGAACTACATTTGTTGGTATTTCTGTTTAATATATTGTAGTAACTAAGTTCTGCATATACCAAGCGAACCCGCGTTTCTTATGCGATGTAGAGTTGTGCTTCCTCAAAAGTTAAATTCCGTTTTTCAAAATTAATCCGTGCTTTTCTCACCAGGAGAAAATCAATCATAGGACTTCCCGGTAGCCATGAGTGGCAGTCGGAGTTATGTTAAACTCCTACTAATTACGGTGAGGTTTGTGGAGCAATGATTACAGGGTCCGCCACCATGTAACCTGTCAGCTTGTGGTTTTTAGCCGGTACAATTTCGGTACACCTCTTATCTTCTATCTTATATTTTACCCTTTAGCTGTGATGGCTTAGTGGATAAAGGACCGGTTTGCATACGCGGCGACGGTTCGAATCCTGGCAAGGACCGATTTAGGCGCCACATGCTCACTGGGGAATAAAAACATCATGAGGAATCCCGTTTGGCATCTAATACAAACGCCATTTGTAATTAGTGCTGTGAGAAAGTCGAACAACTGCGCTACTGGATACTATAAGCTCAAAGTAGATATAATTACTAATATATCTTTATAATGCTATTTAAAAAACACATTTCCTTCCATTAGAACGCAACATAACGTAACTGGAAGAATATAGACATAGCTCAGTGTCTACATAATACAGAATTAGATCACGTAGTTTGTAAGACTTCTGTTTATGCTAAAAATATATCTACAAGCTGAAGTACTGAAAAGGAAAGTAATTTAGAGGCAGCCATATCGATGCGAGTTATTAAGGCTGTCTATTTCTAGTGTTTGCGGAAAGACGCGGCCGCCCTCGTTCATGTTTGTCTCACAACAACCCACACTCGAAAAAATTACCATTCATTACTTCAGAAAGAAGTACAAGCCTCTTAGGGAAGTCGAAAATGAAAAAAAAAATTAATATATCGATATTGATTAAAATATCAATATCGGCGTCGATATATCGAAGAAAAAATATCGATTAAATCTCAATAATCACGAAAGTATTTTACCAGTATTCCTTTTTATTAGAAAATATTACAAAAATATCAAGAACTAAAAGGCTGTCTTCAAACTTTAAGACATATTTAAGATATCAAACAAAAATAAATAATAAATAAATAAATGGCGGCAAAGAATATAAATGCAACAAATTCAGATGTAGACAATATAGTTCTTTTTTTTTTTCGTTCGGTCCTATCTTCTGTTCAGATTTTAGCGACTTCACTGCCATAAGAATTAAAAAAATATCGTTTTCGATACAATTTACGATACTGAATTTTTTCTATCGATATATCATTACAAAATAATCCGCCCAAAAGTATCGATGTGTTGAATTTAAAATATCGATATATTGATGTATCGATATTTATTCAACAAGCCTAAAACCCCTATGGAATCAGTTCGTTCACTGTCTGGCTGGCTGAGAATACATTACTCGTATATCTCGTAGATGCGTGGAGGTAATTATTTTATATACCCGGCTCTGCTATATACTGGTATTGTGAAAAAATAAAGTCTTCTAAATCAACACAATTAATCTATACTAATATTATAAAGCTGAAGAGTTTGTTTGTTTGAACGCGCTAATCTCAGGAACAACTGGTTCGAAATGAAAAATTCTTTTTGAGTTGAATAGACCATTTATCGAGGAAGGCTTTAGGCTATATAACATCACGATGCAATTATTAGGAGCGAAGAAATAATGGAAAATGTGAAAAAAACGGGGACAATTATTCATCCTTGAGGGCTTCCCTTGTGTGCGCTGCAAAAACGGTTCAAGATATCAAAAATATATGTAAGAAAGAATTATTCCTCTTGAAATGATCTAAAAAAATGTCCGCGACAGTATATGTCTATCTTTTAAGATTAACTCACTAGAACCGTTTTTATGGTAAACAAATTTGGTCGAAATTAATGCATTATTTGTTAAGAGTTGTATCAACGTAATAATATTAATCTTTATCCAAATAAATATGTTGTTGATTAAGAGTATTTAATTGTGAACAAAATTGTCTTTGACATCACTTAATTTCAATGAACACCTTAGAAGATATTACAAAACCTTATATAGCAAAACAACGTTTGCCGGATCAGCTAGTATAGTATATAAATATCTTTAACATGTTCGTCGGGCAGCGTGAGTCGTTTGTGTTTTCTCGCAAGGCCCAAATCCGACTCTCGGTACGCCGTAAAGTAAACAAGCGATTTATCAATAATGTAACTGGAGTATTATGATTCTGTTTATATCGTATTTTTTTTATTGTATTTGCCGTTTTCGCAAGGGACTCAAAACCAGGATACTTCCCGTTGATCAAGAATTACTAAATTTGACCTAGAGCAACGACTTTTTTTTTACTTGGGGAAAATCCTCACGGGACCATCTCGGTCGCAATGGGGGGTTGAGCGAGACCGAGGTGTGTCGGACTTGTACCGACTAAAAACTCCAAGGTGACTACTTCTGCGCATTTACGGGGACTGCGGGACCTGTAATCAATTCGCCACAGCCCCGTCGCGCCGCGTCCGCTGGGCACAAACTCGGAGGAAGATATCTTCCCCGACACTGCTCAATTGTATTTAGACAGAGCACGTCACAATGCTCTGCCTACTTCTCGAGGGTCGCTAACCAGTCGCTCAGGGCCCCCATACTGGGCAGCCACGACCCCAAAGGCATCGGTCAACCAGTCGTGGATTGACCGATCGGCTGGTACTGAAGTGTCGGGGCGGTTGCCGGCACCCCGGGTATTTTCTTCGAGCAGCCTTCTACCGCTCTCGCTCTGCAGCCTCCTTCTGGGACATGACATCCTCGCAGAAGGAGACCACGGCCCTCCAGTTATCATGCCCTGCCAGCATTGCCGACACCACTGCTGGCAGGGAGAGGTCGTGTCCGATCCTTTTAACCAAGCGCAACAACTCTACCAACACGTCTCTGGTTACCCTCGGCTTCTATTCCGTGAGGGCCTCCAGCGATCATTAGAGGAGCATTTCATTGGATGGTTCAATTGCATTTAAGTTCTAGGCGCCACATTGTTATTCAATTACCAGTGTCAATAGAAAAGCGTCAGTGCAACCGGTGTCCAGGTCATTGACGCAAATTGCCGAGTGCAAAGCCTGTCTAGTTTATTGGATGTATACCTTGACAGTAAATTATCCTTTAATGGCCATATTAAAACACTGCGAAAGCATATACAATATGTTGTCAAAACCCTGTCCGACTCGAAAGGGAAAGTGTTGACATGACTCGCCGGATCCCGAGGAAGATGGCTCGGCTTTGTCCTTAGCATCCGGCAGACGGGCGAAGGAACACCCCGGTGGTTTTAGTCGGGGCAGGTCCGACACACCGGGGGAGCGGCCCTCACCGCTCCTCTGACGGTCCGTAGGAATTTCCACCGGGTTAATAAAAAGAAAAGTGTTAATATGATAACATTTCCAAAATATATCTCAAAATTGTATTATTCGAGAACATTAAAAAGATATTGTCATAAAGTTGAAGGAATAGAAACATTTTACTATTATTTCTATTAGAATCTATTTTCGGATTAGTTACAAAAATCAGTGTAAAAACGAAAAAGTCATGAACCATTTGACGTCATGATCTACCAGCATGCTCCTTTGCTATCCTTTTTTTCTATCGACGCACGCTTCCAGTGCTACCATCTAAATTTCCCCATTATATCAACTTTTAATTTTATATTATTAGGATTTTTTTTTTCGTCGATAACCAAACACGATAACTGGAATATAATTTAATATTTATAATGAACATTACCTTCACAGGTCGGACACTGTTTTAAAACATACTGTAGAATACTTAGTATTATTCTTAGAATGAATAAAGATTTTAACAACCCTTCTATTCTTCCATATAACGCTTTGGTTCGTTCCTTACTGGAATATGCCTTTAATGCTTAGAACCCCGCAATATCAAATAAATGTAGGTCTTCGCGAGGTTATTCAAACTAAATTATTGAAACGTTAAGGGTGGCTTGCTATTTCAATGAAGCGGATTAATTCGATTTCAACGAATTAAATTAAACAGTGGTTAAAACCGAAGAATGTTTTCGAATAGAACAATAATCGCAGTTTAACGCTGAATATACTTTTATGTATGTTTAAATTAAGTTTAATTTCTTGGTATAAATGCCTAATAGATAAACGTGAGTTACCTTCGTTCCCATTCAATCCCTTCCTTGAGTAAGCGTAGAATTGAGAAACATCAACTTTTTTTAAATTACTAAGAAATGTCGTATATAGCAACTAGTGCTGTGAGATCAGCTGCGGAGGTCAGGTTGGGCACGACATATAAGCGTTAAGTGGATACAAACACTAATGTATCCCTGCTCACTCCGAAAGCGATATAGCGTGACGATAACGAACCGCGAGCTCGCATGGCATATACAGAACTAAATTACTACAATATATTAAAGATAAATACTAACAAATATGGTTCTGTATTTGCCAAGTGAGCTGTTAGTATTTTACTGTTCCAGATAGTTTTTAAACAAAATGTTCTCATGTATGTGTATTTTTATCTTAATGAGAATAAACTCTTTGAACTGATATGTTTTTATTATTATTGTTTCAAACATACTAAATAACATTAATTTAATGCTTTAGCAACATGAAAAAATGTATTATAAAATAAATAAACATTTTTATAAAAAAGAATTCAATTCATTTCAGTAAATGCCGAAGTCTGATTGGTTATTTTTTATCCCGGTGGTAATTCCTGCGTAGCACCATCAGGGACGCTGTGAGGGCAGCGACCCCGGTGTGTCAGACTCCTACTGACTAAAAACCCCCGGGGTGTCCCTCTGATTGCTCCACCCGGGCCTGGGAAGCCAAATTCACCCAGACACCCAGGGAACAAGAAGCCTTGTTGCGGCTACCTCTCTGGGAGAGGAAGGAGTAAAGCCCACTCCTCCAAAAACATCTCTTAAAGTCTGTCTGGTAGATTTAGATTTATTAATCGTTTGTGTCCAAAGAAGACCTAGCGGCGGTATTCTTTTCTGAAGTTAGTTGATTTTTTTGTAAAAATATTTTTTTCTTTATATGGACATTTTCCACGAGGTCTGCGGTTCCTTCAGGAAGGAGGTAGTCTAGGCTATCGGGACTGGTTCGGACAGACACATTTGAAATATATTATATACACAATCAAACTACACACTGATTTTATAGACAAAGGAGATATTCAGGAAGGATGTTCGGCATTCGGCATTTGATTCTAATCCCAAATAAGTGAAACAAGTGATATCTTAATATTTTCTGTTCGACACAATTACTCACACACACAGGCATGAGAGAATGAAAAACAATTAATTATTAAGTAGGTATTTTGGCTGTCCTAAGTCAGGATAAAGTGGATAAGTGCGAAGGGAAAACGAGCCAACTTGTTTACCTAAAGTTACGCAAAAGAAACTTTATCGATTTGCCAATCAATAGTACACACACGCTCTGCTATAAGCAAACCTTTTATGGAGTAATTCTCATTTGTTCATCAATTTTTCTTGATTGTTAGAGAATATAGTTATTTACATTTTCATTCGTTACAAAAAGGTACAAACTACTCCATCGTGAAATATCTCCATTGTTTATAAAATCACCCTATATAATAATCAGTAAATAAATTACTGTCGATTTGTTACATAAATAAACATTTCTTAATCCCGACCAGTTCATTAATAAAATTACGCTGAAAGTTTAGGGACAAAACTTTTAAGTGGAAAGTATTATATTACAAACAGATACGTCGTCATAAGGCTGGCAACTTTGTCTGTAAAGCATGTCTGAGGGCGAGGAGATTCATATCACACGATGATTATAACTTTAAACAATATTATTATAAAGTTAGATGGGTGTAGCGGGCTACACCTACCTAAGTCTTGACGTACCTAAGACCCACTCTTTCCCATAGTCCTGCTTTTTATCTTGACTTGGCATAATGATCACACCGCGTCTAATAGATTGCATTCCAAAAACAACTATAATTATCAACATTAAAGAAATACCTATCGAAAGCTACAGTGACCATGCCTTGCACAAATACATATCTCTTAAATAAATGACCCCTTATCGTAGGAGGTTGAAAACACGTACGTCGGAAGAGTATTCCACAGCTCAATGACGCAGCAAAGGTAAGTATTAGAGGACTTCTTAGTCCTAGCCGTGATGTGAGCTACCGTAAACCCGTACGCTTGACTTTTGATGGAAGGACAGGGTGGAACATGGTTAAACACCTCTTCAGAACATTCACCGTGATAAAGACGGCAGAAAAAACTCAGTGAGGCAATGTCTCTGCGAAAATCTGGTTCAAGATGCTTATTAAAAGTCACACATGTCGCCAGAATTTAAACCAGCTCTAAAATCTAGAGAAAAGAGGGTATAAAAAACGAAAAAGTCGGCCAGCGTTCAATTAAATCGTACGTCAAAGGCCGGGTCGATCGCAGAGCCCGATAGAGTATTAGTTACGAGGAAATATCGCCGGATATCAGCTTGTTATTTTTGCGGAAAACATCGCCGACAGTTGCCTTTAAGCCCCGTTTACATGATCACAGTATTTTAAACTCACATGATAAAGCGACTGCACACTACACTATCACCTGATGGTAAACAAGAATGTGGAAACAACGGCGGTCATCACGACTTGAAAGCCCAACAACGGGCGCGCTTGTTATGCCGTTCTATGTACTCCACGACTAGTGATGAAAATGCCCAGGAATTTTCCCAAAGTGCCCAAAACTTCTTAGGGAATATTCCCGGGAATTTACGAAATGTTCTCGGAAGTTTTGGGCACTATGGGAAAATTCCCGGGCATTTTCATCACTATCCACGACTCACTACTTTTTACTCATTGACTGTGTCGGTTTACCCATGCAATATCGGCGTTAACGGCCGCCATTTTCTTACCCGTGCCATGTAATAAAACTAAAGCAGTAAATGACATCTTTTACACAGCAGGCAACATTCTTGCATTGTAGAAGCAAATTACCAATAAAAACTGTTATAAGTATAGAGTTCATGGATGTAACTATTTATATTTTTCAAGTCACCTTAACATTGAAAGAAAAGTTTTCAAAAATATATACGTGCTATTTAAGCAACTTTCTAGGAAATCGAATAAATTCCTTTATATAAAGTCTTTGTTTAAATTAGATACTACTTGAACTGCAAGAATCTCTCACCATAATATCTTTTAAGTCCAATCAAAAGGTACTGAAAATTAATTCTAGTCCAAGATATGTATAAATATCATTTATGTGTAATTAACGGAGACAAATATTTTCATGAAATTAATATATTCTATGGTTTTGTTTATTAAATATAGGATCATGTAAATGACGCTTAATAAAATGTATATTCTATTTTTTATTTATAACCCTATTTATGACTGATTAGTTGGGGTAAACCGGCGTTTCCTGGGTAAAAATAATTTACCTTTTTAGAGATTAATTTTCCGAAAACGTAGATTTACTTGTATTTTTATTTCTAACCAAAAAGCAAAATTCAGGCATCAATGCACCCTTATGCAGAATGTTAAAGCTGCACAATTGTATGTATGTTGCAATCTACTGATCTCGATATATTCAACAATAACCTTATGAAACTCAAAAAAGGATGATATTCGAGAGTATTGTGGAATAAGTTATTGTGGCTTATTTGTTTTATTCTTTCTTTTTCTTTAATGTAATTTGTTTGTAAATTACTTAATTAATAATTATTCTTTTCCCTGTATTGCTCATATTTTCATTTACTTTTCCATCTGTGCAAGTAGTCTATACTTGTAAATATAGTCGCATTTGTAATATACCTACCTTTTATATACCTGTTATATGTTTATGTATGTGTTAACATAGACTATGTAACTATTCTAATAAATAAATAATATTTCCTTTAAATTTGTTGGATTTCCAAACAAACTTTCATTCTTTATTTTACAATCTTAGAGCTTCAAAATTCACCCTTACCTACCTCATAAAAGATACCCAATAAAAAAAAAACATTTTACTATCTTTATTCATTTAGGCTCTACTATGGTATGTCAGTCAGGACAAGTCTTTTTGTATGCAGGCCGGTTTCATAGACGAGGGAGATTTTCCAGGAGGATATTCAGCTTTCGAATGTAACTCTAATATTAATATCTTAATATTTCCTTTAAAGCATAGTAAATTATAGTTAGCATATTTAGCAACAATCACATAATTAGGTATTTTGCTTGTTCTAAGAGAGGACACAGAGCGAAAGGAAAATGAGTCAATACCTGTTTATATTTATATTTGTTTATATTATTTACTTACCAATCAATCGTGCGCCACACACGCTACGGCGTCCAAACCTTTTACGGATCAATTCATATTTGTTCATCAAATTTTCTTTTTGATTTGTTAGGGACTATAGTTATTTATATATATTTTGTTCGTTACAACAATGTACACATTGTATCCTGGAATATCTCCTTCGTCTATAAAATGGACATAAACTTCTTATTTAACATTTTTAATAATAAAATTGACTGCCCTCAACTACTCCATAAATTTTCATTCAAAGCCACCCCGAAAAATTCCAGACGAGTTGTTTTTCTTTTTCACCCACCTTTTAAACGAACACACCTCGGAGTCAACAGTGGTTTGTGTAGATTGCCTCGGGCCTACAATCTTCTTGGAGATTCGGTTGATTTGTTCGCGGACTCCATGCCGGGATTCAGGAGAAAGGTCTTCGGGTTGTTGAGAGATGCACAAACGAATAATCTTGTCATTAATTACCATTGATACAGTATAATATAATATAGTATAAATAAACAGGCCTCTCTTACGTATGTTGTGGATGCCGCGATAGGAACTGTACATTGCTGATTGTAACTGTGTATATGTATTGTGTAAATGAGTTATTGAACCGGGCCCCTGGCAACCCTGTAAAAAGTAAATAAATAAATAAATAAATAGTAAATAAATTAATAAAATCACAATGTGTATAGATAGTTGAAACAATAAGGGATTTTTCACAATCGATTTTGCTTCCACCAGGTTCCCTCCACATTTTTTTGCCGTACTACCTGCGAGTAGAGATTTCACTGGGAAACGTCAGGGAATTTAAAAGCCTTTGTTGCATGCATTGCTAATTTATCGACAAGGCTATATTGGAAGCGTGTTACGCTTGCCTTTTCGACATTTATTCCGTTCTATTTATTTCCAGTATAGCATGAACTTTGACTTTAACATGTATATCGCCTATTGCATATTAAACTTTTATATCTATTGCAACGTGGAAGTTGTACATTTGTTATGATAATAATTATTCCAAGCTGACATCTATAGATTCAATGATAATACAGAAATTCAACAATACGGCGATCCGTTACAATTTTGTTAAAAGCATAATATTAGGTCCTTACATATGAAATTGGCGTTTTTCGTACTGGCCACTTTAATCAGAAATTTCTCCTCTTTGGTAAGGAATTCCAAATTCAAATTTGTACAGCTATAGACTCATGTATTTGTGCTTCGATGATCGTCATTCATTTGTTTTTTTCTTCTGTTTTTTTCTGTTTGCGTCACTCATTTTACAAAATGGAAAACTTAAAATATCGCATTATTTACGAGTACGAGTTCCGCCGTGGCACTAGTGCTGCGGAAACAACTCGAAGGGTGAATGATGTGTATGGCGGTCGTGTTGCAAAAGAAAACACAGTTCGTTTTTGGTTCCAACGTTTTCGTTCTGGAAATTTCGACCTGCAGAACAAGCCCCGTGGACGGCCTGAGACTCAAGTTGATAATGAAGAGTTGAAGGCTATTGTGGAAGCGGATCCATCGCAAACCACGTCCGAGTTAGCTGCAGGCTGCGATGTTAGTGATAAAACTGTTTTAATTCACTTGAAGCAAATTGGGAAGATTAAAAAGCTTGAATGGTGGGTACCTCACGAATTGACTGAAGCAAACCGGCAAACGCGCGTCGACTGCTGCGTTACATTACTAAACCGGCACAATAATGAAGGTATTTTAAACCGAATCATTACCTGTGAAAAATGGGTTCTTTACGATAATCGGAAGCGCTCAGCGCAATGGTTGGATCCTGGCCAGCCAGCCAAATCCTGCCCCAAGCGAAAATTAACCCCAAAAAAGTTACTTGTAAGCGTTTGGTGGACTAGTGCCGGTATTGTTCATTACAGTTTTCTCAAATCTGGCCAGACTATTACGGCTGATGTCTATTGTCAGCAATTGCAAACCATGATGGAAAAGCTAGCGGCTAAACAACCTAGGCTGGTCAATCGCTCCACGCCACTGCTGCTTCACGACAACGCTAGACCACACACTGCGCAACAGACGGCTACTAAATTAGAAGAGCTTCAATTGGAAAGTCTAAGACATCCTTCGTACTCCCCGGACCTTGCTCCAACAGATTACCATTTTTTTCGAAATTTGGATAACTTCTTGCAAGGGAAAAAATTCAACTCCGATGGGGCAGTCCAAATCGCCTTCAAAGATTTTATTGATTCCCGTCCGACTGGTTTTTTTAGTAAAGGGATCAATGAACTACCTATGAGATGGCAAAAGTGCATAGAAAATAATGGTTCATACTTTGATTAATTAAATATATTATATTAAAAAATATTCGACTTTTTGTTCCTCCCATACAAAACGCCAATTTTATATGTAAGGACCTAATATTATATGTTTTCATCCAAATCATCTAAACAATTAATTTATACCATTTTTCAACATGTTCGCCCTGTTTTTTAAACTGACTTTTTTAATTTATTTACCGATTCAAATTTAATTTACAGTTTATGTTAAAGGCAACTTACAACAATATATTAGTGAAGACCGCATATAAATCGGTTAAGCCGTTTCTGTGATTAGCGTGCACAAACGCGTACAGATATGCGTATGTTGATTAACGAAATTTTTCTGTAATGCAGTATATATAGAAACTCTCAAATAATTTCATCCAGATATTATAATATATTAGGTGGCGGAGGAATAGATTTATTATATGTATTGATTTCAGATGTCGGTTTTAAGTTAAACCGCAGTTTCTCAAACTTTTTCAATTGCATAATCCTTGGATAAGCTATTTATCACGGCCCAGGATCCATTTATAAGAAAGAATAAATGCGCTCATAGTTTTTAACGATCTCAAAAAGGAGATTTTGTGTTCGGCAGTATGTAAATATACTGGCTAGACACAGTGAGTATAGCGCTCTTGATGGAATGCATAGTGTACGAACGGCAGCGGCCGCTAAGGAAGCAATCCACTGACAGCCGCTTATTGCCGGCAATGTCTGTCCATATACAGCACGATTAAAGATCTCTAGGTAAATGATCAATTGGGTATACACAAACTGATCCCGAAACGCGACAGTTCGACACGAGTCAGTGGGGCGTTAAAAATTCGGTTACATTGCATACAGAATAGCAGACCCGATGCATTGTAAGTATAGATATACAAAATGATGTTATAGACGAGGGAGTTATTCGGAGAATTATTCCAAATATGTAATAATAGTCATCTATACTAATATTATAAAGAGGAGAGATTTGTTTGTTTGTTTGAAATGAATAGGCTACGAAACTACTGGACCGATTTCAAAAATTATTTCACCGTTGGCAAGCTACACTATTCCCGAGTGACATAGGCTATGTTTCATTTTCAAAAGAATTAGGGATGCTTACTAAAACTTGAATAATCTAACCCAAGGTGTAAAAAAATAAACAAAAAACTTCCTTCAATCGCGTGCGCTGCGAAAACTATTAATGATAGAACAAAATGATGTATTACAATTTTTCAGGACACATCACTGTCTATGAAAAATGTCTCGACAGCATGTCTCTATCTTTCATAGTTACGTCACAATAAGCGTTCTTTTATTATTATTTTTTTATTAAAATACCACCGCTAGAACAGGCTCTTTATTCGTAGCTAGTTATTGATCCTTATCAAAATAAACAAATCATTATTTAAGACTACTTCAATACCTTCATCATATCACCTTTTAAATGATTCGACTCGGATATTCCATTTAAAAGATATCACGAGTTTAAATAATAGAAAAGACTCCGCTCGGCTAGCTATGCGTTGAAGAAGTACGGGAGGGGTCAAGGGAGTCAAGGGAGTTCTTTTTTTATGTTATTATGCCCGTGCGAAGCCGGGATGGGCTGCTAGTATCTTAATATTTTAAATAAAGTAAATCATAGTCAACATAATATTTAGGGATGAATGAATGAAACACATGAATGAATGAATAACAATTAATTATACTATTAGGTAGGTATTTTGCCTGTCCTCAGCTTGGATACAGTACGAAGGGAAAATGAGTCAATACTTTTTTACCTGAAAGAATGTAAAAAACTTCATCTACTTACCATTCTATCGTGCGCCACACGCGCTACGGTATCCACACTAATTACAGATCAAATGTTATTTGTTCGGCAATTATTTATGTTTTCATTACTTTGCAAGGAGGTATAAATAATGTCTTCTGAAATATCTCCCTCGTCTATAAAATCATCCTGTATTTACGCTTCGGCACGGTTTTCTTGAGCTGGCGTTTGGAATCCAGTTTTTCAGGGATCAGGAATATAATTGTTAATTGTCAAAGTATAACAAGATAATGCTTTTTATGCTTTTGTGGCATCCACGCCCCTATATAATTTCCCTCACTTCCGAGCGACAGTATCAACGGGATATTACAGTTCGGTGACAGATGATGAACGCTGATTGCGTTGAAAGTGAAGGTGTGGAGTGAGCGATCACCGGTGGCAATGACACGGCCCCGGCTGCAGTGACCCAGATGCGCCGGCGCACTGCCAGCCGGTGAACAGTGGTGCCAGCTTACGAATTTTACCGCAAAATTTAGAGATTTACAAGTGACACCGGGAATTTTTGAAGCATTAATTTCAGGGATAATAATAACATATCGTGACGCTTTCAGGGTGAGTTCAGATACATCAATGGCCGTATCCACTTTGCCTTTATATCAGCGCACCTAATAGCCATTCTCGGAACACTTATAAATGACGTTTCTATTAGACACGGGCTTCCTCGCAATGTTTTCCTTTACCGGTGAGCATTTGGTGCCTAAATCCCTACATACTCTGAAAAACTCACCGGGATTCGAAGATATGATCATTCGCGTTGAAGCGCATGGATATTGGTCTCTTATCCACTAAGCCACCCACTAAAAATTTTTAAAAATTCCCTGCAACTTTCTAAAAATAACACTTTTCTGTATTCTCATACAAAAAAATCATTATAAGTCATTTTGAACTTTAATACCACACCATAAAGTTTAAATGTTAGTGGACGGGTTCCGGGAAGGCAAAACAATTATTGAGTGACGTATAAATATTAATGTAAATATTTGTCAATTTTTATACATACAACATTAAGGCCAGGTTCCTTCAAACAATTTCTAAAAAATCTGACGGGGAAGCTATTAACATTAAAAAAAACAATGTGACTTTGTTTTAGAGAAATAGGGCAGAACAAGGTCTGCCGGGACTGCTAGATTTAAATATTTTTAAAAGTACTTACCTGCATATTTTTTCTCACGCCGATTCTCTATAGTAAGTAGGTATATTTTTGTTTAAATTATAATTTTCTATGTATTACATACAACACAAAGAAATTTCTTTGTGTTCTGATCCTGATTTCTGTCTCTTGTTGCTTTTAAAAACAATATAATCAATAAATAATTATATACGTATATAAAAAAAAAACATATTAGTCAACAATTGATTGAGTAAAGCGAAAGGTATCCATAACAGACAAGAAACAATTCCATTTAAATAATAATAAACTGTATCTATATTAGAGTAAAGTGTAAAATAAAATGATTTTGTTTATTTATAGATATATAGCTTTCCTTGTGCTTCTATATGACAATATGGGATACATTAATACCTAGTTTTATTTTATTATAGATTTGAAATTCCTATTTTATATCAATGTAGATTTAAAAGAAATCGGGATTTTATAAAAAATATTGTAAGAGCAAATTTTTAGCAGCGATTGGCAACACTTTTGATTAGATTCTGTTAGCGCCCGCCGGACCGGTCCTGCGCAGGCGCCTCCGATAGTTGCCAAATTGCACCATTCTCGTTCATTGTACACAACACTTTTACTTTCTCACGTCTCTATTTTTGAAGTACTCAAACTTTTATCCCTTAGGTTGAGATTTATTGACGTCACAATCCATACTAAAACTGTTATATTCAATCACTAAAAGCTCCTAGGTATTTATCTCAGCAGTAAATATTTGATCATGAGTGTGAACTATTCTATCTACAATGATGTCTGTACACCCCATGTTTTTTGTAACCCAGGGGAAATCCATCATGGATCGTCAGGGGGCAGTGAGGTCCGCCCCCCGGTATGCCGGACTCCTACCGACTAAAACCCCTGGGGTGCTCTTTCAGTCACGTTTGCACCAGTCCTCAGGTAGACCGAGGACTTCCGAGTAACGTACACCCTACTTACTTAACTTTTGCTTCCCGTTCCGTATTAAGACACCTTTTTTTATTTGGAGTAAATCCTTATAGAACCGTCTCTACCGCAATTTTGTCGTCCGTCACGTGCCATACGCGTACCGGTTAAAAAGCCCAAAGTGACTACCTCTACGCATAAACGTGGACTTTGGATCCTGGAAAAAACGCTGCTTTCCCCAGCATTGCGCAATGCTCTGCCGACATAACTAGGGACGTTAGTCGCTTGCAGATAGCCTCCATCCTTACCTGCTACGGATTTTGGATCAACTGATCGGCCGGGACTGATGCACCGACGCTGTTGCCGGCACCCCGACGTCTTCTTCGAGCGGTATTGCCCCTCTGCCGCTCCTGCTCTACATCTTCTTTCTGGGAAATGATATCCTCATAGAAGGAGACCACAGCCCAGCAGTTTTTGTTCTCTGCCAACATGGTTGACACCACTGCCGGCAGACCGTGATATTAAACCAATATTAACTGAACGTACATACATAAACTGGTCCCAAAACGTGACTCACTTTGCCGATCTTTGTACTTGTAGCCTGAAAACAAATTCTACGTCTAAGCCTTTAGTTATTCATATAGAAACCTTCGGAATATATTTAGGTTGCCGAGACGATGATTGTCATTGTACCCTCGTCTCTTTCCCGTCTGATAAGGTATAATAACCCTTGTGCCTATAATAAACAAGACAGAAAGGCACAAACAAGTCTCGGTCATAGATTTTTCAATAGAGTTCAAGCTCCACAACATTAATTAGTCAAAAGGTATTGAGTGAATGTAGATTGGTCGCTTTGATGTTGATGACGTCTACTTCAATGGTCCGCACTTGACCGGCTTAAAATCTTTTGATTAAGTTGGCGCTCATTAGATTGTCTTTGATGATATTGATTTTGACTTTCATTCTACGCTGACTGGACCCGGCGAAGTACGCACTGCCTAACAATCATATAATGTCGTGTTTGAGTTTTAGTTAATCCACTCCCACTCTCCCTCTCCACCCTGACCATTCTCATTCTTCCCTCCCGTTCTAATTTTCCTTCCATACTTCTTTGGAACTTTCAATATTTCAAAAGTGTCTAATTTACTGTGCAGTAGTTTTTATATTTAATTCCACATGAACATTCCTACAAAATATTGGAAATCTTAGAGGATTTGTCTTATCCATCGGTGACAACCTTTATAAATATGGCAGGCGTTTAAAAGCTTCCCAGTAAGCCCATATTCTGGTCGGACTTACCGATTCTTCTGACCAGTTGTTGTTACTTCAATTCCAGCACGTACTACAAAGTTAGTACATCAGGCTTTAGAATTATTACCAGCTAGTGTATGACCTTCCTTCCATGATATAAAGTCCTCTAAAAGTGGTGTCACAACTTTGGAGTAGGTCGACATGATCACGGCGACTATAAACCAATAGTCTTTCCCTTAGTTGCGCTGGGTTTTTGGACGGCGCTGTTCTTAATATCAGATCCAACGTGTCCACTTTACTGTGCTAGTAAAATGATAGTAGACACCAACCGTTGGGCTAGAACAGTTTAAGGTCGGGTAAGGTGCGATGGAACGATCTATGCTGGGCTCTCAAAAATCAAAGGAATAGATATTGCTCTCCGTATTAGTAAGCTGAAGTAGCAGTGAATCGGAAAACTTAGCGAGGAGCAAATGAGAAAAACAGAAGATCACGCTCATTGATCCCTAGAAGAGACCTATGTCCAACAGTGGGCTAAAGCAGGGTAATTTAGTGAGCACACCATGCCTGAAAAAACAACAAAGACCATTAATAGCAAAGTAACATCCATCTGTAGGCGCAACGATCTTGCCGGAGTGCGCAAATATCTCTTCACGTTTTGTTTGAAAGACCCCATATCATAGGAAAGTGGGAGCACGTTCGCCGGAAGACTAATCCGCAGCCCAACCACTTGGCTCAAATAAGAGTTAGAGGACTCCTTAATTCTACCCGGGGTATGACTCACCGTGTACCCGTGACTCCGATAACCCGCACACGTGGTCTTTTATGGAAGGCAGAAAGTGGAACAAGATCAAATAACTTTTCAGAAGACTCGCCGTGATTCAGATAGTAGAAAACGCTTATTGAAGCAATATCTGCGCAACTGGAGCGAATCGAAATGCTTAGCAACGTCTAGATCATTCACGATGAGGAAAGCCCTCTGCTGGAACATATTCAGAGCGTCGAGTGGGTGCTGAGCAGAACTATCCCAGAGATGCGAACAGTATTCCATTTTTGGGAGTCGAAGCTGCTCGCGTCCGTAGGCTTTACCCTAGTTTCCCTACACGTGACTCCTGGGTGATGCTAAACGAGCAGCGGCGAGGTGGTAGGGCGTCGGTGCCCGTCTGGATCGCGACCACAGTACATGGGTGTAAAGCCCGTCATAGTGACCAGTTTTGGCTTGTCGCGTTTCGGGATGAGCTTGTGTATATCCAGTAGCTCATATACCTTGAGACCTTCAGTCGTGGTATATGCGGGCCGACATGACGATGTAGACTATCAATGGATTTTCATCCTTTGACAGTCGCTTTCGTTTTTGGACTACACTGTACTTACCATCAGGAACTCTGTAGTCACTATGTCGAGCCAGTGTAAAAAAAAGTGTTGATAAAGTAATAAAATTCTATCAAACATAAACAATTGGATATTGTTAAAAGCAATTACTCAGAACAAAACTATCCCGCGGTATTTAAATTCAAAGTTCCACAACAAAGCCAGTATTAATTATAATTTGTTGACTCGATTTGAGTAGAGGTTTCGTTTGTTCCTGCGGCAGATTATTGCTTTAACTATTTGCGGATGGATTTTGCTAGGGATTGATATCTGGTAGCGAAATTTTATGCAATTCATTTGTGGTATATATGGTTGATTCGACGAACGTAATGTTAATCTCCTTCCCTTTCCCCTCTTTGTTTTGTTTTTTTTTTGGACATTACTCTACAACTATACCGAGCTTAGAGGATAAGCATTTAAGGAGCTCAGCCAGCGATTTATGGGTTGGATGGCAACGCGAGGACATCCTAGTGGGTACAACCTCGACTTGGGCAGACAGCTAGGGAAAGAGACCTAACTGAACTACTAGCATTTTTTTTTTCAAATTATGTATGGATTTAGGCACAACGTGCTCACCTGTGAAGCAAAACATTGTGAGGAAACCCGCACGGCATCTAACAGAAATGTCATGTGTACTAGTGCTGTGAGAGCGGCGATCAGCTACGCTACTGGTCACGTTGGGCACGACAAATAAGCACAAAGTGGATACAACCACGAACGTAAATTTCACAGTTGTGTAACACAATAGGTAAAGTTTAACCCTAAATATCGTTTTATACAAGTACAAAGTAGATTTAGTTTGTTGTTGCAAGCTGCTTCCATTTTCGCTTTATTTAAAATCCACCCGCAATACAATCCTCCAGTAGTTTGTTGAAACAAGAGATCGCTTTCTATCGATCAGCTTATGAAGCGACGGAACTTTGTCAAAGGCTTTATCTCAAAGCGATTTTCGAATAAAGAGCGTTATGTTTCAGGCAAACAAAAACCTAGAGATTATCAACAAATCCTAATTTTCAAGCTGGAAGTTCTGTTGTGATTACGACTGCTGTGGTCTCACTTTCGTCGTTTTTATCCTGCTTAAATCAAATTTCAAAGTGAACTAGATAGGATTACAAATGGCTAGAAATGATATTACGACATTGATTTTCGCCGGCTAAAGTTTGTATCAATTGCATACTAGATAATGTATCAGACTCCGTCAAATCACCCGT
Source organism: Automeris io (assembly GCA_036320925.1). Lineage (NCBI taxonomy): Eukaryota > Metazoa > Arthropoda > Insecta > Lepidoptera > Saturniidae > Automeris > Automeris io. The sequence continues at coordinate 209,823 of JAUDJH010000036.1, forward strand.
CGTTATCCGTCATAGTGACTCGCTTCGTTTTGCGTTTACGAATCAGCTTGTGTATGGCCAGTTATTCGTATAGCTAGAGAGCTTCCGTCGTTGTATTTGTTTTATAATTTACAGACGTATGTTTCGCCTCAATTACAACTGGTGGAAGGTAAGGATGAGATACTTTGAATTTAGTAATTATCAGATTATAACTAAATACATTTATTAACCGTTTTCTTGATAATGTATCTGTGGACAGAGATGGGCAAAATGTAATCTGATTAATCATGAACGATTACAAAATGTAGTCGTAATTTTAATTTTCTTGGCCTATAATCATGATCCATTTAAAACATTAAGAAATGATAAATGTGTATACAATCTGGGATTTTGTAGTGTTTAAAACATAAATGAGCAAAATGCAGTCATATTAATGGTAAAAAACGTAAAATGTAATCGTTAATCATTTTTATTAATCTGATTACATTTTGCCCATCTATGTCTGTGGAGATACATCAGAATTTACAAAACCTATTGCCATAAGTTTTTAGCGCAAACTTAATACAATATTATTATATGAATATTTAGGTAATTTCTCAGTTTTTGAACGCACGGTTAGTTTCTATTAGACATCCCTGGAACATAAGGGTTAAACGGTATGAATATTATTTTGATATTGAAAGAAAGAACATTCTGCCAAGTTAAGGGTTAAATGACCAAGTATAATTAGGTAATGTGTTTTATGCTTTTATGGGATGCACGCTACTGATTGTGAATTATTATTAATTTAAAGCGACCTGAATCTAGAACACGGAAACGCAGAGACTTGTGGCAGGTCGCGTCAGCTCCGCCCTGCCGACCGATTCGCTTGACATCCATTCATATCATCTCAACGACGCGCTTTAATAGGAATGCGTGGTCAAAATGCCGTCTCTACCTTTTATTCAACAGCATATATTTCTCATTTATTCCTGTTTACGCTATCAGTTCAAAGAGTTTATTCTTATTAATACCCAAATCACTTACATGAGAACATTTTTTAGAACCTGACTAAAGTAGCAAGAGCTCACTTGGCATAAACATAACTATATATTTTTGATATTTCTGTTTAATATTTGAGAGTGATTATATTGTTCGGAAGTAAGTAAATCGAACAGTTAAATAATACAAATTCGAAAGTTCAAATTTCACTCACTTATTTATATAGTCACTCAGCATCCCGGCTAGAACTAAGAAGTTCTCTAACCCTTACCTTTGCTTAGTCATTGAGCTGAGGATTAGTCTTCCGGCGAGCGTATGCCCACTGTCCTATAACAGGGTCCTTTGAACGAACCGTGAAGAGATATTGTTGCGAGGCATGATTGCTGCTTCTATCTATTGGTTTTTTCACTAGTTATTCGTTTTTGAACTGGACCATTCTTGGCATGGCGTGGTGTGGTCACTGTGACGATTCAGGATTTTAAAAATTAAACGAATATTCTTAAAGATTTCAAATATTCAGTTTGGACCAGAAATTGACTTTCTGTCGGGCGCTAAAGTCAGCATCACATTACTGTTTATCTTCTGTCATGTTTTCTCATTTACTCTCTAGTATAATTTTTTATGTATTTACGCCATACAAACCGTTATAGCATGTAGGCGTAACCCGATACGCTCTTGTCGCCCTAAGGGTCGTTAGGGTGTTACGAGACGTGCGGGGTGAGAGGATGCGCGCGCGCACGGGACGCTTAGAAGTTAGTCGACTACCGAGACCCAAGGCGGGAGTACGTGCGTGTACGTCGCAGTTCGGTGTGCCTTAAAGTGCAAATAAACTGTAAAACGCCAAATTCATATCTTACTATAACCACACCCACGACCACCGGTCATACCGTATAATTTAAATAAAATCAGAAGACCACAATGCATTACCTCGCGACAGATTTAAAAAATTTCATATTGGTCTGCCCCAAAAGAGTTCACTTCTGGGACGTGCTAGTTGCTTTAAGTTACTTATTGAATCTTAATTTTTTTTTTCTTAAACAAGGTAATTCTGCGGTGTATCGAATTCTTACCGGCTATAAACTCCTGGGTACTCTTTCTGTCTAGTAGTTGCCAGTCTGTAGGGCATACTCACCCTGCCACGGAACGGGCGCGCAGCAGGCCTGTTTGGGCCAGCTCAGAACAATAGGAGTAGGGAGCTAAGTGGCTTGCCTTTCGGTTTTCTATAGACTATACTCTGGAGAGTGTGCGGCTGAGTTGTATGATTTAGTTCCACCCTCCCCCTTCTACCATAAATTGACGAGACGCCGTGCTGGTTTGCACCCTTTTGTGGTTGACATTCCTGCTGCTCGCACTAAGCGATTTGCCTCCTCCTTTTTGCTGCGTACCGCGAAGGAGTGGAACTCGCTTCCTGCGTCGGTGTTTCCGGCGTCTTATGGCATGGGAATCTTCAAACGTCGAGTGAATCGGTATTTGCTGGGTGAGCGCGCTCCATCGTCGGCCTCATCATGACTTTCCAGCAGGTGAGATTGAGGTCAAACGCAAGCCTGTATGTAATAAAAAAAAGGGAAAATGTATTCTACCTTTTGATCACCTGTTGGGTCTCTGTGCCGGAGTACGTACACCGCCGACCTTATGTACCTAGGGTTAGTAGACTCCCTCAAGTCCTATTGGCCATATTAACGTCACGGTGAAATAATATTGTTTTTTTTTTACGAGGAGTAGAATTCTTCATAGGAACTTTAGGAACAGTGTCGGAGTAACGACCTTGGTGAGTTCTGACACACCTGACTTTTTATACTAACGAATAAAAAACTCTTGGGTACTCCTACGTCTGTTTCGTCCTTTGGTATCGTGTCGGATACCATCCGTATGTGGTGGATGTTCCTTATATCCGCATGAGAAGATTCGCTCCTACATTCATCATGGTCAAGGTCGCGAGCTAGCCAATCCTGTCTAGCCATGATTGTCAGATCGCTTTTTCATTCGCCGATAACGCTTAAAAATTACCATCACCGATATTCTCTAATTCCTCCAATCCCATTTCATCTTGAAACCACTAGACGCCGCGTCCGATGGGGTGGACGTTCGGACGGAGAGCTTCGCATCTACATTCATCATGCGAACAGCTAAGGGATGGCATATGCTACCAGCGGCCATATTTCCGCGATCTTATGACCTGGGAGTCTTTAAAAGAAGAGTGAATAGGCATTTGTTAGGCGGACGCGGTTCATCATCGGACTCATCTTCACCTTCCACCAGGTGTGATTGAGGTCAAGCGTTCGCCTATAAGTTATAAAAATTAAATAGATAAATAAATTCCTGTGCTCAAAAGTAGTCGTTTTCCGGGAGTACATGTAAACTGTTGCCCTACACACGGGCAGCTATGGCGCGAGGATGCGCAGGTCATAGCGTGCAAAAGCTCTCTGCTAGCGACCCATACTGACCAATGGTGGTGGTAGCCTCCGTGGTTTGTTCGGCCGCCTCCTAGAGAATGATCTGCTCCGCGTAGTCGAGCAGTTCCAATCGGTCTTGCTGCCGCCCATAGTTTTGAATTGCGTGACCTTTTATAAGAATAATATGACCCTTAGGGCGGCTTGCACTAACGAATTAATCTAGTTTAAGCTTGTATAAAACGCTTATTAATTGTATGGGTTTGATTCCATCTCAATGATGATTTCAGTTTAAGTGTTATTACAACTAGATTTTGATTTAGTGCAAAACAATAAGTACAGATCTGCGTTAAATAGCATTTTATATAACTCTAAACTAGATTTAATTTTTAGTGTAAGCCGCCCTTAATTTTATCCATAGCTGTTGCAAATTTATATACATATTTCGCAATTTTACGTTGCTCGAATGTTTCAATATTTTAGGATAACAAACTCGCAAACTGTTAACATTTAAAACTTTTTTATTTGTTTATTTTAACACGAAAGAAAGTTTAACTTTGACGCTTTAATTGGAAATAACTTTCAACGACTAAATTAATTGTTGACAAAGTTTGACATCTGTAAATAGAAGTCCTTTTTTTATATTAACTTAAAAATAACACGTGGAAAACGAGCTTAGAGCATTATATAAGATATTTTATAATACATTGCCGTAAAATATTGCATAAAATGTATTATATTGGACGCGGAAATGAAATGTCAGCAAAACGCTCGCTCGTTTTTATCTTGCAGTCAAGAAAACTGGAGTGCACCTTTAGTGTCGGGACGCATGACGCGCTGCGGCGCCGACGCGGCTCCCTACCGGTATTCGAACCTATGAGCTTTCGCGTTGCTGCGCATGGAAACCGTTCCGTTATCCACTAGGCTGTAGAATGGTCTTCCGGCGAGAATGTTTCCACCGTCCTATGATCTTGGCTCCTTTAAACGAAGCGTGAGGGAATACTTGTGCAAGGCATGATCGCGGCGACTATCGATTGTTTTTCTTTGCTGTTGTTAGTTACAGTCTTGTTTTGGACAGCACTATACTTACCATCAGGTGTAATGTGGCCACTTTCCCGAGTCAGGATAAAAACATAAGCCTCCAGAGCCAGGTTATTTAATTAAATACAGAATGCATTGTTTAGTCGTTTCTCCTATCTCCTAACAGTGGGGTGAAAGACCCCAAGCAAGTGACATAAAACCAAGCGCGTTTACAGTTGTGAGTGGATGTAGGTCGGTTCGTCTCAGGTCTAGGGTTGTCACCGATGCCCGTATTCGTATCCGAAAGTATCGGATATTCATTTTAAGCAACACGTTAATAAAGTTTCTTATACTAAAGAAGTGCTGAAGGGCGCACTTCAAGTAAAAATACTGAGATTTATTCTTAGATATATAGCGTTTTATGGACTACTGGACTGTACCTGCCTCTCTCGGGACTAGTCACCGCAATGAGGCTGCACAGGCGTCGGCTCCTCGTCAGCTCCAAACTCCTCAGCGGTCGCACGGACACAAGTCGCTACGCGCTCGCGCATGTATAGCGGAGAGAGAGATAGAGATTCACTCGCGGAACAGTCTTCGTATTGACAGTTGGCTAACGTCTTTGTAGAACACTAGCGCGGGTTTGAGCGGGAGCGGGTTCGTTCTTATTCCACGGACGCGGGCTTTCACTAGAGATGGAGAAAGAGTCACTCGCGATAAGTCTTAGTAATAACAGGCTAATGTCTTTGTAGCACGTTAGCGCGGGTTTTAGCGGGAGCGGTGTATAAGAACATGGTTTCTCCGCGGCCTCGGGCGTGTCACTGATTACTCTTTTGAAGCATTTTGAAAAGCGTCGCTTGCTTATTTTGGCGTCATAATGCGATGATTTTTTAGCGTGAAAGAGCGGTTTGTCCTAAGTGTGGAAAAGGGAAGGAACATATAAGGATAGCGGGTTAAATGTTGAAATTGGCTTGTCCAGATGAAAATTAACACATTCGTCGACACGTCACCCAAATATGGGTTACGCTTTTTTTATTGACGTTATTAGGATTCTTAAAAGCAACTTAATGGAATAAGCACACTTATATGTAAACGTAACTTATATACGACATTAAAATACTGAAAATATTCACATTATAAAATACCTTTTATGACGCATTCTTTTCGTTAAAACGCATTTTATTCGAATAACAAAATTTGTGGTAATTAATCGAAGATAATAATATCGTAATACTCAAGCTACATTGTTTATATATCACTTGTTTACGTTACGATGTAGCGATAGTTGGATTTGGGCCCCCGTGAGTAACACAAACGAATCGCGCTGGGCGACGAACGTGTTAAAGATGAGAATAATTTATACTTGTTCGATAATTGATCTAAACCGAACCAGGGATAGATTAATATTACTTTTTTTGGCGATTCAAAATTGCTTTGAAGTATGCCTATTTGTATTCCATTATATTTCATTTCGCATTAGTACCTTGGTGTTTAAAGACTAATTAATGTAGAAAAGTAGATAAAAATACTGATTTGTGTATATCTTTAACCAAAATAGTTCGTATATCCGAAACAAATTAAATATCCGGAATTTATATTAATATCCGAAAGTGATAACCCTACCATTCCCACTCGAGGCACGGGTTTTCTCCCTGCCCTCCTAGTCTGTGAGGGGGCACCGCTGTCGTGCCTTTCGTTCATAAAAACAATCGAATCGATGATTTTATTATTGGAACTGTGGGAAAAGTTTGAATCCCCACCGCGCCCCCGTCTTTATGCTGAGTTGTGTCAACGATACGTCGAAATGTATTGCGAAACGAGAATACTCGTATTCATAGAAGCATTAAAGCCTTGCTTGTGTGTGTTTGTCCAGAGGCTCGCATACCTAGAGACCTCCAGTCGTGACGCGCGCGCAGTGTGTTAACAGATTTCATCTTTTGGTAATTGCTGTCATTTTTTGACTGCGCTATACTTACCATCAGTTGCATTATAGTCGATATTTAATAAGAATATAGTAATATTTTGTCATATTACAATTATCAATATATTTAACCATTATTTGGGAGTCGAAGCTGCTCGCGCCCGTAGGCTTTACCCTAGTTTCCCTACACGTGACTCCTGGGTGGTGCTAAACGAGCAGCAGCGAGGTGGTAGGGCGTCGGTGCCCGTCTGGATCGCGACCACAGTGCATGGGTGTGAAGCCCGTCATAGCGACCAGTTTCGGCTTGTCGCGTTTCGAGATCAGCTTGTGCATATCCAGTAGCTCATATACCTAGAGACCTTCAGTCATGGTATATGTGGGCCGACATGACGATGTAGACTATCAATGGATTTTCATCCTTTGATAGTCGCTTTCGTTTTTGGACTACACTGTACTTACCAACAGGTGCTCTGTAGTTACTATGTCGAGCCAGTATAAAAAAAAAAATTATGGATGGGCAAAATGTAATCAGATTACAAAAATGATTAACGATTACATTTTACATTTTTTACCATTAATAGGACTGCATTTTGCTCATTTATTTTTTAAACACTCCAAAATCCCAGATTGTATATACCTTTATCATTTCTTAATGTTTTAAATAGATTTAATCATGATTACAGAGCAAGAAAATTAAAATTACGACTACATTTTGTAATCGTTCATCATTAATCAGATTACATTTTGCCCATCTCTGTATTTAACCCTTCTCTTGATAACGTATCTGTGGAGATACATGAGAATTAACAAAATCTAGTGCCATAATTTTTTAAGCGCAAACTTAATATTTTTATATGAATTTTTAGGTAAATTCTTAGTTTTCGAACGCACGTTTATTTTTTTCTAGATATCCTTGGGTCATAAGGATTAAGGCAGTAGTAGTGATTTTGATATTAAAAAAATAATTTCTGCCAAGTTAAGGGTTAATTGCTGTTTTTTCTTTTTATATCCCGGGGGAAAATCCTTCATCAGGGACGCTGTGAGGGCAGTGACCCCGGTGTGTCATACTCCTACTGACTAAAAACCCCCGGGGTGTCCCTCTGATTGCTCCACCCGGGCCTGGGAAGCCAAATTCATCCAGACGCCCAGGGAACAAGAAGCCTTGTTAAGGCTACCTCTTTGGAAGGGTTAATTGCTTACATCATGGGTCGGCAACCTTTTCTTGTATAAAGGCCACAAACATTATGAGCATATTGGTGCGGGCCATATTTCATCTAATAAACAAATGTTTTTTTAGATAAAACTAATCTTTACATTTTTTACCATATTTATTGTTATTCTCATTTTGAAGTAATAGGTACAAAATTAACTAAGGCTTATAAAGCGAATGCAATTTTTAAGGCTGCACTTGTTTTTTCAAGGTTTTTAATGTCTGCTTCCATTTTAGATGCTAAATGTGTCTTGTCTTGTCTGTCATGGGTCATTCGAGAACAATGCTTATTTTTCGATAGTTAATTATTGAAAATTATTCTGCGGAACGGCTCATACTTGCGCGCACCGTAGTGTCTTACGGGCCGTTGGTTGCCAACCCCTGGTTTACATCATCGTTTTAAAAGTAAAAACAATGTCTTAACTAAGACTAGAAACTTTTATGCACATTTCGTGGGCCCTTCCATCTAAGACAGTCTCTTAAACTGGGTAGTCAGCGATGCCGCACAAACCATTTATATCAATCAGGTAACAAATGTCGAGCGCTTCCGAGACGCATTGCAGCTGGTCCGAGGTCCCTCGTTATTTCCACGGCGCAACCGGTACTTACGTCGTTATTGTTATGTTGTTATTGTTAATACCAAGTTTTACGGCTCTGGGTACAAGTCTACACTAACATGACGTTTCCATTAGACTCCTTTTGGATTTCCTTACTATAATTTTCTTCACCGTTGATATTGTGGTACCTAAATGCAAAATTTATTTTAAAAAGCCCAGACGTCTGTATCAGGATTTGAAGCTACAGCCATTCGCGTTGACGTGCTTCGAAACCGATCCTTGTTCACTAGACCACCACAGTCGCTGTTATTATTTAATAAATTTAACATGAGACACGAATTGGTGTTATCAAGACAGCATCGTTGGAACTTTACAAAGTGGTCGCATTGGCAAGCTGACCTATTTCTTAATATATGTTTACATACGCATTGTATCTTCACAAATTGATTCGAAGAAATAAATCGCGCTCTGTAAAAATAGCTAAAACGTGGAAACGAAACAGTCGAATGAGAACTTCTTAAAGATTATTTTAAAGGTCACCTCGTGCTTGTGTCTTCCCAAACCAGCTTCTATAGTTTGGGATCTATAATAACAAGTTGGTCAGAAAAAGTATTTTTATATATATACAGCAAAAGAAATATCGGTAAATTAGCAATAGAGCTCAATGTCACGTCAATTCACATAACAAATAACGCGCGCAGTGTATGATAATTGTTTCAACTAAGTTATGAAGGCCAAACGAGACTCAATGGAATGAAAGTGAAAACTAGAATGAGTTAGTTGCGTCGGAATCTGACTTTTGTGTTCACAGCACTTCTGCATTAGACTGGATTACTTTGTGAAGTTGTTTACTTATTCATAATGTCTGAGCAAAGGCTCCGCTTTCGAGTTTTAGTACCTTCGGGCAAAAAAAATACATTAGATAAAACTTATGAACAGAAAATTTTAACTAAAGTCTAAAGTTCCTAGCAAGCGTCCAACTAAAACTAATTGATCTGATTGTTAAGTTACTTATAATAAATATCCGATTATAGATCGATATCTAGCTGAAGTCAATATCGATTAATCGGCTACTTTTTCTGGTAATCCAGGGTAAAATCCTACAAAGTACCACCACAACCGCTGTGAAGGCTCCTGCTGACTACATACCCCTGTAATGTTCCTCACACAACTCTACCTGGGCATGGAAACCTAATTCTCCCAGTAGCCCGCGGAAAGAATAGCCTATTTAGGCTCCTCCTCTGTGAGAGGGTGATGTAAACAGCCCGCCTCTCCGGACCTCTCTGTAAGGCGGCACTGCGTGACACCATCGTCTCATCGGAGCGACAGAGTCCCTCAAATATGTCAAGTCAAGACAGCAAGTCGTGACCACAGCACACAAGAGCATAGACCGTCATAATGACTAGCTTTGGACTGTCGCCTTTCGGAATCAGCGTATGTATATCTAGTTGTATGTACATACACCTACAGGACTCTCGTCGTGTTATATATGGGCCGACATAGCAATGGCGACTTCCAACATATTTTCATTCCTTGGTGGTCGTTCCGGTTCTTGGACTACACAATACTTTCCGTCAGGTGTACTGTAGTTACTTAGACGAGCCAGTAATTTAAACCACAGTGCACCTTTATGCAGAATGACAAGGTTATACAATTCTACTGATCTTGATATATCCAATGATAAAATTTTGAAACTCGGGACAAGGATGTTATTCGAGAGAATTGTGGCATATGTTTTATCATAAGGTTTGTTCCGTTTTAAAACGGTGCACGCTTTACAGGCTGACGCTTGACTTCAATCACACCTGGTGGAAGGTGAAGATGAGTCCGATGATGAACTGCCACCGCCCAACAAATGCCTATTGTTGCTCGCCTATTCACTCTTCTCTTAAAGGCTCCCAGGTCATTAGATCGCGGAAATATGGCCGCTGGAAGCATATTCCACCCCTTAGCTGTTCGCATGACGAATGTAGAAGCGAATCTCTCCGTCTGAACGTCCAGCACATCCGACACGGCGTCTAATGGTTTCAAGATGAAATGGGATTGGAGGAATTAGAGAATATCGGTGATGGTAATTTTTAACCGTTATCGGCGAATGAAAAAGTCACGGTTAGACAGGATTGGCTAGCTCGCGACCTTGACCCGCGCGATTTTATCTATTCCCTATTTATGTCCGCCCTCGCGGAAGCAACCGCTGTAAATATCGCTCGTCCCTCAACAATTAACCTATCGACGTGATTACGGACCGTTTTGTTTACACTTCACGGCATTATAATCACCTTTAGATAAATGCAGCTCATGTGTGGTCATGTTTGCGATGTGTCCAGTTTCAGAATGCTTTTATACGAGGCTCGTATGTATGCATTACAGTGTCAAATCAAATTTCACACCATACTACCTTTCACACTTCATTCTTCCATCCATCCGCTGAAAAGAGTTGAGTGGCGTCCTTTATTTGCTCAAAAATTTACAATATAATCTTAAACCTAACTTAAGCCTACATTATAAATTTAAAAACGAAACTAAACAAACTACAATCTTAACCAACTTACGAATAAAAACTAACTTAAGCCTTAAAATGAAAATAACAACAAAGGAAGATTTATTTTACAATTAAAACTTAATCTAACACAAAGTATGTAAGGAACTGTGAGCGGGAAGCCGTGTCAGTGTTGAATATTGTTCTCAAACTGCGCGATATAGCCGCGGTAATGGAACTGTCTAGGCCAATGGTGCTCAAACAGTCGGCCGCGATAGCTTCTTGAGTTTCCTTGGAAAATATTGCCCGATATCGGCGATTCACAGTTTTTTTGTTGAGATTTACATAATTAACATTTAACGTGATTCACAGTGAAACCAAAGCGTCCCTTAATACTTTTTAACACTTTCCTCACTTAGCGCTATTTGTTTGTGTTTCTCCCGAGCCCCAAATCCGTCTCTCCCCGCGCCGCAATGTAAACAATACGCAGGAATATTATCAATATTATAACTCGAATATTATGATCATAATTACAATATTATTACATTTTAATATAAATACATATAAACAACATATAAATTTTAAAATATATAAACATGTAGACCTACAGGGGCGAGGCGTAAGGCCCAAGCCACCGGTAGCTAGGAGCTCAGAGCGAGGAACCTCCTAACAATGCGTGCCGCAGCGAGTAGAACTGCCTTCTGTATCCGGCTCTTGATCCAACAACCAAGCGAGAGCCTCTTAAGGTGGTAATAATAATTATTATATAAATACTCTTCTATTTATAGCAAAGATTTTGTTTATCACCTCAAATGTGTGTGTAGTCTTTTAACGAAAGACACGCGACATAGTATATATACTTAATGTAATAAGGTTAAACAGCTATTCAAAATACTTGCCATGATGCAGACGGAGGAAAACTCAGTGAAGAAATATCTTTACAAATAGAGCGGTTTAAGATGCATAGTTACGTCTGAATCATTCATGTCCCCTCGCTGCAAACTCTCCAGGGTGTCGAGTAAATACTGACCAGAACCGTCCCAGAGATGCGGATGCATGGCGTGATGTTTTCGTGCCTCTGAGGGCCTGGACGTGTGGAGACCCGTCGCGAGGCTAGCATTATCCAAAGTGAATCCATCATCACGAGCCAACGACCTTCCTGCTAGAGTGCACGGCTGAGGAGGGAAAGAGCGCGCTTAAACAGCTGTTCTAGTTAGGGAAAAGGTACAATTGATATTGACAAATAGTTACTAAAACTATTTCTGTCACCGCTTTTATGAATAACTCGCACAACGGATTTTTGAGGACCTTGGGACGGATGCCAGGGTTTATCCATGAGTTTGTTCGTGTATACTCAGTACGCATTCATTCCTTACATTGAACAAACGATAATAGAGAAGGCGCTACAATAAAAATGTCTTATTTATTCGATAACGTATCGTAGTCCTCTATATTTTTAAACAATTATTTAGTCTTTTAATTTTACACATCATTATATTTCTTATATGTTACTGTAAACTCGAAATGCGGAAAACCTTAACATATTTCAACAAATCCTAATTATAAAATATATATAACGAGATAATACGGGTGATTTTATAAACACGCATCTTTACTAGTAACCAAATAGCACAATACTAGTTTTTATAATGCTTACTTAAAAACATATTTTTAAACAAATTTACAACCCATATTTCTAACTTCAGGGTTAATTTATAGACGAAGGAGATATTTTAGGATACAATAATATATAACTAATAAAAATGTAAATAACTATAAATAATGAAAAATTAAAACAATAAATAAACCTTTCGGGCAGTTAAAGTCAAAATCGCAGCGCTTATAATTTCCCAAAGGCTTTTTGGATTGATCTACCCAGAACTCAGGGCTTAATCATCGTAGAAAGCTCATAGGTAGGTAAAATTAAATGAAATTAGATTATCTAAAAGAATTAAAGGTAAAACTATAGAATAAAAAAATAAGGTTCATAGATCAATTTGAAGAACGAACAGAAAAATTTTGGAAAAAAAAATCCGGTATGGACCATATCTTATAATTTTAGAAGAACTGCTCGTGAAATAATGTTAACATTTAAAACTAAAAACTAGGCGCTTGAAGCACAACCTTATTTAGTTAAAACTTCTATAGGACCATTTCCCTCAAAATAACAGCTATTTGAATGTCACTTAAAAATTTGGGGTCTTTTTAATATCCTTTTTTTAATCATTAACTGACATTGGCGAAGTCACAGAGGACCAGCCCTTGGAATAAAGCCATAAAATAAATAAAAAAATAAAAAATATCCTTTAATTAATGTGTCTAGTGTACTCGTATTTGTATGTACATATCAATTAAGTCGGAAAAAAATCTGGCCTCTGAGAGCTACCTTGGCGTACACTGCCTAAACCATTGGAGATACACAAAAATGATGTACCGTAGGATTATTTGTCTTAGAACTCTAAATAAACCTTTTATGTGGAAGCCACTATGACCAAAATTGTCAACCATAAATTTAATTAAATTAGATGCTATTTTACAATGCACATTTTATTATAATTCAGAAGATATTCACTAGAAATAACTTATAAGGCAGAACAACGTTTGCCGGGTCAGCTAGTATTTTCTATATTTATATAACTACTAGCTGATCCGGCAAACGTTGTTTTGCTATATAAGTTATTGTAATATCTTCTAAGATGTTCATTGAAGAAATTAAGTGATGTCAAAGACAATTTTGTTCACAATTAAATACTCTTAATCAACAACACATTTATTTGGATAAAGATTAATATTATTACGTTGATACAACTCTTAACAAATAATGCATTAATTTCAACCAAATATGATTACCATAAAAACGGTTCTAGTGAGTTAATCTTAAAAGATAGACATATACTGTCGGGGACATTTTTTTAGATCATTTTAAGAGGAATAACTCTGTCATACATATATTTTTGGTATCTTGAACCGTTTTCGCAGCGCACGCAATGGAAGCACTCAAGAATGAATAATTTTCCCCGTTTTTTTCACATTTTCCATTATTTCTTCGCTCCTAATAGTTGCATCGTGATGTTATATAGCCTAAAGCCTTCCTCGATAAATAGTCTATTCAACACAAAAAGAATTTTTCAATTCGAACCAGTAGTTCCAGAGATTAGCGCGTTCAAACAAACAAACAAACAAACTCTTCAGCTTTATAATATTAGTATAGATATGTTTGCTAATTTTGTACTTCTTGATAGGACTACGTTACAAAAACTGCAAAATGGTCAATTCAAACAAACCGTAGAAATTCTATGTTCTATTTAAGAACAAGCTTTTAGTTACATATTATACGTCTTGCGGGGAAACTGACCCCGGCTGCTTATGTCCTCGGTGAAATCAGGCAACTCACAGGTCTAGAAACAGCTCGATTAGTTTGTTTTAGTTATTTCCACAGCGTTATGTCCTATGGTATTTCACTGTAGGGTAATGCTGCTTGATTTGAAAACTTTTTTCATTTTGCTGAGTTACCAAAAGAGTTGTTCGTGATATTTATCATTTGAGGACTACAGTTTCGCTTAGAGTACGGTTTAAAGGCTTCGGCATTTTAACAGTTCCATCGCAATATATTTACGCCTGTATTATGTACATACGACAAAATCGTTTTTGGTGAATAGAGATGACCATAGCGTCAAAACTAGAAATAAATACAAATTAATGTTACCGGAGTATCGATTTAAAAAAATCATGGTTCTTATATGGAGCTCGATATTCCCCTATACAATATAATACCTAGTAATATTTTAGAGCTATCATCATTGAAATTTAAAAAACTATGAAAATTATATTGTTACAGAAGGGGTATAATTCCAGCAATGACTGTTTGAATGATAAAAGTGCGTGGTCTTAATGTATGCAATTCTCACGGGTCATCTTTTCTTTGAGTATTATACCTCACTAGCTTATCCGGCAAACGTTGTTTTGCTATATACGGTTTTGTAATATCTCCTAAGATGTTCATTGAAATTAAGTGATGTCAAAGACAGTTTTGTTCACAATTAAATACTCTTAATCAACAACACATTTATTTGGATAAAGTTTAATATTATTACGTTGATACAACTCTTAACAAATAATGCATTAATTTCGACCAAATTTGTTTACCATAAAAACGGTTCTAGTGACTTAATCTTAAAAGATAGATATATACTGTCCTAGACATTTTTTTAGATCATTTCAAGAGGAATAATTCTTTCTTACATATATTTTTGGTATCTTGAACCGTTTTTGCAGCGCACGCAATGGAAGCCCTCAAGGATGAATAATTTTCCCCGTTTTTTTTCACATTTTCTATTATTTCTTCGCTCCTAATAATTGCATCGTGATGTTATATAGCCTAAAGCCTTCCTCGATAAATGGTCTATTCAACTCAAAAAGAATTTTTCAATTCGAACCAGTAGTTCCTGAGATTAGCGCGTTCAAACAAACAAACAAACTCTTCAGCTTTATAATATTAGTATAGATTATGTTGAAGAGGGCCACTACCAGAATTCCTTGTTAGCTCTTCTCGAAAGATTGTGCTTTATAAATCTGTGATAGATTCCTTTTTTTGACAATTTAAAGTACTCTTATTTGAATAAAGTTACATTCATTTTATTGTATAGGCTGTCGCGGCCTAGTGGATAACGAAACGGTTTCCATGCACCGCAGCGCGAATTGTAGTAGGTTCAAATCCCGGCACGTACAACTGGGTTTTTCTAGATTAAGACCCATATGCTCACCGGTGAAGGAAAATATGGAAAGGAAACCACCGTGGCATCAAATAGAAATGGCATGTGCGTAAGTGCCGTGAGAACGGCGATCAGCTGCGCTGCTCACGTTGGACACGACATATAAACGCAAAGTACATAAATTCAGCAATATGCCTCTATTCACCCTGAAAGGGATATAGCGTGATTTATATGATGCTTATTTCAGCCATTCTTAATTAATATTGTCTAATTTTATAACGATGCCTTTTTGTTGGTATTTCTGGGTAAAATCTTGCATAGGACTATCAGGATCCATGTGAAGGCAGGAATTCTGCTGACCAAAACCCTCGGTGTCCTTCCAACTATCCGATCCTGAGAAACAACTCTTCCAGCCGTCCGGCGAGGAGGGAATGGTCTCTTTAAGTATCATCTCTGAGATGGGTGGGTGTAAAAAGCCCACCCCTCCAAACCCTTCTCACGGGTGGTACGCCTGTCACTGCGCGCCGCCTTCCTCTCATCCGAGACTCAGACTCCCTCAAGTCTACTGTCCGGCTATGATGACTTTGCCTAAGATATATATATATATTTATAGATATATATTTGTTTACACGGCCAAGTCGACGTCGTATATTACATACGTAATTTTGGGAGTCGAAGCTGCTCGCGTCCGTAGGCTTTACCCTAGTTTCCCTACACGTGACTCCTGGGTGGTGCTAAACGAGCAGCAGCGAGGTGGTAGGGCGTCGGTGCCCGTCTGGATCGCGACCACAGTACATGGGTGTGAAGCCCGTCATAGTGACCAGTTTCGACTTGTCGTGTTTCGGGATCAGCTTGTGTATATCCAGTAGCTCATATATGTACCTAGAGACTTTCAATCGTGGTATATGTGGGCCGACATGACGATATAGACTATCGATGGATTTTCATCCTTTCATAGTCGCTTTCGTTTTTGGACTACACTGTACTTACCATCAGGTACTCTGTAGTCACTACGTCGAGACAGTGTAAAAAAAAAATTAATGGTGACGTTTCCTTCCTTATCAAAATAAGCAAAGTCGCGGAGATATTTGCGTATAAAATTAATAGACTAAAAAGCGCTCCCGTTCATAGCAGAGATGTCACATTGAGATGCTGCTGTTCCGCTCAGACGCGCCTTAACAATTCCACAGATATAAAGATCTGTGCGAACGCAAATAAATGTTAAACACGAATAGCTCACAAAAATAGATAATGTGAACAAGTGACACACATTCGGGCCGAGCGTGAATTTAGTGTGTGACCAAAAGATCAGTTTCGGCCAATTTCGGCCAAAAAAGCACATTCGGTCAGTGGCATGAATCTCTTAAAAGTATAAAAAGTATTATCTTTTTATACCTGGACGTTTAATAAATATATTGACTTAAAATCTGGTTAATTACAAAAGTAGGAGTGTCACAATCCAAATTTGACCAAATTTTGAATTAATATATGTATGAAATGTCCTAGCATAAAGTATAGCTCTGCATTCGGTTATGGAGGTTCGTGATCACAGCACACAAATATAAAAACTCTCGTAGTGACTTAGGCCTGTCTCGTTTCTGAAGCAGCTTATTCAGTAACTCATATAACTAGAGACCTTCAGCCGTGGTATGTGTCGGCAGGCATGACTACGGAGACTGTCGATGGATCTTCGTTTCTTGGCAATCTTTGCCATTCTTGGACTATATTTTTCATTAGATGCACTGTAAAGATTTGTCGAGCCAATATAGAACAAATATGTTTTAAAAAAACCCTAAATTTTATCTAAATATTAAGGTTTAAAGTAAACCTCAACCTAAGATCAATGCATCTGATTGTGATGGTTAAATTACTTTTTAATAAGTATTTGATTATAGGTCGATATCGGGCCGAAGCCTATTAATCGGCAATTATAACACCTTCGATTTATAGATATTAAACCCTAAATATGAAAACAACATCTAGGAATGATTAAAATGTCTTTACACCTTGTCAAAAGGTGACTAAAAACCCGAATTCAATGCCGAAGCATCGGTCAGACTCTAGTGGATTTATTAATATCGTTTCATTAGTGTCGCATCCATTGCGTACCTTGCGAGCGCAGAACTCATAAAGCAGGGTCACGGAAAACCAATGGACTATGAAATTAACCTGCTGTAAAGTATGATCCGGCTTCTGTCAGTCGGTGATCGATAGAGGCGGCAGCATCAGTTGCTGGGTGATGTACGGCTCTGTAAAATGATGTTGGTACTGCAATTACTCGCCTATCGTTTGTTCAGTTCAGAAAGTACTACAGTGAGTACGGCCGAGGCGCGTGCATTGTTGCCAAGCGTACACAAGCCGCTGTCAGAAATAACCGGTAACAGTTGACGTACTGTTGGAGCCAATGTTGGTGCCAAATCACATGATTCGCATTTCGGACTGGTCACGAGCGACACCCACTTGCGCGAAATTGTTCTCCGGGCCTAACGATCGTTATTAATGCGGTCGATTGCAGTGTTTACGGGAGTATCGACGAAGATACGTCGAAATTAACGCTAAATTATACTGTGTGACCGAGCCATCGGCTACGGTTTCGACTTTAGACAAGCTGTGAGATCAATTTAATTAATGTTTAAGTACAGTATGTAATACAAACCCTGTCCAATCGAAAGGAGCATGTTGGTGATAGGATAACATAACCAAATTACATCAGAAAATTATATTATTAGTGAAAATTAAAAAATATATTGTCATATAATATTCAAAAAATTGAATTATATTACATGTTATCTATGCTCGGATTAATTACTAAAATCAGTTTAATTACCAATTAAAAACATAATAACATACTAACATGATCCTTTGCTTTCCTTACTTCCTGTGTCCATGATCTACACATACTTTCAATGTCGAAATGTAAGCTTTCCCTATTTAATTTATTTTATACGATTTTTTTTTTTAGTTTTTAACTAAAATAGATAACCTAAATTGAATCTATTTCGATACCAAATAACGCATTCACGGGTTGGACAGATCTTTTATAATATACTATATTTGACTATAATATACTGTAATTGAGCAGGCTGTTTGCTTCCCGGGTGTCAAAAGAATCAGGATTTCCATTTCCAGACCCGGGTGGAGTGATTGGAAGGACACCCTGGGAGTTTTTAGTCAGTAGGGTCTAACACACCGGGGTCGCTCCTCTCACAGCGAACTATCTTGAAGTTTGCTTGAAACTTTAAGCATTAGCTAAATTTTCGGTTATTTATCCGCAAGATACATCCCTTTTAGAGATAGAACTAATAAAGTTAGTGTCGTTATTCAATTGTGACTGAGGGATGTGAATAGAGTTCAGTCGAATGGTTCACTCGGCGATTTGTGACGTATCCACAATCGGAACATCTCGTCGATGCTGATATCAGGAACTTGATGCGTCGATACGCCGACATCTGTACACTAGTCATTCATTATTATTTATTTGTTTCATTCATTAATACACCTGGGATATATACATACATGTAAATATGTTATAAACACATATACATGGAGTCTAGGACAGCGTGCTTTATATATGCATAAACAGGTAATTTTATATACGAGGAATATTCAGTGAGGATATTTCAGCATTCGATTGTAATTGTTATTATGTAAAAATAATGATGTCTTAAAGTGTAAGGGCAATCATACACATGAATGAATAAATAACAATACATTATAAAGTAAGTATTTTGCCTGTCCTAAGCCAGGATAAAGAACGAAGGGTAAACAAGGCAATACCAATTTACCCAAAATTACGTAAAAGGAACTCCTTTACTTAACAGTCAATCGTGCGCCACACACGCTACTGTGTCCACACTTTTTACATTAGTGTTAATTCATTATTAGAAAGGCAGTTAAAATAACGAATAATTGCCTGTCTCCAGTAGCGTTCATTCCATAGATGCATGAAAGCATTGCATGCCCTTACTATAATTAAGTCTGGAATAAATTGCTTTAACTTAAACAAATAAAGGAACCCTTTATATTCATATCTATGCTATTTTCACGCCATCAATCTTCCCTATGAAAGTAATATAATATTTATTATCATTATATAATATCCACATTAATTATGTGAATCTGCCTAACCTGTCGAAATACCTTACGCACTCCACTGCCTGTATCCAATTAGAGCCGGGAGACACAAAGCGTTGAGGCCCCGCACTGCATGACCACCGGACTTGCGCATCGCGAGACAGGGGGGGGGGGGGGGTGAACGCGTTGCGATGACGGAGCGGTATACGCATTTCCGATACTTTTTTATGCGGAGCTGCAACGGATCGTATGCACCGTATCTTAGTCCACAACTTTTCTATTATTACTATTTTTTTATGATACAGAGGAAATATTTGTCCAGGAATTTTTTTTTTGTTCACAATTGGGACTGAGGAAGGAAGAAAGGTATTCTGGAAGGTTAATGTAGTCGTTTTTTGGACTGTACCGTGCTTATCACCTTATCAAACGTGGTGTGCTCATTATGCCGTGTCAGAGATAAAAAAAAAACAAAATGACTTATAGCTCAACATTTCCATTTATACATAATTACTATAATAACTAAAGTTAATACTTGAACCATTAATAATGTATTCAAGAGCAAACTTAAAACTTGTTTATATGAGATGCCTCGTTTTAAAGTTAACTGTCGACACCAAAATACTAATTATAGAAGTAATTCATTTATGTCCGCATCGATGACGACGCTGCTTAATAAAACATCCGCCGTAGTTGATTAAATATAGTCTGCCATACACGTTAAGGTAAACCGTACAGCTTTTTTTTTGGTTAACCTGGTGGAATTCCTTCGGACCATCAGGGAGTAAGGGTCACTCCCCCTGTGTGCCGGACCTGCACAGCACTGCCTACTCTTCGCCTTCGTCAGGCCTGGGGATCCGTATACTTCCGTGGGCCCGGCGAGCGTATACCTTACAGCTGTGTGTGTACCTCATATTTAACATTGTCAGGTGAATCCATTTTCTGGATAAACGCTAGAAATCGTCATCGATCGTTGGGACCGCAGTGTTCTGATTCATACCGTTTAACTACCAGGGTATCAGTAGCCTAGAAATCGTCATGGATCGTCGGGACCGCAGTGTTCTGATTCATACCGTTTAACTACCAGGGTATCAGTAGCCTAGAAATCGTCATCGATCGTTGGGACCGCAGTGTTCTGATTCATACCGACTAAAACTACCAGGAAATCAGTAGCGTTCATCCCATAGATGCATGAATGCATTGCATGCCCTGACGATAAATAAGTCTGGAATAAATTGGTTAAATTTGAACAGAGAAAAAACCATTTATATTCATATCTATTCAATATTCACACCACCTATCTTTCCTATGAAAACAATATAACATTTACTATCATAATATAATATTAAAATTAATTACGTGAATCCTGTCTATCTTGTCCAAATATCCTATGCACGTCACTGCAGGATATCCCTCTTACCCGTCTGCCTTGCCAACTTTTTAAGCAGCCTGGAGCATGGTCTTCTGCAGGCCTCGTTTCTCTAATTTACAAGGCGTGAAGTAAAGAGCCACCCTTCGCTCATCTTTTTTATTAGAGCGGTGTGCGAGAACACATCACACATCGCTCACGACTCGATATGTGACGCCTGACTTTAAACCATTATGGAAGATCTTTGGCGTAGACCCTCCTTCGTCATGTCCTAATGGGGTAGTGGATTGAGTTGTCGGGATTGGGGATTACCTCCCGATCCTTTTCTGGCGCATCCTTGACCTTGACCACCTTATCACAATATGAGAGTACCGCTGGCCATACACTGCCCCAGTCGACCATCGCGTGAACGGTTACCGGCAACGACATACCAGTCAAGTGAACCCCCAGATATATCATTGGTTATTTGTAAACAATCTCGCAGGCAGTAGCGTTAATTTCATAGATGCATGGAAGCACTGCATGCCCTAACGATAAAAGTAAGTCTTGACTAAATTCCTTAAAGTTAAACAAAAAAAGGAACTATTTATATTATAAATCTACTCTATATTCACGCCACCTTTGTTTCCTATGAAAGCAATATAACATTTACTATCATAATATAATATTCAAATTAATTACGCGAATTCTGCCTACCCTGTCTAAATACCCTATGCACGTCACTGCTCGCAGGGATATAATCTTAACATGATAAACCACGTTATGTATTTTATAATTTATAACAATATTTAACATGTTTGTCGGCCTGTGCGTTTTGTTTGTTTCTCACGGGACCCAAATCTCCGAAACAAAAGAACACCGAAAGAAACTCATGGCTAGGTCGGAGTGGAACAGCGCCTCGAAGCATTAACACACGTGCTAGCAACATTTGACTAAACTATCCTTTGAGGGCGACGCTGGCATTTTGAATGAAATTAGTGCGTACATCACTGTATTTGTATTTGGGAGTCGAAGCTGCTCGCGTCCGTAGGCTTTACCGTAGTTTCTCTACACGTGACTCCTGGGTGGTGCTAAACGAGCAGCAGCGAGGTGGTAGGGCGTCGGTGCCCGTCTGGATCGCGACCACAGTGCATGGGTGTAAAGCCCGTCATAGTGACCAGTTTCGGCTTGTCGCGTTTCGGGATCAGCTTGTGCATATCCAGTAGCTCATACACCTAGAGACCTACAGTCGTGGTATATGTGGGCCAACATGGCGATGTAGACTATCAATGGATTTTCATCCTTTGATAGTCGCTTTCGTTTTTGGACTACACTGTACTTACCCTCAGGTACTCTGTAGTTACTATGTCGAGCCAGATTAAAAAAAAAAAATTCAGTGCAGCGGCTATTAAGACTGCACTATATACCTAGCGTGTAAAACCGCCTTAAGAACTAAATGTAATCACAAAACCAAGTTCTGTAAATTTTTCGTCAGAAGTAACATTATTATGTAGATAAACGTGATCAGTTATCTGGACCGAGGTCAGCCCATGGGGTTAACAAATATCTCGCATTTAAATGTCCAAGCCAGAGATCATAAATAAAACATAGAACCACATTGACGGTCGCAGATGGAAAACGACTGGGGCTCTACGAAAACCAGCAACCACAGTCTTCCACCGTAGCATTAAGCTGACGGAGGGCCCATTCCGCTATGTTTAGGTCAGAGATGGGCAAAATGTAATCTGATTAATCATGAACGATTACAAAATGTAGTCGTAATTTTAATTTTCTTGCTCTATAATCATGATCCATTTAAAACATTAAGAAATGATAAATGTGTATACAATCTGGGATTTTTTAGTGTTTAAAACATAAATGAGTAAAAAGTAGTCATATTAATGGTAAATGTAATCGTTAATCATTTTTATTAATCTAATTACATATTGCCCATCTATGGTTTAGATATATGTTTTTGTCTTTTGTATTTTCTTTTCTGTATATTGTTTATGTTTTTTTTTTTTATTTCATGTTGGTTATTATGATTTATGAAAACTGGTACTAACATTTAGTTTTTGGTTTATACATTAAAAACCACTTCGGATCTATTACAATTTCAATTCAAAGGACACGACAGACGTGCCGCTACCCAAAGTACCCACGGAATAAAATAAAATAATAAACATGTGGGCCAAAATCTCCTTAAACAATATAGGCTACAAATTTGTACAACCTTTTGTTTTGACGTATTAAAAGAGAACTCAAAAGTCTCATAAGACATCGTTACCATGTTTTAAGGTCAAAAATTGTTTTTCGTAAATGTATAACTTTTGCGATTAATGATATTTACATTTTTATAAAGCTGTTGAGAACAATATCTCTATAAATTGTACTTTTTGCAATTAATTAATTCATATAATTGAAAAACAAAGATAAAAGTACTAGCCTCGCGCCCGACGATACTGTTTTGATTACTGACTCAAAATACAATCCATAAATGACTACAACGATCAACAGTAAAAAAACCTATCGTAGTCGGAGAGATCATACCTTGCACAAATATCTCTTCACAACTCGTTTAAAATACCCAATTTCATGGGACGGTGGGAACACGCTCGCTGGAAGATCATTCCACAGTTCAACGACCCGGCCAAAATAAGAGTTAGAGAAGTTCTTAGTCTTAGTAGGATATGAGTTACCGTGTATCCGTGACTCTTTGTGATTCTTTTTTTTAAATCAAATATTTTAATGAGGCTTTAGTGCATGTGATGTTTTTATGGAAGGAAAAGGATGGAAAAAGATAAACAAATAAATAGCTCTTCAGAACACTAGCAGTGATACAGACGGTAGAAATCGCTTAGTGCACAGCCGTGACTCCGCTAGGGATGTCGAAAAAGAAAAAAAAATCATTATATCGATATTTATTAAAATATCAATATCGGCGTCGATATATCGAAGGAAAAATATCGATATATCGATTAAATCTCAATAAACACGAAAGTATTTTACCAGTATGCCATTTTATTAGACAAAATTACAAAAAAAAACAAGAACTAAAAGGCTATCTTCTAACTTTAAGACCTATTTAAGATATCAAACAATAATAAATAAATAAATGACAGCAAATAATATACATGCAACAAATTCAGATGTCAATGCATGCAACGTAACAAAACATAATACTCAACAGTCATAGACAATATAGTTCTTTTTTTTTTTCGTTCGGTCCTATCTTCTACAGTTTCAGATTTCAGTGACTACACTGCCATAAGAATTAAAAAAAAAATCGTTTTCGATACAATTTTCGATACTTGATATTTTATATCGATATATCATTACAAAATATATCGCCCAAAAAAAACTCGATATATTGAATTGAAAATATCGATGTAGCGATATTTATTCGACAAGCCTAGACTCCGCAAACTCCCGCGAATGGTTTTTTTATGGATGGCCTATCCCGGCTAGAAGCGTTACACCTAAAGAACAAGTTACGTCTGACATGAATATCAATGTTTTATTCCATCAACGTTTATTGATTATGTGTAGCAGTCAAAGAATGTTGTAATCACGGGACAAAGCGAAGCAAATTATACTTATAAGTTTCTTTGTAGCGTTTGTAATGCTTCTATTTTATTTCCATTCATTGGTGTTTGCGCGCGCTCGATGTTTTGAACTAATTGTCTGACCTTGCTTCCTTTGTGCCCGGTGCGTGTTGAAACGACATCATTTTACAGCTACCACAAACACTGTATTACCATGTATTTCTTTTAAACTTTTGCCGGCATACAGGCATACGCCACGCCTGATGGTAAACGGTCACCGTCAACTATGATCAATAACGCAAGGAGCGTTATTGACCAAGGTCATGGTTCACTGTACTTTTGAAGAATCTCATGTGATAGCTGAAAAACTGCATCCTGCAGCCCATACTACAGTGGCAAATAGCCCGACAATGTTTTTTTTAATACTGGCTCCACAAACTGACTACATTCCACCTGATAGGAAGTACAATTTACTCCAAGAACGGCATTGACCGCCAAGCAACGAAAATCCAGTATGTTATCTAATAGAACCGCTTCTATAATGCTGTTGTACACAAGAAATTTGTACCTTATATTCTGTTTATTGCATTTTAAAACATAACTATTATTGAGTGTAAATAATGTCCGTGTAGCTTGCTAACAATAAATGGGCTCAGACATCTGGCGCCCGGATGTGGGCTCGGCAGGCTGTGGCACAAGACAGCTTCTTACTTAGGTAGTCGGTACAGAGCCCTGGACGAGTATTTACTTAGCTTCATCAAGTTCAAACGTGTCCGGTATTAATTCAAAATCTAATTATCAATCCCAAAAGGCTTATGGCGTGGTGATGTTTTGACGGAAGGTACCGGGATAGTTTTTCAGAGCCCTCCCCGTACAAACGGTAGAATATAAGAAAAAGCGCAACATCTAAATAATTTACAAGCGGACTTTTGACCTTAATCACACCTGGTAGAAAGTAAATATGAGTCCAACGATGGCCCGCGTCGGCCCAATAAATACTTATTTACTCTTCTCTTAAAGGCTCCCAAGTCTTAAGAACGTGGAAACACAGTCAATAGAAGCATACTCCACCTCTCAGCAGTTCTCATGGATCTTTTCGTGCGCATATAAGGAACGTCCATCACTTACGGATGGTATCCACGGTGTCTAGTGGCTTAATGATAAAATGGGGCTGGTGGAATTAATACTCCAAACATGCGTCGCGAAATTTCGCAATAGGTGTATGAATTAAAAAATAAATGCATAAATAAATAATTTTACAGCTGGGTGGGAACGCTGAAGGGCTGTTAAAATAAAATTACTTCTGCATTTATGAGGTAAACTTGGGAAATGAGTTATTATTCCAACTCCTCTTGAAATAGTTAAAATGTCGTCCAAGATTTACATGCGTAAATATTTATGGATGTGTATTGTAACCAGTTTTAATAACTTTTGGCAAGAGACGTTTATTTTCTTTAGAGGGATGTCGCATGTCTTTATGAAAACCCTCGACACTTTATGATCTGATGAATTGGATACCTGACTATCTATCTGATATCTAAGTAAAGGTACAGTTTAGATTCTGGCAGTCGCGTCTTGGCCGTGGCTACTCAACAGCGGCTATTAGGCTACAATGTACCGCTCTGGATGCATTTTTAAGGAAGATTCCGATGTAGGTGATTGCGTAGCGCTGTCAGGCGCCGGTCGGGACTTTTATTTCTTCTAGAACTAAGGAATTTTCTTACTCATACCTATAAAGCATCATTAGATTGTTGAACGGTCTTGCGGCGAGCGATTTACCTTTGTTCTACGATATTAGTTTCTTTAAACGAAGCAGTATTTGTAATATGTACACGACGCGAGTTTAAATGTATTTTAACATTTAAAATTTTATTAAAGCGAAAATACTGTTTTTTTCTGTCCCACGGGAATTAAGGGCGGTTTGCACGAACAATTTAAATCTAGATTTAATTTGTATAAACACCGGTTACGCAGTCACTCACAGCTATACGGTAACTCACATCCCGGCTAGGACTGAGAGATTCTCTAACTCATACTGCAGCCGATTCGTTGGGCTTTGGAATGGTCTTCCGGCGAGCGTGTTCCCGCCGTCCTGTGATATATTATATTATGTCCTTTAAATGAAACGTGAAAAGAATTGTCCAGGCCGGCATGGTCACTGTTATATATCCTTCTTTCATTAGTTTGTAAGCTTTTTATTGTATTTCAATAAAAGGAACATCAGTTTGACAACGTCACTGTAAACAATGTAATATAATAATAAATACGTAAAATTTCATATATTTATTATTTAACAAATTGGCGACGAGGATGGGATGGATATATAACAGAGTCTCCGCCTTTATTTAGCCACCGCCGTAATCAGGATCTGATTAATATGTCTTTTCCACAGTTGACCAGAATCCGTTAATATTCTAATGCAAGAAGGATATATAACAGTCAGTATGACTATTTATAGGATTTTACTGTCGATAGTCATTGTTATTTTTGGACTGTACCATGCTTCTCATCAGGTGTGGTGTGGTCACAGTGCCGTGTCAGGATAAAAAAAATTCAGCGTTAATCTGAACTTGTTGCCTTACTTGGAAACTCTATGCAGTTTTAACAATTGTTACAAATGAAACTTCAATAAAAATCCCAATTAGGTTTTTTTTTACACTGGCTCGACATAGTGACTACAGAGTACCTGATGGTAAGTACAGTGTAGTCCAAAAACGAAAACGTCTATCAAAGGATGAAAATCCATTGATAAGGTCGAATTAACCCGCATCAGTTAAATAGCGTTTATACAAGTGTAACCTAGATTTAATTTATTGGTGCTAGTCGTCCTTACATTATTTATAATACTATTTATGATTAAATTGTTAGTAAAGTTAATATTTTACATTGTGTGTTAGAATGTAGAGCGCTGGTATTTTGATAGGGCTTTATGGATAACAGTCATTTAACCGCCACAGCCTTAAAAAAAAAGTATTCGGAGTACGACGATCTTCGCATTTGTATACAATGGTCACGACCTAGTTTGGACAAGCCCTAATAACGCAATAATGCTTCGATTAGTTCCAAAGAGGCAGTTTAAGGTCCCCCGCTTTCAAAGCAGCGGGTGAAGTACCTCTACGACTAGTGTGCGACCGAAGTTTCGGTTTCGATTTCGGCCCCAGCCGATGGTTGTGGCAGATATCATTAAAAGCAAAAAAAGAAAAATCATTTATTTGATACATAACATAACACACAGTACAGAATTGAAAACAACAAAAGCAAATACGCTGTGCTGTGATTATGCGCCATAGGAAAGTCAAATCAGCAAACCCTAAGCGACCAGCCGAGCCATCCGGCGTTGATTTGCAGCTGACATTCATAGTATCAACGCGCAGAAAACTGCGAGGAAGGAAATTATAAAGTATAAATACACCGCTCTAGAATCTGTTTTGACTATATTCGGATATTTCAAAAGTAATTTAAGAGTGTAAAGAATGAGACCTAAGACTAAAGGAATTTAAGAGTTGACTAGACTTCATCTATTTGGACCCTCATGTTTTTGAAGTCTAAGCTACTCGAACGAGGCGATTCGCCTCTTCGTTTTTGCTGCGAACCGGCAGGGATTAGAATTCGCTTCCTGCGTCTGTTTTTCCATCATCTCATGACATGGGAATCGTCATGGAAAATGAATGAATTGGCATTTGTCGGGTGAGTGCGTTCTCAAAGGCCTCATCATCATTTTCCACCAGGTGAGGTTGAGACCAAGCCTGTCTGCAATAAAAAAGTCACAATCGAATTAATCACTCTTTGACGCTTGCTAAAAGTCTGTCAGAATTCGAATCGTACCTTTAGATTTAGCTTAGGTTTAGCGTGTTTCTACCATCCTTTGATATTGGGTCGTTTAAACGAAGCGTGAAGGGATATTTGTACAACACATGATCTCTGCAACTATCAATAATTTTTACTGTTAAAAAAGTCGTAGTGATTTTTTGAACTGCACTTATGTTGGCTATTAACAGTTGGGCGCTATGCCGTGTTAGGATACAAAAATGTTACAGTTTTGGAGTATTTGAAAGTTTTACCGAAAACGATAAATAGTAAAAGATGCCCGGAGCCGAATCTTTAGGACCGGCACTACTCTAACACTCGAGTGGCGAGCAAATCTACCGTGAGAACACATTTTGCGATACTAAACAGGGAAGTGGGGAGTCCCGGTCGATGATAAAATTGCAGCGATTAACTTGCTTATTCCAACTCGTGCAGGATGTCATACTAGTGTTATGAAAGACAGGAAATCTCCTCTTCAAATTTCATCTTCCAAGAAGTTTAATGATAATAAAATATACATATATCGACACGGTATATCTCTTTCAGAGTGAGCAATGATACGTTGGTGACTGGATCTGCGTTGCGCTTGTATAGCGTGCTCAAAGTGACCAATAGAGCAGCTAATCGTCATTCTCACTGTACTAGCATACTTTACATTTTGATCATATGCGATGTAAGTTTTTTCGTGATGATTTTCTTCACCAGTGAACACTACATAAATCCGTACGTAATCTGGAAAAGCTCTAAGGGTACGTGTCGAGATTCAAAGCTACAATCATTCGCGATGTAAGCACCTGGTAAAAGGTGAAAATGACCGATGATGGACCGTGTCCGCCCAGCAAATGCCTATTCACTCTTCTATTAAAGACGCGCAGGTCATAAGATCATGAATCAGAGAATATAGTTCCTGAGAACACTCCATTGCGCAAGTGGTAAAAGACTGCGATGCAGGCGACTTTGCGTCGATGCTCTGCATTTTAATCTCCATCAGAGAGCTATCACCTAAAAGTCTAGGAGCTCTACGAACCTCTAGCGGTCTCTAGCGGATTGGTCTCAAAGTATAATAATCTAAATATATATAACTCAAAGGTAACTGACTGACTGACTGACATAGTGATCTATCAACGCACAGCCTAAACCACTGGTTGGATCGGGCTGAAATCTGGCATGCAGGTAGATGTTATAACGTACCCATTCCCTAAGAAAGGATTTAGGTAAATTCCACCCCTTAGCGGATAAAATAGGCGGTGAAAGTTTGTATAAATCTTCTCAGATTTTCGTTTATAATATAATATAATAGCTTGATAGTTTTAGCGCCTAATGACAGATTAGGCCCTAATTTTTTACACACGCTAAACAAAAGTAAAGCCGCAAAAACTATACCTAATTAATAATAATATTTCTTAACGCGAGCGAAGCCAAGGGAAAAGCTTGTATCAGTATATTATAAACTTACTATAACTGTATTTAAATATATATCCACAATATGTTATGTAGATACATGAGAAAAATTCCTACTAGAGAGATAGACAATATTATCCAGAAGGCGGTATAGATAGATATCATTTACCATTATCGGTCTCGCGCAATCTAAAAACGGCTCACACTGAACGAAATAGCAACCGATAATTGACCCCTCACGGAGTGCCGCTCACGTGATTACCAGATTTAAGATAATTGATAAACATTCGTGTGTTTATTAAATTTACCAGTGCGTCAGTAATCTATTAAGTTTAATTATTTAAAACGCGATTTAGCTCAGATTACTTAAAAAAAAACAGTTTTAAGACTAATGAAAAGATGTAACTGGTATAGGATGTATACTTCAGATGGCTTAGTTCTCCTTCAGGATCAAACTAAGGTATGTAAATCGATTTTGAAAATTCACCGGTTCTAAGTGTAAATTTCTCTTGGACAAAGCTTGCTGGGTCGGTCGGCTAGTAATAATCCTGTTATATCTGGACTTCTGGTAACCCTATCCAGGCGTGTCGTCGCGACAACAAGCGTTGTTACGTCGCATTGAAACTCATCAAACACTTAATCTCTAGGACAGCAGCCCTCAACCTGTTTCCAGGGTAGCTCCCCTTTTTTGTATAATAATAATAATAGCTCTTTATTCCATTAAAAATAATACATACCAAAAATCTTTTTTTTTCGCACTTTCATTTAATGGATCCCTTTCGTGTAAGAGCCTCCTCTAATCCATACCATTTATCTCGGTCTATCTTTGCGTTGAAATCACCCATAACTATTAGTCACTATTACTTGCATTGCATGAGCCTTCTCCAAGTCCTTGTAAAAAGTTTGTATACTTTTTGTACCTTTTTTTGTATACCTGGAGGAAATCCTAATGATATCTAATTTCCTGGATAAGATTAAGAGGTTCTCTAACTCTTAATTTTGCCGATTCTTTGAGCTATGGAATGCATGATCTTCCGGCAAGCACGCTTCCATCGTCCTATGATATTGTGTCCTTTAGACAAAACATGAAGAGATATTTGTATGGGCCGGCAGGATCACTGCGACCTTAAATTGTTTCTCTTTACTGTTGGTTACAGTCGTGTTTTACATTGCCCATTGCTTAACATCAAGCGAGGTGTGGTCACTTTGCTAAGTCACAATAAAAAATCCATCATAGGCCATCAGAACAGGTGTGAGGGTCGACGCCTCCGTGTCACTGGAGTGTTCCAATCGCAGGGTGCGGGTAGCTACGGGAAAAGCTGGTACGCGATACGCGCCTAAAGGTGAATGCCAAAAATGCGGGAGAGGTGGGAAGGAAGAAGATCACCACCTTCCTTCGCCAATTGGTGCTTAGGGTAGCCGTTCCCATAGGAAGACTACCAGCATTCCTTTCGGTGCCCCCAAGACGGGTAAGGAGCCTTGAATACTGTTCTCCTGGATTTATGGAAACCCTATCTAGGCATATCGTCGCGGCAACGAGCATTGTTACATTATTAATTATTCATTTATGGGCTATCAATAGTACCATTGTATATATTACAAATATAATCATATGCACTAGTTATATATCGACAGTGGATATTAATAAGGGATAACCATAGCATTTCAATTTACACGCGGACCCTCTGCAAAAGCGCTGCAGTCCCCCCAGGAGTCCGCCGATTTCAGTTTGGGAAACGCTGATCTAGCGCAAGTGGAAACTCGTAAACACAAAAGCGCTACGTGCGAATTTTGTTCACAGCCACCGCATGTTTAATCTCGTAAAGTGAAACTTACGTCCGCGTGATCCAACCACTTAAAATGGTATTAAAACTGTTGCATCGCAGTTGCAGAATGCAGGATTATCGGCAACAATTACCCAATAACTAAAATATTAAGGAAAAACCTTATTGAGGCGTTAAATTTTTCTGGGAACGCAGTTTATTGTTTTTAATTCAAGACATGTTTAGTACTTTTACTCGTATAGTTTACTAAAGCTATAAAAAAATATATAAATTACACACAGGCTCTCAGTTGACCTCCATCTTACCTGATGAAAAGTGATAATGGGGCCGATAACATACCGCGCTCAGCAAACAAATTCCGATGCATTTGTCGTTTTCAAGATTCCAATGTCGTAAGATGTTGGAAAAACAGACAAAGGAAGCGAATTCCATTCCTTGGCGGTTCGCAGCAAAAAACAGGAGACGAATCGCTTTATATTCAAACTAGCTGTGTCCGCGACTTCATTCGCGTGGAATAGTTATTTCGGGCATTTTAGTTAGTTATTTATTTTGAAATTGTAATATCTTCTAAGATGTTCATTGAAATTAAGTGATGTCAAAGACAATTTTGTTCACAATTAAATACTCTTAATCAACAATACATTTATTTGGATAAAGATTAATATTATTACGTTGATACAACTCTTAACAGATAATGCATTAATTTCGACCAAATTTGTTTACCATAAAAACGGTTCTAGTGGCTTAATCTTAAAAGATAGACATATGCTGTCGCGGACATTTTTTTAGATTATTTCAAGAGGAATAATTCTTTCCTACATATATTTTTGGTATCTTGAACTGTTTTCGCAGCGCACGCAATGGAAGCCCTCAAGGATGAATAATTTTCTCAGTTTTTTTTCACATTTTCCATTATTTCTTCGCTCCTAATAGTTGCATCATGATGTTTTATAGCCTAAAGCCTTCCTCGATAAATGGTCTATTCAACACAAAGATAATTTTTCAATTCGAAGCAGTAGTTCCTGAGATTAGCGCGTTCAAACAAACAAACAAACAAACTCTTCAGCTTTATAATATTAGTATAGATTAATGATTAACGATTACCAAATATAATCGTAATTTTAGTTCCGTAAATCTGTAATCATGATTAAAACCCTCTCAAACATTAATAAGTTATAAATTTTTGTGAAATTTGTGTTTTATTAGTGTTTATAACATAGATGGCCAAAATGTAATCTAATTAATTATCAACGATTAGAAAATGTAGTCGTAATTATGTTTCATTAATCCGGCTACATTTTGCCCAACTATGGCTGCAGTAATCCGGCGATGCCTGGAAAAAATTACCTATGTATGTCGCTTAGTTGTAAATTTAAAAAAAATTGAATCAAGTCATATGATTTCTAAATAAAAAGCTAAATATCTGTTTTCATAATACTTATTTCAAATTTTTGAGATTTTCTAACAACCGTTTAACCCTAGTTTTACTCGTTTAAAAAAATCCGTCCTTAGTGGGTGCCTACGTCATAAAAAGAACCCTATGTCGAAATTTCGGGTTACTAACTTAAGTAGTTTAGGCTCTAAGGACAATTTTTAAAACTTTCGGTGCACGAATAGAACTTGCGCTTGGCCAGTTTTTTTTTTGGAGAAAGTTTAATATTTATTTAGCATGTTATACAATACTAAAGAGTAGGTTAATTAAGGTAGAAAACAACAAAAGATACCTCGTGTTAAGATGATGTACCAAAGGGAAGTCAGCTCAGCAAATGCTAAGTTACCAATTGTACCTTCGAGCGCTGATTTTCAGCTAACATTTGGTATGTCAGTGAGCAGAAAACAGCAAGAAATGTAATAAATACAGACAAATAGAATATACAGTTTTTCTTTGTTGATAACCGTAGTAATTTTTTTGGACGTGGTGTGTTCACTGACCCAATTCAATATCGGGCAGTAGACTTGAGGGAGTCTGCTGCCCGGATGAGAGGGAGGCGGTGCGTGATGTCCACGCATCGCCTGAGAGGTTATGGAGGGGCGGGCTTTACTCCTTCTCCTCTCAGCGAGGTAGCCTCAACAAGGCTTCTTGTTCCCTGAGTGTCTGGATGAATTTGGCTTCCAAGGCCGGGTGGAGCAACCAGAGAGACACCCCGGGGGTTTTTAGTCAGTAGGAGTCTGACACACCGGGGTCGCTGCCCTCACAGCGTCCCTGAGGGGCCTATGCAGGATTTTCCCCGGGTTACAAAAAAAAGCCAAGTCAAGATAAAAAATATACGTCGCTGGGAGCTGAGGAAGTTTGCGTGGCCGTATCCTTGGTCCTGGCAGACGGGAGGAGGAACAGCTCGCTGGTTTTAGTCGGTACGAGTCTGATGCACCGGGACCGTTGCTCTCACCGTGGTCCTGAAGGTCCAAAAGAATTATCCACCGTGTAAAAAGGCATGAAAAATATTGCCATGTTGGCCTAGTGGGTAAGACACCGATATCCACGCACGGCATCCGAGTGCTCGTATGTTTGGGTCCCGGTACGTATCTCTGGATTTTTCCTGATTAAGTACGGTGCCCTAAGAACGGAGATCAATTGCGCGGCAAGTCACGGACGCATATAATGTATCTGCACTCACCCCGAAAGGGCTATAGCGTGACGATATATTATTAATTATATAAAAAATCTACAGACAAAGAATAGAAGTTGTCTTAGATACGGCTAAGACAATACTTTATAGTATTTAATAATGGGGCCCGGCACTATCGCAGTCTCTTATCTAAAATAACCGTTTATCATAAATCTGACGTATTTCGTTTGATAAGTACGCCAAAACACACTAGTTAAAATACCTATTACGAGAGATAGCGAAAGTGGGTGAGTGGGTAATGATAGCAGGTATACAATGTAGCGCACTCGGCTTCCCTTGCTTATATATCCTCTAATGCTCGACTGAAGCTTCGTGATGTTACGCGTAACACGCAAAGCGAGCGCAAGTCGGGCGCGGACAGGGTTGGGAGGTCGGTGGGTCTAACCTCTTGTATTTATATGGAAGATTGCACATTTTTTTTAAACTGATCCGACACAGTGACTGCACCATAGCTGATAGTAAGCAGGGTGCAGTTCAAAAAACGCCAACGACTATCGAAAGGTAGGAAAAAACAAGGATCTCATATCATAGGATGGTGGGAACACGCTCGCCGGAAGAGCATTCCACAGCCCAACGACATGGCTGTAGTAAGAGTTAGAGAACTGCATAGTCCTAGCCGGGATTTGAGATACCGTATAGCGGTGACACCGCAAACCCACGCGCGTGGTACCATTAAAATCGTGTGCGGGTCGGGCGCAGAGCGCTTCCATATAAATACAAGGATGAGATCCCGCGCCTGACTGGCTGAGCACCTTCTGTGCTCGCCCCCTGAGCCCGGTTGGACTGTAAATGCCTTTCCCGGCAATCAGTAGTTAGACCGCATCCAAAAAAAAAAAGAAATCCCGCGCCTGACGTGCGCCCGCTCGCTGTGTGTCGCCCTTTAGGCGCCCACTTTGGCTCTGCGAATACTTAGACATATACTGAATGTGTTCTAACTACGTAAGGACCCTAGATACCTCAGACACTTCGATTATCTTTTAATTTTTATAAGTTTATAATTAACTAGCTGATCCGGCAAACGTTGTTTTGCTATATAAGATTTGGAATATCTTCTAAGATGTTTATTGAAATTAAGTGATGTCAAAGACAATTTAGTTCACAATTAAATACTCTTAATCAACAACACATTTATTTGGATAAAGATTAATATTATTACGTTGATACAACTCTTAACAAATAATGCATTAATTTCGACCAAATTTGTTTACCATAAAAACGGTTCTAGTGACTTAATCTTAAAAGATAGATATATACTGTCGCGAATATTTATTTTAGATCATTTCAAGAAGAATAATTCATTCATACATATATTTTTCGTATCTTGAACCGTTTTCGCAGCGCACGCAATGGAAGCCCTCAAGGATGAATAATTTTCCCCGTTTTTTTTCACATTTTCCATTATTTCTTCGCTCCTAATAGTTGCATCGTTATCTTTTGAGGCCATCCACGGACCAACCCAATTTTTGGTATCTTCATATGATGTGATCCGCTGCTCCCACAGAGCGTTGTTCCATTGACCGGCACAGATGATAGTCTGACGGCGCAAAATCTGGTGGATACGGCGCGGGGGAGGGGGGTAGCACTTCTCAATCAAGTGTTTTCAAATAGTTTTGCAACGGAACCGCTTGCAAAATAATAATTTTGTCGTGTCTGGAGTATTGAAGGCGTTTCTCCTTCAGAGCTCGGCTCAATCTCATCAGTTGTGTTCGGTAGAGAGTTCCTGTAATTGTTTCGGTTGAATTAAGAAATTCTTAATGTACCAGACTTAGCTGAATCCACCAACTACACAGCAAGAGTTTTTTTTCCATGATTATTCGTTTCTATGAGAGTTGTCCCCATGATTTTGTAATATTATAATATATCCATTTTTCATCACCAGTAACGATTCGATGTAAAAATTATTTTTGTACATAGCTAGCAGCATTTTACTCATGCATAATTGGCGTTCATAATCTCTCAGATTAAATTCGTATAGAACCCAATTACCTTGTTGTAAACGATGTGAGACTGCTTGCTGAGTAACTTCAAAAGTAAGAGGAAAGATCTGTGTTTGAGACGAATCTTCCTCCATGCATCCTCGTAAAATTTTGGCTTTCCACTGCGATCTTTGTCTTCTACGTTAACATTATCGTTTTTATTATTTTGAGACCACTCACGACGTGTTCACTCACTCAAGACAGCCTCCACGAGCAATACGTCTCAGCTGCAGATTTTTTAAAATTAAATAAGTAAATTAAAAGTTCCCGCAAATTACGCTTATTTGGCTCAAATATAGACATTTTTGGATTAAAAAAACACGATGCTATTACGAAGTTAATAAATATGGTAGGGTTGTGTTGTTTTTAAATGAGCGACCTAATTTTCAAGCCGGTTATCATCTGCGAATTCTAACGTAAGCCTCCTGCTATGCAATCTCTCTCAAAACTGCGGAGACTTATTTCCCTTCGTAAATTATTTCGACGAGACAATCATTTATTTCAAATAAAATGCGCACTTAATTTGTATAGAGTATGGTTCAAATTCAAGGTTCTTTGAATCCGTTAGTTAATAATGTTGATTTTATCTGGACACTGATAATTTAATTCGATAGCTTAAATCCTTTAGATAATTCTCAAATCAAGAGACGATAAAGAGCCTCACTACTGCATTGCGCGTGTATATTTGCAAGAATGATTAGGTTTCTGACAGCAATATTCGGTGATTGTGACCCTGCTGCGGCTGCCAGGTCAATATAGGCATCGGGGGAGGCGGTGTCTCCCCCCCGTGATTGTGCCTGGCAGGCGCGGCGTAGTGGCGCTGCGGCGAATTGATTACAGGACCCGCAGTCCCCATTAATGCGCAGAAGTAGTCACCTTGGGGTTTTTAGCTTGTAAAAGTCCGGCACACCCCGGCTGCTACCCCCTTCGTGGCCGAGACAGTCCTATGTGGATTTTCCCAAGTAAATAAAACTGCACGCCGCTGTCAGCTGTCACACTCGCGAGACTGTCACGCTGCCTGTCAACGCGTCGGAATTTCCGAATGTGTCCCGTAACTTAAACTTTTGATATTTGGCGCTGATCGTGCTGTGCTAATTATACCTGCTACATAATTTTTAATTATAACATATCGTCACGCTATATCCCTTTCGGGTTCGGCAGGGATACATTAGCGATTGTGTTTACTTTGCCCCTGTAAGTCATGCCAAACGTGACCAGTAGCGCACCCGATCGCCGTTCCCAAGGCGCTTACGCTGGATATTTCTATTATTTGCCATGCAGGTTTCAATTTAAGATTTAGTAAATTCTGACGGCCTGATAGCGCAATAGTATTGACCTTGTTTTAACGCTGAAAGTTCTAGATTCGATTCCCAAAAGTGGCGAACTGTCTTGTGACCAATAAGTTAGATTGTTGTGAGTTATTGATATGTATCTAAGTAAATATATAATTTTTGTCCAGTACCTATCTACTTTGAGATATAACAAAACAATGTATGGTGAGATTATTCCTCTTTAATAGGTCTACAGAAAAGTCTGCAATGGCATATATCTATGTTTTATGAATAAATTACTATATCCATTCTAACATCCAAAAAAAAAAAATTACGTACAATGCAGTAATTGGAAATCCATTTAGACGGACACAGTATTAATCCTTATCAATTTAAATACATTCGTTTCATTAAACATTTCCTACACTTCACAATAATCCTGTACACCATATAATTTTAATGAATATCTTAGGAGTTATCGTAACATTAAAAGTCGCTAAAATAAATTCAAGCACGAATCTCATATTGATAATAATATATAAATTAAACTAAGATATGTTTAGAGAGAGAGAGAAAGGGGAGCTTAGTTGAAAGTTACTCCACATTCGTAGCAACTCATGACTTCTAATATAAATGTCATGTGTGAACCCTGATAACGGCGTTCAGCAGCGTTACTGGTCACGTTGGGCACGATATAAGCGCAAATCGGATACAGCCATTAATGTACTGCTTACCCCGTAAGGTATATAGCGTCACGATATATTATTATAACCCAAATTCATGGCGGGAAATTTTGCAGAATCAGCTAATACTGACTATTTCCATTCGATGTTTTATTATTTTATCAGAAAAACAACGAGGTAATGAATATTGAAAACGTAACAATAAAAGCAAATAATTATACGAACACGCTAAATTGTTTCCTCAAATAGAGGTCGCTACAAACTGTGCTGAAGAAGTTACAAACACCATTTCAAAACAATCGTAAATGTTGTAAGATGAAATTTACTATATAAAAGAATACGATTTTTTATCTAAAAAGTTACATGAATCAAAATTGTTGTTACTTCCTATATACATGCATAAGCCCTAGTGAATAACACCGTCGCGTATCCTTATATATCGTTGTATATATTTTTGCTTCTGTTTCGCATATAATTAATGAAATGATGCCGTTTGTCATATGACGACCGGCCAAGGTCGCTCGTCTGCCGCACTACAGCCGGTAACGATGTTCGTCGCTTGCCGCGCATCGCGCTGATTACGATAATTATGTCACTGAGTAATAGAGGCCTTAGTTGTAAACAACGTGCGCGGTGGCGCCACCTCCAGAGCGCAATGCGACACGGGACTGCGTTTGTGCTGCCAGCCTCACACTACACTTCCCCCAAAATACGTCACAATCAGAGCGATTTTAGTGTACCGGCATCGTCACATTCTATTAAGAACGGCTGTTTGTAAATAAGCTAGATATTCTGCTAATAAATCGGTTGCAGTCATTAGTGTTTTTGGTGTACGTTATAAGACGAGAAGAACCTCGTGAAAGACTAAGCTGGTAAGACAAGGAACTACCTAGACCTAGCGCACGAGGAAACTAATGTGTGGCGCATAACGTCCACTAAAATCATCTTGATAATAATGTATATTACCACGCTATATCTCTATCAGGGTGAGCAGATATTTAGCAGTTGTACTTATTTTGCGCTTTATATATTATATGTATATATATCATGCCCAAGATGGCTTTGTATGAGGGTTCAATGTCGCTATTAAACTCATTAACTTAAAAGCCCCTTGAGACACGGATTCATAATGCGGGCATCAAGAATACCCCTCTAGAAAATCCTTTACACCCAAATTAAGGAGAAAGCTGTTACGTTGGTATTATTGCCTACGGCCTTCGCGCGTGGCCGTCACGTGCCTAACCGCTGCCTGCTTTGCCGACATATACCATGCAGCCAATCATAATGCGTTTTACTCTACCGACTAAACTTTTACAGCCAATAGCAACAATGTCAAATTTACTACACATAATGTATAGCTCGCACATGTGACTGGCCTTACTTTTGTCTTTTATTTAATTTTCATGTATTAATCTTGTTGTCGTTTATTTTATGTGTGTTGTGGGTAAATTTATGAGTTAAACTGCACTTAGATTCAGTGAAAATGAATAAGAAAGGAAATTACGACGAATAATGTTTTAAAATTGAAATACGCTAAACTGGTGCCCTCTGTGAATATTTCTTAGAACTATAATGAGAATTGATAAGCGAAATAGTTTTAAATAACAACACAAGATAGCGCGCGATTCCGATCTTATATTTCGAATTAACAATTGTTTTTTTTTTTTTAGGAATTGTTACAAAATATGTAATAGTATTTCATGAAATCATTCAGTTTTGTTTCTCGTATTTTTGCAATAACAATGATAATTAGTTCAATTAAATGATTTTGTACTTTTGAGCTTCGAACGTTAACTATTAAATTCTTAATATTGTACAAGCTTTTGCCGCTAGATGGCGTGATCATGTGCCCAAACTTATCAAACAAATTTTAATATTCCAATGTAGTAGGGATGTTCATGTAAAAATATCGATACTTTTTTCGATATAATATATCGTAAAGTTATATCTATACTTTGCGATATATCGTACAAATATATTGATATTTTTAAAATATCGTAAGTACTTATGATATTTATCGTAAGTACTTACTTGTATTTAACTAGTTTATAATATTAAATAGGGATCAGGTTAATTATGAGTAAAAACACTTTAGAGAGAAGAAACAAATTAACTTTATTTATAAATCATACGAAAATGAATCCAAGGCTATATGAATCAAAAGCCATGTTTAGCATCTGCGCGGAATGATTTGCAGCTTTTTCTTTTCTGCCATACCAATATGAAAGATTTATAAATCCCAGTACTTTTCCTCTAAACCTTGCAAATTAAAATTGTATTTACCCTTTTGGCTTGCAATCTGCTTCTCTGCTGTGTAAGAATCTGTGCGGGTTTTAAGAAAAGTCGTTTAGATGGAACTGAGCTAGCCAAAACAAGTGACCATACACACCACAGATAATTTTTTTTTATTGTAAGAAAAAATAGAAGAGGTGGCGTTTGGATAGTCCCAATACTGCCACCACCATAGATTATCAAAGTTTTTCTACTAGTGCTGCCCTCGCGGGGAGTATCTCATGTCTGCGTTTCGTTATTGCAAAGGCTAGTTTTCAATAATCCGGGGTTTTTCGTTTTATTTTACTCAGATTGACAATATTCCAGATTTAAAGGAATAAGTAAATATAAAGAAAAAAAATGAATGTGACACGATATTTGGTATATCGGATGAAATATATCGATATTACATTTGATACTAGATGATTCGATAATATCGGATTGAAACGGTATATCGCGTACTTGTATCGATATTTTTTGAAATATCGATATATATCGCCCGCTACTACAATGAAGTTTGTAATAATAGGAACAAACATTTCATAATAATCTTTAAATATGGTTATATTATATTTAGCCAATAAGTGTGGTATATTTGACCTGACGCTGCCCACACGTATTCGGGTAAAGCTTGGCAGCGATAGGTCAAGGAAGGCATCAAATTTTGCGATGACACGTTAAAAGTGAAGGGCAAGGCGAAATGAGAGAGGAGGTGGCAATGAACATCTTTGTCCTCCTCGCCCGTCCTCCGGCTTTGCAGAACGGGACGCAGGAGGAAGGCCTTTGCCAGATATCTCCTTCCTTAGCACGGACATGACGCTAAGCGTTCTAACACACCGCTCCAGGACAATGAGGTGAGCGAGGGGTAGTTTACATCGCCCTTCGCAAATGCAGCAGAAAAGAGGTCTGTAAAAGTCCCAACATCGCCGGGGGCTGAGGATGTTGGTGTAGCGTACTTCTGACCCCGGCGGACGAGTAAGAGGAACGCTCCGGTGGTTTTAGTCGGTAAGAGTCCGACACACTGAGTCTGCTGGCCTCACCGCGGCCCTGCCGGTCCACGAAGATTTCCATTGGGCCAAAAAAAAACTATATTATAGCATGTAGACGTAACCCGATACGCAGTTGTCGCCCTAAGGGTCGTTAGGGTGTTACGAGACGTGCGGGGTAAGAGGATGCGCGCGCGCACGGTATGCTTGCTAGTAGGGATGTCGAAAATGGAAAAAAATATCGTTATATCGATATTTATTAAAATATCAATATCGGAGTCGATATATCGAAGGAAAAATATCGATAAATCGATTTAATCTCAATAAACACGAAAGTATTTTACCAGTATTCCATTTTATTAGACAAAATTTGAATAATATCAAGAACTAATAGGCTTTCTTCTAACTTTAAGACCATTTTAAGATATCAAACCAAAATAAATAAATAAATGGCGGCAAATAATATACATGCAACAAATTTAGATGTCAATGCATGCAACGTAACAAAACATAATACTCAACAGACATAGACAATATAGTTCTTTTTTTTTTTCGTTCGGTCCTATATTCTATAGTTTCAGATTTCAGCGACTTCACTGCCATAAGAATTAAAAAAAAATATCGTTTTCGATACAATTTTCGATACCGAGACCCGAGGCGAGAGCACGTGCGTGTGCGTCGCAATTCGGTGTGCCTTAAAGTGCAAATAAACAGTAAAGCGCCAAAATCCGTGTCTTTCTACAACCACACCCACGACCACCGGTCATAATTCTCAACTTTCTATTTTACAGGGTAATTTAAAGACGAGGGGAATATTGATTGAGGATATTGATCATTCGATTCCAATTCCAAATATGTAAAAATACATTTCCATTAAATAGAAGTAAATTATAGTCAACATATTTAGGAAAAATTGAACACATAAATAAATAAGAATTACTTCTCAAGTAGATATTTTACATGCCCTATCACAGGATAAAGTACGAAAAGAAAACGAGTGAATACCTGTTTACCAAAAAGTACGTAAATTACGTACGTAATTATGCGGTCGGCCGTATATTCCTGTCCCAACATGTACACCAGATTACATACAGATTTTTTTTTTTTACACTGGCTTGACATAGTGACTACAGAGTACCTGATGGTAAGTACAGTGTAGTCCAAAAACGAAAGTGACTATCAAAGGATGAAAATCCATTGATAGTCTACATCGTTATGTCGGCCCACATATACCACGACTGGAGGTCTCTAGGTATATGAGCTACTGGATATACACAAGCTGATCCCGAAACGCGACAAGCCGAAACTGGTCACTATGACGGGCTTTACACCCATGCACTGTGGTCGCGACCCAGACGGGCACCGACGCCCTACCACCTCGCTGCTGCTCGTTTAGCACCACCCAGGAGTCACGTGCAGGGAAACTAGGGTAAAGCCTATGGACGCGAGCAGCTTCGACTCCCAAAAAGATTCGGACCCCACATGATAATCTGTGATGGAAAACTTCGTGAGGAAACCTGCATGGCATTTGATAGAAATGTCATGTGTAACTGCCCTGAGATCGGCGATCATCTGCGTTAATGGTTAAGTTAGGCATGACATACCCAGCTGCGGCGATTTGATTACAGGACCCGCAGTCCCCACTAATTCGCATAAGTAGTCACCTTGGGGTTTTTAGCTGGTAAAAGTCCGGCACACCCCGGCTGCCTACCCCTTCGCGGCCGGGACGGTCCTATGAGGATTTTCCCCAAGTAAAAAAATAACGGCATGACATACCTAAAGTGGATACAACCACTAATTTATCTCTGCTTACTACTATCTTACTACCTATCAATTGTGCGACACGCGCCATGATGTTCACACTGTTTTCTTATTAATGCTTATTTGTTTATATATTTTTCTTTATGGTTTGTTATGTATTATTGACATTTTTATTAGTTACAATAAGGGACAAATTATTGTATCCTGAAATATCTCCCTCGTCTATAAAATCAATCTGTGTATTCAGTTTTTTTTATCCAAGACTAACATATTTCCTGAGCAAAGTCAAACAAAGGTTTATGAATATCAACCTAAGCTATCTTTGAGCCGTAGCAGTAACTGGTTAAACAGACAGGAAAACATATGGTGTAATGCGACCCTGAGATACCGAAAGATTTTGCAATTGGCTCGTAGCTCTCAGCGCTCCTTTATTTTTATTTTATTTTTTGTTTTTAAGCTTGCAATGTTTTTTTTCCAGATTTCCTGAGTCACGGGGCTAGTTTCAACAAAAAATACGGTTCGTATAATTGCTTGGCTACCTGCGCTAGCAAAGAAAACGTATTTAATTTTTGCATATAATTTGTATTTTTTTTTTGTTTTTGTTATTTGATGTTATGCATACTTTTACTTTCAACAGTAGAGTAAGGACCATGAAATCAATAATGACGGGCGTCCCAAAGAACATAAAAAGCATTAGCATTGGGCATTTAACATTAGAAAGACTTAATAAGGTGTAGGTTCATAAATGCTATAAGATAATACATAATAATAAAAGCAAATGCATAATAATAAAAGTCATAATATTAAAAAAAATCCTTATAAATATGTATATATATATATTTTTATATAACGAAACTTTCAAAAACAGTCAAAATGACTGCTCTGGGTAATCTAGTGTTAATAAACATAATGACTTACAACCTAGTAATGAATAAATTCATGGATTCAGAATCCAAATCGGACCAAATTTAAGTCAATGTTGCGCGTCCAAATAAATATGACAAGATAATGCTTTTTCAGGCTTCTATGGAATGCACGCGACTGCATAGAATTAAGAAATATTAAGAAATAAATGTGCGGTTAAAGTGAATCAAGAAATTTTCTGTTTTCATTAATTCATATGTGTTTGTATCCTTCTATAATGTTTTTTATTTAACTCTGAAACATTCTTTTGTTATGAGTATATAAAGGGTCAGTTGCAGAATCGTGCTTTTAATTTTTAATCCGTATTTAAACCCCCTAACGGTGCATTTTTATGTGTCACAAATATTTAATGGAAGCGTTCTGCAACTGCCCCAATGTCGTCATAATTTAATTGCATTCAGGAGATTACAACGCGTCAAATCACTACAGATTATAGTATTCCATTTAAGAACATGTTTTTGCTGTTACTTTTGTCACTATTATATGGGGTCTGTATCCCTGTCTGTCTGTGGTCCCTTCTGTCACGAATAATGTCAGTAGAACCTGCATAATGATTATACCTTATCCTGGCTAGTAACTCAATATTATTGTAACAGAGATGAGCAAAATGTAATCATGATTAAATCCATTTAAAACATTAAAAAACTATAACTGTGTATACAATTTGGGATATTGTAGAGTTTTACACATAAATGAGCAAGTTGCAATGACATTAATAGTATAAAACGTAAAAAGTAATCGTTAATCATTGTCATTAATCTGATTACATTTTGCCCATCTATGATTGTAAAGCCTTATACAGTATATGATGAAAACACTGTCCGTGAAGGCGTTACTCGGTATCGACATTAGTTCTTATTTAGGTTGTCCTTCTTAATTAAAGATCAAATAGTATTGGAATAAAAAAAATTAATAAAATTTAAAAAAATGACGACACTGGCAGCCTGCGTAGTTGGTAACCAAAGGAAAAAAAGAAAGTAAAGGATCATGCTAGTAGATCATAACATCAAGACCATCATGATCTCAGTTGATTGTAGCACCGTTTATCGCGATATGTCCTCGCACATCGCTCTAGTGACAATTCAAAGGGATTAGAGGAGGGTGACACTTTAAACTATCCTCCCCGCCAATGTGTTAGGTGGATACGAGGAGTGGTTCAATAATCGTTTTTTACTCTTTAAACAGATTTTGTAAGAAATCCGACTTAGAGCGCATGTAAAATAAAATTATTCAATTTCACGAATAATACAATTATCTG
The DNA here is from genome assembly GCA_036320925.1 of Automeris io. Lineage (NCBI taxonomy): Eukaryota > Metazoa > Arthropoda > Insecta > Lepidoptera > Saturniidae > Automeris > Automeris io. The sequence continues at coordinate 254,782 of JAUDJH010000036.1, forward strand.
ATCCGTTTTGATATTATCGTATCACCAATATGCCCCTTTAGCGTTAGACACGGTTTCCAAAACATACTATTTATACGAATAAATAACATTTTTTGCTAAAATCTAATTGAATCGGTGAAATTCAAAGAACTGATTTAATACAATTATTAAAAATAATTTGAGAATGTATTTGATTTTGAAATATGTCTTAATAATTTTTATTGCTTTTTTTTAAACGCCTGAAATGAATACATTTAATATATTCTATTGAATCATATACTTCAAGATATAAAATATTTTTTTAAATAATTATTCAAGGAGATAATAACTGTAATTTTGTCGATTTGTATTACAATTACATTCTATCGTCTCTCGTATCTATTTAAAGAGCATTTTAAAATTATTATTAATATTATATGTGTTTTTTGAAACAAGCTTCATATATTACGTTGGAAAGAAGAGTAGGATCAGGAATTAAGAATTTTAAGAGAAGTTGACACCGCCAAAAGTCTGTTAGCACGTGGCCGTTGGCGTGCGAAGAACACGTGCCTAAGAATAAATGTTGCCAATTTCTGTCGAAATATCTCCCTTAAAAATTGTAATCTTCCTAAAACCTCTGTAAATATTTCATACTAGCTCTGCCCGCGACTTGGTTCGCGTGGAAGTATAATACTTTTATAACGATAATAATGATTCCAAGCTGAAATAGCTAGTTTTAATTATATATACACGCATATATGCATGTTCCGAAGTCAATTCAATCTTGTATAACCAAAAACATAAAATTAAATCCTTATTGAATTTCAGGTTTTTAAGTATTGCTATGAAAAAATATGTGAGGTATCAAACATTCATCAGAAGTATCTGGATTCCCAAGCTCGGCGAAGGCGAAGAGAGGGCAGTCCTGGCACCCCGGTGGTTTTAGTCGGGGCAGGTCTGACACACCGGGGGGAGTGGCCCTCACCACTTCCCCTGACGGTCCGCAGGGATTTCCACCGGTTTAACAAAAAAAAAAAAGTATCTATTTCACATAAAATGTGATCAAAGTGTCTGTAAAACATTGTTAACTATTTCTAAAACGTTTATTTCTAAATTTTGATATACTGTTATTGTAGGATTCTGGCAGTCGCGATTCACCACCTGCAACCTCACAGCGACTGCCAGAATCCAACACTTACCTTAAGATGGCACTATACAACATACAAAATATTATGTACGAGAAAAATAGGAGATATTTTATAAAGAAGCGAAACTGCATGACAACGTTAGCGAGCAATACCTTCTTTCTAGACTGAGCGGAACTATTATTTGGCTTTTAATTAACTGACTCACAAATGCTCTAGTATTGAGACAACCAAGAATATAGAACATACAGTATCTGCTTAATCTACCTAAGACGTACTCGTACAATACGGCCCTTCGATCATGTTTACGTAGAATGACAGGTAACCTGAAATGATTGATAAACTAGAAAGACAGATAGGAAAATACCTAGAAACCGGAGTCCTAAGCGTCACACCATGTGTGCAAATAGCTGGAGCTTCCTGTATAGAATAATATGTATAATAGAGAGAAAGAATTGATTTAAAATTCAATGTCAAACCACCTGTTCCTCAACTATGGGGTAAAACTGTAAGCAGACAACACTGGTCTTAGCGTAGGTGATACCGAGCGCCGGTCTCGGTAAAGACGCTGCGAACAGCGTCGGGGTCGGTTTCGTCCAGTTGCCTTTACCGGCATTACTTCGTTCATCGGGGTCTGAGGTTACCGACCATACCGAGCTGACTCGACCGACTCGGGTGTACCGATATGGCGACCGACGCGACCGCGTATCATTATCACCAAACACCTATGCATAGAAATCGGTTAGTGGACAGTTATGCACCGCAAGCGACTCGAGTAATGAACAATTACGCGCTGCCAGCAACTTCCCAACAAACAGTGCACAATGTATGGCCGCCTATGATTCCATCATCGCACGATAGACAGTCGTCAGCTGAAATAGAGTATAATTCCCAAACGTCCACGACACGACCTACAGACAATTTCTTACCTGTAAATCGAGTAATGCATAATTGTCAACCGTACACAACTCGTGCACTGAACAATCGAAGGTCTGCAATTAGAGTAGCACAGAATCAACCTTCGTCGACTCGTGTACTGGACAATGTCCAGCATTCGAATCAAGTATTGGACAGATACCAACAAACCACGAATCGTCTACTTGAAAATTTGAAGCGTATGAAAGAAGTATTGTATAAATGCCAGTCATTATCGATGCGGAAAGTGTATAATCCTTCGACGCCTATGAATTTACAACTAAACGATTATCCGTCGTCGAAAGATAATCTATTAGAAAATTTGCCACCCACAACTCAACAACTGCACAATAGCGACCCATCCAATATTCGTGTAATGAACAATTTTATACCTACAAATCAAGTAATCCATAATCACCAGCCGTCCGTGGTTCGAGAAGTGACGAATTCCTCGCAGCCTACGATTTTAATACCAAACGATTGTCCATCGTCGACGAATCATATACAAGAAAATTTTTCGTCTCAGAGTGAACAGGTGTACAATGCCCACCAGTCCACGTTTTGTCCAATGGACAATTTTACTTCCACGGATTTGAGCACCTCGCACAATATCCACCCATCTGTGATACGTCTAGTGAACAATTACATACCTAAAAATGAAGTAACGCAGAAACCCCAGCCACCCATGACTCGCCAAGTGCACAATTCCTTACCACATAATAATTTAATATCAAACGATTATTCGTTGCCGACAAATCAGCTACAAGAAAATTTCTTACCCACAACTCGGCAAGTAAACAATAACCAATCATGTGCGAATCCTCTTGTGGACAATTTTACGTCCACTACACAACAAATGCACAATTCCTCGCTGTGTGATACTATTATAACACTAGAAGATAGTCCGCCGCCGGCCTCTCAAGAACAAGATATTTTCTCATCCACGACTGATCAAGTGGACAATACGCACCCATCCATGATTCCCCTAGAAAACAGTTTTACGTTCACGAATCAGGAATTGCATAATAGCGACCTGTCCACGCCTCAACCAGTGCATAATTCCTTGGCACCGCATACTTCAATAGCAGAGGATTGCCAGTTCCCGAAGAATCAACCACAAGAAACTTCCATAGATTTCTCGAATCCACGAGTGCAGAATATTGTCCCACCTTCTATGAATTTAGAACAAGACGATTCCCTGTCGCTGACAACTCAACTATTGCCAAATTTCTCACCGTCTGGGAGCCTTGTACTTGAGAAGTATTCACCGGTTTCACCTCGGCTGGACAGCGGTTGTACAACGCCAGAGATCTCAGGTAAGCAACGCAGGAATCATTATTTTATTTTTTTTACTTAGGGAAAATCCTCATAGGACCGTCTCAGCCGCTCCAGGGGGGTTGCGCGACCGAGGTGTGTCGGACTTGTACCGACTAAAAACCCCAAGGCTACTTCTGCGCATTGGCGGGGACTGTGGGTCCTGTAATCAATTCGCCACAGCTCCGTCGCACCGCGCCCGAAGGGCACAAACTCGGGGGAAGATGATATCCTCCCCGATACTGCTCGTTGTATTTAGGCAGAGCACGCCACAATGCCCCGTCAACTTCTCGAGGGCCGCTAAACCAGCTGCTCAGAGCCCCCACCCTGAGCAGCCACGACCCCAAAGACATTAGTCAACTGGTCGTGGATCGACCGGTCGGCTGGTACTGATGTGCCAGAACGCGGTAGCCGGCACCCTGGTGTCTCCTTCGAACGGCCTTCTGCCGTTCTCGCTCTGCGGCCTCCTTCTGGGACATGACATCCTCGCAGAAGGAGACCGCGGCCCTCCAGTTGTCATGCCCTGCCAGTATTGCCGACACCACTGCTGGCAGGGAGGGAATCATTACTTGGGGTAACCAGTAACAAACTAAAGTGGGCAATATCACCTGTCGTTCAGATAGAAAGTTCACACTGAATTTGTCAAAAATGATCTAATAAAAAAACAAGTTTCATCTCAAAAACATCCACGGCAGGCTTTGATGCAAAGTGTTTCGCTGGAAACAGAGCTCCGTGCTGAAAGCGCGTACATCAAACGCGCGCAGTTATTCAGGATCAAAGTTTTGGCTCAAAACCACATTCATTCGTTTCAGAAAAAAAAAACAGATCATCAGCTGACATTAATGACAGAAAATAAGCAAAAACCCTTATACGAACATGTGGAGAATTTCGTTGAAAAACAAAAAGGTAGTCAACGCGCTTTCACCAATCGGAAATACAAGTAGGCTCTAGAATAGTAAAGCGTTTATTAAACTGTCTTAGTAACCTAACCCCTTAGTGTAGGTCAAGGATAAAAAGGTCTTTGACTGCGGCTGGGTTTGAAACAGTCCCACACTGACAACTTTCTGCATTAACAGTTATTACAAATAATCCCTTACACGTTTATGCGAATTGCATATATTGGGCTGTTTGTTACCAACAAAATTTCCTACAAGTTGACATTTAATGATAAGTCTTAGTGACTGGATTCGCTTAGTAAAAAAAATTTAAAGTCGTTCGTTTCTTGTAACATACTTCGAGGGATAGATTTATATATTTTATTTTTTTCTAGAGAATCTCGTGCCATTTATCGTTTTATTCGATACTTAATCATGTAGTAAATCATAACTTAGATGAATATGTTCTGGAGATGAGCTGAAATATTATAATCTACTATGTTTGACTTTTTACGATAACATATAATATTTACAATTTAACTCATTCTCTTTTGACATATAATAAGCCTGAATTTGTCTACAAAAAAAATTGTAGTAGATTGCAAAGAGCTCAGACTAGCTAGACGAGACAAAGAGCTGCGTAAACAAAGGTTTTTTTTGGTCCCTTACATTCACAAGTGGCTAGCAACCAAAGGGCTTGTAGCTGCTATAAAACCAGAAAACTTTTAAGTGCGGCCAGGGCGGTGCCGTGACAGCCTAAAGAGGGTTTCAATATGTACAATTCATTTTTCCATGTGACACAAATTTTCTGATCAAAAGTCTCGTAACGCTTCTCGGCGGTTTAAAACTCACAAAACGTGAGATGACTTTGATTGCCTTTCTTTGGTATTCTTTTCTCTATCCAGCTGTTATATGTTTACAAACTTTGCGAATATTTTCCTTAGTATGAACAGACTGTAGTATTTAAATATTTATTTCTTAAACATAACGGCGAAAGAAACTAATTACTACTACTACAACTACTACTACTGATGATGATGATGATGACCTAGCCGGATTCGGTCACGGCGACTGTTTCAACACCGATTAAGAAAATCGATGTCCAGTTTTCGGAAACAGTCAATTGCGCAGGAGATATTTAAGTGCATAACTGGACCCGCTGCCAGAGAAGCACTCTCTCGTCCGAGCTCCCTCAGACCCGATGGAATGGAGAACCAGTACGATCGGGAGGGAGCGGGATGCAGGTTTGGTCGAGTTTTCCTTCTCTGAACACCTGGTTGAATTGGGGTGTTAAAGAGATACCTTAGTCGCCTTTTACGACACCTCGGCAAGAAGAGGGGGGTGCTATTCTATTCTGCCGGCAGCCACCACGGCACTACTACTACTATTACTATTATTTTACTTTTGCTCTTTTTTTTAAGATATACATATATTTTTACTATAGTATCTATCACTAATACATTTTGTAGTCGATTTATTTATGTAATAGTTTATTTTAGTATTACTTGTATTTATGATTTAAGCTATATGTATTATGGTTATAGATATTTCTAATTAAATGTAACACGACCGGGGCCCTTCACGAAAACCAGCGCTGCAGACTTCCTCTGTGGCTTTAGGCTGATGAAGGGCCCATTTTCGCCATGTTTATGTTTTGTATTTTCTTTTGTTTTTATGTGTTGTTTGTATTGCTACATTTAAATTTCTGGTTTTTTTTGTATTTTTGTGGCGAAATAAATACTTTTTCATTTCATTTTTCATTTCATTTTATAATTTACGTCAAAAATACTTGATGCTGATTGGTTGATTACTTATACTAAATAAGCCCGCGTCTTCATTAGAGCGGAAGTAGTACCAAAGTACTAATATTTATTTCAAGCTGAAATCTTTATAGAAATTCTTACGCAAAGTATCACAACTAAATAAAGAAGTTAATTAGTACTAATATCTTGCAATAGTTGACAATAGATGTCGTTAGTGCTTTTTTACAATTTTAAAAATAAAACTAGAACATACTTTTTTGGAATAGAAAGCAGCTTAATTTTTTTTATTATTTATCTGAAATTTCATTAAATTATTCAGTAATATAGTGTGTAGCTAAAGTCTTAAGGCAAAGGAAAAAATATTCTAATTTTTTTTTATTTGCCGTCTATATTCATAATATAGACTTTAAAAACCCTATTAAAAGAAAATGTATTGACATAAAGGACTTGAATAATGCACTAAATTCGTTGTTTATGTAAAAATATTTGAAGTTGTTCCACAATTGATCTTTTTATTGAATTGTTGTGTGCACAACGGCAGTGGCGCGCATATCGTTTTCACACAAGGCAAGCAATCAGTAAGACAAATTACTTCGACTCTTCTATTACTCTTTCTCTATTAGAGAACTGTGAAAGCACGTTATTTTTTTATTTATTTCGCTAAGTACACATTCCCATCACAATGTATCTAGTATTGATTGATTGATTCATAATGTTAGAGTTATATGCTAGTAGAACCAAGGGCAAGCATTGTTTTTATGCTTGTATGAGATGAACGCCACTGCACAATGGTAATCTTTTTTGTTAACCCAATGGAAACGCATTGTGATCTCACCGACTAAAACCACCGGGGTGATCCTCCGAACGCATCGTGCACCGGGCTACGGAATGGAACAGGCTTTAAGCCCTTAGACCGTGGCCTGGCGCGCGCTCAACCCCATGACGGGCTCGCCACAGAAGATGGGGGAGGCAGATGGTAGTCTTCCCACCGCGAAGTGGTGCATGGGATCACGCACGACACCACTGCAGTATAGTCTAGATGGTAGCCCTCTCAGGCTTACCACCTGACACTTCGTTGCAGCCCCTAGTTATAAAGTTCGGCGGGGCCGAAGCTGGGTTCTCCTCCCACGGGACAGCTGCGATGCGCTTGTGCCGTGGGGGCGACATTCTGGGCTACCCCGCTACCCATATTAACCCGCTTCTTTTTCAAAGGTTGTTTGGCGCGTTTTCCGGAATCTGCGCAGACCGCGCAGTGAGCCTTGACGCTGCAGTCCTGCGCCTTAAGGCCGGGCTAAGCTCATCTTAAAAATAGGTCACTTCGGTCGATACTTCTACCGAATCTATCTGCAAAAAGTCTATGTCCGTTCAAAAAAAAACCTAAGCGCCGTCAAAGAAGCGTGCGCGCGTATTTTAAGGACCTTCCGGAATCAGCCTACCAGGGAGCCTTCGAGGCATGGAAAAGCTGCTGGCGAAAGTGTAGCAACGCTCAAGGGGCGTACTTTGAAAAATTTTAAGGATTCGTAACGATATTTGAAATCACTCTATTTTTCTGAAACTTTTTATACATACCATGTAAATATGCTCAGATTTTTGACAAAACGAATTATTTTTTGAGAACTTTGCTAAGCAAAGTCGAAATAGCGTCTATAAATCTCAGTCACCTACGGCCGCAATGACATATAATGAACTTTATGTTTAAAGCACAAACAAATATGATGATAGGCTCTTACCCACTTTGCATCGTATGTATTACATTGTATAATGTAGCGCTTCTGTAATGATTTCAAATGTCATGTATTGGTGTGATGTGTATGTAATGATGAATGCTATATTTCTAACGGGATGTAGGTAGTTTTTTACTGGTGACTTTTTTTATTTAAATTAAAGTTTTTTATCCCAACTTAGCATAATATATAATTTTGATATTACGTCTTTTACGGGCCGAGCACAGATTCATTAGTGGTTGTATCCACTTTGCGCTTATTTGTCGAGCCTTATGTGACCAGTAACAGGGACACCTCGTGATATAAGCGCCTCAGTGTTGCCAGCATATCCAATTTTCTGAACACCTGAAGCGCTACTCTTGTAAAGTTATGCTGGAAATGTCTTCCAATACGAGAGCACACGACCAAAAAAAAAGAAGAAGAAATATTTTCAGTCATTTCAAAATTAAAGCAGTTTGCCTGCAGCTTAGTACTTAGGGGTGTATAATTAGAAATTATGTCGATGCGCTTCTCGATTCATTACTATCGAATTATTTGAATTCAATTTATTTGATTTTTATTTTAATTTTTCTTTACTGTTATAAACAGGTCAGTGGTATAGCGTTTCCTTTTCGGGATGAGCAGAGATACATTAGAGACTGCATCCATTTTATGCTTATATGTCCTGTCCAACGTGACCAGTAGCGTTACTGATCGCTGTTGTTAGGGCATTTACACTTGACATTTCTATCAGATATCATGCATTCCCTCTCCCATCTGCCGAGAGCCAAGGGCAAGGCTGAACCTTCTTCTTCGGCAGACATGCGGGTTTCCTGAAGAGGTTTATCTTCACTGATGAGCACGTGGTGCTTAAATCCGTACTTAATCAGGAAGACCCAGAAGTACGTGCCGGGATACGAACCTACGACCGTTTGCATCACCGCGTTTAGACCCCGGTCCGTTATCCTCTTGGCCACATTCACAAAGAAGATACTAATAAATAAAAAATGGTATTTGATAGCCTTGGATACTTTATTAGATTATCATTGGAAAAAAAACGAAGACTTCTTGGTTTGTTAAAGAGGTATAATCGACTCTTATAGAATTATCGATTAACATTCACCGTCGATGTCAATTTATGTTTTAATCGTCCTTAGGCGTTAGTGACCTTTTTTTTGTGACCCGGGGGAAATCTCTAACGGACCTCAGGGGGCGATGAGGGTTGCCCCCCGGTGTGTCGGACTTGCACCGACTAAAACCCCCGGGGTGTTCCTTCTCCCGCCTGCCGAATGCCAAGGGCAAGGCTGAGCCATCTTCCTCGGCACCCGGCGACGTCTAGCCTTCTGCAGGCCCCGCCTCCTTGGGAGGGGGTGGTTAAATAGTCGCCACCCCCTGCGTACACCTAACACATTTGGCAAGGCGTTAGTGACCGCTAACCTTGACCGTTTGCCTATTCGATTTCTTTTTATATTAATAACAATATTATTTAATCAAATTTTTAAATGTTACATAATTCAAGTTACGTTGACGCCCGCACTAGTCGTGAGACTGTACCGCAGGCATTATCAAATGAACTCGAAAAATCGATTTGAATCGATAACTCTAGACTTTCCGAGCACAATGTCCTCAGTTAAGATATTCCGCGGCGTTGCCCCAACTCGGATCGGTGAAGGGCACACGTGCGAAAACTCGTGCGCTCAACACCTGCGGGCACACGCGCGCGCCGGTGACGTCACTGCGCCGGCACAGAGCTCGTCGCCGGCGCATGTGTTGTAGCACACTGCACAACCGGCTATTCGGACACTTAACCAGACCGTTCACCGAACGGCCGCTATTCAATCGACCGTTCGCGCCAAATGGTCGCGAACGACCTACGCGGAGGCACAACCTCGAAGATTTATATTTTTAAAATAACAGAAGATGGTTTTGCTGTCATTCGTAGAGAAAAGTAGCGATGTCAAATAATATATGTAAAAAATGCATCACTAAGAACGAATAAAATAAATAATTTGGGAGTCGAAGCTGCTCGCGTCCGTAGGCTTTACCCTAGTTTCCCTACACGTAACTCCTGGGTGGTGCTAAACGAGCAGCAGCGAGGTAGTAGGCCGTCGGTGCCCGTCTGGATCGCGACCACAGTGCATGGGTGTAAAGCCCGTCATAGTGACCAGTTTCGGCTTGTCGCGTTTCGGGATCAGCTTGTGAATATCCAGTAGCTCATATACCTAGAGACCTTTAGTCGTGGTATATGTGGGCCGACATGACGATGTGGACTATCAATGGATTTTCATCCTTTGATAGTCGCTTTCGTTTTTTGACTACACTGTATCTACCATCAGGTACTCTGTAGTGACTATGTCGAGCAAGTGTAAAAAATAAAATAAAAAAAATGTTTATTTAGTAAAACCTAATTATAAACCCAAAAGGGAAGACGCTAACTTACACTTAAGCCAAATGGCCTTCCCATCGACGACTCGTGATTAGTGCTCATTACTTTTTCTCCTAATCTTAAAATAAATGTTCTATCAAATTTGGTAAAACTGAGATGGGCCTCTCGGGCCAAATATATACATAAGGCGAGTAACGGGTGGCTATTTACACCGCCCTCTCATAATAGTGGGTGCGGCTTGCAAAAGGTTAAATGTTGCCGGGAGCTAAGTAAGTTAGCGTGGCTGTACTCTTGGCCCCTGCAGATGATAGGAGGACCATTGCGGTGGTCTTGGACGTGGTGGTCGGAGTCCAACACACCAGGGCCGCTGCCCTCATGCCGACCCTTAAGGTTCATCAGGAGTTCCACCGCATCAAAAAAAGACCAAGTGTAAACATAGGAGTGTTTCTCGGATGAAGTGAAGGCGGTATGTTGCTGACATGACACACATAGCCTAATTTACTGCTTAAAGGAATGTGATCATTTACACACATCCTTCTAAGACACGGGGCCCTACGCTGTCTTAGTCCGTTTAGCGAAGGGCACAAAATCCAATTAATTCCATTTTATGAGCAACCCAGCAATTAATTCGAATAGCTCCACGTTGGGCGCCAGATATGACCGGTGGTCGTGGGTGTGGTTGTAGAAAGACACGGATTTTAGCGTTTTACTGTTTATTTGCACTTCACGGCACACCGAACTGCGACGCACACGCACGTGCTCTCGCCTTGGGTCTCGGTAGTCGACTGGATTTGCTAGAGCATCCCTTGCGCGCGCGCATCCATAACCCCGCGCGTCCCATAACACTAACGTCCTTTAGAGCGTTTACCACAAACGCGTATCGGGCGGCGCCTACATGCTATATAGCTTATTTTACTGTTTGGCTACAACATTGCATTGTCGTGTTTATATACCAACAACAGCGGTAATATAACGCAATAGCTTTTCCGGAGTGCTCAGAGACACATTAGCGGCAGTCAACTTGGACTTGTAACTCGTGCACAACGTAACCAGTGACTCAGTGGATTCTTGAAGACTTGCTCGTCCCTCAAATGTAGCCTTGAGTTTCTTTCGGAATTTCTTCTCAAGGTAGTTGCGTTCCAAACGCTGGTACATCACCGCTAGGCCCTTTACCTGGTTAGCCGCCCAATTCGAGGTCCGTACCCACAGGGTGCCCTTGCGTGTCCACGCAACCCATATATCGCTGGCTGAGCAGCCTAAGTGCTCGTCCGGTATATATGTGTAAAATCCCGGCCAAAAGCGTAATGTAGCGTCGAAAAAAAATCTACCTCGTCGAGTAGGTAAATAGTATGAATTCACGAGTGGAAGCGATCCAGAATTTTTAACAACGTAAAATGCGGGTATAAATATCTACCATCCCTATAGGTCGTTTAAAAAATTCATAATTTTTTTGGGATATTAAATGAAACACATTTATGTTGCCTCAAATAAAAAATACAAAATCATAAATATAATACACAAAATAAGAAAGTACCAGAGACAAAACATGTTATATAAATACGGTCAAATGAACCCTCCGGCAGCCAGTTACATGCGTGAAGCGTCTCGTCGATACTTCGACAAGGCGCAGCACCACTCTAACAACTTAATCAGTAGGTCTTGCGTCTACGTTCGCAAGAGTGAATTCTCACCCGCCATTCGTCGCTCTCGCGACGTGCTAGGGGATCCGGATGATCCAATCACAGTGGCTGTTAAAAGAGCCACCGACCGATCAAACAGTGAGGTACACACACACACTACTTTCACTCCACGACACCGGCGGCGCCGGCGGCGCCGAAGAAGGATAGTTCAGTCAACTGCTGCCAACCGGTGCGTTCGCGCTCCGAGGCGCAGTTCTACTCCGACGCAGCCTTGAGTTTCTTTCGGCGTTTCTTCTCAAGGTAGTCACTTCCGAAACGCTGGTAGATCACCCGTAGGGTTAGTACTCTATTTGGCTGGCGGTCCAAGTCGAGGTTCGTACCCACAGGGGTGCCCTTGCATTGCCACCCAACCCAAAAATTTCACTGGCTGAGCACCTTCTGTGCTCGCCCCCTAAGCCCGGTTGAGCTGAAAATGCCTTTCCCGGCAATCAGTAGTTAGTCCGCTTCAAAAAAAAAAAAACCCTCCGGCAGCTTAATACCACAGTGGACGGCTGAGGCGCTGGTTTGCGTGAAGGAGCCCGGTTGTATTACATCTAAAAAAAGACATGAAACTTATATAATACTAAATAAGCTGTTAAGTATAATAAATAAATCGACTGTAAATTTACTAGTGACACTGTAATAAAAATATATAGCTAAAAAAAAAGTAAAATTATGACGAAATACATTCATAAACTATTTGTAAGTGATCAAATTTAAAATAGTTTTTTTTTAGAATTACCTCTATTGAAAATTACAAGAACTATATAAATTATGTCGATAAGAAAAAGGATAATTATTCTATCAATTATTGTTTAATTAAAGTTGTAAGTATTCAACTTTATTCTCACGGGACATTCATTCCATTGTGTATTACGAGTACATATTCGTACCTCGATACAGGAGCAACTACCAGAGTAGTAGATTTTGCTTTCATAACCGTTTATAGATTCATTTTCTTTTGACAATTTAAAAGTGCTTATAAGTAGGGCTATTTGAATGAAGTTATATTTCATTTCGTTATTTGCTCATGTCTAAGACTCGATTCAAGTGCTATTGAAAAAAGGTCAAGATTTTTCCTGTTCATAGCGAGAAAATGGCTAGATCGGGCTCCGGTAGACTCGGCTCCGAATCGCCAGAAAAACTGCCCTTAAAAACACATTTAATAGCGATAATTTAGCCGTAATTACAGACAATTTTATAGTGTTGTAATTTAATATGGATTTATTCTCTGAAGCTTGCACAAGTGAGATCTCACTGCTGTTTAAATAAAGTTAATCTCAAATAAAACATGTAGATCATTGTGGTTGTCTTGTATAGCTCAATTGAACATTTTTACGAAAAACAAAATAATTTTCTTATAAGAAATTACCTACAGTGTCCGAGCTTTCTCTGAATAGAAATGGAAGCATTAACTACAAGAAATTATATAAACATATTCTTTAATAAAATTAAATAATTTAATTTATAATCTTTAAGTAAAGTCGAAGTAACTAAACTATAATGATTGTAATAATACTATAGATATTTAACTATGGTAGCCTAGTGGATAATTGACCATGCGCGGCCATACGAATGCTCGTAGGGTCGAATCCCGGCACGTACATTTAGGTTTTTCCAGATTAAGTGCGGACATCAGCTGCACTACTGGTCACGTTGGGCACATCGGACAAGCGCAAAGAGGATGCAACCACTAATCTAGCTCTGCTCATCCCGTAAGAGATGTAGCGTGACGATATTATTTGCCTTATTAACAGTACAATGTAAAAAAAAGGAAATAATTGTCGTCTGCCATAGCTTTTTATAATATATTTAACACTAAACCTACCGATACTTCATGTATCATAGCGGATCAAGTGACCCGTTGCGATTGTTAGGGAAGACTACATATATTTCTCAGTAAAAAAAGAAACAAGAGAAAAGTAAATATTGAAAAATACATTTGATGTATTTTTAAATAAAAGTAGTAAAGGCAAATGGCGATGTGATATTGTTATTTACAAGAAATTCTAACAAAAAAATTAAAATTGGTCATTTGACTCGTCGTGGTAGGTTTAGTGTTAAGTACATAATTTTTTTAATACTGGCTCGTCTAAGTAGGTATTTAGAACCCGACAGAAAGTACAGTGTAGTCTGATAAGTCAAGATAATATGTCCAATACTCGTTGCTATGCCGGCCCACATATACCACGACGGAAGGTCTCTATGTTTATGAACAACTGGGTATACTCAAACTACTCCCGAAACGCAACAGGCGGAAGCGAGTCACTATGAGGATCTTTACACTTGTGTACTACGGTCGTGGACCCATTTCGGGCAATCGCCCTTTCACTTCAAAATTTTATACTAGATGCATTAATTAAAGTATAATAAAAAAGTCCCCAATTTTTAGGTGATATTCAAGAATCTGTAATTTTGAAGGAAATTGTCATACAGAAGTTTTAGAAGTAGAAGATTATATTTATTTATTTCATTTTTTGTTATTCCCGAATTTCGTGGTCTATTAGATCAGTCTATTGAGGGATTGAGATAGAAGGCAGTGTGTAAGCTAAGTCCGAATTCGGTCCGAGTTTTCTAAATCCGTATTTTGCCGGATTGTAATCGGATTCCATGCGTGACATTCCTTACTCGTCCAGGTCATTCACGCAGAGTCCGCCGCGTGATCATAGCACTTGCGATCAATAATGTATTGTTTTCTGGAATACATTATACGGACACACGATGTGGTACAAATAGCTCGCACGTGGCCTACGACGCGTGTCGACGCTGTCTCAAACCAGTGTGACCAACGCTATGTCACAACCCTAAAAATATTTTCAAATCCCCCTTTGCCACAGCTTTTTCTTTTTTGGTAACCCTGGGGAACCCCTTTGCCACAGCTTGTATTACCAAGTTTAACACGTTTAACGCCACGTCAACCAAATATGGGTGACACTTTTCTTGTTGAAGGTAATAAAACTCTTAGTTAGCCTTGAAAAGTAATTTAACGGAATAAGAAATATAGCATTTACAAAATTAAATTAGTAAAAATATTCACATTATAATATCTTTTATTAATTTATATAGGATAACATATAAGGTTATATCGCATGTTTTTCGTTAAAACGCATTTGAGGTATATACATCGGTGAAGTGTCGTAATATAACTATAATACTAGAGTTACATTGTTTATAATAATAGCAGCATGTATGATGTGGATTCAATGAGTATTGTCCCGATAGTCGTATCGACTAATGGGCTGGTCGCAAAGAGCCTCGATTACTATCCCAAGAGAATCTCGTTTGGTTGATGGATCAAAGGGAGGATACAGAAGTCAGTTTTACTCAAAACGTCGCGCATTATGGGGAGGTTCCTCACTCTAGGCTACTAACTATATATTTTAAAATGTATGTTTTTTTTACTATTATATTAATTTAAAATTTAAACAATATGTGTATTGATTTACATGTTAAATCATAAAAGCTTTCTCTACAAAAAAAAAATCAAAATATTTTTATACATTTATGACAAAAAATAATTTGATTCAGAGTGGATGAGTACTTCCCCCTAAAATGCTTAAAAGGCACATCTACTATATATAGCTTGTTTACGTTACGGCGGATTGCGCTGGGCGTCGATCGATACACGTCAAGTCATAATAAAAAGTAAATTTCTTCGCGTATAAGACCCGTTAAAGTACTTTTTAATGATTACAAAACGCGTCAGTTTAAAAAATGTCTTTTATAGGCTTTATCTTCCATCGGCGGCCCAGCGACATAGTCTGTAAAAACCCAGCGGTATGTGCTGGGGTAGGAAAATACAGGCACTCGCACCGCCGCGCCTGGATACCTGTCCCTTAATCACAATACCACCACAGCCACGTCACATTATTGCAAACGTAAAAAATAAATTATATAATAGTATGGGATAATTTATATTTTACGGACAATGACACATATTGCCTAAGTCCCACATATTGTCTATAATATAAATTTGCTTGTTCCCAGAGTATTGCCTCGTTTCCCTATTAGGAGAACATTTGACAAAAGGTTGCTCAAAACGAATATATGTTCACCTTTTGATCGCATGAAAGAGACCTATAACAAAGTTACTGACATTGACATCTTTCACTGCTCCCTGTCAGGATTTCGGCCGGCTTTGATTGCACTGTTCTCATCTGAATCCACTTGAGTGTAGCGGAATAAACTTATATGTTTTTTATAATTTAGTTTATAATTGTGCTGTATATAGTTAGGTATACCTGTAAAGATATAACACGCGGCCTTAGGACTTGTATATACATATGTTTTTTTTAAATATTTTCGTGTATATATCGATGGTATATTAAATAAATAAATAAGTCCCAAAAAGAACTTGCGTTTCTACTATGGGTAGGTACTAGACAAAGATACGCATCCATGACTGGCGTCTTACTAATATATCCATCGCAGTACTGTTTGTCGCTACATAGTTTCGAACCTAGGACTTTAGCATCGTGAGTAGGGTCAATATAAATCGCTCTATCAGGCCAACCTACAAAATAAATGAAAATAATTGACATTGTTTTACTTTAAGTTTACAATCAATCTTCATTGGTCGTCTCAGTAAAACCTTACTTTAAGGTAAATATCCTAACTTTGCATCACTGTTTGAGCGACAAGTGACGCGCACTTCCCGGCCACTTTTTCGGTCTTTACACGTGACTTTCCACCTTCGACGATATATTAGCATATAGAATATACTAGCTTAACTTTTCCGATGAACGAGAGTTCGAGAGGATTTAAAGCGCCTTGTTATAATACTTAGATATTTATTAATATGACTTGAAATCTATTAGTTACTAGAATGGAAGTCTCGATCCAAATTGAACCAACATTTTAATTATATATATAGAATATGTATTAAATGTCCAAGTATGACATGGTCTATATTAGTAAAAATTTAGTTTAAGCGTTTTAGTTATCGTAAAACTGCTGCTTTCTGGGATCGTTCAGGTTCCCGGAATCAAAATGCTGGAACATATACACCAATCCGGCGTTCCCGACAACAGTCTTGGGCAACGTTTATGACTAAGCTTGAGAAATATCTTTTAAATGCGTAAGAATAAATCGAATGCATAGGTATGCATAGGTGCGCATAGATCTGTAACTGTCATAATGCGGTCGGCCTATTTGATATACATGAGGCGTCTAATTGCAAAAACCGCTAAAACGATTTTTCGTATAAAATTACTTAAGACTAATAGTAATTTGAAATGTTTTTATCAAAGCAAATATTATATGAATATTTTATATATGAATTTTTTTTTTGCTTTTTCAATCTACAATAATAATTTAAATACTTTATAAGGATGTGATTGTAAAGTCACAGATTAATTATAAGTTTTTATAAATTTATCGGACGAAAATCAGCGCTGCAGGATTGCTCTGTGGCTTTAGGCTGATGGAGGTCCCATTTTCGCCATGATTATATGATTTTTTTTTTGTTTTTGTGTGTTGTTTGTATTGCTGCATTTAAATTTCTGGTTATTGTTGGTTTGTGGCGAAATAAATACTTTTTCATTTTCATTTGAAAAAAATATATCATAGTATGTTTTGAAATTAGACTCCTCATACGTGAAATCAAACTGTTTGCTAAATCGATACAGATTCGTCCGATTTAGACGAGAAGTCTGCTTGTGTTCGGTTTTTCGTGAATAATTATTTGTAATTTTGTCGATTTATTTTCTTTTCTTTTGTCTCAGTTATATGATATAATTAGATCTCGATGATGTGATCTGTATAAATTTTATATGTGAGGATGTACTGATGAAGTGGATGTGTTATCCGTAAGGCCTTGTCAAGATACCAGCGTCGCAGAGACCAGTACTCTCTAGCACAAGCTAAGTGGAATTTGGTGCTCATATTCATTTCTCCTTTTTTATGTGTCATTTATTTATATTATGTCGTCACTTTTGCTATGGCTGATACTGGTTAAATGTGTTCTTTTTAGCTTTCTTTATATACAGGTGAACGCTTGACCTCAATCCCAACCAGTGAAGATGAGCACGACGATGGACCGTGTCCGCCCGCCAAATGTCTATTCACTCTTTTTTCAAAGGCTCCTGAGTCAGAAAAACGTGGAAATGTGCTCGCTGGAAGCAAATTTCACTCATGTTCACATCTCTCAACTGTTCACATGGAGAATGTAAAAGCAAATCTTTTTGTGCGGATTTCATTGTCCAGGGGTGCTCAAAGAGTCGAGCACTAGAGCTTTTGGAGTTAATCTCGGAAAGAACTGGTTGATATCGATCGATCCGTAATTTTTATTCGCTGACTACATTTTTCATACTTACATTTTACATAAGTTGATTCGTAGTGAAGCCAGAATAAATCCTTTAAGCGGCCTTAGTAACTAAAAATGTTGTGTGTGTGTGTGTGTGATGGATAAAAGACCTGTATCCATGTGTGCCAACGCGAGTCCTTTGAATTTTTCCAGATTAAGTAAGGGATTAAGTACCACATGATCATCGGTGAAAGCAAATATTATGAGATAACTCGCATGAGAATAAATAGCCAGCAACAGCGTTCATTCCATAGATGCATGAAAGCATTGCATGCCCTTACGATAAATAAGTCTGGAATAAATTGCATAAACTTAAACAAATAAGAGAATCATTTATATTCATATCTATTCTATATTCAAATCATCTAGCTTTTCTATGAAAGCAATACAATATTTACTATCATAATATAATATTCTAATTAATTACGCGAATTTTGAATACCCTGTCCAAATATCCTAAGCACGTCACTGCGTGCCAGGTTTCGAACCTGCGAAAATTCGCTTTGATGCGAATGGAAACCGGTCCATTATCCACTAAACCACCACAGACAAAAAATTAAATGAAGTTTTTACATTGGATTCTATTGAATGACGTAGGCACTCACTATAGGCAGATATTTTAATATTCCACCTCTAAGAGGGTGGAATGAAGGTTGAAAGTTTGTTTGAAAATCCGCTTGTTTTAATTGGTAATCGGGCGTGGGCGGATAGGCCGATTACGGAAGTACTAATATAACAAGTTTTATTTTATTTTTTCATTATTTTTTATCCTTCTCAGCATAGAGACAACACCTATCAGTGTTGACGTCGATTATCAACAGTAAGAAAAAACCCATCGGTAGTCGCAGCGATCATGCCAGCCTGCACAGATATCTCTTCACGCTACGTCTAAAGCACCTATATCATAGGAAGGTCTGAGTGCGTTGGACTCGCTCGGAGTGTGGGCACGTTCACACCTTGCCTTCCCCACTCATGGGCAGTGAACTCTCTCATTACCATCAGTCCTATCTTCCTTCCTTCCAGTCCACCTTCCACCTGCCTCTACGTTGCCGAATGGCTATAGTGGATGAGGCTTTCTTGTCTCCCTCAGCCCCTTCTTCCGCAATCCTCCCGTCACCAAATCCCAATAAGTACCTTATCCTCAAAATAAAATCCGTCAACACTCTACATTAAAGAAATCAAATAAATAAAAATTTCTTTGTACAATTTACGACATAATCAACTGTTGTTTCTACGTACAAAAACATTATCGTGAGTGGAGCAAGCCCGACATTGAAATGCTACCTACTCTCGTGTTCGTATGTGACAACTTTAAGGATATAATTATTCTTTTAAATCAGTCCATTTTTTTTTGTGGTATCCCGGGGGAAAATCCTACATAGGACCATCAGGGCCGCTGTGAGGGCAGCGACCCTGGTGTGTCAGACTCCTACTGACTAAAAACCCCCAGGGCCTGGGGAACCAAATTCATCCAGTCGCCCGGAGAGCGAAATGCCTTGTCGAGGCTGCCTCTCTGGGAGGGGTTAGGGTAAAGAGCCCACCCTTCCAATACCTATCTCACAGGCGGCGCGCCGGACACTGCACACCGCCACCCTCTCATCCGGACAGCAGACTCCCTCAAGTCTACTACCCGGCTATTAACGCATCCCTCCGGCGACGGTGCCTTGGCCGCCTAACAGCCGTAGAAGATGTTCGCTCTCTGACCATTTCGGCGGCCTCCTACTGCTTCATCACAAGCTCGCAGAAGGCTGTGACTCCTCGCCATGCCTCTTCGCCATGGCTTTTTCCACCGTCAAATCAGTCCATGGCCTACCTACTACTGAATATAAAACATTGCACACGATTCAACTTTGCATCTGAATTTATTCATGCTCTGTTACAAAATTTTTAACATATTTTTTTTCTGTATTACATCAAAATTGTTGCAGAGGCTTGTTTATAATGTAACTTGTAAAAGCAATTACGCACTGAATCCGATTCCGATTTGAAAACGTGAAAATATTTTCCGAAGTTTATTTATTTATTTATAAGTTCACTTACTTAGACTACATTAACACATAAAAACTATATAAAACATGAAGAGGATACATTATAAATGCTACTATATTTATAAGTGTAGACTACATGCACAGAAGAAAAGAAAAATAAAAATACGAGTAACACTAAAAGATATAAACTACTGTAATCAGAAATTTTTTATAACAGAAATAAAAGAAAATCAATAATCTATGGAGCAATCTTCTCAAATAACATCCTTTTTTTAAATTTGTATATAGTTTCGTTAAATATGTCGAGATCTATTGATCTATTGATATTTTTAAGTTGCCGTAAAACTGTTTATATGGCAGCTTACGTACCTAATCCGTCATCTAATATCTATCCGTTATCCGTATTGTCAAACCGAAATAATTATAGTATTATTTTATGAGTTCTCTTGTATTGTGTCTGAACAGAGTCTGAAATATACTTTCTTCACTTTACCAACTCCCCGATGACAGACAAAGAAGTAGGTTTTGCTTCTGAAACAATTATGTAATGTTTTATTTTAATAGTGTATTTGTATCTCAATTGGTATATGGAAATTTACGTTCAAAGGATTGCTATCGTAAGAGATTTCGTAAAATATAGGTGTAGAAGATTCGGACGGATTCTAATCAAAGACAGTAAAAGGAAAGAAATGTAATATCAGAACTTGGTCCGACTTTTCTATGCTCGTATTTTATGGGTAGATGAGATAGTGCGCGATGAGAAACCGTTCTAAGTGCCTGAATTTAAAGTGTCAAGTTGCCGTTTATATTAGACACCATGCGAGTTTCCTCGCCATCTTCTTCCTTCAGCGCATTGCTGCGCGTGGACACTTATCCACTATACCACTATAGCTAGTTATATATAAACTTTCATCCGTTTACCGCCGAATCCGCTTTTACTTTGGATAATAAATGTAGCCTAAAATGGAATTAATTTTATAAAACGAATTCAAACGCGTACAAAAGGCTGAAATACGACGGGTATGATCACAAAAACCTTTCATTTTGAACCTTTAACTAAGCTATTAGGAACTACTGAATAATTTTATTAGAAGAACTATTCTCTTAAAAATGAATGATGCAAATGCTCTGGTATTAAATATTTTAAAATCAGACCATGAAGCCATTAGCAAGTACGACACAAACGAGTACAAAAATTCAAGATCAATACAGCGAAACAAAGAATACACAAATTAATGTTACAAACAAGAAAGTCAACAAAACAAAATTTATACAAAAAAATATAAAGAAACAGTCTCCGCCAGTCTCCAGTGCGTTTGCTGGGCTTCGGAGTTCCTGGACTCGGACAAAGAATTGTTTCCAAAGAAAACTTTTAAATTTCCTAACTTTGTAAGAGTGCTGGCTTAGTTACCTCACTCATTGTCATAAATATAATTAATGCCTAATTGACCACATTGTTTTCAATCATTTGACATCATAATTTTTCTTTTTCTTTTGTAATATTTAATTTTGTTTTCTGATTTGTAACCATACTCATTAATATCTCACTTTATACTTACTTCGGCTTGTGGAAATTGTCAGATTATATATTTTTCGTAATCTTTGAATTATTCCCTTCAAAATAAAAGAAAAATAGCTACGCTTGAGAATGTCCAGGTGATGTTTTTTTACAACTTTGTAGCCCTCCTCCTTCATTAAGTCACTCTCAAATCGTCAGATTAATGAAATATACACGTTCTAGCACGTAACTACCGCACCTTATTTTAATCTGACGCGCTCTAGAATTTTTGATGATTAATTTTTTTTTACTAATCTGATTCTTTATCCTTGACGGGCGATCATATATAGAAGGCTCATATTCGGTGGGAGTACTTACGAGGTATCCCCCTGTATATTAATCTGCCGGGCTTTAGTAAATCCCAAAATCCTTTCATGGGCTCCCCTACGATCGATTTTTGAGTTACCGAAAAGTATTACAAAATTCGTTGAAATTTTATTATATTAAGGGAATAAAAGATATTATACACAAAGGGTTTCCGAGAATGTGGCTTGAAACAGAAAGTTCAGAGTTGTTGCTTAATTTTCTGAAGTTATACAACCAGTCATCAGCGAGTCATACACTTGGCTAGCTGCGGTGGCTTAGTTTAACCTGATTCGATACAGTGACCACACTATATCTGATGGCACGGTGCAGTCCAAAAACCTATCGATAATCGCAGCGGTCATGCCGGCCTGCGCAAATATGTATTCATGCTTCGTTTATAGGACCCTATATCTTAGGACTACGGGAAGACGCTCACCGGAAGACCACTTTTTTTTTTTACACTGGCTCGACATAGTGACTACAGAGTACCTGATGGTAAGTACAGTGTAGTCCAAATACGAAAGCGACTATCAAAGGATGAAAATCCATTGATAGTCTACATCGTCATGTCGGCCCACATATACCACGACTGAAGGTCTCTAGGTATATGAGCTACTGGATATACACAAGCTGATCCCGAAACGCGACAAGCCGAAACTGGTCACTATGACGGGCTTTACACCCGTGTACTGTGGTCGCGATCCAGACGGGCACCGGCGCCCTACCACCTCGCTGCTGCTCGTTTAGCACCACCCAGGAGTCACGTATAGGGAAACTAGGGTAAAGCCTACGGACGCGAGCATCTTCGACTCCCAAAAACTTCACAGCCCAACGACTAGGCTGTACAAAACTTGAGAGTTAGAGAACCTGTCCTGGCTGGAATGTGGAGAAAAATCCATTGTGGGGCAAATCCAATGAGGGCCGCCCCTTGGTGTGTCGGACACTCAATGACTAAAAACTCCTGGGTACTCCTTCATCCGCATGGACGCAATCCGCCACGACCGGCGCGCGTTGTACATTTTTAGGCTTCCTCAGACCAATAATACTGTTTTTTTTTTTTGGTATCCCGGGGAAAATCCTACATCGGACCATCAGGGTCACTGTGAGGGCAGCGACCCCAGTGTGTCAGACTCCTACTGACTAAAAACCCCCGGGGTGTCCCTCTAATCACTCCACCCAGGCCTGGAAATCCAAATTCGTCCAGTCGCCCGGGAGCCCAATAATACTGTATAGTCCAACTTAGCGCAGCGGTTAATGTCCGCTGCTACCACGCTATATGGTATCGAATACGGTTCTTGCCCGTGCCGTTTTTTTTTTCATTTTTACACGTATTACTCTTGTTTCGTACTCTTGATTTTTCTAACATAGTCAAATCCGCAAGGTTTGCGTCAAATTTAATCGAAGATAGTCCGACCTTTTTAAGTTTGAATGTTTTCCGACATCACTCTTTAAAAAGCCGTGCCACTGCAAAACAGCTGCCTTTATAAGATGTGCTCGGTGCCATCAGCATTTATATTTTATATGGTTTTATGATGAATATTATCCGGAGTTTTGTTCTGCTATTGCAAGCGATGCCAATGGTACGGAGTGAGGCGATTTTGTATTAACCCTAAATTATTATTCTTGAAAAAAAATTATTCCTACAAAGTTATTATTTCTCAATAATTTTCTACAATAATAATTATTTATTCTTTTTTTTATTCTGACTCGGCACAGTGACTGCACCAAACCTGATGGTAAGCATGGTGCAGGCCAAAAAACCCCAACGACTATCGATAGGCAAGAAAAACCAATCGGTAGTCGCAGCGATCATGCCGGCCTGCACAAATATCTCTTCACGTTACGCTTAAAGGATCCCATATCATAGGATGGTGGGAACACGCTCGCTGTATTCCTGTAAAATAAAATTTAAAAAAAGAGTCACGGGCTGGTAAGGAACTCTATACCTCCAGTGGACATTAACCACTGTACTACGCTTGTTAGGTTGAGCTATACTAAAAGTTAAAGTTAAAGTATTCTCAAGATTTCAAAATGGTTCTCGAAAACTAACTCTCATTGGATGAAAAGCATATGAGTAGGTACTCCAAGAACATATTTTAAGCGCATCAAAATCGGTGATTTCCAGGATTCAGAGTCTCCTTGTTAGTGTTTTTTTTACATGACATTTACAGTCTGTCAATTACACACTTTGACCTAGCCTGAAAGTAGGCTTGCATTTGTATTATGAGTGCTAAACAAAAGTATACATACATATATGCTATGTGATATGAATTATTTCTAGTAAATATTTTAATTGTTAAATAAAAAATTACGAATGCATTGTGTGTGGGAATGCCATCTGTGACGTGACGTGACGCCATTTCTTATTCAACAATATCAACAAATGCGTTATATTTAAAACACCAACGATGATTAAACTATTTGGATAGTGTTCATAGAAATATATTAAAATTGCGATTAAAAAATGTCCATGATGAATCCATGATTCACGATGAATTAATCTGCTCATCTACAGTTTACCTGTACCGGGAATTCAACCAGGACCTTCAGCGCCGCATGTAGACTTCTGTAAACGCTATAAGACCGTTCTGTTAATTGTCTCTAGTAGTATGGGATTGATGCAAATCTAGTTGATTTGAATGCTACCAAAACACAGTGGCTGATGGTCTCGCACTCCTCGGTATAAATCTGACAGCTGATTTGAACTTTAGGCGGTCGATTGAGTTAAAAGCGAAAACAGCTGCTTAAAAATCGGATGTCCTATTTAAGGTCAGAAGGTACTTCTCAACATCGCAACTTCTTAATCTGTATCAAGCACAAGTGCAGTTGGGTGTGGAGTACTATTGTCTCTTTTGGGTCAAGTCCGCTGAATGTCAGTTGGCTGTTCTGGACTCGTTTGGACGTAGAGATCTTAACTTGTTGGCGATAACTCTGATATAACAATAACGGAGATTAAAATGTAGAACATCGAGCTAAGACTTAAAGCAGTCTTAGTTATTTATAACTACACTTACATAGACTACATTAACACATAAAACTATATAAGACATGACGAGGATACATTATAAATGCGACTATATTTAAAAGTGTAGACTACATGCACAGTAGAAAAGAAAAATAAATACACGAGTAACACAAAAAGAAATAAACTAATCTAATTAGAAAAAATTATAACAGAAATAAAAACAAAAAAGGAAAAAATAAACAATAATCTATGCAACAATCCTTCAACTATCCAACAGTCTTGCACTGGTTGCGTGCAAAAGGGCTACATTCGTCATACGGACGGCTAAGAAGCAGTGGCGGGCATAGGGCATTTCGACAGGGTAAGCAGATTCACATAATGAATTAGAATACTATATAATGATAAAAAATATTATGTTGCTTTCATATGGAAAATAGATGCCATGAAAATAGAATAGATATAAATATAAAGGGTTCAATTTTTTGTTTAAATTAAAGCAATTTGTTCTAGACTTATTTATCGTAAGGGCATGCAATTCTTTCAAGCATTTATGGAATGAAAGCTACTGCTAAGAAGTGGAATATGCTTCCTGCGAGCATATTTCCGCGATCTTATGACTTGGAAGCCTTTAAAAGAAGGGTGAATAGGCATTTATTGGGAACGGACTGATGGAAAGGACTTCAAACTACTATTTCCTACTACAACGATATTTACAGTATTTCGGTGATGATTTTATGAAATCTTAGAACAACCAGTGACCGATTTGCTTAGTAACTGTTAACTATTTAAGATTAAATAGTTACATAGCTAGAGAGCTATCAATTTTAGGTATAGTGATTGAAAATTGTTATCAGTGACACGGCTTGTGAAAAAAGCATCTCTGCCACTGTGTATGTATTATATCGAAACTTTACCTTCATTTTTATTAGTTTATGCTCACAGATCGCGAATCCTTACATACACAGGGAGATTTTATTGACGATTAATATATTCAGGGAGGATATTGAGCATTCGATTTTAAATTCGAGTACGTAAAACAGTTTTATTTTAGTATTTTCTTTAAGACATATAGTATGATATAATATAATATAGTATAAATAAAAAGGCCACTCTGACGTATGTTGTGGATGCCTTAATAGAAACTGTACATTTTTGATTGTAACTGTGTATATGTGTTGTGTAAATGAGTTATTGTACCGGGCCACTGGCAACCCTGTTAAAACAAAATAAATCAATAAAACAAAGTAAATTATAGTCAACATATTAAGGGGCTATTACACTCATAAATGAATGAATAACAATGAATTATCGAGTAGGTATTTTACCTGTCCTAAGCCAGGATAAAGTACGAAGTGAAAACGAGCCAATGCCGGTTTACCTAAAATTACGTAAAGGGAACTTTATTTATTTACCATTCAATCATGTGTCCACACATTTTGCGGATAAAATCTCATTTCTTCATGAAATTTTCTTTATGATTTGTTAGGGAATATAGTTATTTTTATTAGTTGTAAGAAGTTATAAATTATTGTATCTTGATTATCTCGCTCGTCTATAAAATGTTTCTTTATATATTTTTTTAATGTGTAGATCAAACAATATTGTAAAACACTTCTCATTGTGCATGCGATAAATTTCTCTGCGAAGGCTTAACGGTTCCAAGCAGCGGGTTAATGCAGGATCATCGCCATCACGAATTGTATACCTTGTACGTCAATAGATAGCCCAAACTATAACAATGGAGTGGGCTCCAGTCCCAACCCAAAAGAGCTAAGACAACTTTATCTAGATTTTTCGATAGTAGAAACAACTATTCTTTCAGAGTCGCCAGTTTTCGGCACACAGCCTAATGACAATTTAGAAAGTGCCTGCTATGACCCGAGACCTGCTTTACGATCGTTTCACCTACTCTGTCTTAGAAATTAAATAATACTCAAACCAACATAACTTTAGTTAAATAGGGCTTTTACAAGAACTCTTAAATCAATAACAACAATCTACCACGGGTTGTAAAGCTGCTCTTTACAAAAGTTTTTTCTTTAGACTTCAAACACACACACACACATTTGTTTCTTATTGTTGCGAGCTTACTGTTATTTTCTTTGAAGTTTATTTTTTTAAATATTATCACTGCGTAATTGGCACAGCTTGTTAACTGTACCGTATGTAAATTGTGTGTGCTGTTCAATGATTGTGAATAATTAAAAAAAAAGGCTGAGATTCGACTTTTCTTACACTTTGCTCAGGAAATAAGTTCATCTTGGACAAAAACCTGAATAATATAGGAACTTGAGTTTTTTTTTGTTAACCCGGTGGAAATCCCTGCGGACCGTCAGGGAAGTGGTGAGGGCCACTCCCCCCGGTGTGTCGGACCTGCCCCGACTAAAACCACCGGGGTGCCAGCACTGCCCTCTCTTCGCCTTCGCTGAGCTTGGGAATCCGGATACTTCCGATGGCTCGGCGATAGGAACTTGAGTGTTCAAACAGAGTTGATTCCAAGTTGAAAATATCAACAGTGTCTTACCAATATACTTTGACATTAATAAAATAATATTATAATTTTCAATGTTGCTGTGTTGGCATAGTGGACAATGCATTAATTTCCATACGCGGGCACGCGAATTGTCTAAGGTTCGAATCTCGATATGTACCTCTGGGTTGTTCAGATTTTTCATAGATTAAGGTACCATATGCTCACCGGTATAGAAAAACATCTTGAGGCAACCGGCGTGGCATCTAATATAAATGTCATATAGGTATGTAAGTGCTCTGAGAACGGCAATCAGCTGCGCTACGGGTCATGTTGGACACGACACGTAAGCGCAAAAAGGTCCTTACATATGAAATTGGCGTTTTTCGTACTGGCCACTTTAATCACAAATTTCTCCTCTTTGGTAAGGAATTCCAAATTCAAATTTGTACAGCTATAGACTCATGTATTTGTGCTTCGATGATCGTCATTCATTTGTTTTTTTCTTCTATTTTTTTCTGTTTGCGTCACTCATTTTACAAAATGGAAAACTTAAAATATCGCATTATTTACGAGTACGAGTTCCGCCGTGGCACTAGTGCTGCGGAAACAACTCGAAGGGTGAATGATGTGTATGGCGGTCGTGTTGCAAAAGAAAACACAGTTCGTTTTTGGTTCCAAGGTTTTCGTTCTGGAAATTTCGACCTGCAGAACAAGCCCCGTGGACGGCCTGAGACTCAAGTTGATAATGAAGAGTTGAAGGCTATTGTGGAAGCGGATCCATCGCAAACCACGTCCGAGTTAGCTGCAGGCTGCGATGTTAGTGATAAAACTGTTTTAATTCACTTGAAGCAAATTGGGAAGATTAAAAAGCTTGAAAGGTGGGTACCTCACGAATTGACTGAAGCAAACCGGCAAACGCGCGTCGACTGCTGCGTTACATTACTAAACCGGCACAGTAATGAAGGTATTTTAAACCGAATCATTACCTGTTATGAAAAATGGGTTCTTTACGATAATCGGAAGCGCTCAGCGCAATGGTTGGATCCTGGCCAGCCAGCCAAATCCTGCCCCAAGCGAAAATTAACCCCAAAAGAGTTACTTGTAAGCGTTTGGTGGACTAGTGCCGGTATTGTTCATTACAGTTTTCTCAAATCTGGCAAGACTATTACGGCTGATGTCTATTGTTAGCAATTGCAAACCATGATGGAAAAGCTAGCGGCTAAACAACCTAGGCTGGTCAATCGCTCCACGCCACTGCTGCTTCACGACAACGCTAGACCACACACTGCGCAACAGACGGCTACTAAATTAGAAGAGCTTCAATTGGAAAGTCTAAGACATCCTCCGTACTCCCCGGACCTTGCTCCAACAGATTACCATTTTTTTTCGAAATTTGGATAACTTCTTGCAAGGGAAAAAATTCAACTCCGATGGGGCAGTCCAAATCGCCTTCAAAGATTTTATTGATTCCCGTCCGACTGGTTTTTTTAGTAAAGGGATCAATGAACTACCTATGAGATTGCAAAAGTGCATAGAAAATAATGGTTCATACTTTGATTAATTAAATATATTATATTAAAAAATATTCGACTTTTTGTTCCTCCCATACAAAACGCCAATTTCATATGTAAGGACCTAATATATCTGCTTATCCAGTAAGGGATATGATCTGACGATATATTATTAATATTCAATGTTCGAGTAAAGCTTAAAGAAAATCAAAGTAGGATCTATAAATCTTAGCATAAATACTTGTGTGGGCTTCTCTTTAAGACTGTCACCGCACGCCCGGGTTTAATATCTCGCGAGTTTCGCCCAAGGAGAAAGTGTTCATGTTTTTGAGAAAGGAAAAGTTGCTTATTTTTTTGTGGTGAGAGGCTTCGCTGCCGGTCCGGGGTCCGCCCGCGCCCGCGCACCGCGCCCCCGCTCCGCTTTATGAAAGTGAAACCTGCCACGAGACATTTCGGCAATATTCAACTCCGTTCACCAGCCCCTCGCTGCGTCATCACGGAGAACCAAATCGGACGCCTATGTTTTTTTTTTTGGCATGGCCATTCACAATTAATTCGGTCTTAGTAAGCCGACACTTTAAGCGCACAGCCAGTGAGTTTATGGGTTGGATGGCAACACAAGAGCACCCCTGTGGTACGAATCTGCACTGAGTGGCTAACCAGAGAAAGAACCTAAGGGTGATCTATTAGCGTTTCGGAAGCGGCTACCATGGGAAGAAACGCCAAAAGAAACCCAAGGTTCCGTTGAAGTAGAACTAAAAGCACTGGTTAGCGACAGTTGACTAAACTATCCCTCGTCGACGCCGTTGGTCAATTTATTTCCGTTTATAGATACGTGGACTAAACTAAAGTTTTGACCAACGCGTTCATCAATGAATACACCCGCTATGTTTCAATCTGGGATAGATTGACAGATGTAGTCCCGAAACGTTATTCTTGAGCGCGACTGCTCTCTCTAGAATATACAGTTTAAAATATGGCAACCTGCGTTTGTTCAAAAGAAAAAAAACGCCAATACCACGCTCCGAGAGTTCCGTATAAACTTAGAGACGTTGCTTAGATTTTGCTCAAGAAATAAGTTTGTATAATAATGACAATAACATACTCCACCATACAGAAAGCTGTAATACTAAATACTTGCGGACTTAGAATATTTCTTTGCATAAAATAAACCTTCTTGCCGTTTGGCCAAAAGCCCGCGGTAAGGAGTAAAATAAGCCCAGGAACGGGAGAAGATATCACATCTTCCAAACATAATAATGATAATAACAATGTATCATCACGCTATACCCCTTTCGGGGTGAGCAGAGATGCATTAGTGATTGTAACCATTTTGCGCTTAAATGTTGTGCGCAATATTCAATTGATCGCAGTTCACGCAGTTTGCATAACTGTAATATGTATATGATTTTTCTATGCAAGTATTCCTTCACTGGTGAGCATGTGGTGCCTAAATCGGAATATATAAATTCAGCTTTTTGTTGAACAGATTTTCTGAGCAAAGTCGAAAGTATAATTAAAAGCCATGGACAATACTGTACTTTTTGTCAAGTGGGATGTAGTGACTCTATTAAGCCTGAATAAGAAAGTGGTAATAAACGTCATAGTAAGACGATCTTATACACACCGCTCTTATACGACAATATACCTCCACCTATTAGATCTTCGTTCAGTATTTATGCTTTATGACCGGTGGTCGTGGGTGTGGTTGTAGAAAGACACGGATTTTGGCGTTTTACTGTTTGTTTGCACTTTAAGGCACGAAAAAACAACTTTAGATATTTCTGTAATTTGACTTGATATTTTATTACTTGATATTTTATGGAACAGCCTGTATGTATGTGTATGTATTTTATTATCAATCTACCCTTTTTATATTATATTTTATTTAGTATTCTACATTTTTGTATACTACTTAAAAGTATTCTATGTATTGTCATACTTGTTTATTGTAGGGAACGATTCTAATATTGAAATAGCACCGTAACGTCCGCGCAATCGGTTCCCCTGAGCATCGGCTGAAAATCAGCGCTGGATGGCGCGTGCAGCGTCGCCCAGCATACGCTGAGCCGAGTGCTCTTTGAGATGGGTAGCAGCACACAGGATACATGATGTGGTGTTATGTATTATTCTTTAATTGTTGTCTATTATATAAAAATAAGTCCGGTCTTCCTTCCTGACGCTATAACTCCAGAACTCACGAACCGATTTCCACGGTTTTGCATTCGTTGGAAAGGTCTCGGGCTCCGTGAGGTTTATAGCAAACAAAATTCAGGAAAATTTTCAAAAGAAAGCAGGAAAACGGAGAAAATCATTTTTCACATAGAGCGCCATCTCTGATACATGTACTACAAACCAATATAGTTTTGCATGATGGTGGAGCAGATCGCACCAGTGTTTTAAGTAGATGGCGCCGATACGTTATACATTGTTTGACAGCTACTCATTGTACTCTGCTCAGTTAATTTCATGTGACATTTATTATACGCACGTTCTTTCAAACGCTAACTAAATACCAAAACGAAGCCATCTGGTGGCGAAACGAAGTTCGCCGGGTTTGCTAGTTTTTATATAAATATATTTGTTGTGTGTTGTTTCCTTCGCCTCAATAAACTTTTTCTTTCTTTCTTTTCTTTCTTTCATCTTGCGAACGTGGACAACGTGTTAGACTATAGTGACTACACGTTTGCATGTTCACTGTATTCCAGTGGTCCCTGGTATAATTTCACTTGCAGCTTAGAAGCAACCGTGAAGGCAACACTTCATTGTGGTTCCGTCAAAACGTTCGATGTTTACACGCTAATGTCAAGGCGCTTTGTATCAGTTTATCCGCGACCAGTGTTGCTAACTATGGGTTTGGAAATACCCCTAAAAATATTGTAGAACACCTTAAAGCCCCTGAAATAATTTATTATAATAGAAAGTGAAGATGATTTTTCCAGTCTATTTAGAAGGAAAGAGAAATAACTCAAGTACGCAATTTTTTTATTTTGATACCTTTAAACTTTAGCGATAATAAATTATATTAGATACTAATATATCATCACGCCATGTCACTTCTAGGGTAGACAGAGATACATTAGTGGACAGCCACTAACACGGGTAGTCTTGTGGTTAAGGGACGGTATCCACACGTGGGAATGCCAATGTTCCCAGATTAGAGTTCTGATACGCATCTAAGGGGTTTTTCAAATCTAGTATGAATTTAAATCAATTAAGGAAAACATTCCAATAATAATAGAAATGTCATGTTAATCACCTGCACGAAGTTAAATGTAAAGTGGTTACGGCCACTAATGTATTTCCAAAATTATTTAATATTTTTAGATTTATGTATAAATTTCGTAAACTGGCATCACTGGCTGAACCCCGCCTGCCTCGCCTGTCCCCGCCGACGCCTGCTTAGTGTCAAGTTCGCAGACTGATAACCTCGTTCCATCTGCGTACTCCGCACGCAATACTGATGTGACGTACGCCTTATCATCTAATCAATATATATACCCCGAAACTGCCTAATCCTTGAGGCCACGCTAGAAGTTTTTTCAAAATCAGACCTTAGTACAAATCACACGTACTTACCAATGTACTAATAATGCAAAAATCATCATTAAAAGCGTTCGGACTTTCAAATTAAATAACTTTTATAAAGTGAGATTACTATAATTTTTATTTTATTTAACACGTTCGTCTCTACCTTAGCCAAATATGGTTGACGCTTTAATTGTTGAAGTTAATAGGATTTTTAGTTGTATTTTTAAAAGGAATTTAATGGAGTAAGCACTAAATAAATATAGACACTAAATAAAGATATACAACATTAAAATACTAAAAATATTGCCATCATTGAAAACCTTTTATTAATTTATATAGAATAACATATCACATTACAATTCGACGCATGCTTTTCGTTAAAACACTGTATTTATATTTGATATATTTGAGGTGACATTTTTTTGATGTGATGTTTTTTATTGTTTATATATCGCTCGTTTACGTTACTACGTACAAAGAGTCGGATTTGGGCCCCGGGAGAAACACAAAGGAATCGCACTGCCCAACGAAACAGTTAAAGAATATTTATATAAATTAAATTATTTACAGTATATAGTTTCTATGTAAACGGCCGCCGTGTGTCCGCTATGGGTGGCGTATCCTGTTGGCTCAATTATGCACATCTTCGTCCTCTCACTCATGCCATCTATCATTGCTAAATAATATATCGTCGCGACGGGGCGAGCAGAGATACAATAAGTGGCTGTATACAATTTGTGTTTACATGGCCAATATCAGATCGTCATTCTCTGGATCTCGGAGCATTCCATCAATACTTAACCGAGCCCGGGAGCGCCCAGGCACTGTTAATTTACAAATTTGTTAAAAATATTCTAGAAATTAGAACTTAATTTTGTTTGTTTACGGGGCTGTTTTTTTTCTCAAGAATAAACAAAAGGACACTTACACATGAAAACACCAATAATTTATCGTTTTTCCCATCCCTAGTGTTCATTATGTAAGTGGTGTAATTGGTAAATAATTGTTTCGATCAGTCTTCGATGTCAATGTTCGTGTTATCAGGTGTATATAGTCGGTTTTTCGACTGCAAGTTTGTTTTGAATGAAGGTAGACGAGGGGTGGGGTAGACTTCGTCGCCGTGCTCTAAACATCATTGTGGCCACTCCCCCGCCCTTCACACCCGCACTGCCCTCCATAAACACAGCTGTTCCGCTACACCTGTGATCGAGGAACAATTGTGCACCGAGCTGCTATCAACGCCCGTATGTTCTTGTAATCATGTACGAATGCCGCTTCGACAGCGATATTAAAACCTTTTTAAGGCTATTCAGGCGATGATACTGACTGAGGCTAAAATGAAGAACGTCGAAAATCGACGTAACGTCGCCTGCCTCGAAGTCTTCTACCGGTGGCACAATGGCAGTGTCCTTAAGAGCTACATTCTTTAATTCCTCCAGTCCCATTTCATCATAGAATCATTAAACGCCATATCGGTTGCGATTTGTACCTGGTGGACGTTCCTTACATTTGCACGAAAATATTCGCTTCTACATTCATCGTGCGAACAGCTTAGGAATGGAATATGCTTTCGTAAACTACTGCGCGTGGTTCTATTATGGAATGGAGAGGGTGTAACAAGGTTAAATAATTTTTCAGAACATTGGCCGTGATTAGTGATGAAAATGCCCGGGAATTTTCCCAAAGTGCCCAGCACTTCCGCGAACATTTCGTAAATTCCCGGGAATATTCCCCATACAAGTTTTGGGCACTTTGGGAAAATTCCCGGGCATTTTCATCACTAGCCGTGATACAGACGGTAGAGAAAGCATAGTGCGGCAATATCCCTTCGCAACTAGAGCAGTTTAAGATGCTTAATAACATATGACCATTCCCAATGCGGACAGCCCTCCGCTGTAGCCTATTTAGGGCGTCAAATAAATACTGAGCAGAACCATTCCAAAAATTTAAGTATGCCAGACTTTAGTAGCTAAAAACTCCCGGGATATTCCACAACTTGCTGCGGGAGTCGAGATTTCTACTTCCCGGCGAGCGAAAAGCCTGAAATCATCACCCCGAGAAGGTTAGATATAAAAAGCAGGTGAAGGAAGCGGCGGAGCGGGATCGGGGGGCTATTGCCATCCCCGATAACCCAATCCGCCGCCCAGCTCGGACAGGACGCCGGAGGAGGGCCTTCGCCAGAGGCCTTCCTCCATAACAGGACATACGCCGGGCGGCGCGCTTGCGGGAGCGCGTCGCCCATATCCAGGCGTGAGCGGTGTGCGATGTGTTCCCGCACACCGCTCCAATGACAATTCAAGGAGACGAGGGGGGCGGGTTCTCTACACCACTCTCCCCGAAACGTGTTAGGTATACGCAGGGGGCGGCGACTATTTAACCATCCCCCGCCTAGTAGGTGAGGCCCGAACAAGGCCGGACGTCGCCGGATGCCGAGGAAGACGGCTCGGCTTTGCCCTTAGCATCCGGCAGACGGGAGAAGGAACACCCCGGTGGTTTTAGTCGGGGCAGGTCCGACACACCGGGGGGCGGCCCTCACCGCTCCCCTGACGGTCCGTAGGTATTTCCACCGGGCTAAAAAAAAGGGTTAGATATAAAAGACCACATCTTTTAGGACCTGTATCAAGCGGCGTGTAGAACTTACCCGCAGTACCTCTGCACCATCCGCCCAGTAGACTCTCTCAAGTCTACTCCCTGATAGGCACCTTTAATCTATACTAATATTATAAAGCTGAAGAGTTTGTTTGTTTGTTTGTTTGAACGCGCTAATCTCAGGAACTACTGGTTCGAATTGAAAAATTCTTTTTGAGTGGAATAGACCATTTATCGAGGAAGGCTTTAGGCTATATAACATCACGATACAATTATTAGGAGCGAAGAAATAATGGAAAATGTGAAAAAAACGGGCAAAATTATTCATCCTTGAGGGCTTCCATTGCGTGCGCTGCAAAAACGGTTCAAGATACCAAAAATATATGCAAGAAAGAATTATTCCTCTTGAAATGATCTAAAAAAATGTCCCGGACAGTATATGTCTATCTTTTAAGATTAAGTCACTAGAACCGTTTTTATGGTAAACAAATTTGGTCGAAATTAATGCATTATTTGTTAAGAGTTGTATCAACGTAATAATATTAATCTTTATCCAAATAAATGTGTTGTTGATTAAGAGTATTTAATTGTGAACAAAATTGTCTTTGACATCACTTAATTTCAATGAACATCTTAGAAGATATTACAATTTTAAAATAAATAACTAACTAAAATGCCTAAAATAACTATTCTACGCGGACAAAGTCGCGGACACAGCTAGTTAGAAATGAAATAAATCTGACACAGAATCGGTAAGTATAATCTATTGAGAAGAAGGCGGGTACATCAGATATTTTTCAGATTACGCCCCACATGTTTCCAGGCAGTGACATGCATAGGATATTTGGACAGGTTAGGCAGATTGATATAATTAATGTGAATATTATATAATGATAATAAATATTATATTACTTTCATAGGGAAGATGCACGGCGTGAAAATAGAATGGATTTCAATATAAACAGTTCTTTTTTTCGCTTAAATTAAAGCAATTTATTCCAGACTTATTTATGGTAAGGGCATGCAACGCTTTTATGCATCTATGTAATGAACGCTACTGTTTACCAGTGAAGGAAGATATCGCGAGGAAACCATATATACCATCAACAAATAGAAATGAAAGTGAGAACGGCGATGAACTGCGCTACTGGTCACGTTGGGCACAACATATAAGCGCAAAGTGGATACAACCACTAACGTATCTCTGTTTACCCCGAAAGGGATATAGCGTGACGATATATTATTATTATTGCAAAATGTCATAAAAATAAGAAAATCAAAAAGAAAAATGTTACAATACAGTGGACTGCATGCTTGACTGTACGGATTTCCTTTCCATAAAACGGCACCCCACTGCGCAATACAACCATTGACAGATTCATGATTTCCCTCGTTATGTCATTTTCAGTAACGATTTTAAACAACCCTACGGTTGGACGAACCTGTCCGTTCATTATTTATAACTGGACGTCTATACATAATTTTCCGCCTAACGATAATGCCTACCTTTGTACTTTTAACCAAAGTATAATGTTTTTGTCATATTACAACCTACTTGTGTACATATACATAATATAAACTGTAATAATGTTTATATCTGAGTCGTTATATATTGTTTTGTAATTAACATTAAAGAAAATGTTTCCAAATAAATACTACAAGTAATATTGAATAGTGCATTTTCATTCCTAAAATGCATTTCGGTATAAAAGACATCAACGCGTGCCATCGCTCTATCTTTACTAAAGTGCTTGCATTCCGTAGGCTACTCGTTAATAGTGGCTACCTATACATATGTTCCTTATATTGTTAGTTTTTGTTCTGCAATCGTAATCTTATGAACGGAACGCGCTTAAGTATATATTGTAGTGTGTAATTGCGCTGTGGTTATCATCAACTGCGATTTGCTTAGCAATCTATAATTTGTAACTTCTGTGCAGAGATATCAAGTTCAAAAAAAGAAAATCATTTAGTTTGAATAATAATTTATCTGTATTACTTTCGGGGTCAATATATTTAATAAAATCTCCAGTATATCTAGGGAATGCTTTTAATGTTTCACTGGGAAACACTACTGATTATGAAGTCATATTAAATAACGGTTCTACGGAAAGGTCTTTCGTCAATTCCTCATTTAACGTTTTGTTTACATGATCTAGTTAAACGTTATTCCGGTATGCGATGCACACTTGCAAGATGATTACGCGAGTTACGCTCGCGCGGAGAGGCTGTGCGGTGCGGTGCGGTGGGGTGGGGTGCTGTCTTGTAGACATGTGCGATTACGAGACGATTTATTCGACTATTTCGAGTATTCGAATCTCTCGATGCCCACTGATTGTTTTTTATCACAATCATAACTAATTCACAATTCTCTATGTAGCATTGCATCGAGATTTCGCCAACAGCATCGACGAGATGCTCAATCGTAACTTACGTTACAATTCGCCGAGACAACCATTCGACTGAACTCTTTGCTCCCTTCGTCACGGTTGAATGGTAATGCCAATTTGAGGAGTTTGGCTTCTAAAGGGGGTGCTTATTATGTATACAAAGTAAGGATTTTGATATCAGCTGACAAAATAAAACGAAATTAAGAGAAATGCCCATGATTTTTTTAAAAATTAATCATTATTTAAGAAATTAAGCAACTCCATGATACGTTTAATGAACCAGAATCGAATTCAAATACAAATGTAAAATATTTCAATTGGTCAATAGACAGGTCGATGCGATGTACCTTGATCATAAATCTGGTCGAATATGATTCTTTCGATTGTAGAAACCTCTCGCAATCGCCCATCGCTGGTGTCACGCGCTTTGTTTACATGCGCGCGGGCGCAGCGCCACGTGCGCGCAAAGCGCTGACGTCACCGGAGGGGCAGAGGGCCGAGCTCTCGGACGC
Organism: Automeris io; assembly: GCA_036320925.1. Taxonomy (NCBI): domain Eukaryota; kingdom Metazoa; phylum Arthropoda; class Insecta; order Lepidoptera; family Saturniidae; genus Automeris; species Automeris io. Next base: position 292,647 of record JAUDJH010000036.1, read on the forward strand.
GTCCTCCAGTCGCGCGCCACTCGCCGCCGCGCACGGTCGTCGCGCGCTACCCGCGATGTGCGCCTGCTGAGCGCTATGGAATACCAACACCAGGTGATACCGCCGCTCGGGCCGCCCGCGCCCCCCCTGGGCCCGCCGCCGCCGCCGCTGCCCTCTCTGCCGCAACTCCAGCACGGACACGCACAGGACGACGACCGCTGGAGCCAGTACCACATCTGGAGGCAGCACGTCTTCGTCAACGGTCAGTCTACGCCGACACCGCTTAGCTCCGCGAATTGCTTCCCGCGATACTTCTCTAATCCACTCACGCGTCGACGTTTACCGTCTACTGGGATCCCGCCGCCCTGCGTTCCGTAATCTCAATAGTCAACGTTCGTGTGCTCTCGAGTGATTCGCGTGCCCTCCGCTGCGGAAGGTTTGATCACAATACGGACACGTGAGCGGTCAATACAGTGGTATGTAATTGCTATCGATGGAGACGCGTATCACGAACGCCGAAGTAGTTGAAGGTGGCGAAGTGAGTGTTCGACGGGTGGCGATTAACGCGGATGTCGATAACCATCGGTCGCGAGGGTCACTCGCCGCCGACGCTCCATTTCGATAACACACCATTGAACTTCGTTTAACGTCTCAGCCTTGGCGCGCTCGCGGTCCGCGGACTCCGCTTCCGGGGCGAAGGCCGCGGCGCTGTTCCGCTTTGCCATGAAAGTGAAACTCGCCGGTCGAGAGTGGCTTTCACATGACGACCGTCCGAGCGCTCGACACTCCTGCGCATTTCTTACACCATACGTTTCGCTATATCAGAAGTGGGACCTGGAATGCTATATCCATTGATAATAAATTATAAAGACGTCACATTGAAAGTAACGTTACCGAAAAAAGTGCTATATGTTGTCTTAAACGCACATAACTTTCAATTGTGTGGATAAATATCAAATACCAGCATGTCACAACCCTGTACATTTAAAGTTATATAGCTAATTTTGTATCTTAATTAGTAATATTTTTTACTGTTTCTCTCCATATAACGTATATTTACTGAATAGTCGAAATATAATGTGGAAATGTATAATTTATGAATTTATTTAGGTATTTTCTTCCATTGACCACATTCTATTTAGCAAACACATACAGATTTTTGTGGTTTATATTATAAAATAAAATTAGGGAAGTAACAACTCATGTACATTTTGTTAGTTTCATCTCAGTGCACGTCTAGTTTTTTTTTTAAGTAGACTCGACATACATGATCTTATAATAAAAACAACTCCCAAACAGTAACGTGCATCCCACAGAAGCATAAAAAGCATTATCTCGTTGTACTGGGATATTTAAAAGGTAGATTTATTTAAAAATTGATCCAAATTCGTTTCCGATACTCTGAATTTAGTATTTACCAAATTTTAACTCAATATGTACATTAAATGTCCAAATTTGACAAGGTATTGCTTTTTATGCTTTTACGGGATGCACGCAACTGCTTGCGATGTCGAAATCAATGTCGAAACGAAGTCAGCATTCATATCAATATATCAAGAAACGAATCCTTTCCAAGCATCAAAATCGAAAATAGCTTTCGAACCGGCTCTCTGAATTAATTAAATTACGTTTTATCAAATTCGTGTCCTTTCATACCCGTAATCAATAAGGTATTACTATGATATGCGTAAACGCGAAAGAAGAATTCGTGCTTAAGGTCGACCGGTCAAAAAACTCGTGCTAAAGACGACAAAACTCAGCAATCTAGTGCGCTACGGAATCATTAGTCACCATTTGAAAAGTTGTGAGGTAATTTTAATAATCACTACACGTTGTTTTTATATATCAACATAAAAAATTAAATTTAAAAGGTTTAATAAAATCATTAAAGTACCAACTTATATGTAACCAATCTTGAACAAAAAATATCTGGTTTTAAAACCTTCGTCTGCGTGTGGTGACTTAGTGGTCGTCTAATGGATATTGGACCGGTTTCCATGCGCGGCAACGCGAACAGTCCTGGGTTCGCATCCCGGCACTCACCTCTGGGCCTTTACGTAGGGATTGAGTCACCAAATGTTCACTGTTGAAGGAAAACATCGTGAGGAAACCCTGGCTTCAATAGAAATGTCATGAGTACTAGTGCTGAGAGGACCGCGATTAGCAGCGCTACTAGTCACGTTGGGTACGATATATAAGGGCAAATTCGATGCAGGCACGAATGTATCTGCTCACCTTGTATGGGATATAGCATGACGATATGTTATTATTTATTATTATAAAACCTTATAGTTTACATTTATCTTATGGTTGCGGTAATAGTGAATAATCCAGTATCGATTTTGGTCAAATATCGGCGTATAATCGGATTGTTATTAAAAGTAATTTAATTATCATAATGAGATCGATAAGTCTTAACTTGACGCTAAGCAGCCTTTATTAACTTTAGTTAACATATCCGCCCCTTTTGAAAGTTTCAAAGAATGTGACGAAATCTAGTTTTTTTTACGTAGCTCATCCTCAACTTGTGTCCCTCTGAGTATTTATGAGACTAGAGCACGATAGGTATATAAAAAGAGAGTACACGTGATATTTAATATCCTAACTATGAAATACACGTGACGGAATGACTTATGCAAAATTATTTCACGAATATGAAAAACAGCTCACCCGAGAAGTGTTTTTCAATATAAAATGGAGGCAATACATTCCTACTTTGAATTTTTTGACATATTATCTTTATTTTACGGTCCGTTTAATATTGTATAAGCTTAATACGGCCAGAGAAAAAGGGGGAATATGACTGACTTTGTGCTATTGATATAGCAAACTGCTATTAATATCGATAATTAACTCTAAAGCTTTACACATCCCGCATTAACACTGAGAGTTCAGTATATTACTTTGAATTCGCTTAACCTTAACTCAATAATATAAACTATAGTATTAATATATCGTCACGGCACATCCATTTCGGGATAACCAGAGAAGTATTTGTGGTTGTATCCATTTTGCGTTTATATGTTGAGCATCACGTGACAAGTAGCGGAGTTGCTAGCCGTTCTCAGAGCACTAGTGATGATGTCCTAGCCGGTTTCGGCCACGGCGACTGTTTCAACACCGGTTAAGAAATTCGAGGTCCAGTTTTCAGAAACAGTCAATTGCGCAGGAGATATTTAAGTGCATAACTGGACGCGCAGCCAGAAATGCACTCTCTCGTCCGAGCTCCCTCAGGCCCGATGGAAAGGAGAACCAGTACGATCGGGAGGGAGCAGGATGCAGGTTTGGTTGAGTTTTCCTTCTCTGAACACCTGGTTGAATTGCGGTGTTAAAGAGATACCTTAGTCGCCTTTTACGACACCTCAGCAAGAAGAGGGGGGTGCTATTCTATTCTGCCGGCAGCCACCACGGCTTAGAGCACTAGTACAGATAACATTTCGATTCGATTCCATGCACTATCCTGCGATAGTTTCCTTCACCAGTGTATATGTGGCACCTGAATCCGTATTTAATATTTCTTCAAAACAAAGTACATTATAGTCTACATATTTAGGGGCAATTACACACATGAATGAATGAATAATAATGAATTATTAAGTAGGTATTTGCCAGTGACGTGCATAGTGTATTAGGACAGGATAGGCAGAATTCGTGTAATTAATTTGAAAATTATATTAGGATAGTAAATATTATATAGCTTTCATAGGAAAGATAGACGGTGTAAATATAGAACAGATTTGAATTTCAATGGTTCCTTTTTTGTTTAGCTTTAAGCAATTTATTCCAGACTTATTTATCATAAGGGCATGCAATGCTTGCATACATCTATAGAATGCACGCTACTGGTATTTGCCTGTCCTAAGCCTGATAAAGTAAGAAGAGAAAACGAGTGAATACATGTTTACCTAAAATTACGTAAAACTTTATTTACTTACCAATCAATTGTGCCCCACAAGCGCTACAGTGTTTAAACTTTTTACGGATCTGTTTTTATTAATTTATCAATATTTCTTTTGTGATTTGTTAGGGGATATGTTTATTTATTTAGTGTATTTGTAGTTTAATTACTGGCAAGTGGGTACAAATTTTTGTATCCTGAAATATCTTCTTAGTTTATACAATAAGTAAGTATATTTAAATTTCTTATAAAATATATAAATAAAATTAATAGACCAAAATTAATATAATCATTGAATAAAAAAAAATTAGAAAGTGTTTATGTTTTTATATTCCGTTTTCTCGTCACAACGGCTGAACCGTTTTTAGTGAGCTTAACATAGATCGATTAACCCTCGGAGACGGATAAAGGCTACACTCGTTGTGTAAATAACACGTGAAATAGTTGAAGGTTGTAGAAGTGAAAACAATAAGAAGGTAGAGCAAGGGATGAGTAAAGGGGGAGTGGAAAAAATTCCAGAGTAGTTGTCATGGTAGGAGGTAATTGAAAATTATTTACACGGATAATAATTCTTCCTCCTTTGACGATGAGAAGAGTGGAGTAGATTTTTCTAAAAGTAAACTCAACATTCATTGACCTGACAATGCGTTACGAAGTTCACCAGGTCAGTTACTATTACATAATAAATAGTAACAGGTACGCTTAAAAGCCTTCAAACTTATAAAATGTTTAAAATACGGTTGATAATGTCACTCGATTTTGTATTATAATTTCTTTGTCTTACGATATATTTTGTTAATGTAAATTTTATAGATAGAGCTGAGATTCCTCAATACCTATTCTTAATTTAAAACACTATAAAATATCTGTTATGAATATAAAATAATCAGTTTATCATTGAACCGTAATTATTATAAGAAACATTTGATCAGGGAGCCTCTATATTTGTATAAGTTCTTCATAAATATACCTAAATGATAGGAATGGCCTTGTAAAAGTTTTATAATAATGCTAAGATATTCCCATACTTTGTTTACGTCTATAATGATGAAATATGTCTATTTAAATGAAATTAGATATACCTATGTCCTATCAAAAATGATTTTTGTTGATTTTGCTTTCAAAATATTAAAAAAATAATAAAAACATTTAATAAGCAACAACAACAAAAGTGGCGACATAATACAAATAAATGACACGTGAAAAAAAGGAAAAATAGAAACAAAAGTAATACATAAAAAAACTCTAGGCCGCAGCCGATACGGGCCCTGTCTCAGCTTGTGATGGAGAGCATTTAGCGTCTGCAGCACGGGTATACTAACAGGGCCGTGCGGGCAGCACAGCCATTTAACCGGCACAGCCTTAAATTCAACAGAATAGAACAGAAATCTCATTACTATTGGTCAAGTAATTTCATTGTAATAGTAGAAAGAAATGTTTAATGTTTAAATAGTCGTTTCTATTCAGCTTCTAGGGTCGATACCGTTAAAGATTACCTTTTGTACCACTCACTGCCCGTCCCTCTGTCTGTCAATTTTTTTTTCTCTGGAACGCGTGGATATATCAAGCGGAACTTATAAAATACTCAGATCTAAGGACTCCTGAAGTTCTTTAAAAGTAATACTTCTAAGTCGACGTAATCGGCAAATATGTCCGATGAGGTGTATTTTTTATCGTTTCCTCCTATACGGTACTCCGCTTTGACTTAGAATCATATAATTAAGCAAGATCTTATTTCACAAGTACAGAGAAAAGTTCGAAAACACTGAATTGTAATTACGTTTACAAAAAAAAATGTTTTTTTTTTTAATTCTAAATGTACTTATATTCTGGGTTGCTTGACATTTGTTCAGCTGACTTCTCTTTGGCGGATCACAGTACAGGGTATTTGCTTGTTGTTTTTTTTATCTCGATTAACCTATCCTTCTGTGTTGGATGTCATATTGTGGGCCAAATAAATGCTTTTTCTTTCTATTTGCAATCGGTAAAAGGACCGCGATCTATATTGATGTAAGTTGACAGCCATTTACTAACGGTAAATTTAATTTTGCCCCTAAATCTAGTTTATCTTTCTATTAAAGTTATGTACTATCAAACTTACTTTATTACTGCTTTCATAGTTTATATGTACGGAACCATCGGTGCACGAGTCACCGGCCAGCGAAAGATAGTTCAGTGCAGTGTCGCTAACCAGTGCGTTAACGTTCAAAGGCGCAGTACCACTCCGACGTATCCTTGAGTTTCCGAAACGCTGGTAGATCATCGTTAGATTCTTTCCCTGGCTGGCTATCTCAACTGAAGTTCCAAACTCATAGAGTAGCACTTGCGTTGCCACCCACCCCAAAATGCGTCTCTACACGTGGTAAAGTTGTGAAGGCCTTTCCCGGCCAACAGCATATGATCCTGGCTATATAAAAATGCAGTTATCCATTGTAAACAGATTTGAAAAAAAACAAATAGCATGCAGAAATCGGATCCTGTAAAGCTCTTTTCTCTGTTCGATTCGATGTTATAATAAAAAGGACAAGCTAAACGGATGCATATGCAGTTCAAATAAAGTTGTTATTTCAAAAAAACAAAACATGAATAAAGCGGAACAAGTGCAATTGGACCCAGTTTTCTTTAGCGTTTTGCATTCATTCCTGTCATTATTATTAACTATGGGTCGTTATTTTTACCTGCCTGTTTGTTCACTTATAAACGCAATAAACCTTGATGCAGATTTCACCGTCATTTAGACAATGAATGACACTTGGACTCTAGACTCAATTGATCGTAGAGCTCGTAGACTTGTGATAGGCATATAGCATAACGATATATAGTACTATTGTTAAATAAATTTACTAGAATTTCCAACTCTTATAAAATGCTTACAGGAAAGTTCGTCAATAAATTTAAATTATGTTTTTAAAATTGTTTTTTTTTAAGGCGTGGCAGATCACTCGCTAGCTGTATCAATGATATAGTCGACAAAGCAAGGAGAGAGTGGAGTAAATGAGCCAGAGATAGAGAGACAAGGGAACGAATTGAGGAGGTTTTTACCACAGTTCTTGTACAATACAAAAATAAACTATATCAATCGATACATAACCTATTTCATGTATAAGGATATGAAGCTGTTATTATTATAAATGATGCTATACAACTAGATCTCACCTAGGCGTTGCGGAGCCGGTTCCGCCAGTATGCATAACACTAGATCGCAACTTTTACCGTTACCTAATGAGATAATCAAAGCAAACTCGAGTATAGCGGGGCGCACACAATGTTGTTGGCTGCACTTCCTCACACGTTAAGGAGGATCGGCACGCAACTATTAATTGCTGTAGAACAGAGGCTCCCTACCTTTTCTTAATTAGGAGAACCTTTGATTTCTTTGTTATTAACGGGCATAATAAATAATAATAATATATCATCATGCTATATACTTTACGAGGTGAGCAGAGATATGTTAGTGGATGTATGCACTTTGCGCTCATATCGTCTGGTGAAAGGCTATTTGGTTTAAGCGACTTTTTTTGGTGATATAGTAATATATATATTTTGGAATCGGTAAAAAACGCTGAAACGACGATATGTAGTGCCCAACGTGACCAGTGGCGCAGTTGATCGCCGTTCTCACAGCACTGGCACAGATGACATTTCTATCAGATGTCATGTGGGTTTCCTCACGATATTTTGCTTCACTGGTAACGATCACGTGAATTCAGTGTTTTTCCCCTTTTTTTTACTTGTATAAAGTCCTCATGGGACCGTCTCGGTCGCACTGGGGGGTTGCGCGAGACCGAGGTGTGTCGGACTTGTACCGACTAAAAACCCCAAGGTAACTTCTGCGCATTGGCGGGGACCGCGGGACCTGTAATCAATTCGCCACAGCCCCGTCGCGCCGCGCCCAATGGGCACAAACTCGGAGGAAGATATCTTCCCCGACACTGCTCATTGTATTTAGGCAGAGCAGGTCACAATGCTCTGCCTACTTCTCGAGGGTCAGTGTTTTTCCTCTACATCAACGTGCAGTCCCCAATGTGCCTAAATAAGTATTCACTCTAATCAAACACTTTAATTGTTACTGTTTTCTAATAACTTTTTTTAAGTGATATGATGATTTTTTTTTATGAAGATTGGCCGGACGTTATCGTAACCACAGTATACAAGTGTAAGGATCGCTATAATGACTCGTTTTGACTTGTCGCGTTGCAGTATCCGGTCGTGATCATCGAGTAATCCATATACTTAGAGATATTACGTGATATAAGCGGGCCGACATGACGAAGGAACTGTAAATGGATTTTCATGCTTTGATAGTGGTTGTCGTTTTTGTATTACACTGTACTTATCATCAGGTGCGCTGTAGTCACTCTGTCGAACCAGTGTAAAAAAAAACTTGTTTCTAGAGATCCAGTTTTTTGGCGCAAGGGAATATATTCTGTGTCTTCTCTTCCTCCATAACACTGTCCAGTATCTGGCATTTCAATTCTTTAACATAAAGCAATATTATTTCTAACCTTTACTCCTTTATTCCTTTCTACATCGACTCGTTTACTCTTTTTAAAGTTACTTCCGGTTTATTTGAACAAATTCATTCATTATTCCTCTTTTTTCTCAGCCTATTCTGACGCTTGTTTCCTCATTTATTGCTTTCATTTTTGTTGTATTATCTCTTGATTCCTTATTTTTATTCACATTAATGTGGTGTACTGCGTATATTGGAAAAAACGTGCCCATTTCAATTTGAACTTGTTTACGTTTTTCGAAACGAATGTGACATTGTATGAGGAATTGTTTATCGTCTTTACAGGATTGGTTGGAATAATATTTCATACAATTATAAATTTAAAACACGAGGTAAATAAAAAAACTGATATAAATTCAGTGTTGATCTTCGCTGATTTGTTTGTGTATTTTTAAGAGATTTTCTTCTGGAATAAATTTCTTTATATGTCATATCGTATGGAATTATCTCGAGACATGCTAAAATCTAATGGCTTTTACTTAGGACGTAACATAGAACACTAAAGAGTAGGCTAGTCATTGTGCAATACAGCAAATGCACGTTGCAACATCATCAGACCACCGTAGTCCACTGCTGGACATAGCCCTCTCTCTCGGTCTTCGGTTCTTCTCATCCATTCCCTTCCGACTACCTCCCGAAGGTACTCTCTTCACCTTGCCAGATGGCGCCCCATCCTACGTCTGCTGATTCATGCTCTCCACTCAAGAACCCGCCTTCTCCAACGACTATCGGTTCTTGGACACATATCACTGGCCCACCGCCACTTCAGTTTGCTAATACTTAGAGCTGTGTCGACAACTTTGGTTGTCTATCAGATAACCTCATTTCGGACCCTGCGACAACTGTGACACTGGTGATCTTGAACTCTACTATACTTTCCGACAGGTTTAGCGTAGTCAAATAGTGGAGCCAGTATCAAAAAAAAATTACACTATTTATATTAAAGCATCGTCACGCTATATCTCTTTTGGAGTGAGCAGAGTTACATTGGTGGCTGTTATTCATTTTGCACTTATATGTAATGCCGACAGCACAGGCAATGCTGGTTTTCTGTCTTTTTTTCATCAGTGAGCATGTGATACGTAAGCCTGTACATCTTTTGGAAAACTGAGAGGTACATGGCGGGGTTTGAACCTCTACGACCTTTCGCGCTGATAGATACCGGTACCTTGTCTACTAGGGCACCGCAACTACTCTTGGCTACAACTAACAACTAGGCTTGTCGAATAAATAACGATATATCGATATTTTCAATTCAATATATCGATATTTTTGGACGATATATTTCCGAAATATCCAGTATCGAAAATTGTATCGAAAATGATATTTTTTTAATTCTTATGGCAGTGAAGTCGCTGAAATCTGAAACTGTAGAAGATATGACCGATTGAAAAAAAAAGAACTATATTGTCTATGACTGTTGAGTATTGTTTTGTTACGTTGCGTGCATCGACATCTGAATTTGTTGCATGTATATTATTTCCAGCTATTTATTTATTTATTTATTTATTATTTATTTTTGTTTGATATCTTAAATAGGTCTTAAAGTTAGAAGATAGCCTTTTAGTTCTTGATATTTTTGTAATATTAATAAAAAGGAATACTGGTAAAATACTTTCGTTTTTATTGAGATTTAATTGATAAATCGATAGTTTTCCTTCGATACATCGACTCCGATATTGATAGTTTAATAAATATCGATATAAGGATTTTTTTTTTCGACATCCCTAATCTACATATTACTGACAAACGAATTCGAGAGGTGAATCTCGTAAAACTTGGTCCGTGTACAACTCAGCGGCATCTTGCATCGATAGCGTAGCAGAGCGGACTTTCACTCCGAATATTTGGGAAAAAGTGTCGACCTTTTCGCGACTTTCTCGCGCTACACGACCCGCCCCCCCCCCCACGCCCGCGTTCCTCCTCCCTTCTCCTTAGTCCACGTGCGTTCTTCCGCGTGCGCCCGCGCCAACCACTTTTACTTTTTATCACTGTCCGGCCGCAGGCTCCGGTTTTGGGGAAAAAAAACTACATTCGGTAAAACTTTCTCAAGGGCCGAAATTTTGGCTAAAGCCTGTCTTTTAATAAAAAAAGACTGATTAACATATTTATTATTGTTATGTTACTTTTAATAAGTAGAAAAACATAGGAATGTATGTTTATTATCTATAAGCTGTGCCCGCGACTTTGTTTGCGTGGAAGTGTTACTTTTGGTACGGCAAAAATTATTTCAATCTATTTCTAATATATTTTCAGAAAGCAATCAATTTAAATTTTACTAAGAGTATAATATTATATGCATTTAAACGAAATCACCTGTAAACAGCGTAGAGAGATTATTAAAAAGAGCTCTTGTCAAATGTGGCTAATGCCGAAAGAAAACGCGGCCGAAATTTCGTTCGTACTACCTTTTGCCTGACACAAAGCACTCGAATGTCGGCAGATATTCATTTCTTTCGCATCGCCGTTCTAACCAACTGCGCTGGAGTCTTGCCGTTTCTTTTTGTGAATTAAGCGACTTTTTTGAATACATTAAACTGGTATTAGACAAAAATCGACCGAGGAATTCATTAAGATGTCTTGTTTGAAATTATCTGGTTGATTTCCTGGCCTTAACTGCAGTATACATAGCTTTTTTTACTTTGTGCATATCTGTAATAGTAACTTTGGTGGCCTAATGGATTTGGGATCGGTATCCATGCGCAAAAGTTCAGATTTAGGCACCAAACGCTCACCGAAGGAAAACATCGTGAGAAAACTCGCATGTCATATAATAGAAACGTCATGTGTACTAGTGCCGTGGGAACGGCGATCAGCTGCGCTACTGGTCACGTAAGGCAGGACATTATAAGCGCAAAGTAAATACGTAAAGCGAAAAGGATGTAGTATTCGATTTATATTTCTTAATTATTTATAGGCGAACCCTTGACCTTAATCACACTTGGTGGAAGGTGGAGAAAGTGGTCCTACGATGGATAGCGTCTGCCCAACAAATGCCTAGTCACTCTTAAAGACTCCCAGGTCATAAGATCATGGAAATATGCTTGCTGGAGGCCAGTAGCGTTCATTCGATAGATGCATGAAAGCATTGCATACCCTGACAATAAATAAGTCTGCAATAAATTGCTTAAAGTTGAACAAAAAAAGTAACCATTTATATTCACATCTATTCTATATTTACGCCATCTATCTTTCCTGTGAAAGCAATATAATATTTATTATCCTAATATAATATTCAAATTAATTACGCGAATTCTGCCCACCCTGTCCGAATATCCTATGCGCGTCACTGCTGGAGGCATATTCCACTCCTGAGCCGTTCGCATGATGAACGTAGAAGCGAATCCTCTCGTGCGGATATAAGGAACATTCACCACATACGGATGGTATCCGACACGATGTCTATTGGAATTATGATAAAATTGGGCTGATGGTATCAGAGAATTATTATCTTTACTAAAACATAGACCTTGTATGCTGTAGTTAACTTTTCCTGATGTTTTTTAAAACCACAATTCTGTATTACATTGATATGATTGATTAACGCAAGTTAAATACACACAAAACGTACTGTGATAATTGTTATTCTCGTTTCGTTTATCAATCTAATATGTGTAATGTTTCTTTGTCTATAATCCTGCAACAACGCAGGATAACTTCCGGTTATGCCTGCGCGGGCGTAGCAAATCAAATGGGAAGTGCAAAGAAAGTGAAACGGTATTAGTTGCTCGGCTCAGTCGCGTCGAACAGCTGGTTGGGAAGCCTTGTTAGCGAGAGTAAAAGTTATCTGAAATCTTCCGGCGCAGTTTCCGCGTCGCCCCTCGCGCCTCACCCTCGTCCCTCGCCCGCGAGAGCCTTCCGCAACACTTTCCCTGCAGCGCCCCGCACCGCTAGTGTCTCGGATTGATCATTTTGCATTCGTATTCGTTTTATTAAATAATCATATATACTGACAATAATATATATTGACCTAGTTACAAATTAAGTTCGCGCATGTACTATCTATACTAGGCAATGATACCTAAATGCATTTATGCAACTACGACTCGCGATAAACTAATCTACTCATCACAGCGGAGTTTATCGCTACTGGGTCTCGAACCTAGGACCTTAAGTTGAGAATTATAGACGCAACTTTGACTTTACTTAAAGTTTTATCTGAATCATTACAAATTGTATTGTTTAATTAAATTCAAATTGTATTTAGACTTGGCTCTGTAAACGTGTAAAATAATAATAAATCATCACGAAATCCCTTCCGTTTCTTTTTCGTTTTTCCTTTTCGGTATCCTTTGCATTTATTTCGTGCCCAACGTGACCAGTAGCGCAGTTAATCGCCGTTCTCTAAGCACTAGTACACATGACATTTCTACCATATGCCATGCGGGCTTCTTCACGATGTATATTCCTTTACCGGTGAGCACGGGGTGTCTTAATCGGTATGTAATTTAAAAAATCCAGAAGTAACCGACCATTTGCTTTGCCGCGCATGGAAACTGGACCCTTATCGAATAAGCCACCACAACTACCAAATGAATTATATTACACCTTGTATACGCCTACTAAAGGAGCTTCATAAACTATGGGCATTGATACTCGAGAGAGACCACTGCCCATGCATGAGGAATGCAAAAGCCTATTACGACGGTCTGGAGGTTTGCAACTCCACCCAGCTTCCATAATTTGATGCCTGAGAAGATCGTCCACGTGTCTGTACCGTGGCAAATTGCGCAGTTCGCTCCCATTGCAGTTTTACGCGGTGCGATTGGAACAATCTAGGGTTTTTAGTCAGTAGGGGTCTAATACAGCCCTGGTCGTCTCCCTCATAATGACTGGGAAGTCCTATGATGGTTTTCCCTCTGGTAAAAAAAAGAATTTTATTAGCTCGTTCCTTTATTATGTCGATTTTTTGCTTATGCTTCACTGTCTACGTTTGTTATTCAGCAAATCATAGATCGGCTTACATATCCTGTTATTGCAAGTTGTTTTCGTTGTTGCTGTACATTATATAATAAATTGTTGACTACTAGCAGTGGCCGCGGCTTTGCCCGCGTGGAATTCAATTTTTGACTTGTGTTAGTACTTGAAGTTTTATTGTCATTATTAGGTTTTACAACTCTGGATATAAATCCTTTTGAGCCCGTCGTTATTATTTTTAGTATTTAGAACTCCCTGATTGACGTCGAAACCAAGGAACCAAGCGACGCGCACTGCAGCCCACGCTATAAGAAAAATCAACATGTCAAAGTTTTAGATTAGATATTAAAAATGTCTTAGTGGGTAGATTTTTCAAAAACATTTACTATTTACTTATAATCAAAAAACAAACTTTCAATCCCTATTTCACTATCTTAGAGGAAAGATTCCCTTATACTCAGCACTCGTCAGACGGGAGGAGGAATACACCGGGGTCCTCGCTCTCACTACGGCTCATATGATCTATTAAGACTTCAAACGGGTCAAAAAAGAAGGGGAAAGTCCCTTTGGAATATGTAAAAAATCTTATTTTTGACTTCTCTTGTTTTCGCTCTACAATGCTCATCAGGACAAGTGTTTTTTTATATATTATTATAAAACTTTAACGCGCTATGCAAATAAGGCGGTTCGATTGTAATGTGAACGTAAAAGAGTTAATTATCTTCAATTATGCATACTTCAGTGAAAAAGTATCGCGATATACTATCCGCCTATATTCTCATATTTTTTCTACCTGAACAACTAACTTGATCATCATAAAATATGTAAACTCAGCTCTAATAATATCATGCATTTTATAACTAGCTTGACAAAGTGTCTATATTGCAACTGAGGGTAAATGCAGGTCCGGGAACTGCAAATACTGCAAAAAGACGAAAATCCGTTGAGAGTCTCCAGCGCTGTGTCGACCCACATAAACCACGACGGAAGGTATCTAGGTATATGAACGCCTGGATCGGGTATCCATGCGCAGCAACGCGTATGGTTCTAGGTTCGTATCCAGGCACGTACCCCTGGGATTTCTAAATTAAGTACGCATTTAAGCACATGCTCACCAATGATGATGATGATGACCTAGCCGGATTCGGCCACGGCGACAGTTTCAAAACCGATTAAGAAAATCGAGGTCCAGTTTACGGAAACAGTCAATTGCGCAGGAGATATTTAAGTGCACAACTGGACGCGCTGCCAGAAAAGCACTCTCTCGTCCGAGCTCCCTCAGGCCCGATGGCATGGAGAACCAGTACGATCGGGAGGGAGCGGGATGCAGGTTTGGTCGAGTTTTCCTTGTCTGAACACCTGGTTGAATTGCGGTGTTAAAGAGATACCTTAGTCGCCTTTTACGACACCTCAGCAAGAAGACGGGGGTGCTATTCTATTCTGCCGGCAGCCACCACGGCACAATGCACCAATGAAGAAAAATATAGTGAAACCCCCATGTCGTTGAACAGAAATGTAATGGGAAACCGGTGATTTTCTACGCTACTTGTCACGTCGGGTACAACATATTAGCGTATAGTGGATACAGTCATTGATGTATCTTTGCTTACCTCGAAAGGGATATAACTTGTCGATAAATTATTATTTATGCAAGTGAAAGCGAAAAATAATTCAAAATACACGAGAAAGACATGTTTTATTGGATTAATCCATATAATTGAGACACAAAGCTTAAAGAACTTTTGCGTCAGATCCATCAGCAGATCCATATCAAGCAATATAATTTCTGTTTTTGCAAACATATTTATGCTCTTATTATTTCTAAATTATCTTTTAACCTGTCTACCCCATAATTAACAAAAAAAAACATCTGTCGAGTTTTTACAAGGCTGATACTCAACAAATTATTTTGAAATGTATTTTGTTCTTTTTGGGGTATATGATTATGGGCTTTTTTTTTTAAATGGTCACTGCGCGCCGCTGCCCGTATGTCTGAGCCTGACGGCTAGCAATCGTCGAGTAAGCATTAAGAGCCACTTTCGCCTTCACTTTCTCTCAATTCACACGTTTACGAAAATGAACGCGCGCGTCGCCGGAAAACACTAACTTTCTCCATTGCGCAAGAGCGCCTCACCGCGTTCCCCCCTCACCTATATCTTAATAGGAAGTGATTCGGTTGCGCAACGGCGGCTTTCCACAGTCGAGGTATTCAGAAGCGCGCAGCAGTGGCAACACTTTCTTCGCCCGCTGAGGAAAGCGACAGTGTTGACGTCACGAGACTTTCTCCCGTGCGGTCAGAATCTGCAGCTAATCATGCGCCGTGATGTAACGTGGCATAGTGGTGCCAGCTTAGCCGTGTTACCCTTTCATTTAGCAATTTGTATGTAAATACGGGTTTAATTTAAGATAAAATCAGGAGAAATATGCTCAAATTCATACACACTTGCCAATTCATAATTATAATAAAAATATTTTAGATACCATAAATATTTTTTACATTCAGTTTCAATTGATATAGTTGTTTGAATCTCTAAGTCACATCACCTTAAATATTAACAATAAATATCTTTACAATTAGAATTTTAAACTCTATCCTTTCTCTTCTCTCTCTTTTCTTTGAAAAAGTACACTGAAAGTGTATCTTGTTCGATATTCTTTGAAAAACAAAACTCTTAAAAATATAATCTTTGTTTCCTAGATTTTTCGTTCACCTAAATACAAACAAAGCTAAATAATAATTCTAGCCTATCATGCTGTGTATAAGACAATCATGTTAAAATCTTAAAACAAATCACTGAAAGACAAATTATAAAAATGTATAAAAACGGTACAAGAAAATATGTTTTCTGTCTTGTTTACTCTCCCGTAAAATGAGACATTTTTTTCTTGCTCTAAATACTTTCTCAATAGATACGGTTATATAGTAATGGGCAGTTACGGGCTGCAATAATGATGATGATAAGGTATCAAGAGCACACGGGCTCATTTCCCGCAACTTGACGTCTGAGTGCGCCTATTTTGCGTGATACCGGGCCGCTGTAATTTCAATCATCCCAGCCCAGCTCCTCCAGGAAATCCGCCAGCCGCCTGATGTGGCTGGTTGCTTCCGGAAGGTTAATGATGATTAAACAATAGAAAATTTAGTTTCGGTGTTTGTATTTTTGAATATTTAGGGAGATTTTAGTAAGGAGATGGTAACGCAGGTGACGTAACGTGGCGCAGTCACCCAGTGAACTTTCTCCGCGGTGGACGCGGGCGATGCTCGCTCGGCCGAGCGCTTACAAGCGGAACTATATCAGCTCCCGCACGCAACTCGGCAGTAAGTGGGTCACTTCCCGCTTCCTGATCCGCACTAGCCAGTAGGAAGTTATCATTTCCCACGACTTCTGAATCGAATCTTCAGCATTATTTTAAAATTAAAGCAAAATTAACTTTAAAAAATTATATTATTTAATTAATATTAAGGTATATATCAAGCAATTGATTTCGCCAAATTCGTGAACACTTAGATTTTACTTAAGTACCTATTATATCCAGCGGGTGCTCATACGGCGAAAATATAACCTATGTCCTTTCTAAGGATCTATTCTAAACTGAACATCATTTCGAGTTTCAATTTAAAACTTATCAAATGTCTCTCGGTTATTCTATACAATGCACATTATTAGTCATTTTACGAACACTACGCGGAGTTGGTTTTTTGCGCGTTTGAAACAACATTAGTGTTAGACAGTTTTTACATTTACCGACATCGATTAAATTGAAAAAGTTGTCACTTGTTTATTTTGATAGAAGTAGCCGTCGGATTCTCCCAATGGCGACTCTGCAGTGGGTGTTAGGTTATTATTATATTTGGGTTGCTTTGTATGCATTTATATGAACCACCCGATTTAGGCCGCACGGTCGCCAAAGTGGCACCTTGCCTGATGACGGTGTATAATAGCCTATATCGCACTTTGTATCGAAATTCATACGGATCCATTTTTTCAGATACCAAATCCCCCCTTAACCTGTTAATCGGGGAATTAGCTATTGCTGAACTCGTTTCAGAATGGGGACTTTTTGTTCGCAGCGATAAGTAATATCACACCTCAAATAATAAAAGAATATCGTTTTTAACTTATGGTTTTTATTTATTTTGATAAAATATTTAATATATTACGATTAATTTCTATGACGAAAAATGTCGTCATGCTCATTGCAGTAGGCTTTTATGTATGGCGAAATATTTCGTCATCCAAAGTTAACAGGTTAATAATCTAAACAGAAATGTTTCAGAAATTATTGTGAAAATCTGTTGAATTTTGCATTCGATAAACTTCTGCACATAGATGCAAAAATCATCAAAGTGACTCACCTCTACAGATCGCGTTCTGATCTATCCTAGAATATGCT
Organism: Automeris io; assembly: GCA_036320925.1. Lineage (NCBI taxonomy): Eukaryota > Metazoa > Arthropoda > Insecta > Lepidoptera > Saturniidae > Automeris > Automeris io. Next base: position 310,349 of record JAUDJH010000036.1, read on the forward strand.
GCTTCAGTTTCTCTTCAAAATTGGTAATATACTTAATGATACATTTGGAAATAGTCATGAGTAGTTATTTGTCCTTAAGCCTGGGTAAAACAGCCAGCTCGACACTTTTTAGTATTAAAAATATCGGACTTATATTTGTCGGTATCGGCCAATGAAAAACGGATTCACGTTGAAGCGTATAAATTAGTATTCACGGTGGAATTTGTACAATGGAACTCGCAGGAGATTCTTAAGTTGGACGGCCTGGCGTCACGGCGCATTAACATATCCTCATTAGCTTACTCACTGCCTTAATTTATATTATTTTATATATGTATACATATAATAAGGCTCGTCCTGACTGACATATCATCGTAGAGAAAACTACTGAATGTAGAAGCATAAAATTTTGACAATGCGTTCTTTTTATGACGCTGGTACCCACCGCGGCGGAATTTTTTGATATTCCACCCGACAGGGGTAGAAATAGAGGTTGATATTGACAAATTTTTAAGTACACGCTATTTAAACGGGTAATTAGATTTTCGGTTAGAAATAAATAAGTCATTTAATTTGAACATCAAACTGTGGTGGGATAAATTATTTTTAATCGGGCAAAACCATATCGCCACAGCTAGTATACTTTTAAATAAGAATAATGTTCATTTACATATAAATTATGCTATATCAACTCTTGAAATAATTTGATAGTCTTGATCTAACAGCACACTTATACAGGTGGGATGGCTTATAACATTAAAGGTGACATTCGGCACAATGCGGCAGACGACATAAAATGTATAAGACAGAAATGCCTTCTAAGCAATATTACATTCGTGCATCATTAATAATAGAAGAAAAATGTAATTGTATGGAACTGACATCAACATGTCAAAGTGATAGTTTGAAAGCACAGGCGTCATCGTTTATCGCATGTGTTTTTGTCTAGCTCACTTGGACTGCTAAAACAACATATCGTCGGGAGAAAGGCTATTTGGCTTAAGCGACAATTTTGATGATACAGTAATTTATATATATATATATATATATATATATTTGGAATCGGTAAAAATACGCTGATTCCAAAAATATATATTACTATATCACCAAAAATATCGCTTAAACCAAAGAGCCTTTCTTCACCCGACGATACGCTACTAATTGAACGATATTAAAAATTACGTTGTGCATTTACCAAATTCAATGTTAACATGAAATTCAATACTTTTAAATAATACTGAATAAATAAACAAATTAATTAATAAAATACATGTATATTAACTTTAATTAATATAATATATATAGAGGGTATGATGGCCTTGCGGATAAAGGACCAGTAATCATGCGCAGCGACGCCAATGGTCCTAGGTTCGAATCCTGGCACGTAATGTTGGATTTTTCCAGATTAAGTACAGGAATAGGCCAAATGCTCGCCGGTGAAGAAAAATATCGTGGGTAATCCCGCATGGCAACTTATAGAGATGTCATGTATACTAGTGTTGCGAGAACGGCGATCATATGCGCCACTGGTCACGTTGGTCACGATATATAAGAGCAATGTACATACAGATACCAATATAGCTCTGTTCACCACGAAAGGGATATAGTGTGACGTTATATTATTTTTATTATTATTAATGTCATTTTCAATTACACAAAGGAGAAAAAAGTTAATTAATTTAATTTGTTACGTAAAAAACAGCGTTCGTGTCTTTCAATGTCTGTTAGAATTAAAAAAAAAACTCGTCCCTATATCCTCGTGATGATATTAGGTCTGACAGTAGGATGCGAAGACATATAAAAGGGAAGCCATTATCTATGTAGCCTATGTTTATAAAGTTGATAGTTCTTTTATATAATTAATTATTTAACTTGTTGTTGACTGGATAGTAGTACTCTTATATTAATTTTGTAGCTTTAAATTGTAGGCTGTAAATATCGATTATACGAACGTAGAGTTTTCCTAGCCCTTTTTGGGGATATTCATCATACGCCGATGAAAATTCTAGATACTCAGTAGTAGTCCAGAGCTGACGCGAATGTTTTAAGGTACGATTTGCGTACTGCGTCATGTGACGATAGTAAATGCGCATTTCGCATATGTTACTTTCGAGAAATGCGACGATAATAATGGAATACAAAAAATTGGTTATATAACTTGTCACAACAATAATGTCAAATTTAAATGTATAATTTTTGAATCCATTTTGATATCCGATATTTTTTTTTTATTTTCAGAACGGATACAAACACTTTGTAAATATATTTAATAATTCGTCCCAGGTTGTCATATGCCAGTGAGTAAACACATCTTTTAAAACAATATTACTTCAATCTTATCTCCACGTGACTTTCTGTTAACGATTCCAAATATGCGAGTAGGATTAAAGTAATATTGTTTTAGATAGATTAGGTAAATAGAGGAAGTATTAGGCTGCAGTTACAATTCTATAAAGCAAAACCGCGTTAGTCGAGCTACATTTGATATTAATTTTATGTAAATTTGATGGCTACTAATTTTCGCAAGCAGAATTAGGCAACTGCTCACAGATCGGCATCACTGCGTCATATGACAGCCTCACAAAACCTGAAAGGGTCTTGGAGGCGGTTACTCCAATTTTAAAGTAATAAGAATCGATCAGTTTCAGATGTGGAAGACTATAACAAAATCCAAGCTAAATTGATGTATTGCAGTATAACTAATAATTAAAAAGGGCTGTAACTGAATTGGTTTTTTAGATTATTCATATTTGAATAAATTTTGGCCAATAGAAAATTAATAAAGCGAAGTAAACTAATTTCTTTTGACTATTCAAAGTTCCGCTGTAAGTGTCACATGACCGCCTCTGATGCTGATCGATTCTCTTTTACTTGACTGTACCATATCTGTCTGCGAAAGATATATGCTAGGCGGACGCTGGGGAGAGCTCGCGCTCTCCCGCCGGCGGCCGGGCTGACGGCCTATGGTCACTGTTCCAGGGAAGACGGTGAATACTAAAGACGCGCTAGAAGATAAGAAGGATGACAACGATCTGTGGGAAGCGCAGGCCGCCTTCCTCGGGCCCAACTTGTGGGACAAGACGCTCCCCTACGACCCTGATCTCAAGGTACACATGCCTCCAAGCCGTAAATCCGCTTGGGGGGTAGGCGCCAGCTGCGGTATACGAGTTTTTAACAATGCTTCCATAACAAAAGCTGCTGAAGATATTTTTCACATGGGTCCTAACACGAATATTGCCAGTGACGTATTTTCATAGTTAACTTACCTTATTCCGAGGAATATTTGAATACTTGGTATTCAAAGCAACGCCAATAATTTGCAATTTAATAAACGCAACACCTTTTCTTACCTTGAATGAGGTTTTGCGGTTAAAAAGGTTCGGAAATTGCATGTGATGTGTGTTCTTCTAAATATATTCGCCTTCAAAACCGTTTGGAATAAGGTAGTATGGCATACAAATACGTTATTGCAAATATTCATGCCATGGTCGAAGAAGAAGGCAACTGTCAATGGATTCTAGTCCCTTGGCGTTTGCTGCTGATTTTGGAGTACACTGTTTTTTCAATCTGACGCGGTGTCCAAGGAAGATTCCTTTCGCATACCGCAGCTAGTGACAATCAATGGCGTATATCCCATACGCGCATGAAAAAAACATTATTTTGTTATACTCGGCCATTTAATACTTAAATTTCCAAGTATAACATGGTAATTGTTTTTATGGTTTCATGGGATGCACCCCACTGGTGGCTGCCCCTCATGCACAAACTATAGCAATAAGATGCTTGTGATTTTATTTTAATGTTGGAAGCTATCAGCGAATTGGCCATGCGAGTTGTAATGACGCGCCGCGTGGTCTGCCGGCTCGGAGCGTGACGCCAGCCCTGTGTGTTTCAGTACGTGGACCTAGACGAGTTCCTGTCGGAGAATGGCATGCCAGGGGAGGCGCTGGGGGGCGGGCACCTCGGCGGGTCCGCGTTCGGGCCGGCTCTGGGGCTGCAGACGCCTGTCACCAAGCGCGAACGGTCCCCGTCACCCTCCGACTGTATGAGTCCAGACACCATCAACCCGCCGCTCTCGCCTGCCGATTCCAGTACGTATCTGACGAACATCTTAATACACCATCACGAACGAAGACGGCGTGCGCGATGTAACTGGATTTTACTGGCTAAAAACCACTGGGGTAACTCTTCTTTCTGCTGTAAGCCGGGCCTGGGAATTAGAATTCCTCCGAACGTCGTGAAGACGGCGTGCGCGATGTAACTGGATTTTACTGGCTAAAAACCACTGGGGTAACTCTTCTTTCTGCTGCAAGCCGGGCCTGGGAATTAGAATTCCTCCTGCGATCTGGTGAGTGAATAGCCTCATGCAGACGTCCTCTGCAGGTGAACGTTAAAAGCCGTTTCATCTCTCGAGTGTTGTCCATCAGATGATGCGTAGGAGACGAACCCACTACCGATGACTCCCTCGATCAGCAAACTCCCTCAACTCTACAGCCCGTGCTAAATTGTACCCAGGATGTATAAAACTACTATAACATTACACTTTGCTGTAACGAAAAAAGATTACCAATTTGATCACAGATCAACCAAATGAAGATCTTTCTAATAACATATCAGATGAACTTCTGAACAGAAAATACAATGTTTGGCCTTTAGACAACCAGATCGATTAACGAAGTTTTCTACCAACTTAGGTAACTGTTCAATTCATATGACATTCGTCGCCTCCTTCGATGATGCCATAAGAACAGACTATTATAAACGACTATGTGGGACACTACAGTGCATTGCCCATCAGGTAAGCTGTAGCCACTTTGTCGAGCCAGTGAAGAAAAGTCTAATGAAAAATGTTTGCTGTCCTAAAGTTTTCGATGTTGTGTACAATAGGAACTAATAAAAATGATCTTGTACATTCCAGCGTTTTCAATGGCGTCGTCAGGCCGTGACTTCGACCCTCGGACGCGCGCTTTCTCCGATGAAGAGCTGAAGCCGCAGCCGATGATCAAGAAGTCGCGGAAACAGGTAAATGAAGTTAGTGAGCTGATCATTCCTACCGGCATGCCGCCGACAGACTCCGGGCGCGGCCACCCTCCCCCGTTACCCCACCAGCAGTAGCTTGCGGTGACCTACACAGTGTTGCCAACTTGAATGAAATACTTTTAATTTACCTCAAAATAAATATTAAAAATGGAGAAACATAAACGACATACAGAAAAGAAGAAAATACAAAAGACAAAAACATATGAACTTGGCGAAATGGACTCCGTCAGCTTAATACCGCAGAGGAAGTCTGCGGCGCTGGGTTGCGTTAAGAGCCTCGGTTGTGTTATATCTTATCAAGATAGTAAACAATAATATATTAAAAAAAACATAACTGAAATCAAAATATGTACTTCAATTTAAACAAAATAAGACTAAGGAATATTACCCCAAAATTTAGGGTGTTTTTATATAACATGCGATTTTTTATAGCAAGATTTGTTTTGCAGTATTTAAAACTGTTAAGTAATTTAAAACAAAATTACTAGAAATAGGCAAAATTTACATTGTGCATATTACTAGTATTTGTAGAATAGAAAGAAATAAAGAAAATCTTTAATAATGGCAGCCACTAACAAGTTAATAACATAATATTTAAATGTATCATAAAGAAAAGAAGAAGTAAAAAAAAATCTAGACCCCTGCCGATGGGAACTTCAGAATAGAACAAATTCATTCGGCACGTAACATACAACACGAGAGTGTTAATCAAAATAAAAAAAACAAAAGCATGTGCTGTGATGGTGCGCCAAAGGAACTCAGCTCAGCAAATGCTACGCGACTAGTTGAATTAACCAGCGCTAATTTTCAGCTGACGCCCATCCCCTTATTACAAAGATTAACAATATTTTATAATTACAAGTTAATGAAAATGATTACCATATTTTTTTGTAAAATTGTCAATGTTTTTGAGGCTTTTTAAATAATTTTAAATATTATTCGGAGTTGGCAACACTGGATAGTCAAAACGTCGATGCAGTTGAACATGTAATGTACATTTGAAAAGTCGATAACAAATGGCTATGAGAAACAATTTTCAAACAAAATTGAGTAGTGGACAAACTAGGATAAGGTTTATAATCCTTGGAATAAAGCCATAAATAAAAAAAAAGGTTTTCAATGCATTTTTTTATAACTCCGCTCATACACAACAAAGTTAGTGACATTGATCTTTCACCGCTCTCTGCCAAGGTTTCGGTCGTCATTGATAAAATTGTACGCATCTTGATCTTCTTGACAAAAAAATTAAAAGTAACTCATAATTTTGAATACCTGTATTGTGAAACATGTCTTTATAGATATACGAGTAACACGCCTTCTCAGTTTCCATGTGTATGTTTTTTAATATTTTTTTACGTATATATATCGTTGGCGTATTAATGATTAAAATAAATAAATGAAAATATATTAAGTACGTAGGTTGAATAGATACGAAAGGTATGAAGCGACTTAATCTTGAGAAGTCACCAGTTATAGTATTTGTTGATAATTAGTTACATTTTTTTTTAAATACCATAGACAACACATACTTACCAGTGGAAAACATCGAGAGGAAACCCGCATGGCATTTACACTAGTGCTGTGGTCATGTTGGACATATAAGCGCAAAGTGGATATAGCCACTAATTAATCTCACTTCACCGATATAGCGTTACGATATATTATTACTTTAGAAGTAACAACGAAAAATCAGTAAAAACTGCAAATATGGGACTTTATCTCTGGACACGCTCGATATTTTAGTATTTTTATATGTTATAGTCAGAAATGGGCAAAATGTAATCAGATTAATGATTAACGATTACAAAACGTATTCGTATTTGTAATTTTCTTGCTCTGTAATCATGATTAAATCCTTTTAAAACATTAAGAAGTCATAAATGTGTATGCAATATGGGATTCCGTAGTGTTTAAAACATAGATGAGCAAAATGCAGTCATATTAATGGTAAAAAATGTAAAATGTAATCGTAATCATTTTTATTAATCTGATTACATTTTGCCCATCTATTGTTATAGTATTTTTAACACCATGCTACCCCTTTCGGTGAAAGCAGAAATACATTAGTGGCTGCGTCCACTTTGCGCTTATATATCGCGTTGAAAGTGACCAGTAGCGCCACTAATCACTATTCTGAAGACACTGACACGTGGCATTTCTATTAGAATGCAGGCTTACAGTATTTTCCTTCACCAGTAAGCTTGTGGTGCTTAAATCCGTGCGTAATTTGTAAAACCCAGTGGTACGTGCCGGGGATTAGAACCTACGTATATTCGCATCGCCGCGCATGGAAATCGGCCCTTTATCCACAAGGCCAACACAGCTACAACAATTAAAAAATAAATTACAAAATTATAGACATGAATTTGATTTTATTTTTGAAAGTAAATATCGACTTTGCGTCATCCTATATTACGTGTATGACTGCATCGGTTACTCGTTTTGGTGGTCACCGCATGTCCCTGCCAACCAGTCAAGACTACAGACTCTTTTAACCCACACAGACTTAACGAGTGCCTTACTAACGCTTAAGCTGGTACTAACAAGAGATTTTAAAACAAAAACTCATTATCTATTATATAAAAATAAGTCAGGTTTACCTTCCTGACGCTATAACTCCAGAACGCACGAACCGATTTCCACAGTTTTGCATTCGTTGGAAAGGTCTCGGGCTCCGTGAGGTTTATAGCAAACAAAATTCAGGGAAAAAAATCAACAGAAAAGCAGGAAATCGGGGAAAATCATTCTCACATACAGCGCCATCTCTGATACATAGCATGTACTACAAACCGATATGGTTTTGCATGGCGGTGGAGCAGATCGCACCAGTATTTTAAGTAGATGGCGCCGATGCGTTATACATTGTTTGACAGCTACTCATTGTACTCAGCTCAGTTAATTTCATGTGACATTTATTATGCGCACGTTCTCTCAAACGCTAACTAAAAACCAAAACGAAGCCATCTGGTGGCGAAACGAAGTTCGCCGGGTTTGCTAGTAATCTATATTTGTCACAATTTAACAGACCCATTTGATGAACAAAATCCAATCAATATTAAATCCCACCGTCTTATGACATTGGGTCCTTTAATCGTAGCGTAAAGAGATATTTGTGCAGGCCGGCATGATCACAGCGACTACCGATTCTTTTTCTTTACTGTTGATAGATGCAGTTGTTTTCTGAACACCATGCTTCAGATGTGGTAAGGTAACTACACCGGGCCAAGATAAAAAAATTGAGGGATGTAATCGAGTAAACGGGTAACAAATTTAGCCGATTGTGACGAGAAATCGGTTTGGTAGCATGTATACAGTATGTTTTAAAAACCCTGTTCGAACCGAAAGGGGACATGGTGGTTACATGGTGGAAGTCAGGATAGTCAAACGAGTGTTGCATCCTCAACGCATTTATTCATATGCCCAAAATAGTAACTTTTCAGTAGACCAACATTTGTAAACACTGTATGTGCAGGAATTTCAGAATGACAGGATTTTTTGCATAGGTAAATCTCTCTACTTGTTTGGCTTTTTATAAGTTCGGTATAATTTACAATGAATTCTCTTTTTTTGACATTCCCGTGGAAGTCATCATGCCTCCGCATGTATCTGTCAGAGCCGGTGTTTCAGATGTTGAATGAACTTTCTTAATAAAACCACCGCGGTGTTCCTCCGATCCGTCGGGACCAAGGGTACGTCGAACCTCCTTCAGGCTTTTTCTTCTATATTTGCGAAGGGATGTGTAAAAGAGCACCTATCGTTAACCTCATTTCTCTTGAAGCGATTCGTGGAAACGAAACACGCACAGCTTGCATCACGTGTGTGCCATATAGAATTATTCAATTCTATATCCTTTAGAAAATTATTTTTTCTATTGGATATGGATTTGTTCGGAAATAAATTACCTTTATGAGGAAATTAATTTTATCAGCCAATATCTCTAAATGTTTTTTTCTGTTTATTTAGGGTACTTTTACGCGATTGCGTATGTCAGCGCCATTATACCCTTACAAAAAATACCTAACAATGATTTATGGTGCCAGTGATCTGAACAGACGTGACGCTGCATCAGATAATAGTTCTGTTAAGACTTCATTAAACATCCCGACGTCTAGTATGTTCAGAGCAAAGGCACTCACAAACGCCTCTCTCACAAACTCAGATCCGGACACATTCCATCAACAAATGATGAATATCATGTATAACCACAATTTACACAAAGTGGAGAATCGATTACTTTCGTGAGATGTTTAAATTTGTTAGATGGAATGTGTCCGGATTTCAATCTGGTTACCACTGACACTAGCTTCCTGCACAAAGCTGTTCCAGAAAATCAGGGTATACAAGAAGGTTCACTTTGCAGTCTTCAATTTCAGTTAAAAATTTGGTACCTGGTATTACCTGTTTTATACCAACCTACCCTGCGACGCTGAAGGTAATGGGTATAATGGGTAATGGTATATCGACTGAATGGTATACTTACAACCTTTTCTGTGATGAGCAGATTAATATATATATATATATATATATATATATATGTATATATATGTATAATATGTATATTGTCTATTACCCGTAGTACAATCGTTAGCTTTGTTTGGGAATCCATCAATGTAGTTTTCTATAATCGTAATGGCATAGTACTTACGTAAGATGTCTCACAACTTTAATGATCTTTCTAAGTTGACTTTCTGTATATTCACAATCCATATTTCTTTTATATCTCGTTTTGGTGATTAGTGCGTACAAATATTAATAAATCTTTTGTTTTTTCGGCCTATTTTTTGCTGTTCATCTAAAAAATATTACTTTAATAAAATCTAGTTTTGACGCCTAGTAAAGCTTTTTCGGGTCGGATTGGATTCTCTTTACTTAATGTATAATTAACTGTGTACTAGTTATTACAAAATAATATTTACTATTAATTTTAAAAATTATTTTAATTTGCTTTTAGATAAAATGTTTATATTATTGTATTTAATTAAAGTACTGAATTAATACTGTTTTAAAAAAAAAAACTCAATTTTAAAATAAGGTAAATAATAATCACTAAACTACGTGAAAGTAAAAACGTCGTAAGTGCTATCATACGTATAATTCATTTAACAGTAATTTATAAATAGTGAAAGTTAAATTATATTTTAACGTCTGACCAGCACGCGAAAAATATATTAACTATTGATGTGGGCACAGTACACAATTGCAAATACCGTCATAGTGATTCGCTCCCGCTTGTTGAATTTCAAGATTAACTTGTGTACGTCCAGTTATTTATATGCGGTGTTGTCACTCTATCAAGCCACGATAAAGAAATAACTTTAAATATTTAGCATACGTATGGAAACGTTTTTAAAACTTGAACGATTTATTTGATAGCCTCTTGTGTTCAAAATTAAAATAAAATAAATATGAAGTATTTTGAGTAAACCCGCATAGCTGATAGATAAAGTTTCATGTACACTAGTGTTAAGAATTCTGCTGATCTCTGATTCCAATTAGTATATTGACGGACCGAAGCAGCAATTAAATTGTTTGCATAAACGCTTGTGCATTGCGTCCGAAACGAATGTGAGACACAGGGCGATCCATGCGGTAGGGGAAATAATGTGGCAATTATATCAGATGCCATACGGGCTTCCTCACGATATTTCGCTTCATCGGTATCTACATCCGAACTGAATCTGGATAAACCCGGAGGTCCGTGCCGGGGTACGAACCAATGACCATTCGCCTTACCGCGCATAGTTACTGGTCCCTTATCCATTAGCCCACCACAACCGCTATATACAGTGTAAACTCCATGTAACGTCACTCGATTTAACGACAAACTCCCTAAAGCGTCGACATCACTCAGCTTTGGTTGGTTTAGCTTGTTTCCCATACAATGATACACTCTATATTGCATTACACCCACTCTCAAGACAGCAATTTAATAATATAAAGTAATTTTTAAGTTGTCAAAATTAGTAAAAACTGCACAGCTGTGTACGTTCTTTTGTCGCTTTACTATCCTAGCCCGTAATAAACTCTATTGTCGGCATTACACATACCGAACTTTCTAAGAAATCCGTTATTTTGCTTACAAGTTGGGATTGCTTGCACGCGTTGACTGTTGTTAGTAGGAGTCATGGATTATCTATACGTTATCATATTCTTAGTTACTCACAAACTTTCAAACTGTGAACATGGCAACCAAGAGTTTCAAACTTTTTCTTTTTCTAATACAGATTTTTCTTTTCTCCATTTAACGACAACTCTCTATAACGTCAAAATATGCACAGTCCATTGAGGGTCGTTATATAGAGTTTGCACTGTATTTATATACATTTTTTTTTTGTTTCCGTATTGCTCGGTTTCCTAAATCTATATTTGGACGGAATCAAATCGAACGAATCACATTACGAATTATTTTAATTGCTGCCCGCAGCGGCAAGACTGCGGCACGATTGCGGCGATGGGGGCTACCGGTCAATGTTTTAGTCACGCGGCAAATAAATCGGTATTTATTCAACTTTTTTATGACTACAGTTAATTAAATACGATAATTTTATTAAAACCGAATAAGTACACTTGATTTCAATAATACTTAGGTCATTAAAAGGGTTTAACTTCACATACACCACACAGGTTATCGCTGGATGTACTAAAAATCGAATGGAAAAGAACGCCTACGCACTAAGCAGTTTCGCCATCGTGGCTTTAAATTACTAACCGCTTATTACGTGATATTCTGCGGTTAAGCTGCTTAGTGCGCGGGCGTGCAATTATCGCATGCACATAATGAAAGACCATTATTTTGAGGCGGAATCGTCTTAAGTCGGTCAAAAAGAGCTTCATATCTGTGAATTAAATGCGAAATGAACCTCATTTCTGTGCTTAGCTCAATGTAACGAGTTTTGTTTTCGGCTCAAAGCGATTCCGCTTAACATGTAGAACGCCATCGCGGTCAGTGCTGATTGACAGTAAAATTTTCCTTTAACCCAAGCAAAAATCACATTTGTAACCAAATTTAGACCGAATGTTTCTTTTAATTAAATACTTTTAACTAATGCCTAAATGTATGTTTTTATTAACAAAAGCCAACTTCTTATTTGGAGTAATTAAAGGGCCACGCCAGCCAATAAATATGGGTCTTAGTTTGATAACACTGCCCTATGACCTGCATGAATTGTTCGGAAACACTAGTTAAAAGCGGTCAGCACTGACCAACGCGACCCGAACAGAAAGTCTAGTTGTTGACCACTACTGACCAACGCGGCCTTAACGGGTAGATGCATAGTTTTTCTTGGCGTTCAACGTGTTAAGTAAATGTAGTGACGTCATACGCTGAAGTATGAGTTGAAAATCCGAAATATTTTTTTAAATAATAATTTAATTTCGATCCGATTTGCAGCATCGGAAGGTGTGTATGCGGCTGTAAGGATCATCTCCACGAGTTTATTTGTTATCGCACTTAAGTCCAGTTGAAGTCTGATAATCTCAACAAAAGTCAAAGACTGTGTTAATGTAACTTCGTAAGGTTTTTTAAGTCACTTTATCGTGTCGCTGACTGTCAGCGTTGATGTCGCTGCGACAAATTCTCTCGTGGATCCCTAAAACAAAGTTCTCTTTTTTTTTTTTTTTTTTTTTTTTTTTTTTTTTTTTGTTTGGCTTATTTTACAAATATTCTATATGTTAAATTATACAGACCATTTGCAATGAAGATCCCTTTAAGTTATCTAAATTACCAACAATATTTTAATAACTTGGCGCGCGGTAATTTTTGACATCATTTTAAGGCAGACCTTTGCCCCGCAGGAGACGAAACGAATAATAATATATTTTAGGCTGGTTTTGAACAACGTAAATTTCACCCGTTACCAATGAAATAGTTTTATTTAGGGTTAGTAAAGTTTGGCGACAGTAGTCAGTGACATTCTGTTGCCTATACAAAGGAAAAATAAACTGATACAAATGCGGAAATGCGGTTGCATGGAGTCAGATTAAGTTATGTCGTAACCCCACATCTCTATTACGGATTCAATGCACTTTGCATAATTAGCACACAATTATTTAAATATAACTATAATTTCCACGAGCACAAAATCTCGTTATTGTGAATTTATTGTACACACCAGAATATCTACATTCAGTCGAAGATAGGTTATTTTACTTTTAAAAATTCACAACTTTTGTAATACAAAGGGAAACTATTGCGTTTCCTTCTCATGTGCAATGGTGCCTCATTAATAATTTCTACATTGCTTGCGTAGATAATCTAGGACCGCATACATTAATGTGCTTTTTTATCGCCTCATCTGTTCTATTTTCCATCAAATGTATTTTCATATAAACAATAATATTTACAGACAATTACTCACATTGACCCAGTCCCAAACTAAGGTTGTGCCTATATTAGGGGTACTAGAAAGAAAGAAAGAAAATGTTTAACCGGCAACTGCCACAATGAAGTTAACAACACATATAAAAAGGGAAATAAAAACAAAAAAATGTATATAAAAAGAATTCTAGGTTGCCGCCGATTAGGACTCTGTCTTAGCTTGTGCTACGGAGTACTAGACTTTGCAGCGTTGGTATTCTGACAGGGCCTTGCGGACAATACAGCCACTTCACCGGCATTAGACAAAGACATGCATACTTATACAAAACCATAACTCGCGATAAACCAATGTACTTTTTAGTAAACTTTGCAACCATTGAGACTCGAAGTAATAACCTTCCCCAAACCCAACTATATAATTTTTCATCTGTAAGGCACGATTTGGGATACAGCCGCGTAATCAGCTCGCGATGTACCGCTTTGATCACGAACTTGGCAGCGTTGTGCAGTGGACACAGTGCAGTTACCGTATGTACAGAGCGGTACATCGTAACTTGCAGCTGCCAGCTCCGTCACCAATGCCAAGCAGCGACTGTGAATACGAAACATACTTTTAGACCCCCTGACTTGAAAGAAAGACGCATGATCGAAATAGGTGGGTAAGGAAATATGAATTTGTAGGAATCGTTGTAAATATAATTGTGCATATTTTGGGGCAACGCGTAATAAGGATATTATAAGCATGGTACTTTGGTCATGCTGGACAGTACACCGTACTCGCAGTGGTTCGCTGCAAGTACGGTGGGGGGTCCTAACCCGAGTGGTGGCCTACAGTTCGTGCCTGATGACCTCAAGGACGACAAGTACTGGGCGCGCAGGCGGAAGAACAACATGGCAGCGAAAAGGTCCAGGGACGCGCGCCGCATGAAGGAAAACCAAATCGCACTGCGGGCGGGATACCTAGAGAAAGAGGTAACATTCCACTTGCTTTATTTTTAGGTAAACTGACATTATTCCTGATGTAAAGCGACTAATTTCCTCTATAAACGAGAGCAACATTAAAATGACACTATCGTACTACCGACCCTGAAGATGGAAACTGGGCATACATGAACTGTTTGCGAAAGGCGTCTGGCTGATGCAAGTCACAATCACAAACTACGACGAAGAATAATAATTTACTATATTTTTATTTTAAATTAGAGGAGCATAGTTAGATAGTAAACCTCTTTGATGTTGCACTGTGATTACTACGTAAATGTCAAGCTGCAGCTTCACTTCTATCCAAGGGATTTGATTGTTCCTATAAAAATATAAAATATTAACATATCCTCCATCAGACCGATCATGGACGAGGGGGATTCATTATTGGGCGCATGTGTAATTGAAGTCAAGCGTCAGTTAATTTTAAAATTATAGTGAAATAAGAGCCTTCGGACAAAGTATCCCGGCTTAGTAAGAAAGAAAGAAAGAAAGAAAACGTTTTATTAACAGCAGCCATATAACAAACATTGAACAATAGAACACACATAAAAGACCAAAAACATAAAAAGAAAAACCAACCAAACAATACATAAAAAAAAAATGTTTAGGCCGCCGCCAATAAGGGCCCTGTCTCAGCTTGTGCTACAGAGCACTAGACTCTGCAGCGCTGGTACTGCATACCACATCCTCATTTGTATTTTAAATGTTTCAGAACATGGGTCTAAGGCAAGAAGTAGAGTTGCTTAAAAAAGAGAACCACATCTTGCGCGAGAAGTTGTCCAAGTTTGCGGATGTATAGGCGGTGCGGTACCCCCGCGCCGCACCGCCCGCCGCCCGCAGCGCCCCGCACCGCACAACCACGCAGCACCGCAAGTGAGTTCCCGCTTACATAACAGCCTCACCCCTTCAATGTTAACAACCCTGAGCTGGTTGGTTGCTTATTGGGTAGAGTTGAGAGTTTACCTATTTCACGTTACGGTGAGATCTGGACGCACCTTTAAACAGTATTTTGATCCTTTTGGCAGGAATATGGCGATATCTCTCAAAATCGATTGCGATCGCAGCGTGCCTAAACTCATAGGGCCGGACTTGCTTTCGACGATGTTCTGCCAATGTTCTCTTAATATACCTCGGCGGATCCGAGTCACGTTACTGGCGTAGATTTCATAATCCAGCTTCCAACAACGTGCTCCCTCACCGCTGACCTGGCGGCCGGCACAGTTGGTGATGTCTCGCGATCAAAAAAGATCCTGGTTTTGACAGTATCAAAAACCTTGTTCTTATGTCCCAGCCGGAGCAAATACATTTTTTTATCCTCGCTGAAGAAGGATAATTCAGTCAACTGTCGATTACCGGTACGTTTATGCTCCGAGACGCTGTTCCCCTCCGACGCAGCCTTGAGTTTCTTTCGGCATTTTTTCTGAAAGTAGTCGCTTCTAAAACGCTGATAGAGCACCTTAGGTTTTTTCCCTGGCTGGCTGACTAAGTCGAGATCCGTACCCACAGGGCGCCCTTGCGCTGCCATTTAACCTATAATTTCGCTGAATGAGTTAACCGCTCGCCCTCCGAACTCGGTGAGGTTTTTATAGCATTTTCCGGCCAACGTCACTTTGTCACATCGAAAAAAAGTAGTCGATTGACGCTTTAAAAAGAATTTTTATATCTTGAATGCGATGTTATTTGAATTTACTTAGTGATACAATTTAAAGTCACTTTGTTCGTTGCTAGACAATTTTAGTTTTCTATGATGACTCTTTTTTTAAATCAGCTAAAAGCCCCTGCGGTGTCCCTCTGCTCGCTGAATGTCGGTTCTATGGGTCGACATTACTCTATAGGTTTGGCGAAAAAACAGCTCTTTCTTGGTTCCACCAAGTATAAAGAGCCTCTAAACCTCTGTCGGGTGGTGCGTGAGGGACCAGCGCACTTACCAAACCTCATGCGAGTAGCATCCCTCGAACTTACTAGAATCATAACCCAGTTTGATTGTATCCCTTGAGCGTTGACGGTTGTGTCGACGGCGGCAGTACAGTTGCGTTTATGATTGCAGGTCGCGGGAGCAGAGACGCGCGCGACGTCGGGCTCGGCGCCCTCACCTCACCCCCTCCCGTTGTCTCAGTGTAGTGTTATTAGCCCGCCCCACGCCGCGCGCGTCAACATAGTTATATCGATGTCGCAGTTACCGTAAGTTTATATTAGTTTAATAGGTGAAAGTTTACCAAAGTTCCGAGGGGGTGCGGGCGGCGCGGGGCGGTCGGCGCCGCGGATCAGCCCGCGCCGTTTCCCGAGCGAGCGGACTATTTCGTTTCGACATTTCTTAGTGACTAGTTTAATTAGTGCGTAGATTCCGTAGCAGTAGGTATTAGTATATTTTTGTTATGGCTGTAGTTGTTAACGTTTTTGAAAGTTTATATAATTTTGTTTAGTTTTAATGAAAGTCGCGTTACTGTGCCGATGTGGGTAGGAGCCAGTTAGCTTCCCCGCACCCGGATCCGGCCCGGCCGCGCTCAGCGGGGCACCTGATCCCCGCTGACCCCTTCTACGAACTAAATTCGTGCTATTGTTATAACGATATTTTTGTAGAGTTATTGTCGTTGATAAAGAGTCAATTGAATGTTTATGAATTAATGAAAAATTAATGTTTATTACTTATGAATAAGAAGTTGTTGCATTTGAAAGTATTTTATGGTTAGGAACTCGACCGATGACATGTTTTTCTATAAAGGTTTACAAGTGAAAAGTTCCGATGGCACCGTGTCGTGCAGTTTAAACTTTGAAATGCACTATTTCCTATCGACCACATTGTACTCTCAAACTGTCCGTTTGTTAAATATATAAATGTATATAAATGTACACAGATACATTGTTATGTATAGTATACATATTTGTGAACAATATTTGTGAATGTTTCTCCCAAAATGATGTAACTTGGGTATATTGTAAATTATTATGTTTAAGGAACGCTTCGGATTGTAGCCGCTGCTCGGCAGTGACGATCCAACAGCGGCTGGTAGGTAGCGATGTGCTGATCTGTATGCATTCATATAAAAAGGCGGCAGATGTAGACGAATGTACAGCGCGTACAGAGCAGTACTTCGCGGCCAGAAGCCGCTGTCAGCATCCGAAGTGCGCCTTTAGATGATTTGTATGTAGAATGTACATTGCACGGTAACGCACGCATTACCCCTTCCAGCGTCCGATACCCCACCCCCACACGGCGGGTCTCGCGTCTGAGTCCGTAGCCGTCCTTACACACCCCCACCCGCGCCCTTTCGAGTGCTTCCTAATTTATTAAAGCGGCTTTCACGCGACGCGGGCCGCGGGCGAGCGCCCCGCGTTGCTCCACTGTCATACCATACTGAACTATGATGTATGAGTAGTAATTTGTTTGAGTTTAATTTATATGGTACTATGGATTGAAAATAAAAGTAATTGTTGTATTTATGAATAGTTTTTATTTGCGTCCTTATGCGACCTAAGCGAGGGCTTGGCCCTTTGCGCTCATAGGCTTATGTAATAAACGTTGATGGCAACATTTGTGCGTTTTTTTTACTCTCCCTGATTACCCTTCAGAGTGCTGCTAACAAGACAGCCATTGTACCAGGCGTGCGCAGAATAAAACTTTAAACTTATTTTCAGTGAAAAGGTTAATACATATAAATTAATTCTTTTTCCTGACTTGACAGTGACTATACCACGCCTGATGGTAACTATGGTGCGCAGTCCAAACAACGAGGACTATCAAAGTCCCATCGGTAGTCACAGCGGTCATGCCGGCCTGCACAAATCTCTTCACGCTACGTTTAAAGAAGCACATATCATAGGACGGTGGGAACACGTTCGCCGGAAGACCATTCACAGCCCAACGACACGGAAAAGTAAAAGAACTTTTTAGTCCTAGCCAGGATGTGAGGCTAAGATTTATAGATATGACCGGTGGTCGTAGGTGTGGTTGTAGACACGGATTTTGGCGTTTTACTGTTTATTTGCACTTTACGGCACACCGAACTGCGATGCACACGCACGTACTCTCGCCTTGCGTCTCGGTAGTGCTAATAAACAGTAAAACGCCAAAATCCGTGTCTTTCTACAACCAAACCCACGACCACCGGTCATAAGATGCTATTTCGACAGTGCTTAGTAAAGTTCTCAAAAACGAACTTCGTTTTGACAAAAAACAGAATGTATGATAGATACTTAATTAGAGCCATAGTTTTGCAGAGCCAAGTCCCATGTTACAAAATCGGTGACTAAACAAATCCTTTGACATTAATTGAGAGGTATACATTGTAACATTTTAATAAAATCTAAACAAACTTAAAGTTGCATCTATAAATCTCACCCTGAGTTCCGTATAGCTGTGACTCCGTAAACCCGCGCGCGTGGATCTATTAAGGAAGGGAGAGGATTTTTTTTTTTTTTTTTTGTTGCCCGGGGGAAATCCTCATAGGATCGTCAGGGGAGTGGTGAGGGCCACTCCCCCGGTATGCCGGACTTTTACCGACTAAAACCCCCGGGGTGTTCCACCTTCCGCCTACCGGCATCGAGGGCACGACTGGGGTCTCATCCTCAATGACCGGCTGGGCGTGCGGCCGTGAGTAGGCCTCTACTCGTTTAGGGAGGGGTAGTGTATAGAGCTACCCCTCTCGTGGCTCTGTGTTGTAGAGCGGCACGCGGGAACACATCGCGCACCGCTCGCACCCTTGTTGGACGACACACTCCCTCAAGCGTGCCGCCCGGTGTTGCCGCTAGAGTCGGACGTTCCTGAGAAACGCCGCTCTGCGGCGCCCTGTTCTTTTAGGCCGGCGGGCAGGTGGGGACGGCGCTGCCAAAGATGTTGTAGCCAGCGCCTCCCGGACCCGCTCCGCCGCCTCCTTCCTAAGGGAGAGGATGGAACAAGGTTAAATAACTTTTCAGAACACTCGTCTCAATACAGACGGCAGAAAACGCTTAGTGAGGCAATATCTTAAATAAAATATTTATTTATTTTATGTGGCTGTAGCCTAGGTGATACGGGATCGGAACACAAGTGTCCCCCTTTTTATTGTATCCCGGGGGAAAATTCTGCATAGGACCATCAGGGACGCCGTGAGAGCAACGACCCCGGTGTGTCACTCTTATTGACTAAAAACCCTCGGGGTGTCCCTTTGATTGCTCCACCCGAGCCTGGGAAAACAAATTTGTCCAGACGCCCAGGGAACAAAATGCCTTGTTGAGGCTACCTCTCTGGGAGGGGTAGGAGTACCCCACCCACCCAACTCTCCGGACACCGTGCACGGCCTCCCTTTCGTCCGGGCAGCAGACTTCCTCAAGTCTACAGCCCGGATACAAGTGACCGCTAAGTCAACCTTGAAAGTTAAAGGACTGATAGAGTAACGGTAGCTTTATAGCTTGACATACAAAGTATTGTACCATATTAGAATCCACATAAATGACTCCAGTTTTTTTAAATAACGGAACACACCAAGTTCCCTTTTTTTTTTAAAGACATTACCTTTAAACTTAAACAAATTTTTAGAATGAGTGATTATAGCTCACAACTTTTGCTTGTCTTTTTTAATAAGTATTAGAGATATAGTAATAGTGATTTCAGTGATGAAACTAATGTCCTAATATTTTTAATTTATTTCAAAACATGATAATATTAACACTACATCTTAAAACTTGTTGAATTTTTAGAAAAATATCAATTTCTTAAAATTCGGATTTCTTCAAAAAAAATAAATTTTCCAGTTATCTCCTAAACGCGCTAGAATTGGAGAATTATATTTACAGTATAGAGCTACCGCTATTGCCGGATGCCGAGGAAGATGGCTCAGCCTTGCCCTTGGCACTCGGCAGGCGGGAGAAGGAACATCCCGGGGGTTTTAGTCGGTGCAAGTCCGACATACCGGGGGGCAAGCCTCATCGCCCTCTGAGGTCCGTTAGGGATTTCCACCGGGTTAAAAAAAAGCTACCGTTAAACTATCAACATTTTAGTTTAGGACGTTGACTTACGGGACACCTGTACGCGGCAAAGCGAGTGCTCATGGGTTCGTAGCTCGTCACGTACCTCTAAGGTTTTTAGGCACCATATGCTTATCTGTGAAGGAAAAAACATCCCGAGGAAATCCACATGGCATCTAATAAAAATGTCACGTTGACTAGTGCCCCGAGAAAGTTGATCCACTGGTCACGTTAGGCACGATATATATGCGCAAAGTGATTTAGCCATTAATGTACCTCTGCATACCCCGAAAGGAATATAGCGTCAGGATGCATCAACATTATAATATTTATTCTAAGGAATGTTACACGCGAAAAACATTCTATAAACTATAGACCGATGTTTCGACCTGGTTACACGGGTCAAATTCACTAGGGTGGGTCGGTCGATCATGCAATTTTTTTAATTTTAATTCATTACACTGCTCAAAAGTTGCGTAATAATCAGGAGATGAAGGAAAAATATTAAAAATCTAGGGTAAACCTTTATAAACTCTACTAGCTCCCTAAAAGACAAAAAAAAAATTTATCTTGTTAGCGCTAGTTGAAGGTTCACCCGATAGCAGTACGGCTTGAATCCAAACGTCAATCCCTAAAAAAATATAAGACTCAATGTTACTTGAGCAAAAGAAAAACATTTTCTGACAAGAATTTGTTTTTTTTTTTTTGCTTCATATATGGATGCGTAGTCTGAAAGGGTTCAATTTGCTATAGACACAATAAAAGACCCAGAATTTAGCATATTTAAATTGTATTAGCATTTTACAATAGATAACTTATACAATATTCAATATTATAAAATAACGAATCAAACAGACACTATAAAATCGATAACAATAGAAAATATACATTATGAACAAATAAAGTTTAATTGAATACAAATACTATATTTTATACAGGAACGTTCATAACACGTTAGATTCTGGCAGTACTGGATGCAGGAACTAAAATGCAACAAAAATTTCCCCAAATTTTGGGACTAAACTTATTAAATGTCTAGATTTCTAATTATATTTTTTATACCAATATCCTAGACTTCATATTTAAATATTAGATTGATTATTATCCTCGCTTCGGCCTCCCGCGTTTCAGGATCAGTTTGTGTACACCCCCGTATTCGTATACCCAGGGACCTTTAGTTGTGGTAATCTGTCCCTGCCGGTCTCGGACTACACTGTACTTTCATTATGTATATGCTATGTGGCCACAGTAACCAGTTAGAATATATTTAAAAAAAGCTAGATAAAAAACGTGACCCTTTACGAAAATAAATTTATTATGTTAATTTTAATATTTAATGAATGTTTTAAATTTTAATTCTTTAGATCTATTGACGAACAATTTATACCTATTTCTATGATAGATATAAGTTGTTAACTATTATCTAGTATTTACTTGAAATGTAACATATATTTCATTGTTTTATCAATTAATCAATACTGTCTGTTTGATTCCACACATTCCTAAAAATCCTTACAGCTTGTAAAACATAAATAATTCAATATTATTGACATTGTGGCATGCACGAAATCTATTTCTACTCTGAAACGTATTGACACAAAACACGAATATTTCTGTATGCGTGTGTATTAATAAATGTCAGGTCACAACTAGTCAAGTGAACATTACAATAGCGGACGCCATAGTGATCGAACGTGTCGTGCTGGCTGTATCTTACTGTTATTGTTTTATTTATTGCTTGTCCCAGATATCACGAGTGAATCTTGTACACACATTCCTAGGTAGCTCTATCTTCCTACTATTATAAATGCATAAGATTGGATGGATGTTTATTACTCAATCACGGCTGAACAAATCTAAACGAAATTTGGTACATAGATACTTTTAATAAACTCTGTGGGAACGCGAATTGGACCACGTTTTGCAATTAACCACGATAACTATACGACCCAGACCAATTCACAGTAGAAAATTAGTCACTTCTATCATCCTCTGCAGGATTTTCAATTGGGAGGTTATGGTGCCACTTATGTGCTGTCCAAATCTTGGCAAAATATGGATTTTGCCAACCAAGGTTTAGAACAAGGTACAAGAGACGTCTATAGCCAAAGTCTATAGTTTTTTTTTTTTTTGTGAAGGCATAACTACCTTACACATTTATAAAAGTATTATTGTAAATGAACCTGGTTGCTTCGGTTGAGTTATTTCAAAAACAAATTATTAATAAGGAATTTAATCTGAGTGTTAACGCGATTGATTTGCGTGCGACAATGCGCTGCGGGCGTGAGAGGGGAGGGGCATGTACGGCGGAGGGTGACGCGTCCGCCCCTTGTCTCAGCCCCCCCCCCCCCCCCCCCCCCCCGACTGCATTCAACTCGCGCACTATACCTACGTGTTACAAGCTGTAAGGAGTACACATCGGCGGTACGTTCACACTACACGATTTATGAACGTGCTTCGAGCGAACTAATCGGTTTCAAGGTAAAGATTTATAAATGGTACTTTGACTTTGCTTGGGAAATAATGTCGGGATTGATAAAATAATTGAATATATAATAGGAACTTGAGTATAGCCTCAGCACGCACAGGGCCAAGTTCATGTTGTAAAAACTTGTAATTTACCGTATACTATCATATTCATTACATATTCTTTGAGTAAAATATAAGTGTCAAAGTACGGTTTATAAATCCATTAAGATGTTGATCGGCCAACGTGATTCGATTGTGGTCCTCACGGCGCCCGAGTCCGAGTTTCGGCCCGCCGTGACCCGTAGCGTAAACAAGCGACAAATACAACACTACACGAACACAACACTACTCAACTATCATGTTTATATTATAAAATTATTTTCGACTTATCAGAAAGAGTAATGTGATAAAATATTTTTTTGCATATAATAAAGTATTAAATTGTATTCGATTTATTGCAAAGAATAATGTGAAAAAATATTAATTAATTATATTTAAATATTATTTATATTATTTTATTGCATATAATAAATTATATAATTATTTTCGATTTATCAGAATGAGTAATGTGATAAAATATTTAATGTTATTGCATATAATAAAGTATTAAATTGTATTCGATTTATTGCAAAAAATAATGTGAAAAAATATTAATTAATTATATTTAAATATTATTGAATATTTTGTTTTTCCTAATGTTCTACATAAGAGTTTACATAAAGTGCTTATTTTATAAAATACCTTTTTAAAATCCTATCAACTTTAACAAGAGCGTTACCCTATTATTTGGGTGATGGGGCCCCTACGGAAGCAAACTCATCACCCAGATATAGGGAACGAGGTGATGAATGTGATAATGTGGAGAACGGCGTGGCCAATTAACATATTAATCAATGTTATTTTAGGGTGTTGGAAACACGTTCGTAAAGGTCTTCTGCGGTTCTGGTCTCGCAGATCAGCCAATCAGGTCTTCATCCGACAAGAGCTGTAAATATTAAAAAAAAATATTTTTACCAGTAATAATTAAGTTCTATAGCAGCGTTCCCCATTTGCCGGAACGCGACGAGGTTCCTTGCCATTCAAATAAAATACCGGGTCACAATTAATAGTAATGTATCATTAATAAATGTGATTTTTTTACCTAATGGAACCAGCATGGATTTAAAAGTATCATGTGGGTCACCTAGAGGTAATGTAAAATTACCGGGCGATGGCAATCTCACTGTTTTTTCACTTTTCAGATAATTCTACAACGTTACTGGTAACTAACGTCAAACCTCTTAAAGGTAACTTAGGTACATCAAGACTAACAACTTTTGTTCTATGACTTTTGCCAAAACTAAACACATCCTAAGACATATATTTTTTAGTTTTAGTGGGAATTTCTATCAATCGTTAGCTCTATGTTTAAATTTCAGTCAGCTGATGCTACGAAATCGTCTGCCCCAGTTGCATCGCGCCGCCTTTCAGAGTGTTAAGAAGATCAGAACTGCAAATTTGATTTATTATTTTTTTTTGTATGGGGAAAACAGATTGAATTACAAAAAGTCGTAGAACAAAAGTAGTTGGTCTTGATATACCAAAGTCACCCTTGAGAGGTTTTGCGTTAGTTACCTGTAACCCTGTATAAAAATAATTGAAAATGTTAATATAAAACAAACCTAAATTAATTCCTAATAGATACCATGCGGGTTTTACTAACGATGTATTCCTTTACCGGTGTGCATTTTGCGCCTAAATACGAACCTACGACCATTGGGTTGCCGCGCTAGTAAATCGGTCCATTATCCACTGTGCCAGCACAGGCACAACATTATCTACTCACCAACAAATCGAGCTATACATGCGCTGCGGTGCCCAAACTTTTTACGGTTCAATTCTCATTAGTTTAATAATTTTTCTTCATGATTTGTTAGGGGCATAGTTAATTACATTTTAATAGATTACAAATTATTATATCCTGAAATATCTTCCTCATTTATAAAATAACTCTGCACAATATAATCTATAATATAAAAAACAGTCTAAATCGCACGGGTAAGATATATGCTGATAGGTCCCCTTTTGTCAGTCTATCATAGGCCGCACAACACTGATATAATCATCAGCCGTCGCTGTAGAAAACCGTCCCTCAAGCAGATCATCGGTGAGATTATTGCGACCACGATTAAATTCATTAAACCAGTTGTAAACTGTAGCACGAGATGGGGCTTCATCGTGAAAGGCCAATCGGAGTCTATCATAACTTTCTTGTTGACTTAAATGACATCCAAAATCATAAAAAATCATTGCACGAAAATTTTCTTGGCTTACATTTACGCTGACGTACATAGACAATTTTCATTTTGCCGTCAAATCGTAAATCAAATGACAAATGAATGAAATATATACTCAATAATATTGGTAATGAGTTCAATTTAAAAAAAATTAACTTATTTTTTTTTATATAATGTTTTGAAGGGGCCCGTTCTAAAAACTTTCAGTTTGACCCTCGTTCATACACAAAAAGATGTAGATGCAGAGCATCGAGCATCGACGTAGAGTTGCCTGCCTCTCGGTCTTTTACCGGTTGCACGGTGGACAGTGTTCTCAGGAACTGCATTATTTGATTTTACCAGCCCCGTTCCACCACAAAACCCCTGTACATCGTGTCGGATACCATCCGTATGTGGTGGATGTTCCTTATAACCGCACGAAAAGATTCGCTTCTACATTCATCATGCGAACAGCTAAGGAGTGGAATATGCTCCCAGAGGCTATATTTCCGCGATCTTATGACCTGGGAGTATTTAAGAGAAGAGTGAATAGGCATTTGTTGGGCGGACGCGGTTCATCATCGGACTCATCATTACCTTTCACCAGGTGTGATTGAGGTCAAGCGTTCGTCTAAAAATTATTAAAAAAAAAGATGTCTACTGTATCTTCAATTTAACGTATTTGTGTAATGTGCGGGTTTATTACGCCTTAAAAATGCATTTGTTAATTGCGTTGCTTTGTCAACATTTTCTAAATTGCGTGATACCTTTTTAGTAATAACATAATAGCAAATCTTTAACGGTGATTAATTGTTACGTGTAAAGCGAACTCAGGACCTGTCTCTAGCGTATGGAATAAGAGAATCTCTGCACCAGGCTGTGGGTTCCGAGCTATCAACGGGTCCACACGGAACTGTCCCAAGTTCAATCTAACACGCTAACCATCCCGAACGATATAATAACTAGAGATGCCACGAATATTCGGCAACTGATGATGTCCTAGCCGGTTTCGGCCACGGCGACTGTTTCAACACCGGTTAAGAATTTCGAGGTCCAGTTTTCGGAAACAGTCAATTGCGCAAGAGATATTTAAGTGCATAACTGGACGCGCTGCCAGAAAAGCACTCTCTCGTCCGAGCTCCCTCAGGCCCGATGGAAAGAAGAACCAGTACGATCGGGAGGGAGCGGGATGCAGGTTTGGTCGAGTTTTCCCTCTCTAAGCACCTGGTTGAATTGCGGCGTTAAAGAGATACCTTAGTCGCCTTTTACGACACCTCAGCAAGAAGAGGGGGGTGCTATTCTATTCTGCCGGCAGCCACCACGGCTTATTTATTCGGCAACTATTCGGTATTCGGCCTATTCGGCCACTTTTTTTGCTATTCGATATTCGGCCGAATAGTACGTACTATTCGGCCGAATACAGAATACCAAATCATGTAAAAAAGGCACGTTATATTACTTAAAATTATCTATTTGTTTCCAAATTACAACACTTTAGTAATTAAAATTGATCAGTGGTAAGTTGTGATGAATGAAAATAAGCTTTTCAGCATTATTTGGTAGCAAACGATTACGCTTTTCATCGTAAATGTTACTAGCCTCAGAAAATAACCTCTCACTAAACACGCTACTTCCAGGAGAAGAAAGATAAACTTTAGCAAACAACGAAAGGTTGGGGTATTGTTTTTCGTTTGTATTGGGTATTGTATTGTCTTTGCTGGCCGCGCCAACGCAACGAGGAAAACAGGTTGCAGCTTGCCTTAATCCAGCTAACGCGCCCCCGACAAGCATGTATTCCATGCCGAATATTCGGCGCTTCGGCCGGCAGCGTTGCCAAATATTCGGTATTCGGCCAATTCACTATTCGTGGCATCACTAATAATAACTCACAAACACGAAAAACTGTATTCACCTCATCGTCGATGACTTCATCGACATCTATGTCATCCATCTCCCTCTCCAGCTCCTCGATGTCGACGGAGTCTTTCCGCTTGGTCGGAGTATCCGCTGACGCTGCCGCCGCTTGCTGAGCCGCGACCGCTCCTCCTGAGCTTTCACCGGCGGTCCTGAGAAACATGCATACAGCTGTACCAACTATCCAGTTATGGCAGACGTGCATAGAGCATTTGGACAGGGTCATTATGATAGTTAATATTATATTGCTTTCATAGAAAAGACAGGTGGCATGAATATAGAATGGATTTTAATATAAATGGTTCCTTTTTTTGTTTAATTTTAAGGAATTTAGTCAAGACTTATTTATTGTCAGGGCATGCAGTGCTTGCATGCATCTATGGAATGAACGCTACTGGCTAATACATATCCCTTAGGGGTTGAGCAGAGATACATACACAGGGTGCGAGTGTTTGTTAAGGTATGTTAATATCAGGTATATAATTTTAAAAATTATTATTATTATTAAAGTTAAATCTAAATATATATAACTCAAAGGTGACTGGCTGACTGACATAGTGATCTATCAACGCGCAGGCCAAACCACTGGACGGATCGGGCTGAAATTTGTCATGCAGGTAGATGTTATGACGTAGGCATCCGCTAAGAAAGGATTTTGACCAATTCTACTCGCAAGGGGATAAAACGGGGAATGAAAGTTTGTATGAAACTTTGTCAATTTTAAACCGATCGGCCTGAGACTTTGCATGCATAAAGCTACTATGACGTAGGCATCGGTTAAGAAAGGATTTTGATAATACCTAATTATAGTTATAACAAAAGTAAAGCCGCCAAAACTATACCTAATTAATAATAATACTTGTTAACGTGAGCGAAGCCGCGGGCAAAAGCTCGTAATTGATATGTTTATTTCTTTCTCTCTGTGTGTGTGTGTGTGTGTGCGCGTGTGTGCGCGTCTATACGAGCATATCAGAGTAAAAACTCACGGGTGAGACGATAGCTGATTGGCACGGTACGCGCCGCTCTCGAGCGCCGCTGCCAGCTCCCTCTCGAGGCTGCGGTCTGTGTTGCTCCCCTTGAAGTTCTCAGGCAAGTTCTCCAATCTAGAACTGCTCTCGTAGCCGAATTGCCGCTGGAACTCCTCCAGCTCGAGCGATTTCTGCAGTTCGGGAATCGTTAATAATGATATAATAATATTTAAGGCAACGTAAGGTTATTTACAGTTCAATGCACGATGTCCAGGTGACGCGTTTTGTATATAATCCTATACATCGATGGCTAAAATGTAATCATATCGTCGGGTGAAAGGCTATTTGGTTTAAGCGACATTTTTTGGTGATATAGTAATATATATATATTTGAAATTGGTCAAAATCGTTGATTCCATATATATATATTATTAGATAGATTGAAAAATAAGAACAAAATAAACCGCTTCTATACACCCAATATAGAAACCGTTTATAAGCCGATGCAGACTCGTCGGCCGGGGGATTCTTGTTTGAGGCTCTGTGCGCAGCGGAGCTCTTGTTAGTTTACGTGAGGATTGTATTATTGTGTCGAATCTCTGATAGTTGTTGTTTTGGTTATCTCAGTAAATGTTAAATCGTGTTTAGTTTAAGTCACCACGTATATTTGTTATTTGTTTATTTTTAGTAAAATGGCTTTTGATTCTGACATTTATTTTTTTTTTGAGTAAAATAACTTCTGATCCTAACAATATATATATTACTATATCACCAAAAGATGCCGCTTGAACCAAATAGCCTTTCACCCGACGATATGTAATCGTAATAATTTATAATAAGTCTTCCGATTCCGAGTTACAAAAGTGACTGACCGCAAACTCCGGGAACAGGTTGTCGTACTGGGCGGGGTCGGCGAGGGACTGGCCCGACTTGCTGTTGACCGCGCCGACGGACCCGCGCCACGCGGCGACCGCGTCGCAGACCTTCGACGGGACGTAGGAGCGCGCGAAGAACGCCGCCTCGGCGAGCTTGCCGCGGGACGCGAGCAGCCGGAGGCAGGACTCCATGTCGTTCAGCGTGAAGTACGCCACGAAGGCGATGTTGTCGTCTCCGTGCTCAATGGCCACGCGGCCCAGCTCCCGCAGCAGCTCCTTGTCGCCTGTGTACACACATGTAAAGACCATCATAGCAACGAGAGAGGTGCGTTCCGATTTTGTGATCTTTCACAGCCGGTACATAAGCCGAGCGGCGGCGGCAGCAGGGAGGCGGTGCCTGCGCTAGCGGGGATCGCTGGAGCCTGTGCCGCGTGAAAATAAATTAACCCCAGTTTAAAGAGTTCTGTAACAACTACGGAATTTCGCACTTTGCATTTTCAATTTATCATCTTTGTAATAATGGGCAGGCGGGAAATTAAGTGTAGACATGTAAAAAAAATGCTAAATCATATAATAGACGAAAACACGAATAGATTAATGGCAAATTATTAGAGCATCTATTTGCTTTTAGGAATTCAACTTATTGCGGCACAGGGGTATCTTTCGCCGGGTGCCGAGGAAGATCGCTGAGCCTTGCCCTTGGCACTCGGCAGGCGGGAGAAGGAACACCCTGGGGGTTTCAGTCGGTGCAAGTCCGACACACCGGGGGGCGACCCTCATCGCCCCCTGAGGTCCGTTAGGGATTTCCACCGGGTTAAAAAAAAGGGGCATCTCCGGCAAAATCGGTATATAAGACCTGCCATTGCAACATATATATTTGCATTCACGGATATTAATAGCTAAATACTTCTAATCGGTTTATCATATTACTGTGTTTATCTGGAAATGTAAAAAAAAAATGTCTCACCGACGCTGACAGCGAATAGCAAGAGAGCACTGTGATCATTCGCGTTCCTGTAGCACGTGCGTGTTAGATCCGTGTCGGCTGCAGCCAGAGCCGCGGCTCCGAGCCGGGACCAGCGCGCGGCGGCACTGCGCGACTGTGTCAGCGCACCCTCCGCGGCGGTCGCCTCCTCCGCCAGCTGCCGGGCGCGCGCCAGCTCGCCCAGAGACAGCGCCAGCTCGAACTGGTGCTCCGGGTCAGTGGACACTGCTAACGCTTGTTGCTTGAAACCCTGCGCAAACGATACAATTTTTAAATGTTTTTAAACTGGCTCGACAAAGTAACTGCATTGCATCTGATGGAAAGTAAAGCGTAGTCCAATAACAGCAACGACCGTCAAAAGACGTAAATCCAATAACAATGACCATCGCTTAGCCAGTCTACCACCAGAGATGGGCAAAATGTAATCTGATAAACGATTACAAAATATAGTCGTAATTTTAATTTTCTTGCTCTGTAATCATGGTTAAATCCATTTAAAACATTAAGAAATGATAAAGCTGTATACAATCTGGGATTCTGTAGTGTTTAAAAAATAAACGAGCAAAATGCAGTCTATGACCGGTGGTCGTGGGTGTGGTTTTAGGAAGACACGAATTTGGCGTTTTACAGTTTATTTGCACTTTAAGGCACACCGAACTGCGACGTACACGCACGCACTCCCGCCTTGGGTCTCGGTATTCGACTAACTTCCAAGCGTCCCGTGCGCGCGCGCCTCCTCTTACCCCGCACGTCTCGTAACACCCTAACGACCCTTAGGGCGACAACTGCGTATCGGGTTACGTCTACATGCTATAAGTCATATTAATGGTAAAAAACGGAAAATGTAATCGTATCGAATTCATCCTCACCTTCCACCAGGTGTGATTGAGGTAAAGCGTTCGTCTAAAAAATTATATATATAAAAAAAAAAGTATTCGATTAATCGTAATCGAAAGTCTAGTGTCAGCCATCGATTGCTGACGTGGCGCTCAACGTGTTAACTGATAATATAAAAGAGAACCGGGTGGTAAAATCAAACCGACTACTTAACCCATTTCGTCCCAAATGTCCAAAATTTTAAAAATATCGAAAAAATCGCGTTTTTTTTTTCCAAAAAAATGGTCATAACTTTTTATCGAAAAATTCAATGCCAAAATAGACCACGGATTTCGAAAGAGGACATCAAAAACCACCGATTGGTACTTTTCAATTTTTTTTTTGCGACGTTTAGGTCAAACGCTATCGTGTTGAAAACTGTGTAAAAATTTTGGACATTTGGGACGAAATGGGTTAAGCGGTACACAAAGGGAAGTGACAGAAAACTTTTGTTTACTGATGAGATTTTTTTACAATTGAGCAATATTTTAACAAACAAAATGACCGTATTTATGCTCAAAGCTCTAAAGAAGCATCCGAATTGGTCAACAGAGTACAACGTGAGCATTATCCGACTTCAGTGATGGATTGCTGGAGTGTTAGCTATGAAGGAGTGACTGAGACGAGACATATTTTTGTGAAAAAGGTATCAAAAACTCGGCACAAGTTTTCAAGGTATCGTTCATGAGAATATAGTTAAGCTCCATAACGGTCCTTTCAGCAAGACCCGGCGCCGGCTCATAAACCTCGATCCGCCCAATCTTGGTTAGAAACGAACGCTCCGGACTTCGTCAGAGCTGGAGACTGGCCGTCATCTAGTCCTGATTTTAATCCCCTGGATTAAGATTTATGGTCAGATTTAGAATAAGGCTTGCTCTAAACGCCATGATGATTTGGAATCCCTAAATCGATCCATACGATTGGCAGTGAATAATGTTCCCATAGAAAGAGTGCGTGCTGCTATTGACAACTCGCTTCAACGTTTAAAGGACTGTATTGCAGCCAATTGAGACCACTTCCAATAAGCTTTATATATTTTTGATGGTTTTATATCAATGTATTAAACTAACAGACTTGTTTTTCATTGCAACAATATATATGGCAAGACTTTGCATATATGTATTTTATAGCCTGCAGCGCTGAAGATCTTGGGTTGGAGTCACGGTTCTGGCAAACTTTTTTTATGATGAATTGGTTCGTTTGTCACAGGCCATCAATATATACATTATATTATAAAAACCCTATTAAAGCCGTGAAGGGGTTATTTTTTGGACTGCACCGTGCTACCATCAGGCGTGGCTTTAAAAAAATATAAAGCTATGTTGATTGATAGCTAACCTGTTTCTCAAGGAAATGCGCGACCCTCGTACGATGCTCGTGGGGTACAGTTGGCAACACACGGTCCGCCGTCTCGAAGTCGCCTCGCATGACCGCGGTCTGGTACTCGAGGACTGACACCAGGAGAGAGTACGACACCACATTCAGCTCCTTGTCATTCAGGTACAGCCTGCAACCGACACTTCATTTCAATCACCTTCTCAACCCCTTGACATACAAAGACTCATTTATTTCTTATGTCCAAACAAAAATTGACGTGTCTCAGACGCCTTTAACCTTCTGTATCGAGTTGTTATTTACGCTTGTTTCGTCTCTCTTTGCGGACCGGTATTGGTCCGAGTCTTGGAAGCTTGCTAACATCCAGCCAGTTTACAAAAAGGGTAGCCGTAGAAATTACTAATTATAGACTAATAGTCATCACCTTACTATTTTTTAATGTAATGGAGCGGATAATTAACCATCAATTGCTGGCATACCTAGAGCAAAATGGTATTCTCAGTGATCGACAATATGGCTTTCGTCAGAACCGATTTACTGGATATAAATGTGGCATACTCACTATCTATTTATTTATTTCTGTCCTTAACATTATCTATTTTCTAATTCTTTATACCATACTAACCTACAACTAACAACTATTTTAAATAACATTATTATATCTTCACTTATTTATCTAAGTAATTTTATCAAGACATTTCATACTAACACACTTGATATTTATTTCTAATGTCATGTCGTGCGATGGCAACTCGCATTAGGCTCTAAGGTTGAGAGCCGCAGCGTACCGGCGCGCGCGGGGGGATTGCGCAGGCACACGCGACGCGAGCGCTTCACCGCCCGCTCAGCCGGCAAACTAGTCTTGCCATTCCTAACGTTCTTGTAGCATTTGTTTTTGTGTTGTTATTTTTATTATTGTGCTGTGTAATCATTTTTTTAACTTGGGGTAAATCCTCATAGGACCGTCCCGACCGCGAAGGGGGTGGCAGCCGGGGTGTGCCGGACTTTTACCAGCTAAAAACCCCAAGATGACTACTTCTGCGAATTAGTGGGGACTGCGGGTCCTGTAATCAAATCACCGCAGCCCCACTACGCCACATCTGACACGCACAATCACGCCGCCTTCCCCGATACCACCTAGTATACTTCGGCAGAGCGCGTTACAACGCACCGCCGTCTTCTCGGGGGTTGCTAACCGGTCGCTCAGAGCCCCCACCCTAAACAGCCACAACCCCTAACGCATCAGCTGGCCGGTCGTGGTTCGACCGATCCGCTGGGACTGATATGCCGGGGCGGTTGCCGACAGCCCGGTGTCTTCTTCGAGCGGCCTTCTGCCGTTCTCGCTCTGCAGTCTCCTTCTGGGACATGACTTCCTCGCAGAAGGACGCCACGGCCCTCCAGTTGTCATGCCCTGCCAGCATGGCCGACACCCGTGCTGTGTAGTCTATCTCAACTTGGACTATCGTACTGGTGCTTCATTATTTCTACTGGACTTTATACTGTGCATCAGTAAACGCCTACCTTGCTGTCTGGTCTTCTGCATTTCACTTCTCATCTATCACGCTACCCTACACTCTAGCCTACGGTAGGTTACTTTCTTCCACCATACCTACCACGCTAAATATATACAGATTATCAGACCTGTTCTCTTTGGCGACGTAACCCAGGATGTACATCGCATGGTCCAGATGTGATATTGTCACGATCTCGCCGCCGACGTAGTAGTTAACTCTATTCAATGAGTTGCTGTAGATGAAGCAGTCACCCACCCACAGCCCAGTCTTCACGGTTTCGTTCACCTCCCCGACGACCTGCGGACAATATTGCGATGAGAACGCCACCTGTTTACCATCATCTGGGGTCGGGGATGATCTCCCAGAAGACATAAACTCAGCTTTAAATGTCAATCAATTTAAAAATCGCCCGGACAAATGCTATCTCAATCACAAAAAGATGTAATAATAAAAAAAAACTGAAATAGCAGGTTACAGGCTCTTATCAGTTGTTAAGCTATTGAAGCTTGGCTAATCTATAATATAAAAATGAATCGTTAAATGTGTAAAAATGAATCGTTAAATGTTTTTGTTGTGTTTGTTGAAGTCTGGGGAAGGTTATTACTAAGAGAAAAATTAAAAAAATTGTCTGAAAAAGTCTAAAAACACCACTTTTCTATATTCTCATACAAAAAATTCGTAATAATATTTAAAAGTCAATTTGAACTTTAACACCATACCATAAAGTTTAAATGTTAGTGGACGGGTTCCGGGAAGGCAAAACAAATGAGTGCCGTATAAATATTAATGTCAGTATTTGTCAATTTTTATACATATAGCATTAAGGCCAGGTTCCTTCAAACAATTTTCAAAAAACAGCCGACAGGCCAATAGGTTTTGGCAAAATAAAATCTGACGGGGAAGCTATTAACATTAAAAAAAACTATGCGATTTTGTTTTAGAGAAATAGGGCAGAACAAGGTCTGCCGGGAAAGCTAGTAATAAATAAATAAATATAATAGTAGACATTACTAGAACTTATTTTGAAAGAGCCAAGTTAGAATGTCGTGCAGTATTGTTTGCCGAGTTGTGGGGCTGTGAAATTGTCTTCGGCCTTCCGAGGGGGTTCCCACTGTCCTATGATATGGGATCTTGATGAGGGGTCTAGCGTGAAGAGATATTTATTCAGGCCGGGTGTCATTAATCATTTTGTGGATTGCACCATGCGGTAAGGAGTGATGTAGTCACTGTATGAAGTCTGGTTAAAAAAAAAATGTAACTTAGAACAAATCTGAAGCAATGACATTCCTATTTATTGTATCTCTATTTTATGATACATTCACAATTCAATTTTATCGATTTTTGACTCGAGCCGACAGCCTATGAGCATTTAGGCTAGAAATAAATAATTTTTTGAAGTATTAGAGCAATTACCCGAACTTTGTCGACGTCACAGTACACAAGTGCAAAGACCGTCATAGTGACCCACTTCGGCCTGTCTCGTTTCGGGATCAGCTTGTCCAGTTGTTCATATAGCTAGAGACCTTCCGTCGCGGTATATGTGGGCCGACAAAGCGATGGCGACTTCCAACAGGTTTTCGTCCCTTGGTGGTCGTCACCGTTTTTGAACTACATTACTTTTCATCAGGTACAATGTAGTCACTATGACGAAGCAGTAAAAAAAAACATTATCAGTAACAATATGTGCCAGAATGCAATAGAGAGAAGAGAGTAGAAGAGAGAGGACGAGAGAGGAAGAGAGAATGTAATAAAAGATAGAGGATGGAGAGAAAGGATGATAAAGGGAGAAGAGAAATAGGTCGAAAGAGGGGATTGTAGGGACACGTAATATTATAATGCTTACGTTAGGCTATTGAATGCGATCGCGTGATTTATGAAAGTGTGAATATTGCATATAAATGAGGAATGTATGTATGTGTGTTGAGACGGCTGCGTCCGTCGTTTAAGACAATTTGCAATATATACAGTTAACAGTAACACGTGTATTATTCCATAGCCCTCGAATTATATAGGTAACCCTTATATTACCTAAAGGGGTGTACGCGGGCCGGGATAAGCCTTAACTTATCCCGTTGCAAAAAATGCACCCTCGTAGGCGGGATGATTTATAATAAAGTCAAGATTTGCGATAATTGAGACAAATCAAGTACTTACCGAGCAGCGGTATTCCAGGCACTTTACAACCACTCACTATGTATGTATTTTAATGCGAATGTGGAGTATGGTTTTTGAGCAGTTGTGTTGTGTGTTGCGAGTGTGAAATTGTTAATATGCGATTATAATGAAAGGATGCGATGCGATGTTATTAGTTTAAAAAGAATGCGATGCGGAGTTTGGTTTTAATGCGAGAACGTTAAGAAGTAAGATTTACTGTATGTTCGCCAGGTGGTTTTTGGGAGTCGAAGCTGCTCGCGTCCGTAGGCTTTACCCTAGTTTCCCTACACGTGACTCCTGGGTGGTGCTAAGTGAGCAGCAGCGAGGTGGTAGGGCGTCGGTGCCCGTCTGGATCGCGACCACAGTGCATGGGTGTAAAGCCCGTCATAGTGACCAGTTTCGGCTTGTCGCGTTTCGGGATCAGCTTGTGTATATCCAGTAGCTCATATACCTAAAGACCTTCACTCGTGGTATACGAGGGCCGACATGACGATGTAGACTATCAATAGATGTTCATCCATTGATAGTCGCTTTCGTTTTCGGACTACACTGTACTTACCATCAGGTGCTCTGTAGTCACTATGTCGTGCCAGTGTAAAAAAAAAAAAAAAGGTGGCGTTGGGGATTCGGTGCGTTTACATTATTCATTTTTTTGATGTTCTGGAGTTGCGCCTTTTGGCGTGACTAGGGTGATAGAAAAGAGACGAGAGAGGGTACAATATTGGAGTGAGAGATAATGACCTCGAAAGCGTCCTCAATACCGTCTTCGGTGATGCCGGTGTTGGTGTCCCGTGCGCGGGTCACGACGGCCGCGTTGTATTTGAGCACGAAGTAGGCATCGTTCGTCGCGAGGCAGACGAGCCCGCCGCTCTCGGCCCAGTACACGTGCCGCGGCTGTATCTCGATCCTGCTCACAAATATATCACATCACTGCTTATTATTTACTAGCTGATCCGGCAAACGTTGTTTTGCTATGTAAGGTTTTGTAATATCTTCTAAGATGTTCATTGAAATTAAGTGATGTCAAAGACAATTTTGTTCACAATTAAATATTCTTAATCAACAACACATTTATTTATATAAAGATTAATATTATTACGTTGATACAACTCTTAACAAATATTGCATTAATTTCGACCAAATTTGTTTACCATAAAAACGGTTCTAGTGACTTAATCTTAAAAGATAAACATATACTGTCACGGACATTTTTTTAGATCATCTCAAGAGGAATAATTCTTTCTTACATATATTTTTGGTATCTTGAACCGTTTTTGCAGCGCACGCAATGGAAGCCCTCTAGGATGAAAAATTTTGCCCGTTTTTTTTCACATTTTACATTATTTCTTCGTTTCTAATAATTGCATCGTGATGTTATATAGCCTATAGCCTTCCTCGATAAATGGTCTATTCAACTCAAAAATAATTTTTCAATTCGAACCAGTAGTTCCTAAGATTAGCGCGTTCAAACAAACAAACAAACAAACTCTTCAGCTTTATAATATTAGTATAGATTTATTTTTTATATTTTAAGGGCGGCCAGTGGCCAACACACTGCACGACAAGAAAAAAAACAATCAAAAAAAATGCACATCAATGTGTTGCACCGTTTAAAGCCTCCACATCGTGCATCGAAAATACAAACAATACTACTTACAAAACAAACACACTAACAAATAACAATAAAACAATGAAAGAGAAAACATAGGCAAATAAAAATTCATATTAACAACTACTGTGGCGTGTCCCTCAACCACCCGATGATTTTTCTTTTAAAGACCATAGATATATATATAGAAGATATAGATATTATGAAGCAGTCTTCCGCCGGATCTGTCTGCTCGCAATATACTCAAAAACTACTAAACGGATTTTCGTGCGTTTTTGAGCGAAATACGGAGCAACTCATGAGTAATATTGTGGTGTAAATTGGTAGAAATATGACGATTATTGTTTTTTTTAAGCCGTGGTGGCTGCCGGCAGAATAGAATAGCACCCCCCTCTTTTTGCTGAGGTGTCGTAAAAGGCGACTAAGGTATCTCTTAAACACCGCAATACAACCAGGTGTTTAGAGAAGGGAAAACTCGACCAAACCTGCATCCCGCTCCCTCCCGTTCGTACTGGTTCTCCTTTCCATCGGGCCTGAGGGAGCTCGGACGAGAGAGTGCTTTTCTGGCAGCGCGTCCAGTTATGCACTTAAATATCTCCTGCGCAATTGACTGTTTCCGAAAACTGGACCTCGAATTTCTTAACCGGCGTTGAAACAGTCGCCGTGGCCGAAACCGGCTGGGACATCATCATCATTGTTGACAATGACGGAAAAAGTCATGCTACCATTTTTTTTTTAATTATTTGTGATTAAGTGTTCAGGTGATTATCAAATTGGTTCACATTTAGAGCTAAAATTACGTCTTCTCGGAGATCTTTCTGATCCATCTGACTTTTCTGTTGGTTATGAAAGAAATTGACCAAGTTGTCAATCGTTGGCAGTTGTGAAAATATAATAATAGATGGCGCTACTGATCTGTTTAACTTAATATAAATGTACTTGACTCGTCGTAGTAGCATTGCCGATGAAGGTTGCTACCAGCAATCATAGTCTAGTTGTATGGGAGAGTCATAAGCATGAACTCACCGTCTGATCAATTCTAGATGCTCCCAATCGTAAAAGGAGAAAGCCAGTCCACTTATGGACTTCACGCCCAGCATATAGCCACCAAAGATACCTGCGACAATAAATAACATTTTATTTTAATAAAGTGTAAAGTAAAAATACGGCAGGACGCAAAAGACCCTCGTTTCAGACGGAGGGTTCGGTTCGGTTTATAGACTAAATGTTAATACTATAACACGCTTTCGGCAGTCGTGTTATATTTCCCTATATGTTTGGTCGCTCACTCGCTTGAAATGATAACATCATTTATATATATATATATATATATACTCCCATGTATTTTATTAAATGTTTACATATATTTTTCTTATCTTTTTACAATATAATTATTACAATCCGACCCTTCCTTTAGAATTTTCAATTCAATCTGTCTCTAATCATTGAAAAAATCAAATCAAACTTCGTCTTTTAAAATTCGATGTTCTCCCTTTCTAAAATAAACTTATTTTTAATTAACGGCTATTCCGCCAATAGTGCCATATATAACTAACCTACTTTAACCGTTCGTACAATCACTACAACACACACTGTACTTTGTGTGTGTGTGTGTGTGTGAACTTTGGAATACAGTGCCGATTTTAATTTAACATCTCTTCAAAGTAATAGTTTTCGTTTAATAGCATATGGGTTACCTTCAGCGCCGTACTCCGGTCTGAAGCACTTCCTCTCCTTGAAGTTCTTGAAGACCCTGATCGTGCCGGAGGTCTCCAGGGTAGCATACTCGGAGCTGTCCGCCGCCCAAACGAAGTCCTGCGCCGACCCGAAGGCCTTGTTCCGGAGCGCCATCGCCGTGTAAATGATGTACTCGCCGTCACCGCAGACGACCACGAATCTGCCGTTCGGGTTGTGGGCTATGCTCTGGGGGTAGATCTCGCAGGAACCCATATCCTTGGCGACCACGGGAACCCGCTCGCCGTCTTTTATCTCCGTTCCTGTATATCAAATAATAATATATCGTCCGTGCTCACGGAGTGGGCAGAGGTACATTAGTGGCCTAATGTGACCAGTAGCACAAATGATGGCCGCTTTTATAGCACTAGCACACATGACATTTCTAAGATACCATGCGAGTTTCCTCACGATGTTTTTCTTTCACCGGTGCGCATGAGTAGCGTCAGGATTAGCCCAGGATACGTGCCGGGATTCGGAACACCATTCGCGTTGACGCGCATAGAAACCGGTTCATTATCCATCATAGGTCATCACTATTCAAAAATACTGTTTGAATTATTTTTTTAATTCTCTTACACTCAATTTACTAAACTCAAAAAAATTCAGTTATAATTAGAACGAGGAGAAAATCAATTCAGGAAACCTAGACAGAACATCTTTCGTTTATCGAAAACGATAAAGACGAATGCATAATTTATGAAATTGACATATTACGACGACGTAACATTCCGAAAGCTTGCGCCAATTCGATACATTTATCACTTACTACTAGCATTATCGTCTATCGATAGTTAGTTTGTCTAACTTACAATCAGATCACGGTGAAATGATAATTTCGTTTAGATCAATCAGTCTCAGTTCGGCGCTTGTAGAAACCATGGGTTTTAGTTAAAACTTTGCCAAGTGTGGTTTTTTAAAACACCTATTTTAAAACAACATTAGGGTCTGATGTAGACATAGGCTCACCTTCAGGTAGCGCTTTCAAATTGATTTGCTGCATTTCGGAATGGCGAGCCCATATTATCTTGCCTCCGTTGACATCCATCGATATAGCAGGCTCCTCTCTGCCTACCTTTATCATGATCGTACCTTCGTCGTAACTGGAAAGAGATACCATTTACAATCATTCTTATCATCATCACCGGCCTTTCCTAGTCCGCTGTCGAAAGTAGGCCTCTCTTTATTAGCGCTATTGTGCCCAGTATTTCCGGCTATCATGATGCATGTTTTGTATTGTTTTGAGTTAAGATTCGAGCTACGCAGCGGTAATAAACTGTATGTAACAAATCGTGTGAATTGTGCTGACATCCAAGATACAGAGAGTCCTAGTTTGGGTGTCAGCTGATTTTAATGTGCTGCTTTGTAATTGTTTATCTAATAAATATTTTTATTATTTATTTATTATCTGTTTTTCGGTATTCGTCGCCTGCCCACTGGCACTCCAGCTCGTCAATACGGAGAGTTATTTCGACAACTTTGGTTCTCTGTCGGATGATCTCATTTCGGACTTTATCCTTCAGAGAGATGCCCAACATAGCCCGCTCCATCGCACGTTGAACTATCTCATACTAGTGGACCAGCCCAACCGTTATTGACACGGCTTCGCAAGCCGTAAGTGATTGGATACATTAGTGCATTAGTATATTTTTCATTGAGTAATACAAACTGTAATGTTAAGTAAAGTCTAAGCAAACTTAAAGTTACGTCTATAAACCTCAGCCTTAGCGTGCGTCAATAACATTAATTCTGTACTTGAGTCTCTACTATCATATATTTTTTAGTACGTTTATGTATTCTAATGTGTAAATTTAATTGAATATGTCATATCAATTTTCATTCAATTCAATAAAATTATTTTTTGTAGGATTATTCCTGGGATATACTTATTATATGTAGATATTATTATATCACGTGATTATTGAAAAAAGCCCTGACGTAAATAATTGTTTGATGAACAAATTATTTGTATTTAATTTGATACTAAAATATTACTTTAACTCTAATATTAATATTACTTTACTCTTACAGAAAATACCAGAGTTGAGATCGTAATAATATAATGTAACTGAAAATATGAACTTTTTTTTACGGAATAGTAATAACTAAAAATATGCATACCCGGTGTATAATTGCTATGCTCGGCACTGCCAGAGGTTAAAAAGAAAAACGTAATAAACGGCAGTAGTAAACTCACCCTATAGCAACGTTGTTCGACCCATGCATTGAGGATATAGTCCAGACCCTCTCGAAGCCGTAGTTCAATGAGGACTCGAGGCGGTAAGTGCCCGCGTGCCATATCCTCACGGTGCCATCTTCCGAACCGGTCAAGCAGATAGGTAGCTCCGGGTGGAAGGACACAGCGGATACGTTCTGCGTATGACCTATATAATAAAGATTTATCCAATAAAATGAAATGTAGTAATTCTGTAATGTGCAATTTAAGGTGGTAGGACAATTGATCTGTGTCGTGACTCGTGACCACAATACACGAGTGTAAGGAGCATTTTTTTGGTTCAACCAAAAAGCTGTTTTTGGAAACGTGGTTGGAAATATTTGTAGACCGTTACAGTCGCCATGCGATATGTACCAATTTTACTTGCTAGAAACCACTAAGTTATATCTTTTCATGCTGCCAACTGGCGAGCGGACAGATTTATGCAAGTGTCCTCTCTGGCAAATATGGACGCAAAGAGCCACACTCTTCAGGTCCTTTTCACAGACAATTCATTTTTGGTGGAGACATTGCCACGAACCCCTACGGCTTCACTGTGGACTCCAGGTTGAGAATGACTGGGCTAGATTATGCAAAAAGAAATAGCTATCATGTAATGGATTACCTTCTAACGTTTGCACACAAGTCTTGTTCTGGTAGTCCCATATCTTGACGAGGCGGTCGTCAGCACCGCTGATGATGTACGGTTTGTCACCACCATGGTAATAATCCACACAGTTCACCCCCTTATCGTGACCCTCAAGTGTGAAGTTTGAAACTGAAGAACCAAGCTGCCACACCTAAATACATAAAATAAATCTATACTAATATTATAAAGCTGAAGAGTTTGTTTGTTTGTTTGAACGCGCTAATCTCTGGAACTACTGGTTCGAATTGAAAAATTCTTTTTGTGTTGAATAGACCTTTTATCGAGGAAGGCTTTAGGCTATATAACATCACGACGCAACTATTCGGAGCGAAGAAATAACGGAAAATGTGAAAAAAACGGGTAAAATTATTCATCCTTGAGGGCATCCATTGCATGCGCTGCGAAAACGGTTCAAGATACCAAAAATATATGTATGACAGAGTTATTCCTCTTAAAATGATCTAAAAAAATGTCCGCGACAGTATATGTCTATCTTTTAAGATTAACTCACTAGAACCGTTTTTATGGTAATCAAATTTGGTCGAAATTAATGCATTATTTGTTAAGAGTTGTATCAATGTGATAATATTAATCTTTATCCAAATAAATGTGTTGTTGATTAAGAGTATTTAATTGTGAACAAAATTGTCTTTGACATCACTTAATTTCAATGAACGTCTTAGAAGATATTACAATAACTTATATAGCAAAACAACGTTTGCCGGATCAGCTAGTAAATATATATACAGGTTTTATAGACAGGGGAAATATTCTATTCTATAATATAATAGAGGTGAGACCATAGTACACAAGTATAAAAATCATTATAGTGACTTTCGTAATCACCTTAACCCTTTTCTTGATAGTGAATCTGTGGAGATACATCAGAATTTACAAAACCTATTGCCATAAATTTTTATCGCAAACTTAATATTTTTACATGACTATTTAGGTAATTTCTCAGCTTTTGAACGCACGGTTAGTTTCTATTAGACATCCTTGGTACATAAGGGTTAAACGGTTATGAATATTATTTTGATATTGAAAGAAAGATCATTCTGCCAAGTTAAGGGTTAATTACGTCTAGTACACCTGGAGACCGTTATCTCACTA
This sequence comes from Automeris io, assembly GCA_036320925.1. Lineage (NCBI taxonomy): Eukaryota > Metazoa > Arthropoda > Insecta > Lepidoptera > Saturniidae > Automeris > Automeris io. Next base: position 353,277 of record JAUDJH010000036.1, read on the forward strand.
AGCTTTTCCTACAGTCTGTATCACGGCGAGTGTTATGAAGAATTATTTAACTTTTAACTCTTTCCCTTCCTCGAAAGAACACGCGTGGGTTTACGTAGTCACAGCTATACGGTAACTCACGTCCCGGATAAGACTAAGAAGCTCCCTAGCTCTCTTTTGCCGAGTCATTAAGCTGTGGAATGGTCTTCCGATGAGCATGCTCCCAATATTCTATGATATAGAGTCCTTTAAGCAAAGCGTGAAGAGATATTTGTGCAAGGTATGCTCTCTGCAACTACTGATTGTTTTTCTCTACTGTCTGATGCTTAGCATCCGGTGTGATATGATTAGTGTGCCGAATCAGGATTTATAAAGACCATTTGTTGTGGTATATGTGGGCCGAGATGTCAACAGTGACTATCAATAAAGTCTAAATCCCTGGACAAACATGCATTTGTGGACTACCCTGTAGTTTTTAATATACCAGGGAAGGTATAGAATATAAGAGTAAAAATAACCTTGACAGTATGATCGAGACTAGCACTGGCAAATGTGTTATTATCCTTTGGGTTTATGACAATCTGCATAACATAGTGTGTATGCCCCTCGAACACCTGTTGACATGCCCAGCTCCGGTCCCAATTCCATAGTTTGATGAGCAGATCATCTGTACACATAAATAAATATATTAGACTGCCCATTGTATCATAAGATGAATTAATTGTGAAAACATTATTGTTAGCTAGATGAAGCTCAGGAAGCTCATTGTTACTCAATATATTGTGGGCGTCATTTAAAAGAGCCTCTCTGAATAACCGCAGTGCAAGATATAGTGCTCTTCATCACAAACTGAGACAGGGTCCTTATCTGAGCAGGCTTAGAATGTTATTTTAATGTATTACTTCTCTTTGTTTCTTGAAGGATAACTCACACCAAGTGATTAAATCTAGTAGACTTGTATAAAAAGTTATTTGATTGAATTGGTTTCATTTGACTTCAATTGTGATTTAAATAATGAGGAGGCACTGTCTAAGCAACAGGATTGTCAACATATGGAATGATCTCCCAGAAGAAGTAATCTCCGCTCTAAATGAAATACAGCCACTAATATATATTAGTAGCTATCAGTCACATGCCATTATAGAGTAGGGATATCCCTGCTCACCCCAAAAGGGATATAGCGTGACTATATATTAAATTGTATAATGTTATTTGTGTAATGTAATAATTAATGGTTGATTTTCCTAATATATATTTTTTTATCTATTTAGGGAAGAAAGTGGTAAATAAAATCAACAAAACATATACACAGAAGATCCACAAGCTGACAAGATTTTTCCAAAAAATATTAAGCTAAACAAAAATAGATTAAATACTTCATTTGGCACAAATATAAAACTCACAATAGCAAATTAGTACAATTAACAATAACTAGTTAAAACTGTTTCTTTTTCTCCCCTATCTCTTGAAGATCAGACAGTCAAAAGGTCAGAAATCACCAGTAACCTTATCTGATTTACTTCATCATGCTATGGGGGCCATTAGTATCCTCAAGCCCCTAATTTATTTTATTTACATAACCCACACCATATCTTTATTATAAACATTAATTTCAAGAGAAAAGTTAAAATTTTTTTTTCTGTGTTGGCCCTTTATGTGTTAAAAGGCTCAATTTAACAATTTATTAATAATATTAATGTTCATCTATTGGTCCAAATTCGACCTTAATTATGAACAGTATGAAGGTTTTATTGTCAACTGTATACTAATATTCTTACTATCCATCCATCTATTATCATCTGACCCATTGGTTAATGTATTGTTAAACTAGTACACATATAGAGGTTCCGGAGAAGAGGACATCACTGTGCCTCCGGGTCCAGCTAGACGGAGAGAAGGCACACCACAGGGGTTTCAGTTGTAGAAAGTCCGACACTCCGGGGAGCGGCCCTCACCGCCTCCAGACGGTACATAATTGCTTTCCTCAGCTTATCACAAAAAAAGTACACATATAGAGGTGAGATTACGTCTTCTGAGAGATTATTCTATGCTCTGACTATCCTGCTACTTAGAAAGTGTTTATCTCTACTGAATAATAAAAAAAGAGATCCCTGCATGATCCATATTATTGGAGTAAATGCTTCAGTTTATTTGTCAAATAGATCTGTATGTGTGTAATAATTGTACATACCACTGCAGGTGAGGATATAAGGCTGCGTAGGATGGATAGCAATACATCTGATGTAATCCGAGTGTGCCTCGAATGAGTGCACACTTTCAAGAGTGTTGTAATTGAAGACACGTATCTGCATATCATCGGAGCCAGTCACTACCCAATTCTTCCTGGGCACAAACCTCGCCGTCCTCACTGGCAGCTCACATACCTGACATTGTAAACCGTTTTGAATTATACTTAATAGAAAATGTTCATGTGACATGTACATGTAGGGTACTTTATAGTTGTTTGTAAGCAACAATCAATACAAGTAGGTAGTTGGAAAATGTGATTGAGGCCAATAATATGTATGCAAGGGAGCAATAAACATCTTTGCAACTACAGTGTTTTCTTAAATCTAATAGTTACCTGGTGTAATGACCCAATGGTCATGCCCAGGAGAAATACCTAATTTTCACCTTTGATTGATTTAAAAAATTTGAAACACTTATTTTCTATTTGTAACCAAGAAGGTAAATACCCTTTTACATAGTGCCTACTTCACGATTTTAAAACTTTCTATTCCTATTTCACTCCTCCTAAGAATTAAATGTAATAATCAGCTATTGTATAAAGTTCATATCAGGCCCTTATGAAATACTGTTTGCAACTCCGAGATGGTTCAGCTCTTACTTGACACCCTCCATAGGATGCAGAGAAAGGCTGTTCGCACGGTGAATCCTGACGTTACTAAAAATCTAAAATTGCTCCAATTGACCACAGATATTGCCTCTAGATATATTCTACTATTTGTGTCATGGAGAGTGTTCTGAAGAGTTACTGAACCTTGTTCCACCCTCAATTTTTATAAACGAATTTTGAGAGTGATTTTGCAGAGTCACAGTTATATAGTAGCTCATATACCGCTAGGCCTAAGAGGTTATGTCACTGTTAGGTTTAAGAAAACACTATTTAGTTATATTAATGTTTATTGCTTGGTAGCATACATATTACTTTCCATATAGCATACATATAGCATACCATTATATAGTTCCCATTGTCTTATCATGTTGGGTCCACTAAAACTAACTGTGAAAAAATATTTATGCAGGCTAACATGATCACTATGGCTGTCAATTGTTTTTCTTTACTGTTGATAATTGTAGTAATTTTTTGATTGCACAATGATTACCAGTAGGCATGCTATGGTTACTATGTTGAGTTAGAAAAAAAAAACATGTTTATATCCTATATCTTTGAATATATTCTTCAAAACTGTACAACATTAAAATGGGACTAATTTCTTGATATACCCGACGACTTAGAATAATTAATAATACAAACAGTAGATAACAGCACCACTTCCTTTTTCCAGCAAAATCCTTGTTGAAAAACAAAGCAAAAGAGCATGTATACTGAAATAATTACCTCAAATCTTTTGATCTGAACGTTTGTATCAATGTTCCATATGTTGACATTTCCATCATATAGCGCGCAAAGCAACCATGGTTCGGTAGGGTGTTGGTCGACGAATTTCACACGATCAGACCTCGCCGTGAGCTTCCTCTTGATATCCAGTCGCAACGGCTGCGATAACATAACAATCATGTCTCTATTTATAAAACGCGCATACTTAATTTCATAAGAACATCTGTTCAACATCACATATACCGTCGTTTCAAATAAAAACTGACAACAGCCAACCTGGAGTACCTACGTGGCGTAGACTAATCACTCCTGAAATCACAAACATATCAAGAGAGAGGATATATAACAATTAAACATAATAATATTTACCATTTTAGAGAGTTACAACTTGAATTTATACGATAATTATTTGTAAATTCTGCACATTTGAAATTCAAAGTAGATTCAAAGAACAATATACACGGTGAAACGCAGTGACTGATGAGTGATGGGTATTGACACTACAATTTAGGGATGTGTAACATTGAACAATGATATAAAAAAAAAGTTTATGATAATGTAAAAAGTATTCCTTTTTAATTATGCTAGGATATAAAAATCATTAAGGGGTTAGGCCACTCTAGAATTTTCTGAAGCTAGATTTTTTTTTGGTTAAATTGTCCTTTCGGCCCTCAAAAATGATGTGCTAAAAGATTTTAGTAGGGAAACATTTCTAAGTACATGGTACATGGTTTTAAATACAAAGCCCCTTAAACTGCCTAACTGCCTCAAGTCTGCATTATACTTTGGATGAGTATAAACATAAGCCAGCTCTTCCAATTGAAGTCTACGAAGCTATCAAGAACAGACCAGTGAAAATCTTGTAACTCGATGCATCGGCGGTTAGGTACACATAAAATAGTAACGAAAGCTCCAACTCGACTGTGTGGGCATTAACTGCAAAATCCGTTGGGAGAGATAAAACAGTCTTGGATATGGCTATGAATATTGCAGTTTGTGTGCATAATGACGGGTTTTCTTCAATTTTGCACATAATGGAGGCAATTGAATAGGAAATCAGACCAAACAGCTATAAAATATGCCTGGAAATCGACAAAGACCGTATAAAGCATACAGAGATATCGCTGTGTAAACAAGCAAAAGAGGTTAGGATCGCTTCAAGATCAAGCAAAAAATAATTATAAGAAAAGGCCAATGATCTGGAAGGTCAATTGAATGATGCAGGCATCGCAGATTAAAGATATTGAAAAATTATTCATGATTTTCAAAACTTCAAAACTGTATTTTTTAGCTGTCCGGAAATATAACTCAGACAATGTTCTACCGATTTATTTGAAATTTTGAATATAGTTTGGAAAATACATTGTTCATGGAATTACGAAGGATTTTTTTTTAAATTGCGTATATCGTTTATTAATAACAATTATCTGATAATTTTTCAAGCTAATTTTTCTCTTTCCACTTTAAAAGAGCGCCATTTGGCCAAAAGTTTAAAATATCGACAAAATCCTACGTACTTTTCTAGCAGTCATTGTATTACATATAAAAATAAAAATTCGCTACTTATAATTCAAATATGACAGGAGATATTTTTCCGGCCGTGAGCCTTGAAAAAACGATGACGTCATCGGAAAAATGCTGTACAATCGTCATTTATGTAATAAAATTAAAATTTTGTACATAGTTTCTGATACATATAATTAATACTATTAATTGGAATCTCGATTTATTTTGTAGTATTTCTAATAAAAATATCTAAAAAAATCTAATTTTTCGACCTCTAGAGTTGCCTAACCCCTTAAATTGCCATACCTACGTACCTAGTACGTCATACTTAACACGAATAACCAATGCTGCCAACAATGATTGTGCAAAACCCCAAATTTGTGGAGAATATATACTTCAAATTAAATAAAAATCGAAATATGGCCTTACAGATTGCGTTCCACATCTAGAAAAATAAACTTAGATACTTTAACTGTTTATAATATTAGTATAAATATGAAATCTAATTTTAAGAACACATTTTAAACGTACTATTCAAATTTTGGTAGTCTCTACTTAGCAGTGGCGACCCAGCAGTCAATACCTGGCTGCGTGTACCGTACTGATGTGACTATAAAAAGCAGGCGGTTCACAAAAGTCCGATTTTGAATTTTTGTGGACCTAAAGTTGTGAAACCGACCAGATTTTTTTCAGAAGCTGACGTGCTTTCTTACAATTTTTGTTCTTACAAAAAAAATCTCTGGACGTTAGTTTTCGTGAAAAAAAAAACGTAGCATTTTTGTATAGAAAAGAACACGTTTAATATTTTTTTATCGGGTTCGTTAAATTTATTTCGTGTGTGACTGTCAGTTTCTTGAAGACTAGATAATATAGTACTCGGAAAAAAATAAAAAGGCAAGACTACTTACGGACGCTTGCGGTAATCTTTTTGAAAAATAAATATTTTTTCTTTCCTATTTTGTTTTTGTAAGTTACTTTTGTTTCATTAAAAAAAAACCCTATTTACCTTGTTACATATTTTTTTGATTAATGAGTAATACAACTCATACGAAAACATATTTGATTTTTCGGTTTTATAAATTACCTAACTTAAATTAATGAACAAAATAAAATAAAATGCCTTTATTATAGTAAACAACGACAAACTACACGTATTGTAGTGTGTATAGTGAGGATAAGCCACATGATACATCCAGAAAGTAGAGGAGACAGTATTGTGTGAACTGCAGACGAGAGCGAAGGACGGGATTTCTGACTACTAGGGGATATCGACCCACATCAGGGAGCTCCCCAGGAACTCAAGCACAGTACAGTAACTTTAGTATACGTATTAATTTACACAATCAGCTAATGATCCTTTAAAGCGGGATAACTGAAATAGCTTGTTTGTAAACATAAAGGTTTTCTCAATGTTGATTTTTACGTATCATAATACATAGTGCATTACACTCAAAATTATTAATGAGTCATTGGGTGCACGCAAACCATTTACGAGCAATCAGGTTATAGTGATGTGATTAGATTATCTACGGTAGGTATATACAATATGGCATAATAAAATAATACGATTAATTTATTCTATGAAAATTTCCAAATTCCTATATTTGTAGCGCGAGTTCCATGTCAGTCAGCTGTACGGGCGTCGCAGCTCCGTTCCCGCGCGGTACGGCGAGGAGTACGAGGGGAGGCCTCACGTAAACCCACTTAAGCTAGATAACATGTATCCTCCGTGCGATTCCCCCGGCCGAGGGACTCCGCAGCCGCGTAAATTCACCCGATAAAACGATAGTGATTTATTAGATTTTAAGATGTGGAGTTGATTATTAGTTTTAAGCATGTGGGGTGGGTCATGTAATAGGTTAAGTTTAGTTAAGGATTTTTGACGACGAATAAACAAATTACAGTGTCTCCGGGTTTGTTTTCGTCATGGCCTATTCACCCTATATATTCAATTTAAACAAAAACTCACTCGGTCAAAATATATTGATTGCTTGATTGCACAAGCATCAACAAACAAATATTCATAGGTCAATAAGTGGCTCCAATTGGGAGCTGATCCAAACATTATTTTAATTTTATATAAACTGCTAGTACGTAGTCACTTTGAATAACCATTTTTTTTGCTATGCATCCTCTACTTAACGTATGAATAACATTAAAAAGATTGAAAATTAAAGTATACTATTGATTTAGGGTGCGATGAATACGTCATAAATCAATTCAATGCAAATTTAGTGTAATCTTCCTCCAGTGCATATTCGTTTTAGATTCTTGTTGTGTAGATTTGAAAGTTATAGGCATTTATACGCCGATGTAGCTATAGATGATAAGAATGTTTCTTTGGATATATCCACTATTTAAAACTGGGTATGATTTGAAAACCACAAGTACAGCTAGCATTTATATTGCAGAGGCTTACGCTATATCGGTGGCTTTGAATTACATCGAAGAAAAAATACGGATCATTGCAGAATGTAATAATTGGACAATAGTGATAGATAGTATGAGTGCTCATTTAGTTCTAGCAAATCCATCTTTTTCATCTAAGACACTATTCATGATTTACGAAATCGAAGTATCTCAGAATTTGTATGCAAATTATAAAAATAATTTTATTTTGGATTCCATCGCATATAAGTGTTTCTGGAAATGAAAAAGTTGACGTATTGGCTAGATTTATTACCAATACATCTGTTCCTTTGTTCCGAAAAAGAATATTAAAATACCTATCTCTGATTGCATTATTTCGGTCAAAGATTTGATTAACAAAAAATGAATGAATTTATAAACATGATTTTTTTTATGAATTTTTTTTTTAGAAACTACACACCATATAGGAAATAAAATCCACTATTAGTCCGCCTTGGTTTTGTAAAGATGAATATGCCAATAGAAGATTTTATACAATGGTATGTCCCATGAGAATTGGTCATGAACACCTGTATAGAATGAAATTGGTGCAATCTCCCTTATGTAACTATTGTCACACTGACCAAATTCAATCCCTGAATCATTTGATTGCGATTATTTTGTCCAAGATAGACAACATTTATTTGAGGAGCTTGTGAAAATTTTTAAAACTACAGAGAGTATTCCACGCTCTGTAAGATTTGTTGAAAAACCAGCAATGTTTCTTTGTGGTGTGCAAATTTGTTTGGTTAACAAATCAAAAAATATGGTATTTTGTATCAATCTCATGGATTTGAAAAAGACCGGAGTTACTTAATTTAACTGCCCTCAATTTTTAGGGATTATATTATATACTTTAGATATGTCTTTGGCATTCACATGTCAGATATGGCTCTTGCCCTTATGATGAAGAAGATATCTCAGACATGGCTACTACATTTATAAAGTTGAAAATATTATGTAGAAAAATATCTCTAATGTGGCTGTATGACATGTAAGCCTTTGCCTTCCCCACATGGAAACAATAAAAACAAAAAATCAAAGAATCATTTTTTCATGGTTCGCACGTTATAATAGACTCAGAGAATTGGTATATTAATTATTGTTAAATATTACCCGCTTTATACTTATTTATATGCTACTTATATTAATTATATCCCGATATTACTTATTAGCCGATTATTAGATATATATGCGCTGTGCTTAATCGTCAGTTTGTGGTAATATTTCTGACAAATAAAGTACTCTACATATGCAACATTTATATTTAGAATATATCCTATAGAACGTCATACTGTACGAATATTCTGTAATTACCTTATTTATAGTCACACTTATAAAAGTACAATTACTTTTAATTAATGACTATAATTATTAAACAACTTGTGGATTATTTAAAACTTTCTCCACAGAATATGGTTCAAAGTTTTAGCTGTGATCTTAACATTAACTAAAGCTAGGTATACAGTAACAAGTTCTCACCAGTTTCTTGCACAAATATTTGTGGTTCTGTTTACATTAAACACAATGTTAGTTTGCGGGTACAACTAGTTTGCAAGTTCTTGCAGTGCTGTTTAGAGTTGCAAGATCTTATAATCACATTTTGTACTCAATTATGCTGTCCTGTTAACACTACATGTAATATTTATATCACATATTGTTTGTGCGAGTTACCAGTTATTTTTCAGTTGTTTGGACTTCCAAAAACAGTTAGAATTAGTAAAGTAGATTAATATGTTTGAACACATTGTTATATTTAAAACTAAAGAAGGTTATATTTAAAGATACTGCAACTGCATTGGCAACAACTGCATCTGAAGTAGCTGTGTCTACTAGTACCATGTCCACAATGGAAGAAAATAATTCTTCAATTAATTTGGCTGTGAAAGAAGTCTATGAAGAGGGTACTGTATCTAATTATGTATTGATAAAAGAAGCAGATTCACAAATGTCTGAAGAGGAGTTCAATATATGTACTCCAATATTGATCAACAAATTGAAGGTAATAATGATATGCTCATACAAGCTGACTTTGTGTAGCTTAGTAGTCAATTAATGTAATGCTGTTTCATAGCTAAACCTACCCTCCCTCTTCTATTCCTATTCTATTTCACACTCTGACTCATATCCTTTCCTTTTGCTACCTCTCAATTCCATGCTTAATAGTGTACTATAACATAAAAAAGGGTATAGTGCAAAGAATAAAAAAAAATAAACAGTATAATGCAATCCTTTATAGTAATGGTGACTTACTTGTCTTGACTAGACTTTTCAGTATGTGTCATGGACTCAAATATATTAAGGTAATTACACAAAACAAACATATGTTTGAACTAATGTAACTAGTAAATATGTCACTCGTATCTTGCTTCTCTGTTTTGTGTAATTTGTAATTTATATATTATAGTGTCATTGAACATAAACATTATATATTCAGGGCGATGGAATTACATCAGAAGATATTAAAATGTTAGAAGAGGCTGGTTATACTACAGTTGAATCGCTTGCATATTCTTCCAAGAAATGGCTTCTTGAAATTGAAGGAATTTCAGAGGCTAAAGCTGATTTACTATTATCAGAAGCTTCTAAACTAGTACCTATAGGGTTTGTCATGGCTTCTTATTTTCATCAAATAAGGTAATAAATATTTGTCATGTACTATTACTTAAAGTCAAAGAGGTAAAGTGAAGATAATCTGGTCATTGTTGTCATAGAATTGACAACCATTACAGTGAACAAGTTCTGGAGTTGAAACAGCATCTCAACAAGCATAGTGTAGGATTCCTAGAGGCCTTTTTTTTTTTGACTACACTTTGCCGATTGAAAGGGACAGGCCTTCACAACTAAACTGGGCTTGGTGGGAAAAAGCAGTTATGAAAGCCTGCCCGACTATTCAACAAAGTCCTGTCGAAAAAAAGGCCTCTAAAAATCCTATACTATGCTTGTTGAGAAGTTGTCTCCACTCCAGTACATGTTCACTGTATTCTAGAGGCCAGATGGACTAATGGCCTGTGAAACGCAGCTTAATGTTTATGGTTACAAACAGCTTGGAAAAGAGATGCGTGTCCAGCTTTGGAAGAGGCTTGTGTTCAGCAGTGGATGGATATGAGCAGAAATAATGCTGACAATAATACATTTTAAAATTTCTCATATTGTTCTCATTGTAAATACTTTAAGGGCAAATTAACTTACTTTTACACAGGTCATTAAAGTATTTATAATGATAATGACAGTATGCTAATGATGCTAAATATGAAAATGATATTTATTACTACAAACAAATACTTTCATAAAAAGCATCTTGTATTTTCCCTGACTATAACATATTTCCTTCAATATTTTGTTACTGGCTGTTAATTCTTAGAGGTGCTATCCATATAGGTTATATATATATATATTATATAGTGTTTTTTAATAGGAGTATGCATAAGCTCTGAACTACATAAAATAGGACAATATAGTCTTAGGAAGTGCTATACTGACTACACCATTTCTAATGGAAATGAGAGTAGTTAAAAATAGTAGTGAATCTTAGAGGACAGGGAATCTGTTGACAGTTTCCGTCATCAGACTGGCTCCCATCATCCATGCTGAAATTTCTCCACATTAAAGAACTACTGTCTATATGAATAACTGTTACAGATGATACTCCTCTATAAAGTAATTTATTTCAAACAAATTAAATATTTAGTACTGTTAATCCTATTTTTAGTTTATTATTGGCATTGAACTAATTTAGTGTATACTTTTATGAATAGTGGTGATGGAGTGTGTTTCATTAACATGTTTGTGTGCTTCCATTATTTTCTACAGTTATGGCCTTGTCTACAATCAAAAAGGTTGGTTTAATTTTTGCAAAGGCTTGTTTCCACTAACTGCTTTGGTAAAAGTTTGCTTTGGCCTTATGTATTCACCCTCTCGACCAGTTTAGATTTGAACCTCTCTCTTGACCGCTAACATTGATCCTGTCGCAAAAAAAAAAGATAAAATTAAAAGGGATTCAAGTTAAGACTGCCTTTTGATTCACAAGCCCCATATTCATGAGTGGTATAGACCTCACCACAACTGATGGCTCAGCTAAGTAGTTTACATAAGGGTGGATAAAATATGTCCTAAAAACCTTCATTCTTTTTCTTATGGTATTAACATTATCTCTTCTTTTTTTTCTAAAAGCCACACTATATGATTCTTAGATTTTGAAAACTAGAAAACCTGATCTTTACCAGGTTATGAAACTCTTTTATATGTAACATGCTATAAAATTGTGCTTCTTCATATAGGTATATAGGTATTATGTATTGTTTAAGGGTAGCCTACATTAACCAATAAAATTTGGTTTAAGCTAGTAAAAAACGCTATTTATTTGAAGCGATTAGTTTGACCTCAATGCTGATTTTCAATGAATATTATATAGGGGATCTAAATTTGTTGATAGGCACCACCTGATGCAGACTTGTGGGAGCCACTGATGTTACGCGCAAGCGAGAAGCGAGAACGTCTTAAATTATATTTAATTTATTGGTGCCTGTTGCTCTAAATGCTTAATAAATGTTTTATTAAATTGACTTAACTAAATTAAATTAAAGCTTGTAGATATATGTTTATCTATTGGTGTGGTGTAGATTATTTTGCATGCATAGTAATTAGGCCGTATTGTGATGTCCTTAATGTTTATTTATTTTAGATAATCCTGACTACATGAATAAGTATAAACCAACAAGATGTTGGACACGGAACAATGTAATTTGTCTAGGACACTCTCCATCTCAATTTTGCCAATGGGATGTTGGTAAAATTTTGCTTATATACATGCTGTCACTTTACAGAGGAAAAGAAGATATCCTCTTGCGTTCTAATTTCAGATTTTATTCGTAGATTTGGTCATTTAGAGTTATTACCTGTGGTGGTGGTTCAGCAGGTGAGTTTTATTAATATACTTTTTTAATCCCATAGCTTTGACTGGAAGGAAAGACTCAGTAGACTCAGTTTAAACGCTAATGCATCATGTGAGCATTTAAGAATTCATTACAGTTTAAAAGTGTTTTTAAATTAAAGAATCTTTTCTGCAAGGACATTAGAATTAGAAATACTACTGTCTTTGTTAACACAGATTGAAAAATGGATCTCCTTTTTGTTTTAATTGTTCTAAATATAAACTTTCTTTGTATGAAGAGAAATATCGTAAGCGACAACTTGCATTTTTTTGCATAATGATTTGCTAAAACCCCATCAAAGTTGAGAAATGTTATAATTTTGTATTCATACTTCAGCAAGAAAGTGTTATTGCTAGTAAACTCGGAGGATTTGTGTTATTATTTTTAAACGCGTTTACAGATATGTTATTCAGAGTTATAGTAACAAAATTCAAATGCATAAATATCACATATATTAGCGTCAGTAATGGAGAATTTATTGAGAGTATGATAAAATACAATTTATTTTTAAATGCCGATAATTTTTAAGCACATGTTTATGGATTTTTTATTTTTCTGCTGGTCGTTAACATCTATTCTAAGCCTCTGTCTCATTTGGACGTTGATTTCTGGGACACGTATAGTTGTGTTGACGGATAACCAACAGGTATCCATGCTCGGCAGCACCACAGAATCACTGGTGAAGGCAAACATTCTAAAGAAATCTGCATGGCATCTAATAGAAATGCCATGTGTACTAGTGCTGTGAGAACCGCGACCAGCAGCACTATTGGTCACACCGCCCACGACATACAGGCGCAAAGTGGACACAGCCACTAATGTATCCCTATTCATCCCGATAGGGATATATTGTGACGTTTAGTATTATTTAATTTATAAAACTAAAGATTGATTAGTTTAGTAAATTAATTACTTTTTACATGTAGCATTTACACATAAAGCCATTTCTGAGATTTGTTGCTTACGATGTTCTTTTGATGTATGCGCTATATAACATTTTACCTCCCTCAATTCTTGATCTTATTAACTTGTTATATCTCTTAAAGATCTCTCGCAGAACAGATTAAATTATAAAGAAATTTAGAAGGTGGTTAAGTATGATTAGTATTATTTGAGTATTTATTTGTGTTGTCCTTTTGCATGTACTTAAGTCAACCTTATCTGGATTTGTATAAGTAGCATAAAGTTTCATATATTTCAATTGTATCTTAACAGTCAATATCCTTCGTTTATTGCGCTGTTTGAGCTACAATAGGCAGATTTATATTTGAAGACACATTTGCCATTCAACTAAGAAGAAAAAGGAAATTAAGAAGAGGAAGAAATTAAATAATTAGAGATAGAGATATTGCTGACAATAAGAGAATTGAATAATTTAATATTAATTTTATTATAATGATGTGTTTACAGAACAAAAATGGTTAGATTCACGACAGGATCTAAAGAGTTGGACAAACTCTTAGGTGGAGGTATAGAAACTGGATTGATTACGGAGATTTTCGGGAGATTCAATACTGGAAAGACGATGCTGTGTCACACACTGGCGGTGACATGTCAGGTAATTGTGTGTATGATTTATGAAATGTCATGTGTGTTTTGTAATATATGTATGTATTTTCTGAGGTGGTAGGGCGATTGCCCTAAGTGGGTTGTACCCATGGTACACAAGTATAAAGAACGTCATAGTGACTTGCTTTGTCCTGTCACGTTTCAGGATCAGCTGGTGTAGTGACTTGTATACCTAGAGACCTTCAGTGGTGGTATATGTCTCTAGGTACATATATGGACACCTGGATACACAAAAATTGGTTCCGAAACATGACAGGCTGACACGAGTCACTATCACGGTCCTTGCTCACTTATGTCCTTTGGTCACGACCCAGTTCCGGCGATTGCCATACCACTTTAAAAATCTATTTTATATATGTTTTGTCGCGAGTCATGGATGTGCTCATGTTAGTTTGGGTCTACATCATGGGTCCGCAACCTTTTCAAGCCACATAAGGGCCACAAATATTATAAGTATATTGGTGCGGGCCACATTTCTTCTAATAAACAAAATGTTTTAGATAAAAGTAATTTTTCCATTTTTAACCGTTTTTATTGTTACTCTTATTTTACTGACTGTGATCGCTTGAACTGAATTTCCGGCTTCCGCGCACACAGAACAATGAAATAGAAACTTATTTCTATAAGTGTTTTTAATTGATTGGCTGCAGTGCGGCGTTCTGTGGAACGGTTCTTACTTGCGCGGGCTGCTGGTTGCTGACCCCTGGTCTACATCATTGTGTCATTGTCCGTCAACCCTTTCGCTGCTATCGGTGACTATAGTTACCAACTAAAAAAAAATCGCCTGTACACAATAGGTGACTACATTTTATTCACCCGATTTTTTCCTTCTGAAAACTAATTATAATTACTTTGAACCAACTATTTGGCCCTGAATGTTGAAGGCTGCGCGCGTTTGAAGTGTGCCCGTTCAGCTCGGAGCTGCGATTCCTGCGAAACAATTTGCAGCGAGGCCTGACTATGATGAAAATGCCCGGGAATTTTCCCAAAGCGCCCAAAAACTTCCTTGGGAATATTTCCGGGCATTTTCATCACTAGGCCTGACGTAACGAAAGGGTTAATATAATTATTTCAGATGTCCGTTCTACAATCCGGCGGCGAGGGCAAATGCATATATATAGATACAGAGGACACGTTCCAAACTGAGCACATGTTTAATATGTGCGATCGGTTCGGCTTGGCGGATAACGTCGTGCTGGATAACGTGGTCTTCGCCCACACTTACAGCATGGATCACCTGCTGACGCTATTGGTTCAACAAGCGCCCGCCGTTATGGCGCAATCGAGGTGATATTTCATAATAATTTATCGTCTCACTATATCCGTTCCGGGGTGAGCAGAGGTACATTGGTGGCTGTATTTACTCTGCGCTTATACATCTCACAGCACAGTAGTGCTGTCTAACATATGGCATTTCTATTTGATACTTTACGGGTCTCGATGTTTTCCTTGGCCGGCGAACATGCAGAGCCTAAATTCTTAAGTAATCTAGAACAACTCAGAGGTACGTGCCCGGATTTGAACCTACAGCCATTCTCGTTGCCCCGCACCGAAACTGGTCCACTATCCACTAGGCCAGTACAGCCCCTGACAGTCTGGGCACATTCCTGCTTCTATGGAATGCACACCACTGTATCGCAGCTTATGCGGACCGATATGATGGCTTTGACTGCCGATGTATTCTATCCCTCGGTAATCGCAGCCGGCCTTGGTCGGTACTCTTCATTTTGTCCTTCATTCAAGCCAGTATAAAAAATATTGTACTGTATCCATATCGCAAACAATTTTATTTAGAGAGGTTTTCAAATCGGCTCTATCTACAAAGGTAATTAGAAAAAGGCTGTTGCAGTGACCCGCATTCCTACCGTCCTATGATTAGTGTATGCTTTAAGAGTAGCATGAAGAGATATTTGTGCAGACCGGCATGATCGCTGCGACTGTCGATGATTTTTTTAAATATTGATAGTCTTTGTAGTAACGACCACGAAGGGACGAAAATCCGTTGACAGTCACCACCGCAGTGTCGACCCACATATACTACGACGGAAGGCCTCTAGGTAAATGAACAACTGGGCATAAACAAACGGATCCCGAAACGCGACAGTTCCAAGCGAGTCACTATGACTGTCTTTGCATTTGTGTACTGTGGTCATGACCCAGTTCGGGTAATCAACCTTTTCTCACCTCTTATCCGTAGAATCCCATTACAGGACTTTCCACAGACATAGGCGTGAACATTAATTATAGAAAACCTGATTTTCTCTAAATGTATTTAGAATTTTGCATAAATCAAATTATCTATAATATAAAAATGAATCGCAAAATGTCTTGATAAGCGCGAAACTCGAGAACGGCTGAACCGATTTGGCTGATTTTTATTTTTGTTGTATTTGATGAAGTCTGAGGAAGGTTATTACGGAGAGAAAAAATTTAAAAATTCCCTGTAACAGTTCAAAAATAACACTTTTCTATATTATCATACAAAAGATTTGTTATAAGTCAATTTGAACTTTAACGCCATACCATAAAGTTTAAATGTCAGTGGACGGGTTCCGGGAAGGCAAAACAATTATTGAGTGACGTATAAATATTAATGTCAATATTTGTCAATTTTTATACATATAGCATTAAGGCCAGGTTCCTTCAAACAATTTTCAAAAAACTGCCGACAGGACTATAGCTATTAACATAAAAAAAACAATGTGACTTTGTTTTAGAGAAATAGGGCAGAACAAGGTCTGCCGGGACAGCTAGTTTTATCAATAAATTTTAAATATTAATTTATCATTATTTAATTTCTTCCACTACACTTTACTTTGAATTGCATTGCAGCTGATTTATGAGAAATAGTATGAATTGTCTAATAAGACAAACACTTTCCCTGTGTCCTGTAATGCGAAGCGTCACTGATGAAAGGTTAAATGGCTTGACATAAAAGAAATATTTTGTGATTATAGGTGCGCTCTGTTGATAGTGGATAGCGCGTCGGCTTTGTACAGAACAAACAATTCGGCGGGATCCAGTTTATTGGATTTGCAAAAGAATCATCAGAAATTAATGAGAGTGTTACTCAGATTGGCTGATGAGGTAAGTTCAATTGTAAGTAACTATTTAAGATATCCAGCTGCTGAAGTCAGTCGAGATTAACGAGAGGATTATTCTAAAAAAATCAATTCGGATCACAATATGATAAATTTACAAAAATCGAGGTCTAAAAGATTGATTTCTTAAAAACGACTT
This sequence comes from Automeris io, assembly GCA_036320925.1. Taxonomy (NCBI): domain Eukaryota; kingdom Metazoa; phylum Arthropoda; class Insecta; order Lepidoptera; family Saturniidae; genus Automeris; species Automeris io. The sequence goes on from JAUDJH010000036.1 coordinate 370,497, forward strand.
TACGAATTTGTATGTCTTTATATTAGGGATGTAACGGAGGCAGTTTTATCGGAACCGAAGTCTGAGTCGGAGTTTTGAAATTTGATTTATCGGAGTCGGATCCGAAGTCGGATTCGGAGTCGGAGGCAACGTCAGTCACAAGTGACGGCAGAAGAAAGTAATTTTATTATGGGACATATAAAAACATTATTACAGTGAACCTTTTTAATTAGAAAGTAATGAATTTTCACATCCACAGACAATGAAAATAATAATTGCTGTGTTTCTTATTAACATTTTCCCATTAACAATGAACAAATTAAATCAAATTTGCTCCAGGGTTGTTTTAATGTTAATTTCTATTTAATTTAATGTAAATGTAAACTAAAAACAAAAAAAAACTTTTAGTAATAATTTTAAATGTATATTTAGTTTTAAATTTAATAACTTTAATATTTTTTTAATCTACATTTTTAAAAATTTCTTCTTCAAATGAGTAGCATTGATTGTTTGATTAACTGATATTATGTTTCAACAACATATAAAAAGAAATCAAATGAATTGACTATAACAGTGGTGGTGACTTACGATTTATACCTCCGATTAAAAAATTTCGGAACCGAAGGTGTAATAACAATCGGAAGTTCCGACTTGTCGGAGTCGGAGTCGAAGCTCCGTAACATCCCTGCTTTATATATATAAAATTCTCGTGTCACAATGTTAGTTATCTTACTCCTATATTACCGCGTAATGTAGATATTTACGAGCCTAAAGCGATGTAGCGAAGCTATAATGGTTACGAATAATTGTATTGTAAATGTGTTTATAAAATATAAACGTGTATTTCAGTTCGGCGTGGCCGTTGTATTAACGTATCATGTGGGTGAGGATGAATTGTACAACTCAGGTGGCACCTATGTAATGAATCGTCTTGGTGGCCACATAGCTGAGGATGTGTCAACCACTAAAATTTTTCTGATGAAAGGCCCTGGAAATAAACACATTTGCAAAATGTACAACTCCGGTCTGACTGAAGCTGTTTTTACTGTCGGTGCAGAAGGCATTGATGATGCTCAAGAAGAAATTATATAAAAAAAAGCCATTGACCCACATAGAACTTAGAAGTATTCTTTATTTTTTCTAGTATCGTTTTACTGGTGTATGGTATAATATATAGTTTATTAAAATGTTCCGTGTTTTTCTTTACATCCTATAATTATTGACAAGACCTAAAAATGATTTTAATTCGGATATGTTTTCTGGTCTTTTAGCGTTCTGTATTGCTTTAACTTTATCTGGTGATTTATGCACCCCGTTTTTATCAATAATAAACCCCAGATAAGTTACCGAATTTACAAAAAAATTACACTTGTCCTTCCTCAGTACTAGCCCTGCATTTTCCAACCTAGTAAAGACTTCGTTAAGCCTAGCGACATGGAGTTCTTTTGTGTCTGTTACTACTAATACGTCATCCAAAAATTGTAACACTCCGTCTATGCCGGATATGATTTTCTCAAAAGTTCGTTGGAAAATAGCGGGTGCACTAGATAGTCCAAAAACTAATCGTGTGTACTTATATAACCCTTTATGTGTATTGATACACATATAACTTTGTGAGTCCGGATGTAACTGTAACTGATTGTAAGCACTAGACAAATCTAATTTTGTGAAATATTTGCCTTTATACAGCTTACTGAATAATTCATCTACGCGCGGAAGAGGATATTTTTCTACTAATAATTGTTTATTCAATGTTGATGAATAATCCGCGCATAGTCTTAATCCTCCGTCAGGCTTTAAAACCGGAACCACCGGGATAGCGTAATCGGAATAGTTAACGGGTTCGATGATGCCTAATTTTTGTAACCGATTTAATTCTTCTTCTATTTTATTGCGAAGATAATATGGTACTGGTCGTGCTTTAATAAATTTAGGCCTCGATTCTGGTTTTAATTCTAATTTTACATTGATTCCCTTACAATAACCTAATTTGTCTGAAAATAAATTTGGATACTGATTTATTATTTTATTTATATCAAAATTTACATCGCAAAACTTGACTTGTCCTATTTCTAAATTAAACTTTGACATAAAATCGCTACCTAATAGGGGGCAACTTCCTTTTTTTACTATATACACGTCTATATTTTTTATTTCCCCTTTATATTTAAATGGTAAAGTTATTTTCCCTAGTGTTTGTATATTTTCTCCTGTATAACTAAGTAGTCCTTTTGTACACCGTTGAAGGGGATGACTAGAAAAATATTTTGTATAGTCCTGATCTGATATAACGGTAACGGCTGACCCTGAATCAATTACAAAACTTAGCTGTACGTCACTCACTAGTATCGTTTCCTGCAAAGGTTCTCCATGCACACTACGGATGTTAACAGTAACGACTTACCATCATCACCTACGTCATCCGTGTCTGCAGAACACTCCAAAAAGTGCATTCTACGAGAATGCTCGCTCGCTTTACACACTCGTTGCAAATGTCCCCTATGTCCACATTTTTTGCAAGTATAGTTTTTAAACCTACAACGACTACTAGTATGATTGTCTAGGCCACAAACGCCACAGCTGTGCGATGAATCCTGAACCCGAGGTTTGCCGAGGCTGCTGGAACTCTGTGATTGATAGTAACGACGCTGGTGTTCTGCAGTAGCAGTGCTGGTGGCCGTTGACACTTTGTGAACGTCGAGTAACCTCGTTGAAGCAAGCGAACTGACCAAATCTGGGTTGCGTTGACGAGCTCCTTCACGAGCACATCTTATGTTTTCCGCCAACTGCAACGCCTTTTCTAATGATAAATCATCCAGACTTTCACTGAATAGCTTATCTCTTTCTGGCCCTGCTGTCATACCCAATACAAAACGATCTCTCAGCATCTCATTGAGGATAGTGGTCTGGAATCCACAGTTTATCGCTAAACCCCTCACTCGCGCCGCCCAGGCAGTGAAAGGCTCTGTAGCATTCTGTACCGCACTGTGAAATTTATTTCTTTCCGCGAAACTGCATGTTTTTTTGTGAAAATATCCATCCAGCAGCTTCACCACTTCCTGATAAGCCAAACTGCCAACATTCTCTGGTAGTGCCAAGTCCCGCGTGAGTCTGTAGGTAGTTTCCGCTAAACTACTCAATAAGATAGCCCTCCGTTTTGTGCCGGATTTGTCGGTATCTTCCGTTAAATCGTTTGCCAAAAACCATTGCTCTAATCGGTCTCTGTACAAGCTCCATTCTTGTTCTTCATGGCTAAAAACACTTATAGATCCTACTATAATCTTAGCCATTACTGTAAAAGCGTGGTCGTCCCGTCGCCACTGTTATTTTCGTAAATAAAAGATCCGATATCCGTACACAAACTCGTTTATTTTACAACTGACCGCGCACCACGCGCCGTGTGACAGAGACATCTTACAAAATATATCTTATACCTATACCTACATATAACACTTTATTTTTTCTAGTATAGGTATAATAGTTCATGGCATAGAAAAAGCTTTTAAAAATGTGTATTTTATTGTTTTACTTATTTATATGGATATGTGGTATATATAATTAAAGAAAATAAAGGAATTTAAGTGGGCCCTTTTATTTAGACAGTGTTCATGTACCAAAAGTTTAAGGACGCATTATACATGAGTTTTTTTTTTCATTCTATCTATTAAGGACGGTGAAATTTATCAATGAAGTGCAAGAAGATACAAGCTAATCTAGTTTTTTTAACAATTAGGTTACTTTTACCGAAATTACATAAATAAATTATACAACACAAAAATAATAGAGGATATAATAAATAAAACGATTGGCGCCAAATAACCCAAAGGAATGTGATAATTCATGTAGGTTTAGTTATTTAAATCAAGAGTCAAATAGAGAGGTTTTTAATACTCCATTTGTAAACGTCTTTTCTGCACCATCCGTCTTTAAACGGTTTTTCATGTCTGGCCATTTTTTCACTGCTTTAATGCACTCTAAAATTTTGAATTTATATTCTTAACCCCTTGAGTGGGAATGATGGGTGGAGCCTATCAGTATTTTCTGTACTAAATTCAAATTTAATGGGCGTCACTCTCAGGACTTTTGTTTATATGGATTTCTTTAAACTTGTAAAAATAAAAATATTATTATTGTTGCACATAGTCTTTTTTATATTCTAGCTAAATTGACCATAATATAATTGTGCTAAATTTAATTGTCTGCATGCATACTATTCTTTGAGATTTCATCATAAGGCAAGGGGTTAATAATGATATATAAAAATGTTATACAATAGGTTGAAAACGAAGTATTTCACTCCTTCCATAAGGCTACTTGATTCTTAAGATGTACCAGCCCCTAAGTTTGTAAATGTTTCTGCATTTGATTTGTTGCTATCTGATTCGGTCATTGTACTATCATCACCAACGTGAATGACTAATTCATCTAGGGCACTGTATAATATGTTTCAATATCCAACGTACTGAACTCTCAGAAACGCCTAAAACAATAAAAAAGAACATTGTATTAATTTATATAATGCCTTTAAAATATTCCACTTGCATTCATTGTCCAATGTGTTTTACTGATATACAGATATATACATAGTATTGTTATTATTACAAATTGTTTTATTGGAATAGTTTACTTCTATTACATTACAGTTTATTTTTTAATATAACTTTTACTGTCTACTTACATTTTTTTATTATCAAATTATTTAAAATAGGTATGTAATATGTACACGTAGGTGAATATATTAGTTTCCATACAAATTCTGCTTGTTTCTTGATAAAAGTAAAATTGCTTAAAATGCAGCAAGCGCGCTATAAATTCTATGGAATTTGTTTATCTTAGTATAACCTCAAAATATAAACCGAAATGTACAATTTTACAGTTAATCATACGAATATCGATTACCTGCATACATTAGTAGCTTATATCATTGTTTTGTACAATTTCATATAGTTACTTATCACTAAAACCAGCTGAACGTTTGTAAACATCGTCCAACTTTGATACTTAGCTTTGATAAAAGGCTTGATATTCGGCTATACACCGCATGAAAACTTTGTATATTATTTCACGGGCATCGCCACGAATGACTTTGTTCATGATGACACTGTTTTATTGTATTGTTGCCGAAAATAAGAGAAAAAGAAATAAAATCACATAGCAATTTGCATTGACTGACATGTTAAGTACTTTTTTTAGTGTTACCAGAAATAGTGACTTTTTAGTTTCCGAATAATTAATTTTTACTGTTTTGTGTCGCACTATAATTGTGCCCCTTTAATGTTGTCATACAGTGATACATTAATATAGAAGCCCAACAGCAAATATAATTAATAAACTATGATGGATATAATATAAAAAAGAAAACAGGTCCACAATAAAAAGTGGTTTGTACGGGGTATCAGACACATTTTCTGACGTATTTTTTACAGCTGAACTCGAATCTGAAGTTATAATTGGGGGTTAATCAACAAAAAAATGGAGAAAATAAAAAATGTAATAAAAATCAAAACCTTATTGTTTTATTTAGATTATGAAGACATTATTATTGTTTCTCTCGTTTCCTGACTCTTCTCCTCAAATGACCTGTGTAATGTATTTCTGCAACCTTTTTTTCCTTGCTGTTGAGTTTCCTTTTGTAGCATCCAGCAGTAATCTGCAAACATATTCACTCCCAACTTTCCCTGAAATCGTCGCTCAAATTCTTTGAAATCTTCAAATCTTTCTTCTTGCTCTTCGCTAAAGTCTCCGTTATTTTCGGGAAACTGGTAGAGATGAGAATCAAGAAAGTGAAGGTTCAAATTCATTAGTCAACCTGAATGCTGAAAGTATGTGATCATATTTATAGAATATTTTTGTAATCAGCGTCTCTGGTGTTGCCTAAAAATTTGTTACACACTTCCTTGAAACTTAGACACGATGGCTTTTCTTAGTCACCCATAACTGAAACAAACGTTTCATGTTTGAATAACGTCCGGATTTCCAGTCCATCAAACCAGAGATGGGCAAAATGTAATCAGATTAATGATTATCGATTACGATTACAATCTGTAATCATTATCCTGATTAATGATTAAAGAAATTTATCAAAAAAAGTAATCATTTGTCGGTGATTAAGGATTATTAATCTTTAATCGGATTACAATTAATCATGATTACTTTTAACATTACTTTTCTGTTTGATACGTATTATGTGCTGCTGACAGCAGAGCGTCGCTCGCCTTTTTTATTTATAGCGTACGACTACTACTAGCTAAACTGGCGAACGGAGTACCACCACATAGTTAGGTGTTAGGGCGATTACCGGAACTGGATCCTGACCGCAGTACAATAGTGCAAAGACCGGCACAGTGACTCGCTTCGACCTGACTACTTTCAGGATGAGTTAGTGCTCGATGGACATTAAGTAAATCCAATGAAATCTAGCTAATCATTGATGATTTTACCATTGTTCTGAGTGATTCCTGGATTATTAGAACTGATTATCAAACTACCGTCCATATTTTACTGAAATACCGTCTCCAACCCGATAATCCACGTCCACCTTCGAGATGGAGAATACTTCTGATAATAGCCAAAGACTTTGTGTGCAATCCTTTAAGTTAAAGTTAAATTTTTAAAACAGAAAAATGAAAAGACTATTTTTTTTACTTTTATTACTCATTAAACAATATACCTAAAACAAAAAACGTTCAACGTCACGACCCAATTCCGGCAATAAAACATAATTCAAAGGAGAAATCATGAATTAAAAATGTCGATTTCCGAAAAAAGAAAAGAAATGGGTCTCTTTAATTTGGATCTAATTTCATTTTTTCAACATACCTGTTTTAGTAAATTAAATGAATCCAAATTAAAGAGACCCATTTCTTTTCTTTTTTCGGAAATCGACAGTTTACATTCATGATTTCTCCTTTGAATTATGTTTTATTCTAAACAGACGTAAACGCCAAATGACGTCATACATACGGCGGAACGGTGTTTATGCCTTTGCTTTGCCTTTAAATAAAACTCTTAAATTAACGCTAGAGATGAGTAACTCTTTTACTTCTATTAACCGATTTATTCACATGCTCGCTGATTCGTAATTATTCGATATATTTTTATATTTTCTTATTATATTATATTTTTATTAGATTATTTATATAATGATTCGTAATTATTCGTGATTCGTTATTATTGATTGAAAATGTGAATAAGTGAGGACCTATGGTGAAGTGATTTAATTACCATGAAGGTTTCTGAAGGGTTTCAAGTTGCTGATAATAGTAACTTGCCGAAAGTAAACTACGTAATGCTTTTGGAATACATGCACGAAAACGATTGTTACAATGTTGCGGAAACACGTAGTGCGAAAGCTTTATTAGCATCGCGGGAAGCTTATGTAGAAACAGCTGTAGGTTACGTGGAAGTTAAACGAAATAGAAGTTCGTGCATCGTTAAATGCAGAGTAACACCCGAACATAAAGTGAAAGCCAAGTTGTATAAGGTCACAGCTGTAATCGATGAGTCTCTCGAAAAGATTATTACAGTAGAGTGCCATGATTGTGCAGCTTCGGCAGGCGGATGCAAGCACGCTATTTGCTTTGCCATTTAGCTCATAAAAAGATCAGATGAACCTTCAGTCACATCTACAACATGTTATTGGAGTAAACCAAAACTTGCTGGAGCTGTAGGTTATCAGAAGTTTATATTAGCCAAACATATTGGCAAAATGAAAAGGACTTCAGAGCATGTCCACATGACTATTAATTTATCTATGTTTTCTGAAGAGTGTAAGCGACATAAAATGAGTACAGGGATGATTTTAAATTACTGTGGGAACCAGCAGCCAACATTAAATGATTATAGTGTGTTTAATTTAGTGCTGCAGTTTGTACACCAAGAGGATCAGCACAGTTATATTAATTTTAAACAATTTTCTAAAAAAATGATAACTGAAGATGTTATCAACAAGATAGCTGAAGCAACAAAGGATCAAGCCGATTGTAAACTATGGCATTCTATGCGTCAAAGAAGAGTTACAGGATCTAGGATCTATGAAGATGTTCATTGTAAAACAGAAAATGGTGCATTAGTACAAAGCATTCTAGGTGGCTACAAGTTACCCGAAACAAAAGCTATAAAAAGGGGCAAAGTATTAGAAAAACAAGTTCTCAAAGAGTTAGAAAAAGATTTTGGAGTGATTAAAAGAACTGGGTTGATTCTGATATCCTCTATTGTAGGTGTTTCACCTGACGGGAATTGTAAAGAGTTTGTCATTGAAATAAAATGTCCTGTAAGTGCCAAAACAATAAAAAATTATGTGAAAGATGGAAAACTGCAGGAAAAATGCAAAGCTCAAATAATGGTACAAATGCGTGCTACCCAAAAATCAAAAGGTCTGTTGTGTGTTGCTGATCCTAGTTTTGAACAAACAAAACTAATACACAAATACTGGGTGGATTATGATGAAAATTATGTAGAAACAATGTTAAGTGCCGCTGAAGAATTTTGGAAAAAATATATTTTTAATAAAATAAAAGACTAACAACATTTTTGACACTTTTATTCATTGTTTATAATAGAATTATGTAAATTAATTAATCCACAAGCCACAATAACTATGTCATCTGCATGCTGAATTGATTTATTATTGATTACAGAATGTGGTTTCAATAATTTGAACAGCCTGACTCTTCTTATTACCCTCTCAACATGGATATGCAGACTAGCAATGACTTTACTTTTGATAGCTTCCTCTTTTGTTAATTTCATATCTTTTGAAACACTTGGTGGTTGAAGAAGTGTTACCTTTTTATTGTTTAATAAGGTATCTATGTGCTTAAAACCTTTATCTGCCAAAACACTACAGTTAGGTGGTAGCACATTAAGAAAACCACTACATTCAACTATTTGAGCATCAGATATACGACCACCAAAGCCAGCAGATATAAACATAACGAAACCATCAGGAGTTGTAGCCAGTAAGTACTTCAATGTGTTAGCATTTTTGTACTGTGACCATGTAAGAGACTGGGTAATAGGATTAGATGGCTTTTCTATTTCTATTTCAAAGCAATCAATGATGCAAAATACATTTGAATATTTCCTATTTGTTCTAAAACTTAATGGCAAGTTTCTTTTGACATTGTATACTATGGGAGGTAAAATGAATTGTTTAAAAAATTTACTTAAAATACACAATGTCTTAAAAAATATTCTCCACAAAGTGGTTAATGACACAGCAAACATGTCAGCAATTTGGGAAAATGCAATATTATTTTTTATTTTATATAATGTGACAATAATATCAAAAGATCTAACTTTAAGTTTAGATTCTAAATACTGAATCAACCAATAATATGTTTTCGGCAAACCTATGTAATTTTGTGGTTTATTTTCAATAATATTAAGCATAAAGCTTCTGCCTTGAGTTATTTTTCTCAGATTATCTTCTGATGAAACTTCTGATATGTCAGCAGAGGTTGTACTGCCTTGTCTTGAAGGCAATGTTACTTCTGCCATCTGATAATCTTCTTCAAGCAATGGTACAGTCTTACTTTTAGGTAATGCACAATAAGTTGTTCTATCAGATGTTTTCGCCTTTACTTGTATGCCTTTGTGGACTTTTATACAAGTCAGATTTTTCGGAAGTGTCTCCATAATATCAGCTTGCATAAATGAAGGTGAAGATGTAGTTGGCATAAGTTTATCAATATTTTGGAACACTTGTGTTAAAGGCGGTGTCCTAACCAGACATTGAGGTAGTTGTGACTTCAACTTAGGTTGTCCTTTCATTGTAATCCAGTACCGGTAATTCTCCACATCTTCTTCCAACTAACAAGAAAATTTGACATTTATTAAAACTCAATTATTAAATGAATATATATGAATATTTATGCACATATTTGTTAAATCTATATTTAGTGGCCCTTTTATACATTATATGTTACGATATATTCAGTTTTATGTTTGTAATTCAACCCACTTCTGTCACAGGGGGCATTAGAAAAACAAATCTATCATATACCAAATAAACCAAAGTATTTACATGATAATTTAATCAATATATAGTGTAGACTGTAGAAAGATAAACAGGACAATATTTGTAGGTAATGCTCATTGCATTACCCACCAAATATTGAGCTCTTGTACTAGTTAAGTTATTCTGTTCTATGTTAATTATAGATTGTGGGTTCATAGATTCCGATATATTTGCCAATGTCTAGTATTAAATAGCAATAACATGGATTAACCTAAATAACAAAAATACATATTGTAAACAAATATTTTCTATGAAGTATGAAGATAGTCTTTTATTTATGTGCATTTAGTGGTTTCAAGCAAAATACAAATAAGTACTTACATTGAGATGATCTTCACATATGTATATAACGCGTTTGGGGCATTTAGTGCCTACTGCATTGCACCATTCTTGTTTGTTTGAACTAGGCACCGCAAAAACTGTTTTCTGAGCATCCCTAGAACTGTTTTTGCAGGCTGGTACAAAACAATATTTAAAATCCGTCATGGGCGTGAATTCATCATTAGGATTCATCGTGTACTTAATTAATTCTAATAATAAAGGTAATAATATACTATTCAGAGTTCGTGGTGTTTTTAAAATGACATTTGTGACATTGTCAAGTAATGTCAATGTAATTTTTTTTTTAACTTAGGGGCAAAGGACAAACCTCATTCAACCGTATGTGTGACGTCATCACACGTTTTTTGCTTTTTATTTTTTTTCTCCGAAAATAACCAGTTAAAAAAAATTAAAATATATAATCGAACTTAGGATAGCAAAATAAAGAAATGGTATTTTTGTTTTAGGCCCGTTTGGTATTTGAAATGTTGTCAATTATTGACAACATTTTTTATTTTTATAAACAGTGGTACCCGTTGTATTTAAATAATGCATTAGATTATTTATTCTGGCAATAATTTACATCTCTAATTATAACAAACAACAAAAATTACTAACGGCCATTTTTTTTCCAAAGAAACAAAGCGAATATAATTATAGATCTTTTGTGTTTTATATTTAGAAAAACTCATTTTCGAGAATAATATTAATTCATTTTTGGGCTCCAGTAATAAGGAGAGTTGTATGTAGATAGTTAAAAAATGGATGTAGCCGGCTCCTACATTGCTGACTCTGAAAAGAGCAAAGTAAAATACCAGCAATTGTTCCTGTATTTCTTAGAAGAGTAAGTATCAACATTGTTTCTCATTTAAACTATTAACCGCTCGATTGCCCAAGGCGGGTCCGCGCGCAACGCGCCTTTGCCCCGGGCTCTCAACGCGTGCCTACCTCAAATGTCCCACGAAAAAAACGTGACGCTACTTTGGCCCGCCATTTTTGCGCCGTCAGCGCGCTGGTCGGGTTTCACAAAATCGATTCTTGGGACTCAATTTGTTTAAAAAAGTGTCAAGTATTGTATATATTTATGTTTATTATGAAACTAGCTAAACAGTGTTATCTTTTGTTTATCAAATTACGACATTAGTGCAGCGTTATGCTGTGCTGAACTTAGAAGTAGGACGTTTTAAGGCGCGTCTTGTATTGAAAAACTCATACCTCAAAAATAAAAGCGATGACATATGGTTTTTATTCTTTCATTATGTTGTCAATATAATAAATAATATAATTAGAAAAAAAAATTATTACTTGTTCATAGATATTTATTATTTAAAAGGCCTTTGTTTTCCATACCAATATCTGGCGCCGCGCGACGTAATTTACCTTAACTTAACAAGGCTATTAAATGCACAAATATCACTTTTAGGGGAAAAAAAACTAACACTAAATAAGTAGTCTTATATGCTTTGAAAACAAACCAAAATCATGCGGATAGCATTAACCACATTTGAGAAATATGCATATTTCTAAAACAGTTCTCATACAGTCAGTAAAATTACTCAGATTATCAGTTTTTTTTGTTCTTAACACTTATGGATAAAGAAGAATTAAATCAAAATACAAAAAGAACTCTTTATTCCCATTCCAAAAAGGTATAACACTTGTACAATGTCATAATTTAAAATCATAAAAGTCAAAGCTAAACATAAACACGCTGAAGTACCTGTCACCATAACCAGTAATAAGGCTACACACTACAAAAATATCCGGAAATTTACAAAAAACACAATCAAAATGATCAAAATAAAGGCAATTATTTCTATGTTGCGCACAAACATGTACCTACCGTATGTTGTTAGGTCTCGAAAAAAGGTTAAATCTTATGTTTCATGTTGGAATTTTTATATCTACGCGTTAGTTATTTACTTACCTTGATGTTTTTCAAAAAATCTCCAAGAATAACACTGGATTTCACTTGAAAATCACTTGTAAAACGCACCACATTCCTCACCGAATCAAGCATGAATCACACTGGACTGAAACGGAACGTTTTTTTTTCTATGGCTTGGATGCTTGACTGGGGTTGTATGGAAGGGAAATTTCACGAAGAAACGGGACAAATAATACAAATTAGGCCTTGGAGCGACAAAGACGGGTAGAATCAGCTTTTTCGGCGGCGGGAGTGATGTTAACCACAGGTTGACATGGTCATAGCTGAGTGAAATGCAATGTCAACTACCAGTTAACACGGGCAAAGCTGACTTCAAGGTTATGTTAACTACTACTTGACATGGTCAATTCTAAATTCTCGATTTGTTAACTATTAGTTGACATGGGCAAGCAAGCGGTTAAATGTTTAACTTGCTTTTGCACAACATCTAAGTAATGGAGAATTTTGAACTTTATTTAACAAAGGTTATTACTTATTTCCTAATAAAAAAAAGGTCTACCCTTGGCAATTTGTTCTTTCTCTCATCATATCATACTATGATTTTTATGTAGGGAAATAAAAAAATTGTAAAAAAAAGACATTTTACGCCTAACCTAATGACATTTCATTATACCAACAATGGCCGCTGAAGCGCTTGTATCTGCAATTACTAGGGTGAGGTAACAATTTTTAAATTAACTTAACATATTACTGTACTTGTATTTTAATTGCTAATTTTTTTTAAGCCGCTTCTATTTTTGTGTAATTAGAAGTGTTAATCTAATTGATATCTCTAGATTATCAATATGACTATATTCCAGTAAGACTAAATTTTGATTGGTCCAATAGAGATTAACTGCAATATGGTCATATTGATAATCTAGACCAGGGATCGGCAACTAGTGGCCTGCACAAGTAAGAGCCATTCCACAGGATGCTGCACCACAGGCAATAAATTAAAAACACTCATAGAAATAAGTTTCTATTTCATTGTTTTGTGTCTGTGGAAGCCGGAAATTAAGTGCAAGCCATCACAGTCTAAGCAGAACTGTTAGAAAGTGTATATATTTATATTTATTTAGTCTAATTGATATATATATATATATATAATATCTTTATACAGGTACTCAGTTTAGTACATTGAGTATGCATTTTTATTTAAATTCCACTTTTAGGGCATTCAAGTTATATTTTAACAAGATCAATTTGCTAGAATCTTGTCTAACACTCATCATTTCTTATTTCAGATTTTGTGAAGGGAATGTAATAAAATATAAGGAGTATACTAAAAAATTACTACAATTGGGAATGAGTACACTGGAGATAAGCTTTGATGACATTAAAAAGTATAATCAAGAACTGGCAACTGCTATTATTCTGAAATATAATTTATTACATCCATTTTTTAATCAAGCTCTATCATATTATATATCAAGTATGAATAATTCTGTAGAAATAAAACACAAAATAAATAAAGAATACCAGGTCTCCTTTGTGGATGTGCCAAAGAGATATAAAATAAGACAATTGGATGATACCCATGTTGGAATTTTGATAAGAATCTCTGGAAAAGTAGCATGGGAAGATCCCATTCGCACAGTGATATTATTGGCAGCTTTTGATTGTGGATTCTGTAAAACACAAAATATAGTCAGGGAATATTTTATTAGGGTAAGCATGTTTCCCCATCATAATCACTTCTAATAATTTCCATTTTGCTCGACACATCACAAATCCTCAACACCACATTCCACATACAAAATACATACACAGTGAGTGATTTTTGAAGTTCCCGACTACTGCTGCCAACTTAAGGTTAGTACTTTGATAATAGTCTCAAATTTTTGCTAATCTTTGGTAAAATTATCCCACCTATGAGGGTGCCATTGTGCAACAGTATAAGTATGTAAACTTATCCTAGACCTAGTAAAACCATTTAAAATATATAAAGCTTATTTCAAGTGGTTTCCATTGGCTGTGATAGAGTCCTTTAAATGTTGAGTCCAGTTATCAATAGCACACTCTTTCTATGGGAAAATTCTTGACTACCAATAGTATAGATTGTTATAGGAGCTCCAAATTATCATGGCATTTAGAGCTAGCCTTACTAATACTTAAAACTAACCATGAATCATAATCTTATGGATTTAAATCAGGACAAGATGAAGGTGGATTCAGCTCTGATTAAGCATGGAGCGTTTGTTTATAACCAAGATTTGGTGGGTTGAGCATTATTTTTCAGTGTCAAGTCTTGCTGAAAGGACCATTTTTGGTTATGTACATTGGTACATGGTGATTTTTTTTTCCTTGTGGTGTTTCCTCTGGTGTATGACCAATGTAATTTTGCCAATGTTAGCCCTTTGATTTTGACTTTGATATTCAAGGAAGGATGAACCCTTTTAACTAATTTTAATTATATTAAGATTAACCCGTAGAAGTACTTAAAACAAAAACCTAACTACAACAAAATACAGATCACAAACATATAAAAAGTTATTAATAAGGCAGGAACAAGAACAAGGACACAACACAAATCATGACTAAAATAATATACATAAGGACCAACACCATTATAGTTATTATATTATTTTAATTTCAAGTAAATTTATATGTTTGGCAAAGAAAGGGTTCCATAAATGAATGACATATACTGGTTGATTCGCACACACACTTAATATGTTACGGAAGTATTAGGAACTCATATCAAAACAATCATAGATGGACATCACATTTATGCAACAAAACGCTTGCGTGATTTAAAAATACTAGTAGCGCCATCTAGTATGTGCGAAAAGACCTAAATTTCCCAACAAAATTAAATTCACACATTCTATTTAATTACCCACCAAGAACAAAGTTCTTCATTACACTATTTTTGAATTATTTAACGGACGAAAGTTTGGTTACATAATGTGAAAGACCATTTGAGAAAGAACTCGTTACAATTACAAAATAATGAAACTTTAAAAAAAAATGTAAATTGTAAATTACTATGAACCGCCCACCATGAGAGCTCTATACAAAACAAAATGAATTTGTGAATCTAAACAAAATAACTTGATCAAAATTTACTCTTCTTATTAATTCAAAAATAAAACAAATTCTAATAAACAAAATATGGAATGCCAAATTTAAAATCACAATTCCATTCAGTCAACAAACTTATGATCTAGGAAGAAAACACAATTTACTACATGGGCGTTAACACAATCCGTTTTTAGTTTGAACTGTAACTACACACACTATGTCATCCTTGCCTGGATGCATGTTTACAATTTTGCCTAATAACCACTTAGCAGGCGGCAAATTTTCTTCCTTTATAATTACAATATCATTGATTTTTGGTTCATCCTGCAGAGTGGTCCATTTGTATCTGTTATTTAAAGTGACAAGGTATTCAGAACTCCAGCGGTTCCAGAAATCCTTAACCATTTTTGTAGTTAGTCTCCATCTATCTAGCAAACTAACACTAATACAATTTTCATCTGCGATATTTAAAAGCGGTTCTCCTATCAAAAAATGGCCAGGTGTCAGTGGGAGTGGGTCATTAGGGTCGTCATTAGAAACTGTTAATGGACGTGAATTCACACATGCTTCCACCTGTGTCAACACGGTAGATAACTCTTCATATGTGAGCGTACTCTCGCCAATCACTTTCTTCAAATGAGTTTTTACTGAGCGCACACCCGCTTCCCATAACCCTCCAAAATTTGGTGCATGAGGTGGTATAAAGTGCCAAGTAGTCGATTCCAAAGTCAACAATTGAGAAATTTCTTGCGTAAGTCCTGATTTAGCATTACTAAACGTCTCTTGCAACTGTTTGTCTGCGCTAGTAAAATTTGTTCCATTGTCACTATAAAGATCTTGACAATGGCCTCGTCTTGGAAGTCATGCGCTTGAACGCCGCGATGAATCCTTTAGCTGTCAAATCCGATACTGCCTATAAATGAATTGCATGTGTAACCATACATGTGAACAATGTAACCTTTATAGGCTTTAGCTCCTCGACCAGGTGAAAAACGTATGTTGATTGGCCCAGCGTAATCGACGCCGCAGGATTTGAACGGTTTTCCAGGTTTAAGTCTAGCGGCGGGAATTTGTCCCATAAATGGTGTTCTATGCAATTTTGATTGCCTAATACAAACTACACATTCTTTGTAATACTTAACTACTTGACGTGCACGATGAATCCAATAGGTTCCTCTAAGATGATTCAACATGAGTTGTGGGCCACCGTGGATTGTTTTGGTATAAGCATCTGCTATTAATAGTTTAGTAGGATGGTTTTTGCTAGGTATAATTATCGGATGTCGTTGATCATAGCTAGCATCACACAAATCTATGTGTCCTCCAACTCTTAAAATCCCATTTTGATCTAAGAAAGGACAAAGAGGGCGGAGCGCACTCTTTTTTGGCACACAACCTTTAGACTTTAAATGATTAAGATCTTCAGCAAATTCTCGTCTTTGTACTGTTTCTGTGCATTTCTTTAAGGTTTCATTGATTTCAGCTGTTGTGATAAATTCTTGTATCTTCATTCTATCTGATTTTGGCAATTTCAAATTAAAAATTCTTCTGCAGTATGATAAAACTCTTAACATCTTGTTTAATGATGAATATCGTTCCCATGGAAATTCTTCAGGAGACTGCTCTAGTATATGCAAAGCCTTGATTTTTCTTCTTCGTGTGTATCTACTATTTCCATGTGTTCATTCTTTACACAAAGTTCTTTAAGCCATGTGGGCCTCTGCCACCATAGAGAATGTCCTTCTAAATCACTTGGTCTTAGCCCACGAGACGCACAATCAGCTGGATTCATGTGAGTTGAGACATATCCCCATTTGTCGTACTCAATTATAGTCAGAATTTCTGACACTCTGTTGCTGACAAATGTTGTCCATCGGCAAGCCGGACCTTTAAGCCATACCAAGACTACTGTCGAATCTGTCCAGGCGTATCGATTTTCTTTAGGTATACCCATCACTTCACCTATTTCAGCGAATAACTTAGCAGCTAAGACCGCTCCGGACAATTCCAATTGAGGAACTGACAATTGCTTTTCGATGGGTGCAGCCTTTGTT
This sequence comes from Automeris io, assembly GCA_036320925.1. Lineage (NCBI taxonomy): Eukaryota > Metazoa > Arthropoda > Insecta > Lepidoptera > Saturniidae > Automeris > Automeris io. The sequence continues at coordinate 387,826 of JAUDJH010000036.1, forward strand.
TTAGCCGACAGTAAACTAATCGTGACTTGATTGTGTTCGTCAACTACTTTTATGTACACGTTTGCTGCATAAGCCGACTGAGATCCATCAGAAAAGGCATGCACTTTTGTCTTACTTCCTGGTGAAGAATAAATCCATCTTGGTATACATATATTCTTGATTCCATTTAAATCGTCTCGATACTGGATCCAATCTTGGGACAGATGATCACTTAATTCGTCATCCCAGTCAATACGTGACTTCCACAATTTTTGAAGAAACAATTTTGCAACTACAACTACGGGAGCAATGCATCCTAAAGGGTCGTACAACGTAGCGATATCGGACAGCACCTGTCGTTTCGTTAATTTGCTTTTAACTTCAGGCAAATTTACTGTGTATTCAAAATTATCAGTTTCTTTGTTCCAAGATATGCCTAAAACTTTTACAGTATTATCCCCTTTTATAGCCACAGGATTGTTAGATCGACGTCTATCGTTGTTGATGTGTTGCAGTAACAATTCACTATTACTACTCCATTTTTGAAGTTCGAAACCTCCAGCATTCATCAAATTATTTAATTCCTCCTAGATTTGAACAGCTTCGTTTTCGGTGTCACACCCGGTCATAAGATCGTCAACATAGAAATATGATTTTGTCATTTCTGCAGCGACCACATATTTCTTTTGCTCATCTTCGGCTAACCTTTGTAATGTTTTGACGGCAAGGTATGGAGCACAAGCCGTCCCGAATGTCACCCTCAACAGATTGTAATGCTGTATTTGCTGATCTGGGTGAATCCCCCACATGATCCTCTGATAGTTTACGTCTTTTGTTGAAACACGGACTTGTCTATACATTTTAACCAGATCGGCAATTATACATATCTGATGAGTTCGCCACCTCATTAACAGATACCTTAAGTCTTGTTGAAGTTTAGGTCCTACTAATAAATCTTGGTTTAAATAAAACACCGTTGAGTTCTTTGCTCGAGGCATCAAACACAACTCGAACTTTGGTAGTTTGTTTATCTTCGCGGACTACCGCGTGATGGGGAAGGTACACTGCCTTTGGATTATCGATATCTTTATGATCAACCAGCTTCATATGACCTGATTCTATGTACTCACTTAAGACTTTCTCATATTCTTCACGCAACTTTGGTTTCTTCATTAACCTCATTTCTAAATAATTCAATCTTCGAATCGCCACCTCTTTGTGATTACCGTACTGGCATTCTGGATCTTCATTCTTAAACGGTAATTTCACAACGTATCTTCCATCCATCTCTCTTACTGTAGTTGCTTCGTACAGTTCTTCGCACTTCTTTTCTTTATCTGTCATTTTCTTATTGATGGAAGGTGGTTCAATTTCAACTTCCCAAAATTGCTTGTGAAAGTCATCGATCCTTGTCTGCACGTGCATGTTGATTATTCTCGATGAATTACCCTCTTGCGACACTCTGCCTGATATGATCAACCCAAGGATTGTATTTTGTGCTAAAAGTTGTCATTGTGGGTGCTTCATAACTCCATTGAGTAGTATGTCGCTGTATACTTCTGCTCCCAGCAAGATGTCTATCTTGCCGGGTGAAGTGAACGTTGGATCCGCCAGTGTTAAAGCATTTAATGCGGTCCACTTAGGTTCTACTATTGCACAAAAAGGAAGCAAAGATGTAATGGAACTCAAAACATATGCATTTACTAGAATAGATTTTTTTGGATTATGGTTTGATTCTATACGAAGTGTCACCATGTGCTTAACCCTTGTTGTACCATTTCCCAAACCTGATACCCAACCATTTATGGGTTTACGCTTAAGTCCTAGTAACTGCACTGTGGCTTCATTAATAAATGAAGCTTGTGAGCCCTGATCTAACCGAGCTCTAATCATATATTTGCTGCCGTTTCTCGTTTGAGCCTGAACAACCGCCGTCGCGAGTAGCACATTGTAGATTTGATTAAATTCCTCTTTTGAAAAATTCGCTACTATGTGTGTATCCGAGAATGTTGAAGTGGTGTGTTTCTCCTCCGTTCCTTGATTATTAACCTGTTCCGTCTCAAAATTATGTGTGGTTGATTGAGTACTTGCGAATTTTTCTTTTGAAAAATGCAATAATGAGTGATGTCGCTTGCCACATTTTCTACAATTTGTTGTTTGACGACAAGCCTTTATGGAGTGGCCCGATCCAAGACAATTGTAACAAAGTTTCTTGTTTTGAGCAAAGTCGTATCTCTCTTGGGTTGATTTTTGGCCAAATTGTTTGCTGTGACAAATATGGTGAGGTCCATTGCAATAGGGATATGCAATTGTATTTTGTTTCTTCTCATTCTGTACACCTATATGAAATGACTTGGTTTTTGTAACGTGCTTTGACATCTGATTATAATTTTTGTGGGTATATTTGATGCCCTCGACCATCTGTAGTCCTCTGAATCTGGATTCTAAAAATTCCAAGAGTTGAGACCATGAAGGAATTTCATTGGACATTAGGCTGGTTTGGTACTCCCATTGTTTGTGAGATTCTGGATCAAGCTTGGAGACTACCAAATAAATTATTATGACATCCCACTCGGTTGTAGATATTCCTATATTATTTAATGATTTTAAACAAGAAGAGGTGGTGTCCAACAGTGCCTTCAAAGCTGTAGCAGACTCATTTTTAATTGCCTTTTGAGAGAATAACGTTTTCATTATACTATTACAATTGAATTTTTTATTATTGTAGCGCTTTATTAATTGCGCCCAGGCCTCAGCATAATTTGCTTCAATCGTAGAAAAGTTCCGGATCAATAATTCAGCTTCACCAGATAAGCTGCTTTTTAGATAGTGTAGCTTCTGTACAGGAGCCAAGCTTTCGTTTTTGTGTATAAGTGACAGAAACATATCATAAAATGGTTGTCATTCAGAGTATTCACCACTAAACGTCGGCAACTGTATGCGTGGCAACTGCACCTCACAACCCTCAGATTTTAAAGTTGTAGTTTTTGTAGGCTGTTTTAGGAATGCTGCTTGCGTCAGTCAACGTTTGGTAACTTTCTTTCATATTACTCTTGTATGAAACGAAAAGCTCTTGGCATTGATCATAAATATCTTTCCGGAAATAATCTTCTTTATCTCTTTGTTCTTTAGAAGTAGTAGCTATAATTTGCTTGTGCCCCTCTTTAAAATCATTCCAAAATCGCGCAAAATAGGCGCACTTAGATGTCGAGTTGCGGAGAACGAGCCCGTCTCAACCTTATACCTTATATAAATCATTCCAAATGTCATTTATTAACTCTATCCTTGTGTCTAAATATTGCTTCTTTATTCTATCCTTAGGTGACTTCCTATAGTTTTGTTCTGCCTTTGTAACTTGTCGCATAGATCCAATTGATATGCAACTAGTTTTGAAATTGATTCCATGTTGACAAAATTAAAGTCTATATTAAATAAAGTTTAACCAAAATAACTTCCTAAGTTATTGAAGAATTCAACACAATTTTTCTAAGTCCTGGTACAACATATAAATTTCAAAGTCCCGTATAGCATGAAAAAGTTTAAGTTGATGATAATTAAACTCCAAATTTTCTAAGTCCCATATAGAGTAAAATTTTTAAAGTTAATGGAACACAAGTTGATTTTTTTTTAAGTCAATATTCACTTCTATGTTTATTTTTTTTTACAAGTCCTATATAGTATTAAATTCACTGATTTTTTACAAGTCCACAATAATACAAGGTGTCTCAAAAGTAAGTTCACATTTGCTTATCTTATTACGCGAAGGCAACTATTCTGAGGGCCGCGGGGGTATGTCAGTCGGTAGTCTGGCTCTTGGGAATTTAGTCGCTATGGAGCGTTTCTCTGGTGCGGACCGTGCGTTGTGCGTACGTGAGTTTTACAAAAACGGTAATTCGGCGACTGTAGCGCGTAGTAAATTCTGCAGTATTCGACATATTCGTCACTTAAATGATGCGCCTAGCACTCGACTCATTGCAAAATGGGTTGAGAAGTTTGAAGAGACTGGGTCAACTCTGGAGAAACCAAAATCTGGGCGGCCAAGAACATCAAGAACAGCCGAAAACGTGGACAGTGTTACTCAGTCTATTCTAGATGATCCAAACCTCTCGATTCGGAAGCGTGCTGTTGCTTTAAATGTGCACAGATCTTCATTATGCCGCATTTTACACAAAGATTTAAAGTTGCACCCGTACAAAATTCAGTTAGTGCAAGAACTGAAGCCTCAAGATGCTGGTCAGAGGCTTGCCTTTGTAAATCAGATGATTGAGCGCTTTCCAACGTTCACCAACATCTTGTTTTCCGATGAAGCCCATTTTCACCTGAATGGGCATGTAAACAAGCAAAATTGTCGTTACTGGAGTGCAACCAACCCAAAAGAAAAACATCAAAAACCGCTACAATTCACCCAAAGTCACCGTATGGGCAGCGATGTCGGCGCGAGGAATTATCGGCCCTTACTTTTTTGAAGATGGAAGGGGACGCACACTCACAGTGAATTCAGAGCGTTATGTGGAGATGTTAGACGAGTTTTTCGTACCCCAACTGCAAAACTTTCCTGGTTACAACCAAAGAACATGGTTCCAGCAGGATGGAGCAACTTCACACACGTCCAACAGATATCTGCCTCTAGTTCGAGAAATTTTTCCGAACAAAATAAATTGGCCTCCACGGAGTCCCGATTTAACGCCTATGGATTTTTTCCTGTGGGGTTATGTCAAATCAAAAGTTTACGCTAGTAAACCGACTTCCCTGGCACAATTAAAAGAAAATATCCGTCATGAAATGGCAGCCATCACGGAGACTACCTGCCGAGCTGTCATAGGCAATTTTAGTGCCCGACTAAATGAATGCCGAGAGCGCAACGGTTTACATTTGGACGATGTTATTTTTTAAAAATAAATTCCCAAACAGTGTACTTCAATATAAAATAAACATTTTTTTCAATAAAGCTAAGACTTTTCTTTTAAAAAAAATTTAAATGTGAACTTTCTTTTGAGACACCTTGTATTAAATTCACTGATTTTTCCTAAGTTATTTACTTACTGTTTATATGGCACAATATCACTTATAATCCTGGTTTTCGGCACCAATGGTTAATTCGCACACACACACTTAATATTTTACGGAAGTATTAGGAACTCATAACAATAACAATCGTAGATGGACATCACATTTATGCAACAAAACGCTTGCGTGATTAAAATACTAGTAGCGCCATCTAGTATGTGCGAATTGAACTAAATTTCCCAACAAAACTAAATTCACACATTCTATTTAATTAAACAATACAAAGATCCAAAGATGGGATATAAGTTTTGTATATCTTAAAAAATACTTCTGAAGTTAAGTGCTGAAAAGATCTGATTTGTGATCTAAATATAAATGGGTTTAAATTAATATTTAGGTATAATCCTGATTCTCTCAGTTTCTGCTTCACTGTGGCACTGTAGTAGATAGAGTTCATTATTCACTTCCCACCTAGTTGCTAAATTATTACACTACTATAAACTAGATATTTATGTATGTCCACTGGTTGTCTGCTACATATATGCCAAAACTGGCTATGTCAACAAAACCAGTGGACAAATTTGAGGTTGTGTAAATCATACGGTAATTATTTTTGTTCCACATTGTATATTAATTTATTGTATTTATTAAAGTGTGACATAAGATGTTATCACATTTTTCTCCCAAAGACAATTCTTAATATTAAATTAGATTTAAACTAAAGTCCTAACTGCATCTCCACTATTTTTAATATTTTATGATAAATAGTAACTTTAATTACATAGAGTATAATAATTTTATTTACAGAAACAAATTCCAAACATTTGCTGTAATCCATCCTGTAAAAATCGTTTATTATTTTCTCTGAATGTAAAAGAAAGCATTACTGCTGACCTACAGACGTTTTACTTGCAAGAAGAACTATCTTATAAATATACTCCCAAGCCATTAGAAATTATCTGTATAAAAGAGAAAACTGGGTCTATTAAGGTAAGTGTTTAAACTCACATGGTCTTGGCCTGTTGCGTTTTGAGATCAGCTTTGGTTTGTCCAGTTATTTCTATATCTAGAGACTCTCTATCATGATATATGTAAGCTGGAAAGGCGACTATCCTTGATAGTCGCTGTCATTCTGGGATAGCACTGTAGTTACATTTTAGAGGCAGTATAATAAAATTCCTAATTAAATAACATTATTCAAATGTATATCATACAGGATAAAATGATTTTCACAAATATCTTATCAAACAGCATGAGGAAACCCACATAGCATCTAATAGAAATGTAATTTGTAAGTACTCTGAGAAAGGTGAACAACTGTGCTATTCATCACATTAACCATGACATATTGCACTAAGTGAATACAGCCAATAACGTAACTCTGCTCACCCCGAAAGAGTTAGAGCACGACCATATTATTATTATTAAATATCTCATGGTTTTTGTAATGTGAAAATCCTTAGGTCATCTTAAGATAGGTATGACAATATATAACGGGGCTGTGGAGAATTGATAACAGGAACCACAGTCCCCGTCTATATGATGAAGTAGTCACCTTGGGGTTTTTAGCCGGTATAAGTCCGGCACACCTCGGCTGCGCCACCCCCTGCGTGCGGCCAAGACGGTCCAATGAGGATTTTACCCAAGTAAAAAAAAAAGGTATGACAACATATGCTATTGCTATTAGGGTTGATAAATGTAAGATCCGTTAATCAAAGATTCGATTTTTCTGTTCAAAATCTATATTTTGAATTGATATGTAGTATTGAGTCAATACAGTAACTCAAACTTCACTTTAAAAAAATCGTCGAATTTGATTTTTATCATTAAGCATTAGAGACTAAAAGTTGTGTATTTTATAAATTGTGTAATGTAACAAATAAATTGAAGAAAAGAAACAATTTTTGGGAGACTGTTTTTTTTTGTGAATCGATTCATCAGAGTTGATTGGAATTGATTAAAAAAAATTACACCATTCTATAATACTTTATTGCTATGGTTATAACGTCTAGAAGTTTCTTAATTTTTATTGTGGTTTTAAACACTAACAAATAATATATTTGTAACTAATTGATGATTTATTAGTATTTAAAAATTATTTAAATGTTAAGAAGTCTTTTATTTCTGGGCATGATACTCTGATGATCTGGGATAAACAAACTAAAAAAAAATGTGGAAATTTGAGCCAGCCTGTTTTTCAAAATCCTATTGGTTCCATCAAATTCAACCACATCCTTATCATACATCTTATTGACATTTTTTAATATAATATTTGTTTCTAGCGTGGGGACTGCTACGATTTCACAGGTTCTCTAGTTAATATACTGTATGAGGATGCTCCGTCTCAACCTAATCATGAAGCACCAGCAAATTACTATGAGACATATTATAAGTAAGATAAAATACAATCTATTATATTTTTAGACATAGATAGTATTTGATAATGAGATTGTAATAAAATATATCGAGCCCCTCTGGATGCATATTGACCAGTTGTTTTTTTTAATAGTACGAGATTTTACTTTACTACTTTTTTAAAGTTTTAATGGAACTTTTGTTGAGTCAAATTTATACAAGTGGCGGAGTATTTTATAAACAGTGAAATACTTAAGTATTTCACATATTAAATAATATCATATTAATTTTACATATTAAATGTAATTGTTACATTATTAAATAGAGATTATGATCTTAAATATGGTCTTTGACATATTGTGCAGTAGTCTATTTTGGATGTGTTAATGTTTGTGTTGTCAAACGCGAAATTTAATACAATATTTTCGTGCATACCTTAATGCCTCGAAGAACATATTGAAATGAGGTTTTGTTAAATAATTTTATGTACTTTTAAATTATGTCAATAGAACGTTTTCTTTCCATAAAATTTAACTATTGAAACTTCACAAGAGTAAAATCTGTGTCAGACGGAAAAAAAAATGTATGAAACAATTGGAGAGTATCTAGTGTAATAAAGTTTATATTTTAGAAAACTAAGATCTGTAGAAATGATTTAAATCATTTGTTTAATATTTTCATTCTTGATTATTTGAATACTGTGGAGTACAAAACCAAACGAAATTATGATGTTACCACATCTTTAATACAATACAACATCACACAATTATTATAAGTTTTGCATAATTAATGACACGAAAAGGAATCACCATACACACATATGTAATCGAACGAACATTATCACCAAACTAAACAGAATGAAGTTGAAGTACTGGCGAGAGGAAGGGAGACGAGATTACGACTTATGATCTAACTGAGCGAGACAAACAAGTACCTAAGATGTCGCTAAGGCCGCCCGTGCGCGTTTCAGGATTTCAGTAAATTTAATTGCTGACATTCTATGCGTAAAACATGATATTTTATAAAGCTGACATTCCCGTCGCGAACAAATACCTATTATATAATGTTATTATTCCTTAAAGACTTAACGGATATATTTTATTATGCAATCAATAATAAAAAAATATATTTATATCATAATATAACGTGCAATACCTCTTCATTCCGCTATATACACTACGCTTTATTAATTAATTACAAGTACATCTTTATTTGTTTTTGAAATGTAGCAATGAGATAAGCTAATTTTATACTCATAAATTCATATTGATGCATTTATTTGTTTTGCAGGACAGTTTTTCTTGCTTCTAATGTACAGGAAACATCAACCATAATGACAACTAGAAGTGTTAACACAGGACATGTCCATAAATTTCGAAATTTTATGAAACTGGTGACTTATTTAGAATTTGATAAGGTAATCAAACAGCACCTAACATTGCTTTCTTCCTTAGAAAACTACCACCTATCTTCTTCATTCACTTGAATCTACAATGATTAGATAATAACGCCTATGCGGTAATATGCAATTGTGTTTAACTCTCAGGTCCTAAGCTATGATTTCAAAGAAAGTCCTTTACAAAATACAAAAGATTTGTGTCTATATTCATCATGCAAACAGATAAAGAGTAGAATATAACCCCGGCGACTATATTTCCATGTTATTATGACTTGGGAGCCTTTAAGAGGTGAACAGGCCTCTATAAAGTGGACGTGAACCATCAACATACTCGTTTTCTTCTTCCACCAGGTGTGACTGAGGTCAATGTTTGCCAGTAAATAAAACAATATATCACAAACAAAAAATAAACATGATTATAAAGACTGTCTATAATACTCTTATATCGCTTTTTCCTTGTTTTATCAGCATTTTAGCAGGTTAATTATAATTTTTAGTAACTTCCAAAATAACTATATTATTCACTTTTTTAAAACAATTAAAATTTCTAAGTTTTTAAATCAAGTAACTAAATACATTTGTCTCTATATTGCCTTTTTAAAGATGAAGGAAATGAAACGCGATCCAAATGTGTACAACAATTTAGTTGCCAGCTTATTTCCGGGCTTACGTGTAAACCCAGAAGTGAAGAAAGCCATCTTGCTCATGTTGGTTGGTGGAACTGAAGGGGTACTTAAAGGTATTCAAAAATTTTAGTAGACTTCCCATAACTTCCTCCTCCTTGATCTGTAATATACAGCGTGTCCCGTAAGTTAACGTCCATAGCTAAAGGTTTGATAGCTCTATAGCTTTATATAACTAGAATTCTCCGATTACAGCTCGTTTAGGAAATACTTGTAGAAATTCAGGTGCTTTTTAAGAAATATGGATTTATTTTATTTTTAAGACTTTTCTAAAAATTCACTAAATTGTAGGATAAAAATTGTGTATTTCTGTTTTGAGATATATTACGAATTTTAGAAAATTATTTTCAAGGCTGACATCTCTATATTATTAAAGTTATAAGCAAAAATTGAAAGCTTTTATCACTCAGTCTAAAAATTTGTTATTGTTCAAAAGGCAATATAGTTAAAAAGAAAATCTATGGTACATAGTGTGTGCAGTTATTTAAAAAACTGCAGTAATCTATGTAGTTACTGATATGGTACAAAACTTCATATTATATTTTATGTTCCAGTACTAGGAATAAAGCCATAAAAATAAGTATGTACTAGTGTTACAATCTTAGTCTTTCTGCAGTTATAGCACATGGCAGTTTGTTCCAGTATTAAGTTTGTTAAAATGATATAACATGAAAGAGATATGTACTGGAGTAAAAGAATCTGACTATGACGCCTTTACTACGAAAATGTGTTAATATTTTCTATCCTTCTCTAAACCAAGACCAAACCTGCATCCCGCTCCCTCCCGATCGTACTGGTTCTCCTTTCCATTAGGCCTGAGGGAGTTCGGACGAGAAAGTGCTTCTCTCGCTGCGCGTCCAGTTATGCACTTAATTATCTCCTGCGCAATTGACTGTTTCCGAAAACTGGACCTCGAATTTCTTAACCGGTGTTGAAACAGTCGCTGTGGCCGAAACCGGCTAGGACATCATCATCATCATTTTCTATCCGTTAAGATAGAAGTCTTAACTTAGACAGATGTAACTACTTCTTTTATAACATGTAATAAATGCAACGAAGCTGTGGGCTATACCTAGTTTCAATATACAACTTAGTTAAAGTATATCGTTCTGTATAAAACCTCGATATTAAAAAAATATATGCGTCCAAACTTTGAATCTGTTGACACTCCATTTTGAGTACTATTATTAGCAACAATAGTAGCAGTAGTTGAGTTAACTTCAAGAATACATCTAGATCAAGTACAATATGAAAATATAAAATCATTTGGCATAATTTCAGTAAAACCGTTTTTTAAGTTTTTTTTATTCATGCCTATCAGAATCTGTCAGGCAACTTTACCGTGATATATAAATGATGAAATATTATATTAGTGCAATTGTCTATGTCCCAGGCTCATACCAACGTGGCGATATAAACGTGATTTTAGTGGATAGTCCGAACACAATAAAGTCACAATTACTGAAGGAAGTGAGTGAAATGTTTCCAGCAGCCATCTACACTACAGGAAAAATGACCCCCGATAGCAGTAACCCAGCTTTATTTGAGGTATACAGTTGTGACAGACAGATGTATTAATTCCAGCCATTTCGTTGGCTTATGACAGGTTCACTGATATCTTTGCGATTGTGGCCGCCCAGATTGGCCCTAAGCTACCAGTTATCGACCCTAGATAAGTGGGCAGAATGGTTGAGGCGCTTCCCCATAAACGTAGCGAGGTATTGTGGAAGGCAGTGCTTACCCCCGAGATTGTGCCTGCAAGGGCACGAGACGAGATTGGGGAGCATTGATTATAGGGTGTCCATCAATGTTTACCATAGAAGTCGCCTTATGTTTTTTAATCAGTACAAGACCAACACCCCCCCCCCCCCCCCTTGCGGCAAAGAGGGTTCTGTGAGCATTTCTCCCAAAAAAAAAGATGTATGAAATAAGACTTCAAGGAATGCACGTGTAGGATTACGAGACAAACTAATTGTTAAAATATGATTGCTTTATTAATAATATTGTAAACATCTGTTGCTGTCTCTGCATTATTTTTGAAAACAATTGAAATGTAAATATAATCAACACTGAGCGATAATGTTTTCACAGTTAGTCCATCTTCTGGTAAATATAAATAAATTTAAGTATTGTTTTAAAATATATTTCAGTAACTCCCTGTTGTAATATGAAATGTAGTTGTAAGTTATTATGTATCGGTACGTAATTTTCTATGTATTCTCTACGAATATATCCTATCAAGTACGGTTGAGTTTAGTTGTATCGAAATGGTGCTATGTTTAGGAAATTACTTCCTCAGTATAGGAAACCACCAGAGCAAGGCCTAAAGGAAAATTTATGTGAACTGCAGGATACTACAAAAAATGCTTATTTTTGCAAACACTTGATTAAATTTATACATCTTTACTCCCTGTCCTTCGTGTTTCTATGCCATGGCTAAAATATAATATATCTATAATAAATTTTTTACTTCATAGGTACTTTTATAAATAATGTATATGTTTTGATATTATACGATAGTATGATGTAAGTAAATAGGTACTATCAGTGTATGTGTTGAGATCCACTATCGTGGACCCCCATTTTCATTTCATGGACCCCCAAATTTTTTTTCGCTGACGTAGACCCCTTGCAGGTTGTCATAGACCCCTAGGGGCCGATATAGACCACTTTGGGAATCACTGGTTTATGTAACTATTTAAAAAATAAGAATGACAATGAAATAAATTATGATTGAATTAATGAATTTAGAATTTTGTGACGATTCAAAAGTGCTTGGAAGTAGGTCTATTTGAATAAAGTTATATTTAATTTTGTATATAATATGTGGTAAAACATCTTTAAAATATTAATTTAAGTCAATCCCAGGCATCAGTGTCTTTGTCGGTTGCTAAAATACTGGGGACTTGTCTGAAAAAATATCATAGTGATTCAATACGGGGTCAGCCATTTTATGTCCAACTTCTTTAAGTTCATCAATGCTATAGCAACAGCTCCCAAGATACAGGTTGTAATCAATAACAGTAGCCACTATATATCAGATGTCCTGTTAGCCTATTCACTACAATTGAACTTTCACAGTAATACTATAATAGTAATAACAATTTCACAAGTTATTATTATTATGATACGTACATATTACCACCCTTATGTACCCTTACTGCATACTTCTCTAAAACCTGTAAAGACACTAATATATTTCGCATGCTTAAAGCAATGTATTATTTTTGTGTATAAGAAAAATAATTTACTTTCCAGGACGAGGAATCCTTTTACAAGACGTTTCAAACTGATGCATTGACATTGGCAGAAAATAGTGTGTGTTGTATTGCGGATTTGGAAAAGATGGAGTTGGACCGTCAAATTCCCATGTTTCAAGCCATAAAAGAACGTGTCATTGATGTACGTATATTGCTTCGCCTATATATCTAAATATATATAACTCAAAGGTGACTGACTGACTGACTGACATAGTGATCTATCAACGCACAGCCCAAACCACTGGAAGAATCGGGCTGAAATTTGGCATGCAGGTAGATGTTATGACGTAGACATCCGCTAAGAAAGGATTTTGATTAATTCCACCCCCAAGGGGATGAAAGTTTATATGAAACTTTGTCAATTTTAAACCGATGGGGCTGAGACTTTGCTTGCATAAGGCTACTAAGACGTAGGGATCCCCTAAGAAAGGATTTTGATGAATTCCGCCCCCAAGGGGAATAAAATAGGGGGTAAAAGTTTGTATAAATCTTCTCAGATTTTTGACTATAATATAATAGCTTGATAGTTTTAGCGCCTAATGACAGATTAGGCCCTAATTTTTTACACACGCTAAACAAAATTAAAACCACAAAAACTATATCTAATTAATTATATTACTTCTTAACGCGAGCGAAGCGGCGGGCAAAAGCTAGTCTTTATATAAATATATAAAATCGATTTGGGGTTCAAGTTATGTTATTATAAGATATTAAAAAACTCAGTTTTGGATACTAATACAAATATCCAAAAAATACAAACATCTAATCTCATTTTTCTTCACACGGACTTACATATTTTTTTGCTTTATATGAGTAACTAAAAACTGACGTATTTTTTAAATCTAGAGGTTGTTATTTAAACAGCTTCGCCTTGTCAAAGATACATAGAAAAACTTTTCAATTTCGTTAGTACCTACATTTGAATATTTAAAGGCGGTATGTCGAAGCAAACAGCATCAGGACGCTATCGTGACCTAGCTTTAATGACCTGGCGTTGTCCGGTAGAAAACCCTTATTTTTATCTTTAATCGTTTTGTTTGCTACTTAACAACTGTGAGGAAACCGCGTTTGAATTTAGAATTTTCTAAGTTAAGAATTGGCTAACAACCCTAATCCCGATTTTGTGTCTCTCACGTATAATATTGTATGATCCACTAACCTGGACGCCGAATCTCTCGCAGTGCCAGCTTGTCAAGCGGTTCTGTCCTGATCTATTGTTCGGTCAGCGCAGCGATTGTAAACTTGTTGGTAATGGGAAAGTTCGCAACAAACGCTTGCCGGCCGGCTATAACGTTTGAATACCACACTAGAAATTCCGATAAGGATTTGTGAGTCTCCGATCTGCATAAGTCTTTCCCCCGAATAAAGATTGCGCGTGTGATTTACAACTCCGTTCCTCCAAGCAAGTTTTCCGAATGCTGTTTTGTAAGGTGTAACATTTTATAGATGCGCTCGCAACACATATCGGGAGCCAATCAAGTAAGGCGAAAGTCGCAAAAGAAAATTTACGATTACAGAACAGCTACATTCTAATCCTGTTTCATCGACTTACTACTATTACCGTCATTTCTTGTCCTTCCATGTAGTCTACAATTTTACACTTTTATTTCACAGAGAGGTGTCATGATAGCCAAGAACAAATGTACGGCTGTGCTAGCTTCAGCCACACCTTTATATGGTGAATACAACTACCTGGGGAGACCACAGGATAATTTGGATATGTCTGTGTTGGTTTTGACGTGCTTCGATTTGATCTTGACAGATATCGATAATAATTTGTATGAAGTCTTTAATGAATGTGTCTATGGAAGGAATGAGATCGTGCGGTATATTTTGTATGTAAAGTCCCTTCGTCCTGTTATTTCAAAGGTAAAACTATTTGTTGACTGAATATTATAAGATTTTCTTATCTATTAATCTAATGTTATTAAGTTAAGCTTCAATCCCATTATTTCGAAATATTTCAAGACTATCAAGTGGGTTTCAATTATTTAGAATTTAAATATGAATTGTTTCTATAAAATACGTATGTTTTTGCGTTCATTACGCCTAAACTACTAATCCGATCTTCACGGAGCTATAATTTTTTTTTTGTACTGGCTCGATAATCTAACCACACCCCGGACCGATATATACCTGAAATAGTCAATTCGAGTCCACTAAGATTTCGATAACATCGCTTGGGCCACTCGTTCGGACGGCCTGGAATATGAGTGGAAATAGGAGACGAGGCCTACCGAAACTTCCCTTCATAGACGAAATTATAAGACCTTGGAGGGTAAATTCGAAATTTCCCGTAGTCGGTGAGAGTCCATGGGGTTTGAGCATGAGGTTTTCAAAGATAAAAAAAGTAGAATTTAATAGCAGCTAGTAGGCAGATATTATTAAATTCTAAAAAGGAATTTAGCTTGATTATAAATATTTTTATTTAAACGATTCGGTTATGACATGAATACTTTAAATTTAGCATTCTTGATTTGTTCTAACCAGGCAGCGAATGATATGATCTTCTGCCTATGGAAGCTGCGGGTGGTTTATGGTCCGTATGGGTTCACCGGACAATGGCTGGCCACTGCTGTACGGCTGTCGCAGGCAGTTGCCAAGATTTACTGCAGCAAAAGGGTCACAGAAGCACACGTGATTGAAGCAGTTAGGTCGGTTATCCATTTTTACTAGTGATGAACGGATTTTTTAATAATTGACAAGCAGACACTTGACTTCAATCACCCCTGGTGGTGGAAGGTGAAGACAAAGCCGACGATGGATAGTGTTGGCCCAACAAATACCTATTCACTCTTCCCTTAAAGAGGTAAAACGAATCTCTTTGTCCAGGTATAAAAAATGTCCACCACATACGGATGGTCTCCGACACGATGTCTAGTGGTTATTATTCACCAATGGTGAAATCACGTTCCCACTGTGCAATTGCTAAATAACTGTAAGCCAGTAGATTTTTATTATTTAAAAAAAGTTTACATTGTTATTAAAATCAGTCAAATTATTCGAATTTCCCATTTATCCGAATGCATCCCAACAAAGCTATTTCATAATTCTCCATTGAAATTATAGGTACGTGTGGTATTAATAGGATCCAGATAAGAATCTGGAAGACCAGACGCCTGGAGAGTGTACAGCCTTTTTAGGCTTCACCTCTGGGAAGGTGGGTGTAAAGAAACTATTTTCACAGGCAGCGCGCTGCCTCCGGTTATAACCGGGCAGCAGGCTCCCTAAGTCTACTGCCCGAAGAGACTCAATTTAATCAATTTTTGTTGCAATTAGCTTTTTTATTGTCTTACTTAGTTTTTTTTATTTATCAGTTCTAAATTACAAAGGAAAATAAAACAAAGTAAAGATAACATAGCCATATGTAAGGCTTATAAGTAGCCTATGAATTTGGAGCAATTAAGATTTACAAGCATAATTAAGTAATTACTTAATTATTATGATTAGCTTAAATTATCTCTATTAGTTATATCCCTTAATAGATTGATTTGACATGTGTCCAAAGAAACCCATTGGGTTTTGATAGATATACGAAACAATAATATGTAAGAAAATAAATCGTCTGGTTTGTTAGTACGTATCTATGTTTTTTATAATGATGGGCGCTGACGTCTGCGATACAGTCCTAGGACTAGTGCAGCCGTCAACGTAACGTGAAATTTGTAAAATATTGGAATTTGGAATCAATAAATTATTATTATAAATAAGTAGGTGTCGCTTACGTAGGTAAAAGGTAAATTTTATCTTTTACGACTTGATATTATATACGTTAGTTCATTTATAAGCATGTTTAAATGATTAGAAAAATGGAATTGACTTTAGCACTTCTTTGGTATGTAGGATCTATCCGGAGAAGCCAGTAAAAAGCTCTGATAGTAGCTAATCTGATAAATCTAATTAATTATTTTACAGATTACTGCAGTGTTCACACAGTTTGGTGTAGTCAGACGAAGCTCAATTGAAACAATACTATAAGACTCGTGATCAAAAGTACGAAGACTGACTTATATACATTATATTTATAAACTAAAATATTTTTTGAGGAAGGATTTCTTACTTTTTTGTGAGAACATTAATTGGAACTTTTCTATTATAATTTCTATGATTTCTATTTATGATTAATGACGGTGGTTTATGTACCTTATTAAATGACATACAGTTTCAGAAGCACTCCTTGAATTTTATGACGCTTTTAAATACCATAAAATCTAATTTTCAATCAATTGACGATGCATTAGAGTTTAAAAGCGTTTTTATATGTTTGTAATATTTTTGAAACTGAATGTTAGGCAATTATTTACTTAAGTTACTTATTTAAGTGCCAAGTTTATTTACTTATCCATATTGATATTCTTATTGTGACATATATTGGTAGAAACTAACAAATTTGAAATAGGTTAACTGATAAAGTTATCATTAATTTTTGTGTCAATCAACTATAAAAAACAATAATGAATATCAGTATTAAAGTATAACAAAATGTGATATGTTTCATGTATGTATGTTTTTCGATGAGCTGTGTTAACTTAAATAATATATTACCTCATACACTCGTTTCAATTTAGAGACAAACGTGCTATTTTTCTTGGATGTTTTTGCTCACAATGTGATTTATTAAATGATAGTTAATAAAAATATTTTGGTTATTCTAACCAATTCATTAAATAAGAGGATATAAATTATATACTTTTTCTTTTTCATTTTGCAAAATCCTCAAACGCTATTTCTGTGAAGCGTTTTGTATATTACAAAGTTGAACCGCTATAAAGAATCTAAATTATTTCTAATTTATTTTCGGCTATACTTTTTTCATTTTTTTCATTACTACTACCATAGATTAATTCGCAAACAGAAACGATAAATGAACATAGAATAAAGTTTTTTTTTGTCGAAGTACATACGATAATATTTAATTATAGGCTGTCAATTATAAATTGCACTAAGTCAGAACGCCGAGTTAATTTTGAAAGGGCTTTAAAAAATTATTTTCCCACTAGTGGGATAAATTTAAACAGTAAACCTACTTTCCAAAGTTAATATTTTTGATAA
This sequence comes from Automeris io, assembly GCA_036320925.1. Classification (NCBI taxonomy): domain Eukaryota; kingdom Metazoa; phylum Arthropoda; class Insecta; order Lepidoptera; family Saturniidae; genus Automeris; species Automeris io. Next base: position 405,561 of record JAUDJH010000036.1, read on the forward strand.
CCGTAGTCTGCTTTCGTAATGTCATAATAAATATGTCTAAAAATTGTACTTCCTTTTTAACTTTCCTTTACTTTGTAATTGTATATTCAAATTATTATAAAGAATTAATATTTATACGCTATTTTATACTTATTTTGTTATTTATACTGTGAACTAAACATTTTAAAAATAATATTTCTTCTTGGTTGATGTAATTTTGACCAAATGTATGTTAGGACTACTGAGGCATTTTTTAGCAAGGTAAAGGAAAAACAGAACTAAAATATAGCAACACAAATACAGGAGCTGCCGCCATTGAAACGCCAATTTATAATTGAAGTACTATAATAATTATTTTCTTTTCTTAATTGTTATAAGCTTTATAAAAATATTAATTATGTCGGTAAATATCATAAATCCGGATTGTGCCTGTTAAATAAAGTGCAAAAATGAAACAACAATCTGAATGAGTAATTTATGCGTTTTACATTATAATTTGGCTCTTTTAAAACTTTATTTACACAATATGACGAGGAACTTACATATATAGCACTTATTGAGCTACAAAATTATTTAAACCTTCGATTTACTGAAGTGTGGCTTATAGAAATTAATTTTACCGACATAATCATCCTATAATACATGTGATTCCCTTTTTGTTGATTTTGAAATGATTTAATAAAATGTTGATTAGCAAATAAGAATTGTGTATTTACAAAGAATGTGAATTAATATAATTTCTCGTATCAATTTCAAAAATGTTTTTCGTTATGTTATACAATTCTTTAAATATTTTTCTATTGTGATATTTCTTATTTATAATTTAAGTACTATAATAATTATTATTTTCTTTTCTTAATTGTTATATGCTTTATAAAAATGTTAATTATGTCGGTAAATATCATAAATCCGGATTGTCCCTGTTAAATAAAGTGCAAAAATGAAACAACAATCTGAATGAGTAATTTATGCGTTTTACATTATAATTTGGCTCTTTTTAAACTTTATTTACACAATATGACGAGGAACTTACATATATAGCACTTATTGAGCTACAAAATTATTTAAACCTTCGATTTACTGAAGTGTGGCTTATAGAAATTAATTTTACCGACATAATCATCCTATAATACATGTGATTCCCTTTTTGTTGATTTTGAAATGATTTAATAAAATGTTGATTAGCAAATAAGAATTGTGTATTTACAAAGAATGTGAATTAATATAATTTCTCGTACCAATTTCAAAAATGTTTTTCGTTATGTTATACAATTCTTTAAATATTTTTCTATTATGATATTTCTTATTTATAATTTAAGTACTATAATAATTATTATTTTCTTTTCTTAATTGTTATATGCTTTATAAAAATGTTAATTATGTCGGTAAATATCATAAATCCGGATTGTCCCTGTTAAATAAAGTGCAAAAATGAAACAACAATCTGAATGAGTAATTTATACGTTTTACATTATAATTTGGCTCTTTTAAAACTTTATTTACACAATATGACGAGGAACTTACATATATAGCACTTATTGAGCTACAAAATTATTTAAACCTTCGATTTACTGAAGTGTGGCTTATAGAAATTAATTTTACCGACATAGTCATCCTATAATACATGTGATTCCCTTTTTGCTGATTTTGAAATGATTTAATATATTGTTGATTAACAAATAAGAATTGTGTATTTACAAAGAATGTGAATTAATATAATTTCTCGTATCAATTTCAAAAATGTTTTCGTTATGTTATACAATTCTTTAACTATTTTTCTATTTTTCTATTGTGATATTTCTTTATTAAAAGTATTATAAATTATATATTATTGTTTTTATTTATCACACAGTTAAATTTCCATTAGAATTGTTGAAAACCCAAATTGTACAGTGATATAGTTAGTGAATACTTTGATTATAGTTATTATATCGTCGGGAGGAAGGTTATTTGGCTTAAGCGATATTTTTTGGTGATATAGTAATATATATATATATATATCTTCGGAATCGGTAAAAAATGCCGATTTCAAATATATATATATATTATAATACACCAAAAATGTCGCTTAAACCAAATAGCCTTTCACCCGACGATATAGTAATCGTAACTAGAGCTGATATGTCATTTCGTGCAATTAAAAAATAATCATGATCGACACTTCAGAGACAATGTGAATCAACAATTGAAAATAATATATGCTTATATTGCCGAAACTATTGAACTGATTTGAACAGAACTGCCAGTTTTATAACCTAAATTTTTGACATAAAATATAGTCTATATTTGGTACGATAGTACTGTATCTTGTAGAGTAGTCGTATCGATGTACTTATGTACATGAACTAATGTTCATATATGTGTGTACATGAATTTTGTTTGCTATGAACCTCACGGAGCCAGAGACCTTTCTAATGAATGCAAAACCGTGGAAATCGGTTCGTGCGTTCTGGAGTTATAGCGTCAGGAAGGAAAACCGGACTTACTTTTATATAATGAAAAAAAAAACACAGAATTTGTCTCGCGCAGAGGATCCTGAGACTTTGTAAATAAAATCTTACACAGAGCTTAACAAACATATTAAGAAAATCCTAAGAAATTATATTTTCGTATATCTAATCCTACGTATAAAAACTCCATAAAATACTGTTACTATATTATAAAGGGGATGTTCAATAAACACAAACAGAAAACAAAAAATAATTACATAAAAAAATTTACGTAGCCTAAACTTACTCTTGCCCCGCACATGTATTTGTAATAGATAAATATACACAGATTTATATATAAATACACATCCATGACTCACGATAAACTAATCTGCTCATCACAGAAAAGTTTGCCGGTACCGGGACTTGAACCCAGAATCTTTAACATCACTGGTAGAGTCACTACAAACTACGCTATCAGGCCACCAACAACAACAAATATTACAAAATAACAAGTTTCAATTACTAATAACTAAATATTTGTGTATAAAAGAATGAATGATTTATCTATCAACCTATACGTCGTAGCCTACGTCGCTGTCGTTAGCATATTACGTGTTAATAGATGATTTTTGTAATATAGATATTAACTATGAAATCTAAAATGTTAATATGAGATAATAATATGTGTTTGAAAACTTTAATTCTATGCCATTAAAATATTATAGTACCCCAAGGCCTCGGTTTACTCCGAACGATTAGTATGTACAGACAGTATTACAGATTATTCATGGAAATATGATTTGTCTCTGGTGTTATTATAGACAAATTTCCATTTATATAAAAACATAATCTGAGGTACTTTTGATGAGATTAATCTAGTACGTCTGTCTGTTATAATATAACCTGCTTTAGAAAATTCCCTCTTGCAAGGCACTGATATAAGCATAATATTTCCATGCTTTATAAAGAGCGAATACAGATATGGATATATATGTTGATGTTCTCGCCGCCATTGTAGAGGACAGGCTTGCCGAGGAATTAATGCTTCTTTAACGCACATATCTACTTCTTCCACTGCTTTTGTTTATGCTGATTTTGGAGCTTGGACTGGCTTACCTGTTGAATTTAAACTATGCATTAAATTATTTGTTCTAGCCATAATTTACATCTCTAGTAATAATATAAGATCAACGAATATTACGTCGGTATTAAGTTAGAATTAATAGTATGTCATCTATATATAAATAGAGATTAGTGATTTGAGTCAATCTCAACGGGGATTTTAATTTGGTAGCTGATAAATTCAATGTACCACAAAAAAAAATTATACCTGTTGTTTACATAACATGTTAATTTACAACATCTCTACCTATTATACATTCATAGCACTTGTACGATAGCATTTTCTCCGGACCACCAATATTAAAAAATCTATTTATATATTTGAAATATGTATCTCTATTGTAATAACAATAATTATATCATTTATTTAAATACACAATTATGTAAATATAATTAAAACTTCATAGCAATTAAAAAGTTTCAACTGTCAAAAAAATTCAAATGAAGTTTGTATCACTAAAAGCAAATTATGAATAAGTTGTATTTAGTGGATACAGCCATATGTAAAATAAAATGTACAAAAAAATATCCGTTTGGTTGTATACAGAGGAAGGTTATATGGTGGTCCACTTTATAGAGTATCCGCAGCTAATGTTTCCTTGTACATGCGAGTACTGAACAACAAAACATTTTTTCGTATACACATTTTTCGTGAAATCAAAAATCTAAGTTCAAACCCTAACCATCAAGTAATTCTTACGAAATCAATAGTTATATTTATTTATATTATTTCAAATCTTGTACTTACATTCGCAAGAAAACATAAATTTCAACTACGAACTACTACATTCTCGTACTAACTACACTGTATTTTTGTTATTATTACGTAATGTTTCAAAATGTTTATACGGTCAAGTGTCTACTGCATAAGTACTTCAAAGTTCCAATAAAGTTACCAAGATTTGATGACTTCGACTGACTATACTTTTTCCCTATGTATATTTTACTTAAATGTAATTTTAAATTAGTGATCGCACTTTTGTAAGATAAAGTAGTTTTACAAAAAATACAAGTTGCTTTTTTATATCACATTTTCCAAAATAATTTCATATATGAGTTGTTATCGACCTTATTTTTGGCATTTTAAATACTATAGTATTATTTAATAGAACTTAAACAAATAAGATTAAAAATACGCTGAATAGCAACATCGTGAATAACTTTCTGCAACGAACTGTCTTAATCGTACGTTTTTGAAACTATATTTTAGCAAAATAATAACATTATTTCATTATTGTAATCGTGTAACAAAATGAAACGTTATTGCAAAATTGATAAAGACCAAAATTGTAAATCTCATATCAATTGTTTCCAGCTGATAATGATGAATCCGTTGTGCTGACAACATATCAAATAAAATTAAACCTTATTCATTGCAGTTAAAAGTTCAAAATTGTAATTAATCATTTAATAAAGGTTTGTAGTATCGTTATTTGCTTAAAATTTTTACAACGGTCTACAATAATTCATTTGTCTTTGTTTTGACAATTGGTATATATTGGTTATATTATTCGTTGAGAGTCGACAGATTGCCAATGAGTGATGTTATGAACGCGTTTCTTTGAAACGAATAGACAGTGATTATTAATTAATTGTTTTTAAAGGAATTGTGTCTTTGATAGCGAGATCATAAGATTCGTGTTCAGCAGTAAAAAAACAGGTCAGAAAAAATTTGTCCGATACCCCAAACAAACCACTTTTTTTGTGGTCCTGTGTTAAGATTAAATACTAAGTATTATTGTAAACATTATTGACAATTAATTTATAATTCGTAGTAATTATATTTTAAGTTGGCAAGCATAAGAAGTGACAGCATTAATGGCGCGACTTAAGTAAAAATCTATATGGTCTGTGGTTAAAATTAGGGGTGTACATTCCGAAAATACAACAATGTTTTTTAATGCCTTATAATGGTAGTGTCCATTGATTGTTCATGATGAATCGGTTAGAAATATTAAGTTTTACTAAAAATTGAGTACTTTTTTATTTTCATTTTAGATTTTATCACAACGCATTCATCCAGTTAGCCCTCTGACTCTCTAAACAAACGTCAATTAATAATTATATACTACTCCTACATCAGCCCTGTCTATTTCTGCACCTTTATCACGTGTGTTCAAGGATGATGAATGCTTACGAGGTTTTACTTTTAAAACAAGACAATAGATTAGTGGTAGTACTTTGTTGCTGAAGCAGTTCTTATCACCTGACATTTCCTTTAATACAGCTTCGATCGGTCGCAGAACTTGTTAAACTAAAGAAAGAATAGATATTTCTGACGCAGTAAGCATCGGTGATGCATTTTTACATCCAATGATTATATTATTAATGACGGTGGAAAGCTCCAAAAATCGTTCAAGCATGTAATATGTATTATTCCACCTCTTTTATCAATTTCGTTTCCTTCTGGGTTGCTTTATGTAATTCATTACTAGCTACATTGCTCTGTTTGAACCATGTAACAATCGCTTTTAGTTTGATTATCAAGTTTTGCAGCTCGGTACACTTACACATAAATCCAATTCTATTTCGTTATATTAAACTAAATATAATTCAACGTTGTCATTTACTCAATTAGACAGCAAACAACAACAGCAACTGCAATATAATTCAGTAGGTCATGTTTTATTATTTAGGGCGCAATAAATGCAATATCAACTTTTAAATTCTGCTTAAGCAGTTGGCAGTCCAACCAGAGCGTTCAAATATTACATCTAGACATAAAAATAAGATTTCGGAACGCAATATCTCTAACTATTCATAACATCAATTTGATTCTATGTATTGAATTGTAATTATTAAGAGATTTCGATGTATTAATGTATATCGAACATCCTAGAGATGGGTCGGACTAGGTGTAACTCGTACCTAATCCACCTAATACTAATATTTTAAAATACCTATTTCAAATACCTGTTCCTAATATTTATTCAATAATGACCAGACGCTAGATCTATTACCGATATTGTGCTTTTTATGTTGATGAGGTAAAAAATATTAGTCATTTATATTATGTTTTTTAGTTAGGTGGGTTGTATTCGTTTATTTAATAGGTCCAAAATTTTAAGGGAAATCAGAAAGAAGGAATTAAGTATAACCGACAAAATATAAACTACTCGTGCGTCATTTCTTTTGTCCGTTTACTGAAATACGTTTTTGTATTTCGATATTTGTTATGGGCAATATCCAATTAAAAATGGTCATTATATATATTTAGTTTTATAGTATACTGTAAAACTATTTTGTTAATATTTTCTAAACAGTGGGTGTTATCTTTTGCATTAGGCATAATCTCACATGTAAAGGAAAGAAAGAGATTAATTGTAGGTGTTTCTCTTTTACTTTAAAGTATGGGTTTATATTAACATTGGTGAAAAGGTTGAAAAAATATATATACATAAATCTTTATTTACATTATGTGACCAATTTATTATAATTTTATAACACATTAATTTCGATAAAAAAACTGGGAGTTATTATATTCATATGAACAATTAAATAAGTGACGACATCTAACAATTTAATTAGTAATTCATCATGTCAAATATCGACGACATAATAGCTAATATTGAAGTGTTTTCCTAGATGGCGCCGGAAATGATGTACATTAAATTGAAACTTATTGCTAAAGAAACAATGATCAGTATTGTTTGAGAATTAAATTCTTCCATTAACAAATATTTTTGTATTATGTAATATTGGAGTATTGGACGGCACTGAATATTTCGTGGATTTAATCCACGAAGTATGTCAATCGGATCAGTATTCAAATATATTTGATCCAATATTTACTGACTAAATGTATAGCCGTTGAATCTGTTACCGTTGTTGTAAATACTTTTCATATTCGGTAGGAAATATTAGGCATTGATATTATATTAGTGGGTTTTTATTAGTTTCATTAAAATAATGTAAATTAAAAAAGTAAAGATAAAATATCAGCATAAACAAACTCAAACGACATATGTTAAATTATTATTTTTTATTTAAATAAAATTTTATTGTTTTGTTTAATCTTTTTACCGAAATGTAGCTCATTGTTTAAATTGTCGTAAATTAATGTTTCGAAAAAATAAACATATCGTTTTATTTGCCTTCATCTCAGTAAAGCCAACAGTGCAGTTCTTTAGCCTCACCTATAGTCATACTAAAATATACATACAATCATTTTAAAATACCTGTGAAATAATATTAGGCAGAACAAGGTCGTTGTCTATAAGTGGATTTAGATTTATAGTATTCAGTAAGAAAGTTTAATGATTATTTTGACAGTCGTTTGGTGGTAATTTGTTTCAAGACATATCTTTAGATTATTCATTTATGTCGTTATATAATAAGAGTACGGAAACGTTAAATTACTGTATTAATGACTATGTACGAGTAGATATAATATGTAAGTCGGTAATGAATACTCAATAATAAGTGGTGTATTTTTTTTAACGTATTTTAATTACTATAGTATAATCAAAACTATCCTTCATACTTTAAGAGTGCATCCGATAGTACACTTATAATCGAACAAGATTTTGCATAGGCTTATAAGCGGACGATTTATGAGGTGCATTCTTAGGCTAAGATTAATAGACGCAACTTTGGCTTAGCACTCCCTTTGCTTAAAAAATAAATTCGTCTTCGAGATAAAACTGGATATATGATAGAAACTTGGTATAGCCTGAGTAGTCACAGAGCTAAGTCCAAGTTAATGAGATCAATCATTTACCATATATTTTGATATTTTTTAAATAATACAATGTGTAATGTTTGATTAAAATCTTAGCAATGTCAAAGTGGCCTCTATAAATCTCAGCCTTACAGGCTTAGGACTGTCATTTTGTATATATTCACACAAAAGGCGTATTTAATCATTTTGATCAACTTTTTACAATGATTGCTGTTTTATGTTTTACTTTTTGTTTTTTTTTGGTTTTCTTTTTGTTTTTTTTTATTTTGTTTTGTTTTTTTTTTGTGAATAATTTTTATATTTTATAAAAATTATTTACTGTTTTGCTAATTTGTATAACTTCCAACGTCAACAAAATGGTCCCAAGCAGCACTACATCCTTTTGGTGCCATTATTATATTATTTATTTAAATAAAAGTTTATTATTTTATTCAATCTTTATACTAAAATGTAACTTATTGTTTAAATTGGTGTAAATCAATGTTAAGAGAAAAAATACACATTTTGTTTTATTTCCCTTCACTGAGGCTCAAGTCAAATTAAGGATTAGGGTATGCAACATTTTCAAATATTTCTGAAACAATGCTTTGATCTTACCAAATAATATAAACCCTGCAATGGTATAAGCACCTGCGAACTAATAATGGCCATAATTTGTGTTTACTCGTTTCACAAAATATTCGATAAAAATATACTAAGCTAAGAATTAATATTTTATAAATATTAAGGACTTGTCATTTACATTAAGCTACATCATTAATATTATTGTACCCTTATGAGTGCCATGTCATGTGCAGAAAATTATAGATGACAAATATTTTATAAATACTGGATGATTGATTCTCTTTTACGTTAAGCGTTATCTCGCGTGCACAAAGGAGATCACTAATATTAAATATTTTCTAATTAAGTATTAGGTAATCCAATATTTTCATAAATATTCGTTCCACATACCTAATCCGATATTTATGTCTCACCTCTAGAACATCCCTAGTCTGTATTTGGTATTTTCTTGGCGTGCTGTACGTGGTGAGTGGACGTGTTTTGTCTTAGTAGCAGTGATAATTATTGTGTTTAATCTTATAAAGTTGATATTTTTTAAGCATATTTATACTTGCAGATACTTAACATTTGCGTTTGATCGAAATTCTACAGCAAATATTTTTTTTTTTTAATTATCTTGTACGATAACAAAATTAAAATGTTTCATTAATCACAATTAATGCGGGTGGTATGAAGATGAAAATGAATGTTTTATAAGATTTCTTTTTTTATAATATACAATATAGGTATTTGATATGTTTCAATTTGTAACTTAATATAACAATATTTCTTAAATACCCTAAAGTTCAATTTATTGCCAATAAATTGTTAGGTGCATTTTGCAATTTAATTTTTAAAATGAATATATAAAAACAAGCCAAAATAACAATATCTTCCTTATAAAATTCATCTTCTCTAAAATCCTTTCATTAAATATGATGAAAATATGTACATATATGTTAAAAAATCAGTCAATTTTTTTATCTGCATATAGGTATTTATTTTATGTAATTAATATGGAAAATAACTGTTTATGTCTATAAATAATACTTTTATTGGACTTTCATGATCAAAAACAAATTTTATTAATAAAAAAAAACAGTTTACCCTCAGTGTCAATAAAGAAATCATACATACTCTCATGGTGCTCTGGGTACATGAATTGTAGATTGTAGAATACTTGTTCCTCCATTATCATAGTTGTTGAGTCTATGATATGAGTTCTAAGCATGAGGGGTACCTGAATGTTATCAATATCATGAGTTAAATTGGTTGTTGTAGCTAATACTAAATGGAAAACAGTAATAGTTTTAATATTATAATATGTTAGACACATTTAGCATTTAATTTATACATATTACAATATTAAAAAATAGTAGAACATTAATCCTTATAGAAAGTAAAAAAAGAGTATAAAATATTCCTTTTTAACATTTATAGGCAGACAGTTGAAATAATGGATAGTTAACAGTATCCTGCTAAAGCAGTTTTAAAATTATTTCATTTTGTAATTGAGAAAATTGTTGTCCATTGTGAAATTGGCTTACACTTTGAAAATAGATAATGGCTTTAGTAAGATGATTCCACACTGTGATCATTCTTTTGCTTAGAAATGTTGCCTGTTGTAGTTTGTTTTATTTTTAAAGGGCACCAAGATATATACTAACGGTCTTATTCATAAAAAGTTATGGAACAGATAAAGTGTTCTATAAGCTCGTTGAGCGAACTTATTCATAACACCATTATAACACTAAACAGTTCTATAAATCTATCATAAAGTTATAGCACTTTGGTTTATACTATATCAGTTCTATAACATACAAAATGGCCGATTGACAACAGCTGATTATATCGAAATTTACTTATGACACTTGAGTTTGTTGTATACGGTCTAACATTAAATATTCTGTCAAATATTTCTAGTACCTTATAAATAATAATGCAAGCTTTACACAGCTTAAATGCTATTGAAACCATTGAACAATTTGAAAATAGTTCGCGTCGAAGAAAAGTGTCCAAAAGCCGGGGTGATCCGTTTTCTTTGGACGACGAAGATTTTTGTAAGCGTTATCGCTTTAACAAATCTACTGCGAGATATATTGTAAATCTAGTACGTGATGATCTCAATTTAGATCCTAGAGACTCTGGCACATCTCCTGAAATTCAAGTTTTAACGGCTATAAGATGTTGGGATCGTCGAGAGGTAAGATTTTACAATCATAACTGTGCGTGTTAAACTCATTTAGAATTGTAGTTCTAGATGAAACCTTATATTAATCAAGTATTTCCATTACAGGTGCAAGAAGATGCTGGAGACCACCATGGATTATCTCAGCCAACCACCAGTCGGATTTGTGCTCGAGTTGCATGTGCCCTTGCTCGACACTCAGCTTCTTTTATTAAAATGCCCAAAACATTTGCTGAAGAAGATCATATAATGAGAGAATTTTATAGAATTCTAAGTTTCCCAAATGTTATTGGTTGTATTGATTGTACACATATTAAAATTCGCAAATGTGGAGGTAATACAGCCCAATATTACATAAATAGAAAGGGATTTGCTCCCAAATTGAAATTGTATTTTGTTTAATGCAGGTAACTTGTGATTCACATCTTCCCATCAGGGATATTGTTGTCCGATGGAGAGGTAGCACTCATGATGCACGAATATTCAATGAGTCATCACTCAAAGAACGTTTTGAAACAGGGTCATTTAAAGGGCGACTATTAGGCGACTCAGGATGGATACAAATTGGAACCCTACCTCTTTACTCCCATTTTAAGGCCTCAGAACTGATGTGAGGAAAAATATAATGAGGCACAAATTGCCACAAGGAATACCATAGAAAGGTGCTTTGGAGTATGGAAGCAATGCTTTCAATGCCTTTTGTATGGCATGACCTGTAAACTAGAAAATGTGAAGACCTCAATTGTTGCTTTAGCTGTACTTCACAATATTGCAGTTGACCATGGAGACATGCAGTTAGAGGTTAGCATACAAAACAACAGAGAAGTGGCAGGAGAAGTTCCAACAGGAAATGCTAATGCTTATGCTGTTTTACAAACTTTTATTAGGAGACATTTTAATGAGTAAATAAAAAATGAGCTACAATATAATTAGTTTAATTTATTTTTATAATAAAGCAATTTAGTTTTTAAAATTTCTTGTTTTAATAGCAAATTATTCAATTTTTGCTTTTCGTTCGCCATCTGCACCTCATGCAGTTCTTTTCTGCAGGCAATTTCTATGTCTGCTATTTGCAGAGCTGCACTGCTTGCAGAACTCTTGTGGATCTGAAACAAGAAATGTAAATGAAAAAGTGACACAAATATATTCAAATAATTGTTACTTGAAATAATAACATACCTGTTCATTTTTCAATTTATGATGTGGACTCTTAAATTTCTTTTTTGTTGGTGTATTGTTGATGTCTGATGGGTTCTTTTCTGGTTGGCTTGAAGTGCTTGCCTGTGACATCTGAAATTTTCATTATTTCTAAGCATTATTAAGTTGTTGAATAAGCATTCAATTGGTGCAAAAAGAAATTATTTATTATTGTTATTATTAAATTAATTTGAAACCAAATAATATATTTACCAATAAGTTATTTGATGATGAGCTGTGATGGGCCTTTGTGGAAGGGCCTGGTTGTGGCATCTAAATAAAATATTAAAAAAAAAACATTATTATTTCAATGTAATAAATATCATATGAAATAAAATGGGTGACTGCATATATTACACATACCATTTCTGTTTCCAGTCCAGGATTATCACAGGGAAATGGTTGTGATTTTTTTAGACTGTTGCAATTTAATGGCTGAAATAAATAATAATACAATTATATATGTACATGTTTCTCCAAACATTATACTTATTGAACAAGACGTGTGTATTTTGTGTGTACCTGGTTATCGGAATCAAATTCATTTGAGTCTATAGAAAACTCCTGAGGAAGCCACACCGATATATCATCACCAGTTGGTAGTTCAATATCAGGTGGTGGCCCACCATCTGTTCATAGCCTTTCTTTCCGTTCCAGGAATTTTCTCTTTTTTTCTGTCATCTTCATTATGCCCCATTGAGCTTTAATTTGTTGTAGAGTTCTCGGAATGTGGGCCATACTGTTATAACTGAAACATGAATTGCTAAGTTACTTAGATTGTATATTTCCCAAAATACATTATTATATTTTTCAAAATATAAGTAATTTGGTACCTAGTGAGAGATTATTCCAAGCTGCCACCTTTTTTGCGTTTGTGTTTGCGTCCGTGTTCTTATTTTCAATAATTAAAACGCTCTCCCTGATTAATTCTTTTAATATTACCTAAGGAATAGAAGAACAAACAAGCGTTGGTTATATGTTAATGGAATGTTTCCTTTACTTTGTTTCAATTTTAGATATATGAGTACAAACTTTATCTTCCTCCAACCAGTTTTCACTTCTCTGGCTCTTAGAGATCTTCAGCTGTGATTCCATATCAGATAAACTTTTACTTTACTTTTACTTCAGAAAAACACTTTTACGTTTATCGCGAACCGCTTGCTAACAAGTTGCCGTAGACAACAAAATATAGTTTTATGCCAAAATATTGTGTCTATGCCTAGACAATTACAAAATCGGTGCCTATTATCTGTGGTCGATTCGGCATGTTCGTTCAACTTATTTGCTAATTTCATTAAAATGGCAACATGTTTGCTTAAAAATGATAATTAGTTATAGAAGATTTATAGAACTGTTATGAATAGATAATTTTATCGAACGTTTCGTAGACCGTAAGTTTATTCTCTTATATTTATCCAATTTATATGAAATCAGAAAAATAGCCAGCAAAACTGTTCAGATGTTTTTGCTTTTGTGATTTGCTTACACAGGCTCTTGTAATATTTGTCAAATACATTTGGGTTTACTCATCTAGTCTATCTACACAGGTAAACTGTAGCATGTTTGAGGCCTATTGTGTGAATGTTCATTCTTATGTTTAAAACTTATTTTTTAGGTCCCAAACGATACTTGCTAAAAGCAATGGATAATTCTTGCAAAATTCCGTGTGACAGCACCTTTGATGAAAATGGAAGTCCAGAAGGGGTAAGTTAATTTAAATCAGGCAGCTAAATATACATGTCATTTTTATACCATGATAGAATTAAACTTTACTTGTTAGACAGCTTTCATATGGGATTGAAATATGCCAATATATGGAATATGCTTTACTCTGCCGTTCTTTTATTTGCCAGATGATAATTGAAGTATTATAGATAATTAGTGTAAATTTATATAAATTTTCTGAGATACTAATACTAAAAAATATGATGTCAAGGTTAGCAAACATTTCTGTGTATCCGTTTATCTAACTTCCAAAAATTTTATTTATAACTAGTGTTTTACTGAAGACTTTGGCTTTGGCCCACAGAACTGTATTCTGTAAAGCTTTCAAATTATAGCCAAAGCCTATGGTTTTAAGCAAGGGTCAAACTAAGACTGATTTAGATTGTTAAATTACTTTAGTTATAGGTTGATGTCCAGTGATGTTGATGAGTTGGCTATTGCTGCTACTTTAGCCAAAAGCCGAAGGTTTTAAAATCCTTATAATCCACACAGACACAACCTTGTAAAATATAAATTACCATTTGTGATCATTTAAAACCACTTTTGACTTTGTGAGCACAATTAACTCGGATAAAGATAGCAAATGTATTTAATAGCAACTTCTGCATCGGAGATTCTCACTTAATGAAAAGCACAGTGTAGTCCTAAAAGGCAGTGAACCTCAAAGAATGAAAATCCTTTTACAGGCACTGTTGTTATGTTGGCTCACATACCTTGACACAAGGTCTCTAGATATATAAACTACTGGATGAATACAAACACTGTTCCCAAAATGCCATGGGCTGAAGAGAGCCATCATGACACTCTTTGCGTTATGTACTGCGGTCATGTCCCAATATGAGCAATCACCCTACCTCCTTAAAACTACTAAGTATATAAGATTTTAAAACATTTTGTTAGGGATATGTACCTGATGATTTCAACAAAACTTTTATAAAATACAAAGTAATTTAATTATTTATAAATAAAGAAGCCACTGTAATCTTAAATTTTTTTCACACTACTTAAAAGTACCTATACATTAAACTGAAAATTACGTTTAGGAAGTAAAGACATTTTACCAGTGCTACTACTTCTTTGAACATTGTGTGTTAAAGCCTCAACTCTTCAGCAATATCATGTTTCTTTGTTTATACCTGTAATAAGTGATGTGTTTTTAACCGCTTGAGTGTGGAGGAGCGAAATATTGCTCCTCTTGTTTTTGTAATTCATAATTTATAATAGATTCATGGGTGGAGTAGGTGAGTCTGATAAAATGTTGTATACATACCTGGACGAACGGGGAACATTGAAATATTGGAAAAAGGTGTCATTTTGTATCATATGAAGAATGGTTTTGAATTCATGTCTTTTATATTCAGAAATCATTTGCATTTTTGGCATATGCTTACAAAATTTATTCTGCACTCAAACGGTTACAGTTTATATAACTCAAATATCTAAAAGTTTTTCCTAAAAACAATCTATTTTGTTCTCTCCATTCATTTAAAGTACATTGTGTTGGTTATAATATTAACAGGTGTAATATTTGATTTCAGATGGGTGTCATTGGAGTATTAGGACAAGAATACCCTGTGTACAAAGGAAGCAACATAATAGGACGTGATCCTGGCATCTGCAACATTATACTGGACTTGAATGTAAGTATCAATTTAATTTATATAATTTAATAAGATTCGTGCTTTACCATTATACATTAGTATGAATTGAGTTTTATTTGTGTAATAGTGTAATGTTGATCCAATTACATTGAAATATTATTTGGATTCATTTACAGTACTAGCAAATTTGGTACTTGGTTCCGCAAGCCCTTTGATAGTAATAGTAATATACCGTCACGCTATATCCCTTACGTGGTGAGCAGAGATATATTAGTGGTTGTATCCACTTTGCGCTTTTATGTCGTGTCCAACGTGACCAGTAGCACAGCACAACGCAGTTTTCAAGACACACATGGCATTTCTATTAGAAGCAATGTGGGCTTTCTCACGCTATTTTTGTTGACCGGTGAGCATGTGACGACCCTAAAGCCGTATTTAATCTGGATAAACCCAGATGTATGAGCAGCGATTCGAACCTACGACCTTGGCGTCACATCGCTTGGATATCGGTCCCTTATCGACTATACTATAACAGGCACTTTGATTAAAATTGATTTTAAACTCGAGTTTAATGCAAAATGGATATTTATTATAATGTATTTCACTATGTGCTGTGATTAATGTATCTTATCTTCTCTTATTTATGGTAACCTTTTCACTACTGCCAGTGTCAAAGTATGTTACTGTTTATTTCCGAGTATTAAACTAGCTAAAAATTTTGGGTAAATACAGTGAAATATATGACAATCTGAAAATAAATATAATATACATTGTTATTAAGACACACATTTTAATAAAGATTAGTACATACACAAAAACCAAAACTATTGTAGGTACATATAAATATATAAAATATATACATTACAAAAATACATAAACATAAGTACATATTATAATTTAATGTTATTATAACTAAGGAAGCAAAAAATTGTTTCAATGGTGATTAATGTAGAGCCACAATTTTTAATAAATAATTTTTTTAAATGATAACTGAAAAATATGCCCATTTAAGATGTTGCATGATATTGTATGAATGAAGAATGCTGTTTTTTTGTGTGTTCGATAAACAAAATAGAATTGCTTTAAAAAAAAAACGTTTCTTGCCACGAAATTGTCCAAAATATAATGTTTTGTTTCTAGACAATATCCAGGCGTCATGCTGTATTACACATTATAAGTAGAGAAAAAATGATAATCATGGATCTGCGATCGCGTAACAAGACTAAACTGCTTGGGGTGAGTTTTTTACTTGCATCTTTCTAATACAGTTCTTCATTTTTAAGTTGACCAAGGTATCACGTCAACAATTAAAAGTTTATTGAAACCAATCCATACTAATCTGGCGTTGCCTGGTATTCATAGTGCTTCCTTCAAAATTGACAGATTTACAAAAAAGTTTCTTCTCCTGTTACACCCTATTGGGGGATGGCATATCAAATAACTCGCCCTTAGTCTACGCCAGAGATGGGCAAAATGTAATCAGATTAATGATTAACGATTACGATTACATGTTTTAATCATGATTAATGATAAACGAAATTAATCAAAAAAGTAATCATTTTTCGGTGATTAAGGATTATTATACTGTAATCAAGATTAATGATTACTCATGTAATCTTGATTAAAAGTAATCAGATTACAAGTAATCATGAGTAAATTCATCATGATTACTTGTAATCTGATTATTAATCTGATTAAAAGTAATCATGATTACGCCCATCTATGGTCTACGCCATAAAACGAACTCAATGTTATACATTTTTACATTGAGTTCTTTTTAAAATTAAGCTTCAGCAATTTAGACTCTAAGATGATTTGTCACTTAGGACAAGTCTGTATACATATACAGCGTGTAAGGGCTACGTCTTACGAATACTGAAGAACAATGTTAGTAAACCTAAAATATAAACAAAAAATATTTTATCTTTGCGACAAGTAGTTTTTGAGTAAATTGATGAACGAGTTCTATGTCCTAATGCACGGCCAGCAATGTATACTGACGTGCAAACACGTCGAGATCTGATAACGTATTCGATTATTTAATGAAAACTCGAAACTAAGAAATGAATAAAGAAAACCAAAATACTTGTCGAAAATTTCTAGTAATCACTGTTAACTATAATTGCAAGGTGTAATAATACATTTTAACTTTATACCCACCATGTGCTTACGTTAAGTATGTAACTTATCATGCTATACACGAAGACACAACACAAAAAACACAACACAAAACTAAAATAAACACAAAACGCGGTTATTGTTTTATACCTTCGCAAATTGCGTAATAAGTTCCGGAATAGACGCACGTTAAATCATAACGAAATCCAAAAGCGCACTGATCAAATAAAAATTTTGATTACCTATTAAATGGAAATAATAGGGTGAACATGCTGAGATCTTGAAATGCTGGGATATCTCGGGTCCAGGGTCTATCGGCACTAACTAGATTCAGAAGAAAATTAATAACGAATAATATGATTGTTTCGATATTTAATTATTATTTTTTTAATTAAATAACCTTATAAAAATTACTTATTTTAACTGAATATCATTTTGTATTTTATTTTGATACGGTATAGTGATAATAACATAAGCAATATTAAATACAACAAAGTCCGCAAATGCACAGCATGCCTTGAGAAGGGGTTATAATATTGTACGGGTAAAGGACTTGCAAATATCTGCTGCCAAGGTGAGGGAGAGGCGGTGCGACGTGTTCTGCACATCACCCATTATGGAGGTCGAGATGAGTAGGCTCTTTACACCCACCTCTCCAAGAGATAGAGCTTAAAAGGATAATCGCATGCCGGTTTGTTGGAGGAGTACAGATTCTAAGTTCGGCTATCAGCGATTTGAGAGACACCCCGGAAGCTTATAGTCAGTAGGAGTTTAACACACCGCTATCACCGCTTTCGAGGCGGCTCTGATGATCCTATGCAGGATTTTCCTCTGGATTACCAAAAAGGGTTAATAATAATTTTTCATCCTATGTTAAGATATTAAGTATGGTGTAAATAATATTGCACAAATCTGCTCGCGTGATTTTATTGTATTAGGAAGAATAAGGATTAATATTAAATTGCTCAATAGAAAATTTGCCATAAGCGGCGTTATCTTTATACAACTGCAGCGGATCTAAAATTTGTAAAGTTTACATTATTAACATTTTGTACAGTCCTCGATTGTAATCCTTCTAGACCAGCCTCGTCCAAACCTTTTCCAGGAACGGAGCTCTAACACCAGTTAACCATAACCCTCGGATGCCTAAAAATCCTATGTTTCACTATTCACATAAGTGTATTTTATTCTCAAAACTTCAATTATAAATCTAACGTAATGTTCTTGTGGACAAAAAGCTAGCCCCCATAGCACTTATCTGAAACGTCATTTCAACATGTATATGAAAAGGCTAAATGTGTGCATTACTATACAGTTGGCAGGTTTAGCAATTTTCATTTATTACAAATCTAGTACATTAGCATTTGTCATTACTATTTCGTAAAACACTGGTCTAAACTATCAATGAAATAAATAAACTATCGATTGGAAAGACATGCCACAGAGATGTAAACATTTTCCGTAGACAGATACGTAAAAAAAGAAGTGCTAGATCTATATCTTATAAAGACGTTACAGTGACATGAATAACACTTAAAACCTTACAGTGCCATGCTGTTCCCTTTCAATACGTAGTAAAAAGTTATTTCAGGTGCAGAGACTTTGTTGTAATAAAATAGAGAAAATATAAATTTAACCGTTTTTTTAAATAAAATATTTATATGATAAATTAGGTAGACAAATACAAATGACTTACATAATAGCGTATTTTTCATTTATTTATTTAAAATCATTTATACTATTTCACACGATTTGACACGAGCTGCTGCCTGGTATTACTCGTAGAACATTTTTGACGTAGGCCTATGAATACTATTTGTTAAAAGTCTAATAATTATGTTTGTAAATTACTGAAACGTTTATTACAGCTTTTGAAGAAAGATTTTATTTTTATTTTAAGGTGCTTGTGTTCTTTGAGCTACGTATACCGGCCAACATTGCGTAATTAATATAATATCTCAGATTGTTTTTAATTTGGAATAGTTATAAACCAGAAAAGGTCACAGTTTTAAATACTATGTATAATCTCTAAATTATGGTCTTGGGACTAGAAATATGATTGTCACCATATGATTGCGTCATCCTTGTGACTTGCCAGAGTGACCAGATAGAATAATAAAAATTACATAATTAGATTATTTAAAACTTTAATGACAATTTCAGTTTTGACTACTAAAAATACAGTATATTTTACAGTAAACAAAAATGCTAGTTTAAAGGTTTATGATTATCAATCTGACTCACTCGCTTCTATTTAGTGCAGTAATCGTTTTATAAATTACTGAATTCAAGGCTTCCTTTCGTTTGAAATTGTGACAATTACTTCGTTGACGATGTATGTATGATAATGTATAGAGCATGACATCCTAGAAAAATAATTGATCTTCTATCTTATAGAAAACAAGTGACATTACAAAAGATCTCAATATCTTACCGCTAAAGTTATCCTCAATATTAAATTATACTACTAAAATACGGAGCATTCCATTTTTAATAATATTAAAAATTTTATTTGTATGATTATTAATCTAAAGAACATTCTTAAAAAATACAGTAAATTGCTGTAATTTCAGTGTAATAGGTCGCATTGAAGGGATTAAATGGAGACACCCGATTGGTCGTTCTAATTAAATCCGATTGGTCATGTGGTGTTGCGCTTTTTTAAGAAGTCTGCACACAATACTTTATTACAGTGACGGATATTTCATACAAACATAAAAGCAATGCTTGTCCCACGCTCTAAGAGTATTTAATTCTAATATTATGAATTATAATCAATTAATTTTGGTTTTTTAAAATAACTTGTTTTTACTATATCTATCGATCCATCGAGAAAGTATTACAACAAATCATTCGCATAAAATGTGTAGGTACCAGCGCTACCTACAACCACAACTACCGGGTACCTAGCGGGTTTTATTGGGGTAAAGCAAGCATGCTTTGAACAAAAAAAAAGTAATTTTATGGTTTGTACAAATGAATATCAATTAAATTTTA
Source organism: Automeris io (assembly GCA_036320925.1). NCBI lineage: Eukaryota > Metazoa > Arthropoda > Insecta > Lepidoptera > Saturniidae > Automeris > Automeris io. The sequence goes on from JAUDJH010000036.1 coordinate 426,144, forward strand.
TGTGTAAAATATTAATCAAAAAAAGAAAAGCATTTCATTGCATGTTCCGTAGTCGAACAAATAATGACAGTTCGCCATATTGCGTATTTTTTTTAATATTAAGTTTTACGGCCATATTGTGTATATTATCTTAGTTTCAGTGTTTCCACTTTTAGAGGTTTTTTCCTCTTTTTAGAAAAAAAACTAATAGTATGTATAGCTTAGAGACATTTTAGGAATTTAGGAAAATTTGGGGTTTCGGAGTTTTTTTTTTAAGTTAGTGAAAGACGTGTTTAGCTTTTTAAATGTTTGATAACAAAATGCAAATAGCAGACAATGAATTAAGAAACCTAGCTCTCATCGAAACCAAGTATTATGGGGTTGAAGTTGAGGAAATAACCTGGAGATTGTGCGGCTGAATTTAATTCACTCCTCCTTATCATACTATAAATTGACAAGACGTCGTGCGCTCCCGTTCTCACGAAGGTAATAACCCCTTTTTTATTGTTACGATTTACCAAGGAGTAGTATTCGCTTCCTGTATCTATTTTTCTATCTTCTGATAACATGGGAATCTTCAAACGACGAGTGAATCGGTAGTTGTTAGGTGAACGCGTTCCATCATCAACCTCATCATCACTTTGCATCAGGTGAAATTAAAGTCAAGCGCAAGCTTATCTGTAATAAATAAAGGAATGAATAAAATGTCAGCTAAAATTTATTTGAATAAAATATTAAGCTTGAAAGTTATCATGGTAATTTCATGTAATGTAGCAATTTAATCAATACTTCACAGCCTCGCCGTGCCGCGTCCTTGCAAGCACGATCTGGAGAGGCCTTAGCTTACTAGGTTTTACGACAAAGCGCGTCACCACGTTGCATAGACTTCTCGGACGTTGCAGCCTATCGTGAACCAACGGGTCTGCTAAGACTGATATGCCGGAGCGGTTGCCAGCATCACAACGTCTTATTCTTCGATTTGGATCGGATTAATTTTTAAACGCAGTGAAAACGTTTTAATCTTCCGATGTTATTGTTTCCTCTTTCTTTCTCGTCGAAAATTACGTCAAATGGTCAAAATGGTTATCATTACCAATTAATTATCTTATGGTCATTTAAATAGCAACCATCCCTATGGAATGGGATTTCTCAATCAAAATATTAATTTGTTCTTTTTGACGCGTCTATCTCAGGCGAAAATTCAAGTGAATTGTTAAAACCTACACCGATAAATCGGAAACTATACGAACATAAAACACCAATGCTACAGTCACCAAAACTATTACAAACGGGAATGATGTAATGTTAATACGTTTGCACGGTGTCGTGTACAGGCTCCGTTAACATCGCCTTGAACTCGAGCGCACGTTAGCGAGGTTCACGGATATTGAGTAAAATTAGGTCACCCGTCAGCTGTTTTATTTTCGTTACATTGCTGTTTTTCGTATTGTTTGACTAATTTTATTAAATAACTTAGATTTTAGACTATGTAGGTTTTATTTATGGTGTATAGTGGTAATACATGCGAAAAATTAAAAATAATCATCAGTCAATTTTTTTTTTTCAAAAATTTCAGTCCTACTGTGTTCAGAAGCTTGTTCCGATTCTATATTTTCAGTATTAGGGAGTAAAAAAAATACACCCTGTATATACTACCTGTTGCCCCCAACTTCGCTTGCATTTATCACACGTTATAAAATTATTTGTTATATCTGTCCGTGCTAAGATTCATATTCATTTATTTATTGTAATACAGACCTTTTTTTTTAAATCCGGGGGAGATCCTTAACGATTCTCAGGGGGCGATAAGGGTTGCTCCCGGGTGTGTCGGACTTGCACCGACTAAAACCCCCGGAATGTTCCTACTCCCGCCTGCCGAGTGCCAAGGGCAAAGCTGAGCCATCTTCCTTGGCACCCGGCGAATTGTAAACAAACCTGACAAGTAGGTTACTTTACTCCATTTGTTGAATCAATATAGTAGAACAAGTTGATATTGCTGCATCAGATGTAGATATATTTTATTAATATAATATAATGATTTTCAGAAAATTTTAGATCCATATATACCATATCCTGTTTTGAACGGGAATGGATTCGAATTAGGCGATGTTTTTGCTATTTTAATATTAGCGCCTGATGATAATTTGTCGCTCACTCAAATACTCAGTGATGATGAATTACCATTGCACGAACAAATACGGTTGTTCTTGAATACTATGTCGACATGTTCAGACAAAGTAAGTTTTATACACACTGATTATGTTGCTTACTGAATTATATGCATTTTAAATTGAACATTGTTTATATGTAGTACAATTTATGTTACATTTTTCTATTTCAGGATAAACATGTGAATAATGAAGTAACACCTCATGATTTTGGCCTAGATGACCAGATATGCATTGATGAATTTGCATATTGTCAGAACATTGACGTTATACCCTCACTGGATGATAACGATCTCTTTGGCGATGCCGAGATTGGTGACGTTGATGGTGCAAATTTAATAGCAAATACTAAATCGCAAGATTGCACAAACTTAAATGAGACCAGCGCCAGACCTAGAAAAAGACACGCCGAAACTGATGTTCGTGAGAAAGAAAATAGTACAATAAAAGATACAATAGATATGATGACATACATAGACAAAACTAAAGCCAGCATTAGACACGAAAAAAATATCGAAACAGGCGACCAAGTAAAAAACAAAGACGTTGAATGTAATGCGTCCAAAGATTTTGATAAAAGGGATCGCAATAGTTCAGTTACAAAAGTTTTGCAGGAGCTAACGCCCGACAATTCCACACACATTGAATTTAATCAAAGTACGGCTGAAGAATCTACTACGATCTTTAAAATACCTTCTCTACCAATTTGGCGAACTAAAAAACTAGGCAGTAATAAACGGGTTACTAAATCTTCATCTGTAAAAAATACTGTTGATGAAGTACAGCTTGACACAGCACAGAAGTGCGACAGCAGTATTTCTGAAAAGTCTCCGAGATTGTCAAAGGGTAATTTATGTGATCCATTATATACAGCCAATACGGTATCACCTTTAACCTCGCTATTTGTTTCTGACCCGACAAATGCTAAAAAAGCAATGTGCCATGTTGATAAAGCACATAAAAAATCAAAAAAAAAGGACTGGGAAAATGTTATTTCTCCAATATTATTATCAACTAATGTAAGCAAGCTCCTCACAATATACGATCCAGGAATGAATTTAAAACTAACTAGATCTAGTTATAAAGATCAAAGTATCCAAAAGTCTGACTTAGATAAAAAGCGGGATACTGATAAAAAGCGGGATACTGATAAAAATAAAAAACCTAAGACCACGCTTGGAATTATACTAAAAAATAAAAAAATCTCTAAGCCGGCACATAAAGCCGTCAATAATGATGTAAGTAGTGTGACAGCTACTAAGGAGCAACAATTTTGCGTTAACTTAAAATTGTCGACTACATCTGAAGTAGAAAATAAAGACGTCTCTACCCAAAATTGCGAAGACAGAAACAGCAAAAACGACACAAGTATAAAGAAAGATAACATGGGCGAAATACCGAAGCAGATAACTGTTCCAGATAAACCTGTGGATAGTGTTATTGAGATTCACGAGGACACCAAACACAAAAACAAAGACGATAAAAGTGAAGCGAATAACGCGCCTTCGGTGTCTAGATCAAATGCAAACAGTAGTTGGAATAAAGCAGTAGCAGAAAAAGAAATTGCATTTGCAAAACGCACTAAATCCAAAAGCAGTCATTCTGTTCTGTTAATGTCGCTTTCCAAGCCCCTAGATTCACATCGTGTATTATATTCAAATTTTCCACACAAATCAATTAAATCAAAATTGGCGAAGTTGGGTGAGTTATTCAAATAATTTTACAATGATAATAATTTTACACAGGTAATAATTTACACAAAATTAGATTCGTACGATTTTTTTTTTCAAATCAATCCCGAGTTATCTGTAAAATTTTTTTAAACCCAAAGGTGCCTATGTACGGTACGTTACCTTTGTCAAGTAGGTTTACAGCTCAACTAATGGAAAGTCACTACTTTCGCTTGAAGAAGAGAGAAATGAGTTTTACAAACAAGGCTGTATCATTCTTCTTTCATACTTGTAACAGATGCACTAGGATGATATGGAGGTACATGTCGACAAATTGGCGTGAGATACGACAATTCCTTCTATCTTATTATTGACGGCAGACCTGTTTTTCTTCTGTTCTTGTTTCTATTTTTCAGTGGGTGTGTTGCTATTACTTAAACTTATTATTATAAATACTTTTATTTAAGATTACTTAAGCTAGATGTTATTACCATTTATTATATTTTTTTATTGCTTATAGATATTTCTAATTAGATGTAACACGACCGGGGCTCTTCACGAAAATCAGCGCTGCAGGCTTCCTCTGTGGCTTTAGGCTGATGAAGGTCCCATTTTCGCCATGTTTTGTATTTTCTTTTGTTTCTGTGTGTTGTTTGTGTTGCTGTATTTAAATTTCTGGTTTTTGTTGGTTTGTGGTGAAATAAATACATTTTCATTTGATTTTTCCAACAAATTTGCTAATTCGTCGAATAAGATATCTAAAAGCCTCAAAGCATGTTGGACAAACCTTTGTATAAGAATGACAGAAGTAGCGAATGAGGTGTATGGTTGTATGAAGGGCAGGGGTCGCAAAAAGGGCGACGCATGGTGAGATGATATAGTAAAGGAATCAGTGCGTAAAGGCAATGTCAAACGTACGCGGAATTGGTGAGTACTTGAAGGGATTAATTTATGTTAGGGAAGTGAAAGAGGTTCCGAGAATAGAAATAAGTGCTGTCCATCATCTTTGCCTACCCCAATAGGCATTTAGCGTGACGATATATAGACAATGTCCTACTAATCTTTCTGTCTACTCCTGTTAGGATTCGGCGTTGTGATAAAAAGCCAGCACTCTGAAATATCTTTTCCGCCATTGATGTGCAAAGCTGTGTAGCTAAAAGTATGTTTGATGTCCATTAATAACAATCATTTATTTTCACAACCTGGCTTCGTACTGGGCGTATGTTCAACGAAACTGTATTTTTTTTTATAGAGACGTGTCTTTCGAGGACGGCAGCCAGGAGGTGGAAACTAGCAATTATTGATTTGAACGTGATGCCTTCTCTACATTTGAACAGTGAACCTAAGGCATAAATATCTCATATTTCGGTAGATGCCATGATAACTAACGTGTTTGTATGATCTCAATCAACTGAATGTTTTTTTACCCTTTGCTTTCTTCTTAAATCATCCAAATAATAAAAAAAATATCATAATTTTGATTTGGAATGGCCATAACTTCTGGCATTATTTATCAGTTGTTTTAATAATAAATCTTGTTTATTCATTTTCTAATACACCCATATGCACACTTTTAATATATAAACACAGGCATACGTAAAATTAGCATATGATCCCGTTCTTCTTTTAGATGGTGTTCCAATTTGTAAATAAATAGAGAGGAAGATTTAGCTTTCTTCTCCCTTTATGTCTGTACTCTGACAGCATCTAAGGATTTGAGGTAGGAATGTGGATGTGAATGTGGTTTAGCTTTGAACATATTTTCTCCCCTCGCTTCTCTTCAATGCATCGCTTAACTCGAATTTCGCATCTTCCTCGCATAGCACATCAAACCCGCTTGTTATAGTGGCGAATCCGGACTTTTTCTTTAGGGAAAAGCTTGGCATACCTAAAGTAAATAACTTTAAGTTAAAAACTAGATATATACCTAATAATAACTCAGTATATGCTGAATATGACTTTGGCTGATTAGTCGATTAATCAGCCAAGGCGATGACAGTCTCGGAGATATTCGAGAATTAACTTAAAGTAAATAACTTTTAGTTAAAAACCAGATATATGCTGACTATGACTTCGGCTGATTAGTCAATTGATCGGCCAGGCCAATGACAGTCTCGGAGATATTCAGGAATTAACTTAAAGTAAACTTTAAGTTAAAACCCAGATATATGCTGACTATAACTTCGGCTGTTTAGTCGAAGTTTATAATATGCTGGCTATGACTTTAGTTGATTAGTGGATTAATCGGCCAAGCCTATGACAGTCTTGGAGATATTCGAGAATTTCCGCGGCACTCCGATTATGAGTAATTCGAGCGCAAATCACAACCGCCGCCTGCGAATGTGTCGAAGCATGTTCTGTTGCACTTTATGGTTTAATTTTTGGTTTTGCACAGATCAGAGCAGAGTTTTTGTACAACTTTGAGAAGTATACGCTGTTCTATATAGATGTAAACATTTGTGGTAAAAAAGATATGATATTATTACAACGAAATCACGATTTAATTTAATGTAATCCGTCTTATATACAGTTTACTGAGAAATACATACAAAGTAAGAAGCCGGATAGTCGATGCATTTGCTGCTGATTAGTCACAGACTACGAAGGGCTTTACCAACTACTTGAAACATCTAATTAATAGTAAAATTATTAAGAGAAATAAGTACAAAAAGTTTGCTGAAGCTGCGTTCAGAATTATGACACCTCACTGTAACAGAACTCCGTCTCTAAGTCATACTAGTAGTAATATGTTAACGAATGTTCGTATTATAAATACAGTGCAAACTCTATATAACGACCCTCAAGGGACTGTGCATATTTTGACGTTATAGAGAGTTGTCGTTAGATGGAGAGAAGAAAAATTTGTATTAGAAAAAGAAAAAGTTTTTAACTCTTGCTTGCCATGTTTGAAAGTTTGTGAGTAACTAAGAATATGATAACGTATAGATAATCCATGACTTCTACTAACAACAGTCAACACGTGCAAGCAATCCCAATTTGTATACAAAAGAACGTATTTCTTAGAAAGTTCGATATGTGTAATGCCGACAGTCGAGTTTATTACGGGTTAGGATAATAAAGCGAATAAAGAACGTACACAGTTGCGCAGTTTTTACTAATTTTGACAAGTTAAAAAGTCATCTTAGCTTAAAAAGTACTTTATATTATTAAACTGTCGTTATTGAGAGTGGGTGTAATGCTATATAGAGTGCATCATTGTATGGGAAACAAGCTTAACCAACCAAAACTGAGTGATATCGACGCTTTAGGGAGTTTGTCGTTAAATCGAGTGACGTTACATGGAGTTTACACTGTACTTTAACGCGTCTTATACGTGAAGAGACTTACTTTTGATTACGGCTCGACGTTCACGAGCCGTTAAAGTACATATAACGAGTATAGAAGGCGAAATTTTAAAATATTTTAAATCCTATGACAATTCACGTCCGCATTGTTGATATTGACTCGTAGATCACAGAGATCCGTTCCAGGGAAATGACACAATTCTGGAGGAACCTTTGAATGGGTTGAGTGGAAGCATGAGCACTTAATCTCCTCACCAGATCTGCTACACTGCTTAGCATCGATGGAAGCGCCCACGTGGTTTCGTGGCATAACTCTGGCTCCATTTGACCTCATTAAATGCTTAAGTCGATTTCTGTCAGTGACGTACTACCAGCGGCTGGCAGGTCGCGATGTGTTCGGTACAACTGGGAATGTATTGGCGTCTGATGTAGCCGCTGCCGGGCGGCGTGTCAAGATCGCGACCGTGTGTCCTTCAGGACACCCTTATGTGCAAACAGAGCGGTGCATCGCGACCCGGCCGCCGCTGCCAGGCTACATCTATCCCGAGTAACAAACTATTTAAAAACATAAACTGTATTGCGTATTTCAGGAGCAGTATCAGTAGCAGATGTGACGCAATGCACCGTATTAGTTACATTGAAAGTAAAGCGCGATTTGAATTTTCTCCTTGCTGTTGCATTGGGTCTGCCTATTGTGGGGATCAACTGGACGATTAGGTGTATAGTAGAAGGCAAGAGTCTCGGTAAGTTAAGTAAAATTATTAAAAAAATTACCCATCATTCAAGTTTTATTTTTACAATGAAAGGTAACCAATGTTCGTCACCAAGGGCTATACATTCAAGCATTTCTATGCTAAAATTGATCGAACTCATTTTAACCGTTTTGACGTGATAACGGGATACACACACTTTCGATATTAGCAAGGATAACTTGTAGAAGAATAGATCAGAATTAGGAGATATGTTTTCAATAAAACCTGTGTTAATGGACATTTACAGATCCGTGGAAATTCATTTTGCGTGACCATCTACGCGAAAAGCTGCATAATTTTAATTTGTTAAATACACTCAAAGGGAAGAGGAATTTTTTGAATGGTTACAACGTTTCTTCTACACCAGGGGTACATCGACAAAAATATGAATTGAAATGTGAGTCACTCATTGTGTTCTAAAGGCACGACTCGCGTTCTGGCAGTCCCTGGTCAATAGCGACCGTCCAGAGCGGTGGACAGCCAAAATCCGAGTCGTACCTTCAGCCAGTACGGGGTTCATCCTGTCTGCCAATGTTTTTTTTAATCAGTTGGAAGCATTTAAGTTGAGTTCTGTACGAAATAGTGGGCATCAGTTTCGCGCACGTCACAGCTTACGTTAACAGCCCCAAACCTGTGCAATCTCACAAATCTCAACCTACCTGCATTTTTTGTTTTGATATTATTAGTTAATGCTTTTGAGCCATGCTGTGGCTGTCTTTTATTAGTATCCATTGTAGACATTTAGCTTGTGCATGTGATCTCATTGTGAATGTAAAATGTAATGGAAATGTTTATAGCCCATACATAAATAAATAATCTAACCATACCGCAACTAAAAATTGTGTATGGCGTACGATAATAAAGATTTAATATTTTTTAGTGATAGTGAAATGCTCCGGTGGTAAGTGGAAAGAGGGTGGACCGCAATGGTTTTGCGTGTCTTCATCTTTAGACAAGGCTCTGTGGCCGGAACTGATAAAAAGAGGGGCAACAATTGTCTCCGTGGACTTTATCACCAAAGGAGTACTGAGACAAAAGCTTGACTTGAAAAAGCACAGATTATGTTAAGAATTACCTTCTATGTATGTAATTATTTAAGTTTTTTCTATATAGTAAATATGGTGACAGTCTAACAGGCCAGTTACCAGAAGTATCTATCGTTTTATATAGGCGAATGCAACACCAGAGGTCATGGCATCGTGATGCAAACTTTGAATAGTAAAAAGAGAAAGCAGTGGAACATAGAAAGGCTGACCTCGTAACGCGACTAGCCGAAGCGAAACATCATGGCCTTGATTGTTAAACTGCCACTCATCATCTTCAATTTGTCCATGCCGTTGGTCTTTGGTGTGTAGACTTGTGGCTACATATTGTATCAACAGAATAATGAAATAGAAGATATAGCAGGAATGGATTTTTGGGTTTAGAACATTATCCATTAGTGTACTTCTAAATATGATTTATTGATTACAAATATGAAGTGATGCTATTAAAAATCTGTTTTGTAGCTATATATATACAAATCAAAGGAATTATTATAATATATTTACCTTTATATTTAGAATATATTATATAGTTTATTTACAAATTTTATAAGGCACATTCTAAAGAATAATCATATGGTGTGTTTACGCATCAAGAAGCCTTGTTGATGTCAACTTGTTGTTTATGGGTACATATACTCGAAAGGAGTTGCCCGTATTGGGACAAGTGGGACACAGTGAAAAGAAAAAACTATTTTTAATCATATAACAAAATCTATATTTATAAACTGAAAGATTTTATATATTTCAGTAAAGTTAATTATGTAAAAATTAGACATCGAATTGAGATCAAAATTCATGTACCTAACCTTTTTTAATTTTCCTTAGACATTGCCTCATTTTCATTGTGCCCCAGGTCTGGGGTATATTACAACAAAGCCTGGGAAGTAATAAAATAGCGGAGCACAGTGGAACTTGTATTTGTATGCATTAAAGAAAATATATATAAAAAAAAATAGGACTATATCCAAATATTATCAGTGAAATTATTGCCATTCAAAATAATACTTTCTGTGAGAAAATGTACAAATAAATATGTCTTACCAGGAAATTATGGTGATAATGAAACTAATTCTATGTCAATTATTGTAACAGAAGCTATAAAGCATTATTATATATAAGGCAATACTTTATTGAAAACAATTATGTTAATAGGAGTACAATAAAACACTATATCATTGTACTCCATTTCATTGTGACTCAACTAGACAAAAATGATGAAATACAAACTGTGTTGATGTTTTCTTGTATTAAAGATAGGTTGCAAAAAAAGCTAATGAAGTCACCAAATACGTAATTTAAGCATCACCTTTATATATCAAACCTAATGTCGATAGAAATTTTATAAAAATAAAAGTATTTCCCCTTCAAATTAAAATTTTAGACTATCAGTGAACAATATTTTACTTGCCAAATTTTCAGGGGAGCAATTTTCATATGTAACTCACAGAATTAACGGAGTGGTCGAGCAAAGAGAGCATGTAAAACTGAAAAAAAAACCACAAGATATTACTTTGATTGTTTCACTGTGCTCCGATTTTCATATATCCCCACTTGTCCCTCAAGGATGTAGTGAATTAAAATTAAGGTGATATTTTTGCATATTTGATTTCTTGTGTGAAGTATCCTAATCTAGTGGCCAAGCATTATGATGGGATTGTCAATTTATATACCTTTACATTCAGAGAAGTAAGTTTTCTACCTAGTTGTAATTATTATTAAAACAAACGTTCTTTAAAAATATGTGTTACATAGATTATTTAATTTTATATATTTTTTCTTGTCTGTATTGAAGAAAATCACTGTTTAACACTATTGTGTCATATGTGAATTAGATCCTATATAAAGTCACTTTTGCTCCATGTATAATTGGTGAAGAACTCATGTTAATGTAAAAGGAAACCAATAGGAGTTTGCATTCTTATTGAACTAGTCTATTTCTTTTTTATTTTTTGGTATCCCGGGGGAAAATCCTACATCGGACCATCAGGGTCACTTTGAGGGCAGCGACCCCGGTGTGTCAGACTCCTACTGACTAAAAACCCCCGGGCAGTACCTCTAATCACTCCAGCCAGGCCTGGGAAACCAAATTCGTCCAGGCGCCCAGGGAGCGAACAGCCTTATTCAGGCATCCTCTCTGGGAGGGGTGAGTATAAAGAGCTCACGCCTCCAATACCTCTTTCAAAGGCGGCGCGCTAGACACTGCGCACCGCCGCCCTCTCATCTGGGCAGCAAACTCACTCAAATCTACTGCCCGGATTGAACTAGTCTATAAGTATTATAAGTTAACGATGGACTGATTAAGTAATTATTGGCTGTGAACACTAGAGTTCCTTGAATTATAATATTAAGTTATATTTTTGTTAAATAGGTAAACAGATATATCTATTGTTATTAAGTGTTTAAGTAAATTTGCATGCTCTTTGTCCATTCGACTAAGATTATTTTAGTTGTAACTATTGCTTATGAAGTATTATTGAGTAAATAAATTAGATATTTGAAAGACTAGAGGTATGCAGCTTATATTTAAAAGAGAATTCATGTTTTTGATCTCTGCTCAGAATTATGACCTTAACAAATTTATTTCTATGTATAAATAATCTCGACCATAAAAAGCCGGACAGCTGTAAAAGCAAGGTCTAGTCGAACTTTAGTCCTTTCACCATATTCTGCAGAGGAAAGAAATTTGGTAAAACATATTACTTAACGAATTTCATGAGTACTAAATAGTGTTTGTTAAATAATTTATATTAAAGATATTTTTTTTAGTTTGCAATGAAGTTGTAATTTTTTTTTGTTTATTCCTAAGCCTTTTTTAAGGTATAAAAGTTTTATTTTTTTGTAAAATTTTTACATAGTGTTACTACTTTAATATAACTTTTCTTTTCCTATTATTGTTTTATTTGAACATCTTAGTATAGTTTCCTTTTTATACAACTTCAACCAGATTTGATTGCCATGGTAGCAGAACAGTAAGTCTGCAGTAGCTCGAGTATATATTTATAAATATTTGTAATTATATACAATACAATAGAATATAAATAAACAGGCCACTCTAATGATGTTGTAGAAGGCTTAATAGGAATTGTACATTGTTGATTGAAATTGTGTGTGTTGTGTATATGAATTATTGTGTTGGGTTACTGGTAACCCTATAAAGAATAAATAAATGAACATTGCTTTTACACAAGTACTTTGTACAAATTAATCAACTTCACAGGATATATTCGGCCTTATTAGAATACGAGTAGTAAAAATACTAGTCTAGTTTTTATATTATCAATAAAATATATTTTATAATAATTAAGTTTTGCCGCTATTTAAACCCTTGCTTAAGTTTGATAAAAGTTGTCTTCTTTTTAAAGTCCGTTGTGTGAATTGATACATAATCATCCAATGTAAATTTGAGCTCGCGATTTACAACACACTTCTTAACCTATCTGACAAGTTAATACAAAAACTATCGCGGCGAGCTGTAAGAAGGGGTCTCCACCGATTTCTATCGAACGAGCGCAATTCAAAACGCTTTTTTTTTCGAATTGTCGATACTTTGCTGACCGGGAAAGGTCTTAAACATAACCGGGTGGAAGGTGCTCAGCCCGCAATTTATGAGATTGGTGGCAATACAAGAGCACCCCTGTGGGCACGACCTCGACTTGGACCGTCAGTCAAAATACGCAACCTAAGTGTGATCTACTAGCGTTTCAGAAGCGACTACCTTGAGAAGAAACGCCGAAAGAAACTCACGGCAGCGTCGGAGTGTAACAGCGTTATTTAAACGACAGTTGACAGAAATCCTTAATTGTCGTCGTTAGCGAAGCCGATGTCGTGGTATGAATCTAGTGCATGAGTGTACCTCACTGTTTTTCGGATCTGCGGTTATTAGGGCCGCGGTAATTGATCATTGATTCGAAGTCTGTCGCTCTTCGGTTCTATAGATTGCTATTCGAGAACATGAGTCGAGTTTTTTACCAGAAATTACATTTAATTTTTTTTACAAAAATAATAGCCTTTTGAGATGGTGCATATCTCTGTGTAAAATCCATGTATTTTATTTTTCCACAAATCTGATATTTTTAAATGCATTGCATCACTTATGCGCTCGTGTTTTTGATAACGTCGATTGACCGTAAACCCTGTTCAATATTTTCAGCGCTTTTGCATTTGTAATGCAAAATTTGAGACAGACCACTCAATATTTTATCCGTTTTAAAAATGATGATAAAATATGCTGACAAAATGGAGTACTAGAAACTAAATCATAAATGACGATCACACTTCACGCGTTTATAGAAAACAAAAATATTCAACAGTTTTTTAATCAAGCTTTTTAAATAATCGAACCCCGGTGGTTTCTTGACTGAATGAATGTAAATTTAAATAAAACAGAAATAGTTTCATTTCGTATATTTAGAAAAATATTGATTAATTTAAACGATAATTAAAAATAGTTAAAAAATTAAACTAAATCTTGAACCTAGTAGTTATATTACATCCCTATTTAAGTATATGAGCCAAAAAACTGGTCATACTGTTAACCAAAGAGAATATAATAATACTATTAACTTCATTTGGTAGACTAAGAAAGTAAATTAGAACATATCTTATGTAACACGCGGATAAAATTAGTGCAAAAACAAACGCGCGTTAAATTTTTATTAACTGAACACAGTATTAGTCCCTATATATACCCTTTCACCCAGAGATGAGCAAAATGTAATCAGATTAATGATTACCGTTTACAAAATATAATTATAGTTTCGTTAATTTGTCATCACGACTAAAATAAGTCCCTTTAAAAATAATTATAAAAAAAAATGGTATCATTAATTTGTATGCAAGTGAATATTTATTAGTGTATAAAATATAGGCAATATTTAATCATATGTTGTAGATGGCGTAGGGGAAATAATAACTTCTGCAGAGTTTCCACCTTTTTCCTTTATTTCGCACTTGCTATACAATTTTTAGTACTTGCTAGGTGATTAGAGTATCGAATGTCCTGATACTTGAAATGTCATGGCTTTACACCGTTGTTTGTTTACATTGTTATAATATTGGCTATATTGCTGACATTAGATTTTAATAAATCTATACTAATATTATAAAGCTGAAGAGTTTGTTTGTTTGTTTGTTTGAACGCGCTAATCTCAGGAACTACTGGTTCGAATTGAAAAATTCTTTTTGAGTGGAATAGACCATGTATCGAGGAAGGCTTTAGGCTATATAACATCACGATGCAATTATTAGGAGCGAAGAAATAATGGAAAATGTGAAAAAAACGGGCAAAATTATTCATCCTTGAGGGCTTCCATTGCGTGCGCTGCAAAAACGGTTCAAGATACCAAAAATATATGTATTAAAGAATTATTCCTCTTGAAATGATCTAAAAAAATGTCCGCGACAGTATATGTCTATCTTTTAAGATTAAGTCACTAGAACCGTTTTTATGGTAAACAAATTTGGTCGAAATTAATGCATTATTTGTTAAGAGTTGTATCAACGTAATAATATTAATCTTTATCCAAATAAATGTTTTGTTGATTAAGAGTATTTAATTGTGAACAAAATTGTCTTTGACATCACTTAATTTCAATGAATATCTTAGAAGATATTACAAAACCTTACATAGCAAAACAACGTTTGCCGGATCAGCTATAGTGTCTTGATAACCGCGAAACTCGAGCACGGCTGAACCGATTTGACTGATTTTTTTTTTTGTTGTGTTTGTTGAAGTCTGGGGAAGGTTATAACAGAGAGAAGATTTTAAAAAAATATCTGAAAACGTCTAAAAACAACACTTTTCTATATTCTCATACAAAAGATTTGCTATAAGTCAATTTGAACTTTAACACCATAGCATAAAGTTTAAATGTTAGTGGACGGGTTCCGGGAAGGCAAAACAATTATTGAGTGACGTATAAATATTAATGTCAATATTTGTCAATTTTTATACATATAGCATTAAGGCCAGGTTCCTTCAAACAATTTTCAAAAAACAGCCGACAGGCCAATAGCTATTAACATTAAAAAAAACAATGTGACTTTGTTTTAGAGAAATAGGGCAGAACAAGGTCTGCCGGGACAGCTAGTTAATTATATAAAATAAAGGTCTATAAGACTAGAAGTTTTTAAATCTACAATAGTATCTAGTAACTCTTAAATAATGTCATATACTTTACAATTAAATAATATAACTCTAATGAAGTTGTGATATTTGCGTTATGTTGGTACTGAACATATGTATTCTATTTTAATTAACAACTCGTCTGTAAAAATATATATTACGTATATAATGTGATTTAGCATATGATTTTATGTTTTAACAGAGATTATATCAGGTTTTGAGACTTAGGAACATAGTTTTTAGTTAGCAAATTACAAGTACTTCCATCGTGAAATTATTCGTCCAAAAACAGTAAGAGTATGACTATTAAATATAATATTTTATTCTAAAAATCATAATAACAATCAGCTTATTAATTTAATATTTTTATCGAGATATTTAAATAATAATAATAATTACTGCCGTCTGATGTTAGTGTTGCTAGCTCCTTTAATAGGAGGTAATATACTATCATTAATTATTGGCGTCTATTAATAGAGTTGCCAGCTCCTTTAACACATACTAATGATGCAAAATGGAATTGTAATCTTTTTTCATTAACCTGATTACGTTTTGCTCGTCTATGCTTTTATCTCTATTTCCTAGTTGACAAAAATTGTTCACTAATTTAGCTCATGTTCAAATCGATAACAAAGTATGATTTATTATTTTCTTATTTTCAAATGTTGATATATACTCACAGAGATAAAGGTGTGAAGGAAGTAGAGTATTTTGTAACACGCTGTGAATAGAATTTTCTGATTATGTTTCATTATTATATATCTTGATTAATTAATATCCAAGAATATGCTAAGCCCCAGATTTTGTCAACTTGAACTTGGCTCAACAAATACTAATACGAAAGTCTCTATTATATAATCAGTTGCTTGTCAAAACCGAAATTATATCCTGAATAAATTCTAAGGCTGACATTTTAGACGCAATTTTAAGTCGGCTTAGACTTTACTAAAACATTACAATTTATATTACTCAATGAAAGTGAAAGGATTTATTAAGTCACTGATTTCGTTAACATAGACTTCGCTTTGCGAATACTATGGCTATACTCAAGTTCCTATTATATATTCAATTTTTGGTTAAAACGAATTTCATTTTTGAGAACTTTACTATGCAGCTTTAAAGCTTTAAAGCAGAGTCTATGAATCGTAAAGTAAAAATAGCGTCTATAATCTGAGCCTAAGAACGCGTTCCTTAATTATCGTCGAAATATTCTGTTTTAATCAATCAAAGCAGACAGAATTCTCGGAATCTCCATATACACACAAAGCATAGAGCATGTTATTACTAGAATTATTGCCAGAAGCAGGTACTCCAGAGTGACGTGGCGACGTAGACCCTCCATGAAAGGGAAATGATTGGTGCCAGTAATTGAAGACCTGCAATCAGTATTATAATATACTAGCTGACCCGGCAAACGTTGTTTTGTCATATAAGTTATTTCTAGGTGATAATTGATCAGTTGGGAAGAAAAATGATTAAATTACCAAAATGGCTATTAAAAAATAGGGGTTGGTGATAAAAGGGTACAAAATTCGGGTTGTGTGTATTTTGTAATGCCACATTATAGAAAAATAAAAACGAAAAATATTGTCCAAAAATAAAAAATAAAAATGTTAAGGGTGAACAACCCTTATCACTTAGGGGTATGAAAAATAGATAGTAGCCAATTCTCAGACCTACTGAACATGCATATAAAATTTGGTAAAAATCGGTAAAGCCTTTTCGGAGCAGTAAGGTAACTAACATTGTGACACGAGAATTTTATATATATAGAGATTAATAAATATGCTCATTTAATAATATTACAATACATGGCTACACTATATATATATATTTTACACTGGCTCGACATAGTAACTACAGAGTACCTGATGGTAAGTACAGTGTAGTCCAAAAACGAAAGGATGAAAATCCATTGATAGTCTACATCAGCATGCCGGCCCACATATACCACGACTGAAGGTCTCTAGGTATATGAGCTTCTGGATATGCACAAGCTGATTCCGAAACGTGACAAGCCGAAACTAGTCACTATGACGGACTTTACACCCATGTACTGTGGTCGCGATCCAGATGGGCACCGACACCCTACCACCTCGCTGCTGCTCGTTTAGCACTACCCAGGAGCCACGTGTAGGGAAACTAGGGTAAAGCCTACGGACGCGACCAGCTTCGACTCGCAAAATACCTTTCGGTGTGAGCAGAGAAACATTGGTATCCACTTTGCGCTTATATCTCGTGCGTAGGGTGACCAGTAGCGCAGTTGATCGCCGTTCTCACAGACCTAGTACACGTCACATTTCTATTAGATGCCGGTTTCCTCACGATGTTTTCCTTCATAGCCACCACCAGCAGCCACCGGTTTCTGACTGAAACGACGTCTCAATGGCTACCAGGCCAGGATATATCGCTCAGATTACACTCGTATGTAAATGCGTTCGATGGAGGCTGCTTGGTCGCGCGTTCGACACCGAATCAAACGCGTGCTTTTAGTGTCAACCTTGTAAAATTGGATGA
Organism: Automeris io; assembly: GCA_036320925.1. Lineage (NCBI taxonomy): Eukaryota > Metazoa > Arthropoda > Insecta > Lepidoptera > Saturniidae > Automeris > Automeris io. Next base: position 443,705 of record JAUDJH010000036.1, read on the forward strand.
CTCGGTTGGGCAACACACGTGCGTTTTCAGCGCGCCGAATCGTGGCTCGATCCTCACACGGAACTAATATTATTTGCGTTTTGCTTTATTGTAAGTTGAAATCATACCGGCCTAGAGGTTTAGGTTCTGGGATGGGAATTACTGGTAATAATACGGCTTCATCCACTGGCTGTAAGATTAGCTCCAAATCTATCATACTCTGAAACAGACATAGTTTGAATTAGGGATGTAAGGGAGGCAGTTTTATAGGAACCGGAGTCGGAGTCGGAGTTTTTAAATTTGATTTATCGGAGTCGGAACGTGACGGCAGAATAAAATAGTTTTATTAAGGGACAAATAAAAACATTATTCAGTGAACCTTTTTAATTAGAAAGTGATAAATTTACACAGGCAAAGAAAATAAAAATTGCTGTGTTTCTTATTAACATTTTTCATTAAGAATGCACAAATTAATTCAAATTTGCTCCAGGGTTGTTTTTGTGTTAATTTCTATTTAACTTAATTTAATGTAAATATAAAATAAAAAAGATCTTTCAATAATAAATTAAAATGTACATTTATGAAGTTCTAAATTTAATCATTTTAATCATAATTTTTAACCTAAATTTTTAAAAATGGGATCTTTTAATTATGTAGTACTGATTATGTGATTACATATAAAATGAAATCAAATAAATTGACTACAACAGTGGTGGTGACCTCCGATGAATACCTCCCATTAAAAAGTTTCGGAACCGAAGTCGGAACCGGAGGTGTAATAACAATCGGAAGTTCCGACTTATCGGAGTCGGAGTCGAAGCTCCGTAACATCCCTGGTTTGAATATTATAGTTTGAGGGTTCAACAAAGTTGTGCGAGAAAGGTAAACAGTGTGAGGATGCGTGGCGTGACTGTAAAGTAACAGAGGTTTTAGCTTTAGCTATTTTTTGACTATTTGTGAGGTAATTTTAATAATCTCCACAGGGTTTTTTTATACTGGCTCGACAAAGTGACTACATTGTACCTGATGAAAAGCAGACTGTAGTACACGAATGACAACGACGCTAAGGGAGGAAAATCCATTGACAGTTGCCATCGCCATGTCAGCCCAGTGTAAAAATTGTACTATAAACTTTTTCTATTAAATAAATCCATATAATTGAGGATTTCTAAATCACCATATAAATGTGGTGCCTAAATCCGTAGTTCATCTAGAATAACTCAGATGTGTTAGAATGGGACTGACATGGTCAGCCTGATCCAAAGTTCCAAAAAAGATATACTAGCCAGGATTCAAATCTACGACCATTTGCGACACCGCGCATGGATACGGTTCTATTCTATTTTAAATTTGTGTTTCAAACTTGGACATTAAAGTTTTTTTTTAATTAAATAAACTAACCGTGTTAAGATCACCTGCTTGTAGCCCCGGAGTGACCAGTGGCCACCAGGCTCGTATGGATCTTGTGGAAAAGAGATTAATTTTCCTCTCTTTTTCATTCCTAGACGAATAGTGTTGTTCGAAAAGTGATGCTCCAGATAACGCGTTTAAATTTAGCGACAGGGAGGCTGAAAATTCATAAAATTAATTAATGAACTTCTTAAAACACTGTGATTAAAAATTATTTAAATAAATATTCGATTTCACTAAAAAAATGCAATAACATTATTTAATAACCAAAAATATAATTAGACAATCGTAAGTTATTTAAGACTAGCAGCCTATCACGGCTTCGCACGGGCATAATAATATAATAAAAGAACTCCCTTGACTCCCCTCTCGTACCTCTTCAACGCATAGCTAGCCGAGCGGAGTTTTATCTATTATTTAAACTCGTTTATATCTTTTAAATGGAATATCCGAATCGAATCATTTAAAAGGTGATATGATGAAGGTATTGAAGTAGTCTTAAATAATGATTTATTTATTTTGATAAGGATCAATACCTAGGTACGAATAAAGAGCCTTTTCTAGCGGTGGTATTTTAATAAAAAATAAATAATAAAAGGACGTTTATTGTGACGTAACTATAAAAGATAGAGACATGCTGTCGAGACATTTTTTATAGATAGTGATGTATCCTGAAAAATTGTTATACATCATTTTGTTCTATCATTAATAGTTTTCGCAACGCACGCGATTGAAGGAAGTTTTTTGTTTATTTAGTTACACCTTGGGTTAGATTATTCAAGTTTTAGCAAGCATCCCTAATTTTATGAAAATGAAACATAACCTATGTCACTCGGGAATAGTGTAGCTTGCCAACGGTAAAAGAATTTTTGAAATCGGTCCAGTAGTTTCGGAGCCTATTCATTTCAAACAAACAAACAAATCTTTCCTCTTTATAATATTAGTATAGATTAGTATAGACATAGAAAAGGAATTTATGAAATCTTACGCATAGAATTGTTAGTGTCGTGTTGCGAAATGTTTTCTTCAGAAACTTGTATATTAAGTATTGGAGCCGTAAGTTCTTCAAACTCGATGAATGGACCTTGCTCTTTCTTCACCAGCTTTTAATACAAAACAATAATGTAGGTCCTTTCATTTAATCTTAATCCCGACAACTCTATACACTTGTTTGGTTTGATGAGTTCGGAAATGGCTCAAGTACATTGTGTTATTCTCATTCTTTGGTCGTAACTCATTTAGTCTGTTTTTTTTTCCGAATTTACGCGTTTTGTTGACCGGGAAAGGTCTTCACAAATTAACCGGGCAGGTGGGCGAACACTGAAGGTGCTCAGCCAGCAATTCATGGGTTGGGTGGCAATGCAAGGGCACCCCTGTGGGTACGAACCTTAACTTGGACCGCCAGCCAAAATACGAAACCTAACGGTGATCTACTAGCGTTTCGAAAGCGACTACCTTGAGAAGAAACGCCGAAAGAAACTCAAGGCTGCGTCGGAGTGTAACTGCGTCTTTTAGACGACAGTTGACGGATCTAATTTAGTTTGGCATGACAACGGCGACTATTTCTACAAAAGCAGGTCGCCGTTTTTGGACTCATGTGCTGATTTAGAGGGGGAGAGGCAAGCGGGGTCCATGCCCCGGGTGCCATATTCCAGGGGCAGGAGACAAGCACATAACCTAGCGTACCCACAGAATAATATATCTAAAAAAAACTGGGCCAACCTATCCATGAAAAATTGTCTGAAAAGAACAAGCTGACGTTGACGTTAGTTAAAAGTTAACTCAAAAGGCTCATAAGATATCGTTACCATTTCTTAAAAGATCGTTTATCGTGATTGTTTCGCTTCTTATACGTTCAGTGATATTTAAGTTTTCACAAACTTGTTGAACATAAAATCTCGATTCTATCTCTCTAAAATTGTACGGTAGCTTTTTTTAATGGATTAATCCATATAATTGAGAAGCAAAGGTTAAAGAACTGGCGATGCAGAAAGTAATTTTGACCCGCCTCGATAATTTTCAATATCTGAGGCAGCTTGGACTCCAATATGCTTTCAAGATGCGATAAAAGAATTTTGCTGTAAATTAATCTCAATAAAGTCTCGCACACTCACACCCCAGCCGGGACGAATTGATTTTAAAAGTACATAAGAGGGTAGGTTAATACAAGATTCATAGCGCGATGTAGTTCGCAGAGACAGAGATGGGCAAAATGTAATCTGATTAATGATTGGGAGTCGAAGCTGCTCGCGTTCGTAGGCTTTAGCCTAGTTTCCTTACATGTGACTCCTGGGTGGTGCTAAATGAGCAGCAGCGAGGTGATATGGCGTCGGTGCCCGTCTGGATCGTGACCACAGTGCATGGGTGTAAAGTCCGTCATAGTGACCAGTTTCGGCTTGTCGCGTTTCGGGATCAGCTTGTGTATATCCAGTAACTCGTATACCTGGAGGCTTTCAGTCGCGGTATATGTGGGCCGACATGCCGATGTAGACTATCAATGGATTTTCATCCTTTGATAGTCGCTTTCGTTTTTGGACTACACCGTACTTACCATCACGTACTCTACAGTCACTATGTCGAGCCAGTGTAAAAAAAAGATTAACGATAAAAAAAGGTATTCGTAATTTTAATTTTATTGCTCTGTAATCGTGTTTAAATCCCTTCAAAACATTAAAGCGTCATAAATGTATATTCAATTGAGGATGCCATAGTGTTTAAAATAAATGAGCAAAATGCAGTCATATCATTGATGAAAAACGCAAAATGTAATCGTAATCATTTTTCCTTAATCTGATTACATTTTGAATATCTATGCGCAAAGAAAACTAGTTATAAGTTCAGCTAAGCGAGAGAGCCCCTTACCTAAGTTATTCTTATAACGAATACAATTACGTTTTGTGTCAAACAAGAATCAGCCACAGACCTTAATTTAATTGCAGAATAGATATAAGTACATGTGAATCTCTCAGTAACCTGCAACTGTACCTTGCCTGCAGTATGTTGATATTGGAAGTGGAAGATCGTCTGCCAATTGGAAGTTCCGGTACGAGAACCGCTGCGAAGAATATCCTCGTACCTCTCGCTGCCGATCCACCTTTGAAACATCCACTGTCATACATATTCGTACAGGTTATGTATATCTTTAGACTTAAATTCTACTTAATGTTACGACCGCAGGGTAATAAGTCACCGGTTTTGAAAATGAAAATGTATTTATTTCGCCACAAATAAACGAAAAATCAGAATTTTAAAATGCAGCAACAAAAACAACACACAGAAACAAAAGAAAATACAAAACATATAAACATGGCGAAAATGGGACCTTCATCAGCCTAAAGCCTCAGAGGAAGCCTGCAGCGCTGATTTTCGTGAAGGGCCCCGGTCGTGTTACATCTTATAAGAATAATCAATAAACAATAAAAATACATATAGCTTAAATAATATATACGAGTGATACTAAAATAAACTATTACATACAATAAATAAATCGACTACCAGATGTATTAGTGATAGATACTACAGTAAAATATATGTATACCAAAAAAAGAGCAAAAGTATAAGTAAAAATAAATGAAATAGACCACGTGTAACTAATAGATTATTAAATAAATATCATTTTAATTCTATTTTTGAAAGCCAATTTAGATTTGGAAATTCTAAGTGGTGATTCTGCCGGACAATCGGTTTATTTATCGATGAGAGTGTACAATATGAGAACGTATTCGCAGAAATGTCTCGAAGCGCAACCGTGTCAATCTAATCTCAAGTAAATTCGCCGAAGGGTCCAAAAACCAGTCCATGAATGCTCTCAAAGTTCGGTCGTCAAAAGTCCAAACGCAGAAAAAGCCCTTTTTGATCGCTTGAGTTATCGCTCTGCCTCGCTGTTCAAATAACAACTGCGTTGTTACGGCATCGACCCGGTATGTATATCAGAATGTCAACCCTTCCGCATTTTCAAGAAAGATCTAGAACCTTATAGAGATTTTTGAGTCTTACGTTACTCGTAAATTAGAGAGTCGGTTTATCGATTTTTGTAATTCCACAAAGAACAGCAGTCTAATTAATATTCAGGTCACGACCTTGGACGGCTGGAGTACGTAGAGGCCACTCCTTTGACTATATCGACGTTCATTAATTGTTGCCGATTTGCTTGGAAGTTATCTTATTCTAACCAGTGTTTCAAGACAATCTATGCGTTTGAAAATCATAGTCGTGCGTGCCTAGAAGCCTAGAAATCTAGGGTTAAATTTTTATCCTAAATGTGTCTTAACATTACAGTCATAACTTTATAACTTATAAAGGATATATTTTGTGTAAATATTTTTATTCTGATTCGGCACAGTACATGATAGAAAGAAAAGTGTAATCCAAAAACAGAGTCGAGAGACTTCCTGGTAATAAGTGATCAGCAGATATGTCCTAACATCAGTTGCATTGTAGACACGATATAAAGCCAGTGTTAAAAAAAAATTGTATGTTAAAGCAATTGTAAAACTAAGTAATGTAATCAAAAGCTCGTATGGAAAGTCAGTCGATAGATGGCGCTACTACATGACGAAACATGTCCTTCAAATTTGTATGATGGTCAATAGATGGCGTTGTGAGAAGACGAGACGAAACCCGTTTTTCAATGTTGGCAAAGTACGTAAGATCACCGTTAGATGGCGATACAAGTCGAAATAAAGCCTATTCTTCAAATTTGGTATTGTTGGTAAAGTACGTACAATCTCCGGTAGATGGCGATGTTTCGGGACTAGGTGTTTTGATGCCTGAGGCGGCGTAATTAAATGTACCGAAATAAACAAGAGCTCTGTTGCATAAATGAGAAATATACGATGTAGAGAATAAAAAGTTTCGTTCCGACATATATAAAAATACAAATAAAAATGCAATATATGTTACAATTGGCTAAAGATCTTCGATAGCTATTTCCTGACAGTACAATTGAGGCAGTCTGCTGCCCCGATGAGAGAGAGGCTGCGTAAAGTGTCCGGCGTGCCACCCGTGAGAAAGAGTGAGCTCTTTACACCTACCCCTCTTAGAGAGGAAGTCTGTATAAGCTACTCGGTCCCAGAGCAACTAGACGAATTTAGTTCACCAAGTCCTGGTGGAGTGATTGGAACGACACACCGGGGGTTTTAGTTAGTAGGAGTCTGCTACTCCAGGGTCACTGCCCTCACAGAAGCCCTGATTGTCCTGTGTAGGATTTCCTCCTAGTTACCAAAAATATAAAAAGTATTAAATGCCAATATCCTGTGTAGTGATGATGCATTAAGGAGAAGTTAGCTCAGCAAATGCTAAGTAAGCATCTGAACCATCCAGCACTGATTTTATCTGACACCCATTTATTGTGACAACTCCGAGAAAACAGCGCGAAATGGAATATTAGAGGATAGATGCACCGCTCTGGACACTACATTAAAGTGTCGAAGGTAATATATATATATATATATATATATATATATATATATAAGTATATTACAGAACATATAGTCATTCAACAGGAAGATCTTCAGAGGAGGAAAAAAAACATCGTTGAAAAAAAATTATTTTAAGACGGCTGAGGCTCGATTTTTTCGCTACATATTTAGTAGTAGTTCATGATTATTTATATGGATTGGGTATGTGTCTTGCACGGCTTATTGCTTACGCCTTAAGGTGCAGCGGCGTTTGTTTCCCTTGCTGCGTAGTATTACTGATAGCCCATACAGTGACCTTCAACTCGTAATCCTGCACTTTCCGTGGCGTGATATCCACTGGCTGAGGTACTCGGTAACCTTGGTCGAGGGGGAATATCTCCAGCCACATTTGAATCTTACCCTGCAAGGGAAAATATAGTTCGTCTAGATGGGACCTAAGTAAAATGAAATTAAAATCAACGCTTTGAGCAGTAATGCTTTCACACTGTTTTCTATTATGGAATACTAGCTGATCCGGCAAACGTTGTTTTGCTATATAAGATTTGGAATATCTTCTAAGATGTTCATTGAAATTAAGTGATGTCAAAGACAATTTTGTTCATAATTAAATACTCTTAATCAACAACACATTTATTTGGATAAAGATTAATATTATTACGTTGATAAAATTCTTAACAAATAATGCATTAATTTCGACCAAATTTTATTACTATAAAAACTGTTCTAGTGACTTAATCTTAAAAGATAGACATATACTGTCTGGGACATTTTTTTAGATCATTTCAAGAGGAATAATTCTTTCTTACATATATTTTTCGTTTCTTGAACCGTTTTCGCAGCGCACGCAATGGAAGCCCTCAAGGATGATTATATTTCCCCATTTTTTTACACATTTTCCATTATTTCTTCGCTCCTAATAGTTGCATCGTGATGTTATTGAGCCTAAAGCCTTCCTCGATAAATGGTCTATTCCACTCAAAAAGAATTTTTCAATTCGAACCAGTAGTTTCTAAGATTAGCGCGTTCAAACAAACAAACTCTTCAGCTTTATAATATTAGTATAGATGTATCTTTAAATCAGGGGTCGGCAACCAGCGGCCCGTAAGCCTCTACGGTGCGGCCCGTGCAAGTAAGTGCCGTTCCACAGAACGCCGCACCCCAGACAATAAACACTCGTAGAAATAAGTTTCTATTTCATTGTTTTGTGTGCGCGAAAGCCGGAAATTCAGTTCAAGCAATCTTAGTCAGTAAAATGAGAGTAACAATAAATATTAGTCAAGCCAAAAGACGCAACTCCACCACACCAAAAAAAAAATTAATAATGTAAACGCACCGAATCCCTAACGCCACCTCGCGTACATCATTCTTCTTTTTTTCTTAACGCTCTCTCATTTTAAACCAAACGTCGCATCGCATTCTTTTTAAAACTTAATAACATCGCATCGCATCCTTTCATTATAATCGCATCGAATAATCCTTTCAAACTCGCAACACACAACACAACTTCTCAAAAACCATACTCCACATTCTCGTTAAAATATATACATAGTGAGTGGTTGTAAAGTGCCTGGAATACCGCTGCTCGGTAAGTACTTGATTTGTCTCAAATTATTGCAATTAACTTTATTATAAATCATCCCGCCTACGAGGGTGCATTTTGTGCAACGGCATAAGCCAATAACTTATCCCGGCCCGCGTAAATATGATTAAAAAACAAAACTTACTTTTATCTAAAAAAATGTGTTTATTAGATGAAATATGGCCCGCACCAATATACTCATAATATTTGTGGCCATTATATAAGAAAAGGTTGTCGACCCATGCTCTAAATATTAGTGAATATTCTTGTGACAATTGGTATAAGGTACCTGTGCCACGTGAGGCTTATCAGGGTTGTATAGGGATCTGGTTTCCACGTGCTCAGGTACCAGACTATGACCGCATAGAGGTATGGTTTGCCACTGGTGCAATGAATCAAGGCAAGCTTGCTCCTTGAGATCCGGTAACCTGGGGTTCCTTTGATCTGTGAAAAATGGGCGCCGTGTAAAACATCGCTGCATCAAGACGTGAACAATAAACTTCTTATAAAGTATTAAAAGGGAATTCCAAAAATTTCGTACAATATATCATTATACTAATTGTGCCCGCGGCTTCGTTCACGTGGAAATAGTACGTTTCTTATGATAATAACTATTTAAAGTTTAATTTTTTGTATAAATGAAACAAATACTTTTTAAATTGACATACATATATGAATCGATTGAAATAAAATTAACACTAAATGTTAAGTGAAGCTTTCCACAAATCATTAGTGAAATCGTATCTAAATCGATTAAGCCGTTTCTGAGATTAGTGGGCACAAATGCGTACAGATATGTGTATATTGATTAACGAATCTGAATGAGCGATTATGCGGTGATTTTTCATCGAGAAAATATTACATAGGTGACTGAGAACGGATTTTTTACATGTATGTTAAAAGTGGTAATAAAATAAAATATAAATAGAAAAAAAACAATAACATGTCGATGTAAAACATGATAGGGTTGCAATGATGGGTATATAATACTTTTTTTTCGGTAGGACAAAATGTTGTTGACCTCGAAACGTCTTTATAGCTTCACCGGGTGAGCATAAATATGTCATTAAAATAAATTATATGTGCTATATATAAAACCCCCAAAGGTTATACTGACCGTATCCTCTGTGTGTGAACTGCAGACCATTGAGGAGGACAGTCCCTGGAACAGGGTAGGATGGCGGCGCCAGGCGATTGGCAGAACACAGTTTCTCCAGGATAGCGGACGGTTTCTCCACATCTCGCCATTTTCTCACACCTGCTCTGGATACAATGGATACGTTATACAAGTCCCGGTATCATAGTCAATTCTTCTCTATTATACAACTGTTCGAGATTATATTTCGTTACTTCGAGCTTAGAAGTTTCGAATTCGAGGTTATATTCGTTATTATTAATTTATAGGCGAACGCTTGACCTCAATCACACCTGGTGGAAGGTGAAGATGAGTCCGATAGTGAACCGCGTCCGCCCAACAAATGCCTATTCACTCTTCTCTTAAAGACTCCCAGGTCATAAGATCGCGGAAAGATGGCCGCTGGAAGCATATTCCACTCATTAGCCGTTCACATGATGAATGTAGAAGCGAATCTTCTCGTGCGGATATAAGGAACATCCACCACATACGGATGGTATCCGACACGATGTCTAGTGCTATTTATAGTGTTTGTGTGATTATGCTGGGAACTACTACATCAATTTAGATGAGACTTTGGTAGTATTAGTACAAATTAAAAATATGTCTGATTGATGTCTGGTGATTTTCACCAGTAGATAGAGTGTTCTCGCCAGGTTTATGGGAAGTATACGGATACCCAGGCCCGGTGAAGGCGAACAGAGGACAAAGTTTGGACCCTGGTGGTTTTAGTCGGTTCAAGTCCGACACACCGAGAGAGTAGCCCTCTCCACACCCCTGACGGTCCGAAGGGATTTCCACCGAGTTAACAAAAAACAAGTAGAGAGTGATTGACGAGGAAAGATTTAGTGTATAATTTGTATAATTGATTGAAATATGACGATAACTGTTGACAATGTCGGAATAAACTATTATAAAAGGAGAGGAGAGGAAGGCAGGGAGACGGGATTGAGGTAGGATGTTTATCTAAAAGTTAGCGGAAGTTCACCAGGTCAGCTAGTTAAAGCATATTTTAAAACTAAAGATCAGGATATGCTTAGAGTTTGCTTTGTTATGGAATGCTTGGTTGTTCAAGGTAGAGTGGATGGAGTCAAGTCTCGTAGATCTCTTCTATATATAATGGACCAGATCAAAGTCTTGAATAGCACGTCACGTAAGGAGTACGCTCGGCAAGTTTCAGCGGGGACAAATGGAGACCTGAAGTGCTGCGTGCTTCCACTAACATACATGACCATAAATGCTTTGCTAAGAGCAAATAAAGAAGAAGAAGAATATTAAAATTAGCAGAAAAATGTTACATGTTGGATTATAAGTTCTGAGAGATCTTAGGAGCCAAAAAACAGCTGTAATACAGTGTTAAAAGAAATCGTGTGTTTAAGAGAAGCTTAAGAATTTAATTAAAAAAAAAAAATACAAGGTTACATTTCTCCGAAATATATTTGAGTTAATTATTGAAGAATTAGGTGAATGTGTATCATTTCCCCTGCCATCTAATGGTAAAATAATATGTACTGTAACTCAATATGCGTACTTTTCCAAGATAGGTATAAAATGTTTATCGTGCATATCGAGATTCCGGTGTATTGTGATATATAACACTCACGAGTAATAACCCAAGGACAGGGGGAGTCGTGCTCTATGCTTGCTGTAGATCCTGTCTTCTAGGTCGAGGGTAGTGGAGCCGATCAGCTCATCGCGCGACATCGCGTCGCGGTCGTACAGCGACACCTTTAGCATGTAGTCTTCGGGTAGCGAACACCGGAACTCGTACACTCTGGGGGATAGCATCAGCTCCGATGTGATGACTGTTTTTAGCATCTAGTGTAGGTTGGTCAGTGTTGGTATGTAGGTACGTTGCTTAGGTATGAGGTGTAGTTGTGTAAGGGTAGGTCTGTTGCTTAGGTATGAGGTGTAGTTGTGTACTTATAGGTACGTTGCTTAGGTATGAGGTGTAGTTGTGTACTTGTAGGTACGTTGCTTAGGTATGAGGTGTAGTTGTGTAAGTGTAGGTACATTGCTTAGGTATGAGGTGTAGTTCTGTAGGTGTAGGTACATTGCTTAGGTATGAGGTGTAGTTGTGTAAGTGTAGGTACGTTGCTTAGGTATGAGGTGTAGTTGCGTAAGTGTAGGTACGTTGTTTAGGTATAACGTGTAGGCGTGTAAGTGTAAGTGCTTAGTTAAGGTATATGAAAAGAACCACGCGAGTGTACGACACAACAGTTTTACTGTTGGTTTCTAACAAGAATTATAAAATATTCCAATTCTTAGTTCTGTCATGTTATTACACTGAGGATTGGTCTTCTGACCAGTGTCATACCTATTTTTTAAGCGATTGGGCCCTTTAAAATAAATGGTAAGAGATGTTTGAGCAGGTTGGTATCTTGGCAGTAGCTATTGATGAACAGTGATCAGTTCCTAAATGGTTGCGTTTGTTTTTTGGACTACATTGTGATACAGTTTAGTTACTTTGCTCGACTGAAATAAATTGATCTGCATTACAGCAAAGGAAATATACTTCCTTTAAGGATTTAAATGTTGCCGCTATTCGCGCGGCTGTATGTGAAAAAATCTATGCCTGTAGAATTTGCTATAAACTGTGGATATCGGATTGTCGATTGTGACAGAGTATCGGCCGTGGTGTGTTTTGAATTTAAATAAAGCGTTGTTATTAATGTACGATAAAAGTCATAAAAAAAAATTAACATAATTGTTGTTTCTTTGATTTTTCAGTTATAGTAATATAAATAATTATATATAAATTGTAAAAACCGTAAAAAAATGTAAATTAAATAAAAACTTCGATTTTACAGAGCAACATCAGAGTTTGTTTTTTATAAACCGTTGAAGATAGTTAAGTAACGTATATATGTTTAGACAAAAAACATTGTACTAAATACAGAAATCTTTATATGACAAGGGTATATAAAAAGTTGTATCTTACTTTCCAAAAACTGGGTTGATGGAGTTCGCAACATAGGCAGTCCTGTCTCCCAAATGCTTGTCACCACACGAGATGACCACATAGGGGTCCAGTTTGCCAGTGAAATCCTTAGCAGTAAGGTTCAAGCCCTTTACCACGTACACCCTGATGAGGAACTTCGCCGGCGCATTGGACGGGTGCTCGCTGAAGTATCTGCAACCACAAAATAACGTGGAAGTCCTATTAGAGCGAGCAACAACCATAAACCACAGTATCTAGGAGCAGAGCCCGTGATTCTGACCGCTTTGGCCAGTCATGTGTCCAGTTACATGATCATTCCGTTTATACGCAGCACTTTCATATCATCGAGTCATGGAGTCGAAGCTGCTCGCGTCCGTAGGCTTTACCCTAGTTTCCCTACACGTGACTCCTGGGTGGTGTTAAACGAGCAGCAGCGAGGTGGTAGGGCGTCGGTACCCGTCTGGATCGCGACCACGGTACATGGGTGTAAAGCCCGTCATAGTGACCAGTTTCAGCTTGTCGCGTTTCGGAATCAGCTTGTGTATATCCAGTAGCTCATATACCTAGAGACCTTCAGTCGTGGTATATGTGGGCCGACATGACGATGTAGACTATCAAAAGACTTTCATCCTTTGATAGTCGCTTTCGTTTTTGGACTACACCGTACTTACCATCAGGTACTCTGTAGTCACTGTGTCGAGCCAGGGTAAAAAACAAATCTTTTGCAAGGCCACCAACGGAATAGCAACAAGTAAGCTGTCCGTTTTATGCCACCATTTGGTAACTACCACTTATTATCACCAAGCTAACTGGTCACTTGATAGAAAAGGTTGTTGCCTCTGGACACTGCATTACCATTAGCGTCAGCATCCTTATCATGTTACCGATATTAAACACGCTTTCCTTCTCTTTTTGATGAACTTGCTGTTATAGTTTCAGGTCAAAAGGCGCAAGTAGTCCGTTTCGCAGCTTTAACGTGCGCAAAAAGAACGTTCTATCAAACTGTCTAACCGAAGTACCGCATTCTTTTTGTCTACAGAACAGCCAAATAACAAAATGGAAAACGAACAGATAAATAATTCTTCCAATTTGATATCTATCATTAATACCATCATCAGGCAATTGTCTATTATCTCATTGTTTAGTTTCAATGAAACTTATATCTTGTTTCTTATCTCTAGTGAATGTTTTTTTAATCCACTGCTGAATATAAACCTCTCTTCAAAAGAGTCATCGAGTCTTGCCTTCAACTCTTCTTCGATTACCGGTAACTTTGCAAGTCATCGTTTTCTTTGCTAGGCTTTTAGATTCACGGTTTCTCCTTTAGAACCCGCCTGCTCCAGTGACCATCGTTTCTTCAGCATGTGGCCAGCCTACTGCTACTGTGGCAATCGCTAGGTCGACCTTTTTCGATCACTGATGTTCTCTGTCGAATAGTTTAATTTCGAATTTGGTGTCCATGTTATTAAAATCAGATTTAAGGTTATCACTTACCCCTGAGCAAGATCGAGCCCATTGGTACTCACTGCCATAGCATCAGAAGGAGGAGGCCATTTGTAGATAGCTATCCCTGCCTTTAGGTAACCGCATTGTAAGAGAGCATCTAGCTCCGGCATGCCGCATTTCTTCCCATTATAAAGCTTCAAGGTCGAACACCAGTCCTTGAACTTTGAAAACTCCGGTTGCGTTTCCAATTCCGACTCGTAAATCTGACGAGCAATTTTAATAATTATTATCACTACTGTGACGTGAATGATTCTAGGTTCGAATCTCGGCACGCACACCTGTGGATATTTCAGATTAAGTAAGGAGTTAGACCCAAGATACTCATTGCTGAAGGAAAACATCGCGAGGAAGCCCGCATGGTGACTAATAGAAATATCATGTGTACTGGTGCTCTGAGAACGGTGATCAGCTGCGCCACTGGCCAAGTTAAGCACGACATTTACGTGCGAAGTGGATACACCCACTAATGTATCTCTGTTCACGTCGAAAGAGATACAGCTTGATGATATATCATTCTTATTCAATACACTATTTAGTCTTACTAATCGAGTATTTTAAGTCTTAACTAGCCCCTCTCGCCTGGTGAAGTTCTAGGGGCCTTTCCCGGTAAATGGATTGAGAGTTTGATTCACGATGTATCATTCCAATCACAGAAGGCGTGGAGTTAGCCCAAAAATCCGACCACGACTGATTCCAATGATTGGTTATCTGGGAAGGGCATATACACCTCAGCGCACATAGCACGTCCTTGTTCTATAAATATTACGTGTTGCAGACATATATTTTAAAGTAAATAAACATGTGGATTTACGGAAGAAGGCCCCAGGCTCAAGTCACCAGCAGTTCAAAGCCCAGAGAGAAGAACTTCCTTATAATAATTGTTCCAAGCATATTCCGGGATTTGAATATACTCGTCCATTCTCGCCGTTTGCACTTGGGTGCTTACAACACCTACCTACTCAGCCAATTTAACCAATTAAATAGATAAAAGCACTAACTGTTATTTTATCAGGAAAGTGTCCTCCATCGTAGTCCTGTAGGAAAGTCATATTATTGTCATGGCGTGTTTTTACTTGCCGATATTAGTAAAAATTATCGGTACCGATTAAGGTTTTCCGAATTATTAGCCCTTTGTGTCACGGTGGCACTCTCAGAGTGCCATCTATTTTAGAACAATTTTCTGAGCAATTTCGACCGAATTTTCGATATTTTTTTTTTGGTGTTTTAGCATCAATTATATATTCTAGAATAAGAATTGATGAAATCATGGATGATTTTGCTTATGCACGTAAACAAACCTTAACAAATCGCAAAATGGTTCTGGAGGAAATTCATTATCTCCAGAAGTTTTCGAAGTACACATTTTTTCTTACGTGGGATTAGATCAAAATTTTGTACTCCGGAATTTTTGGGGTCGCTTGTTACGATTCCACCCTAAAAAACTTAAAATTTAGTGCCAAATATCATGCGGTTAGAATGAATTTTTGCATTTTCGGTCCGCCATATTGGATCAGCCATTTTGAATTTTGAAATTTTGAGGGTGAAATCGTATTAAACGACCCCGAAAACCCCGGAGAGTCAAATATCATGCGGTTTGATTTAATTTTTGAATTTTCGGCCGCCATATTGGAAACACCATTTTGAATTTTAAAATTTTGAAGGTGGAACCGTTATTAGCGACCCCGAAAATCCCCGAGTACTAAATTTCAAGCCATTTAGACTAAACAAAAAATGCGTGACACAAAGTATTAACACATTGATCCGTTCTAAGTATCCTCATTATGTAATCGATATCGATAATAAGGCTACTTTGACTTTGCTTAGACTTTGCTCAGATATAGTATGAGACTGACGATCTGCTGCGCTACTGGTCATATTGAGCAGAACATATAAGCGCAAAGTGGATACAGCCACTAATGTATTTCTGCTTGCCCTGATAGAGATATAGCTTGATGATATATTATTATTATCCACTAGCTGCCCCGACAGATCTCGTTCTGTCATAAGTTAATGGCCTCTCGCGGTCTCATAGAAATAAAATAATATTCAAAGACTTTAGTAATACCTAATTTGATGATATTTTTATTGTAATGCGTTAAGGTACATGATATTTTTTGTTTGATTATTTGGCGCGTAAATTATTATCTTCGTTTGTATCACTTTTGTATGATTGACGTCAAACGTTTGAAGCCGGTGACAAAGGGGTTTGTATGAGAAAAGAAAATTGTTGCTTTTACAATTTTCCTCGAATCTTTTACTTTTTTCTCTCCATAAGAACCTTCCTCAGAATTCATCAAACACACCAAAAAAGAAATCACACTAATTGGTCCAACCGTTCTCGAGTTTCCACTTAGCAACACATTTAGCGATTCATTTTTATTTATATATGTAGCTATGGTATATCTATACTATCTATACTAATATTATAAAGCTGAAGAGTTTGTTTGTTTGTTTGTTTGTTTGTTTGAACGCGCTAATCTCTGGAACTACTGGTTCGAATTGAAAAATTCTTTTTGAGTTGAATAGATCATTTATCGAGGAAGGCTTTAGGCTATATAACATCACGATACAACTATTAGGAGCGAAGAAATAATGGAAAAAGTGAAAAAAACGGGGCAAATTATTCATCCTTGAGGGCTTCCATTGCGTGCGCTGCGAAAACGGTTCAAGATACCAAAAATATATGTATGAAAGAATTATTCCTCTTGAAATGATCTAAAAAAATGTCCACGACAGTATATGTCTATCTTCTAAGATTAAGTCACTAGAACCGTTTTTATGGTAATCAAATTTGGTCGAAATTAATGCATTATTTGTTAAGAGTTATATCAACGTAATAATATTAATCTTTATTCAAATAAATGTGTTGTTGATTAAGAGTATTTAATTGTGAACAAAATTGTCTTTGACATCACTTGAACATCTTAGAAGATATTATAAAACCTTATATAGCAAAACGACGTTTGCCGGATCAGCTAGTAATATTATAAAGCTGAAGAGTTTGTTTGTTTGTTTGTTTGTTTGAACGCGCTAATCTCAGGAACTACTGGTTCGAATTGAAAAATTATTTTTGTGCTGAATAGACAATTTATCGAGGAAGGCTTTAGGCTATATAACATCACGATGCAATTATTAGGAGCGAAGAAATAATAGAAAATGTGAAAAAAACGGGGAAAATTATTCATCCTTGAGGGCTTCCATTGCGTGCGCTGCAAAAACGGTTCAAGATACCAAAAATATATGTATGAAAGAATTATTACTCTTGAAATGATCTAAATAAATGTCCGCGACAGTATATGTCTATCTTTTAACATTAAGTCACTAGAACCGTTTTTATGGTAAACAAATTTGGTCGAAATTAATACGTTATCTGTTAAGAGTTGTATCAACGTAATAATATTAATCTTTATCCAAATAAATGTGTTGTTGATTAAGAGTATTTAATTATGAACAAAATTGTCTTTGACATCACTTAATTTCAATGAACATCTTAGAAGATATTACAATAACTTATATAGCAGAACAACGTTTGCCGGATCAGCTAGTAGTATATAAATCTCTTGTCACAGTTTTTGTGGTCGCTTTTCTACGAAACGGTTCTACTGATTTTTATTTTTTTATATATGAGAATATGTCGTAAAATATTATTTGTACCGCTAGGTAATTAGGCTGTTTCTGAATGTTTCTTTGACAAAAAAAACCTTTTTATATTTCTTTTATAATTTGACATCAAAAATACTATGTACAGAATTCCGTTTTCTGGGTCATGAGAGGGAAGATTGAAGTGAAACACTAATTCAGGTCACCACTGTTTAATCACTGAACATATATAGCACGTAAAACAAATACTTAATCTTTCTCTTGTTTCTCGTTTTTTTCTCTCTATGGCACTTTTGCCTTACGTACAGCTGATGTGAACGAAACAGTAACGCGATGCAATTTTGCACAACGCCATCTACCGAACCGACATGCATTCACGCTATAGTTTGTTCACAGTAGCGGATTAATGTTATTTACTCTAACATACTATAACCCTAAATTTTCACTATCTTACACCCACTCTTCCATTTTTAAATCGCAATTTTACTATTTTTTATATGAAAAATTCCTAAACAATTTATTCGTCGCGTCGTTCGTATTTCGAACAGAACGACATTATTGATATTGCTGAATGACAGATGGCGCCACATCTCTATCTGTCATAGACCTTTTACTTGGTGAAAATCCTCATAGGACCGTCCCGGCCGCGAAGGGGGTGGCAGCCGGGGTGTGCCGGACTTTTACCAGCTAAAAACCCCAAGGTGACTATTTCTGCGAATTACTGGGGACTGCGGGTCCTGTAATCAATTCGCCGCAGCACCACTTAGCCGCGCCTGACAGGCACAATCACGGGGGGAGACGCCGCCTCCCCCGATACCACCTAGTATACTTTGGCAGAGCGCGTCACAACGCACCGCCGACTTCTCGGGGATTATAAGAAGCCTATTTGAACTAAGACATATCGAATCGATAGTAACAGTGTTTTAATTAGGGCCGAGTTGACAGACGACATGTAAATAAATAATAGACAATGAATTGTTTATAATTAAGCAACTTAGATATAATGACTAATAGTTGAACAACTTTGGCTATTTCTCATAGGTTAAATATACATCGTTATTTTCACGTGCCGTCTGAGTTCCTGAAAGGATTTAATTAGAAATAATATCTTATTTCCTTCATATTTCGTTCCTATATTATACACTATAATAGTATGTAATTTCCTGTATTTTTAGCAGGATGTGATGTTAAAGGAAAAATGCTACGAATAGTATTGTAATACACAAAGCTTAATACGCGTAGCAAAGCTTTCCTTAGAGCGATCACGCACTGCGTCCATTTTGAATGCGTGAAATATCGAGACTAGAAATTTCGGGTATTGCCGTACAAATATAAATATAGGCACATTATCATCACAAAGTACCATTTTTTTTTACCCTGGCTCGAAATAGTGACTAAAGAGTACCCGATGATAAGCACTGTGTAGTCTAAAAACGAAAGCGACTATCAAAGGATGAAAATCCATTGATAGTCTACATCGTCATGTCGGCCCACATATACCACGACTGAAGGTCTCTAGGTATATGAGCTTCTGGATATGCACAAGCTGAACCCGAAACGCGACAAGCCGAAACTGGTCACTATGACGGGCTTTACACCCATGCACTGTGGTCGCGATCCAGACGGGCACCGGCACCCTACCACCTCGTTGCTGCTCGTTTAGCACCACCCAGGAGTCACGTGTAGGGAAACTAGGGAAAAGCCTACGGACGCGAGCAGCTTCGACTCCCAAAACCATATAAGTTGCTGCGTACTCCTGCACCGGCACTATATTTTTTGGTAACTTGGTACTGAATCCTTCATAAGCCCATCAGGGTCGCTGTGAGGGCAGCGACCCCGGCATGTCAGACTCTTTCTACGAGTTTCCCACTAATCACTGACGATATTCGGTTCCGAATTAGAGATTAACGGACGACGGTGTAGTGCGTAAACTACGATAAAAATCCTAAACGGAAAGCGTATAAATTAATCTCTGTGCGAAAGAGGAGGGATCCGATTGCGCATCGTGTACGGGGAATGTAATCTAGCGGAACAAGAAAAAAACGGATATGAAAATCAAATAAATCCCTATTTTTGTACATTTTGCACTTTATAGAGTTCGTAGCGATACTAAAATGGAACAGCTGTAGCATAATGGTATGTAGCCATATGCGCCAAAAGTTAAGTTAAAAATATGTTCTTAACAACATCACTACATTTTAATCATCTATAGCCAATTAACATATAGTAGTGGTCTTCTGATTTTAATTATGTTATGCCATTACTGTTTCGTACTAGTATCAATAAATACAAGGCCTGGAACTAGAGGGGCGGTGGGGGCTGGGGTTGAAGAGCTCATCAGCCAGCTAACATATATAAAAAGCGGGCCTACTTCTCCATAAAAAAATAGCCTAATAATTTGTACAAGCCTTTGTTTTGACAATTTAGGTTTCACCTGCGGAAATATTGTCAGTGGGCTGAATTTTGGCGTATACTTTTCGACTTATAAATTCAATATTTTCTTCTGTAAATTTTTCAAATTATCAATAATACAGCGCAATAAAGGTGTACAAATTCAGCCCACATAGGGATTTTTTCGCAAATTACGACTTAATAAAACTAAAAATCACTGGATTTCTGCGCCGTAATTTTTGATTCCGTTGGCTTACTACATACATTTATATTTTCTCGTGGTCTTGACCAAAAAAGGTCTCAATAGTCATAATTGACAATAAAGTGATCTTATGAGGGTTTCTTTTTTTGCTTTAAGATATGCAACCCTCAGAACAAGATACGTAATCAAGACTTAATTAGCATAACACTCGAGTAATACCTTTTGCGAGCAGTAGTACTTCGTCCACCAATCAATGTCCACAGGTGGGATCCTCTGTGATTCAGGTAGATCATACCGTTCCGTGACAATTGGCAGAAGTACATATTCCTCTTCTTCTGGTTCTCCTTTGCCCAGGAGTTTCTTCCAGCTAGATCTCTTTGCTTTATATTGTTGCGTATTCTTTTTATCCAGATCATTGTTTGCGCTTGGATTTTTCTTTCCATTTTGCGAGAAGCTGATGCTCGAATACGCATGAGGTAGAGCTGTAGATTCATCGGATATTAGACTTGAGGGAGTTTGCTATCTGGATGAGGAGAAGGCTGTATGTGTTGTACGCACTGCCTGACAGAGAGGTTCTGATGGGTTAGCTCCTAACATACTTCCTAGGAATGGAGTTTGATAAAGCCTATATGCTTTCCTGGTCGTAGTAGAAATACGAATCTTCGAGCCAAGCTTTCAGTGAGATGAGGCACACCTCGGGAGTTTGTAGTCTGGTCCGAAGTAGATTTTTTTTCAAATTACCGAACAGTTTGGAAGGTTCAGTGATTTTATCGGTATTATAGTTTACAGAATCTAATTCACTAGGTTTTTACAGTTTAGATATACCAATAGATTGATTAAGAAGAAAAAGATCCTTAGAAGATCCGCATGCCGTTATGCAAGAATTGCATGTTCACATATCCTATATTTTTTAAATACTAACTTTGCAATGTCACTGGCATCTGATGTTATGTACACCGTAATACAAAAACTAGCTACAACTGTTAAGATAGGAAACTGTTGGTCGATAATTGTCCTGATCGTGCCGTTCTGCACAAAAGTCTCCATTCTTTTAAGAATTCATTATCATAGAAGGAAGGGAATACAATTGGAAGATCATTCCACAACCCAATTATTCTACAGAGGTGAGAGTCAAAAAGCTTTCTAGTACATGCTGGAATAGAAGTAACGGTAAGTCTGGCTTGTAAACTAGTTCGCGTAGTTCTGCTGTGTAAATTGCTAGGAATGTTCAAAGAATGAAAGAAAAATGCTCGCTCGTTTGATGCAGACGGCGTAAAAGCATCCAAAAGCCTAAATAGTATTCGGTTTCTATGATTTTTGTTTCTTAAAAATCTAGTTCTATCGTTCTTGTTCTTTATTAGTGTAAATTGCGTAAACGTTGTGTTTACACCAAAAATAGCAAATATAAAGGCAAAAAATGCTCTAGGACCTAGAGTCTAGGTCTATTTTCTTTAGTGTATACTCACCTTGATAGTAATAAGAAAAGTCAACCGATGTGCTCTTTAGAGCATCAGCTCTATCTCTTGCGGTGTACCATGGTACCATGTACTTGCTGGGATTTTTCACAACGCTGGTGCTCAGAGGTAGCGTTCTTCCAAAAGTACTGCGGTCGTACAAGGTTATCCTCAGGGGGGGACCGAAACCCTCATCCAAAGATCCTTCAAACACCCGACTCGCTCGCCCATTAGGGAAGTTGCAATTCGGCGCTTTGTCCACTATGAAATCAGACTTCATCGACAATTCTTCGATTTCGAGGAGTGCGCCGGAGCTTCCCGCGACGCTGACGTCACGCAAGCCCCACCAGTAGATGTCTATTCTGTAAAGAATATTATGGCCTTGTTCTATTTAGATTTACTCTGCAAATTCATACGTAATTTTGCCAATGAGGAGCTTTTGAGACTTGGAAACACACAGATTCACAGATTGAAACATTTAATACCCATAAATAGAAATTGCGAATTGATAGCTCTTCTGGGCTTAATGCAATCGTAACCACAGTGTTGATATACGCGAGTGCGACCTCAGGCAGTAAAGGCCATCATAGCCTGTTATGATGAATGATTTACTTGTTCAAGGTGTGCAGCAGGATAGAAATCCATTTGATGTGAAGCTGTCCATAGGTGATTATCATACCATCAAGCAGGTTATAGTCTTACTTGGCACCCTTTGGCAAAAAACACACCTGTTCCTTCTCCAGGCTATTGTTTCCAAAGCTCTAATATACCCCGTATTAACCGGAGTTGCTTTTACGGTGCAACCAAATTTACAAAATCACTTGCTACAATGCATAAGTGTTCACTTATTTTGCTTAGATAAATTATAAAATCCTCCGAAGTCCTATTTATCTATTTAAAATACCGATTACAAACACAAAAACAAACACAAACAAAACACACAACAAACACACACACAAACACAAATCAAACACACAAACAAAAACAACAAAAACAAACACAAAAACACAACAAACAAACACAAATTACAAATGACAACAAACAAACAATCACAACAAAACAACAACAAACAACAAATGATCTCGGATGATTGCAAACACATGAGATGTAAGTAACCCAGTAAAAGAGACGTTGCCTACTTGTAGGTGGTCGGCCGTGGTAGCAGGTGCTCCGGCAGTGGTTCCAGTTGATTTTCTTCAACTTGCTGCCGTCGCTCAACGTCAGACACGTAGAAAGTCTCCTCTACGGGACCGTAGTTCATTGTTCTCAGTACTGTTTCAGGAATCTGGACCAGTTGTAAAATTAATATTACTAATGACCACAATTTCTACCGATAATTGAAGGAGTTTTAATGACATAATAAGACTGGTATGTTTATTTCGATTAATATATGTATATACCACGCAGTATGGCGAAGAACACGGCAGTACCACGCTGTCACGGTTGGTGGCAAACATAACGACTAGCCTGTCTAGATTGTGCTCCAATAAAGCAGTGATGATATCTGTCAGCACATATTGTCGATAGTATGACGTGCAGACGAGAGCATTGCTGCTTGTCCAGAATACACGCCATACGTATCTAAGCAAACCGATCATTTTGCACGGGCGTAGCTACAGTCTGCTATTTTCTTTTGCCCCAGTTTCATCGATAGGTCAGTATATTACAAAGAATATTTGTTACATTTCGAAATTCGAAGTAACTTCTTTACCCTGACACGATATATGCCTAAGGTACTTCAATTCCCTGCATAATGTATGAAATGATATAGTATTTTTCCTGTGAGTGGGTTCATGTATTATGTGGGAATGTGTTACCTGAAGACGATGTCAATAGTGCTGATCAGAGGAGGATGATCAGTAGAAAATTAAATTGGGCTAATGATAATAGTATATGATTATGCTGCTATCGTGTATTTGTTATCTCTAGTGTACGAGTATTATAAGTTACATAAATAACAGCTGTAGTACTTATAGTAACATTAGCTTACATGCAGAACTTGGACGGACATGAGCACTCGGCCGATGCCTTCTTCACCCTTCAGCAGCTCATGCCAGTGAAGCCGCGGAGCGAACTCATAGTTCAATTTATCGCCATACGTGGGCTTAACTCGCAGCCTGCCCGCCAACTCCGTCTTACCCTGATCAACTCCGTTATGTTAATGCCTATTTTCACTCAATAACCCTACACGAGTTTGCAAATGCCAGAGCCGCTTTTGGAGTAGCATTTCATCGAACTAGTCGAAAACTGCGGTAATCAACACAGCAGGGTTTCTAGATATTCGTCCATATTTGTTATGGCAAACAAGAATTATCTCCACAACTGTAACCGCCGCAGCACTGACTTCTTGCTTGTAAAAAATTACTCATGTCAATGTGTACTGCAATGTGGTTTTCATACAGTTACTTCAAAATTTAATTGCTTAGAACAACCCAGTTGCTGCTGCGATACTTATGTTCCGTTTTGATTAGTTTCTTATGATCCCAGACAACCAAAGTTGTCGACATATATTAGCAAGCTGAACTGGTAGTGGGCAAGCCATAAATGCTGAAGAATTAATGGTTGTTGCATCACGCGGGGTCTTGAGTGGAGACCGTGGAATAGCGTGGGGCGACCCCGACAAAGTGGAGCGATGACTTACGGAAGATAGCCGGAAAGATTTGATGACCAAGGGCCAAAGACTCAGTGATACTTATAGAGAGAGGCCTATATCCAGTAGTGGACTACGATGGGCTGACGATAATGCTGATGATGATCTCAGTACACCTACCGACAAGTTAGTATGACAAACTTCAACTACAACATCGGGAGGGCTTCGCTGTACTCTGTGCAGACTAGTGTGCACTATCTTGTTTATCTTCAGGACCTGGTTCCATACCGGTGAGGTAATCTTCTCACTCATCTATGTCAGAAACTGAACATTATAAATTAAATAATTATTTTACAAAACTATGAATAAAATGTTTCTAATTTAAGGCTATCTACAGGCGACAGTGACTGTTTACTATTAGAAATGCAGTTTTGTTATCCACCAATTAACATACAAAACTCTGGTGACTAAAACCTGGCAACTAAAAACAGCCTATGTGAATACAAACCCGACTTTCTGCGAGAGTGAATGAAATGTTTCTAATTTAAGGTTATCTACAGGTGACAGTAACTGTTTACTATTAGAAATGCAGTTTTGTTATCCACCAATTGACATACAAAACTCTGGTGACTAAAATCTGGCAACTAAAAACAGCCTATGTGAATACAAACCCGACTTTCTGAGAGAGTGAATGAAATGTTTCTAATTTAAGGTTATCTACAGGTGACAGTAACTGTTTTCTATTAGAAATGTAGTTTTGTTATCCACCAATTGACATACAAAACTCTGGTGACTAAAACCTGGCAACTAAAAACAGCCTATGTGAATACAAACCCGACTTTCTGCGAGAGTGAATGAAATGTTTCTAATTTAAGTTTATCTACAGGTGACAGTAACTGTTTACTATTAGAAATGCAGTTTTGTTATCCACCAATTGACATACAAGACTCTGGTGACTAAAACCTGGCAACTAAAAACAGCCTATGTGAATACAAACCCGACTTTCTGCGAGTGTATTCAAGGTGTTTACACGAACGAACGTGTGCGTCAACTCATGACAGTCTGCAGCGGGCGAAAGCTCTGCTCTCGATAGGAACATGCGGCATTCGAGCAGCTGAAACGTACATAGGCAAACTACACTATCTATTATTCTCATTTATTTTTTGGGAGTCGAAGCTGCTCGCGTCCGAAGGCTTTACCCTAGTTTCCCTACACGTGACTCCTGGGTGGTGCTAAACGAGCAGCAGCGAGGTGATAGGGCGTCGGTGCCCGTCTGGATCGCGACCACTGTACATGGGTGTAAAGCCCATCGTAGTGACCAGTTTCGGCTTATCGCGTTTCGGGATCAGCTTGTGTATATCCAGTAGCTCATATATCTAGAGACCATCAGTCGTGGTATATGTGGGCCGACATGACGATGTAGACTATCAATGGATTTTCATCCTTTGATAGTCGCTTTCGTTTTTGGACTACACTGTACTTACCATCAGGTACTCTGGAGTAACTATGTCGAGCCAGTGTAAAAAAAAAATCACGCCATTATAGTTTGAGTTTTCAACAGCAATCTTTTTCGAGATTTATTTACTGAATTAGTTAATTTTTTTAAATGTCAAATCACATGTGTATTCCGATCCTCAGATTCACGCCTCTATTCGATTGTTTGGCAGATATCAAGTCTATCTGCGAAGAGCGAAGAAAATAAGCTTGGCCGGTTTGGAAACTGAAGTGACTGTCTTTGATCTCCGGTTGGTCACTGTAGTAATCATCATGAGTAAAAGAGATTACTCTTGATTCTTTAAAGCATTGCTTCCTTTTCTAAGTAGAATTTGATTGAGGACTTGCTCTGGGCTGTAGTTTCATATTATTCGAGTTAAACTTTTAATATTGATCACCAATAAACACGAAAGAGAACTCACCAGAGTCCCAGCCTTTAGTGCCATATCGCAGTCCTGCACTTTTAACTTGTACCCGTCCGGCAGGAGCTCCTGGAAAGCTGACAACTCTTTGTAGAGACCCATCCAAATAAGCAGTTCGACCCGTCCTGCTATACAAAAGCAATCTGCGGCAGGCGAATGCGTCTGCTTCAAGCACTTTAGCGGCTGAAATATGACGTAAATTCTTATACAGTTACATCGGTCGTGTATTCAGTCTGGAGAATGGTCTTCCAGTCAGTATGTATTTATATTCTTTAAGGTTTGGAAGTGCTTTTAACAGACTCCAATATTAGATTGAAATAGTACCGTAGCGTACCTTCATATAAAGAGAATGTATTCGCGCGCAGATCTTGCCGCTCTGTTCAGGTGTCGTGGAATAGATGATGCTGGTTGCAGGGACTCTACAATAAGCGACCCTAGAACCGCTGTTCAGTAGCCACACTGTAATATCAGGCCAGCCTTCCGGGGTCTGTAAATTATTTATATTATTTTGGGTTAAAATTACTTCCTATCATGTATTTGAGTTCATCGCCATAAGTATAAATATCCAGAGAGTAGAGGTATTGACTATTAAAGGACTACAAATATTATAAAATATATAATTAATTTCATAGGAATGGGAAACATGCTGGCTAAAAAATCTTTTCGCATTTAGAATAGTAACTATACACTTACTTTTGAAAGCAAACATGTCAACCTTTGTACCAATTGTTTGGTTTCGCTAAGCAATACTTTGACTTGTTTCCTAGTTCCAGAAGATCCATTATTGTTGCTTTTACTCGTTTTCGTTGACACAACTGCTTTCATTGTTGTATCACCTTTAACTTTATGGGTAATTTGTTGATATATTTTTTCCTAAAATAGATATTTGTTTATAAATATATCGAAGATGGGCACGACTTCGGATTCGGAAGGATTAACGTTCGATAACCCTATACATAAAAGCACATATGGGTAAACATACTGGGTTTCTTTAGCTTATCTACTTCTTATATATAAAAATGAATCACAAAATGTCTTGACAAGCGCGAAACTCGAGAACGGCTGAACCGATTTGGCTGATTTTTTTTTTGTTGTGTTTGTTGAAGTCTGGGGAAGGTTATTACGGAGAGAAAAAATTTAAAAATTCCCTGCAACTGTCTAAAAATAACACTTTTCTGTATTCTCATACAAAAAATTCGTTATACGTCATTTTGAACTTTAACACCATACCATAAAGTTTAAATGTCAGTGGGCGAGTTCCGGGAAGGCAAAACAATTGAGTGACGTATAAATATTAATGTCAATATTTGTCAATTCATATACATATAGCATTAAGGCCAGGTTCCTTCAAACAATTTTAAAAAAAATCTGACGGGGAAGCTATTAACATTAAAAAAAACAATGAGACTTTCTTTTAGAGAAATAGGGCAGAACAAGGTCTGCCGGGAAAGCTAGTTTAAGATAATTTCAAGAGTATCATTTACGTAGTTAGAGGTTTACCATTATGTTATATTTTTATTGCAAGACGATAGCCATTGACAATGGATTATAATCGCTTTGAAGTCGTCGTCGTTCTTATTATAGTTACCATCATTTCTAAGAATCTTTATTTGTTATTTGATTTAAGTTATATTTAAATAAGTCGTGTTTTATCGGCAGGAATATACGGGCTATATAATAATAGGGCTGTCTAATATACCAGTTCGTCTATCTGCAAAGCCAGCTGCTTCCGATCCAACTCCGTATTGTACTGGTTAGTCACTTCCTTTTGGTCCATTTCATCATTATTGGTGTACCCGGTGATGTTGAGGAATTTGTAAATGCTTCCAGCAGCGTGGTTTACAGCGTCCGTTAGTAGACTCGCCAGTTCACTCGGTGTAGAATAATCGAAGTGTTTGAGTCGTTTCTCCACGTCTTCCAAATCATGCTCCTAAACATTATACTGATCTCAGCGCCAAGATAACAGGTTATCTGCTCTTTTAAGACTTCCGTAGTACAATAGTACCAAAGAATCTCTTTTACTTCGGCCGTACTTGTTTCTATGTTACCCTCAGGTGATACTAAAATGTATGATCGGCTATCAAAGACTTTGTGAATTGGATACACAGTACATATGAGCAAAAAATGTTGTAGTGCTTTCCCTTGGCCAGTCGCTCTTTGAAACCAGCTCGAATGTGCCTAGAATCTGTAGGTTTCTCCTTCTAGTTTAGCAGGAAAAGACCACAGCCTTTGTATTCGGTTATACACAAGACAGTAGTGACTTTCAATCAGATAGGTGATACCGAATACGGATTTCAACTCTTTAGAAAATTTGTATGTTCGGGTACGCTTCAGTCTCAAACTGCTAAACCAATTTTTATTAGACTTTCTATTTTAATAATACATTATACAACTAAAAACGTCCAGATTCCCCTTTTTTAAATGATAACCGGCCATTTTCTGGTTGTACTCGCGTACCGAAGATTCCGTACAAATATGCTATGAAGGTACTTTTCATTGTTCCAACGGAAAGATAAACCAGATTTAGGGATAAACTTAACTATTCCATTGGCAAATGGCTGTTCCCATACATGAATATAGGTGGTGGTCCTTCTTTAAAGCGGCAAATACATTTATAAACGCAAAAAAACCTATTTTTCGTATCTAATGGAAAAACACATTTTATGATTTTCGGACTTTCCAATTTCATAATAGTAGAACAACGGGAAATGCCTCATAGATTTTGATTCTATTGGGAAACTGGCAAAAACGATAAAAAATACAATTTAAACTCTTTCGATTACGTTGGACTTAAAGGTATAAACTTTTCGGGGCCACCAGAGACCTTAGACTAGAATATTTTATATTAGTTTTAAATTGCAACTTCCATGCGTTCTCGAAGACAAGAGTTATAATAGACTGACGAATAACAAATTAATCCTATGAGGTTGACGTTTTTCCTTTTGATATACGGAACAAAGAAAAAAAAGAAAGATTCGCATCTACATTTATCACGCGAACTGCTAGGGAGTGGAATATGCTACCAGCGGCCATATTTCCGCGATCTTATGACCTGGGAGTCTTTAAGAGAAGAGTGAATTGGCATTTGCTAGGCGATCGCGTTTCATCATCGAGCTCATCTTCACCTTCCACCAGGTGTGATTGAGGTCAAGCGTTCGTCTATAAATTATAAAAAAAAACCCCAATAAATTAGGGATGTTCGCCAAACTTGTATAATTCGTCATGATCAATGAATTATCCCGCAATAATAATGCATCCTGTACCAAATTAGCAACGATGCTGCGAATCATGTTGTTTCTGTACATCCGGAACCGGAAGTCGGGTAAACGCTTCGCTAGCTGGAGCACCGGAAATGAATTGCCAAAATGAAGATGGCCGTATACGGAGTGATTCTTGATAACGTCTCGTGAACCCGTGTAGTGTAGCTTTCTAGATCCTGTACAAGTTATTTGAGAAAAGCAATAATTGATAGCAAATATCGTTTTTTGGGACCAACGTTGGAATATCTCGAAATAAGTACTTTTGAACATGGTATTAAGGAAAATAAGGACGGATGATTTAGCATCAAATGCGCTAATCAACTTGAAACAACATATTTTCTGTTTTCGTAAGCTCTATTACATTTTTTTCTTGAACTCTACTGCATTCTACCACAGGCGTAACTTAGAGTATTTTTTGGCGTTTCTTTTCAAGGTAATTACTTCCGTAACGCTTGTAAATCACCGTGAGTTTCTTTTCCTCGCCGGTCACTTAAGTCAAGGATCGTTCTCACAGAAGTGCCCCTGCGTTGCCACTCAATCCATAACTCGCTGGCTGAGCACCATAAGTGTTCGCCCCTAATTCCCGGTGATGATGATCTTTCCTAGCTAACAGCAAATTGTCATTAAGAAAAAAATCTGATGAATCTTTTGATGTAAGAAATGGCATAGGAGATCACGACGCATCATCTGGCTACAGAACATTGAAATTTCAATGTTCTATTTAATTACATTGTAAAGACGTCAAGCTATTAACACGTTCGTCATCCAGCGCGATTCGGTGGTGTTTCTCACGTAGCCCAAATCCAATTTTTGGTATACTGTAACGTAAACAAGCGATAAACAATCTAATTCGAGTATTATTATGACATTGTTATCTTCGATTTATGGCAAAGAATTTTATTCTTCACTTTTTTTAGAGAGTTTTAACGAACAACATGCGACATAGTATAATATGAATATTTTTAGTATTTTAATGTAAGATATACTATATTTACATATAGATTATTCCATTAAATTCACCTAAGTATCCTATGAAATTCAACAAGCAAAGTGTGACCCATATGTGGGTGACTTGGCGATGCATTAATTAAGTCGAGAAATGCTCATTTCGCAAAAAGTTTTACTAATTCCTAGCATTTAGAATCTTATGTAAAATGTAAAAAGTTTTACTTACGTATTACACTCATCATTGAGGAGAATTCTGTAAGAGTAAAAAAAAATTATTGTTCCGAATTAAAACCTGCATATTCAATGAGGTTCCATATTAGAGTACCCAGGCACCGTTCTGGCTAGTCCAAGGATATTGGCAGGACGCGGGGTGAGCTGAATTGTAATGCGCTGGACAAATCCAAGTACAGATGCATTGTGGATAAACTCTGCCCCATATAGGCACCATTGTCAATTATTACTATGTTCTAATTTATGTATCTAATTTTAACTTGTTCCGTATTCCAAATTATTCCACAAATTTAGGTTAAAATGCACCCCTTTGCAGAATGACAAAGTTATACAATTATGTCTAGATTTATTGATCTCGACATTTGAGCCAGTCGCTTCCGAAACGCTAGTAGATCATCGTTAGGTTATTTCCTTGGCTTGCCATTCAAGTCGGGGTTCATAATTACAGGGGTTGCGTTGCCATGCAACCCACAATTTTCGCTAGCTGAGAACCGTAAGTGCTAGCCCAGCTTACGCGGTGAAGTTGTAAAGACCGTCCTAGGCCATCATCATTTTGTTACATCAAAAAAAAAAAACCTCTGTATGATGAAGAGGGAGGAGCTGTACGATTCGATCCGTATGTTACCGGACCGAAATAGCTATAGTATTATTTTAAAAATACTCCTGTACTGTGCCCGATCGAGTCTGAACGATATAAAATGTTCTGCCGTGGTTCCGCAACGCATTATGGTAGTTTTAATAAGCTCCTAGGCTGAGATTTGTAGACGGCACTTTGACTGTGCTTAACCTTCAATCAAACATGACACATTATATTATTTAATTAATTTCAAAGTAAATGACAAATTACCGATTTCTTCAACTTGCACTTAACTCTACGAATGCATAGACCATACTCAAGGTAACAATTCTAGTTTTTTTATAAACAGCTCAATGAATCTAAGCAAAGTCAAAGTTTTGTAAAAACTCAGCCCTAGATTTATATTTTTTTTACAGATTCATATCGAGGTGAAAGGTTATTTGGTTTAAGTGTCATTTTTTTGGTGATATAGTAATATATATTTTTGGAATCAGCGTTTTTTACCCATTCTAAATATATATATGTCGGAGATTGGAAAACGGAACGTCAAATCTAAATCGATTTGGGCGTATTCGGTTAGATGGGTGGCAACACTGAGTTGACAGCTAGTTGACAGCGAGTTGACAGCGACTTGACAGCGGTTGTCAATGTCATGGATGGTTATATAAGCGCACGTGGAGCTGTCAACGGCCTTATTATTCGGGGACAGACAACAGTGAAAACACGTGTAGCCGACCTATATCCGACTTCGCCGCGTTCCCGAAATAAATCCATCTCTATCCGCGTCTCGTGTGTACATCCTGATTGTAAAGTTAATTAATTAGTTCTATTAAAACCTATTAAGTGTACACTGAGACTTATTTCGTGAAAATACAATGGATGAAGAGCTGAGAGACGAAGAACGCCCACATTCTCCCCAGCCCCCTACTTTATATATGTATATTACCTCATCACCAAAAATGTCGCTTAAACCAAATAGCCTTTCACCCTTCGATATCAAGGGCAATGCGAAATGCAATATCAGAGCTCGACCCCAGTTTTCTAGGCGAGGTCTACCACGTATTTGAACGGACACAGGTGTACCAGCCTTTATACACGAAGCTAACCTCCATGTCGCGTGCTCTCACACGGCAACTCTCCACTGGTAATTGCGACTCCGCAATATTTACCAACGATGCGACGATCCAGCATCGAAACTTCCAAAATTGGGCAAAATATGCAAAAATCTTCAACGTTCCAGATATGCTCCTGCAATGAATCGTGATTAAAATGATATGTATTTAATAATCTATTAGTTACACGTAGTCTATTTCATTTATTTTTACTTATACTTTTGCTCTTTAAATATACATATATTTTTACTATAGTATCTATCACTAATACATTTTGTAGTCGATTTATTTATTGTATGTAATAGGTTATTATAGTATCCCTTGTATTTATTTTGTATATATTATTTAAGCTATATGTATTTTATTGTTTATTGATAATTCTTATAAGATGTAACCCGACCGGGGCCCTTCACGAAAATCAGCGCTGCAGGCTTCCTCTGAGGCTTTAGGCTGATGAAGGTCCCATTTTCGCTATGTTTATATGTTTTGTATTTTCTTTTGTTTTTGTGTGTTGTTTGTATTGCTACATTTAAATTTCTTTTTTGTTTTTTTGTTGTTGTTAGCGAAAAAAAAATTTTTCCTTTCTATTTTTCATTTCATTTTATTTACTCTATCCTATTTAATTGAATACCAAAAACACCTAATATGAGTTTTCTAGGTATATCCTTGTATGCAAAAACCAAGAGGAGAGAAACCCATGTCCTGAGAGACAGGAGTGACTAGACGAAACCAAAACGTGAAGAAAGAAAGAAAAAGCATTTATTTGGCACAATACATAACGATATGTCAATCAAGATAGAAAACAACAAAAGCATTTGCTTTTGCAAGGTATTTACTAGTGATGCCACGAATAGTGAATTGGCCGAATGCCGAATACCGAATATTCGGCCGCCGAATATTCCTTGAAGTAGCGTATTTAGTGAGAGGTTATTTTCTTAGCCTGGTTATATTTACGATGAAAAGCGTAATCGTTTGCTACCAAAAAATGCTGAAAAGCTTGTTTTTATCCATCACAACTTACCACTGATTAATTTTAATTACTAAAGTGTTGTAATTTGAGTAATATATAACGTGTCTTTTTTACAGGATTTGGTATTCGGCCGAATAGTATGTATTATTTGGCCGAATACCGAATAGTTGCCGAATATTCGTGACATCTCTAGTATTTACACTGTACTGTGATGCACCAAAGGGAAGTCAGCTTAGCAAATGCTAAGAGACTAGCTGAACCACACAGCGCTGATTATCAACTCACAACCAATTACTGTTTCAACGTGCCGAAAACAGCGAGGGATGGGAATAGTAGAATATATATATGTCGGAGTGAGAGCGTCTAAATTGTTATTAATTGAAACGTCAGGTTTAGTGCCCGGATGGAATCAGAGATGGCGTTGCAATCGTAATCAACTATTCGATTTGGTAAAAAATTGAATTATGAAATTGGCAACACTGAATTAAGGAGAGTTGGTCGGGATTAGTCATTTTCGAAGGCATTCATATTTGGACGGTCGCAACGATCGGACGCATCTCAGAGATCGTCACGTTTCCTTTCTACAATGAGTGATGAAGACAGTGCACGTAGCGCCCTGACAGGCTTTATCCCGTCAAATATATACCACTAGAGTCTATTTTCAAGTGTTATAGACAATGATAAGGTGACCGGACTGAGCGAGAGCTGTTATGATGGGATAGCAGAGGGGTTGCTTTTTGATCTCCAAATTATGAAGATAGCTTCGTATGTTGGTGAATATTTCTAAGTTTTGTTTGGATTTTGTGCCTACTTACCAGCTTCAGAGGAGTGACAGGCTCTACGCTCGTAGTTCTAATCGACTGCTCGTGGTATGGAACGACAGTTTTTAGCGACACCAGGAGACTCCCGCGGTGGAAGGCACCATCCTGACTGGAGCCCGAAGAGGATGCTCCGTACATATGTAACAACGATGGCCCAAACGTGGGCACGAAACCTTTCCGACAAAATTATAAATTTATTTATTTATTTATTCACTACCATTAAACACCACATATATACACTTTACATACGGTACAGTTAACAAGCTGTGCCAATTACATAATGATAATATTTAAAAACTGACAAAGAAAAGGAAAATAAAATAACAATAAATTCGCAACAATAATATATGTGTGTGCGTGAGTGTGTGTGTTCGTTGTGACTAGGTGATTGTAAGAAAGCTGTATATGATATGTATATTGATATGTATGTGTATGCATGCAGTGTGGCGTCTATACCCTCCTATTGTCGTTTTGACTTTAGCAAAGCTAAAACCGAGGCAATAGTGCGAAAGTCCTTATTGTAAGTTTTGAGGCATCTGTGTATTAAATGATTACTGTGTCATAGATCACTCGGAAGAAGACATTGAATTTCATTTATAAAATTGTGATATATCAGTGTAATAGCACTGATGTTACGACGCGTATATACATGTTTCTTTGACAATTTATAACCTGCAGATATCTTATTATTTTTCTTCTGTTTTTAATTATATAATATTATATATATATCTATATTGTTACCAAATAAATAAATCATCAAAAAATATCAATTTATTTTTCTTTTATATTTGTATGGGGTCGTCAAGAAATTTTCAATCATAAATGGGGTCGTGAAAATGACGAAAGCTTAAGAAGCCCTGGAATAGGACAATGTGTTGATTGCCGAAATAGCCCTTCACAACTATACCGGGCGAAATAATGGGTAATGTGCTCGTCTACCACCCCTGGAATTCGACGCCCAACATATGGGCCTCGGCTTGTCTCCCCTAAATGCGGGCCTGAACTGGACCAATTCACATTAACCTAGTATGCCAAGGAAGCAGTAGTCGCAGGATGCAGCTGTTGCTTCAACGCTCTACCACGTTTAGTTTTTTACCAACTCACTCAAACTTAAGGATCATCTCAACCCACTCGATTTCACTTCACAATAAGCCAAAAATAATTTATTGGATAAGCAGCAGCAAGGTGGTAGGGTGTCGGTGCCCGTATAGATCGCGAGCACAGTACACGGGTGTAAAGCCCGTCATAGTGACCAGTTTCGGCTTGTCGCATTTCGGGATCAGCTTGTGTATATCCAGTAGCTTATATACCTAGAGACCTTCAGTCGTGGTATATGCGGGCCGACATGACGATGTAGACTATCAATGGATTTTCATCCTTTGATAGTCGCTTTCGTTTTTGGACTACACTGTACTTACCATCAGGTACTCCGTAGTCACTATGTCGAGCCAATGTAAAAAAAAAATTATTCGATGTTAGGAAACTTGACATTACATTAGTGCTATCCGATTGATGCGATACCGAAAAAGTCCATAATACATTCGACGTCTCCTTCCTGAGTAGACAATGAATGTAAATAAGGAAACAAAGTGAAATGTATTAACCGTTGGCGCCTCTGTGTGAGATTTCAGATAAACGCAGGAGAGTACTCGCGAGGACTTTGTTGAGAGAGGAATCCGCCGAGCACACCTCTAGCCGCACCGATTCGTCCGTGTTAGGGAACATTTCCACCAAAGATACTTGCTCGCAGTACCGCGGATTGTGATCGCGATGTTGCACGGCTGTGTTTGCCTGGATACGCCATACCAAGATCAGTATACCAATAGATCAATGCAAAAGCATCATTGTTAGCTTAGAATCATATTAATCAATCAGTAGAATAATTCAAAGAAACTATCATCCTACTATGCCATAATACATCAACCATTTCTTATATGTATATTCCGAAACCGTTTCTAGGTAACTCGGGCAAAATCCTGCATCGGGCCATCAAATTCGCTGTGAGGGCAGCGATGCCGATGTATCAAACTCTTAAGTCACACTGAATAAAAACCCCCAGGGTATCCCTCAAATCACTCTCCTGGGCCTGGGGGGCAAATAACCTGTTTAGGCTCCTTTGGGAAAGGTGGGTGTAAACAACCCACCTTTCAGTTTAATCGATTCGACAGGTATTCCGTGATTTTCACACTACTATCTAGTACCTTATGCTGCAGCATCCTCTTGAAACTGTAGGATAATTCACTAATTTGCAACAAAAGTATTGTTTTAGCTCTTTTTTATATTGATTTGGCAAAGTGATCACACCAAGCTTGATCTTAAGCGCTGTACAGTCCAAAAAATGACAGTACAGTGAATAGTAAAGAAAAACCGATCCTGCATAAATATTTCTTCACGCTATGCTTTCAGGATCCTATATCATAAGACGATGGGAACATGCTCGATCATTCCACAGTCCAACGCCACGGTAAAAGTAAGGGTTAGAGATGTTCTTACTCCTATTCTAGTCTTTTTTTTACACTGGCTCGACATAGTGACTACAGAGTACCTGATGGTAAGTACAGTGTAGTCCAAAAACGAAAGCGACTACATATCACACATACATCTACTACTTCGTCATGTCGGCCTATATATACACGACTGAAGGTCTCTAGGTATATGAGCTACTGGATATACACAAGCTGATCCCGAAACGCGACAAGCCGAAACTGGTCACTATGACTGGCTTTACACCCATGTACTGTGGTCGCGACCCAGATGGGCACCGACGCCCTACCACCTCGCTGCTGCTCGTTTAGCACCACCCAGGAGTCACGTGTAGGGAAGTTATGGTAAAGCCTACGGACGCGAGCAGCTTAGACTCCCAATAATTCTAAGCTAGACTAGAATAGAAAGATCCCAATGAATACATTATAGGCACCATATAGTACAATATAATTGAGTAGGTGAGTTTTGTAAATTTTTAATTGAATGTTATTCTAAAGATCTGAAAACAAAATAATTTGACACCATTTTGCTCATTCAAAACTAGAGATAAAATAGTATTACCACCAGACCACAGAAGGTGATCCTCACAAACGTGCTTGGAGGCTTGTCATGTCGACGATCTCCTGCGCAGGTGCCTGCATTTGCCAATCCAAAGCCTCCATGAAGAGTGATCAGGTAGTTTGCTCTTTGTTGCTCCAAACTTTTTGGTAGGAGTAGGTTCCTGGAATTATATCATCTATTTTAAGGGATTGTTTCTATTTCTATCTTTTTGTACAATTATATGTTCCCGAAGGACACAAAATGAAATGGCAGAGGCCAACAGCCCATAATTTGTAAAATTGTAAATTTTGTAAATTTGTATTCCTCTGCATAAAGCAGCTGTTTGCAGCCAAATGTCTCTCGTTTCGTTTACATAATTTTATTTACTACATATTGAGTTCATAATTCCACATGCTAAGTCCTCGTGTCCGCCGGTATCCAGAACAATGCCCCACAAGAATCTTACATTAATCTTAATTATTATCGATTTTTATTCCTTCTATTCTTCTTATTCTATTCTATCTATTTTGTATTCTAATATTCTGATTCTCAGTACGACGTGAGATTTGTAGATTAGTCACACTATTTTGCAATATAATTCAAAGCATTTCCCGTTTCTTTGCTTTCTGCGAATCATCATTCGATACAGGACTTATTTTGTTCATATCAGTTGTGTTATGTTATAGTTGGCACTGGGCGGTGCGCTTGGGGGAGAGTGCCGGCCAACTTATCCAGGCGAGAGCGGTGTGTGACGTGTTTCCGCACACAAGATATTGAGGTGTGTGAGGGGTGGCTCCTTACGCCATTCCTCGCAGTGCAAAGATGCGGCCTTACAAAAGGCCAGACGTTGCCGAGGGTCGGAGAAGAGGATGACACTGTACCTCCGGCCCCGGTCAGACGGGAAAAAGGAACACCCCGAGGGTTTTATGCGGTGCAAGTCCGACACACCGGGGGGCAGCCTTCACCGCCCCCTGAGGTCTGTTAGGGATTTCCCCCGGGCTAACAAAAAAAAAAGTTATAGTTGGCATGGTAAATTTATTAAAGAGACGGCTTTTCAGCTATTACAGAATGTGTTTTAGAGTATAGAACGTCCTTCAATATGGCTAATATTTGTTAAAGTTTAAAGAAATATTGAAAGGCTTACTCGTCGATCCTATCGATACTTCCGAAGGGAGATACGGGGTAAACTTCGCTTTGCATCATTATACTAATATCCACTTTCAAGAAACCCACTACTCCGGCGGACGGATCTCGAGACAGGGTTAATTGAGCCCATTTATGTAAATATTGATGATCTAGAAATTATGATTTTGTTAGATTTTCTATCCTGGTATTCTATCCATACTTGACATTGATATATGAGTTGGTGACAGCTTCGAAATATATAAAAAAGAAGAGTTATTTAATAGAATGAATACGCTAGCGCGTCATAGCATTTGAACACGTTCGGCGGCAGTGAAACTGACGTGTAAGAGATTAATTCTACTTATTCAGATCGATTGAACTTGATTGGTAAGTCAAGAATTCAGTTTAAATCAGCTATAGATAGTTCTAATCAGTTTTTAGTAACCTGAAATGAACCCTTTTTTTTGGCAACCCAGGGAAAATCCTCATGGACCTTCAGGACAGCGGTGAAAGCCGCTACCCCGATTTTTTAGACTCCTATTGACTAAAACCACCAGGGTTTTCCTCCACTCACACGATGCGCCAGGCAACGGGAAACGCCAGGGCACACTAAATCGCGGCTCAGCGCTCTATAAGCCCAGAGGGCAACGCTAAACAATGTAGACGAGGTGGGAGGGGAGAGTAGTTACGATCTCTCCTTCGCTACGTGATGCATGAAACATGCACGACACCATTGGAGTATAGCCGACGCAGCAGCCCCCTCAAGCAGAGCTGCTCGGCACTCCTAGAGGAGCCTCTAAGATTGGCAGAGACTTCTCCTGCGTCTCGTTTTCAGTGGCTGTGGCGGCTTGGGTGCCACCCTATCTCCGGGCGACCCTAATGGGCTTCCACCCGGCGGCGCAAGCATTGCTGCCGTCTCTATTGCTGGCGGCTAGGCCTGCGTCCGCGCTCACCATGGAATTTGTTTTCACCCGGCAGTCCAAGAAGTTATATTTCGGTTGCGCACATCGGTCGCACAAGCCAGAGCGGTCCACTTTAGCCTTGCATGTCTAACCCACGTGCCTGGTCTCCAAAGATTTATACTACCTGAGCACGTGCCTGAAATCAACCTGGGTTAATGTTAACATGTGCATTTTAGCTTAATTCAGCTAAATTTAGCTCTAGCCAGCTTAAATTTCTTCAATTCAGTTTGAGTCAGCGATATTTAGCTCGTCTGAACTCTAGTTCGAAATAGCTCGGGTCAGCGTTTGTCTAAAATTTCTATTCATATTGGTGGAAACTAAATTGAGCAATGTAAGTGTATTAATCCCTAATTCATGTATAGAAATATATGGTACTGACGTGGTTGCCTCCAGACAGTGGCCAGGTCCAGACAGACCTCGCCGAGGAGACGTGGAGGTGCACAGCATCTTGGCTCCATCACGGCCAACCACAGGCTGTTGGCTTTCAGGCTCCTTACGCTCGTGTACATATCAAATACGAAATACTGTTTAAAAAAACTTTCATTATGGAGTATAGTATAGACAATATCTGATCGAACCTTCTCCTTTAGCCAACTTTTGACAAATTGTGAGGTAATTTTATTAATCTCTAGAAAATATTTATATACAGGATGTTTTTAAATGTAGGACATCATAGAGGATCTTAAATTACAATATATATGACGTAATGGTCTTAGGAAAGTATACCTCTGTTTGCCCGAAAATAAAATTAGTTGAATTTAAGCAGCACATGCTCACCGGTGAAGGAAACATCGTGAGTAAACCCGTATGGCGT
Source organism: Automeris io (assembly GCA_036320925.1). NCBI lineage: Eukaryota > Metazoa > Arthropoda > Insecta > Lepidoptera > Saturniidae > Automeris > Automeris io. The sequence continues at coordinate 483,672 of JAUDJH010000036.1, forward strand.
CACGTGTACTAGTGCTGTGAGATCGGCAATCAGCTGCGCTACTGATCGCGTTGGTGACGATATATAAGTGCAAAGTTGACGCAGACTCTAATGTATCTTTGCTCACCCTCACAGGGATATAGTTACGATATACAAAGTAAACTCCATATAACGTCACTCGATTTAACGACAAACTCCCTAAAACGTTGATATCACTCGGCTTTGGTTGGTTTAGCTTGTTTCCCATACAATGATACACTCTATATAACACTACACCCACTCTCAATAACGACAGTAATTTAATAATATAAAGTACTTTTTAAGTTGCCAAAATTAGTAAAAACTGCGCAGCTGTGTACGTTCTTTTGTCGCTTTATTATCGTAGACCGTAATAAACTCGACTGTCAGCATTACACATACCGAACATCACCAAGATGCCTCAATATCGCAAGATATGAATAAAATAATTAAAAAAATACAACAAAATTACTGGTGCAGCAAAAGACGTCAGACAAAAATAACAGATTATACTCAATAGAGATCAAATAAGAATTGTTTTTTATGTAATTACTAACACTAGTCTGAAATAAACTTTTTCTAATACAGATTTTTCTTCTCTCCATTTAACGACTACTCTTTATAACGTCAAAATATGCACAGTCCCTTGAGGGTCGTTATATAGAGTTTGCACTGTATTATCATTATTATACAATTGATATTATTAGAATTATGGGCAAAGTGGCGTTATGACAAAAGTTACAAAATTGGTTATCATTTTTTTACCGATATGAATTTAGTTTCATACAAGTATCTTGTATGGTTTGAAAAACATCTGAACAACAGAAGTTAGAAAAATTCAATGATTACTTTTTTTATAAATTTCCTATACAAATCTTCACGTATTACCTAGGATGTATTATTATTTTCTCTCAAAACAATAATGGGCGTCAGTTTATAAAATTATATTATGACCCGTGGTCGTGGGTGTGGTTGTAGATAGACACGAATTTTGGCGTTTTACTGTTTATTTGCACTTTAAGGCACACCAAACTGCGACGTACACGCACGTACTCTAGCCTTGGGTCTCGGTAGTCGACTGAATTTGCTAGAGCATCTCGAGCGCGCGCGCATTCCTTACCCCGGGCGTCCCTTAACACCCTAACGTCCTTTAGAGCGTTTAACACAAACGCGTATCGGCCGGCGTCTACATGCTATAATATTTACATGAATTTCAGTGAAATTAAGAGCCAAAACCAACCGAAACTTACCTATACAGACCAAATAAAATAGTTCTGATGGATGTAATGATAAGTACTAAAGGACTAATGAATGTTAACAAAGCTATATAGGTTTGCAAGAATAGAGAGAAGTGGCGTTCCAGTCACCCTGCTTACCCCAATAAGCATTCGGAGTGGTGATAGATAGGTAATTACACGAAGTAGGTTAAAAATTACGATAGATGTAATTTTTTATCTTTAAGCAATTAGAGATTATAATAATTTTCTATAATAATAAAATATTGTTTTAGTTTTTGATTGTCTATTAACTTGCCATTTAATAAAGATGATGTTATATTATTATTAGACCCCGTCCCGTGGGCCGCAATAAGGCTGTCAATCGATTCCATACGGACCGCGGGCCACACTTTGGTCACCCTTGTTATCATACATTAATATTAAAAGTGGAATTGCTTTATAGAAGGATACCAACAACGAATAATAAAGATGAGCATTTTATAAATGACACTCGTTTATTTAAAAATTAGAGGCTCACCTCTCTGTACTGCGGTTCTACTGCGTTCCTTCTAACGGTTGTTCTGTATTTTTTCTTCCCCAACATAATGATTACGTATGAACTGGCCGAATGGGGAATACTCCAGACCAGCTTGCGAGCCTCTAACACACCCACTGCAACCTAGACAATATTAGAACGTGTTTTTATTAGTCTACACCAGTTAGCAGCCCTCGAGAAGTCGATGAAGTTTCGTGACCCGCTCTGCCGAGGTAATAATAATAATAATATAGCTCACGAGGTAACTGACGTGTGGGGGGTGGCATCCGCTGAAATCATCCCGATTGTAATTTCTGCTAATGGCTTGGTTCCAGTTAGCCTACAAAAACACCTGGAGAGGTTGGGTTTTAGTGCCAAGGGAATAATGGCGCGTATGCAGAAGGCGGTCATTCTTGATACTGCGCGAATAGTACGCAGGTTTCTATATTTGGGGCCCTAATCTCTGGCCGTTTATGCTTATGCTGGAGGTGTACCATTCCTCGCCTAATGCTAGAGATGGGCGGGTGGGTGAGGAGTTTGTAAATATAGTTCATAATAATAAAACATTTATTTGGTACACAACACTACAAACAACACAGCAAAATAGATTATTAAAGACAGAAAAAAAAAGTAAACACCCTGTGTTGTGATGAAGCGCCAGAGGGAAGTCAGCTCAGCAAATGCTAAGTGACCAGCCGAGCCACCCAGCGCTGATTTTCAGCTGACACCCATTTATTGAATCGACGCGCAGAAAACAGCAAGGAAGGGGTCAATGGAGTGCAGATACACAGCATTAGATAATAATATGAAAACACACACACGCACAAGAACAGAAATATAAGACCAACGGATAAAATATTTAACACCCCTTAAAAAATTATAATATAAAATATTAGTACACACTGTATAATAAAGCCTCCATAATACAATTTTAGGTACACCGTGTAGTGTCGGGGGAAAGTTTTATTTTTATTACAGACAGGCTTGTACTTGACCCCTATCTCACCTGATGGAAAGTAATGAAATCGATGATGGAGCGCGCTCACACAACATATGCCAATTCACGAGTTGTTTGAAGATTTTACGTCATAAGATGTAGGAAAAACAAACGCAGGAAGCGAATTCGAGCCCTTGGCGGTTCGCAGCAAAAAAGAAAAGTCAATCATATGTGTGCAAACCCGCACGGCCTCTAGTCAATTTATGGTAGAAGGGGGAGGTGGGAACTAAATTATATAACTCAGCCACACATTCTCTAGAGCAGTGATTCCCAAAGTGGTCTATATCGACCCCTAGGGGTCTATGACAACCTGCAAGGGGTCTACGTCAGCGAAAAAAAATTTAGGGGGTCTATGAAATGAAAATGGGGGTCCACGATAGTGGATCTCAACACATACACTGATAGTACCTATTTACTTACATCATACTATCATATAATATCAAAACATATACATTATTTATAAAAGTACCTATGAAGTAAAAAAAATATTATATATGTGTTAGCGCCAGTGAATAGTCGCACAGACTATCTCTAGCGCCATGGCATAGAAACACGAAGGACAGGGAGTAAAGGGGAAGACGGGGAGGGGAAATGGCTGCTTTAAATTGACACGTCACACGGCGCGGGAACACATTTTGGGCAAAATAGCTTTAAGTTTTTAACACTAAACATCACTACAGTTAGAAATTTACAGGAAATCAATATCAGGTAAGTAGGGGGTCTACCCAACACGGAAAAACATGGCAAGGGGTATACGACACAAAAAAGTTTGGCGAACTCTGCTATAGAGTATAGTCTATAGAAAACCGAAAGGCAGACCACTCTACGCCGGTGTTCCAAGTTACCCAGCTTTCGCGACGTAAGAGCCTCATAGGCAATGAGTCGCCGAGTTTAGCGATCGATTGAGTCAAAGGCTGCCAATTGATATTTGGCAGAACCGTCCCAAAGGTGGTAGCAATACCACCGCGTCCGTAGGCTTTACTCTAGTTTCCCTACACGTGACTCCTGGGTGGTGCTAAACGAGCAGCAGCGAGGTGGTAGGGCGTCGGTGCCCGTCTGGATCGCGACCACAGTACATGGGTGTAAAGCCCGTCATAGTGACCAGTTTCGGCTTGTCGCGTTTCGGGATCAGCTTGTGTATATCCAGTAGCTCATATACCTAGAGACCTTCAGTCGTGGTATACGAGGGCCGACATGACGATGTAGACTATCAATGGATTTTTATCCTTTGATAGACGCTTTCGTTTTTGGACTACACTGTACTTACTATCAGGTACACTGTAGTCACTTAGTCGAGCCAGTGTAAAAAAAATACTCCAATACTAAGATTCCTCCTGAGGTTGTGCCTGGCAGGTGTAGCGTGGAATGGTCCGTAGGCCCCATCAATGTACTGATGTAGTAACTTCGTGATCGCAGTCTACGCTAAACCGATCAAAGCCCTGACCAAGACAACGGTTAATGAGAACGTTCACCAAGAATCGTTGAAGTTTGCGGGCCTTCAAACAACATATTTGACTACGGCAGTTCTGCCAAGAGTAAGCAAAAAGAGGTCACCTTAATGCTTTCAGTTGATACAAGTGCGGCACACCTTGACTTACAATTCGGCTGTAATGGTCCTATGAGGATTTTCCCCGAGAAAGATAAAAGGGTCACGTATGATGATGATGTCCTAGCCGGATTCGGCCACGGCGACTGTTTCAACACCGATTAAGAAAATCGAGGTCCAGTTTTCGGAAACAGTCAATTGCGCAGGAGATATTTAAGTGCATAGCTGGACGCGCAGCCAGAAAAGCACTCCCTCGTCCGAGATCCCTCGGGCCCGATGGAATGGAGAACCAGTACGATCGGGAGGGAGCGGGATGCAGGTTTGGTCGAGTTTCGTGAGTTGGAGGGTTACGTATAGTCAACGCACGAGTTGAGTGCAGAGTTTAGGAATTTGCTATTTATGTATGTGGCTATTAAAAATATCAATATCAATATTCATTCAATTTAATATCAAATTTCACCGGTGCTAACAATAGACGTCAGTTTACTTTTAAGCAAAGATATCGTCTACTCTATGTTTTCCCTTTTTATGATAAAGAAGGGCACAGTTGTTGCAATTTTTTTTCCTTCCAAATCTATTCTACAATTGATAATTTTGAGTTGGAAGAAAAAGTTAGTACTAATTTGAAAAGTATTTATTGTAACTGAGACTAGATGGTTTCGTCGAGTTTTAGTTTTTTAAATAAATTAATAACAAGGATTTTAAAATAAGCACTTTTGCACCATAGAAATGCGTGAGACAGCAATCAAACACACCTCTACAATATGGACGTGAGTGACGAGCGGTACGCATGGGGGGTGTCGATGCGTCCGCCCTTAACCCTAACCCCAGATTGCATTCAACTCGTGCGATGGCTATAAATAGTTTTGTACGTGATTAAGTTTCTATACTGTATTTATCTATCCCGTGGTCTCGCAATGCATAATGTATGAGAGGCAAACCTGAAACTGTCGCGGGACGTCTTCCGGGCCGGCGTTTTCGATCCTGAACAGCGGCTGCCTGACCGGTCGCTGCCTGCGCCTTGCGGACCTGTTCTGCAGCATGCCGCGCTATAAATCCCGATAATTAGTACTGTACGGGCCGTCACGCGTCAAACGTCAGGCCGCTTCATTTTTTCCTCTACCGTCGTATCGGCTGACTTGAATATTAAATATTCTGCAATATTTTGCCTCTTTGGTTTTTTAATGCTGGCTGCATTGAAAAGATTAAGCATTATATGTCGGTAGTAAAAGTAATGCTTTTATATCGGTCTAATGGTGTAACAGGTGTTAGTATGCAAGGCAGCCTTAGTCCATAGATGAGCAAAATGTAATCAGATTAATAAAAATAATTAACGATTACATTTTACGTTTTTTACCATTAATATGACTGCATTTTGCTCATTGATGTTTTAAACACTACAAAATCCCAGATTGTATACACATTTGTCATTTCTTAATGTTTTAAATGGATTTAATCATGATTACAGAGCAAGAAAATTAAAATTACGACTACATTTTGTAATCATTCACCATTAATCAGATTACATTTTGCCCTCCTCTGCCTTAGTCATAGAGGAGCAGGTAAAAATGTGGCTTCAAAGGTGGCTGCAGAAAAATGGTCTTAAAAAACTTACCCACTGTACACCTACACATCTTCCTATAAATTGCTTAGCGCAGATTTTCTCATGCGTGTTTTATAAAATTGTTTATATTTATCTTTTTTAAACAGAATTTAACTTCACTTAAATTCAAATAACGTTTCATGACGTTAAGCTCGCGCATTATAAAAAAACTTTGAAATAATCCGCATCGTGTCGCAGTTCTAATAAAAGCTATTCGTTTCGATATATATGTATATATATATTAATGATATGACATTTAATTCGTTAATATAACTATTTATCTTTCTAAGAAAAGATAAAATTCAACTTAATCAGGATGTAAAATTACCATATTCCAAAGGCGACAATGTAATTAATAGCACATAATTTAGAGTTATGAAATTAAAAGCGATGCAATATTACACTCGTTACGAGAAAGTGCGATTTAAAGTACTATAAGTACGTGTACTTTAAATTGTATGGAGTTGTCAATCAGCGCCACCAGCGGTAGATTTGAGGAACATTTTCATATAATTTGCCACTCAAAAACGAAAACTATTTCTGAAAAAGTCTTTATAAAATCTTCCCGTATTCCCTAAAATCATAACTGATCACCGATCTTAAGTAATAATATCATAAAATGTATTTGATTACTGTATGTTTTGTCAAAAAAAAAATGTGAATAAGTGCTCCACCTCTCGAGAGATGGCACCACCGTCGTTTTAGATCACGTTAGCGTTATTTTTTAGTGAGACAAGTCATAGCACAACAGCCGCTGCTTTCGTTACTGGTTAATATCACCACCTATTATAGAATATTCAATATATCTTTGGAAAAAGGCCTGCTGTGGTAAAGCTTACCCCTTGGTCTTTAGAAAGAATACTATAAGCTCTTGCGTCGTATCATCACGGTTTAATTAACCTGGTGTCACTCCCAGAGTACGACGGGCGATTGTCGATTTGCATTATAAGAGATTCCGCTGCCTATAGCTAAACCTTTTATACGTCGCGGAATTGCCCATCCACTGAGAAGCGTTTGTGATAAGCCATTTATTTAAAGTAAAGTACGTGTATATATATATATATATATATATATATATATATATATATATATATATATATATATACAGAGATGGGCTAAATGTAATCTGATTAATGATGAACGATTACAAAATGTTGTCGTGATATTAATTTTCTTGCTCTGTAATCAGGATTACATCCATTGAAAACATTAAGTAATCATAAATATGTATCCAATCTGGCATTCTGTAGTGTTTAAAACAAATGAGCCAAATGCAGTCATATTAATGGTAAAAAACGTAAAATGTAATCTTTAATCATTTTTGTAAATCTGATAACATTTTGCCCATCTATGTATATATATATATATACTCACAGCTTAAAATAAACTTAAAACCTAAGCTTAACAACTAAACAAAAGTAATCTAATGTAAGGAAAAATCTTACGTGCTATGTTTACAGTTAGATGCGAGAGGTTTTAAAGATAGAGAGAAATTCATTCGACCAGGGCGAGTATAACTCATGACTTAACTTTTAACCGTCACGCTATTCCTTTCGGGGTGAGCAGAGTTATATTAGTGACTGTGTCCACTTTTCACTTGTATGTCGTGCCCAACCTGATCTGTAGCGCAGCTGATCACCGTTCTCAAGGCACTTACTCATGAGATTATTATTAGATGCAATGCGAATTTGCTCACGATGTTTCCTTCATCTGTGATCATGTGGTACCCAAGTTACGAACTCCACCATCTTCAGATTTCCATCTGTTTCGGTCTCTTCAGAATACTTCAGATAGTGTCAGGTTAACATCATGACAGTTCTATCAAAACTACTTGTGGTGTTTTTACATCAGAAGTCCTAATATTTCTACTAGAGTTCGACCGAAACTGGTTTTCCGGCCGAAACCGAAACAGAATATTCGGCCATGGCTTCAGTTTCGGCCGAAGCCGAAACCGAAACTCACGTGGTCAAGTATAAAAGTCAACGTGGTCAAGTAAAAAAATTAAACAAAAACTTACATGTAATCAGTTCCATCAAAACATAACCTCTAAAGAATGTTTACGTCGGGTGATAACGCACTGACTAAGTTGTGTTGCTATAGAGCAATGCGAACGACGCACGAATCCCGAACAGGGCCGCCAGCGTCCGCCAAAGCGATGTACGACAACTACCGAAATCAGTTTCGGTTTCGGCAAAAGTTTCGGCCAATTATGGCCGAAACCGAAACTGCCGCCGAAACTTGATTTTTGGCCGAAACCGAAACCGAAACCGAACTTTCGGTCGGACACTAATTTCTACAGGAACGATATTATGTTCCTGCCTGCAAGATGGCAGAAAGTCTGTGAACTAAAGGACACATATATACTGTAATTAAATGTTAATAAACATAAACAAAAGGTCTTGACTTTATATTGTAATTTATTCCACAAACGGCGAATGTTGACGAAAAATCACTTGTCATTAACCTTGAATAACTTATGACGCTACAACCATATCTTATGTAACTTTTAAGTAACTTTTTAAAACATGAAAATAAAGACAAATGGTTGGGCTATTTTTTGATAATAAAGGTATTTCGGTAATTTGACTCGACTATTACTTTGAAGTCGTTTGAATATAAAAATAAATTTTACAATTTTTTGTGTTGCCGTGACTTTAAATCCAGTTTACTTAGTGTGTTCAAGATAAAATCCTAATAGTATTAGTCTCAACAAAACCTATTACCTGCTGTATCGAGGAAGATCTTCACCAAACTTTCACCATATTTAACTTAATATAACCTTTGTGTATACCCTTTTGAACTAAATAATAAACATTGAGATCGGTCTATAAACGACATAGAGATATAGAGGCAAAACGATACATATTGCTGTTTTAAATTCGTGAATTCTAGACTATATCTCCGAAGACTTTTATTAGACCTGCGCTATATTAACACGGGACCAACCTCAACATATACTCAATAGCTTAAAAAATGAATAATCCAAGTCGGGAATAAATGGCGTAGTTGCGTGTGAATATACATAAAATCCAGTTGGCGGCTTTGTAGTTTGACAGTAGAGCTCGTAGACTTGTTGGCAATGACGTGCATAGAGTATTTGGACAGGTTAGGCAGATTTCGCGTAATCAATTTGTATGTTATACTATAATAGTAAATATTATATTGCTTTCGTACGAAAGATAGACGGCGTGAGTTTAGAATAGATATGAATATAAATGGTCCCTTTTTTTGTTTAACTTTAAGTCATTTATTACAGACTTATTTATCACAAGAGTATGCAATGCTTGCATGATTCTATGGAATGAACGCCACTGCTTGTTGGCAATGACTTTTGACGGAGATTAAAATGCAGAACATCAGACATTGGCGCAAAGTCGCCAGCCTCGCGGTATTTTAACTGTTACACAGTGGATAGCCTTTTCAGGAATTGCATTCTCTGATTCCGCCAGCCCCATTTCATCATAAAACCTCTAGACACCGTGTCGGATACCATCCGTATGTGGTGGATGTTTCTTATATTCGCACGAAGAAATTCGTCTCTACATTCATCATGCGAACAGCTAGGGAGTGGAATATGCTTCCAGCGGCCATATTTCCGCGATCTTATGACCTGGGAGTATTTAAGACAAGAGTGAATAGGCATTTGTTAGGCGGACGCGGTTCACCTTTCACCAAGTGTAATTGAGATCAAGCGTCAAATCATAAAAAAATCATACAGTCAAATACAGGATCTCTTTTTTAAGTCAGTTAATATTATAGAGAAGAGACGGTTCATGTTCTTTTCCTATGCCACAAGAAACCCAGCATGACGACAGATAGATAGCAACACAATCATTTCAAAACAGTATCAACATGAGTTGATATAAAAAATAAAATAAATTGCATAATCATCTACGCCCCGCTTCCTCTAACTTGGCAATGCTGAAAATTGTACTGCTGGCTCTATACCTCAGTGTAGTCAAACTGCAAGCGATCTACTCTATAGATACAGGTAGGTCGATGCCGCAAGTACCTATGTGCTATACTGAACATTTATGTAGGTTGGTACCATTGACGTGCATAGGGTAAGCAAAATTCGCGTTATTAATTTGAATATTATATTATGATTGTTTTCATAGGAAAGCTAGATGATGTGAATATAGAATAGATATGAATATAAATGATTCTCTTATTTGTTTAAGTTTATGCAATTTATTCCAGACTTATTTATCATATATTTATCATTTATTATTATTAAGGGCATGCAATGCTTTCATGCATCTATGGAATGAACGTTACTGGTTGGTACGTCTTATTATAGCGTAGGTAGTTCAAAAGTTTTGTGTATGTCACTGCTTTAAAACAGTTGGAAAATCCACTTCCGATATGTGTTTATTGGTTTTTACATAACGATGTTATAGTTCATTATTGGAGCTGCCTATAGCCGCTAGCAGTGGTATTATTCCGATACTAAAAAAGGAAAAAGGGACACTGGCTTCTCTGTGGAATATCTTAGCTTCACCAGTAGCGTTCATTCCATAGATGCATGGAAGCACTGCATGCCCTGACGATAAATAAGTCTTGACTAAATTCCTTAAAGTTAAACAAAAAAGGAACCATTTATATTAAAAATCTTTTTTAATATAAATGGTCACATTTGACGTGAGGTAAACAATTTGTTGAGATAAATCGATGATAATAATATCATAATCTAAATATACATAACTCAAACGTGACTGACTGACTGACATAGTCATATAGTCATATAGTCATAGACATCTATCAACGCGCAGCCCAAACCACTGGACGGATCGGGCTGAAATTTGGCATGCAGGTAGATGTTATGACGTAGGCATCCGCTAAGAAAGGATTATGATAATTTCCACCCCTAAGGGGATAATATAGGGAATGAAAGTTTGTATAAATCATCTCAGATTTTCGACAAAAATATAATAGCTTGATCGTTATAACGTCCAATGAAAGATTAGACCCTAATTTTTTACACACGCTAAACAAAAGTAAAGCCGCAAAACTATACATAATTAATAATAATACTTCTTAACGCGAGCGAAGCCGCGGGCAAAAGCTATATAATTATAATACTCGAGTTACATTGTTTATATCTCGCTTGCTTACGTTACGGCGTACCGAGTGAGTGATTGGGTCCATTGAAAAATAAACGAATCGTGTTGATAGCAAAGATTTTAAATGCGAATCTTCAAATAAACTTTGTGAACTGACGAATATCGGCCAATATTTTCCAAGATCGACCCAAAAAGCTGTCGCAATCGACCGATTAGAGAGCCTTGCTATAACTTATAACACACTTTTTTATCATTTTCATAGATGCATTTCGCCCGTACGTTGTTGTCAAAAATGTCGAATGAGTCTTAGGGTATGTACTCACTGTATCCGTCATCTGTCCACCGATTTCATTATTCGTTATTCTCTGTTTAGACTTCTCCGACTTATCCCTGAGTTTCTTTCGGCGATTCTTCTCAAGGTAATCGCTTTTGAAACGCTAGTAGATCACCGTTAGGTTCGTTCCCTGGCCGGCCGCCCAAGTCGAGGTTCATACTTACAGGGGAACCCTTGTGTTACTACCCAAGTCAGAGCTCGCAAACTGAGCATTTCAAGTGCACACCCTTTTTGCCTTAAAGGTCTTACTGCCCACCGGCATAATATCCTGCCGTTAAAAAATAATGGGGAATAGTAATGCGACTCGGTGCAGCATCTATATGACTTCACTAGCAAACCCGGCGAACTTCGTTTCGCCACCAGATGGCTTCGTTTTGGTTTTTAGTTAGCGTTTGAAAGAATGTGCGCATAACAAATGTCGCATGAAATTAACTGAGCCAGAGTACAATGAGTAGCTGTCAAACAATGTATAACGCATTGGCGCCATCTACTTAAAATGCTGGTGCGATCTGCTCCACCGCCATGCAAAACCATATTGGTTTGTACATGTTATGTATCAGAGATGGCGCCGTATGTGAAAAATGATTTCTCCATTTTCCTGCTTTTCTGTTCAAATTTTTCCTGAATTTTGTTTGCTATAAACCTCACGGAGCCCGAGATCTGTCCAACGAATGCAAAACTGTGGAAATCAGTTCGTGAGTTCTGGAGTTATAGCGTCAAGAAGGAAAAACGAACTTATTTTTATATAATAGATAAGAGATTATATGTTTAAATACATTCATTTATATATTTATTTATTTCAAGTTTCATTGTTTTTAAGTTAGACGGTTTCCTAGATCTCCATTTTAACGGATTTTAATCGGACACAGTGCGTAACCGCTCGTATAATAGTCTCCCCCAGCTTCAGACAGCGCTGAGACTGCCGCGGTTTCTTGTTAAAATATTTCGATGCGATTTATTACACTATATCAGCATTTTAATGAGTAGCGTTTGTACACGGCCGCTGCGAATCAGGCCAACGGTAGATTGATATGCCGAAATTGTAGTGTTGCCATCTCTAATTATAAACTCCAAAAATATTTAAAAATTTGTCCCTAAAACTCTTATTTAATTTGCGCTAAAGATACATTTTTCATTACCTGAATTATAAACTGTGTCGATAAATATCAAAAATCTGTATGTCTATTTTAAACAAAGTAAGAGAAAAGACCTAAATAAGTTGATAAATTGTTTGTATAATATATATTGATCCTTTTTAAGGTTAATTTAAAAAATATGGAATTAAAATAATATAAATGTTACCAATTTATTTATAGTTATTTGTACCTTTAATTTATTAGGACTTGCAGGGATTTGCGATTTATTTTATCGAGAAAATTATTATATTATAAACTTGTTAAGTAGCTGTTTTTTAAAACAAACTTAGGCATTATTAAAGATTTAGTTGGTTATAATAGAGATTAAACTATCCCAGAGAGGCAGCCTCGACAAGGCATTTCGCTCTCCGGGCGTCTGGATGAATTTGGTTTCCCAGGCTCGGGTAGAGCGATTAGAGGGACACCCCGGGGGTTTTTAGTCAGTAGGAGTCTGACACACCGGGGTTGCTGCCCTCACAGCGGCCCTGATGGTCCTATGCAGGATTTCAGCCGGAACACCAAAAAAAAAAGAGATTAAACTATAATAAATAAACACATCAGAAAAGAAAGACTAAAACTAAAACTACATGCATTCATTTGATTTGTGCCCAGGAGTGGCTGCCAAGTGACGACGTACCACTCTGTATGCATTTATATATAAACGTCCGAAGTGGGCGACTGCGCGGTGCTATAAGCTGTCACGATTATGAGCAAGACATGTCGATTAACAGTCCTGCTGGGCCACAACTGCTGGGACACGACTGCCACAATCCAAAACGCATTTTAACGCTCATGTTATTGGTAATGTTTATTTCCCTAAATACATAAATGCCCCTAAATTTAAGGGTAAATACCGAAGTTGTCATCACTGATAAATTGTAACTTTTCTATAACTAGCCGCACTACGTAGTAGAAGTTTTGATCTTGAGAACGTCGAATCTCGGGGGTCTGGGAGAAATTTTTTTTGGAGATGTAGCTGCACGTTGATCGATATTTAAGCAGCTTAGCTGATTATCGGAAATGGTATAGGGATTTTCTACATCAATATATTCAGCGACACACAGTTTCGGATCCATTTGAAATGGAATGAAATAAAACGAATAAAATTAAATTAACCTCAGTCAAATTAAAATATACAAGAACAAAATAGTTTTTTTTTTTACACTGGGTCGACATAGTGACTACAGAGTACCTGATGGTAAGTACAGTGTAGTCCAAAAACGAAAGCGACTATCAAAGAATGAAAATCCATTGATAGACTACATCGTCATGTCGGCCCACATATACCACGACTGAAGGTCTCTAGGTGTATGAGCTACTGGATATACACAAGCTGATCCCGAAACGCGACAAGCCGAAACTTGTCACTATGACGGGCTTTACACCCATGTACTGTGGTCGCGATCCAGACGGGCACCGACGCCCTACCACCTCGCTGCTGCTCGTTTAGCACCACCCAGGAGTCACGTGTAGGGAAACTAGGGTAAAGCCTACGGACGCGAGCAGCTTCGACTCCCAAAATACCATAGTACAAGAGATAAAAAAAAACACAAACATTGCAAAATGGGCTCCGTCAACGTAATGCCACATAGGAAATTTGTGCAGGTTTGCATGAAGGACCCCGGTCGTGATACTTCAGTAGAATGTAGAGTTACGTTCTTTGTAGAGATCGTAGACTTGATGATTGGTGATGAGTTTTGAGGGAGATTAAAATGCAGAACGTCGAACATCGATGTAAATTCGCCTGCCTCTCGGTCTTTTACCGGTCTCACAGTGGAGAGTGTTCTCAGGAACTACATTATCTGATTTCGCCAGCCCCATTACATAAAAAAAAACTACTAGATACTGTGTCGGATATTATCTGTATGTGGTGGATGTTCCTTATATCCGCACGAAGAGATTCGCTTCTAAATCCACCACGCGAACACCTAAGGAGTGAAATATATTTCCAGTGAGTATATTTCCATGATCTTATTACTTAGGAGCCTTTAAGATAAGAGAGAATAGGAATTTCTTGGGTGGACGTGGTCCATCGTCGAACTCATCTTCACTTTCCACCAGGTATAACTGAGCTCATCTTTCCGCCTTGAAATAATTAAAAAATCTCTTACACGTAAATAATTTAACAAAAAACCATAACCGGCAGTCGGCGTTTTTTGACTGCTTTATACTTATCATTAGGTGCGCTAGACGCTTGTCGTTCCATGCCATGAAGAGGTTCATGATTGTACTAGCTATAAAATACCTATTAATATTGTATGTCTATAATTAAACATCGAGTTCATATTTATCTTTGAAGATATAAGCCACGACGACAAAGAAATGTTATCGAACTCTCGATTTATCAATATCTCTTACCTTCAAGAGTAAACGTACGGTGTGCAAAACCAAATAAGAACAGTATTCTCCCTATCGGTAATAGTACGGTTGTGTGTGGAGTATTGCTGCCACCAAAAGACGGTCCCGCCGAATAATATTTGGCAACCTTGGACTAAATCGATCGCCGAGTTCGGCGACTCATTGCTGATGAGGCTCGTACGTCGAGTAAACTACACGGTTTGGAACATCGGCGGACCTTCTTTTCAGTTTTCTATAGACTATACTTTGGAGAGTACGGCTGAGTTGTATAATTTAGCTCCCCCCTCTCCTTTCTACCATAAATTGGCAAAACGTCATGCGGGTCTGCATCCATATATGGTTGACGTTCCAGCTGCTCTCATGATTCGCCTTCTCTTTTTTGCTATGGACTGAAAATGAGTGGAGTTCGGTTCGAGTTTTTCCAACATTTTATGACATGGGAATCTTCAAACATTGTGTGAATCGATATTTGCTGGGTGTGCGTACTCCATCGTCGGCCTCAGCGTCACTTTCTATTAGTTGAGCTTGCGCTTGTATTTGTAATAAAAAAAAAACTATTATCCTATAAGTAAATTGGAATAGCTATTTTCAAGACTCAATTTTGATATCATCACCACTGTTTGACTATTCGCGATAAACTCAAAAATTACTGAATACATTTTTACTAATTGATAGCACACAGTCTATTAATAGAAAAATCATGAAAATTTGTATATCTATATATTATATTTGTATATGAATATTGTGTGTATAGCTTGTTAAGATTATGTGTAGATTAGTGGAAACATGACGGTAATTATTGACATTGACGTAAATGCCAGGATTCGAACTTATGATCATTCTCTTATACCGCATGGACACCGGTCTCTTATCCACTAAGCCACGCTACAAAAGGATCACGATAACATATAGATTTTTTTTTATTACATACAGGCTTGCGCTTGACCTCACCTGCTGGAAAGTGATGACGAGGCCGAAGATGGAGCGCGCTCGCCCAGCAAATACCGATTCACTCGACGTTTGAAGATTCCCATGTCATAAGACGCTGGAAACACCGACGCAGGAAGCGAGTTCCAATCCTTCGCGGTTCGCAGCAAAAAGAAGGAGGCGAATCGCTCCGTGCGAGCAGCAGGAATGTCAATCACAAATTGGTGCAAACCAGCACGGCGCGGCGTCTCGTCAATTTATGGACAATTTATTTTTAGATAGAAGACACATTTTGGTGGTAGGGCGGTTGCCCGCACTGGATCATGACCACAGTACACAAGTGTAAAGACCGTTATAGTGACTCGCATTGGTCCGTCGTGTTTCGGGATCAGCTTGTGAACGCCCAGAAACTCTTATATCTATTGAGCTTCAGTCGTGGTATATGTGGGCCGATGTGAGGGAGACTATCAATGTATTTTAGTACTTTGTAAGTCGTATTCGTTTTTGGACTACATTGTACTTACCATCAGATGCAAAGTAGTCAATTTGTCGAACCATTGTAAAAAAAGGGGTTTTCAAATAATATACACCTTTTCTGCGCACTGTATTAAGTAAAGTTCAGAAAAACGACCATGCTCACAGTTCGGTACGTATACTAAATGTATTGAAGAAAAATTATAAAGTACGAGAGTTTTTTTGAAAGTTTTAAATAAGTAAGTTAAGTTACGCGACTTTATCACGTGGAATTTAAACTTTTATATACTTACGTACCGAAAGCTGTAACATCGCCTTCAAACTCACATTCAATAAGATTGTATTTCGTTTTTGAGTTTTCTTTGAATTAATTTACAGAATTTCGTTTATTTGTTATCTATACTAATATTATAAAGCTGAAGATTTTGTTTGTTTGTTTGTTTGAACGCGCTAATCTCAGGAACTATTGGTTCGAATGGAAAAATTCTTTCTGTGTTGAATAGACTATTTATCGAGGAAGGCTTTAAGCTATATAACATCACAATGCAACTATTAGGAGCGAAGAAATGGAAAATGTAAAAAAACCGGGGAAAATTATTCATCCTTGAGTCCTTCCATTGCGTGCGCTGCGAAAACGGTTCAAGATACCAAAAATATATGTAAGAAAGAATTATTCCTCTTGAAATGATCTAAAAAAATGTCCGCGACAGTATTTGTCTATCTTCTAAGATTAAGTCACTAGAACCGTTTTTATGGTAAACAAATTTGGTCAAAATTAATGCATTATTTGTTAAGAGTTGTATCAACGTAATAATATTAATCTTTATCCAAATAAATGTGTTGTTGATTAAGAGTATTTAATTGTAAACAAAATTGTCTTTGACATCACTTAATTTCAATGAACATCTTAGAAGATATTACAATTTTAAAATAAATAACTAACTAAAATGCCCAAAATAACTATTCCACGCGGACAAAGTCGCGGACACAGCTAGTGAGTTATAAAATATTACCTTATTTAAATTAATTTAATATAATATTATTATATTATTCTTTTTAGCAGTGGCGTGCAGTGGGTATTCGAATAGGGTAGGCAGATTCACGTAATCAATTTGAATACTATATAATGATAATAAATATTATATTACTTTCACATGGAAAATAGATGGCATGAAAATAGTATAGATATGAATATATAGAGTTCCTTTTTTTTGTTTAATTTAAAGGAATTTATACCAGACGTATTTATCATAAGGGCATGCAATGCTTTCAGGCATTTATAGAATGAACGCTACTGCTTTTTAGGTATATTTCTACTATATTTTCGCTTTACTGTAAACTAGCATTATATTGACGGCCTGATAGCTCAGTTTGTAATGACTCTACTTACGACGATAAGTCCTGGGTTCGAGTCCCGGTAGTGTTAAACTTTTCTGTGGGGAGAAGATGAGTTTGTCACGAATCATGGCCGTATATACATATGTATTTAAGTATGTATATCTTTGTCTAGTACCTAAAGAACAAGCGCATAATTGTTAGTAAATATATTAATTATAGTGCATGCTGTGATACCCTATAATTAGGGGGCCATTCATATGTTCTATTTTGTATACCATGGTTCGTATTTTTCTTACTCAATGTCACCCATACTGGGTATCAAATTATCTATAATAGATAAAAAAAAAATAAGCTCTAAGATGGGCCGAAATTTTAGCTTAAACCTAAGGTTTCTAGCAAGCGTCAAATAAAAGGTACATTTTTGACTTTGTAGCCCTCTGTAATCGCGTACATCGGTCGCATTTCTATATAAATGCATACGGAGAGATAGATCCCGACCTGACACTCGCAGCTGGGTCGCCGATTTCGCGTCTTGACTGTCAGAATCCGATCCGCACCTTAAGAGGGATTCATCTGACTGTGATTGTTAAATTGCGTTGCATAAGTATCCGATTGCAAATCGATATCTCGCCGAGTAGGAAGCTGATTATATTATTACTGATGCAACCTTCGGCCAAAGTTATAAATCCTTAAAAAATAAGTTCTAGGCTGAATAAGACTGAATTTTAAAATTTTAGTTTTCTGTTCATACAATATGTTTTGAAAATCCTGTCCGGTCCAAAAAGAGCATATTGGTGACACGATAACAGTATCAAAATACGTCAAAAATATATTATTCGTGAATAATAAAAAGCTATTGTCATAAAAAAATCTTACAAGTTATTTGGAAAATTACTCAGATTACTTACAAAAATCAGTTGAATGACTAAACAATTTAATTGATAAGCGGTGCTTGGAATCAACAGGAATCATGACCCTTCCGACGCCATCACCTAGTAGCATGATCCTTTGCTTTCCTCTTTTCTTCACGTATTACGCGCGCTCCCAGTGTTGCCATGTATGTTTTACTCATTTCATGGATTTCTATTTTAATTTATGCTCATTAACCAAAAAGAATAGCCTAAATTAAATCTAATATTGACAACATACTGTATAATAACACCTACAGATTATTAAACTAAAAGTTGGCTAAAGCTGTTGTAGGAAACTTCGTTGAGAAACATCTTTTAGATTTATTTTTATCAGCAGTGTCTCGTTGCATATTGTCAGTTTTCTTTCTACCGGCGAATAAAATCTTTAATGAGAGAAAGCTTTGTTTTGCATATCCCATAAAAACGTAAATAGAGTAAGGTTGTCACTATTGGACAGCCCTGAATTTTCGTCAAACTGGCTCTAAATAGTGATCAAACTCCTCCTGACGGAATGCGCTGCGTAGTCCAGGAGCGGTAGCGAGCCCAAAACAAAAAAACCTTTGATAGTCGCCGTCATATTATAGTATGTTCATCAATACACATCGAGGGGTGAAAGGCTATTTGGTTTAAGCAATTTTTTTTAAACGATTCAATATATATATATTATTATATGTTAATAGTATGCTCACAAGCCTTCAATGCTAAATAGTTTTCTTAAAGAAAATAGAGTATGTGAGTCACCTAAGAGGACACGATCGGAGAAATCGTAGTTGATACAGTCGCTGTGGCCGAATCCGGATAGGATATCATCATCATCAGTATATCACCAAAAAATGACGATTAAACCAAATAACCTTTCACCCCTCGATATGGTTTCGGAATCAGCGTTTTTTACCGATTCCAAAAATATATATTACTATATCTCTGAAAAACGTCTTTTAAACCGAATAGCCTTTCACCCCTCGATATAATAAATTTGTTCCTCAGTCACCTATGTAATATTATCTCGATGAAAAAAATATTTGAGAACTTCTATATATACCCCTTACAGAAAAATTTCGCTTGTGCGATGTAGGATCGTATAAATGTATCGGGATTGTTAATCAATATGCACATAGATGTACGCGTTTGTGACATCTCAGGCTAATCTCAGAAACGGTTTAACCAATTTAGATGCCGTTTTCACTAATATGTTGTAGAAAGATTCATGTAACATTAAGTATTAATTTTATTTCAATCAAGAGTTAAATTAAAAAAATATATATTAAATGTTGTAATTTATATAAGAAAGAATCAATGGCGTTTATATCAACAGATTTCAGCTGTAAATGATTAATATCTTAACAAATGTTGTAATATCATGCCTACGAAGTTGCGGGTACAGCTAGTACGAAATAAAAACAATAGTCCGTAAAATCAAATAAAAACACCCAAAATTGTTGTTTAATTTTGTTGTCTTGCAACTATTTTAATATTACTTTTCGTATAAATTTTTTTTTTTCAAAACTTTGTAGTGAAGATTTGACACATGTTTAAAGTTAGTGTCCAATATTGGCTACCATCCCCTAAGACAAAAAAATTTCACGCCAAAGGACCGGCAGCTTCGGTGCGCACTGAAAATGGTCGGCGGCGATGCGGCGCAAGCCTTTAGCATAAAGCTGAGTCCACACCTAACCAATGTAGGCCAAAAATAATTCCCCAGATATTTGTTGTAAGATAATATTCGCATACAGTGGCTTTTTTAGGCAAAAAGTTATACGAAATTGTATAATAAAATATCTTAAAAAGAAAGAAAACAAGAAATACTTATTTTCGCCAAAAAAGGAACAAAGAGGAAGAAAAAATAATAATATATCATCGCGCTATGTCCTTTATGGGCTGAGCAGAGATACGATAGAGGTTGTATCCAACTGGCGCTTATACAACGTTACTGGTAACTAACGCATCCAGTGGTATGGGCTGCGGGTTGATAGATCACTATGTCAGTCAGTCAGTCACCTTTGAGTTATGTATATTTAGATTATGATATTATTATCATCGATTTATCTCAACAAATTGTTTACCTCACGTGAAATGTGCTAAAATTGTTTTTACAAAGAACATGCGGCATAGTTTAACGAAATATCTTATCCTATACAACGTTACCGCCAAACTTCTTAAACGTAACTTAGATACATCCAGACTAACAACTTTTGTTCTATGACTTTTGGCAAAACTTAACACATCCTAAGATATATATTATTTAGTTTTGGTAGGGATTTCTATCAATCGTTAGCTCTATGTTTAAAGTTCAGTCAGCTGATGCTACGAAATCGTCTGCTGCAGTTGCATCGCGCCGCCTTTCAGAGTGTTAAGAAGATCAGAACTGCAAATTTGAATTTTTGTATGGGGAAAAAAGATTGAATTATAAAATGTCGTAGAACAAAAGTAGTTGATCTTGATATACCAAATTCACCCTTGAGAGGGTTTGCGTTAGTTGCCTGTATCCCCGTATGACGGGCTCAACGTCGCCAGTATCATAGCTGATCGGCGTTGTATTTCTATTAGATTAAGTAGTTTCTTATAACTAATAACATGTATGCCCAATAACTCGTGTACCTAGAGACCTTCAACCGAGATATATGTAGGCCGATATAATAACGGAGACTCCAGAGATTTTCGTCCTTTGATAATCTCTTTCCAATTTGGACTACATTGTACTTAGTGCTCAGTGAAGGTGCACTGTAGTCCCTTGTCGAACTAGTGTAAAAAATATCTTCAACAATTATTGCACCACTGAAATGCACGCTACTGCGGCTAGGATAATGGCCTGCGCGATTCGTCGCGACCTCGCGACCGCAGGCCAAGGTGTGGACCTGGCGCAATGTTTCCCCAAAAAGTAGCGGTGGAGGCGTGGCCGGCCCGCCTCCGGAGTCCCGGCGGCGCCACGGCCTCGGGGCGGAGGCCTGCAGTCGAGCGACAGCCGCGCGCCCGTGCGGACGGCATGCGCCGCGTGTGAGTGCCGCAGTGTGGTGGGGCAGAGGCCCAAATATTTGAAAATAGATAACGGAACAATTGAACCCCAGATGGGCGTTTACGAAGAGAGGGGCGCGATGCACTGGGTAAGAGATTTAAATTATTTCTTCTAAAATCTTTTTATTAATTCGTTCATTACGAATAATTTACAATTCACTCTTTGAAACTTTACATAAATATTTATATAGGGCAACTGGCCTTTTTATATATTACGGTTTACAACATTTTTATATAATTATATTAAAATATTATAAAGACTGGAAAATATTTAAAAAAATCTTTATAAAGCTATAAATTCAATTATTACATTAAAAAAAAATTAACCCAATGTAATTCTACACAGTAAATATTTACATATACAGTACGATACTTAATATATAATGCTCCCCACAAAAATACTATGTAATTTTGTTTGAAAATACTTCCGCGCTCCTCAATACATTATATAATTTTATTGAAAATTTATTCGGTAAATCTTTACATTATAAATATTTAAATGGGGCAATTATATGCTGTTTTTTTATTAACCTTGTATCACTTTTTAATAATACGACATATAAAAATTACCTTACTATGTCAAGCCTCGAGACCCAGCGGCTCAAATGATACCGTCGAAATGTTGGTAATCCAATTTAATCGAATTATTCTGGTCTATTAATAATGCATAAAAATTTAAATACTTTAATAATAGGAATGGCAAAGTCTATTATATTGTTGCTAGAATATTCAGATCATATAATTAAAAAAAAGATGGAAGGATTAATCTAGGAAAAAACGAGTGGCTAGAAATTAAGCTGTACGTTTTCTAAATTCCTTTTCAAGTCGCACCAACTTCTTTTTTTATTATTAATTTCTTCATTTATTGTGCATGACCGGTATACATGCGCGGCGACGCAAATGATTGTAGGTTCGAATCCTGGCACGTAGATCGGAGGTTTCCTGATTAATTGCGCATCTATGCGCCATTTGCTCAACGGTGAAGGACAATGTGAGGTAACCCGCTTGCCATCTAATAGAAGTGTCATTTGTACTATGACATAGTACAAATGACATAGTATATGTGTACTAGTGCTGTGAGTACGGCGACCAGCTACGCTATTAGCCTCGAGTGGCGCGATAATTGAGTGCGAAATTGACACAGCCCCTTATAGTATCTCTGCTCACCCCCAGAAGGATATAACGCGACGATATATTATTATTTCATGATATACACACGCGGCAGAAACCGTGTAATGTAATTTAAATTAGAAGCTCACGACGCGTAAACTTAAAACAGAAATTTCATAATGTTCTATTTGAGCGCATTTACTGGCTACACTTCTGGCGCCAGTATGTCATTTACTGGCTACACTTCTGGCGCCAGTATGTCATTTACTGGCTACACTTCTGGCGTCAGTATGTCATCTTTATTGAGTTTTTTGATCCGGGTATTAGGATTTTCTTTAAATTTACTCTAGTTTTAGTGTTATAAAAACAAATTTATAATATTATTTCATAAATCTTACCATGTAATTATGCTAGACTATAATCAATAATTATATACCATCACGCTATAGCCCTTTCAGGATGAGTAGAGATAAATTAGTAGCTGCATCCACTTTGCGCTTATAAGTCGTGCCCAATGTGACCAGTAGCGCATCTGATGGCTATTCATACGTCACTAGTGCCCATGACATGTCTACTCGATGCCACGCGGGCTTCCCCACGATATTTTCCTTCACCGGTGAGCAATGTGGTGCCTAAATTCCTAGATAATCTGGAGAAACTCAGAGGTATGTGCCGGGATTCGACCCTACGAATATTCGCCTTGTTGCGCATGTAAACCGGCCCATTATCCGCTATACCACCACAGCCTACACTCTAAATAATCATCTGTAATGCACTCCAAGTTATGAAGTATATAAAAACGCAGTATCTCTATATATAATATATAAAATTTCGTATCACAATGTTAGTTACTTTACTCCTCCGAAATGGCTTTACCGATTTTTATCAAATTTTTTATGCATATTCAGTAGGTCTGAGAATTGGCAACTATCTATTTTTCATACCCCTAAGTGATAATGGTTGTTCACCCTTAACATAATTTTGAAAATTTTTGGCCAAATATTTTTATTTTTATTTCTCTATAATGTAGCATTAAAAAATACATACAACTCTAAATTTTTATCCTTTTATCACCAACCCCTATTTTTTAATAGCCATTTGAGTAATTTAATCATTTTTCATCCCAACTGATCAATTATCACTTAGAAATAACTTATATGACAAAACAACGTTTGCCGGGTCAGTTAGTATATTATATAGAAATAACTTAACCGGACTATAATTTACTTTTATAAATTGTGCAATGTCTATTTCTTAAATAATTACAACAGAATAATTTGATGTTAG
This sequence comes from Automeris io, assembly GCA_036320925.1. Taxonomy (NCBI): domain Eukaryota; kingdom Metazoa; phylum Arthropoda; class Insecta; order Lepidoptera; family Saturniidae; genus Automeris; species Automeris io. Next base: position 507,517 of record JAUDJH010000036.1, read on the forward strand.
CCAACTGAACACTTGTTTTGTAAATAAATTTTATACAAGGTAATTAAGCAGCCAAGAATAGAATACAGTAGCTCTCTTTTATATAATGAGATATATAAAAATGTTTTGTAATGCAATACACATAGGTGTATTAACAGGAATGTGGTATATATTATAAAAATAATTAACGGCTAATTATTTAAGTCGTAACATAATTCAAAGTTACTATATTAAGATTATACTTTATAAATATTTATAGCTATAATTATACACCCAAAATACAACGTCAAGTTTTATATACATGGAATATAGAAATACTATTTCATCAAATATATTTAGGTTAAAAGAATTGTCGTATATTTTATTTCAAAACTTCGCCACTGCTTTTTTAATCGTGATATGTGTTGGTGTAATTGTGATTTTATAAGAGAGGGAGACATTTCAGGACACAATAATTTTACCTTTTCGTACCAGTAAAAATGTGTAACTTTTTTTATTTAATAATAATATTAGCCTTTATTGTACAATAACTTAAATACGATATATAAACTAGCGCTTAATAAGTATTTGTGATAACCTATTTTTTACCGCTTTACTTGTCTTTGTTTAAAAGCCTCGAGATTTTCATTTTCTTCTATCTCTGGCTTCCCTTAGCCATATTTCTGCACGAAACTATATTCTCTAATAAATTATAAAGTATAAAATTATAAACAAATAAGAATTGATCTATGAAAAGTGTAGACACCGAAGCGCGTGTGGTTCACGATTGAATGGTAAGTAGATAAGGTTCTTTATAGGTAATTGTAGTATTTTTTTTTACATTGGCTCGACATAGTGACTACAGAGTACCTGATGGTAAGTACAGTGTAGTCCAAAAATGAAAGCGACTATCAAAGGATGAAAATCCATTGATAGTCTACATCGTCATGTCGGCCCACATATACCACGACTGAAGGTCTCTAGGTATATGAGCTACTGAATATACACAAGCTGATCCCGAAACGCGAGAAGCCGAAACTGGTCACTATGACGGGCTTTACACCCATGTACTGTGGTCGCGATCCAGACGGGCACCGACGCCCTACCACCTCGCTGCTGCTCGTTTAGTAACACCCAGGAGTCACGTGTAGAGAAACTAGGGTAAAGCCTACGGACGCGAGCAGCTTCGACTTCCAAAACACACGTTTACGTGTTTTACACTGACACGGCGAAGTGACTACACCATACCTGATGGAAAGCATGGAGCAGTCCAAAGCGACAACGACCACCAACAGCAAAGAAACCATCTATAGCCGCAGCGATCATGCCGGCCTGCATCATCATAGGACAATGGGAACACGCTCTCCGGAAGACCATTCCATAGGCCGTAGGTAAACAGGTATTGATTACCCCCTCTTACCCCTTTAGTCCCTTCGTAGTGTATCCTGGCATAGGTTAGGCAAAATACTTATTAATAATTTAAATTCATACATTCACGTGTGCTGTGCATAAATATTATGGATTTATGTTGACTATAACTCAATCCATTAAAACAGGAAGGAAATATAGTGATCTCTCTTTCATACATTTAGAAACAGTATTGAATGCGGAATATCCTCCTTGAATATCTCTTTCGTTTATAAAATAACCCTGTAAGCACGAGTACATTAGATTTTGTGTATGCCGTAGGCACTCATTAAGGGCGTATTCTTTTTGTCCCCCTAATAGGGTGAGATGGAGTGGAAATCATAGATGGGCAAAATGTAATCAGACGAATAAAAATGATTACGATTACATTTTACGTTTTTTACCATTAATATGACTGCATTTTGCTCATCTATATTTTAAACACTACGGAATCCCAGATTGTATACACATTTATGAATTCTTAATGTGTTAAATGGATTTAATTATGATGACAGAGCAACAAAATTAAAATGACGACTTGTTTTTGTAATCGTTAATCATTAATCAAATTACATTTTGCCCATCTCTGGTTGAAATGTTTTTTAATCTGCCCTTTTGGCAGTCTTGGCTCGACAGCGCCGACCTGAGCGCAATTGTCAGAATTCGATAAGTACTTTTAGCGTTCCGTACCGTTCTCGGAATATACTGTTTTTTCCATTAATTACTTTGTAGGATAGGATAAAAAAGTGTAAAATAAGCTTAGGGATTATAAATTGGACGATGTAATTAATTATGGCTAAATATAAAAGAAATTTTCTCTATTCTTATCCTCAAACTGTTTCCAATATTTGTGTTTTTTGTTTATAGGTTTAAATATAATATTTTTAAGTAACAAGTCGTCTAAAATAAACTACATTTATTACTAATTATAACTATAAATACAGGTTTTTTTAAATCTTGGCATAGGGAATGATGTTGATGATGATGTCCTAGCCGAATTCGGCCACGGCGACTGTTTCAACACCGATTAAGAAAATCGAGGTTCAGTTTTCGTGCGCAGGAGATATTTAAGTGCATATCTGGACGCGCTGCCAGAGAAGCACTCTCTCGTCCGAGCTCCCTCAGGCCCGATGGAATGGAGAACCAGTACGATCAGGAGGGAGCGGGATGCAGGTTTGGTCGAGTTGTCCTTCTCTGAACACCTGGTTGAATTGCGGTGTTAAAGAGATACCTTAGTCGCCTTTTACGACGCCTCAGCAAGAAGAGAGGGATGCTATTCTATTCTGTCGGCAGCCACCACGGTACAAATATAGGGAATATACCACGTCTGACGGTAAATTTGGTATGGTCAAAAAACGAATGCATCTAACAACAGTAAAGAGAAACTATACAAAAAAATATTCTATTTTTTTTTTTAAAACGGAATGTAATATATTTTGTGGTTGTGGTGGTCTAGTGGATAAGGGACCGGTGTCCACACGCGGCAACGCGAATTGTCGTAGGTTCGAATCCAGGTAGGTACCTCTGGGTTATTCCAGATTACGCACGGATTAAGGCACGATATGAAGAAATATAGTAAGTGCCTTGAGAACGGCGATCAGCAACGCTACTGGTCACGTTGGGCACGACATGAGCGCAATGTGGATAAAGCGACTAATATATCCCTGCTCACCTCGAAAGTGATATAGCGTAACGTTATAATATTATTATATTTTAGTTGTTATAAAAGTTCTTCTTTTTTTTTTGTTAATTACATACACCTTTATAAAATAATTTTGAATAATTGTAATCTGACTTAATCCTACATTATAAACATTTAAATGCAAATAGTTAAAAGCATAAAGAACACGGCATACATTTTTAATTATGTTTATAAAAATATTGCAAATTATTTATACGAAAAATATTGCATAAAACATTATTCATCGTGTAATGGAATAAAAATTTAGTATAACATCGATTAAAATACTATTTAATAACGTAATAAACAAGTAACAAATTGCCAGCAAGGTGTAGTAAATATTATATTTATATGAGATAAACCAATGTTATGCTATATTTTCTTACATAATTTAATTAAATGTTCAAACGATTTGTAATAATTAGAACATATGTATGCTCATTTCCAAAATTAATGTTTTATTTTATGAATACATAGAATTATTTGGTTGTTTACTCAACGAGGGCTCGTCTTTTACCCGTAACGAAATGTGCAAAAGATTTTAATATTGCGATCGTGTTTGATAAACGTTTATTGCGTGAAAATATTATTTTCTAATCGCACCTGGCAATAAATGGATACTTTACCGTACTGCGGAGGTGCTCACACGACCGATCCCGATGCCTTTTGTGTAAAAGAACGCTTGACCTCAATCACACCTGGTGGAAGGTGAAGATGAGTTCGATGATGAACCGCGTCCGCCCAACAAATGCCTATTCACTCTTCTCTTAAAGACTCCCAAGTCACAAGACCGCGGAAATATACTCGCTAGAAATATATTCCATTCCTTAGCTATTCACGTGATAATCTATTTGTGCTTTTTGAGTCGACCTCGCGAAACATTGGCCAATACCAGTTTTATAATTTTAATTAAGTTGTTTTACAGTGTCTCTCAGATTCGCAGTGTCCGTGAACACTCCGACGCAGCCTTGAGTTTCTTTCGGCGTTTCTTCTCAAGGTAGTCGCTTCCGAAACGCTGGTAGATCACCCGTAGGGTTAGTACTATTTGGCTGGCGGTCCAAGTCGAGGTTCGTACCCACAGGGGTGCCCTTGCATTGCCACCCAACACATAAATTGCCGGCTGAGCACCTTCAGTGTTCGCTCACCCGCCCGGTTTAGTTGTGAAGACCATGCTCGGTCAATCAACGCGCGTTATTTCGAAAAAATAGTGTCCGTGTCTCTTATTACTTCTGTAACATCGGAATAACCCTCTGCTTTCGGCGAAAGTTGGTTCTAGAAAGTATCTATAACTTTATTATATAAAAATCAATAAACATGAATTTTTAGATGTTTTTTTTTGGGGCTGCGGTGGTCTAGTGGATTCTAGACCGGTATCCATGTGTGAGAATGCAAGTATTCGTAAGTTCGCATCCCGGCACGTACCTCTGGGTTTTCCAGATGATGTACAGATTTAGGGAAGATTTCTTACTGGTGCAGAAATACAAGACTTGCATGGTATCCAATAAAAAAATTCTCGTGTGTGTGGATACAGCCCCTATTGTACTTCTGCTCACCCCGTAAGGGTTAGCGTTTTAAACCGATGTCGATATTTATGTGACGGAAATAAACCTTGATTGAACTTATGCAGAAAGTGTCACAATATTCGTTCGTTTCGATCTTCAAAGGCAAGACTCCGGGAAAGAGATCGCCAGGCCGTCAGCGACGGAAATGGCTGAATGGTATTAAAAAGTGTCCCGAAGTATTCCTGTTATGTAGAGCACAGCATGATATAGCAAATTTTGTGTGCCGACCTCCAACCTTCATATCTTTATACCATCACGTCGAATCTCTATCGGGGTAGGCAGAGGGAACGGAACGCCACTTCTCTGTATTCTTTCAAACCTCTTTCTCGTCATGCTCTCTCCGATTCTGATTACCTTTGACGTTAGCCTTTTTTTTAAAGCGGAATAACTACTGATTGCCGGGAAAGGCATTTACAGCTCAACCGGGCTTAGGGGGCGAGCACAGAAGGTGCTCAGCCAGCGAGATCTTCGTTTGCCTCCATCAGATCTCTTTTTATTTGGTCTGCGTAGATAAGTCTTGGTCGACCTGGGCACTTACTTTCCACTCACACAAAATCTTCATCATGAAGATGGTATCTTACGATGATTACATAAGTTTCTATGCTAGCTTTCTTTTCCTTTTTATTTTGGTCACAGTTCAGCGCTAATGGATATCTACCAATTCTATAATCGATAAATACATTACGCATGCATTTTATCTAGGTCTAGGACCCAATTAGTATCTCTTGACATCGCAAATGACCTGTTGTAGCGTATCTAGACACCGATAAAACGAAAATAACATATTTATCTTACCTACAAATTTATCATGTTACTTTCTTGTACATAAAGATTAGCCGACATTTTGCGGGAGAACGAGATTTGCTTCTTGAATTGATATACGTTAAAAATATGGTACCAGGTAGGTACCTCTGGGTTTTTCCAGATTATGTACGGGTCAGTGACGAGCATAGAGTATTTGGACAGGGTAAGCAGAATTCGTGTAATTAATTTGAATATTATACTATGACAGTAAATATTATATTGCTTTCATAAGAAAGATTGACGGCGTGAATATAGAATAGATAAGAATATAAATGGTTCCATTTTTTGTTTAACTTAAAGCAACTTATTCCAGACTTATTTATCATAAGGGCATGCAATGCTTGCATGCATCTATAGAATGAACGCTACTGGTACGGATTTAGGCACCATATGCTCACTGGCGAGGGATAATATCGTGAGGAAACTCCCGTGGCATCTAATAGAAATGTTATGTGTGCTAGTGCTGTGAGAACGATGGTCAGTAGCGCTACTGGTCACGTTGGACACGAAATATAACCGCAAAGTGGATACAACCACAAATGTATCTCTCTGCTCACCCCGCACCCTTTACTTACATAATATATTATTATTTTAACAAAAATTGAATTTCAAGTCAAGCATAACATTCAATTATAATTTGATATCTTGTGTAGACTAGATGTAAATTTTATAAAAGTCCTAGTTTCGTTTGTGAATAATATTATTGACTTATACAATAGCTCAATGCAACGGAATTGTAGATATAATTGGTAATTCCACAAGTGGGTACACTTACCATTGTACGTAAATAATTTGTACATAGAGTGAAATTTCCTTGCAGACATGCATCTGTCGACAAATAAAATAATTATAATTTAAACACGCAAACAATAAATAAGTTCATTACAATTATCAAAATATATATTAAAGTACAATATCTTAATCTAAATATATATACTTAAAAGGTGACTGACTGAATGACATAGTGATCTATCAACGCACAACCCAAACCACTGAACGGATCGGGCTGAAATTTGCCATGCAGGTAGATGTTATGACGTAGGGGGATAAAAGATAATATATAAATTGTGTCACGTTGTTTGTCCGCGATGGACTCCTAAACTACTTAATCGATTTTAATAAAATTTACACACAACGTGCAGTTTGATCTAATTTAAAAGATAGGATAGTTTTCATCTCAATTCATAGTTGCAATATTATTTTATTGCAAATTATTTGGCAGTTCCTATTTTCAGTTAGCTCCAAATTATTCTAACAGATGGCGGTATCTATTGACTGGATTGAGTAATTATTTGTTATATGGTGCTATGTCAAACGCACTGTATGAGTTGTTACTACAATAAATGAGTATTCACATGTATCCACCATATCTCTATAATATAAAAATGAATCGTTAAATGTGTATAAGCGCGAAACTCGAGAACGGCTGAACCGATTTGGCTGATTTCTTTTTTGTTGTGTTTGTTGAAGTCTGGGGAAGGTTATTACGGAGAGAAAAATTAAAAAAAAATTGTCTGAAAAAGTCTAGAAACAACACTTTTCTATATTCTCATACAAAAAATTTGTAATAATATTTAAAAGTCAGTTTGAACTTTAACACCTTGCCATAAAGTTTAAATATCAGTGGACGGGTTCCGGGAAGGCAAAACAATTGAGTGACGTATATGTAAATATTAATGTCAATATTTGTCAATTTTTATACATATAGCATTAAGGCCAGGTCCCTTTTCAAACAATTTTCAAAAAACAGCCGACAGGCCAATAGGTTTTGGCAGAATAAAATCTGACGGGGAAGCTATTAACATTAAAAAAAAATGTGACTTTGTTTTAGAGAAATAGGGCAGAACAAGGTCTGCCGAGACAGCTAGTAATAAATAAAAAAGAAAAACAGATTAATTTATTCATATTCTGAAAAGAGGATTGAGTGTTAATAGGCAACAAATGATGGAAGGAAGGGAGAAAACGGGCAGTAGACTTGAGGGATTCTGCTGCCCGGATGAGAGTGATGCGGTGCACGGTGTCCAGCGCATCGCCTGGGAGAGAAGTTTTGGAAGGCTGGATTTTTACTCCCACCCCTCCCGCAGAGAAGTAGCCTCAACAAGGGCTTTTGTTTCCTGGGCGTCTGGACGAATTTGGCTACTCAGGCCCGGGTGGAGCTATCAGAGGGACACCCTGTGGGTTTTTAGTCAATTAGAGTCTGACACGCCGGGGTCGCTGCCCTCACAGCGTCCCTGATGGTCCTATGTAGGATTTTCCCCCGGGATACAAAAAAAAGGGAGAAAGGGCATTTAGCTATGAGTTAATACGACATTCAGGGCGGTATAAAATTCGCTGAGTCCGCTAGTTATTTATAAATTCTAAACTATATATAAAATAGAATAAATAATTCTAAAAGACAAAATAACTGACAAACAATGGTATATTTTATGTAATGAAAGGTGTAAAAAATTACTATAATTACAAATATTTTTATAGGGTCATGCTACTTCGTCGGAAGTATTCGGATTCCCAGGCTCGGCAAAAGTGAAGAGAGGGCAGTGCTGGCACCACGGTGGTTTTAGTCGGGGCAGGTCCAACACATCGAGGGGAGTGGCCCTCACCACTTCCCCTGACGGTCCGTAGGGATTTCCACCGGGTTAACAAAAAAAAGGGTCTTGTTACTTTTTCGCGTACTTTATTCCTCTGAAAATAAAAACATTTCACCAATACGGTCTGAATAATATGAAATATTTTTATATCATACAACATTATTAATTTTTTTCCTTTGAAGAATTTTCCAGAAGTGACTACAACAATGCTCACTAGCGCAGAATACGGGGTTTTAATATTCATATAGTGGTTTTTTCTTATCCTATGTTATAAAATGAAATATTTAACTTGTTTAGTTTAATAGTATTTTTTTTGTATGTTAGAAGTTAAGACTAATATTTTATAATAATAATGTGTCGTTACGCTATATCCCTTTCGGGGTGGATTCGGGGTGCTATTGAGCTCGGACTTCGACAATTCTCTTCCATTTTTCTCGACCACCTACCGCAGGTCGTTGTTAACAGATAGCATCATTTCAGGCTTTATCTTCCAAAGAGGTACCCAATATAGTCTTAAACTGCTGGACTAGTCCCAGTCTAATGCCCACGTCTGGCCTTCGTACCGGGATTTGAACCTGCGATTATGCGCATTACTACGCTTGCATACCGGTTGCTTATCCACAAAACTCCTAGAGCCACATTTTATTATTAGTCACAGCTATGTAACTCACGTCCCTGCTAACTACCCCTCGGATTAAGAAGTTCTCTAAATGTTCCTTTTACAATGTCGTTGGGCTGTGGAATGGTAGTCAGGCTGGCGTGTTTCCACCGTTCTATGATATGGGGTCCTGGTGAGGCGGTTAAGATATATCCGCTTCATACCAAAATTCTTCTATCACTCCATAAGTTATTTGCGAATGATATAAGGATTATCTGTGTCTCTAATCTGTAGTGAAACCGATAGATGTCGCTCATAAGACTACCCCGCTAAGTTTTGACGTCACAACGTCATTACATTATTATAACAGAATTGTATGCAACCGCCGCGACGTCGTGCTATCTCCGCTCTAATATATAAAAATATAATAAAACCGCCGTATTGATATTTAAACCACCACACGACGTTTTTAAAGAGAAATTAGGTGTAATCGTGCAATTGGAACTTTATGTGCCCGTCGCCGCTTACAGAACCCTGGACCCTAATACCGGACTGTACAGCATATACTGGACGAGCTGCAGACCTAAAGGTTAGTGGATGCAGACATTCTGGTATATCGGCTGCGATTTATGGAGTGATAAGTTTCCTTGATACTTGATTTTGACCTATTTTTTTATTTCTCTTAACCGCCAACCAAGTTACGTTCCCCGCTCATATGGAGGACTGCTTACACGCCTCTCCAGGTCCTTTAAACTAAGCGTGAAGAGTTACTTGTGCAGGCCGGCAGGATCGCTGCGGCTACCGATAACATTTCCTATATTGTTGACATTCGTCGTTTTTTGGACTGCTCTATACTACCATCAGACATGAATGGGTCACAGGGGCGAGTCAGGTTAAAAAAAATATATTTTACTATTCCGTCGGTACTTTTTTTTAAATTATTATTATGTTTATTCGTAGTAATAACATTGGAGATACAATGACCCTGCTAATTGATACAGGGTCGATACAGAGTAAATATTACTATTACAATTAGAATCCGGCGGTACTTGATGTGTTGTTGCGCCCCACCGCTCAAGAGATGGCGCTACCATCAAGTTAGCTCTCGCTAGCGTTATGTTTTAGCGAGACACATTAAAAGCCACGATCGCATAACTTTTTTACGGATCTGCACGACGTAAAAAGCATATGGCTGGAATATTATATTTTTGACTAGACCTAATGCAATCGTCAGATTGTCAGGGTCTTGGCAGTTACTTAAAATTTATTAACCTCTTGTATAGAGCCCTATGCAACAACATTACTGTAGTAAACCATAATAGGTATGTCGAAAATGGAAAAAAATATCGTTATATCGATATTTATTAAAATATCAATATCGGCGTCGATATATCAAAGGAAAAATATCGATATATCAATTAAATCTCAATAAACACGAAAGTATTTTGCCAGTATTCCATTTTATTAGACAAAAATATCAAGAACTAATAGGCTATTTTCTAACTTTAAAACCTATTTAAGATATCAAACCAAAGTAAATAATAAATAAATAAATGGCGGCAAATAATATACATGCAACAAATTTAGATGTCAATGCATGCAACGTAACAAAACATAATACTCAACAGTCATAGATAATATAGTTCTTTTTTTTTCGTTTGGTCCTATCTTCTACAGTTTCAGATTTCAGCGACTTCACTGCCATAAGAATTAAAAAAATATCGTTTTCGATACTGGATATTTTATATCGATATATCATTACAATATATATCGTCTAAAAATATCGATATATTGAATTGAAAATATCGATATATCGATGTATATTTATTTATTCGACAAGCCTAAACCATAAAAGATCCTAAAAATTCACACAAACCATAATTTCCTTTTAGCTCATTGTATCTTCACTATCACATATCGTACTATGGAAATAATACACCACATCATACATAGATGTTATTAATATCATCGGGTGAAAAACTATTTGTTTTAAGCGACATTTTTTGGTGATACAGTAATATATGTATATATTTTTAGAATCAGCGTTTATTACCGATTCCGAAGATACATATATATATTACTATATCACCAAAAAATGTCGCTTAAATCAAATAGCCAGTCACCCGACGATATGTAATTATAATTTTTTTGACAGTTTAGTAGCCGTGACAAAACAGAGCGCATAAACGTTTTCCAATTTTTTTTAACAAATTATTTTTTATTTCTAAACTAATACAGGTATCTCGTGGGCATTTGGGTAAGTACCTAAAATTTGATGTTGATTTGAATTAGTATTTGGCCAAGGAGGGGGTTTTGAGCCTTGGGATGGTATGACGCAATAGACTCCCAAATTACCTACTAACGAGTAGGTCATTTGAGTTTCCTAAATGCACAGGAGTCTCCCAAACTTTATCTGAGAAATGTAGTAAGGCTCAAAATGTCTTCAAAGAAGTCCACACACACTGTTTTATTCAACAGGAGAAAATTCATCATAGAACTTTGGGTATTCCTATCGCGCCAAGGAAAACCGAACTGCGCAATCTGCCATGATAACGGTGTGCGAACAAAGTATGGAGGGTGCGTAGAATTGACCAGCTCCGGAAAACCGTTGTAATAGGCAGTGTGTGGGAAGACTCACATCCTGCTTTCCTCATGCATGGGCAGTGGACACCCTTAAATACTACTGCCCATGCGATTTATAGACAACTAGCTGTCCCGGCAGACCTTGTTCTGCCTTATTTCTATAAAACAAAGTCACATTGTTTTTTTAATGTTAATAGCTTCCCCGTCAGATTTTATTCTGCCAAAACTGATTGGCCTGTCGGCTGTTTTTTGAAAATTGTTTGAAGGAACCTGACCTTAATGCTATATGTATAAAAATTGACAAATACTGACATTAATATTTATACGTCACTCAATAATTGTTTTGCCTTCCCAGAACCCGTCCACTAACATTTAAACTTTATGGTATGGTGTTAAAGTTCAAATTGACTTTTAAATATTATTACGAATTTTTTGGATGAGAATACAGAAAAGTGTTATTTTTAGACAATTGCAGGGAATTTTTAAAATTTTTCTCTCCGTAATAACCTTCCTCAGACTTCATCAAATACAACAAAAAAGAAATCAGTCAAATCGGTTCAGCCGTTCTCGAGTTTCGCGCTTATCAAGACATTTAGCGATTCATTTTTATATTATAGATACCTTGGCTTTGCTCAGACTTTTCCCAAGAATTACTCACTATATTATTTAATTCATGTTAAAAGTGTATTGTTAATTGTAAGTTAACGACTTGGTACAGTGAGTACACCACGTTTGATGGTAAGCATAGTTCTATCCAAAAAACCATTACAATTAACAGTTAAGGAATACCTATCGATAGTGATGCCCTGCACAAATATATCTTCACGCTTCGTCAAAAGAACTCAATGTCTTAGGACGATGGTGGCATGCTGGCTGGAGGGTCTTACATCAGCTTAAGAGTTTCTTAGTCAACTTGGATTTATCTCAACAAATACTTAGACGCTACTTAAGCTATGTATAACGTTATACCCCTTACGGAATGAGCTGGGGTACACTAGTGGCTGTACCTACTTTGCGCTTATATATCGCGCCCAACGTGACCAATAAAGGCGCTGATCGCAATTCGCTTAACACTAGTATCATGATAATTTTATGGAATGCCTTGCGGTTTCCGTCACCAGTGCGCAAATGTTCTAAATCCGCACAACTAGAAAACCTCAAATGTTTGGGTCAGGAATCAAACCAACTTTACGCATGAATGCCAGCTCATTATTAACTTATGCAGCCATTATTTTGTTATTCAGTAGATATAATCATTCAATTACTTTTTATAATCGAATAGCTCAAATGCTTACCCTAATAATGCGATTAGAATTTAAAAAACAGTTAATGCACCCTCCCTCTGTGTTTAATTAATGATGTAATTAATTAAAACTTGATGCAAATTATAATTAATTTAACATTATGGTGTGATTTTGCAATAAATAGCGCCCGGTAGACCGCAAGCTGCATAACTTTGCAGCTTTAATTTGTATGAGGCTTGTATATTGTTTATATTCTCACATAGGAATGATGTTTTTAGATTTTTTTTTTTACACTGGCTCGATAAAGTTACTACAGTTCATCTGATGGTAAATACAGTGTAGTTCAAAACCGAAAGCGACTATCAAAGGATGAAAATCCATTGATAGTCTACATCGTCATGTCGGCCCACATATACCACGACTGAAGGTCTCCAGGTATATGAGCTACTGGATATACACAAGCTGATCCCGAAACGCGACAAGCCGAAACTAGTCACTATGACGGACTTTACACCCATGTACTGTGGTCGCGATCCAGACGGGCATCGACACCCTACTACCTCGCTGCTGCTCGTTTAGCACCACCCAGGAGTCTCGTGTAAGGAAACTAGGGTAATGCCTACGGACGCGAGCAGCTTCGACTCCCAAAATACCTTTCGGTGTGAGCAGAGAAACATTGGTATCCACTTTGCGCTTATATCTCGTGAGTAGGGTAACATATACCACTTACATATATATTTTAAACATAGGGTTTTTTTTACGAGATAAGTACCCAGTAAGGACAGTGTTTTTGTGATTTCACTCTGAAGAGAGTGCTTGAAAGTTTACTTGAGAATCCGTCAAGTTTGAAGTAAGCACTATGAAAATTGGCATTTAGCTTTTTAGTTATATATATCAGTAGCGTTCATCCCATAGATTTTTTTTAATGTTAACCCGGTTTAAATCCCTACGGACCGTCAGGGGAAGTGGTGAGGGCCATTCCCCCCGCTGTGTCGGACCTGCCCCGACTAAAACCACCGGGGTGCCAGTACTGCCCTCTCTTCGCCTTCGCCGAGCCTGGGAATCCGAATACTTCCAACGGCTCGGCGGGCGTTGGCCTTTGGGCAGGCCTCCTCTCGTGGAGGGGGATTTAAACCCCTCACCTCCTCTCTGTGGGACCGGCGTGTGGGAACACACACGCCAACCCTTCCTCTCTGCACTGGACGGGGACGCCCTAAACGTCACCCGCCCAGCCTGTGTCAGGAGGGGAGCTCGTCACGCTGGGAGTCCTGCGCGAACTGCTCCCTTTCCCGAGCCGCCTTGTTCTGCGGCGGCGCCGAGGGTTGCGGGGATTGGCGATGTGCCTCTCCCGCTCCGCGGCCTCTTTCACTCTCATGACGGCCTCGCAAAAGGCCGCCATTCCTCTGCACGCGGCCTCGCTGTTGGTGACCGCACGAATTACGGCCGGCAGCGATAGGTCATTGCCGACATGTTGGGCAAGTTCGGCCCTCTCATCAGCCCAGGCTGGGCATTCCTCTAAGGCATGTTGTGCCCTCTCTACGGGGCAGCCGTCGCAGTGGTTGCACATTTCCGTCGGCTCGCTCCCGGGTATCAGACTCAGGTATCTCCCGAAGCTGCCGTGCCCCGTAGTCATCCGGTACGTGAGCGAGCCATGAGCGCGTGACAACCACTGCCTATGAGTTGGACGGACTGCCGCGATGGTCCACTTGTCAGCACTTGGATTGGCCAGCCTGGACTCCCACTCCTGTATCGCGCTCTCGTTGAGGAGCGTCCTTTTCCTCCTTATTTCGGCTGGGGCCACCAGCAGGCCCTGGGCTCTCTTCACCTCGCGCCATTGGTATAGCTGCGCGAGGGTTCGTGCGTTCAGGTCCCACGGCACGGACCCGGCCAACAGGCAGGCCGCCTCGCATGAGATCGTCCAGTATCCCCTGATTATTCGGATTGCCATAGCTCTCTGTGGGCGTCTGAGGAGAGCTATGTTCCGGCGGTTAAAACAATCAGCCCACACGGGGGCACCGTACATCACCATCGAGCGGACGACCTGCGTGTATAAAAGTCTGCAGGCCACGCCCGGGCCTCCCACATTCGGCATAATCCTGCTCAGGGCCCCTAGGACCTTCTGGATTCTGGTCATCAGAACGTCGAAATGGGGCCCAAAGTCCCATCGGCTGTCGAGGACCAGTCCCAGGTATTTCATGGATCTCTCAACGCCGATGCGGACATCACTCTTCATCCCATAGATGCATGAAAGCATTGCATGCCCTAATGATAAATAAATCTGGATTATATTGCTTAAAGTTAAACAAGAAAAGGAACTATTTATATTAATATCTATTCTACATTCACGTTATTTAACTCTCCTATGAAAGCAATATAATATTTTATATCGTAATATGTATAATATTCAAATTAATTACGCGAATTCTGCTTACCCTGTCCAAATACTCTATGCTCGTCACTGATCCGTACATAATCTGGAAAAACCCAGAGGTACCCACCTGGTACCTTATTTTTAACGTATATCAATTCAAGAAGCAAATCTCGTTCTCCCGCAGTATGTCGGCTAATCTTTATGTACAAGAAAGTAACAAGATAAATTAGTAGGTACTATAAATATGTTATTTTCGTTTTATCAGTGTTATATATATATATATATATAACGTAGGTAACTGGGGGGATTGTGGGCGTTCATCGTCTCCCAGCTCTTTATCCATCGTGTCCTTAGGAAATAAGGCTTTTCGGAAACGCAGCGAAGTCGGACGTAGGTTGGCTTCACTTTATACTGCTGTGTCTCTATCCGAATAATAATGCCGTTCACAGCTTCACGTGCGCTTGCTTTTCATCCGTCACCTTGACAACCGTCTGCTGTACACCTCCGTATCGCCACCTATCTATCCGAATACGCCCAAATCAATTTAGATTTGACGTTCCGCTTTCCAACCTCCGACATATAGGTATATATGCTGATACGTTTCGGGAAAATCATTAAAGTTAAAGAAAGGATACTTCTTTGTTTCAAAAAACTTATAATAATTTGCATACGAGATTACCAGCATGTGGGATTTGGATTCAATGATTATTATCCCGAAAGTCAGATCGCTAAAAGCCTCGATTATCATTTTAAGAGGCTCTCCCTTGGTTGTTGAAGCAAGAGCCGAATAGAGAAGGTATTATTACGTGACACGGCACGTGTTGTGAGGAGGTTTCTCACTCCGAGCTCTTAATTACCTGTGGCTTAGGCCTTAGGCCTTGATCCCGTAGGTCTACATGTTTTTATATCAAAATGTATGTGTTTTACTATTAATTTTCAAATTGAAACAATATGTGTATTTATTTATACCACTGGTAGCCCATTGGTTGAATTTCGTCCATAATTATGAACATTATTTAGGTTTTATTGTCAAAGACTATTTTATTTTATTTTATTTTATTTTACATAATAGGGTGCCCAACATGGGTAACATTAGACAAGAAAACAAAAGGATCATGGTACTTAAATAGAACATATAAATGCCCCCACAATTATAGGGCACCACAGCATGCACAGTGATTAATATATAAAGCTAGTTTACATTAAGGAATAATAAAAAAATTCCAAAAAAGAAAAAACATATACATACATACATAGACACAACACAAAAGGACAATATTGTAGAATGTATAGAATAACAACTTTAAACGAAACTGTGACTGATTCCAAGTAACACAAAAGTAACACAAAAAAAAAAAAAATAAAAATACAGTCACTTTCTACACGCTGTTCTAAATTTTGAAAGAGAAACAGTCAGGTCCAAGTCACCGAGTCGCGAAAGTGCGTTGTACTGCCTGCAGATCTTTGGCATGGTAGAAAACTGTCCAAGATTAGTTTTAAAGAAGGGTATAGAAAAAAAATGGAAAGCTGTTTTGCGGGGCAAACGAGATGGAGCATTAATTTTTAGATTGTTGATAAGTTCTGCACAATCTAGATATCCATTGAATATTTTAAATAAAAATATTAGGTCAGATATTTTCCTGCGACTAGCTAAAGATTGCATTTTATAAAAAACCAGTCTATCATGATAGCTCAAGATTTTATGCGCCACATTATCACCGTAGGAAAGATGGTACACAAAACGTCGTTGCACACTCTCCAAGCGTTTATTGTAGACCTCGTAATTAGGATTCCATACAACCGAGCCATACTCCATAACAGGACGTACAAGGCTCTCAAATACCCTAATCTTAGTATACGGAAGCTTGAAGCTTTTGCAAATACTTGTGATGAAACCAAGTAATTTAAAACTTTTGGATACTATTTCCAGCATATGCAAATCAAATTTAAGTTTTGAGTCAATCGTAATGCCTAAATCCTTCACTGAGTTAACAACTTTTAGTTTGTGATCGTTTATAAAATAGGTACCTAAACGTATAACTTTGTTTCTACTAAAGTGAATATGATAGCACTTATCTAGATTAAGCGACATATTATTTTGTTGACACCACGAAGAAAGTCTACGCAAGTCGTCGTATAGTCGTCGACTATACTTCTTTTATAACAGATTTCGCCAGGGTTACTATTATATTATATACGTGAATATAGATTCCTTCTTCTTTGTCTTTCACTTTTACCCGCTAGTGTTCTGTATTGAGGCATAATAAAAGTAGAAAAAAACTTATTATATTTAAAGACAATTACATACTTTGACGTGTCCCAAAGTAAACTTGCGATTGTCTTAAAGAAATAAATACATACAAAGTAAGACGCCGAAAGGTCGGCGCTGTTTGTCGACTAGTCAATGACTACGAAAGTAGCCAAATAGTCGACATTACTAGTCGGCAACCAGCCGGAATATCCCTATGAAATATAAAACTATGTATAAATATTTATTATGTTAAATACAGTGCACGAAAGATAATAAAAGATAAATATAAAATAAAATTAACTAAGTCACGTTTACATAACCAGTAAAATGTCCATTTTGAATAATCTCTTTGGTGTTAAGAATTTTAATCATAATACAACTGATTTTAAAGTGAGCCACCGTTAAAATAGTTTATCATGATAAAATGCTAATTTTATACTGCCGGTATTACAAAAAACCATTCAGTGGTTGCGCAATTTACTTGAAAATAAATAACAAGGTAGAATAAAAACAAATATATTTTTCAAAATTCTTTGCTCTGAATCATATCATTAACTAGCTTTCGCCCGCGGCTTCGCTTGCGTTAAGAAGTATTATTATTAATTAGGTATAATTTTTGCGGCTTTACTACATTTGTTTAATGTGTGTCAAAAATTAGGGCCGTTGATAGCTGCTGCTTGATCGTTTTTTGGAGTAAGAATGGCACGCTCACATAACCATTCAATAGGTTTGTCAAGTATATGAATAATGTCTGGATAAACTTTAGACAACAATTCTTGAAAATCTAAGAAGATTTATACAAACTTTCATCCCCTATTTTATCCCCTACCGGGTGGAATTGATCAAAATCCTTTCTTAGCGGATACCTACGTCATAACATTTACTTGCATGCCAAATTTCAGCCCGATCCATCCAGTGGTTTGGGCTGTGCATTGATAGATCACTATGTCAGTCAATCACCTTTGAGTTATATATATTTAGATAAACGAGTGGGAGAATAGTGTAGTAAAACGCCCTCGTATCAACGTGAAGAAAAATATATTCTATTTTCGTAAGGTGATTCTATTTTCATTATGTTCCATTGTAGTTTTCTTTAACTTTAAATCTATTTTTTATACAATATACGGTACAGAAATGGCGTAATTAATATCGGGGCATTAGGACGCGTCAATTCAATACACTTTCATTGATACTTTATGTTGTTGTATTTAATAACATATATTTTGCTTTGCTTTTTTTATCCGTAATTTTGGCATGTGTATACAAAAAAGTTTCGAATGCAAACGGTTAATGAGACTGGCGCCTTTAATAGGCAACATTTGTAGTCAATCGATTATACCTGAAATGTTTGTTTACGTATCAAAGGATCAATTCAGTCACTAGATCTAGAATAGGTTATCATTTAGGAGTACTATCATAAACTGCTTACGCAAACTCTGCCGTTATAGCTATGCGTACACATTAATAATGATCTCTGGTAAATTAACCCTTACTAATATTTTTGAGGTGGCGTTTACCGTATTCACAGTACTTTTTGCGGTGTCACAGCTGTACGGTATCTCACATCCCGGCCAGGACTAAGAGGTTCTCTAACTGCTTCTTTTGCCGTGTCGTTGGGCTGTGGAATGTTCTTCCGGCGAGCGTGTTCCCACCATCCTATGATATGGGATCCTTTAAGCGTAGCGTGAAGAGATATTTGTGCGGGCCGGCATGATCGCTGCGACTGCCGATGGGTTTTTTCTTACCTATCGATGGTCGTTGGCGTTTTTTGGACTGCACCGTGCTTACCATCAGCTATGGTGCAGTCACTGTGTCGAGTCAGTTTAAAAAAAACTCCGCCGTGACCACAGTACACAAGTGTAAAGACCATCATATTGACTTGATTCTCTCTGTCGTTTTTTGGGATCAGTTTCTGTATATCGAATTTTTCATATACCTAGAGACCTCCCGTTATGGTATATGTGGGTTGACATAGCAATGGAGACTTTAAAGGTAGTCATTTGTTCTTGGCTTCGTTCTTCAAGTCTTGGACCACACTGATGATGATGATGATGATGTCCTAGCCGGTTTCGGCCACGGCGACTGTTTCAACGCCGGTTAAGAAATTCGAGGTCCAGTTTTCGGAAACAGTCAATTGCGCAGGAGATATTTAGGTGCATAACTGGACGCGCAGCCAGAGAAGCACTCTCTCGTCCGAGCTCCCTCAGGCCCAATGGAATGGAGAACCAGTACGATCGGGAGGGAGCGGGATGCAGGTTTGGTCGAGTTGTCTTTCTCTGAACACCTTGTTGGATTGCGGTGTTAAAGATATACCTTAGTCGCCTTTTACGACACCTCAGCAAGAAGAGGGGGGTGCTATTCTATTCTACCGGCAGCCACCACGGCTACCACATTATACCTTCTATTAAGTACAATATAGTCAATTTGTTGAGCTTTTTGACTGATAGACGCCCAAGCTCGGAACGCGAGCGGTTGTGTTTTCTATTTCATCCATCGGAGAATTGACCTTTGTTGTAGCCCTCTGGCCGTGTTGGTTTTGTTATTTGGGTAGGTATTGGGTCTGCACAGCGACAAGATCCCTGGCCGGCATGCTTCGAGGAATTGATGATTTTGCTGATGGCGTAGGGTGGAGAATCTAGTGAATATTTAAAATACTAACGACGGGCTCAAAAGAACTCGCACCCAGAGCCTTAAAACTTAATACATAAAAAAAACCGTTTTGGCTTGGAATAGCGATTTATCATTTAATAAATCCATCCACACGTAGTAGTATATTTTTTAAATAAATACGACAATTTTTGATATATAATACGAGAGTATGTCTTGTCGACAAAGCATAACAGAATAACTGCTTTCAAAAAAATCTTTTTTTTGTGTTATGATTTTGTTCTATAGAATTCTCGTTATTTTCATGTTATATTGACATATTTATAAGAGCAAAATCAATTTTCTAATTAACGAAATGTTCTACGAAATTGAAATTAGCAATAATCGTTGTAATTTTGGAAGTTTTTACTGAGTATAATAAATTTAATCAATTAAATGTTGGCAACATTACGCTTTGGCAGAAGTTTTTGCTAAACATTGCATGAGAAGTTTTGAGTAAAAACGAAACGGTCTATATGAATAAATAAATTTACAAATTAGCTAAAGCTTTTTGGTACGCGCGCATTAAACGGTTCCGCAGTTTTAACTAATTATATCTCCTTCAGTTCGACTTAGATGAGAATTTTTCGTAATTAATGTTCTAGAAAATATGCCAACTAAGAAAATAAAAGACATATTTATAGTTCCTACATTATTATACATTTAATTACAGCTTATGACTGTGGATAATGAGCTGGTCTCCATGCGCGAAATCAAACGGCTGTAGGTTCGAATTCCGTGATGTGTCTCATAGTTTTTCTAGATTTATATCGAGCTTATGTACTATATGCTAATATCGGTGAAGGACAGTATCGTGAGGAAACCCGTAGCCATTTAATACAAATATTATGTGCGCCGTGAGAACGGCAATCCACCGTAAGATAAAGCCGGTAATATATTTTTGCTCACCTTGAAAGAGATATAGCGTGACGATATGAAATTATTATATAAATGAGTGAAAGGCTATTTGGTTTAAGCGTAATTTTTTGGGATATAGTATATATATACATATTATTGGAATCGGTAAAAAAACGCTGATTCCGAAAATATATATATTACTATATCTATAACTGTGTATATGTGTTGTGTAAATGAATTATTGTACCGGGCCACTGACAACCAGAGATGGGCAAAATGTAATCAGATTAATAAAAATGATTAACGATTACATTTTATGTTTTTTACCATTAATATGACTTCATTTTGGTCATTTATGTTTTAAGCGTTACAAAATCTCAGATTGTATACACATTTATTATTTCTTAGGGCGGATTGCACTAGCAAATTACGTCTAGTTTAGACTTACATAAAATGCTATTTAGCGCTAAACTGTACTTATAGTCTTGCACTGAATAAAAACCCAGTTGTAACAACTCTTAAACTCAAATCATCATGAAGATGGAATTAATGTACTTCGATTAATTAGCGTCTATAAAAGCTTAAACTAGACTTAAATTGTTAGTGCAAGCCGCCCTTAATTTTTAAATGGATTTAATCATGATTACAGAGCAAGAAAATCAAAATTACGACTACATTTTGTAATCGTTCATCATGAATCAGATTACATTTTGCCCATCTCTGGTATGAACTTACAAAAGTTAACACTTCGTATTGTTTTCAGCAACAAAGCGAGCGGTACACATCGTACACGGGTGCCGGGTTGCTGTCCCCGGCGCCGGGCTCGCCTCGCGCCTGCAGCCCCTGCGGCAAGCAGGAGCCGCCGGACGAGCCCCCGCACCCCTCCGCCGCGCCCGCGGGTCCCTGTGCCGGCTGTGGCACGCGCATCACCGACCGCTTCTTCCTGCTCGCGCTCGAGCGCCGCTGGCACGCGCCCTGCCTGCGGTGCTGTCGCTGCAGGCTCCCACTCGACGCCGAGCGCCGGTGCTACGCGCGCGACGACAATATATTCTGCAAGGACGACTACCTCAGGTAAGTCTTCCAGATCTCACAGACTACTCCATATGACCGTACTTCATATTACTTTGACTACTTTAGGAGGGTCGCCATATTGTAAGTCTTAACCAGCGTAAGAAAGCCTCACAGGCACATTTATTACGTAATCTATGTCAGACGAACGTGTTCCGACGCGACAAAATTATTTCAACTACCAAAATAAGTATGCTATTTCAAGTTACAGTAATGGACACTTTTTTTTTACTTAGGGAAATTCATCATAGGCTCGTCTCAGCTGCCTTGTAACGCCCTGAAACCTCAAGCTGTCTATCTCTGTGCATAGACGAAGACTGTGGATTCTATAATGAATTCACTACAGTCTCATCGAGCACAAATCTAGGAGGAAACGCTGCATTCCCCGGTATACTCGGTTTATTTCGGCAAATGACTTTACAATGCTCAGCCAAAATCTCAAGGGTCGCTAGCTGGTTGTTTAGGACCCCACCCTGAGCAGCCACGGCCCTAAAAATATCGATCAGCCGGGACTGATGCTCTAGGAAGATAGCTTTCACCCCGATGTCTTCCATGAGCGCGAACATGACATTTTCACTGGAGTGGTGAAGTCGCCTTGACCACGGCCCACCAATTTTCGTTCCCTGCTAGTTTGGCCGACATCAATGCCAACATGGAGATTGCGTTCGATCCTTAAAATCAAGCTCAGCTGTTAGCTGTCCCACACCGAGCAATGTGCGAGCGTATGTTGGGTGGATTCCAAATCTGAACAGCAGTGGCAGAACTGGATCTTTACTTCTCACCCAAACCGGCACAGGTACTCAGGGAAACAACCGCGTCCTGTGTGTACCAGTGTCGGGCGTTAATAGACATCAACATAAAATTCACGGATTATAATCGAAAAGTTTTGTTAATTGTTGTAGTTTATATATGAAAGAACTAGCAAACCGGGCGAACTTCGTTTCGCCACCAGATGGCTTCATTTTGGTTTTTAGTTAGCGTTTGAAAGAACGTGCGCATAATAAATGTCACATGAAATTAACTGAGCAGAGTACAATGAGTACCTGTCAAACAATGTATAACGCATCGGCGCCATCTACTTAAAATACTGGTGCGATCTGCTCCACCACCATGCAAAACGATATTGGTTTGTAGTACATGCTATGTATCAGAGATGGCGCTGTATGTGAAAATAATTTTCCCCGTTTTCCTGCTTTTTTGTTGATATTTTCCTGAATTTTGCTATAAACCTCACGGAGCCCGAGACCTTTCCAAGGAATGCAAAACCGTGGAAATCGGTTCGTGCGTTCTGGAGTTATGGCGTCAGGAAGAAAAACCTGACTTATTTTTATATAATAGATTAATGGCATTTATATCAGTTATACAAAGGTTTCCGCTTTGTAGCGTGTGCTTACTCTGTTAGCGGCGTTCCCGGACTCACGCACTGTTAGAGAGATTCTTAAACTCACGCCACTCCCAAGAACCAATGTCAAGGGAATCTCGTGCGTCTTGTAAAATTACTCAATTCCAAGAACAAATAAGATCTAACGAGCGCAAGCCTTGCCTTGCAGCCTAGTCCTACAGCTTGAAATAACAATGATCATAACAAAATTATTACTTCTACGCGAACAAAGGCGCGGGAACAGCCAGTTAACAATTTTTTTTATATAATTTATAGACGAACGCTTGACCTCAATCACACCTGGTGGAGCGTGAAGATGAGTTCGATGATGAAACGCGATCGCCTAGCAAATGCCTATTCACTCTTCTCTTAAAGACTCCCAGGTCATAAGATCGCGGAAATACGGCCGCTGGAAGCATATTCCACTCCTTAGCCGTTCGCATGATAAATGTAGAAGCGAATCTTTTCGTGCGAATATAAGGAACATCCACCACATATGGATGGTAACCGACACGATGTCTAGTGGTTTTGTGGTGGAATGGGGCTGATGGAATCAAAGAATGTAGTTCCTGAGAACACTCTCCACCATGCAACCGGTAAACCGGTAGATTAGTAAATATTTCTTTACGTGCTAAATCCAATTTTACAAGAACAAGAAAGGCGGTTTATTACAGCACCGCAAATGGCCTTCCGAAGTATCATATACTAGCTGATCCGGCAAACGTTGTTTTGCTATATAAGTTATTGTAATATCTTCTAAGATGTTCATTGAAATTAAGTGATGTCAAAGACAATTTTGGTCACAATTAAATACTCTTAATCAACAACACATTTATTTGGATAAAGATTAATATTATTACGTTGATACAACTCTTAAAAAATAATGCATTAATTTCGACCAAATTTGATTACCATAAAAACGGTTCTAGTGAGTTAATCTTAAAAGATAGACATATACTGTCGCGGACATTTTTTTAGATCATTTCAAGAGGAATAATTATTTCATACATATATTTCTGGTATCTTGAACCGTTTTCGCAGCGCACGCAATGGAAGCCCTCAAGGATGAATAATTTTCCCCGTTTTTTTCACATTTTCCATTATTTCTTCGCTCCTAATAATTGCATCGTGATGTTATATAACCTAAAGCCTTTCTCGATAAATGGTCTATTCAACTCAAAAAGAATTTTTCAATTCGAACCAGTAGTTCCAGAGATTAGCGCGTTCAAACAAACAAACAAACTCTTCAGCTTTATAATATTAGTATAGATTCTGCAGTTTTCTATTAACGTTACCTTGTCTAAGGCCGGATTCAGTTTGTCTGAGAACTAATTTATAATATGTAAAATACTTGTAATGTAACTCTTACGACGTGAGAACTATCCTCGAGTCTATTGTTAAAATATTTCGTTTCTTAGCGGCTAACGTGAGGTAAGTACCTACTAGCACACACATAAATACATGCTTGAATCAAGATTAAAGCGACCGAACGAAGTATGAAAGTCTAATAACAGAACATGCCACCATGTCTGTGGTGGCTTTGTGAGTAAAGGATACGCGAATAACTACGTTCGTAGATTCGAACCCCGACTTGTACCTCTGGAAATAAATACATCGTAACCAATAACGTAACAGCTGTAACGTATAACAAGTCTGTATGGCATCTATTAGAAATTCCATATCTATTAGGGCTTTGAGAATGGCGATCAGTTTCTCTACTGGTCACGTTCGGCACGATATTAAAGGGGAATTTGGATACTGCGACAATTTTGTCTTTGCTCATCCCTATAGGGCTATAAAAATGATTAACGATTACATTTTACGTTTTTTCCATTAATATGACTGCATTTTGCTCATTTATGTTTTAAACGCTACAAAATCCCAGATTGTATACACATTTATAATTTCTTAATGTTTTAAATGGATCTAATCATGATTACAGAGCAAGAAATTAAAATTACGACTGCATTTTGTAATCGTTTATCATTAATCAGATTACATTTTGCCCATATCTGCTAAAGGGTTATACCATGATGATATAGGTACTTTTCGTTGCCAGGCAGTAGACTTGAGGGAGTCTGGTGCCTGGATGAGAGGGAGGCGGTGCACGGTGTCCGGCGCATCGCCTGGGAGATAGGTTTTAGAGGGATGGGCTTTACTCCTTCCCCTCCCAGAGAGGTAGCCTCAACAATGCTTTTTGTTCTCTGGGCGTCTGGATGAATTTGGCTTCCCAGGCCCGGGTGGAGCAATCAGAGGGACACCCCGGGGGTTTTTAGTCAGTAGGAGTCTGACACACCGGGGTCGCTGCCCTCACAGCGTCCCTGATGGTCCTATGCAGGATTTCCCCCCGGGATACAAAACAAAAAAAAAACTGGTCACGTTCGGCACGAAATATAAACGCAAAGTGGATACTGCGACTATTTTGTCTTTGCCCACCCCTATAGGGTTATACCATGATGATATGATTACCTTTCGCTGCCAAAATGAAATTAAAGTGCTTAGAAATTGCAGATGCAATTTTCTAGAAAAATGGTTATTAATGTTGGGAATATTAATTTGAGTTTTTTATTACGTAGTTCTTTGGTATAATGTCAGTAGCGTTCATTTTATAGATGCATGAATGCATTGCATACCCTAATGATAAACAAGTCTGGAATACATTGCTTAAAGTTAAATAAAAAAGGAACCATATATGTTGATATCTATTCTATATTCATGTCATTTATCTCTCCTATGAAAGCAATATAATATTTATTGTCATAATATAATATCCAAATTAATTACCTAAATTTTGCCTACCCTGTCCAAATACTTTATGCATGTCACTGTATAATCTAAATAGTGGTAGGGTAGG
The DNA here is from genome assembly GCA_036320925.1 of Automeris io. NCBI lineage: Eukaryota > Metazoa > Arthropoda > Insecta > Lepidoptera > Saturniidae > Automeris > Automeris io. Next base: position 533,371 of record JAUDJH010000036.1, read on the forward strand.
GGGGAGGGGAGTAGATTAAGCTGAAAAATAACACAATATTCATTGACTGTTAGGCGGTACGAAGTTCCTCGGACCTAGGGGGAGAGGGAAAGCTGGGCGCACACCTCTGTTGCAAAATCCTTTGGGCGGCAGGCAGCACATCACCCAGCGTCTCCACTGAATAATACATTTAAAAAAACGGACCAACTTCTCCATAAAAATACAACCAAAAATTCCTGTTAATGCATCCTTAACATATATTAGAGTGGTCTGTTTTATGTGAATATTAATGAAACTCAACATTATCAGTGATAAATAAAAGAAAGCATTAATAAAACGACAAACATTATCAATAGTCAAGAAATCCCATTGGTAGTCGCATCGATCATGCCGGTCGGCACAAACATCTCTTCATGCTTCGTTTAAAGGATCCCATGTCATAGGATGGTGGGAGCACGCTCGCTGGAAGACTATTCGATGGTCAAACGACTCGATAAAAGTAAAAATTAGAGTACTTCTTAGTCCTAATATGAATGTTCCGTATTCGAATAAGTGTGCGGACAACTTCGATTCTGCTCTGGCAACACCGTACGGGTTGACAATTGAGTTTTGCTCTCGCTCGACCGATCCGCCGAGTCACGACAAAAAACCATTCAAATATTTATAAACTCAACAATAATCCGATTCCAAAGTGTACAAAAAAAGTCACTATTTAGAATCTTATGTAAAAAGGCATGAAAAGGAAGCGCAACAAAATTAATTTAGAAATATGTGAGATTATAACAGTAATGATTACAAATATGTTATAACGGAACCTATAGCCAATAGGGTCCATGCTAAAGGTAACTGTTTAATTTTGGTAGTCGCAGGTTTGCATCAGTGACTCAGCTGGGGCTATTAGATCGCGATGTACCGACCTGGCGGTCACAACCAGACTGGAGCTTCGAGTCGCGACTGTCCAAATCAGAAAGCTTCCTTAAGAAGTATAAAACAATCACTTTATCATATTTAAACAATTAATTAACATATTGACTTAAACAGGGTAATTACCTGTTTGTGGGACTCGAAATCTAGTAAAAACGAGTTTTCAAGACATTTATTTATCATGTTCGTGACTATAGTCTGTGTAGGTCGAAACATCGAACCAGCATTAACAGTAAGTTTATCCACGCATAAGACCCGTAAAGTATTTATAATGGACACCAGTGCTGATTTCACTGGTCACTATATATTAGCGTAAAGTAGATACAGCCGCTAACGCATTTCTACTAACACCGAAAAGTGTATAGCGTGATGAAATTTTATCACTTTAGTAAATGAACGAGTCGGATGCCGAATTTGGCAACCACCATTATGCGTTAGGCGATTGGTACGAAATCCAAATAAAGATATGAATATTGCATGATTAATCATGCGAGTTCGGCTTATCGCTATCTCTGTTGCTCTTGTTTCAGGCTATCTCGCTCACATCGCCCATTCTCATCTCATTGGTCGATATCCTTCACATCTTGGAAGCCGTAATACCTTAAAGTGTTGACGTATATGATAATTTGACAAATATCTGAGTCGGTACGAAAATTTCTATTCCGCTGGCTATTTATGTATTTCAAAAGTTAAAGGAACTTTGCAATTTTTATTCTTTTGCTTTTCAAATATTACTCTATTAGTTGAGACACAGGTCAAGTGCGGGATAGACAGGAGCAACCAGGGTTCAGTACGCTTTTAAAATATAGTGCAAACTCTAAATAACGACCCTCAAGGGACTGTGCATATTTTGACATTATAGAGAGTTGTCGTTAAATGGAGAGAAGAAAAATCTGTATTAGAAAAAGTTTATTTCAAACTAGTGTTAGTAATTACATAAAAAACAATTCTTATTTGATCTCTATTGAGTATAGTCTGTTAATTTTGTCTGATTTCTTTTGCTCTACCAGTAAATTTGTTGTATTTTTAAAATTATTTTATTCATATCTTGCGATATTGAGGCATCTTGGTGATAAAGAAAGTAATTTATATTGTTAAATTGCTGTCGTTATTGAGAGTGGGTGTAATGCTATATAGAGTGTATCATTATATAGGAAACAAGCTAAACCAACCAAAGCCGAGTGATATCGACGCTTTAGGGAGTTTGTCGTTAAATCGAGTGACGTTACATGGAGTTTACAATGTATATGAAAAAAAATATAATTGAATTTGATTGTTGCTGTTCAAATAGTTTTCATGTCTTACGAAATAGTTATTCTAAGATGACACTGGGGTCATTTCAGTAACAGGCAGAGGCCTACTTTAAGAAGTGATCACTGATCTTCTCTTGGCCCCGGCAGACGTCTAGAAGGAACACCCCAGGGGCTTTATTCGGTGCAAGTCCGAGACACCGTGGAGCGGCCCTCAAAGCCACGTGAGGTCCATTAGGAATTTCATCCGAGTTACCAAAAAAAAAATGGGCCCATTTCTGTATAATAGTAACATGTGGATCACCGTTCTAAAGACACTTACAGATGACTGAGTGGCTCGGCTGGTCACTTAGCATTTGTTGAGCTGACTTTCCTTTGGCGCATCATCACAACACAGAGTGTTTTAGGTAGGGCTTTTGTTGTTTTCTGTTTTTACTAAACCTATTCTGATGTATTGTATGTTGTATGCCAAATAAATGTTTTTTATTTATTTATTTTTATTTTTTAGATGACATTTCTATTAGATGCCACGCGAGTTTACTTACGGTGTTTTCCGTCATTAAGAATAACCCAGAGGTACGTGCCTGGATTTGAACCTAGGTCCATTCTCGTTGTCGCGCATGGAAACCGGTCCATATACACGAAGACACCTCATCTACTCTATAAAAAAAAAATGTGGATGAATTTGTTAAAATCCACACACACATTCCGGCTAGGACTAAGAAGTTCTCTAGATCTTGCTTTTGCCAAGACGTCGGGCTGTAAAATGGTCTTCCGGGGAACGTGTTTCCACCTTTCTATGATATTGGGTCCCTTAAACGGCGTTAAAATAACCCTATACGGGCTCCGTTTTTCGTTTTAACCACGTAAAAATCAGTCTTCAAGGGTCTTTGTTTTATATTATTTATTTATTTACTTTTATAGGGTTGCCAGTGGCCCGGTACAATAACTAATTCACACAATACATACATAAAGTTACAATTAAAATGTACAGTTCCTATTAAGGCATCCACAACATACGTCAGAGTGGCCTGTTTAATTATACTGTATCATATTACATTATATTATATCACATCATACTATACTATATCATGTCATATGAAATGGTAATTGATGTCAAGATTATTCGTTTGTGCATCTCTCAACAACCCGAAGACCTATCTCCTGAATCCCGGCATGGAGTCCGCAAACAAATCAACCGAATCTCCGAGAAGATTGTAGGCCCGAGACATTCTACATAAAGCACTGTTGACTCCGAGGTTTGTTCGCTTAAAAGGTATTAGGAGAGATTAGGTATTAGGAGTATAAATAAGTTTTCACCGTTTTGTAAAAGAAAGGTAGCTTTAATTTAATCAAAACACAATTGGACAAATTGGACAATCCATTACTACCAACTACATTTTCCCATCTTCAAGCTGCGTTCGAATTTCACGTCTGACAAACTTCTTATATTTTGAGGCTGTCTGCAAATGATGCTTAGTAAGTTCAAATAGAGTAATTTTTGGATTTAAAGAAAATATAGTATGTAGACGCCGCCCGATACGTAATTTTGTTAAACGCCCTAAGGGTCGTTAGGGTGTTACGGGACGCGCGGGGTAAGGGGTGCGCGCGCGCAAGGGAAGCTCTAGCTGAAGCAGTCGACTACCGAGACCCAAGGTTAGAGTACGTGCGTGTGCGTCGCAGTTCGGTGTGCCTTAAAGTGCAAATAAATAGTAAAACGCCAAAATCCGTGTCTCTACCACCACACCCACGACCACCGGTCATAGATGTTAATATGAAATTAACAATATGATAGGGCCATGTTGTGCTTGAATGATCAACCTAAGTTTCAAGCCAATTGTCATCTTCGGATCCTAATGTTTGCTATGACATATTACCTACATAGGTACATTAAAACGGGACGGCGGAAACTTATTTGTGTTTCTATTAATTGTGATATTGCTCTTAAAGCATAGAAAATGTTTAAACACATCTCCAAACATCAAATATATTATAATATGAATTACAATATTTTACGAGGTAAGAAAAAAATAACCGTAATCTTTAATATTAAGTTAAATAATATACACATAATATATTATAAATACATGTACCGGAATAGTTGAAATTTGACGTCTGAAACGTAATTATAAATTAAAATTATAGAAAAAAATAACGACATGAATAAACCTCAAAATTATTATTTCCATTGTAATTACTTAATTACCATTTAATTGTTGTAAAAACTGCCGTTAATATTTATAATATTATTTAGTTTAAAGTAAATATTGCATTTTAAGCGCGGTGTACCGGAGCCGAGACATGAATGAACTTTACGAACTCATAGACATTATTATACTATAGACCGCGCATGCCGCATAATTAAATAGGGCGATGAAAATGATTCGATGCCTTCAGCTGATTACGTTGATACAAAATTATACGTTGATTAGTCTCATTTTCTATAAGTTTCAATAATTTATATTTTATCTGTAATGATTATCGTTAATCAATAGTGCTTGACCAAAGCTTCGGTTGCAGATTCGGCTTTAGCTTTGTCAAGTTGTGAGGTTAATTTTATTAATATCTCGATATTGTTGTACATTGACATAACCTTTTTTTTTTTTTAAATCGCTATATTATTCAATTTTAGTCAATATTGAACAGAATGATTTGGTATTTTAAAACTTCTGCTACGGCTGAGACCGAAGGTTGTGGGGCTTCAGGCCGATTACGACTTATAATCGGGTACTTATTAAAAGTAAACTAGCAATCAAAATCAAATCTTAGGCCTCGATTAAAATTTCGGCCCATTTTACCGAATATCGCTTTTGGCCGAAGGTCGGATATTATTAATCAAGCAGCGGTTATAATAAATTATAATTGAACACGATAAATACAAGCGTATACTAATTACGGTAATTACTTTAGAATGAGAAGGGTATAACTTAAGCTTTATGCAAGAGAATAAGAATCAGTTTTGTGCACATCAAAAATACTCTAAATTGGTTACCGGGCAATACGTTATAAAACCAAAATTATCTGTAGCCCGCCATTTCTCACCTACCAGTGGGTGCATCCCGTAGAAGCAAAAAAGAGCATTATTTCGTTATACTCAGTCAATTAATACATATCGAGGGGTGAAAGGCTATTTGGTTTAAGCGACATTTTTTGGTGATATAGTAATTTTTTTTTTTGGAATCGGTACAAAACGCTGATTCCGATAATATATATTACTATATCACTAAAAAATGTCGCTTAGACCAAATAGCCTCTCACCCCTCGATATATAGTTTTACAATTTGGTGTAAATTGAATTCTGTAATATCGTTCTGGCATTTCACAGATTTTAAATCGGTATATTTATTAAATGTCCAAATAAAACTAGATAATGTTTTTAGGGGATGCCCGCTACTGCCAATTATATATACTTACTTCAAAATATATATGCCAATGCAATTATATATGCCAATTATATATACTTAACTTGATATAGTCTTACTTGATTGAAGTCTATAGACTTACTTGATACAGTACGATGATATATTATTATTTATTGAAGTTAATAGATCTATTTCTGTTCCCTTATTCAAAAATTAAATAGAAATACATTATATTCATAAGTGATTCGGAATATATTTGCTAAATTATGTTGAAAACCACATTACAATCCTTTCAGTAGTTTAGAGAATATAAGCAAACATACCAGTAGACAGATAAAATAGACCGCCAAACAAAACTTTCATGTTTTATTTTATGTTACTAAGACAATGTAATTTTATATGTGAATTTAGGTACCACATGTTCACCAGTAAAGAAAATACCGTCATAAGAAAACATGCCATCTAATAGAAATGTCATGTGTAAATGCCCTGAGAACGGTTATTTGTATTAATGCTCACATCGGGCGCAATATATAAGTACAAAGGGGTTGTAGCCACTAATATATCTTTACTTACCCTGAAAGGGATATAGCATGACAAATATATTGTTAATATTTAAATAAGACAAAGTAGTTCAACAATAGGTACTCGCTTATTGAAGCGAATCGAGTAGACGTAACATTACGTTAGTGCTATTCTATTGACGTATTACCAGAAAGGTAGATGAAACATTCGATGTCTTCTTCTCGGTGATCTGTGATCATAATCTGTGTGCTAATGTAACCCTTAGACCGCTTTTTTTATTCTCCGATAACGATAAAAAGTTATTGTTACGGATAAAAGATTAACGGTTAGATTACTAGCGCGACGAAATAACTATGTTTATTTTACCTATTGCCCTACGCAAGGGATAAAGATTTTAAAGCGATGAGGCGCGATATATTACAAAAAAATATTTTTAAAAAAATCTACTTTTACGTTATCTGGATTGTAACGTAACTTTAGAACAGATGGTAGATAAAATAACATTCGATTAGCCTTAGCGCTAATTGTAATGTTAAAATTGTATGGAATTAACATATGAACGTGAAAGTGATATTGAAAGTTTTTTTTACCCTACCAAGGCACAATGATCTCATCACATCTGATGGTAAGCATCGTGCAGTCCAAAAACGACTACAATTATCTATAATAAAAAAAACCTATCGATATCGCAGTGATCATACCAGCCTGCACAAATATCTCTTCTCAATTTGCTTAAAAGACCAATATCATAAGCCGATGGGAATACGCTTGCCAGAAGACCATTCCACAACCCAAATACTCGGCTGCAGTAAGAATTAGAGAACTTCTTAGTCCTGGCAGGAACGTGAGTTACCGTACAGCTGTGACTCCTTAAACCGGCGCGCGTAGTTCTACTATGGAGCGGTGTGGGAAAAACAAGGTAAAAACACTCTTTAGTACACACGCCATGATACCGACGGCAGAAAACGCTCAATGAGGTAACATCTCTGAGCAATTGGAGCAGTTCAAGATGCTTGGTAAGGTTTGGATCATTACCAATTGCAATGATGATGATGTCCTACGCGGATTCGGCCACGGCGACTGTTTCAACGCCGATTAAGAAAATCAAGGCCCAGTTTTCGGAAACAGTCAATTGCGCAGGAGATATTTAAGTGCATAACTGGACGCGCTGCCAGAAAAGCACTCTCTCGTCCGAGCTCCCTCAGGCCCGATGGAATGGAGAACCAGTACGATCGGGAGGGAGCGAGATGCAGGTTTGGTCGAGTTGTCCTTCTCTGAACACCTGGTTGAATTGCGATGTTAAAGAGATACCTTAGTCGCCTTTTACGACACCTCAGCAAGAAGAGAGGGGTGCTATTCCATTCTGCCGGCAGCCACCACGGCTTAAGCAATTGCAATTAAGCTTATAGCAGTTCCATTTATTTTACATTCTTCTCGTAACGTAAAGTCTGATCGAATATAATTTCCCCTAGTCCGTCTGTTCGTTTTTCTGAATTGTTTCTTAATTTTGAATAATAAATATGGAACTGTAAGTATACAATATTATATTTATTTTGTTTCTGGTTTAGTTTTAAGTTTTAGAATTATACTAAGTACTTAAAATATTTATTATTTAATAACAATGTAAATAATTTCCCATTAAAAGAATTGAAATCGCGTCAATAAATTCCGAGACTTGTCGCGTATAGTATTTCGTCGCATCGCAACAGCTTTGTCCCTCACGCAGGACAATGCCTAGAGCTCGGCTTGCAGAAAACACGTTCAATTTGAACATTTTCTCTGAGACTTTGTATTGTGGCGTGCGGCGAACATTAAAAGGGAAGCCGATACGGTTCGTTGCCTAAATTCGTTTTGATAGTTGATTGCCTACAATTTAGAGGTCAAGGGTAGATAAGAGTATCATTAAAGTTCGAGCCGACCGAAGATGTATGCGTAAAAAAAAGTTATATTTATAATATAAACATTTTAAATTCCCGTGTATTGTCATGGCCAGAGTAATAAATGCGGTTAATAAAAATAATTTTTGAAAATAACCGCAGCATTTGCTACATACTGTAAAGTAACTCGCCGCGTCTGTCTGTCTGTGTGTGCGCGATAAACTCAAAAAGTACTGAACAGATTTTTATATAGATTTCACAAATACGCAGAGTGATTCATGAGCAAAGTTTTTGAGTATTACTTGTTAAGGTTTTGTGTAAATTGGTTGGAATATATTGATAATAGTTAAAAATGTCGGAAAAAGTCAAACTGCCTTGGAGCTTTCAATACAATTTGCAAATTAATGCTTGTCTATAGGGTATTATATTTTCTAACATAAAAATGTTATGTGCCCTGGGAACGGCAATCAGCTGCGGTACTGGTTACGTTGGGCATATAAGCGCAAAGTGGATACAACCCCGAAATCATTTTCGTGATGATTCATTTTTATTATAATTCACCTAATTAACTGTAAGGATCAAGTAAAACATTTCTCTACAGCGAACAGAAATTTACTTGAGCGCCTCTGGCTCTTTGGTTTCCATATAAACATATACGTATATAACTGCACATGACATATATGTAAATGATTCTAGATGATGTATAATTTCAAGTTAGTCATAATGCAGTCCATTGTAAATATTTATATTATCTAGCATACATATGCCAAGTAAAAAAATTTAACATAATCATATAATAAACATTTTATATTACTCTAAAGTTTATTTTATTTTATTTCTTTATTACTTAATTGCGCTATAAATAATATTTTTATGGCTGTTTTAATATATGTAATTCGCTTTAGTTTCATGCGTTTGTACGAGAATTTTATTATTTCAACTAATAAAAAATAAGAATGCATTGTCTTTGTACAATTACTTGCTACTGGATTCACCGGAATCTATTTGTTTGTAAGCCGAATGTGGAACATATAAGTGCGGTGTCAGTCAAAAGGGAAACTGTAAAGTCAAATTAAAAATAACTATTATAATTTTTTGGCTCCTTTAGACGAATGGTGAGAAACAAAATGCGAGTAAATTTTTTTCTCTTTATTGTATTTGTTTTTCTTTATATAATTAGTTACTTAGTATTCTATTATTGTTTTGTGTCCCTTAGCTTGATTTTTTTTGTATTTTCTTTGTTGAAACTTTATGTAACTCTGAAAATGTAAAAAATAAAATAAAAGTTAAATTTTGGTATAAAATTCGTATTGTTAAAGGAAAAGCTCATGTCTTAAAAATAGCTACTTTTCAGTATCGAGAACAAGTTTGCGTATGACTGCAAAGTTATTTCTAAACTCTGTAAGAAAAGTTAACAGCGAAAAAGAGACGCAAATACGCGTTAACTCAACTTTTAATAATGTGCAGTGGTTTTATTAGATTTACGTAACTTTTGAACAGACGGGTAAAATGTATACAATCAGATTAATGACTAACATTCATCTCTAACCCTTCTAAATATTAATAAATCATAAATTTGATTGCAATTGAGGATTCATTAGTGTTTGAAACATAGATGGGCAAAATGTAATTAGATTAATGATTAACGATTACAAAACAATCATAATTGGTAACTTGATTAAATTTACCCATCTATGCTTATGAAACTGGTAGTCACTGGACATAAATACTCATCTGGGTACATGTGCAGGCTTGGAGTTAAAGGAACGATCCAAAACTACCACTGTGTCTCAGACCGGAATTCCGTCTAGCGTACAGCCGTACAGTGTCCGGCTTGGAGACAGGGAGTGGCAGAGCCTGGTCTGAAGGATTGAACACGAGTTCTGCTTGGCGGCAGCAGTATCGACTATGCAGGCGGGGCATGATAACTGGAGAGCCGTGGTCTTCTGATAGGGCGTCATCTTCTAGAATAAGACAGCAGAACGGGAGCAGCAGAGGCTGATCCTGCTCGAAGAAGAAGAATACAGCAGTGCTGGCCGGTCGGTTGATCCACGACAATTTGGCTATATTTGAGGTTTATACCACCTTGAGTGACCGTTTAGTGACATCTGAAGTGTCAGCAGAGTGATGATGATGTCCTAGCCGGGTTCGGCCACGGCGACTGTTTCAACGCCGATTAAGAAAATCGATGTCCAGTTTTCGGAAACAGCCAATTGCGCAGGAGATATTTAAGTGCATAACTGGACGCGCTGCCAGAAAAGCACTCTCTTGTCCGAGCTCCCTCCGGCCCGATGGAATGGAAAACCAGTCCGATCGGGAGGGAGCGGGATGCAGGTTTGGTCGAGTTTTCCTTCTCTGAACACCTGGTTGAATTGCGGTGTTAAAGGGATACCTTAGTCGCCTTTTACGACACCTCAGCAAGAAGTGGGGTGCTATTCTATTCTGCCAGCAGCCACCACGGCTAAGTGAGCAGAGTGTTGTGAATACTGTGTGTTGTGGAGGAAGGCACAACATCACCCCGAGTTCAAGCCCGGTGGGGCTAACACGACGGGGCTGTGGATAATTGATTACAGGACTGGCAGTCTATGATAATGCACAGAAATAGGCAAGATATAGTAGTTCACGTAATTTTCTCTATCATACATTTACGTATTCACGAGCATGTGTTTACGTCATCACAAACACACACACCGCACAAAGTTTTTTTTAATATTTGATTATTCATCTATATTCTTGTATATAATAATTATATACAACAAGAGAACACCACATTTGGATATTTTCCACGAGAGCAGCGGGTCCTTCAGAAAGAAAGTAGTCGCGGCTATAGGGCCGTTTTCGGACAGGGACAGTTAACATACACATTTATACACACACATTTATACATACACAAAGTACACAATCACACTACACATCTTCTATAATATAAAAATGAATCGCAAAATGTCTTGATAAGCGAGAAACTCGAGAACGGCTGAACCGATTTGGCTGATTTTTTTTGTTGTGTTTGATGAAGTCTGGGAAAGGTTATTACGGAGAGAAAAATTTATATTTTCCTGCAACTGTCTAAAAATAACACTTTTCTGTATTCTCATACAAAAAAATCGTTATAAGTAATTTTGAACTTTAATACCACACCATAAAGTTTAAATGTCAGTGGACGGGTTCCGGGAAGGCAAAACAATTGAGTGACGTTAGTATCGTATAAATATGATTAATATTTGTCGAATATAGAAGATATTCACTAGAAATAATTTATATGGCAGGACAACGTTTGCCGGGTCAGCTAGTTACATATATAACTTTTACATTGTTATTTCACAACTATTTGAATTGCATTTAATGCTCTCATATAACCTTGTTATACAAATCATTTTGGTAAATCTGATTTTTTACTTGTTTTCCTGTATTTATAAAATGATATACTGTAGATTTGTAAATAAATAAATAAATATACTTTATCTATTGCGTTGGGTTGCGTTTGAATCAACATTCGGCTCCGCAGTCCCAAACTCGCAAGACTGGTGGGTTATCCTCCTACAACCTGAGAAACATTGATATCTAATCCAACTTAATTAGGATTGTTTTATTATAGCTACTGTAGTGGAAAGCGCTGCTTGAACTTTTCGTAAAAAATATCATAACCGAGTCCAATGATTAAATCTGATATTCTGTATGGGCAGCAGACAATTAGTAAAGAATTAATGTGAAGTGTCCGCTACGGTGGCTCCCCGTCGCCATCCCGTCGCTGCTACGGTTCCCAGTGTTGTTGATTATGACCGAAATTTTCCCCAAAAATTTCAAAATCCTGCATAAATTTTATTACATCCCAGAAAAAAAAAATGTTTTTAGGTTTCCGAACCTCAAAATGAAAAACGGAACCCTATTAGGTTTATTTTGTTGTACGTATAGAGAGATGGTACATAAGATCAAGGTTTTGAGCCTGACCGTCGTACTTTCGGCAGAATACTTTGAAGAATTTCTGAGCTATCAACCATTTCATTAATAATATTGTACAGAAACATTATAGCATAGATATAAAAACATACAGGTTTACTACATCTCTATACCTAGAAGCATTCAGCTAAACACACCAACAAAGTCGAAAGACAAAAAAAATCCACATTTTTTTAGTTGGCCTTAAAAGTGTGCTCGAATCTTAAACGTTGTTGATGTGTTTACTTATGTTGACACACGCCCTCTGATTGGTTTCTCGGCTTTTCGCAGTCGCTGCTTACATCCCGGTAGTCTGCTTGCCGTTAGCCTTAAATATAGGCCTTTTATAACAAACTAGACGACCCGGTAAACGTTGTCCCGCCATATAAATTTTTTCTAGTGAATATCTTCTATATTTGACAATTATATTGATAATATTTATACGATACTAACGTAACTCAATTGTTTTGCCTTCCCGGAATCCGTCCACTAACATTTAAACTTTATGGTGTGGTATTAAAGTTCAAAATGACTTATAACGAATTTTTTGTATGAGAATACAGAAAAGTGTTATTTTTAGACAATTGCAGGGAATTTTTAAAATTTTTCTCTCCGTAATAACCTTCCTCAGACTTCATCAAACACAACAAAAAAGAAATCAACCAAATCGGTTCAGCCGTTCTCGAGTTTCGCGCTTGTCAAGATATTTTGCGATTCATTTTTATATTATAGAAGATGTCAATAAGACCCGTCTTCAGGATTTATTAGCTGATCTTGCTGGTCTGCCGGCCTGCTCATATCGGCTCATGCCGGCACTCAAGAACCTGGGACTCAGTCAATCCCCGAGCTCGGCGACTGATTGCCGACGAAGCTCTTCCTCGTGCGTCGTGTAAGCAACTCAGTTTGCATTACCAATGTAAAGTGACCTTCCTTTTCGGTTTTCTATAAATCGTACTCTAGAAAGTGTCCAGTTGAGTGGGACAATTTAATTACCTCCCCCTCTCCTCTACTATAAATTGAATGCGCTCCGTGTGGGCACTCTTGCACTCTTGTGGTTGATATTCCAACTACTCGAACAAAGCGATTCCCCTTCTCTTTTTTGTTGCGAACCGTTCAGGAGTGAATTCGCTTCATGTGTCTGTTTTTCGAACATTTTCCGACATGGGAATCTTTAAAGTACGAGTGAATCTGTATTTGTTAGTTGAGCGCGCTCTATCGTCAGCCTAATCACTCTCCATCAGGTTAGATTGAGGTCAAGCGCATACCGCTCACTAATAATAAAAAAAATCTAGCGACCATCTGTCTGTCGGGTATTCTCTTTTTGCCAAACTATTACTAAGATTTGGGGATAAAAGTTAAAATTCAAGTTGGCATCCCTGCTAGCTCCCGTGGCGCCTTATCGTCGATACATCTCTGTGTATTTGTTTATGAAAATTTAGATATATTTTTATGAGTCTCGGATGCCATGGGAATGTACAAGTGGCTTTATTAAATTAGCTGTTTTAAACATGAGACTTTAGTGTGTCGCACTGGCGTTTAATCCATGCTCGCTTTAACACATTCGTCGCACAGCGCTATTCATAGAAGTTTATCACTGGTCCCAAATGCGACTCTCGGTACGCCGTAACAAGAACAAGCGATATATAAACAATTTAACTCGAGTATTATAATTGTATTATGATATTATTATCGTTGATTTATCGCAAAGATTTTTTTCTTCACCTCAGATGTGTTTAGAATATTTTAACGAAAAACATGCGTCATAGTATAATATATATATGACGGGATAGGGCCGGTCAGAACGTCAAGTGCACTTCCTTCATCACCCATTGTAGAAAGGTAACGCGACGATCTCTGAGATGCGTGTGATCATTGCGACCGTTCAAATATGAATGCCTTCGAAAATTACTAATCCCGACCAAATCTCATTAACTGAGTGTTGCCAATTTCATAATTCAATTTTGTACCAAATCGAATAGTTGATTACGATTGGAACGCCATCTCTGATTCCGTCCAGGCACAAAATCTGATGTTTCAAAAAATAACAATTAATAACATTTAGACGCTTTCACTCCGACATATAAATGATAAAAGATATTTTATGATGTGAATATTTATGGTATTTTTATTGGTGTAAAAGTTTAAATTATTAAAAAAATCCAGCTATAAATCCTATTAACTTCAACAATAAAAACATCACCTATATTTGCGTGACGTGGTGGCGAAAGTGTTAGTATGAAGGTGGCTTGACTGGTCACTTAGCATTTACTGAGCTGACGTCCCTTTGGCGCATCATCACAACACAGGGTATATGCTTTTGTTGTTTTCTGTTTTTTTTTTACCTATTCTGAAGTGTTGTATGTTTTGTGCCAAATAAATGTTTTTATTATTATTATTATTGTTATTATTATTAAGGCTGCTTTGCTTTGCTTTCGACTAAAGCGTTTTTGTGATCGTGTATTCGATTCCTGTACGGCTTATAAGCACTCTATGTATATAGGCTGATCACGTATATCGAAGAAATAATGATCGTTGGAGTAGTCGGATTCTTAATAGAAGACCTTGAATTGGCAAACGTAAGGATTCCCTCGGCAAGGGTGAGAGATGACCTGCGGGAAGGAGGCGGGAAAGGATTAGATTAGAAGAGTTGAAGACTGAGATCAATGGCGCTTAATAGGAGAGGCCAATGTCCACCATTAGACTAGGCTTGGCTTATGATGATGATGGAATATAAATCCTAAAATATTAGAGCACACTTTTGTGATCTCGACGGACTGAAGCGAGTTACTAGGATGGTCTATATATTTCTGTACTTCGGTCATGACGCCACGAGCCAGTTCGGGCAATTATCGCACAAACTCATAGTTGATTTATTTTTGTATTTTAACTATGACGTCTACGAAGCGCCAGTGCGACATGCATGTAAGAAATCTTATAAAGTTGTACAGTTACTGTCAAGATACCGCTTTGGACGATTTTCAACCGTATAGTCATGTATTAGAGCTGAATTTTAGTTGCGTCGGTAAATATTTTATCATCCAGCGAGCAAGTTATCATTGCATAATATTGTAATAATAATGTGGTGATATCTTTAATGTTTGTGGAGTTGTTTGGTGCTTGTGGAACGGACAAGGTGCTCGTGGTTTTCGGCTTTAGGCCGATTTTTTCATTAGCCGTTATTTTAAGAACTACCTACTAGCTGTATTCACCTGACGTTGCTCGGGTAGAAATAAATCTGGTAATAATATCGGGTATTTTGGGAGTCGAAGCTGGTCGCGTCCGTAGGCTTTACCCTAGTTTCCCTACACGTGACTCCTGGGTGGTGCTAAACGAGCAGCAGCGAGGTGGTAGGGCGTCGGTGCCCGTCTGGATCGCGACCACAGTGCATGGGTGTAAAGCCCGTCATAGTGACCAGTTTCCGCTTGTCGCGTTTCGGGATCAGCTTGTGCATATCCAGTAGCTCATATACCTAGAGACCTTCAGTCGTGGTATATGTGGGCCGACATGACGATGTAGACTATCAATGGATTTTCATCCTTTGATAGTCGCTTTCGTTTTTGGACTCCACTGTACTTACCATCAGGTACTCTGTAGTCACTATGTCGAGCCAGTGTAAAAAAAAATATATTACATAGCTGTGGTGACCAGGCAGACCAAGCATACTTCAACCCCTCGTAAACACAGAGGTGAGGCCTACCGAAAAGGCCAGACGTCGTCGCGGGCCGGGAAGGTGGACGCTGCTGTGCCTCCGGTCCCGGCTAGACGAAGAGAAGGAACACCCCGGGGGTTTTAGTCGGTGCATGTCCGACACAGGGGGGGGGGGGCGACCCTCACCGCCCCCACAGGTCCGTCAGGGGCTTCCCCCGGGTTACAAAAAAAGGCAGAACAAGCAGACCAGGTGTCTAAACAAATGTTCATTCCTTATTATATCGCATTGGGGTTAATTTACCAAATACGTCGAAACATATATCTTTGTTTCTAACAAAACAGTTAAATAGCAGTTTTCAAAGTGTTTTCTACAAAATTTCACACTTTTAGAGGTGGAATGCAAAAATTCGCTTTTAGTGGGTCTACTTGGGGCTACGATGATTTCAGTCAGTACAAGTCTTTACATACAGGGTTATTGGAAACTCGCCGTATTATTCTAAACATGCGATAGAAGACCTAAAATGTCACTATTTTAGCCACTCCAAACTAGGAGCCGAGTTCGGTAGTTATCGAGCCATTTTAATGTTAATGGTTATATTATTATGCCCGAATTCACCCCTTAAGCATAATTTGTCGGCTGTGGATGATGATATAGGTACTGCAAGCCTGCAAGTACCTTTACAGCATTAGTATAATACTACACGTGCTGTTAACATTCCAAGTCAAAATCATACTAGAATGACACGCAATACGAATAAAAACTCGGGCGGGGTTAAAGTATGTAGAAAGGCGTATGGTTACTAAGTTTATGTACTGCGTCCAAAACGAATACGTAAAAATATGGATCTAGAAACCTCAGATTGCTTTCGATCTCAATCCATCAAAATACAGATCTAGACAACCAAAAAATATAGTTACAACTATAGCATGTAGACGTAACCCAATACGCAGTTGTCGCCCTAAGGGTCGTTAGGGTGTTACGAGACGTGCGGGGTAAGAGGATGCGCGCGCGCACGGGACGCTTGGAAGCTAGTCGACTACCGAGACCCAAGGCGGGAGTACGTGCGTGTACGTCGCAGTTCGGTGTGCCTTAAAGTGCAAATAAACTGTAAAACGCCAAATTCGTGTCTTCCTATAACCACACCCACGACCACTGGTCATACAACAAAAAAAAGAAATATAATAAATATGTGCTTGAGTGCACTACGAAAATGATAATTTGCGGTGCGCTTGAGGGAGAGTGCCGCCCAACTTATCCAGGCGAGAGCGGTGTGTGATGTGTTTCCGCACACCGCTCCAAGATATTGAGGTGTGCGAGGGGTGGCTCCTTACGCCACTCCTCGCAGTGCAGAGATGCGGCCTTACAAAAGGCCAGACGTTACCAAGGGTCGGAGAAGAGGATGACGCTGTACCTCCGGCCCCGGTCAGACGGGAAGAAGGAACACCCCGGGGGTTTTAGTCGGTGCAAGTCCGACACACCGGGGGGGCAGCCTTCACCGCCCCCTGAGGTCTGATAGGGATTTCCACCGGGCTATCAAAAAATAAAAAATAAAAGATAATTTAAAAGATTTTGAATATAATAATAATATTTACTAACAATTACACACATTGACCTAGTCTCAAATTAAGCTTGCGCTTGTACTATGAGTACTAGACAAAGATATACATACTTAAATACATATATACAACCATGACTCGTGACAAACTAATCTGCTCATCACAGAAAAGTTTATCACTAACCGGGATTCGAACCCAGGACCTTAGCATCGTAAGTAGGGTCACTATAAACTGCGCTATCCGGCCGTCAATATGGACGTCGCGCCAAGTCACATTACTTTTCACCCTATCAATGTAATCGTAATTTTAATTCGTTAATCTGTAATCATAATTAAAACCCTTCTTAACATTAGTGAGTCATACATTTGTGTGCAATCGAGTATTCATTAGTGTCCGTAACATAGATGGGCAAAATGTAATCAGATTAATTATTAATGATTACAAATTGAAATCAAAATCATAAGTTTAGTTATATTTTGCCCATCTGTGACCCTGTTACACCGTCCGTCCCGCTTTTCGGATATATGTAATAGAGATGTCACGAATATTCGGTAACTATTCGGTAATATAGTAGTAAAGTATATTACTAAAAATTATGTATTTATTTCCAAATTCAAACACTTTAGTAATTAAAATTGATCAGTGGTAAGTTGTGATGGATAAAAACAAGCTTTTTAGCATTTTTTGATAGCAAACGCTTACGCTTTTCATCGTAAATGTTACCAGCCTCAGAAAATAACCTCTCACACACACACTCTCTCTCTCGCTCACTCACATACTAATAAACTTATACCGTGAAAATCCATATAAAAACACAAGACACCGTTGAATAACCCGAACGGAAGTGCGAGTCTCACCAGAGACAAGATTTACTTAATTGGTGAGACTTATCACCCTGTGTATATGCATAAGTTTTGTGTCGAAATAAAGATTATTATTATTACTAAACAAGCTACTTCCAGAAATATTCGGCGGCCGAATATTCGGCGCTTCGGCCGACAGCGTATCAGTGGTAATTTGTGATGGATGAAAACAAGTACACACACACACTAGCTTCACTCCCCGACACCGGCGTCGCCGGCGGCGCCGAAGGAGGATAGTTCAGTCAACTGCTGCTAACCGGTGCGTTCGCGCTCCGAGGCGCAGTTCCACTCCGACGCAGCCTTGAGTTTCTTTCGGCGTTTCTTCTCAAGGTAGTCGCTTCCGAAACGCTGGTAGATCACCCGTAGCGTTAGTATTTTATTTTGGCTGGCGGTCCAAGTCGACGTTCGTACCCACAGGGGTGCCCTTGCATTGCCACCCACCCATAAACTCGCTGGCTGAGCACCTTCTGTGCTCGCCCCCTAAGCCCGGTTGAACTATAAATGCCTTTCCCGGAACCCAGTAGTTAATCCGCTACAAAAAAAAAAGTCGCAGACTGGGAAACACTTTGAGAGGCGCTGAGCCCGTCTCCGAGCGCTCTTGTCGAAAAAATGAGCATTTGTAAGTTGCGTGATCGCAAGAAATTTAGCGATAATCCGCCGACGCGTGCGCACCCGCCGTGACCTCACGCGAGCTTCCGACGCGAACGACGGGCCACGACAATGTTAAGTCTACTGCATGAGGAGCCGATCGCACTCGAATCAGCACCCTGAGGCTTGCACAAAGGGCCCACTGAAGCTTTACCAAAGGTCGATAGTTTTGAATGTCTTGTAGTACTCAACCGAAGCTATGGTTTCAGCCATCTTCCCAGTTGTAATAGATTCGTACTGTAGACGTCGTTGGTATATCTTTTTTTATTTATCAGTTCTAAATTACGTAGAGAAATAAGTTACTAATTGAATACTGCAAAGCCATATGTATATTTTGAATACACATTTTGCCACAGAACGTAGTATGAAGACCGTTATAGTAAGTTTTTTCAGCATCTCGTGTTTCTGGATCAGTTTGTGTATATCCATTTGTTAATGATGACTGTCAATGGCTTTTACTCTATTAGAGGTCGTTGCCGTACTTGACTTACACAGGAGATACTGTCCATCATGAGCAATATTGACCTTATCGATCCTGTATAAACACAAAGAATGACACAACATAATTATTTATGTGGGACGTAACTTAGTAAGGTCAAATATGATACTTTTTTTTAAACATTTGCTTATAAATCGACAGAGATATATTAGTAGCTTTTTTATGACGGACTAATTACTGAGTGCCAGGACAGGCCTATACAGCTCAACCGGGATTAGGGGGTGAGCATAGAAGGTGCTCAGCCTGTGAGTTTATGGGTTGGGTGGCAATGCAAGGGCACCCCTGGGGCACGAACCTCGACTTGGAGCGCTAGCCAAAAATACAAAACCTAACGGTGAGCTTTTAGCGTTTCGGAAGCCACTACCTTGAGAAGAAACGCCGAAAGACACTCAAGGCTGCGTCGGAGTGGAACTAGGAGCGTGATCAGTAGCACAACTGATCACCGTTCTCACGTCACTAGTACAGTTTACATTTCTATTAGATGCCATGCGAGTAACCTTACTAAGTTTTCATTCCCCAGTGAGTATGTAGTACCTTAACCCGTGCGTTATCTAAAAAACCTAGAGGTATGTGCCGGGATTCGAAACTACGACAATTCGCGGTGCCGCGAATGGAACCCAGTCTATTATTCTCAAGGCCACCACAGCCACAGTATAACTCGAGTCTGTACTAAGATATTGACATAATATTGAAGGCAGCGTGATCACACCGCCGCAAAGTGACCCCACTGATGACAATTCGCTGTAATCGTATTGTTTATGTTTGAACTATGATTATGACAGCCCATGCCATTACGAATACCTAAAAGTTCTGTATTATCAATTTTTTTATGTTTAATTGTTGTCGCAACCGGATTTAAGTTGTTTAATGTTTATGATAAAAGTGCAACTATGTAATTACATACTGACGCGATTTCTGTACCGTTTAACTGAACGCCGGGGCGTGTTTATCAGCGGCCGGAGCGTGATTTATTGTCTATCGGCTTTACGATTATATCCCGGCTAACTAAGACGTTTTGTAACACTTACTTTTGCTTGCTTTGAACTGTGGAATACTCTGTCGGAGAGTGTGTTCGTCTTATGCACCCCTATGCAGAATGACAAAGTTATACAATTATGTGTCCTAGATCTATTGATCTCGACATATTTAATGAAAGTATTTACAAATAAGAAAAAGGATGTTATTAGAGAGGATTGTTGCATAGATTATTGTTTTTTCTTTTTATTTCTGTTTTTTTTTTAATTAGAGTAGTTTATTTCTTTTTGTGTTACTCGTATTTTTATTTTTCTTTTCTTCTGTGCATGTAGTCTACACTTGTAAATATAGTGTCATTTCTAAAGTATCCTCTTCATGTCTTATATAGTTTTATATATTAATGTAGTCTATGTAAGTGTACGTATAAATAAATAAATGTTTATTTTATTCTAAAAAAAATAATATATTACGATATTAGGCCCCTTAAACTAAGCGTGAAGAGATATTTGTGCTAGGCATATTCACTTCGACTATTGTTAGAATCTAACAGATCGCTATCAGTCATATTCAGTAGATGCCACGCGGGTTTCTCTACTATATTTTTCTTCACGGGAGAGCATGCGATGCCTGAATTAAT
Organism: Automeris io; assembly: GCA_036320925.1. Classification (NCBI taxonomy): domain Eukaryota; kingdom Metazoa; phylum Arthropoda; class Insecta; order Lepidoptera; family Saturniidae; genus Automeris; species Automeris io. The sequence continues at coordinate 554,051 of JAUDJH010000036.1, forward strand.
TCTTAATGTGGAAGAGCTTAGAGATACATTTCTGGATTCGAATCTTCGACCGTCCGCGTTACCAGACACCACTACCATAATACATATATTTTGGCTGAGCATAAAACGTTACAAAAGTATTGGTCTACTCAAACAGATACCGAGATGATTATATTGTAACTTACACCGGTTAGGGCTTAAAAGTTCTCTATCTCTTAATTTTGCTGAATCGTTGAGCTATTGAATGGTCTTCCAGCGAGAACGTTCCCATCATCCTGCGATATAATCCTGTAAACGCAGCATGAACATATATTTGTGTAATGCATAATTACTGATAATGATGATGATGTCCTAGCCGGATTCAGCCACGGCGACTGTTTCAACATCGATTAAGAAAATCGAGGTCCAGTTTTCGGAAACAGTCAATTGCGCAGGAGATATTTAAGTGCACAACTGGACGCGCAGCCAGACAAGCACTCTCTCGTCCGAGCTCCCTCAGGCCCGATGGAATGGAGAACCAGTACGATCGGGAGGAAGCGGGATGCAGGTTTGGTCGAGTTTTCCTTCTCTGAACACCTGGTTGAATTGTGGTGTTAAAGAGATAAGTTAGTCGCCTTTTACGACACCTCAGCAAGAAGAGGGGGGTGCTATTCTATTCTGCCGGCAGCCACCACGGCATTAATTACTAAAAGTGATGTAGGCACTATATCCAATCAAGATAAAAATATATTTACTTTTGGATAGCTAGCTATTATATTTATATGTATGTATATAGGTTGATACCGAAACTTGAGCGGTCAAAGCGAGTTTGTATGGAAATCTTTGCAACTGCCTAGTGTGGTCACGACTCAATTTAGGCAATTCCCTTGCCACTTAAACTGCCCGAATGATAAAATCATCCTTTTAAAACACCTTTATAATTATGTACACTTCACCAAGTCCGAACTATATAACCCACAAGAAAAATCACAATTAAGTGTTCGATTGTAAAGGATCTAAATATTTTGAGTTCGCCCATCAGGCTCGTAAAACGCATTCGTAGTAATAAAAGTTTAAACGCGCCGAGACCGGTTCGAGGAACAACCGAACAACCCTCGGCGGTGCCTGACGAGAGGCCAACAAATTTCCTAAGACTTGTAAATTTTTTTAAACGATATAAATTTTTAATTAAACCCCTAACAATATAGCGCCGAAGGAAGGGGCAATATAATTTAGAAACTTTAATAAATAGTGACCGACGGAAGGTTCGGTCTCGGCTTTCGGTCAACATCACCGGAATTGTCGGAATGCGCTCGTAACTTCGAAATCATTACTTTTAATAAGTCAATCTCAAGAAACTGTTTTTATAGTAGTAAAATACTATCACGCTTTATCCCTTTTCTGGGTGAGCAGAGGTATATAAGTACCTTAATCTACTTTGCGCTTATATACAACGTTACCGGTAACTAACGCAAAACCTCTTAAACGTAACTTAGGTACATCAAGACTAATAACTTTTGTTCTATGACTTTAGCCAAAACTTAACACATCCTAAGATATATATTTTTTAGTTGTAGTAGGGATTTCTATCAATCGTTAGCTCTATGTTTAAAGTTCAGTCAGCTGATGCTAGAAATCGTCTGTTCCAGTTGCATCGCACCGCCTGCCAGAGTATTAAGAAGATCAGAACTGCAAATTTGATTTTTTTTTTTTTTGTATGGGGAAAAATAGATTGAATTATACAAAGTCGTAAAACAAAAGTTGTTGGTCTTGACATACCAAAGTCACCCTTGAGAGGTTTTGCGTTAGTTACCTGTATCCCCGTATGTCGGGCTCAACGTGGCCAGTATCACAGCTGATTGGCGTTGTATTTCTATTAGACACCGTGTGGGTTTCCTTAAGATATTTTCCTTCACCGGTGAGCATATGCCGTGATATGAAACTTCGACCATTCACATCACCGCACATGGATAGCGATCCATTATCCACTGGGTCACCACACAGTCAAAAACTGATTATTTTAATACAGTCGAAAAAACCTTTAATTTTAATAATGATGATGATGTCCTAGCCGGTTTCGGCCACGGCGACTGTTTCAACACCGGTTAAGAAATTCGAGGTCCAGTTTTCGGAAACAGTCAATTGCGCAGGAGATATTTAAGTGCATAACTGGACGCGCAGCCAGAAAAGCACTCTCTCGTCCGAGCTCCCTCGGGCCCGATGGAATGGAGAACCAGTACGATCGGGAGGGAGCAGGATGCAGGTTTGATCGAGTTTTCCCTTCTCTAAGCACCTGGTTGAATTGCGGTGTTCAAGAGATACCTTAGTCGCCTTTTACGACACCTCAGCAAGAAGAGGGGGGTGCTATTCTATTCTGCCGGTAGCCACCACGGCTGAATTTTAATAATAATCATGTATCGTCATGCTATATAAAAAGATGATATTTTGTTTCATATTGATCGGCACGTTTGTACTGGACAACCCTTTCATGTATTTACTATATGTATGTATGTATTTGCGGGGCATTCATTCCTTTGTATATTATACCTGTTATTGTACCTCATTATGTTAAAAGGAGCAACTACCCGAGTTTCTTGCCGGCTCTTCTCGGTAGATTCTGCTTTCCGAATCGGTGGTAGATTCGCTTTGCTTTTTTTTTGACGATTCAAAAGTGCTTGGAAGTAGGCCTATTCGAATAAAGTTATATTTCATTTGTATTTTTTAATTCCATAAGATAACATTAAAGCATAGATGGGCAAAATGTAATCAGATTAATAAAAATGATTAACGATTACATTTTACGTTTTTTACCATTAATATGACTGCATTTTGCTCATTATAGTTTTAAACACTACAAAATTCCAGATTGTATACACATTTATGAGTTTTTAATGTTTTAAATGTATTTAATCATGATTACAGAGCAAGAAAATTGAAATTAAGACTACATTTTGTAATCATTCATCATTAATCAGATTACATTTTGCCTATCTCTGCATTAAAGTTACCTTATTTCAAAGGGAATATTCTTTTTTACCGTAACAACTTATTTTAAAATACTGCCGGGAAAAAAAATGTTTATGATAACATCTAAATATTGCCATACACGCTAAGAATATATTGAATAGAAACCGGGTCGGAAGCAAATGGCAATTGCCAGTAGAATTGGGGATGTTCCGGACCCATGATAGATCGGATACCCGATGCTCTAACTGGGAAGAAAGAGACGCCATTTATCCAGCATAGGATCTTGACTTTTTTCGAGGCGGAGCACAAGCTATTGCCGACTTCTCCACTCTCTACAAATATAAAAAATTATATATATATCGTTACGATACATCTTTTACGGGACGAGCAGAGGTACATTAGTCGCTGTATCCACCTTGCGCTTATATATTGTGCCCAAACTGACCAGTAGCGCAGCTATCATCGATGAAGTTAGACATTTTTTAATAGTTGCTTTCATAGCGAGGATAATAATTACTAACTACTGATTCTGGAAAGATCTATTCTTTCTGGATTTCTAACATTTTACAAGTCTCAAATTAAACAAGCAAATGTCACTTAACAAAAAAATATAGAAACTAGGTATTGTTTTAAAACTGTCTATCTAAAATATACTTTTACGAAATGTATTTCATTATGATATTATTTAAAATACAGCTTAAAGTTCTAAGATTCTAGATTGTATTAAAAAACAGTATGTTATTAGGGTTCCAGGAATTCAAAAGGAAAAAAGAAACCCTTCTAAAACAGCTTTATCATCACTTCTGAATGTGAAGACGCTTTTTCTCCGGAACGCGAGGAAGTATTGTATTGAAATTAACATCAAATATTACATCGCCTGTAGATCACTTTATTAGAAACCCTCTGCACGAAAACTCGAATATTTTTAAATTCGCTTTCTATAGTAGTTTCAACGGTGTTAATTGCGAAGTGTTAAGGACAAGCTACAGAAAAATCCTTGTTCCATGTCATTATAAACTAAAAATGCAGAGAGATCTCCGTTTGCCACAAACGGTTACTTATTTAATATTCGGATATCCGAAAATCTTTATCGTTAGCAACCCTAACGTGAAAAGAAGCGGTCTTACTGCGGAGCAAAACTTACAATGCAACTAACCACACAATATAATTGTCATCATTCATTTGTCAACAGATCCTGACAATGCGTGAGACGCACGTGTAATAAATGCACAGTACGGCATGTCACTTTATAGTGGAAACAATAATTATAAATTATTTATAAAAGTAATTGCATAATTGATTCTAGAGCTGATTGTGAGTATAAGTGGTTTAGACAAAGTAAGTTTTTATTAGTGATTACAATAAAATAAAATAAGTAAAATAAAGTACAATTAGCTATCGAGATATCACGTCGATTCTTTATTTTAAAATTAACATTCTGCATTTTAATAATAATATAATTTTTAATGGACTATTACTTTACTCAAGTCGATTTTTCAATTAAAGAACGGCGGTGACTGTCAGTCGGCAGGAATCCATAGAGTACTGTTTTTTTTCTTCTGAAGTACAAAATATTGTTGATCGGGAAAGGCCCTTACGATTTCACCGAGTGAGTGGGGCATAATTTGAAGTGCTCAACTCGGGAAAGAACTTAAGGTGACGTACTAGTATTTTGGAAGCGATTATCTTGAGAAGAAATGTTAAAAAAACTCAAGGCCGCGGCAGAGTAGAGTAGATTTTTATGTTGACCTTCTATACACACAATGACAATGCCAGAAAGGCTTATTTTTATTTATACATGCAAACAAACAGAAATATATTAACAATGAAAGTATATACAAAGAAAATACATATGCCAGGAAGATATATACGCATTTCCTGGCGAAGCGACATCGTAAAGTAAAATTAAAAACATAATAATACTATTATTAGCCATAATATATAAGCGTAAATACCGTCATAGTGACGGTGACGGTTTGGCTTGTCGCATTTCAGGATGGGTTTGTATATGTTCAGTAACTCATCAGTAAATCATCTATATGCTTAAGTCCGTACCAGTCCTCATCGGCATGAGGAAGAGAACAGAGGCAAGGAGCGGAAAATTTCACTTCTGTATGAAATATTACTAGATATTCTTTGTCTTAGTACTAATTAAGTAACCTAGCTAGTTATCAAATATATATATATATATATATATATCTATAATATAAAAATGAATCGCAAAATGTCTTGATAAGCGCGAAACTCGAGAACGGCTGAACCGATTTGGCTGATTTTTTTTTTGTTGTGTTTGATGAAATCTGAGGAAGGTTATTACAGAGAGAAAAATTTTAAAAATTCCCTGCAACTGTCTAAAAACGACACTTTTCTATATTCTCATACAAAAAATTCGTTATAAGACATTTTGAACTTTAACACCATACCATAAAGTTCAAGTGTTAGTGGACAGGTTCCGGGAAGGCAAAACAATTGAGTGTCGTATAAATATTATCAATATTTGTCAAATATAGAAGATATTCACTAGAAATAATTTATATGGCAGGACAACGTTTGCCGGGTCAGCTAGTATATATATATTTATATATATACAAGTTCCAGCGCAGAGAGCAATTGAAAAAAATAAGGGCACTCATAAACTCAGCTTTCATAAGCCGCAACTATATTGAGTCAGAAGACTGATGAGTTAACGAAACCAGGTCGTATAATGTTTATTTTACCGGGTCAATATATTGAGACACTGTTAAAGGTAGTAAAAAGAAATAAATGTGTAGCCAAGAAACTTTTATAGGCCGCCAAACAAAATTATCTTATTTATGTGTACTTTTGAATTAATATCTTCGACTGGACCACGTCAATATGCATCTGTCTTTTGGAGTAATTTAAAAGTAAAATGTCTTGAAAAACACGAACTTTATAATGTTACTGACCAAGAAACATAAAACTACACTAATTTACTATTTATTGAATAAAATAGTAAATCATACATTGCAATAGTTCCTTCCCTCGCAACACATTATTATACGTTCATTTTATATTATTTTTACTGATAATTGAGTTCGATATTTACTATTATTATAAAAATGTTCCTATCTTTATTGTTGCTACTAGTTTTATATTTGAGATATTAAACAACCGAGTATTATTTATTTATTTTCTATATTTTCAGGAAAACATATAGCAATATCCAAACAAAAAATATACACAAAAAAGATACAAAAGCCGGTGAAGTTTCTGTAAAAAACAGGCTAGGGGTTATAAAAAAATAAAAGAAAACTAACTAACTCATTATATAAAGAAATATAAAGAAGAGAAAAATATTAATTGACCTTTTTTTATCATTCTGCTAAAGGAGTAAAACGTACATGACAATACGACATCGCAAAAACGTTTGTTATACATATCACAGGCAGGCATTATGGACTATTTAAATATTTATAGGCAAAACAAGCGTTTTTAAAAATATATATGTTCATATGTTGATAAGTGTTTACATGGAAGCTACGAAACTGAATTTCACGATATCGTAGCAGTTCCAGTGCATATTTTATAAGTTAATATATAGCCTTTATTTGGTGTTGATTAATGAGTTTACGAGCGCAGTTATAGTTTAACCAATATATAAAAACGAATCGTTGTTTACGACGGAGGTTACTACAAATAATTATGTATTTAACAGTAGCGTTTATTCCATAGATGCATGAAAGCATTGCATGCCCTTATGATAAATAACTCTGGAATACATTGCTTAAACTTAAACAAAAAAAAGAACCATCTATATTAATATCTATTCTATATTCACACAATCTATCATTCCTATGAAAGCAATATAGTATGTACTAGTATAGTATAATATTCAAATTCATTAGACAAATTCTGCCTATCGTGTCCAAATACCCTATGCACGTCACTGGTATTTATAAGATGGTTCTGTGACACCGCACACATCATTGGCGAGATTTCCTTACACTGGCCTCATAGCTAGCGGAGGGCTGGACCTCAAGTATCACTTCAGTGGATATATTCATTAATATTTTACCATTAATATTTATTTTATTAATATTTTGTGGCCGTGGTAGCCTAGTGGATAAGAGATCGGTATCTATGCTTGTCCACGCGAATGCTCATAGGTTGAAAAGTCCCAGCAAGTACCATAGAGCTTTCTCAGACAAAATACGGTCTTAGGCAACCCTTAGGAAACCCGCATGACATATACTATAAATGTCACGTGCAAGTGCCATTAGAACGACGAATAGATCAGATTAAAAACTTTATGTAATTTCAAATACGTTTTAGTAAAATCATTTGACTAGTAGAGAGATGAAACAAAATAGTCTTTATTAATTCATTTCATCTTATATGAATGCGTTTTATTATTCGTGCTTTAGAAGAGATTGCGGGCAGAAATCAATAACAAAAAACGGTGCTCAGTTGTCCCATGACTGAAAACGAAAATTGGCATACTGTTTGCCGTATCATTGTGTTTTTGGGCGCCCTTATTCGAGTGTGCAAGGGCTTGACTTGCATTCGAGTTTGAAAAAATCAGTTTCCGCAACACCATCTGCTGTTTGTAGGTCAGAATTTATTTGTAAACATCTCCTTTGTGGGCTTTTCATTGCGTATACCATTTTTTTCCTATGGCGCTTGTTTCCTGCACGATTTAAATAGCTTTAGGTCGGGTGTAGACGTGTGTATACAAATACCCATAAATCATCTAGAATAGTTATATTTGTGTAATTGTAATGAAAGCCTCACGATGATTTGTCGCATGTTTTAAAAGATATAACTGAATTTACATTCTTTATGGAGCAACGACATAATTAAAACACTATCCAATGCACAAGCACGGACAAATCGGCACACGGCAATACGGTAAAATCTTAGATATATACTTTCTAAGAGCTAGTAGATAAAATAGATTCAAATGCCTGTTAACTCAGCTTGAAATAAAATTGAGTATTTTATCTCAAAATTCACGAATATATTTAAAAAGGTGAAGGTACTCAAAATTTTTATCTTTATTTGTTTTTTACGTATTGCGTTCCTTTGTAAACGATTTCTAAGCATTATTGACTTTTAGATTAGTCAGTCTGTTACAGTGACTTGTTATTCTATCTAAATAGTGGTCGTGTAGTTTGCCGACAATACAAAAATTTAATAGTTATAATCAGAGCAATGAGTTTAAGTTTGACGCTTGTTAGAAACTCTAGAATGTAGGTAAATTTAAAAGCTAATTTTCATTCAATTTGAAAGGTTTATCGAATGTAGTTTCGCTCGAAGATGGCTGTAATTGAAACGTATTAAGCACATATGTAGAAAGAGCAATGTCCTCGTGCTTAATAATACTTTGTGGTCAACGGATGTCATTGAAGACGCAACGAATGGATCTGTGGTATAATAAAGAATAATCGGAGCAATTGAGCAAAGTGCTTCGGAGAGAAACGCTCGAAGAACGGCGCGGTCGCAGAGTCCGCAGTGCTCACTGATAAAGAAAGATAACAATGTAGCATTGTTGAGGGTTCAAAGTTTATCGCCGGGTGACGGCAGCGAGTACTTGTGCTCACTCACTCTGATAGCATCCAACTATTACGTTCTATGGCTGCCTTATTAACTGATATTAAATTCTACATAAGAATATACCTTTGTTCTAGCAAAAAAATAATTTTATGGATCCATATCGAGGGATATTAAGTGATATTGAGTTATATCAAGGGGTGAACCGGGCAGGAGACTTGAGGGAGTCTGCTGCCCGGATGAGAGGGTGGCTGTGTGCAGTGTCTAGCGCATCGCCTGGGAGAGAGGTTTTTGGAGGGGTGGGCTTTACTCCTTCCTCTCCCAGAGAGGTATCCTCAACAAGGCTTTTTGTTCTCTGGGCGTCTGGATGAATTTGGCTTCCCAGGCCCAGGTGGAGCAATCAGAGGGACACCCCGGGGTTTTATATCAAGGGGTGAAATGTCAAACGACATCTTTTAACACTTACGCTCCGAGGAACAGTTTTACTACAACGCAGTCCTGATTTTCTATCAGCGCTTCTTCGCAATGTAGTCGCTTTCAAAACGCTGGTAAATTATCTTAATTTATTTCCCAGGTCAGCCGCCCAGGTCGAAGTTCGTATACATAGGCGTATCCTTGCTTTGCCACCTGACTCGCTGGTTGAGCTTCCTAACTGCTCACCATCAAGCGGAATAAGCGCTTTACGTTATGTCAATTTCATACATTCCGCATTTTTATACGTACGTTATCGTGGATTGAATGTTGATTTGTAGCTTTCCATTCACAGATGAAGATCAGTTCGATTAATTTTTTTTTTACACTGGCTCGACATAGTGACTACAGAGTACCTGATGGTAAGTACAGTGTAGTCCAAAAACGAAAGCGACTGTCAAAGGATGAAAATCCATTGATAGTCTACATCGTCATGTCGGCCCACATATACCGCGACTGAAGGTCTCTAGGTATATGAGCTACTGGATATGCACAAGCTGATCCCGAAACGCGACAAGGCGAAACTGGTCACTATGACGGGCTTTACACCCATGCACTGTGGTCGAGATCCAGACGGGCACCGACGCCCTAACACCTCGCTGCTGCTCGTTTAGCACCACCCAGGAGTCACGTGTAGGGAAACTAGGGTAAAGCCTACGGACGTGAGTAGCTTCGACTCCAAAAAAATAAAAAATAATAAAAATTAATTCCTCATTCTTCTTTTAAATACCAAAATCATAAGGTTTGATTGAGTTTCAACCTTTTTACATGTTAATAAAGTTAGCACATCAATATCAATGTGAACTCAGAACAAATAAAGACAGTTCTGATAGAGGTTGATGCCAAAAGTACGCGGAATCGGCGAACGTGGATAAATGCATTAATGAATGATAATGTAGCAAAAGAATGCAAGAATAATGAGAAATTGCGTTGCATTCTCTCTGCCTACTCCAATCGAGCTTTTTCGTGATGATAGATATATAGTAAAAGTTAAACTGAGCCAGCAAAATATGTTTATGCTATTTGTCGCCTCATCGCAACATCTGAATCCAGTATGCTTATCGTAGCTTTTGCGACGAGAATAGACTATTCATACACTTTAGCCGTGGTGGCTGCCGGCAGAATAGAATAGCACCCCCCTCTTCTTGCTGAGGCGTCGTAAAAGGCGACTAAAGTATCTCTTTAACACCGCAATCCAACCAGGTGTTCAGAGAAGGAAAACTCGACCAAACCTGCATCCCGCCCCCTCCCGATCGTACTGGTTCTCCATTCCATCGGGCCTGAGGGAGCTCGGACGAGAGAGTGCTTCTCTGGCTGCGCGTCCAGCTATGCACTTAAATATCTCCTGCGCAATTAACTGTTTCCGAAAACTGGGCCTCGATTTTCTTAATCGGTGTTGAAACAGTCGCCGTGGACGAATCCGGCTAGGACATCATCATCATTCATACACTCGTGTTGCTTTGGAATAACATTGAGTTTGCTTTGTACTTTTTTAAATACTTCTGTGCCTCATGAAAGGGTAAAAGCCTCTTGACTGCACGAAGATAAATAAAACAATTGTATTCGACTGGGCGCAAAGAACAGTTAAGTAATAGTGGGCTATCGAAACACAAAGAAACAGTACTCGAAGTGTATTTATTTTATTTTCAATTTTACAATAACATGTACTTGTTTTTGTTATTATTGCAAGTCGTTGTTTGCTTCCTTCGGTGAATTAATTCCTGAGGACCATAATAAAATAACTTTCGGTCAACGGTAATACTTGTAGAAAAGTGTAACATATATGCAATATATTTTAATCACAGAACTGGCTAGATATTACGTTTGTAACATGTAAAGCTTATAATTATATATCGTCGCGCCATATCTCTTTCGTAGGTGAGTAGAGATACATGGTTTTGTCCACTTTGCGCTTATATTTCGTGCCCAACGTGACCAGTAGCGCAGCTGATCGCCGTTCTCACAGCACTAGTACACATGACATTCCTATTAGAGCTGATGAGAGTTTCCTCACGATATTTTCCCTTCACCGGTAAGCTTGTGGTGCCTAAATGCCTGCATAATCTGTAAAACCCAGAGATGCATATCGAGATATGAACCTACGATGAATCACAATGTCGCGCATGGAAACCGGTCCCTTATCTACTGGGCCATCAAAACTACTTTATTTCTATTCTTTTATTTTGACTCGGCAGAGTGACCAGAACACGTCTAATGGTAAGCTTGGTTCAGTCCAAATACGACCCGGGCTGCCGGCAACCGCCCCGGCATATCAGTCCCAGCGGATCGGTCGAACCACGACCGGCCAGCTGATGTCTTAGGGGTTGTGGCTGTTCAGGGTGGGGGCTCTGAGCGACCGGTCAGCAACCCCCGAGAAGACGGCGGTGCGTTGTGACGCGCTCTGCTGAAGTATACTAGGTGATATCGGGGGAGGCGGGGTCTCCCCCCCGTGATTGTGCCTGTCAGGCGCGGCGTAGTGGGGCTGCGGCGATTTGATTACAGGACCCACAGTCCCCTCTAATTCGCAGAAGTAGTCACCTTGAGGTTTTTAGTCGGTAAAAGTCCGGCACACCCCGGCTGCCTACCCCTTCCCGGCCGGGATGGTCCTATGAGGATTTCCCCAAGTAAAAAAAAAAAGTCCAAATACGACAACGACTGTCAAAAGTAAATAAAAACCTATGGATACACGAAGCAATCATGTCGGCCTGCGCAAATATATTTTCATTTTCCGTTTAAAGGACCCCATGTTATAGGACGGTGGAAAACTCTTTGTCGGAAAACCATTCCAGAGCCCAACGACTCGGAAAAATTACGAGTTCAAGAACTTCTAAGGTTAATATTTATAGACGCAACTTTAACTTTGTTTAGACTACTAAAACATCTCAATTTATATCTAAATATATATAACTCAAAGGTGACTGACTGACTGACATATCATGATCTATCAACGCGCAGCCCAAACCACTGGACGGATCGGGCTGAAATTTGCCATGCAGGTAGATGTTATGACGTAGGCATCCGCTAAGAAAGGATTTTGATAAATTCCACCCCTAAGAGGATAAAATAAGGGATGAAAATTTGTATAAGTTCACCCAATAGCTTGATAGTTTTAGCGCCTAATGACAGATTAGTTAAGAATATTGTGCACAAAGAAGTTTTGTAGGCCCTAATTTTTTACACAAGCTAAACAAAAGTAAAGCCGCAAAAACTGTACCTAATTAAAAATAATACGTCTTAACGCGAGCGAAGCCGCGGGCAAAAGCTAGTTACTCAATAAATATCAAAGCATTTGGTAAGTCACCGATTTTGTCAACATGGACTTGGCTTTGCGAATATTGGCTATTCTCAAGTTCCTGTTATATATTCAGTTTTTTGTCAAAACGAATTAATTTTTTGAGAACTTTACTGAGCAAAGTCGAAATAGCATCTATAAATGTCAGCCTTAGTCGTAACCGGGATGTGAGTTACATTTTGTCCAGGTGATTTTTTAAATTGGTTCACATTTAGAGCTGAGGGTACGTCTTCTGGGAGATCATTACGCGCTCTGAGAATCCTGTTGCTTAGGAAGTTTTTGTGTGGGTCTTTGTTTGATCGACTGTTGGATTCTGAAATGGGCGCTGCCACTGAGTGTGCACATTTTGTCAAAGCCTGCAAGGTCTACTCCGACGCAGCCTTGAATTCCTTCCGGCGTTGTTTCTCAAGGTACCCGCTTCCGAAACGCTAGTAGATCGCCGTTAGGTTCATTTTCCTTGCTGGCAGCCCAAGTCGAGGTCCCTACCCACAGGAGTGCCCTTATGTTACCACCTGACCGATAAATCACCGACTGAACACTCTAACTGTTCGACCTATTTGCCCTGTGTAGTTGTAAAGGTTTTTCCCGATCACCTACATATAGTCATTTTGAAAAAAAGAAACCATCAATAGTTGTTTAATTTTTTTTTTGGTAACCTGGGGAAAATCCCTGTCCTTCAGGGGGTAGTGAGGGCTGCCCCCCGGTGTGTCAGACTTGCACCGACTAAAACCCCTGGGGTGGTCCTTCTCCCGCCTGCCGAGTGCCAACGGCAAGGCTGAGCCATCTTCCTCGGCACCCAGCGGCGTCTAGCCTTCTGCAGGATCCGCCTACTTGGCAGGGTTGTTCAATATCCTGCAGGCTTCCTCCAAATCACTACCGGTCTCTGCTCTCTTGGTGTTTGATTTTTCCTATAGTGGTAATGATAAGAGAATCCTACATTGTCTCAGGGGCTGTTCTCTGACTTGAGTACCATTTACTCGTGGACTTATTTCACTGGAGATTTCGTTAAAAAAAAAAACGTTAATATCTCAAGGCTGTGGATATAAAAGAAGTGAAGTCCAAATGCTTATTTCGTAAATATAAAATTTCACACGTAACGCAGGACAGTTCATTCGTAACCATGGTTGTCATCAACAAATACCTTCATAGACGGTGTTGAACGTAATATTTTTTATTTCTTTCGTTTGTATGTGTCTAGTTTTAGATTGTAACGCGGTCTGCCTACCTCCGAAGGTGAAAGGAAACGTGTCTATGTAAATAAAGGCTAGAAGTACAATACCACGTCCCATGGAGCAAGCGTTTCCCATATCTCGTGAGAACAACCCTGCGGAGTAGTGTGGCTTCATGCTTGCGCTGGGACATTGTATCGATACTAGGGTTTCTATTCCGCGATTACAAGTCTTATTCCCGGGAATCGCGGAGATTTTTCTTTCATCTTTAAGTCCGAGTTTTACACACTTTGCACAGCTTCAGTTTCATAAAATGCATTTGAATTTTAAAATGCTTGTAGATATAATTAATCGTCAATTTCAAACAAATTTATGAAATTGATGATTAGTGTTTAAAAAAGTTGCGAGACTTGGGAATAAGCGAAACATAAATAATTATCTTCCTACACATAGTAATAATTTACTTCTGTCATCGCAAAGTCGCAGTCTTTTACTAGTCGCCCAATGGAGTGTTCTCAGGAGTTACATTCTCTAACACCGCCAGCCCTATTCCATAATAAATCCACTAGACGGCGTATTGGACACTATCCGTATGTCGTTGACATTTCTTGTGTCCTTATAACAGCTAAGGAGTGAAATATGTTTCCAGCGAACATATTTCCACGATCTTGTGATTTAGGAGCCTTTAAGAGTATATTACATTGGAATTTGTTGGGCGGAAGCTCTTCGATCTTCGGACTTATATTCACCTTCCACCGGGTGTGATTGAGGTCAAACGTTAACCTATTTTTTTTTTGGTGACCCGGGGGAAATCCCAAACGGACCTCAGGGGGCGGCGATGAGGGTTGCCCCCCGGTGTGTCGGACTTGCACCGACTAAAACCCCCGGGGTGATCCTTCTCCCGCCTGCCAAGTGCCAAGGGCAAGGCTAAGCCATCTTCCTCGGCACCCGGTGACGTCTAGCCTTCTGGTAAATCATGAAAAAAGGAAATATTTTGTTTCTTATTAATCAATCTCAGACCTAAATTTCGCACAACTGTGCTATATTTCTCTTTAAGCACGATGACGACATTTCAGAAAATCTTACATTTATCGGACTGGACTTGTTATGTAATGAATACCTGAGGGCTTAGCCAAAGCAACAATCGAAAAGCAATAATGATACTAGAAAAATGAAAAATATATATACATAGTTGGCATTATCTTCGTCATATCAGACTTAGAACCTCCGCAGCTTGACATCGGCCTTCCTTAATATTTCCCAAAACGAAGGAGCATGCATCTAGCGGTATTTGCAATCAAGCTTAGGTCATCTGTCTATGTTGTTAGTTGACATCCCACACTATGCTTGGCTATGTGATCTTCACTTGAAATGAAATGAAATCAAAAAGTATTTATTTCGCCACAAATATACAAAAAAACAGAAATTTAAATGTAGCATTACAAACAACACACAAAAACAAAAGAAAATACAGAACATATTAACATGGCGAAATTGGGCCCTTCATCAGCCTTAAGCCACAGAGGAAGCCTGCAGCGCTGATTTTCGTGAAGGGCCCCGATCGTGTTACATTTTATAAGAATTGTCGATAAACAACAAAATATATATAGCTTAAATAATAAATACAAAACTAATCACTTGACGGACTAATCTTTTTTTATATGATTATATTGTTGGAATCAACATAAGCTTAATTTTTTTTTATACTGGCCCGGAAAATTTACTACAGCGCATCTCATAGGAAGTAGTCTAAGAACGATAACAATTATCGAGTGACAAGAATCCATTGACGGATTCTGTTGTCATGCCAGCTCATATATACAACTACTGAAGATATCTAGACATATGATCAACTATGAGGAAGCTGGCCCTGCTTTTCCATCAATACTTGACTGACGGGAAGAGGAATACTCTGGTGGTTTTAGTCGGTAAAAGTTCAACGAACCGAGGCTGCGGCTCTCACCAGTGCCCTGACGGACCATGACGATTTTTACCGAGACAAAAAAGAAGGTATTTGGACAACTGGAGCAACACCAACGGATCCCGAAACTCACCAAGTTGAAATAAATCACAATAACTGTTTTTCGACTTGTATATTGTGGTTCATGGCTAGTGATGAAAATGCCCGGGACTTTTCCTAAAGTGCCCAAAACTTCCTTGGGAATATTCCCGGGAGTTTACGAAATGTTCTCGGAAGTTTTGGGCACTTTGGGAAAATTCCCGGACATTTTCACTTTTTATTAGCGTTTTTGCTGATGTAATGTTATTTTATCAAGCCTTCTTGTTGTAAGCTTTTGCGCTTGGAGCGCACGAGCGTTGACAATCCCGGATTTCCCGGGAAATTCGAATTGCGAATGGTGCGGAAAGCACTAGCCGGCGCCGTGCTGGCTCGCCGCTCGCGGTCCATTGTCGGCCGCGGCCCGCGGGGTGCCGCCGGCTGTTTATTTGCAAACAGAGCTCTCGCCCGCCCGCTGTTCATTCCCCTCGCCCCAACACGTCGATTTGTTACCGATTTCGGTAACTCGATACGCGTAAATCATCCCGCGGTTCGCCTTGTATCAAGAATCAACTCGATTTTTTCGGTAGCGCTGGGGATATCCTACACAGAACTGTCAGGGCGGTGTTACCGCTATGTCAGACTCCTACTGGTTAAAGTTCCCTTTCTACTCTCAAACTGGGCTTGGTTATCTGTATTCCTCCTACGACCCTGCGAGCGAATGGACAGAATAAAGGCATTTTTGCATATAGTATACATTCCAACACAGCAGAATGGGTTAATCAATATACAAAACATCATAAACGGATACTCTGTTGCGATGATAGGTGACCATCTGAACCATCCAACCTTGATTTTTAGCTGACACTCATTTGACATGTCAGTAAGCCCAAGGGATATTATCTATACACGCGTGCTGCTACTGTTAAAACTTCAACTTCTTCCGTGCAGCAGATCTAATGCTCGATCCAACCACAACCATAGACTACCAAAGAAGACGCCGCAAGCCCTAAATCTCATTGCCTTGTCTATTGAATAAAACTAATTTAATGTCACTTTACAGAGAGACAACTTATTGCTTACAAACGGCATGCAAGTAGCGTATATTTTTCTCGGCACGTCAATATGTTGGTCGGGAGAGGCCTTTACTACTTAACAAGGGAAAGAGGGCAAGATGCTCAACAAGCGAATTACGGGTCGGTTGCCACGGGCACTCCTGTGGAAACGCTCCTCAACTTTGTCGGTCAGCCGGAAAACGAATCTTACGGTGATCCATTACCGTTTCGGAAGCCACTGTCTTCAGTAGAAACGCCAACAGAAACTCAAAGAACCACATTATAGGGAGTCGAAGCTGCTCGTGTCCGTAGGCTATACCCTAGTTTCCCAACACGTGACTCCTGGGTGGTGCTAAACGAACAGCGGCGAGGTGGTAGGGCGTCGGTGCCCGTCTGGATCGCGACCACAGTGCATGGGTGTAAAGCCCGTCATAGTGACCAGTTTCGGCTTGTCGCGTTTCGGGATCAGCTTGTGTATAGCCAGTAGCTCATATACCTAGAGACCTTCAGTCGTGGTATATGCGGGCCGACATGACGATGTAGACTATCAATGGATTTTCATCCTTTGATAGTCGCTTCCGTTATTGGACTACACTGTACTTACAATCAGGTACTCTGTAGTCACTATGTCGAGGCAGTGTAAAAAAAAAATACACAAAATATAATGAATGCAAAAACAGTTCTTTTGTAGAACAATATGAAAATTGGAGGATCTGTATCGAGATCACGCGTCATAGTGCGTGTATTAAAAAATGCTATAGAGTAAATATAATGAGTATATACAGATATTGCTTCACGTTAATTCGCTCATTTTATATAAGTTTTTACTTTTATGTATTTTATAAGGTCATAAACTGGTTTGATCCAGTTGCAATTCGATTGAGTTTTTGATCTACCCCTGTAATCAATAAACTTATCTGAAAAAACTAATTTTTTTTTTTCGGCTTCAACTTTTACTGTCATATGTAATGTCGGGAACACGAAGTCAAGATGCTCGTGGTGATTTTGTCCGGGAGGTTAATGAACGCGGGAAAGACTTTTTAGAGTATTTCATTGTATTTATAATGAACTAGAATAAATAACGAGTACCCAAGCATCATTTATCAATTATAGATAAAGAAAGTGTTGTGGTAGGAAGTTTTACTTACAATAAAGGCGCTAATTAACTTACTTGTAACTATGGCTTGACGTTTCGATCTGGTTACAAACTAATGGTTACGAGCAAACCTTGTTTTATGTCGCCTTGTAAAAATGATGATGCTGTGAGTATTTTGTGTCGTGTTAATCAAATCATTAAGAACAAGAAAGAGTAGAGGAAGTAACTTCCTGCATCTGACGAAAACTCCGCGGAGAGGCAGTGCGGTATCCATAATTAGTACAAAACGCGAAAGTTATAAAGTATAATTTATTAGTAAAAATATCGACATGACGTAGCTTTGATTAGGATGTAAGAGACATCACTATTCATGTGTTAAAGTATGACATTAACCTGATTGCATTTTATATTAAAAATATACGGAACTTCATCCACGAGATCTCGATGACAACTGTCACAGACATCAATCTACATTTTACGTCAAATCACAAGCCTGTACAGTTTGCCCACAGTTAGAGTACACTTCAGTTTATTGCGTTAACGCCGAGCTTTGCCGAATTAAATGTATTTAATATCTTGTTTATGTTTGTTGTATTTTGTGTTTCATGACTAAGCATCTAGAACTGCTCCAGTTGCTAAGAGATATTACCTCAATAAGAGTTTCCTATTGAGACCGTCCCCTCACCATCATAAAAGACAGCGGAAAACTCTAATATGTTTATCCTGTATAATAAATATATGGATTAATTCGTGATTTAAATTTATTAGTCTTTGCCTCGAACTGCCTTTAATTATTGAGGCAGAGGGTAAACTCGTGATTGGTCGAGAGGCAAGCTGCTTATTTGTAACTTTCCATCGTGGCGTTACTGAAGTTGGTAGCGCGCTGCATTGCGCGCCGCCAGACGAGTTTTTTCAATTAAAATCAATAAGAGGCCCACTTGGAAACATAAAACTTTTAGGAAAACGCAATATCTTTGAATGAAGCCGCTTTTAGCGGGTCACTATTGATTTATTACTATCTCTTGTAACAAAACCTGAACCCATTAAGTATTAAAAAACTCGAAATGGACCTTACAGTGAATTAAAATTACAATCTCACATAAAACGCGTCTTATCGAAGACACGGCAATAAAATGTAAAACGGTAGGCGGTTTATAAGCGAATAAAAAATACATTTAGATAAATATTAATAGATATGGTAAAATTCGAATAGTACCTGTGAGTATATTCCAAATCGTGCGACATGTTTTTAACTCCACATTTTCTATTCCACATGACTGACGCTTTTATTTATTTATTTTTTTAATAATTTACAGGCGGGTGTTTACACTAAACTACGCAAACCACGCTTTCAATGTACATACAATAAAAAAGTTTAAAATATTTGTATTAATTTAGGGCGGCTTGCACTAACAAATTAAATCTAGTTTAGAGTTATATAAAATGCTATTTAGCGCTGATCTGTACTTATTGTCTTGCACTAAATCAAAATTTAGTTATAACAACTCTTAAACTGAAATCATCATTAAGATTGAATCAAATCAATTCAATTAATAAGCGTTTTATACAAGCTTAAACTAGATTAATTCGTTAGTGCAAGCCGCCCTTAATTAATTTTGTATATCGCGGGTACAGTTGATGAGCGCGAGGGTTATTTATTAGTGATTCGCTAAGAAAGCTGATTTTTCTTATTCAAGTTCCTCATTAATTTGTATGTTTAAACAATAAAAAAGGTATTAGTGCAAAGTTTAATACAAAATTAAGAATTTAATATCGACACAGTTTGAATAAATTAAAGTTTTCATTCAAAAAACATCTCTTCCGACTATCATTTCGTTAAAAATGACAAAATGGATTCATATTGTATGAATTAGTTCGTATATAATAAAGAAAGTACTTACACATGGTTATTTGAATAACAGTGTGTGAAATAATAAAAACACATAAGTCTTTTGTGGTTGTTTTGGCCTAGTGGATAAGACAAGGGTGCGAGCCGCGCGCGATGTGTTCCCGCGTGCCGTTCTACAACACAGAGCCATGAGAGGGGTGGCTCTATACACCACCCTCCTCCCCGCCCGAGTAGAGGCCTACATAAGGCCGCACGCCCAGCCGGTCATTGAGGGTGAGACGCCAGCAGTGCCCTCGATGCCTTTAGGTGAAAGGTGGAACATCCTGGGGGTTTTAATCGGTACAAGCCCGACACACCTGGGGGTGGCTTTCACCAGCCCCTGATGTCCATTAGGGATTTACCCCGGGTTACCAAAAAAAAAGACCTAGTAGATACCGGACCTGTATCCATGCTTGACAATGCAAATGGTCATAGGCTCGTATCCCGATATTCTTCTTGGTTTCTTCAGATCAAAAACGAATTTAGGTGCCATATAGGCGCGGGAAAATATGATGAAGAAACCCGTATGGCATCTAATAAAAATGCCATGTGAAGTGCTTTTTTTTGTTAACCCGGTTGAAATCCCTTCGGACCGTCAGGCTAGTGGTGAGGGCAACTCCCCCTGTGTGCCGGAACTGCCCCGACTAAAACCACCGGGGTGCCAGCACTGCCTACTCTTCGCCTTCGCCCGACCTGGGGATCCAGATACTTTCGAGACTAATGTATCCCTGCTCACACTGGAAGGGATACAGCCTTAGGATATATTATTATATAAATTTTAACACTTCGCAGTACGAGTCGATTAACTTTGCTTGTGTGAACGCCAGTGGCGTGTATAGGATATTTGGTCAGGGTATGCAGAATTCGTGTAATTAATTTAAATATTATATTATTATAATAAATATTGTATTGCTTTCATAGGAAACATAGACGGCGTGAATATAGAATAGATATGAATATAAATGGTTATTTTTTTTTGTTTAACTTCAAGCAATTTATGTAGAAAGACTTTAGTTTTTTCAAATCATTTATTCAGCACAATCAAAATTTCAGGTACAATTTTAAATATAAATATTTTACCACGACTGTCACAACAACTTATTATCTCCGCCATTCGTATCTGTCTCCCTCTCTCCTCTATTTTCTATCCCTTTCACACTCTTACACTGTTTCTTATCATTTTATATTATTAGCATCATATGTTACATTCCACTCACATTCCTACATTTATTGCAGACTTATTTATAGTTAGGGCATGCAATGCGTTCATGCTTCTATGACATGAAAGCTACTGGTGAACGGTTATCTTTGAAAGTAGTTCCACAATCATGCTCTCTTTAGCTAAAACTCGGTCGGGCGTTTTTGCCAATACTCCTTTAACGGCAAATTGCATTCTCTACCTACTACCCCTTAATGAATCTGATAGGATAAAGTAGTAATAGTGCTATTATTCAAAGAGAAAATATACAATAGAAACAAAGGTAATAAGCTTCAAGTTTACAGCGTGTTTACTTGCAAACGGGAGAAGGTAAGTATTAAATATCTTTTCTCAAGTTAGGAAGCTTTTCCTTTGTTAGATATTTTCTTGAAATTATATCCCCATACAATGAAGGGATAACAAAGCATTTATATTAACTAAGACTATTATTCTAGATAGAATATTATAGCAAACATAATTTTATGTATACAAAAAATAATAATGTGGGATAACGCTAATGCTCATATATTCAAATTCCAGAACGTACATCTGGCTTATTCTAGATTAAGAAGGAATTTAAGCGTCGTATGCTAAAGAAAACATCGTGATGAAACCAGCATGGCATCTAATAGAAATGTCATGTATCGATCAGCTATGCTACCAGGCAGAGACGTGCATAGAATATTTGTGCAAGGTAGGCAGAATTCACGTAATGAATTTAAATATCTTAATATATATAAATCTCCTGTCACGATGTTTGTCCGCGATGGACTCCTAAACTACTAAACCGATTTTAATGAAATTTACACACCACGTGAAGTTTGATCTAATTTAAAAGATAGGATAGTTTTCATCTCAATTCATAGTCGCAATATTATTTTATTGCAAATTATTTGTTTATTATTTAGCAGTCATAATTTACAGTTAGCTCCAACCGATTCTAAAAGATGGCGCTATCCGTTGACTGGATTAAGTAATTATTCAAAAACCAGTCACAGCAAAGCGTGGCTGGTCTGCTATAATTTATATGGCAGAACAACGTTTGCCGAGTCAGCTAGTAATATTATAATAGTAAATATTATACTGCTTTCATAGGATAGATGGCGTAATTAGGCAAAATATTTTAATATTAATAGTTTCTTTTTTTCTTTAATTGTAAGCAATTTAGTCAAGACTTGTTTATCATTAGGGTATGCAGTGCTTTCATGCATCTATGGAATGAACGCTACTGCTACTAGGCAAGTTGAGCACGGTATATAAACGAAAAGTGGATACAACCACTAATGTATATGCTGAACCCGATAGGGATATAGCGTGACGATATGTTATCATTTTATTATATATATGACGGGGTACAGCCTGTCAGGGCGCCACATGCACTGTTTTCATCACTCATTGTACAAAGGAAACGCGTCGATCTCTGAGATGCGTCCGGTCGTAGCGACCGTCCAAATATGAATGCCTTCGAAAATGACTAATCCCGACCAACTCTCCTTAATTCAGTGTTGCCAATTTCATAAGTCAATTTTTTACCAAATCGAATAGTCGATTACGATTTCAACGCCATCTCTGATTCCATCCAGACACTAAACCTGATGTTTCAATTAATAACAATTTAGAAGCTCTCGGTTATATATATATATATATATATAACCGCAGCCTGCGGTTAGACTTCGAGCAAATATGCACTTCCCAATTTCTATAAAACTTTCCAATGGGCCAAAGTTAACCAATTGTCCTTCGTAACAGTCTAACAAGCATATAAGTAGGACTGATTGCTATTTTTAAATTACTTTAAATGACTATCCGGTTATAAGTCCAGATTTATTTTTACTAACTTGGTCACAATGTGGGTGAAAGCCGCGGTCAAATCAGATCCTTACTGACTAAAAAATACATGATATGTTAACAATATCTCTTAAAATTATGTTGTAAACTTTTTTATTGTATTAATCCAAGTCATTGAGAACGAAAGGTTGAACTGGCGGGAGAGGGGAGTGGAGTAATTGCTTCGCCTCAAAAAAGTTCAAGGTTCAGAGCTGAAAGACGCCGTAGCGGCCAAATCTTTGGCGTTCACTATATAAAAACCGACAAGAAGGCGAACCAATGTTAATATAGCCCCATTTAATTCGAATACATTCAAACGTATATACTTAAATTGTTATTTATGTCATAATTTTGAATAATGTATGAAGTCTGGGATATGTTGTAAAACTTTACATAAATACATTTGATTGAATTGCGTATTTTTCAAAAGACACTTGGACAGTTTATTATTTTTTTCGCCTTGATAACATCCTTTTTGACCATCATTCCACGTCGTTATTCTTAACAGCAAATCATGAAGCCAAAACATATATCGCCACGCTATATTCCCTTACGAGGTGGGCAGAGATACATTAATACCTGTATCCACTTTGCGCTTTTATGTCGCGCCCAACGTGACCAGTAGCACAGTTGATCGCCCTTCTCACAGCACTAACTAACTTCATATTTCTATTAGATGCTATGCGAATTTCCTCACGTTGTTTCCTTTTATCGGTGAACTAGTGCTACTTAAATCCGTAATCTAGAAAACCCCGAGGTATGTACTGCGATTGGAACCTTATATATGGAAATAAAGTACTTTTTGCAAACTAATAATAAATTTTACTAAAAAAATAATAATTAAATCACAAATTTTTTTTTTTTAATTACAAACAGAAATAATTTGGACAGCAATTCGACACAATAATAGAACTCTCACGCAAAGTAACAACAGGTCTGCTCCGCACAGAGCCTCAAACCAGAGTCTCCTCGCCAACGAGCTTGCATCCGCTTATAAACCGTTTCTATATGAGGCAAATAGAAACGATTTGTTTTTTTTTCTACTTAACAATTCTCCAACAGTACCTATTTAGGATTTCAATCGAATAGTGACTATCCTCTTTGATAAACCAACAGTATATATTACATTCATCATTAAAAAAATTAACTTAAATCTACTTTGCATAAAAAAAGCTTACTTGATCCAGGCGCAGTACTTACCGACCAATTTTG
Organism: Automeris io; assembly: GCA_036320925.1. Lineage (NCBI taxonomy): Eukaryota > Metazoa > Arthropoda > Insecta > Lepidoptera > Saturniidae > Automeris > Automeris io. The sequence goes on from JAUDJH010000036.1 coordinate 577,691, forward strand.
CTTGTGTTTTCTAAGGCACGGATTAATTATGAAGACCGGAATATATAGCACAACTCTATAACACGTTACCTTCCTGCACAAGAAACGTGGACTCACTCGACGGATGCAGAACCAAGTTTTTTTTTTTTACTTATAGGCGCACGCTTGATTTAAATCACACCTGGTGGAAGGTGACGATGAGTCCTATGATTTTTTTTTTACACTGGCTCGACATAGTGACTGCAGAGTACCTGATGGTAAGTACAGTGTAGTCCAAAAAGGAAAGCGACTATCAAAGGATGAATATCCATTGATAGTCTACATCGTCATGTCGGCCCACATATACCGCGACTGAAGGTCTCTAGGTATATGAGCTACTGGACATGCACAAGCTGATCCCGAAACGCGACTTGCCGAAACTAGTCACTATGACGGGCTTTACACCCATGTACTGTGGTCGCGATCCAGACGGGCACCGACGCCCTACCACCTCGCTGCTGCTCGTTTAGCACCACCCAGGAGTCACGTGTAGGGAAACTAGGGTAAAGCCTACGGATGCGAGCAGCTTCGACTCCCAAAATGATGAACCACTTCACTCTTCTTTTAAAGGCTCCCAGGTCATAAGATCGCGGAAATATGGCCGCTGGAAGCATATTCCACCCCTTAGCCGTTATTAAGTTACTACAATATATTAAAGACAAATACCAACAAATGTAGTTCTGTGAATGCTAAATGAGATCTTACTGCTTTACTGTTCCAGTTAGGTTATGAAACAAAAAGTTCTCATGTAACCGATTTGTATCTTCATGAGAATAAACTGTTTGAAGTGAAATGCGCCTGATTATCCAATAATCGTGACTTGATTCGCCGCAGTCCTGCCGCTGCTGCTGGAATCCGACTTATATCAATGGCCGGTAGCGTTCATTCCATAGATGCATGCAAGCACTGCATGCGCTGACGATAAAAAAGTCTTGACTAAATTTCTTCAAGTTAAACAATAAAAGAACCATTTATATTCATATCTATTCTATATTCACGCCACCTATCTTTTCTATGAAAACAATATAATATTTACTATCATAATATAATATTCAAATTAATTATGTCAATTCTGCCTACCCTCTCCAAATACCCTATGAACGTTACTGCCAGTGACGCGCAAAGGATGTTTGAACAGGGCAGGCACAATTCGCGTAATTAATATTTTTATTATATTATGGTAATAAATATTATATTTCTTTCATAGGAAAGATAGATATGAATATAAATGGTTGCTTTTTTGTTTAATTTTAAGTTATATATTCTGACTTATTTATCGTCAGGATATGTAATGCTTTCAGGCATCTATGGAATGAACGCTACTGACTTACACCTTAACCTCTTCAGGGACACTGGCATATATTTGTATAGTTGTTGTTTTTTTTTCTTTTTAATTATTTCAAGAGGAATTAGGTAAAATTTTATCGGAGTATATCTCAATAGAGAAGCTCTTAACAAAAAAAAAAAACAAATTTGTTACATACAACCGCAATTGATAACGGAATGTTCTATTTTATTGATGGTGGTGTGAAAACAATACAACGATAACTTTAAGAAATTCGTCCCTGAAGAGGTTATGACGCTTGACCTCAACTTCAACTGGTGGAAGGTGAAGAGGAGTCCGACGATTCTTCTCTTAAAGACTTCCAGAGCATACGATCTTGGAAATATGGTTGCTGGAAGCATATTACACTCCTCAGCCGTAGCGAATCTTTTCATGAGGATGTAATGAACACGCACCACATACGGATGGTATGCGACACGGTGTCTAGTGGTTTTATGGTGAAATGAGGCTGGTGGAATTAGAAAATCTAGTTCCTGAGAACACCCCACTCTCTCTCTTGTGTTTTTATAATAAGAAGATAATGCTGTTGGCAGTAAGTCACATTGATAATACGTATTGTTAATGGAACGCGTTGCAAACAAATCAATGTAGAGCTGCCGTTTTTCGTGATGTCGGCGGAGAAAGAATACCGCTGTGGCTTTCGTCGACACACCGCCTTAAACCATCTGTTTTCGATGTTCACATGGATAAAGATACACAAACCATGCACATTTCCAGAGCCCTATGAATACATATAGGGCAACGACGTAGAAATAAGACGCTAAACTAGGGTCAAAGTTCATCAATCAAAATACACAAACAAATGTATTATATTTTATGTTTTTATTTTAAAAAACGTGCTTACGTCGATATGCATACGAATTATATCTAATAGAGCCGCAGGGTCGGACTTAGGCGATTAAATTGAACTCATTATTTTTTATCGAAGCATTTAAAACGGATATTCAATTTTTCAAATTAAAAATATGTTTTTTTCTTAATTTGAGGAATACATTTGTAAAATTTTTAAGTAAAATATAACCAATCCAATATGCAAAAAGATTTGTCTTGACTGCGATATCCAGCAATTTAGAAGTCTTTACAAAGAAAACTGGTATTTAAAATGAAAGAAAAAGCATTTATTTGGCACACAATATAATATACAACATAGAAGAATTGTTTAATAAAAACAAAAAATAAAAGTACACCGTGTTAGAGAGAGGTATTGGAGGCGTGGGCGCTTTACACCCACCATTCCAGAGAGGAATACTGGATAAGGCGATTGGATGAATTTAGTTTCCCAGGTATGAAGGAAGCGATTAGAGGGACTCGGTTCACTAGTTTTAGTATCCTGACGTCACGACGACGAGTTATATTATGCACTAGCTCTTGCCCGCGGCTTCGCTCGCTTAAGAAGTATTATTATTAATTAGGTACAGTTTTTGCGGCTTTACTTTTGTTTAGCGTGTGTAAAAAATTAGGGCCTACAAAACTTCTTTCTTTTCTTCTTTCTTCAATATTCGTAACTAATCTGTCATTAGACAAAATCAAAATAATAAAAATTATTACTATGTCATTATTTTGGTTTTTATATTTGTGATTTTGATGTATTAGGCATTATCAAAATTCTTACTTTGGGGATCCCTACGTCATAGTAGCTTTATGCATGCAAAGTCTCAGCCAGATCGGCTTAAAATTGACAAAGTTTCATACAAAATTTCATCTCCTATTTAATCCTCCTAGGGGTAGAATAGATTAAAATTCTTTCTTAGCCGATGCCTACGTCATAACATCTACCTGCATGCCAAATTTCAGCCCGATCCGTCCAGTGGTTTGGGCTGTGCGTTGGTAGATCACTATGTCAGTCAGTCACCTTTGAGTTATATATATTTAGATTTTCAGTACGGACGTCAATAAAAATGAGGGCATATTTATTACACTGTAAAATGTATTACTGAAATTATTAAGCAACAAAGTTGCATGTTGACCTCGCATTAAAATGGTCATTGTAAAGTACGGGGTCAAGAAAAATATTTAATATCATTTAATATTAAAAATGTTTTTGCACTATTATTACATGTTCGATTCAATTAATAATATATCGTTACGCTATATCCCTTTCGGGGTGCTCAGAGGTACATTAGTAGCTGTATCCACTTATATGTCGAGCCCAACGTGACTAGTAGTACAGGCAATTGCCTTTCTCACAGCACTAGTACAGATGACAGTTCTATTAGATGACGTGCGATATTTTCTATTAACGGTGAGCGGGTAGTGCTTAAATTTATACTAAATTTGGAAAAATCAGAATGTACGTGCCGGGGTTTGTATCATTCGCGTTGCTGCCTATAACATATGATGATGATGTCCCAGCCGGTTTCGGCCACGGCGACTGTTTCAACACCGGTTAAGAAAATCTAGGTCCAATTGTTTTCGGAAACAGTCAATTGCGCAGGAGATATTTAAGTGCATGACTGGACGCGCAGCCAGAAAAGCACTCTCTCGTCCGAACTCCCTCAGGCCCGATGGAAAGGAGAACCAGTACGATCGGGAGGGAGCGGGATGCAGGTTTGGTCGAGTTTTCCTTCTCTAAACACCTGGTTGAATTGCGGTGTTCAAGAGATACCTTAGTCGCCTTTTACGACACCTCAGCAAGAAGAGGGGGGTGCTATTCTATTCTGCCGGCAGCCACCACGGCTTAACATATATTAAAATAATAAAGTTAGAGTGTGGGGGCAGGGCCCCACGCGCCTCGAGTGCGTCCCAATTAATGTGGTAGGTCCCTTGTGCAAATGTCAAACGCCATCATGACAAGCACCACGCGTAGATCACGATCGTTCGCCCACAATTCTTTTTTAATTCTTAAGGAGCATTAAAAATGTACGACGGTCGTCGAGAGTACGTGTCCCATCATTGTGATGTTACGCGCTCATTTCTACTGCGCTTTCTTAGCTTGAATGATATAGTACTGACGCGTGAGGGTGTATATCTTTCATTCTCATCTCTTTAAACTCTTGTATCTTTAGTGTTGTGAACAACGAATATAAAAAAAAAAACAAGAAAAAAAAAAGATGTTATTTGAGAAGATTGTTCCATAGATTATTGATTTTTTTTTAATTTTATTTCTGTTATAAAAATTTTCTGATTACAGTAGTTTATATCTTTCTGTGTTACTCGTATTTTTATTTTTCTTTTCTTCTGTGCATGTAGTCTACACTTATAAATATAGTCGCATTCATAATGTATCCTCTTCATATTCTTATATAGTTTTTATGTGTTAATGTAGTCTATGTAAGTGTATTTATAAATAAATAAATAAATATGACATTTGACGAACTTTACAATATATTTGTTAAAATAAATTTTTCTTCATCTATGTATGGTTCCATGTAATAGGTTGGGGAAAAAGTTTATTCGCATTTTATATGAAAACTCAAAACAATTTTTTTTTAAAGTGTATTTAAATTTTACTACAGTATATATGTACAATTTTGTGCGATGACTTTCTGCCATCTTTTATGTAGGGAAATGATTCTGTTGGGGTAGAAATTTCGGGACTTCTGGTAAAAAGAACGCAAAAAGTAGTTTTGCAGTTTTTTCTTGATGTTAGCCTGACACTGTCAAAAGAATTTTTGAAGAGACCGAAACAGGTGGAAGTCTAAAGGTGCAAAGGGGCATATGGTAGATTTTCTGAATGGCTCTAGGTATGTACAACTAGACATATATAATTTGATCTCTAAACGTGACAGGCCGAAGCGAGTCCCTATGACGTCCTTTACTCTTATGTCTTTTTGGGAGTCGAAGCTGCTCGCATCCGTAGGCTTTACCCTAGTTTCCCTACACGTGACTCCTGGGTGGTGCTAAACGAGCAGCAGCGAGGTGGTAGGGCGCCGGTGCCCATCTGGATCGCGACCACAGTACACGGGTGTAAAGCCCGTCATAGTGACCAGTTTCGGCTTGTTGCGTTTCGGGATCAGCTTGTGTATATCCAGTAGCTCATATACCTAGAGACTTTCAGTCGTGGTATATGTGGGCCGATATGACGATGTAGACTATCAATAGATTTTCATCCTTTGATAGTCGCTTTCGTTTTTGGACTACACTGTACTTACCATCAGGTACTCTGTAGTCACTATGTCGAGCCAGTGTAAAAAAAAATGTACGGAGTTCACAATTCAGTTTGAGCAATAGCCCTACCACATTAAAATATGCTGCGGGCTCGTCACGCCCAACAGCTATGAGCATATCGCTCTCGCTGTGAGTTTCGTTCGGTTACCTTGATAGCATTGATGTGTGGATATCCATATAATTGTTTCCAGTGACGTGCATAGGATATTTGGACAGGGTAGGCAGAATTCGCAACGGCAGAAGGCCGCTCGAAGAAGACGCCGGGCTGTCGGCAACCGCCCCGGCATATCAGTCCCAGCGGATCGGTCGAACCACGACCGGCCAGCTGATGCCTTAGGGGCTGTGGCTGTTGTGACGCGCTCTGCCAAAGTATACAAGGCGGTATCGGGGGAGGCGGCGTCTCCCCCCCCGTGATTGTGCCTGTCAGGCGCGGCGTAGTGGGGCTGCGGCGATTTGATTACAGGACCTGCAGTCCCCACTAATTCGCAGAAGTAGTCACCTTAGGGGTTTTTAGCTGGTAAAAGTCCGGCACACCCCGGCTGCCACCCCCTTCGCGGTCGGAAGGGTCTTATGAGGATTTTCCCCAAGTTAAAAAAAAGGCAGAATTCGCTAAATTAATTAGAATATTTTATTATGATAGTATAATGTTTAAAAGGCAGTAAAAACACCACAGAGTTCACCACAAATCCCTTTAATGCACAGATACTTAGCATTAAACATATAAAATTACAAAAAAACAAGCAATAATAATAAACGTCCGTATGTAAGGCGGGTGGCCGATCGAGAGACGTCACGTGAATCTCCCTCCTACCGTCTACCGCGGACGGTGCCCAAGCGATCCGTACTAACCATTGCGCCGTCCGCGAGAGTGGGCCGGCAGAGTGCACGCTACTATAGTAAATATTATATTGCTTTCATTGGAATGATAGATGGCGCGAATATCGAATAAATATGATAAATGGATCCTTTTTTGTTTAACTTTAATCCTAGGTATATTAATTGATAATACTAAAAAAACTAAAAATTAAATAAAACTAAACTAAACTAAATTGGAAAACTCAAATTGTCTCTGTTACATCACGCATTAGAAAACTTATTTATGTTTTTAAAAATCTCAGAAATGTTGCTGCTGATGATGTTGTAAGAATGGTCTATTTTGCTCTCGCGCAGTCAATTATCTCGTATTGCATCACAGCTTGGGGTGGTGCCTGTACTAGTCATCTAATCCAACTGGAACGAGCACAGAGAGCTGTTCTTAAAGTCATGTTTAAAAAACCGTTCTTATACCCAACAACACTACTGTATAATGAGACTAAAATCATGACTGTGAGACAGCTCTTTGTGCTCCAAACTATTGTTTTTAGGCATGACACTCAATCATTGGAGTTAGGCATTCTAAATAAACGTCTAGGGCTTCTGTCTGTAAAACTGAATTTCACCGCACCTCGGTCGCCTCTAGACACTTCAAAATTTTAAGCGCTCGATTTTACAACAAACTTAATGTAATTCTCAATATATATCCCCTTTCCCTTTATGAACTAAAAATCAAAGTCAAGGATTACTTGTTGCAGCTCGATTTTATACAAACTGAAAATCTTTTAAATGCTCATATATAATCTGCACTCACACACAACACTCTTTACTCACCCTTTTCTACACATAATCACACCTATACACAACACGTCTGTATATTTTTGTATATTTTTGTATTTTTTTTTTTTTATATTTTTATTTTTATATTTTTGTATTTTTTTCTAATAATTTGTATTCTCTGTAATGGTGGGCGCTGACGTCTGCGACACAGTCTCACGACTAGTGCAGGCGTCAACGTAAACTTAACTATACTATGTAAAATTTTTGATCCAATAAAATTATTATTATTATTATTATTAATCAATTCATTACAGACTTATTTATCGTTAGGGTATGCAATGCTTTCATGCATCTATGGAATGAACGCTACTGATTGTTTTGGAATAAAATTATAGGACCATAATATCGTCACAAATTAGAGTAGATAGCACCCTACAGTCTTAATATTCCGCTCCGACGTAGCCTTGAGTATCTTTTCGCGATTGAAATGAAATATAACTTTATTCAAATAGGCCTACTTCCAAGCACTTTTGTATCGTCAAAAAAAAAGCAAAGTGAATCTACCACCGGCTCGAAAAGCAGAATCTACCGAGAAGAGCCGGCAAGAAACTCTGGTAGTTGCTCCTTTAAACATAATGAGGTACAATAACAAGTATAATATATAAAGGATTGAATGCCCCCCGAGAACGATTGCATATATTAAGACCACGCACTTTTATCATTCAAACAGTCATTAATGGAACAATATCCCTTTTTTAGCAATTTAGTTTTAATAGTTTTTTTAAATGTCAATAGTGGTAACTCCAAGATGTCTTTAGGTATTGTATTAGAATTTTCTCAAGGCAGTCGCTACCGAAACGCTAGTAGACCACCGTTAGATTCTTTTCCTGGCTAGCAGCCCAAGACAATGTCCATATCCATAGGGCTGGCTGAGCAGCTTAAGTGGTCAATTCAGTTCACTTCCAGTGAAATTTTAAAGGCCTTTACCAGCCAGCAGCTTTATGTCCCGTCGAAAAAAGAAAAGGTAATTAATATGATTAGTAAATATTCTAATTTTTATTTTTGCACTACTGGTCACGTCGGGCACATTTTATAAGCGTACATACCGGTAAAGGAAAACATTATGAGGAAACCGTCATGGCTTCTAATAAAAATGTCATGTGTATTAGTGCTGTGAGAATGGCGATCATCTGCGGTAAGGTCATATGGGAATGACATTAAACACACTGTGTATACAGCCACCAATGTATCTCTGCTCACCCCGTAAAGGAAATGGCGTGATGATATAGTCTTCCAGCAATGAGTGTATCGGTTTTTTGTTACGCACTCTATCAGCGGTCTCATCGTTTACCACTAGGCGTGAATGAAGTCAAGCGTGAACCTATATGAAATAAAAAAAAACACATTTTCCTCAAAAGATTTGTATAAATTATTTTTATTTGAGTTAGCTGCGAGAACGATATAAATGAACGGAAAGTATATATCGGCATTCATTAATAATATAGAAATAGGTATACAAATTCTAATTATAGAATTTCCAGTTATAAATTATTGTTAAGTCTGGTTTTCCACGAGCATCGAAGCAAACGAAACATTTATTATGAGTCACACTAGCAGGAATGCCGCGTAAAACGACAATTGTGGTTTTAAATACAAACATGAATGCCACTATTTATTCGCCAAAACTACTTCAAAGAATGATCTTTCTCAATAATTCATTGTTAAACGAAACGTTGAATATTCAAAAAAAGATGTGTATTTACTTTGAATTATATATTTTGTTGTTTATATTTATATATTAAATATTCCTTGAAGAATTCAAATGTCTGTGGAAGCCTTTGACCCCCTCCGCTCCTAAGCCCAGTCCTGTTTAAACGGTAGAGTCCTAAACAAAGAACTCCTATTCACTTATAAAAAACCACATTCAATCGTCAACTTTCTGTATAGAAAAATCATCTCCTTGATTTGTCATTGGAGCGGTGTGCGGGAACACATCGCACACCGCTCACGGCTGGATCTGGGCGACGCGCTCCCTCAAGCGCTCCCCCGGCGTATGTCCTGTTATGGAGGAAGGCCTCTGGCGAAGGCCCTCCTCCGGCGTCCTGTCCGAGCTGGGCTTCGGATTGGGTTATCGGGGGTGGCAATATCCTCCCGAACCCGCTCCGCTGCCTCTTTCACTTTCATCGTCTTCTCCGTTAAGGAGAGGACCGCCTGCCATTCCCTGTCCCTGCTGACCATCGCACGAGCGAGTGCCGGCAGCGACAGGTCACCACCCACCACCCTGTAATCTTAACATACCAGCCTATGGCCATCACAGTTACGAATAAAAACTTACCGCCACACTTTTAAATAGAAATAATTGATAATAAGATTAAAAAAAAGGAAATAATATGAGGTTACATTTTTCTAATACCACCTCATTTCACTCTTTTCCTTTCTTAACATAACCACACGCGCTGGATTGCGTGTATACAGTGTCAGGGTGACCTCAGCAAGAACTAAAAAGCTCTCTGTTAATGGATCGGGTCATTGAATTGTCAAATGATCTCCCAGCGAGCTTGTTCCTTTCGTACTATATATATAATATTGGGTTCTATAAAACAAAGCGCGAGAAGATATTTGTATATTATTACGGCGAACATCAGTAGGTTTTTCTCGACAGTCGTATTCGGATTTTGTATGACACTGTACTTTACATCAGGCACGGTGCAGTTACTGCGTCGATTTAGAATAAAAAAGCTCAGAATAGATTGAGATTACTCTTAAGGTGTGCGTCGGATTTTTGCAGCTGCAGCCGCATGGTCGCGTGCTCGACGCGCTGATTTATAGTCACCTGCATCGACGTATTTCTATATAAATGCGAAAGAAACCGCACATCACGCTGCTGCCGTGTCACAACTGGTAGATATGAATAAATTCATATGATTTAATGTGTATCGTATATTGATTTTCCACGTGCCAATGTTTTTGTAAAGCCGCAAGGTTAATGACGCGGAAAATTAACAATATCGGTAATTAATGGGGTTTTACCCTTTTCCACGTAGTTTTATAGTAAAGTAGGAACTATGGCTATTTCTCGGTTTTGCTATTTGCAATTAATAAATAGGGAAGTGCATTAAAGATGTGTAAATACAGATTGATTTAGTAAAAGATGTAAATCTCAAGAAAATAGCTGACAACTCAGTAAATCCTAATCTTTAAATCATTGATAAATTTAAGCTGAGATTTGAAAACGCTGCTTTGATATTGCTTATATTTTGCTCAATAACAAACAATGGTAAATTTGAGCCTTAGATTAAGTCTATAATAGATCTCAATTGCACAAAAAAGACGGAAATATATGACTGCAAAATATATTCAAGTAGTTAATCTAGTTTTCAAAAAAACAATATTAAAGGTGGCTTGTGTGCATATATTAAATCTAGTTTAGACATATATATCAAGCTATTTAATTAAAGCGGTTTAATTCGACATCAATGGTGATTTATATTTAACAGTTGATAAAACTAGATTGTTGGTAATAAGATCAGTTTAAAGCTAGAAAACCTTTTTAATGAAATTAATTTAAATATCATTTTATTCAAATAGACCTCCATCCAAGCACTTTTAAATCGTCAAAAAAAGTAAAACAAATCTACTACTGGTTCGGAAAACAGAATCTACCTAGAAGAGCTCTGCACGACATAATGAAGTACAATAACATGTATAATATCTACACAAAGGAATGAAAATCCCGTGAAAAAGATATATTTGCATATATTTAGACCACGCACTTTTATAATTTAAACCAGAGTTCCCCAAATTTTTTTGTGTCGTATACCCCTTGCCATGTTTTTCCGTGTTGGGTAGACCCCCTACTTACCTGATATTGATTTCCTGTAAATTTCTAACTGTAATGAAGTTTAGTGTTAAAAACTTGAAGCTATTTGGCCCAAAGCGTGTTCCTGCGCCGTGTGACGTGTCAGTTTAAAGCAGCCATTTCCCCTCCCCGTCTTCCCCTTTAATCCCTGTCCTTCGTGTTTCTATGCCATGGCGCTAGAGATAGTCTGTGCGACTATTCACTGGTGCTAACACATATATAATAATTTTTTTACTTCATAGGTACTTTTATAAATAATGTATATGTTTTGATATTATAAGATAGTATGATGTAAGTAAATAGGTACTATCAGTGTATGTGTTGAGATCCACTATCGTGGACCCCCATTTTTATTTCGTGGACCCCCTAAATTTTTTTTCGCTGACGTAGACCCATTGTAGGTTGTCATAGACCTCTAGGGGTCGATATAGACCACTTTGGGAATCACTGAATTAAACAGTCTTTGATTGAATAATATCCTTTTTTTAGCAATTTAGTTTAACAGTTTTTTTTACTTTAATGGTGAGAACTCTGTGATGTCTAATACGTACGAGTATAAAAGTTTAAACTAGTTTGAATTTTTTAGTTTACCTGAAATCAGTGTTGGCCGCTTCAAGTCTTCGCTAATAAGGCTCTCTTTACACTGGTTCTACAAACAGGATAGACGGAATGGTGATTGATAGTCGAGCTTTGAAATTATTATCCGGAGGCCCGCATTGGAACACCAAGAACCTGGTACGTAAGGCTGCCAGATGGATAAATGTTGTTTGCGGGTGAACTTGGCATGGTGTAGAGGTTACTAGCAGTTGGTAGAATTTAACTTGCGAAGGATAATGATGGTACAAATCGAGGTAATTTAAATAGAGCTGGAGATCAACGACCGTCATTATTTTTTGTAACTGTATAAATGGTACTGTCTGTTCTGAAAGGAACTTGTTCATTGATAACTTAAAATGAGTCGATATAATTTGAGAAACTATCTGACTAGAATGACTGATATGAAACAGAAAAAAAAAATAGAATAACACAATAAAACCTTCATACGATATTGAATGACGCTCTCGGTAGGGTTGCGCCAATCCGCATGATCCATTCAAAAGGAAAGCTTTCGAATAATCTATATTATGTAGTTAAAAAACATTTATCCTGACTGACATAGCATTGTAGGGAGTAAACTAAGGAAGCTAGAAACATGTCTGGACATTGTGTTCATTTTATGACGTATGTGTGTGTTTATGTGTGTGTCTGTACATTATCTATGACACATTTTGTAATTAGTCTCTAGCGCTGTGTATCTATACTCTATTAAGCTCGTCCTTACTGTTTTCTGCGCGTTGACACAATACATGGGCATCTCAGCTGGTCAATATGTTTTTGCTGAGCCGATTTTTTTTTTACACTGACGCGGCCCAGTGACTTCACCAAACCTGATGGTAAGCATGGTGTAGTCCAAAAAACGCCAACGACTATCGAAAAGTAAGAAAAAAACCCATCGGTAGTCGCAGCGATCATGCCGGCCTGCACAAATATCTCTTCACGTTACGCTTAAAGGACCCCATAGGATGGTGGGATCACGCTCGCCGGAAGACCATTCCACAGCCCAACGACACGGCAAAAGAAGGAGTTAGAGAACCTGATTTTCTTTTTATGTATTATTACAACACTGGGTATTTGCTTTTGTTGGTTTATATTTTCATTAACTTATCCTTCTGAGTGGTACGTTATGTTTTGTATCAATTAAATACTTTTTCTTTCTATCCTTCATGATCGCATGCGTTACACGCCGCTTGAAAACCGCTGCAGCCGAGCCGCCACTGTCAAAATCCGAAAAGTACATAGCTCTTTTGCTAATGAGTATGGGATCAAATCAGTCCACAAAAGTGTATTCTTATTAAGATAAAAATCACTTACATGAGAACATTTTGTTACAAAATCTACCTGGAACAGTAAAGTTTTAAAAACTCACTTGGCATAAATGGAACTATTATATATTTGTTGGTATTTATCTTTAACTAGCTGATCCGGCAAACGTTGTTTGCTATATAAGGTTTTGTAATATCTTCTAAGATGTTCATTGAAATTAAGTGATGTCAAAGACAATTTTGTTAACAATTAAATACTCTTAATCATTTATTTATTTAGATAAAGATTAATATTATTACGTTGATACAACTCTTAAAAATAATGCATTAATTTCGACCAAATTTGTTTACCATAAAAACGGTTCTAGTGACTTAATCTTAAAAGATATACATATACTGTCACGGACATTTTTTTAGATCATTTCAAGAGGAATAATTCTTTTTTACATATATTTTTGGTATCTTGAACCGTTTTTGCAGCGGACGCAATGGAAGCCCTCAAGGATGAATAATTTTCCCCGTTTTTTTTCACATTTTCCATTATTTCTTCGCTCCTAATAATTGTATCGTGATGTTATATAGCCTAAAGCCTTCCTCGATAAATGGTCTATTCAACTCATAAAGAATTTTTCAATTCGAACCAGTAGTTCCTGAGATTAGCGCGTTCAAACAAACAAACAAACAAACTCTTCAGCCTTATAATATTAGTATAGATATATTGAAGTAACTTAGTTCTGTACATGCTAAGCGAGCCCGCGTTTCTAATATAGGGTATTGTGTTGTAGAGTTGTGCTCGTTTAAATCGATATTCCGTTCTTCATAATAAATCCGTGCTTTAGGAAGTAGAAAGAAACTCGATTCGCGAGTACTCCGCTTGCTGTCAATTGTTTTTTTGCGTTATAGGGGTGTTCTAGTGACTTAATGAACGGTGGTTATAAATCACAACGATCCTATCGAATGTTGACTTTAATTAATTGAATATTATTCGATCAGCGCTTGAAATGATTCGAATCATTACCAATTGCCTATCACTAGCGCTCCGTGCGAGGCGCAGCGCAGTATGGGCAACCGTAGAGATATTCCGGGTACGAATGATAACACCTTGTCTCAATTTTATCGAATTCTGTCAACCAATATGACGGGCACTGAGAGATATTGTTTTTTCCTGACAACCCTTTAATTGACTTTGGGCATAAGAACTGTTAAGAATAAGATATCCTATTACAGACCGATTAACGATATTATAATTATATTGGACCCTAATTTTCTTGATTCAGTAATGACAGTAACATCGAGCGAGTTCTGAAAAAATATCGTAAGCGAAAATTCATTTTTTCAAGAATAATACTTTTGTAAATAGTTCTTTATAGTTTTTCTTTATTGTTCTATAATATTTATTGTATTTTTGACATGCATTTATGAAATCTAGACCATACAACAATAGATTGATTCTTTTTGTAATTTTTAACTAAATTAATAGTCTTATTTGAATACGGGTTTTAATTTAAACTAAGCAATAAAATGGCAAACGTTCTTTCTTCTAAAAATTAGCTATTTCTTATATAAAAATGTTGGTACTATATCAAAGCTAAGTCTATTTTTTACTTTAATAAAACATATCGCTACGTAATATAACATTAGAAGTGGGCAGAGATACATTAGTGGCTGTATCCACTTTACTCATATATGTCGTGCTCAACGTAACCAGTAGTGTTCTCATAGCATTAACGTACCGGTGATTATGTGATGCCCTAATCCGTACTCAATCTAAAAAACGGTAGGGATTTGAACCGAGGACCATCCACGCTACTCATGGATACCGGCTCCTTATCCTAACTCGACCAGTGACCACATCACGTCTGATGGTAAGCATGGTGCAGTCTAAAATAGTGATGCCACGAATAGTGAATTGGCCGAATACCGTATACCGAATATTCGGCAACGCTGTCGGCCGAAGCGCCGAATATTCGGCCGCCGAATATTCCTGGAAGTAGCTTGTTTAGTAATAATAATAATCTTTATTTCGACACAAAACTTATGCATATACACAGGGTGATAAGTCTCACCAATTAAGTAAATCTTGTCTCTGGTGAGACTCGCACTTCCGTTCGGGTTATTCAAGGGTGTCTTGTGTTTTTATATGGATATTCACGGTATAAGTTTATTAGTATGTGAGTGAGTGAGAGAGAGAGAGTGTGTGTGTGAGAGGTTATTTTCTGAGGCTGGTAACATTTACGATGAAAAGCGTAATCGTTTGCTACCAAAAAATGCTAAAAAGCTTGTTTTTATCCATCACAACTTACCACTGATCAATTTTAATTACTAAAGTGTTGTAATTTGGAAATAAATACATAACTTTGAGTAATATAACGTGTCTTTTTTACATGATTTGGTATTCGGTATTCGGCCGAATAGTACGTATTATTCGGCCGAATACCGAATAGCAAAAAAAGTGGCCGAATACGCCGAATACCGAATAGTTGCCGAATATTCGTGGCATCTCTAGTCTAAAGACGACGACGACAATAAACAGTTAAGAAAAACCCATCGGTAGTTAATCCATCATGCCGGTATGCGCAAATATCGTTCTACTGAAACACATCCAGGGTGTTAAATAATGAGCAGAACCATTCCAAAGATGCAAACAATATTCCATACAGGGCCTGACCTGGCTCTTATAGGTACAATAGGAACAGTTGATCCGGCATCTACTCAACGTACAACTCTACGTGATATTGCGGAATTTATAAAGCAGACGAAATGGCCAGTAAAGTCGATAGTTTATTTTACAACAGTAACTTGAGTCAAATCTATCTCATCGTCAATTTCTTTAAATGAGCGGTGCCTTAAAATATGCAAGTCGAGATTCAATTTGCTCAAATATTTCCCTAGCAATGTTGTGTATTCTTATATTTATTTCTCATATAATTTCAAATTAATGTTCATTCACAGGTGATATTTTCTAGCCCTCGGCTGTAATAAAACTTAAATACGTGTTCATCAATGATTGGTCGCAAACAAATCTATGCATCTCATAACTTCTTGCATAAGGTTCCGAATCCGTTACGTCCAGCTTCGCAAGTGGGGTCATCACTGAGCTATCAGGCCGTTAATCTGATCAAGATGTCAATTTAGTTTGTTTTATTTTCAAAGTACAGTACAGTTAGATTTTATGCCAATTTTGCATCTATTTGCACAGAGTTGTAGACAAAAAAATCAAATATGCTAATTTTATATTAAAATAAAAAAATAAATGCTTCCAAATAGAGTATAATTGAATTTCTTATATTTAGTTGATAATATTATAGAAAGAAAGAAAAACCATTTATATGTCACATGAAGATAGAAAGATTAAGATAGAAGCTGCAAGTAACATATGTGACATGAATAATTCTGACCTGACAACCAGGATATAAATATTTAGGTTAGTTATCGTTTGGCTGTCTGTTTTCTGAACAAATATATATATGTATATATATTTTTTTTGTTAACCCGGTGGAAATCCCTACGGACCGTCAGGGGGAGTGATGAGGGCCACTCCCCCCGGTGTGTCGGACCTGCCCCGACTAAAACCACCAAGGTGCCAGCACTGCCCTCTCTTCGCCTTCGCTGAGCATGGGAATCCAGATACTTCCGACGTATATATATGTGTATATATATATTTTTTTAATTTTTTATTTCTTACTTTTTAAACTCCTTTTTTGCATTGTATGGTGTTGCAAACATTTTTTTTTTCATAATTTGTGAGTTTTTAAACCAACTGTACACGAAAAACAAAACGACCACAAAAATCTATTAACACAAAGCATGTCATAAGTGTGCTTGTATTATTTATGGCCTTACGGTTTCCTTCCCCATTCGAGAGGTTAATTAGTTTCGAGTTCACATGGTAGGGGTGTGGCGTGTCACGGGCGAGTGGCGACCGGTGCCGTGACGGCCCGGCCGCAACCTCAAACGACGCGGCGCTAATTAATATCGGGACCGGCGTCTATCGGCGACGGCCGATCGATCACGCAGGGACACTTCTGTCAGCCATTTGTCCCGCGCAGCTCGGCGATCATTTGCTCCGAAACGACTCCGAGATGCATTATTAGCTTTATTAATTCCGGATAAACTAGCACAAAATGTGCTGCTACAAGGGAAGGAAGATATTATCCATGGCGGTTCTTGTCCGGTTTTATTCTTTAACTGTGGCATTTCTTGATACAAGAATATATAAAAGAATAAAAAGGTATTATCCTGTCATACTTGGATATTTGATATATTGACTTATAATTTACTTCAGTTTGCATTCTATTTATTTGTTATCACGCTGAACCCTTATAAGGGTAAGCAGAGATAATAGAAACCATTTGTCTCTATTCTTGCAAACTTCTTTAGCCTCCTGATCATTCATTAATCCCTTCATGCTTTCTTGGCAATACCGCCTACTTTTGACATAACCTTCCATGAGAACTCTCTTAATTTAGTCTGTGTAGGCAAGTCTTGGTCGGCCTCGGCTCTTACTTCCACTCGCATTCATATTGTATATATGTTTAATAGGTACTCGAGTATTTCCGTAGTATTTACAAAGCCAAGTTCATGTTGACAAAATTGATGACTTACCAAATCCTTTGATAGAATAGTAATGTTTTAGTAAAGTCTAAGCAAACCTAAAGTTGTGGCTATAAATCTCAGTCTTAAATGTTTAATGCAAGGCTTTGCCATCCGTAAGGCTCTTTCAGAACTCCAGCGCTACAGAATCTAGTACTCTGTAGCACAAACTGGGACAGGACCCTTATCGGCGGTAGCCTAGAGTGTTTATATTTTAGTTTTTGTTCTTTGCTATATGATTGTGGCAGCTGCTGATTAAATGGAAGCTGATTTTTGGGAGTCGAAGCTGCTCGCGTCCCTAGGCTTTACCCTAGTTTCCCTACACGTGACTCCTGGGTGGTGCTAAACGAGCAGCAGCGAGGTGGTAGGGCATCGGTGCCCGTCTGGATCGCGACCACAGTGCATGGGTGTAAAGCCTGTCATAGTGACCAGTTTCGGCTTGTCGCGTTTCGGGATCAGCTTGTGTATATCCAGTAGCTCATATACCTAGAGACCGTCAGTCGCGGTGTATGTGGGCCGACATGTCGATGTAGACTATCAATGGATTTTAATCCTTTGATAGTCGCTTTCGTTTTTGGACTATACTGTACTTACCATCAGGTACTCTGTAGTCACTATGTCTAGCCAGAATAAAAATAATAATGTTTTCTTTGTTTGTAAATATCCAAATCTAATAAGGTAATGCTTTTTATGCCACTATGGGATGCACGCCACTGTAGCACAGCGATTTATTGCAAATAAATAGGCTTTTACACGCGTAGCCCGTGTCGTATTGGTATACGGTAACAAATAAAGTCGGCCGCGGTCCATTGTTGGTCGCGGCGTGACGAATCGGCTTGTTTCGTGCGTTAAGCGCGCGGAACCGCTCAGTGACGCCGAACGCGAATGCCTGTAGTTTCGGATTCTCTTTCGGGTCGATTCGATCCTCGTTATGGTTAACTGGTGACCGCGTCGGCAAGCATTCGTGCATTTATTAATGGTTTGACTTTTTCTTAATGCTCGGTCAAAGTTTCGGCAGCGCTTTCATCCTTAGCCACCTTGTAACAATTTGTAGGTATTTTTAATAACCTCTAGACGTTTTATATGAATACGAGTATACTAGTTGCGGTGACCTGGCGTTGCCCAGGTAGATATAATTTATCCTTCAACTAATAGTCGGAACATGTATATTTAAATTTCCAACCAAAATGTATATACCTGTTTTTAATACTGATTCCCAAACTGATGGATTTTCAAATTTTCAGTTACTATTTTACTCATAAATAAAGGGGAAATACCAAAAAGACCGCCCTTAATGGATGATCTATAATATATAACATAAGAAACTTGGACCGATCCAGTTGCGCAGATATTGCCTCACGGAGCATGTTCTACCGTCTGTATCATGGCGAGTGCTCTGAAGAGTTATTTAATCTTGTTCCACTCTCTCTCTTCCATAAAAACCACGCGCGCGGCTTTACGGAGTCACGGCTACACGGTAGCTCATATCCTGGGTAGGACTAAGAAGTTCACTAACTCATACTTTTGCCGAGTCCTTGAACTGTGGAATGGTCTTCGAGAGAGCGTGCTCCCACCGTTCTATTATATTGGGTCGTTTAAACGAAGCGTCAAGAGATATTTCTGCAGGCCGGCATGATCACTGCGACCGTCGATTGTTTTTTTTTTATTCTATAATTTGGTTAGGGCTTTAATCACACATGTGATTACGCCAGCCCTGTTTAGCTAAAAGAAGTTCACTAAAGTAAAGATACATAAATAATAACACTACACTAAATTATTCTGCTAAAATTTTTAACAGCAACATGAACAGGGATCCAGCCGCATCACACGTGGGTGCAGCGAGTATTCCATTGAACATGCCAACGTCGAAGGGATTTGTACGATGCTTACTCATCATGTCCGCTCTCATAGTCTCGCTCCGGTCACACTCGACCAGAAGATGAAAAACATCCTCTAGGGTTCCGCAGACTGAGCATGAAGAGGATTCAGCCCTCCCCATCAGATGGTTGAACTTGTTAAGTGGTATGTGACCAGAGCGAAGCCTATGCGCCGTCACAACTAGATCGACCGTCGATTGTTTTTCTTTACTGTTGATAGTTGGACTGCACCACACTTACCATCCAGCGTAGTTTGGTCACTATGCATGGTTAGAATACAAAGAGAGTAATACAATATCCAAATTCCATGTTTTTAGCGTCAATAGTTCAACCTGTAGGGTGATATGTCAGTCGGGCCAATTCATTTTATATACATTTACTAGCTGACCTGGCAAATGTTGTTTTGCCATATAAGTTATTTCTAGGTAATTTCTAGTGTAGACAAAAAATAAGTAACTTATCGTAAGTGTGTAAGGAGAAAATAAAAAAAAATGTTACGGGTGAAGAACCCATATCGCTTAGGGGTATGAAAAATAGATAGTAGTCAGTTCTCAGACCTACTGAATATGCATATAACATTTGGTAAAAATCGGTAAAGCCGTTTCGGAGGAGTAAGGTAACTAATATCGTTGTTGACACGAGAATTTTATGTATATAAAGATTATGCTTTTGATAAAATTTTAATCGATCGCTGTTTATGCATGGAAAATATACAAGAAAAAGCTTGAAATAGCTATTATCTTAACAAAAGTACGACTTCCACGCGAATGAAACCGCGGACAGAGCTATTATAAATAAAATCTCAGTTTTATTCCAATGTCTTAGTAATAAAGCGGTCGGAGGCTTAAAATAATGAAGCTGGCGCTGGAAGAGGCGATAGGATCGGTCATGACCGATGCGACGGGAGTTAGCTGTTAAGGTAAGATCACACCCTGCGGCAAACGTATAGCACGACATACTCCGACATCGACTTTTCTTTTCACTGAAAAATCGCAATTTTTGTGTCTGTGTTTATTTAATCGTCTAAGTCCACACATAGTCATGACGCGAACTTTATCCACATCAAGATGTTTAACACGTTCACCCCGGCACAGTCCACCGGTGGCCCGCACTAGACTGTCTCATCGGGCGGCGTGGTCCACCGGTGGCCCGCACTAGACTGTCTCATCGGGCGGCGCGGTCCACCGGTGGCCCGCACTAGACTGTGCTATTAAACGGTAAGTAACTCCAAATATTGAGATCTTTAAGTAAGTAGAAAAATTTCCACATAGATGATAAGTAAAATAATGAAAGCTCTGGATTAGCTCCCGTCCGGTAGAGCAAAAAGCTTTAAACGCAGCCGCCACAGGGCGAGGAGCATGAAATACAGCGCCGGTGTGAACGTGTTAATAAAACATTTGTATTTTTGAAAGTTTTAAATACATCTGAAGATCCATTAGTTACGTTTTAGTTTATTATTTAGGGTACGTTTTGAATACTAAAAGGTGTAGGTAGGCAGCGGTTGCCAGGCTGGGAGATACTACTCTATATGCTTTTATATATAAAGGCGTTCAACTAAGGCGACTGTGCTGATCCAATCACAGTGGCTGTAAAAAGAGCCACCGCCCGATCAAACAGTGAGGTACACACACACACTAGCTTCACTCCCCGACACCGGCGTCGCCGGCGGCGCCGAAGAATGATAGTTTAGTCAACTGCTGCTAACCGGTGCGTTCTCGCACCGAGGCGCAGTTCCGCTCTGACGCAGCTTTGAGTTTCTTTCGGCGTTTCTTCTCAAGGTAGTCACTTCCGAAACGCTGGTAGATCACCCGTAGGGATAGTACTTTATTTGGCTGGCAGTCTAAGTCGAGGTTCGTACCCACAGGGGTGCCCTTGCATTGCCACCCAACCCATAAACTCGCTGGCTGAGCACCTTCTGTTGCAATTCTGTCACAATTAATTTGTCAGTGCGTGAACAGTCTTTTATGATGGATTTTCCCCTGATAAAAAAGGTCAATTACACGGCTTCTTTCTTTGTATGTATTTCTCAATAAAGTGTATATAAAAGAAATTACATAAAATTAAACCTTGATAATTATAATAATAAATCTTTATTTCACAATGAATTTTTCTATCTAATATAACAGTGCTTATTCTCACGGTTGTACAAAAATTCCGCTCTGACCCGTGCAAAACCAAAAATCAAGACGTAATCTAAGTTACTCGTAAAGAAAACATGTTTCGACACGTTATAAACGAATTGTAGCGGAAGACTGCCGAATAGACCAGAGACCATGATCGGTTTGACCTACAAATCGGCTTCTTTCGACCGATTAATCTGATGGTTGGGAAAATCATAGTCAGCACATCTCTATTAGGAACATTAAAAGAGGTAGAACTTTACATACAAAAATGTCTCAATAAAGCACAGAAAACCAAATTTTTTATTCGTGATATAATCATGACAAAGAACAATTTTACGAAACCATCTTACTACTTTTATATATGAAAAGTTTCGATGCATGTTTGTTACTCAATAACTCTAAAACGACTGAACGGATGTGTATGGAATTATAATATATTGTATTATATATTATAATAAATTATAGTCTAGCATAATACATAACCTAATTTTTAATTCGGGACTGTACTCAGTTCCTTTAGGAATGCGGACGGGACTGCGCAATCAGATAATCTCGAAAACGACTTGACCTATCCAACTTTTTTTTTGTGCCAACCATGACATCGTAATTGACTTTGTTTACAGTCGCTGCTATATAGGACTTCCTGGACAGCTCTGAAATTCTGCCATTTAATGAACTCACCAATAGCTAATATCTATATTCTGTGGTTAAACGAACGAGCATAACTGGAATAATTCAGAACGCAGTTACATTAATTGTATGGTATATCCACAGGTGGTCGGGCTTTTAGCAAATTAACCATGTCATCCAGTAAGCGCAAGCAATTATCTTCAAAAGAGTCGATTTTCTGCTTTAATAACTCTTCCACTATGACCGCTTTCCAGCCAGCGCCCATTCAGCGGATTCGATGATACAATTTTTCATGTAAAGTTCTTCGAACGCTTCTTTATAACGTATATATATATTGTTACGATCAGAAACAATTTTACCCAAGCAAATAAATAAATGTTAGGATCAGAAGCTATTTTACTAAAAATAAACAAATAACAAATATACGTGCTAATTTAAACCAAACACGATTTAACATTTATTTGGATAACCAAATCAACAACTATCAGAGATCCGACACAATAATACAATCCCCACGTAAACTAACAAGAGGTCCGCTCCGCACGCAGCCTCGAACAAGCATCCCCGGGTCGACGAGCCTGCATCGGCTTATAAACCGTTTCTATATGGGGTGTCTAGAAACAGTTTATTTTGTTCTTATCTTTCAATCTATCTAATAATATATACACAGATAGTAGTTAAATAAATGTGCTAGCAATTTTTATGATAACTGCGTTTAATATCTTCTCGTGACTAGTGGGTTACTTCGAAAAATAAAACAATAGTAAAGGGCTGTCAGCACGACATGTTCGATAACTTTGGCGTCCGCCATAGCAATGTCCAATCGACTTATCGTGTACTGGTATTTATTAACACACATCCGCAGGCAGATACATTTTTTATACAGCGTGTTTTGTTTAAGGCTATTCTCGTGCTTATCTCGTGCTATAGCATATCTAGCAACGAACTAACTAGAAACTACTGTGTAGTCCAAGAAAGGCAACGACTAATAAGGGATGAAATCTCTTTGACAGCCTGCGTCCTCATATCGGCATACATATTCTACGTATGAAGGTCTCTAGATCAGGGGTCGGCAACCAGCGGCCCGCGGGTCGCATGCAGCCCGTAAGCTACTCCAGTGCGGCTCGCGCAAGTAAGAACCGTTCCACAGAATGCCGCACCGCAGGCAATAAATTAAAAACACTTATAAAAATACGTTTCTATTTCATTGTTATGTGTGCGCGGAAGTCGGAAATTCAGTTCAAGCAATCACAGTCAGTAAAATGAGAGTAACAATAAATATGGTTAAAAATGCAAAAATTGGTTTAATCTAAAAAAATGTGTTTATTAGGTGAAACGTGGCCAGTACCGATATATTCATAATATTTGTGGCCCTTATATAAGAAAAGGTTGCCGACCTATGCTCTAGATACTAATAACATATAGTTACGCTTTAACCCTTTCGGGATGAGCAAGGACATATTAGTGGTTGTATGCACTTTGTTCATGTATCGTGCCCATCGTGACTAGCAGCGCAACTGACCGCTGATCTCTGGTTGCTTAAACTTGACATTTCTATTAGATGTCATGCGGGTTTCCTTCACCGGTGAGCATGTGATACCTACTTACTCTGGCTGTACTTAATCTGGTAAAATCTAGATCCATCGCTGCACATGGATACCGGTCCCTAACGCACGAGGTCATCATAGTCACAAGGTATGTCTCCCTGCCGGCAGTGGTGTCGGCAATGCTGGTAGGGTATGACAACTGGAGGGCCGTGATCTCCTTCTGTGAGGATGACATGTCCCAGAAGGAGGCCGCAGAGCGAGAGCGGCAGAAGGCCGCTCGAAAGAGACACCAGGGTGCCGGCAACCGCCCTGGCACATCAGCTCCAGCCGATCGGTCGATCCACGACCGGTTGGCTGATGTCTTTGGGGTCGTTGCTGCTCAGGGTGGGCAACTAGTTTAGCGACCCTCGAGAAGTTGGCAGGGCATTGTGAGGTTCTCTGCCTAAATACAACGAGCAGTACCGGGGAGGGTATCATCTTCCCCCGATTTTGTGCCCATCGGGCGCGGCGCGACGGGGCTGTGGCGAATTAATCACAGGACCCGCAGTCCCCGCCAATGCGTAGAAGTAGTCACCTTGAGGTTTTTAGTCGGTAGAAGTCCGACACACCTCGGTCGCGCAACTCCCCTGTGCGGCTGAGACGGTCCTATGAGGATTTTCCCCAAGTTAAAAAAAAGTCACAAGGTATGTAGTTGTTTGACCAAAGATGCCGCGCCAAGTAGTTAGCCATTATCGCATAGTGTGGACTTCCCTACAGCTTTATCCGACTTTTGCGTTTGACGTTGCTTTGTTGAATTTGCGGTTCTTTTATAAATGTTTAAACCAAGTGCTTATGGTACAATACCGCTCTACTTCCTCTCGGTGTTTGGTTTTTCTAATGACATAATTGTGGTTACAATAACCACGTATTTTATTTGTGGTTTTTATGGTTTTATATTTATTAACGTTTTAAAATTATTACGCATGATGGAGGTAAATAAAAAGGACCTATTTATAGTCTATTGCAATGTTAATAGTTTTAACCAAATCGGTTCCAAATCAATGTTAATACAGCGTAACCTCTCCTTAGTAAGCGTTTTTATAACTTTTCAACTATTTTTCTGATAGAATTCGTATTCGTTATGTGCATACTGGTAAAGGATGCACTGATTTTTCCGATATAAGCTGACTGTATACGTAGGTGCTGGTAAGATTATAATTCGGTTCCTAAAAAATACACATTACTGAACACATATCGAGGGTGAAAGGCTATTTGGTTTAAGTGATATTTTTTGGTGATATAGTAATATATATTTTCAGAAGCAGCGTTTTTTACCGATTCCGATATAGGTATATATATACATATATAAGAAGAAAGGGGAGAGAAGGAGAATAATTTAATTTTATTTAATACTAGCTTTTGCCCGCGGCTTCACTCGCGTTATGAAGTATTATTATTAATTAGATATAATTATTGCGGCTTTACTTTTGTTTAGCGTGTGTAAAAAATTAGGGCCTATTCTGCCATTAGGCGCTAAAACTATCAAGCTACTATATTATAGTCGAAAATCTGAGAAGATTAATACAAACTTTCATCCCCTATTTTATCCCCTTAGGGGTGGAATTTATCAAAATCCTTTCTTAGCGGATGCCTACGTCATAACATCTACCTGCATGCCAAATTTCAGCTCGATCCGTCCAGTGGTTTTGGCTGCGCGTTGATAGATCACTATGTCAGTCAGTCAGTCAGTCACCTTTGAGTTATATATATTTAGATTATAGTTTAAAGTGTTTATTTTAACTGTTTATTTTACTATTGTGAATGTACATGGTTAATTAATTAAGTTTTTTTTTACATTTTTTTAGACAATTTAATTTAACTTCATAAATCAACTCGTAATATCCCAAATGTCATAGCTAACGGCGCAGCTAGTAGGCTTAGAAATTAATTAATTTAAATAAATATATAATAATTAGGTAATAAAAAATGTGTGCCATCATTAATTGTATCCGACTTTGTACAATGCCGACGTGATACTCAAGGGCATGTTAATTAATAAAAAAAACATAAATATTTATATGTATGTCTCTTAGACTTCATGCATACACTTATACATTTATTGTTACATATTAACATTATTATTTATAGTTATAAAGCTAATAGGCTGTCAGGTTTTGTTTCTATACAACTCAAATCTTTTGGCGATCCCAGTATTATCATTCCTATATATAACTGCGTCGTTCGGAGCATATTGGAATATGGCGGTCAAGTATGGAACCCCGGTTATGTTACCCACTCTAATAGAATAGTACGTGTACAGAAGCGATTTCTTTTACAGCGGTCTTATGTCAGTAACAAATGTAAATCTTTAACATCATATGAGTCCAGACTAGTGATGAAAATACCCGGGAATTTTCCCAAAGTGCCCAAAACTTGCTTGGGAATATTCCCGGGAATTTATGAAATGTTCGCGGAAGTGCTGGGCACTTTGGGAAAATTCCCGGGCATTTACATCACTAGTCCAGACTTCTTAACTTTAAAATGTCTCCCATTGAGTGTCAGACTGAACTGTTATGCAAGGTAAGCTTTTCAATCCCTCGTCAAGGCGGACTTTCTATACGTAGACCTTTCTCTGTACCATTTTACAAAACTAATATTGGCAAGCACTCCCCTTTCAGTAGAATGTTCTATGGTTATAATGGCATCTGTAAATCTTTTGATATCTTTCGCTCTTCCTTCCCCTCAGCCAAACGTAAGATTTTGCAGTGCGTGCAGGTGTCGCGCTTTTTCGTTTCGATGATTCTATGTGTCTGATTTATTTATTATAGCATTATTTACTTTGCTTGTTGTGTTCACTTGTTAAGGAGACATCTTTTGTATTATTTTCGTAAGATTCGTTTATGTTTTGTATGTATTTGTGTGATGTCCGGTATGTGAACAAAATAATATATATATATATATATATATATACCCATCACCCGGGCATGCATTTTAACCAAATCAACTGAACAATTATGTTTACCTTTTTTTTTTCAATAAATCTCACATTTGACAACTGTGGTCATGACGCAGTTCGGGCAATCGCCCTATACCACAAATGGAATTTTCGAGTCTTATTTAAGATTTTTTTCAAATAAACTTCTAACAAATATATTTTTAAAGTTAGATCGAGATAGCGCTCTGTCGTGGAAACAAGACCACACGGGAATGTCTCATTCGGGAGTCGAACCCTTGTAATCTTTCAATCTGGTAACTCTACCGGGTGTTTTAATTATCATTCTAAACGCGGTGGTACACTTACTGACGCTGACATTTATTTCAGTTTTATAAATTCCCTTTTTTATACGTTCTAACGTACGTTTTTTTATTTCATCAATGACTTAATTTGCCCTTTTTATACTAGCTTGGCATAATGTCTGTCAGGGATGTTACGGAGCTTCGACTCCGACTCCGATAAGTCGGAACTTCCGATTGATATTACACCTTCGGTTCCGACTTCGGTTCCGAAACTTTTTAATCGGAGTATTTATCGGAGGTCACCACCACTGTTGTAGTGAAACCATTTAATTTCATTTTATATGTTGTTGAAACATAATATCAATTAATCAAACAATAAATGCTACTTAATTTGAAGAAATTTTAAAAATGTTAATAAAATGGTGTTATGATTAAAATTATTAAATTTAAAACTAATTGTACATTAAAATCTATTACTAAAAGGTTTTGTTTTATATTTACATTAAATAAAATGGAAATTAACACAAAAACAACTCTGGAGCAAATTTAATTTAATTAGTTCACTGTTAATGGGAAAATGTTAATAAGAAACACAGCAATTTTTATTTACATTGTCTGTGAAAATGTAAAAAGGTTCACTAAATAATGTTTTTATTTGTTCCTAAATAAAACTACTTTCTTCTGCCATCACTTGTGATTACTGACATTGCCTCCGACTCCGGTTCCGATTTCGATAAATCAAATTTAAAAACTCCTACTCCGACTTCGGTTCCGATAACACTGCCTCCGTTACATCCCTAGTGTCTTCACATCTGATGGTAAGCGTGGTGCGGTACAAAAAACGACAATAACTATCAATAGTTAAGAAAAAACCATCGGTAATCACATCGATCATGCCGGCATGCACACATATCACGCTACGCTTAAAGGACCCTATATCATAGCATGGTAGAAACACGCTCGCTGGAAAGCCATTCCATAGCCTGACGACACGGCAAATGGGTGAGTTAGAGAACTTCTTACTCCTAGCCGAGATGTGAGTTACCGCATAGCCGTGACTTAAAACCGCGAGCATGATTCTACTATGGAAGGGAGACGGTGGATTAGGACCAGATTAAGCACATAGAAGATAGGCTTCGTTATAAAATGTCATGTAATTAAAATCCATTTTTTTAAACTGACTCAGCAGATTGACTACACTTCATGAAATTATAGTGTAATCTAAGAATGGCGACTGCCAAAGAACCAGAATTTGTTGACTGGGGCCGTTGTTATGCCGGCCAGCATAAACCAAGAGTGAAGTAGGTCTTTATATACCTATATATGTCGGAGTGAGAGCGTCTAAATTGTTATTATTTGAAACGTCAGGTTTAGTGCCCGGACGGAATCAGAGATGGCGTTGCAATCGTAATCAATTATTTGTTTTGGTGCAAAATTGAATTATGAAATTGGCAACACTGAATTAAGGAGAGTTGGTCGGGATTAGTCAATTTCGAAGGCATTCATATTTGGACGGTCGCAACGATCGGACGCATCTCAGAGATCGTCGCGTTTCCTTTCATATATATATATATATATATATAACTGAACGAATAACTGGTGAAATTAATATCAAATATTCAAGTAAACAATCTCTTGTAGCTTTGTAAAAATGAAACTTCTAAATCAACGCAATCAAAAAATGTCTGTGTCGTATTTTTACAGTTTTTATCGTTTTCTCAAGGGAATCTAAATATAAATAACTCAAAGGTGACTGACTGACATAGTGATCTATCAACGCACAGCCCAAACCACTGGACGGATCGGGCTGAAATTTGGCATGCAGACGTAGGCATCCGCTAAGAAAGGATTTTGATAAATTCCACCCCCAAGAGGATAAAAAAAGGGATGACAGTTTGTATAAATCTTCGTAGATTTTCGACTGTTTGAACTGAAATTAAAGACTGGAGCTACTATGATGAAGACTCATACAAGAATTCTAGCTTGAAATAATCATTACCATAGCAAAAGTACTTTTTCCACACGAACGAAGTCGCGGGCACAGCTGGTTAAAACATATAGGGTACTTCCCGTTGACCTTGAACCGTGAATCTCTGGTGTGTCAGTTCCAGCTGAACAGTGGATTCACGACCGGTTAGCTGATGCCTTGAGGATCGCAGCTGCTCAGGGTGGGTGCTTTGAGCAACCGGTTGGAAGCTCTTCAGAGGTCAGCGGAGCATTGTGACATACACAGTGTCATGAGAAGCGGGGTCTCCCTCCGATATTGTACCCAGTAGGCGCCACGGTACCCGTTAATGCGCAGTACTCACCTTGGGGTTTTTAGCTGGTACAAGTCCGACACACTGTGACGGGTACCCACGTGTGCGGCGAGACGGTCCTATAAGGATTTCCCCCAAATAAAAAAATGATCATAAATTTAAATAGTAAAAACTAGAAATTTGTAGTTATATGACAAAATAATTACGTTTATAATCTTAAAAAAAAAACGTTTGAACGAAACCCTCGGTACGCGGTCCGACTCACATCTGTCTGGTTTTTTATTTATATTATTCTGAGCTGGTAGTGTAATTGGTCGAACTAGGTCATAACCACAGTATCCAAGAGTAAAGTTTGGCATAGTGACTCGCTTCATGCTGTCGCTTTCATGATCAGCTCGCGTACATCCAGTAACGCATTTACCTAGAGACTTTAGTCGTGGTATGTCGTTGACCGATATGACGACGGAGACTGTCAACGGATGTACGTCAATTGACGGTCGCTGCCGTTCCTGGACTGGTCAGTACTTACCATCAGATGCAGTCAATGATTCTGTCGAGCTAGTATAAAAAAAAATATTATGTGCCGTGTGGTGGCTGCCGGCAGAATAGAATAGCACCCCCCTCCTCTTGCTGAGGTGTCGTAAAAGGCGACTAAGGCATCTCTTTAACACCGCAATTAAACCAGGTGTTCAGAGAAGGAAAACTCGACCAAACCTGCATCCCGCTCCCTCCCGATCGTACTGGTTCTCCATTCCATCGTGCCAGAGGGAGCTCGGACGAGAGAGTGCTTTTCTGGCTGCGCGTCCAGTTACGCACTGAAATATCTCCTGCGCAATTGACTGTTTCCGCAAACTGGACCTCGATTTTCTTAATCGGTGTTGAAACAGTCGCCGTGGCCAAATCTGGCTAGGAAATCATCATCATCATAAAAAAAAACCTTGCCACATTTTCGCATCATCTGACTAGTGTAAAATATGAAAGTGTGATGAAAACCCTACTAACTCCTATTGTTATAAGAGGCCGTAATACAGGTGATGACTCTCCCCACGTACTGTACTCGGCAAATCATTGCGGTTTTGATGTTAACTGGTCGACTAAAAACTTTCCTTATCAACAAACGAGTGCTTATAAAGATACAAACTACAAATTAAATCAAGTATCCGTCAATTGCTTGTTAAATTCTTTTGCATCTTTATATTTATAATATAAAATGTGTTAGCATATGTCGCTCTTCTGGCGGCGCAAGACATTAGTGCTGGGCACGCAAAAATATCGATATTTTTTGATAATAAAATGTATTTATTTCAATATCGATATTTTTGCGTTTAAGCCTTTTATCTTTACGTAGTATACTAACGCTATTTTTGTTTATATATTGTATATTAATATCTACTAAACCACACGACGCTCTTTGATGCGATTTTCACTATAATTTAGCTTGTATATTCCTTATGTTTTTATAATAACATATCTATATACCTTTCGGGGTGATCAGGTATACATTAGTGGAAAAATCTACATAGCGCGTGTGTGTCGCTCCCAATGTGATCGGTAGCGCAGGTCATCACTGTTCTCAGGGACCTCCATCATGACATTTCTATTACATGCTTTACGAGCGTCCTCACGATGTTTTTCTTGATAGGTAAGTATGTTCTTTGCCTAAATCTGTAGTCAATCTGGAAAAGCCCAGATGAATGAGCCGGGGTTCGAATCAACGACCATTCACGTCAACGCACATGGATATCGATCCCTTTTAGAATAGATCACCGCAGCTATATTCTATATAGCAGATATTTGTATATGGTGACTAGGGTTTGATTGTGAAGTTCTAACACTTAACACTAAATCTAACGGCGAACAATTTTTTTAAATAGGTAAAACTTGGTTTATTTTGGTTTATCTATAATATAAAAATGAATCGCAAAATGTCTTGATAAGCGCGAAACTCGAGAACGGCTGAACCGATTTGGCTGATTTCTTTTTTGTTGTGTTTGTTGAAGTCTGGGGAAGGTTATTACGGAGAGAAAAATTAAAAAAATTGCCTGAAAAAGTCTAAAGACACCACTTTTCTGTATTCTTATACAAAAAATTCGTAATAATATTTAAAAGTCAATTTGAACTTTAACACCATACCATAAAGTTTAAATGTTAGTGGACAGGTTCCGGGAAGGCAAAGCAATCGAGTGACGTATTATGTTAATGTCAATATTTGTCAATTTTTATACATATAGCATTAAGGCCAGGTTCCTTCAAACAATTTTCAAAAAACAGCCGACAGTAGAAGCTATTAACATTAAAAAAAACAATGTGACTTTGTTTTAGAGAAATAGGGCAGAACAAGGTCTGCCGGGACAGCTAGTTATAAATAAAATGAAATCCATAACATTTATCACTATCTTGTACTAGTAAAGGACATGTTATTTTTTATAATCTAGAGATATTTACATAAAAAGGTAATAAAATTAAGAAAAGTATACAGATCGTTCATTTAACCGTCTTGGTAAATTTAGTGTTAATGCAAGCGCAAAAACTTAAAATATCACTTAATTTAGCTTAAGTCGTTATAAGTAGTTCTTTAAAAATAATTCGATGCGTTCAATCGATAATATTATCAGTGAAATACGCTTTCTGCGCTACTATTCAGGTTGGAGTATCGATACTTCTCGTGTCCCTAATTGGCGCTAGTCTAGAGCGATGCCCAGTTCGTTGAACCAAGGTCCGTCGCACAATGTTATATTTATTTGCTGTTCCTCTTATCGCATGTTAGGATGTTTTGCATTGCCTTTCCGTCTCCAAATGACAACCTTGCCTATTCTAATCTTTTTTTCGTAGCCCGAGGGTAAAATAATGCACAGGTTTGTCAGGCTAGCCTTGAGGGTAGCGATTCTAACATATCAGACTCCTATTGACTAAAAACACCTGCAGTGTAGCTCTTTCATATCGCTATCCGAATTCTTCCAAAGTGGCGGTGACTTAATAGCCCTTCTCAAGTCCATCCTTGGAAGGTGCTAAAAAGCCATCTCTTCAGGATATAGCTACAGGACTCATATGCATCGCTTCCACTGCAGGCTCACTGGAATATGTTGCCCGGATGTATTTTAACCGGTCTAAATTAATTCTAACCGCTTCCTCCAACCAAAGGTCACAAAAACTATCTTCTTAACATTTTTTTTAGTAACCTGGTGGAAAATCTTATGTAAAACCACCAGGGTTGCTGTGAAGGCAATGACCCCGGTTTGTCAAGCTCTTACTGACTAAAAACTCTCGGGGTGTTCCTCAAATCACTCTACCCGGGCCTGAGAATCCTAATTCTTCCAGCAGTTCGAGAGAATAGCCTATTTAAGCTCCTCCTCTTTTCTTTTTATTTCGCAATTTTCTTTTTACCTTTATTTTTATTCTTCAGTTTTTATCCAGAGCTACATATATATAAATAACATGGATTTCTTCAAGACGCTAGTGAAAAATATCCTTCTTGGTTGGCAACGTAATAACATCGCTCCTTATGTTGTATTGCAGTAACCACTTTCAATCAAGTGTGCCCGCAGCCTGTCTGCTGGCGAAAGTTTAAACACAAACCTTTCGATACTTCATACCTAAGGATCGTTTGAATGGCAAATAGAATAAGAATCTGTTTTTTCGGCAGACTGTACGGATCAAAGAGATGCGCGAGATGTAACAGCGCGATTTCCCCCTCGGAGCTGGTGATGCGGGCTCGGGACCTGGTGTTCCACGTACACTGCTTCTCCTGTGCGCTATGCAGCACGCCGCTGAACAAAGGAGACACCTTCGGCATCAGGGACTCGGCTGTTTATTGCAGGTCAGTGCTTCGGCCATTGAACGCGAATAAACGTGGAAGCATTTTCTATATTTCTTAAAGGTATGATTCGGGTTCCAGCAGTCGCGGCTCGGCATCGGCCAGTCGAAGATGTACCGCTCTGTATTCATGTATATGGAAAGCCGTCTCATGTACACGACTGCCCAGCGCTGACAAGCGATGTATCAAACTCACGGTCGTGGCAGTTGTCAGCGCTATGCAGTTGCGTACGTCGGACGGCTTTCCATATAAGGGGTAATCCATTTCGAAGTTCTCTACTTTTGTAAAGAAAAAAACACAGAAAATTCAAATTTAATGGGGAATGTTTATTATCATTTTAATGAACATTCTCTTTAGCATTTATTTTTTGAAGATTATGCCTTTCAAATGTTGGCCGCGGCTACGTCTCAGATGGTCCATCCGTTGAGTCCAATTTATGAGTGATAACCGGCGAATGACACGCGTGATGTTCTGCTCCAAGGCCTGAATCGAAGCGGTATTGTCTGCATAAACTTTAGACTTTACATATCCCCACAGGAAAAAGTCTAACGGTGAGATATCACACGATCTTGGTGGCCAATCGACCGGCCCAAAACGTGAAACCACACCAAACCGTTGTTTTTTCTGGATGAAGTGGCAGCTCTTGAATCTCTTCAGGTTGCTTTTCATCCCAAATGCGGTAATTTTGCTTGTTTATATACCTATTGAGCCAGAAATGGGCCTTTTCGCTGAACAAAATTTGTTTGAAAACGTTGGATTTTCTTGCAACTTTTCAAGAGCCCATAGAGCGAAGCTGTTCACGCGTAAAACTTTGCATAATGAAATGTCGAACAATACTAAAGAAAAATAACAGGACAGCATGATACGGCTCTCACGTGGTCTGTCGAAAAAAGTATCTCTACTTGGATTACACAATATATGAATACAGAGCGGTAATTTGCGACCCGAAAGCCGCAGTCGAGTCGCGACAGCCACAAACCGATTCGTACTTTAAGATGAAACGCGACCAGAGGACAAAGTGACATTTTTTTATTAAGGTTTGCGCTTGATTTCTATCTCTCCTGATGGAAAGTGATTATGAGGCCGATAATAGAGTGCGGTCGCCCACAAATGATTCGCTCTTCGCTTTAAGATCCCCATGGCATAGGATATTGGCAAAACAGTCACAGGAAGAGAATTACACTCCTTGGCGGTTCGCAGCAAAAATGAGGAGGTAAATCCTCTTGGGCGAGTAGTTGGAATTTCAACATCATAAGGGTACAACTCGCACAGATTCTTGTCAATTTATGATATAAGGGGGAGGGGGAATTCGTATTTGATTGATGACAACTCTTTTGAAAAAAAAAAGGTAAGATGTTTAGAACTGACATTTGTTATGTAAGCTTTTGTCCTCACGTAATGTAAATTCTTTACATTTTGTATTTTTCTATTAACGTTTTCTCTGATTGACTATTACTTGGTCTAAAGCTTCTTAATAGTATCTAATCTTTATTTATTTAATGATTTTATTTTGTAACTCAAAAAAGTACTGTATTCGAGACGATTGTAGAGTTTGTTGAGTAAGTTGTAGAGTTGACATTGTAGGTTTGCTTTTTTCTATTTCTCTGTTTTATGTTCTTTTTTTCTGCAAAAACATTATTCAGTTTATTACTATTCCTATCTGTGTGTTGCTCGTAGTTTTATTTTCTTTTCTTCCACGCAAGTAGTCTACACTTAAATATAGTCGTATTTGTAATGTGTCTCGTTCATGTCATATATTTATATATGTATCAATGTAAACTATATAAATGCACTTATAAATCCCAAGTACGAATATATTTTGAACATATCTGTATACTTAGGTACATCATTCTGAAATGGCCATTATAGGTAGCTCAAGGCGCTTGCGAAAATTAAAATCAAAAGATTTTAAAAAAATTTACCCCAACAATTCTTATCAATAACTCTATCTTTCTTAAGTTAGTAAAGTACATGCTTCTCATGAGTATTAGAACGTTCATGAGCTCATTTCAAAAGCAAGTAACTGTGATGGTTTTTACTCAAATATACTGTAGTACATAGGCGTGATGCTACGTCATTGTAAACTAGAATAGTCATCAGGAACTGCGCCTTGATAAGGCGAGTTACAAATAAAGGTTTCATTTGCAGGCTCCATTACGAAACGATGCCGGAATATGGACACATGTCTGTGCCAGGCCCTCCGCAGATGTGCCCAGGGCCGTACTCGGGTCCGCCGGCCGGCCCCCACTACCCCCCTTACCCGTCTCCGGACTTCTCCCGAGTCGAGGCCGAAGTCCCCAAGGGGCCCTTTTTCAACGGAGGCGCAGCGCCCCCGCCCAGGCAAAAAGGACGTCCGCGAAAGAAAAAACCAAAGGATCAAGACATCATGTCTGCTAATCTGGGTGAGTTCATGGAGTGTATAACGCGAGTGAGCGAACTGCATTGTAATGTAGCTATGCCTATTAGGGCCATATTTATGACTCTATAATAGCCAGTGTTGCCAACTTAGAATTTTATAGCAATGGAATAGTTCGGAATTTTTTTTTATGCTTTTTCATTATTATACGAGTGAGAAAGACTACTAAAGTTCTCAGTGCTCGAGGCCCGTTGCAATTCTACCCTTGTTACCTGGCTAATCCGGCACTGGCTGGACTAAAACTCCGTCTTCCAACCAACGAACGCCAAAAACTTTTA
Source organism: Automeris io (assembly GCA_036320925.1). Classification (NCBI taxonomy): domain Eukaryota; kingdom Metazoa; phylum Arthropoda; class Insecta; order Lepidoptera; family Saturniidae; genus Automeris; species Automeris io. Next base: position 613,227 of record JAUDJH010000036.1, read on the forward strand.
TGAAAGAAAAATGTAGTCGAATTCTCATAACAACTCGCGCAATTCACAGCACTTGGTCTAGAGATATTTATTCTGTATTTATTCCGTAGGTAACATATTGTTATTGGCTTACGTTGGCTTGAAAAAAGAGGTGCTTTTAGTTATTTTCTAGAATTGAAGTGGGCAGCACTGGCTCAAGCAATGATGGGTATCGTCGCGTGCCGTACTAGCTTGTAGCCCCGGGGACGAATAAGTACAATACTGCCGTGTCTAGCAAGCCCCATACAGGTTACAGTTTAGAAAATACGTTTGTCTGATATGTAGTTGTGTGAATTGAATCACACCCAACAATAAATTTATCTAACAAGCCCTATATACTATAGGATTCACCGAAAATTCAGTGATGTGACACGTAGTTGATATCACACACGGCAATATCTTTGTATACCTAATAAACCTCACATATTTTAGAGTATATCGAACACTCATTGATGTGGTATGTAGTTTTTTGAACTATGCAGTTTACACACGACAATATCTTTGTGCAATAAGCCTCAAATAGATTAGGGTTTACTGGAAATTTGTTGATGTGCGGCATAGTTGTGGACATTACTTCACACAAGAAAACATTTCGTATATTTTACTGGATATGGAATAATGTTGTAAGTGTGAACTCGTTATAACGATGTATCTGAGGGTGTATATTTACAATAATCTATTCTTATTGTAAACCACCTAAGTACTCCGAGAAGTTCTGAAAACTAAGGTATTCAGAAAAACTCCAATCTCGTGCGTGTTACTATTTTTTTAACCATCACACCATCTACTACAATCAGTGAGGTATTACGGTTAATAAAGTTATGAAATACCGAATATTGAATACCACAGAGCTGTGGTGCAGTGAAAGCCTTTGGGATAAGTTGGTTTATAGCACGATTATCGCCAATGTCACGAACATTCTAGGGTCTCTGATCACCTGATAAAAACATATCCTAGGAAACTGACCCGCAAAATGGATACCGTTGTGAATGATCCATAAAACAAGCAAAAGTATTTTACGCTCAAAATTTTATTAACACGTTAATGTCAAAACTGCATTTACCTTCGGCAGATTATCAGCGCTGACGTCTCGTGTGTTTGAATATATTTCTCCGAAGATATCGGAACCAGTCCGTTTATCGGAGCACCGCTCGACTCGTTGCGGCTACAATTTTAATTCTTAATGTGGAGACTGACTTGCAACGTAATGTTACGTCATTCGAGGCGAGCTTACAATATAGATACCAGTGATTCCCAACCTAGGGTCCTAAAACTCCCAGGAAACCGCATTTGAAACAAAAATATAATTTTACTGTGATATACCAATGTACTTATACATTTTCGTTCTGATTAAGTCGCCGTAAAGCTTTTAATCTACATAGCCCATACCGAGAGAGATCTATCGTGACGTTATATCGTCGGGTGAACGGCTATTTGGTTTAAGCGACATTTTTTGGTGATATAGTAATATATATTGTATTTTCGGAATCAGCGTTTTTTGCCGATTCCAAATATATATATATATATATACTAGCTGTGCCCGCGACTTTGTTCGCGTGGAAGAAGTACTTTTGCTATGGTAATGATTATTTCAAGCTTGAATTCTTGTATGAGTCTTCAGCATAGTAGCTCCAATCTTTAATTTCAGTTCAATCAGTCGAAAATCTAAGAAGATTTATAAAAACTTTCATCCCCTATTTTATCCCCTTAGGGGTGGAATTTATCAAAATCCTTTTTTTAACGGATGCCTACGTCATAGTAGCTTTATGCATGCAAAATCTCAGTCCGATCGATTTAAAATTGACAAAGTTTCATACAAACTTTCATCCCCTTGGGGTAGAATACATCAAAATCCTTTCTCAGCGGATGCCTACGTCATAACATCTACCTTCATGCCGAATTTCCGCCCTATCCGTCCAGTGGCTTGGGCTGTGCGTCGATAGATCACTATGTCAGTCAGTCAGTCAGTCAGTCAGTCACCTTTGATTTATATATATTTATATTAATATATCACCAAAAAATGTCGCTTAAACCAAATAGCCTTTCACCCGACGATATCATTATTTAAAAGTAGTATAAAAATTCCTCGCGAGCAAAGCGGACTGGGCTCGTTGTAACAACCAAATGTTATTAACAAGTCAGTCTCCACCATAATGTTGCAATTCGATGTTGCGTGAGCCGTGATCAATGCCGCACAGCAATAAATTATTAAGTCACTATTATATAAAAATGTTAGAAATTCACTAGCCCGCGACTCCGGCTACGGTAGCTATGTTGGAATGAATTCATTTAATTCGAATAACACGTACCTGCACCCAAGTGTGAGTTTTTTCGACTTTATTTTACGAATTAATTTACATTTGTAAACGTCAAAATGTATGGAGTTAATGTTTCTCAACTTATCCGGTGATGGCGCTGATAATAATTTTCATACTATTACTTTTATTATTTTTTTGTTACAAGAATATATCAACACGCTATATGCCTTTCGGGGTGAGTATTACATTAGTGACTACATCTACTCCTTATACGAACCGGCAAGGGAACTGCTATACTCTTTATTTATCTCTTGGGGTGTAAAAAGCTGCGAGGTGGTAGGGCGTCGGTGCCCGTCTGGATCGCGACCACAGTACATGGATGTAAAGCCCGTCATAGTGACCAGTTTCGGCTTGTCGCGTTTCGGGATCAGCTTGTGTATATCCAGTAGCTCATATACCTATAGGCCTTCAGTCGTGGTATATGTGGGCAGACATGACGATGTAGACCCTCAATGGATTTTCATCTTTTGATAGTCGCTTTCGTTTCTGGACTACACTGTACTTACCATCAGGTACTCTGTAGTCACTTTATAAAGAGACCAATATCTAGAACATACTGTACAGTCAAACCTGGATAAGTGTGAGTTCAAGGGAGCACAATCTCATTCTCGCTTATAGAGATTTCTCACTAACCCGAGTTTCTGGCTAATGCAGGTATATGGGTAGCGTTTCTCTCTTATCGAGGTACGCAGTAGGGATGTTGAAAATTAAAAAAAATCGTTATATCGATATATATATTAAAATATCAATATCGGCCTCGATATATCGAAGGAAAATATCGATATCTCGATTAAATCTCAATAAACTGGAAAGTATTTTACCAGTGTGCCATTTTATTAGATAAAATTACAAAAATATCAAGAACTAAAAGGCTATCTTCTAACTTTAAGACCTATATAAGATATCAAACAAAAATAAATAATAAATAAATAAATGGTGGCAAATAATATACATGCAACAAATTCAGATGTCAATGCATGGAACGTAACAAAACATAATACTCAACAGTCATAGACAATATAGTTCTTTTTTTTTCGTTCGTTCCTATCTTCTACAGTTTCAGATTTCAGCGACTTCACTGCCATAAGAATTTAAAAAAATATCGTTTTCGATACAATTTAGGATACTGGATATTTTCTATCGATATATCATTACAAAATATGTCGCCCAAAAATATTTATATATTGAATTGAAAATATCGATGTATCGATATTTATTCGACAAGCTTAGTACGCAGCAATAACAAGTCACAGAAAGTACGAATTTATTATGTACATATATATTTTTAATAGTGTGTATATGTTACGTTCATTAGATTTCGACATATAAATACTTTATAAGGGTAGGTATCAAGATGTTTACGAAAACAAAACAAAAATTCAAGCAATATGTAATTTTATTTTATTTAGAACTTATTTACACTTAAAAAAATCCGTATATTTCGTTTGGGTTTCCGTTTTTGTATTTTGAATGTTTATCCTCCAAAATAATATAAATAAATAAAGCTCGACCGTCGCTTATAGAGGTATACATAAGTAGCAGTCTCACTTACGGAGTTCCAGGAGAGGAAAACGAATCTCTCTTACAGAGGTTTCCGTTTCTCGCTAATAGAGGCTTTGGGAGCTTAAAACTACGGGTCCTGGCTATTACTCTCACTTATAGAGTTTTCTCACATATCCAGTTCCCACTTATCCAGGTTTGACTGTAAATAGGCTTTCGATTTATCCGGGGAGCAAACTTCCTTAAAAGGCTAACCTTATTTAACTTCTCTAGAGCAGATTGGTAGGATGGCTAGCGGGTGCAGCGAATCACATATTAGAAGAGCGTCCAGCCTGGACCAATGAGCATTGAGTCCTCATGGAGTAAATAGGCAACGATCTCATCGCTTTTAGCGGTGGTTAAGGCCATTATCAGCAATGAGAATGCACGGAAAAGTATCACATCATTCTGCGAATTAGCCATGAAGCAGAAAGAGACCACCGAAAGGGGCATGGAAAAATCAACTACTCTGGACATTCAGCACTAGAGGGGCGAGATCGCAATGAGCACGACATTCCTCTGTGACAATAACCAGGCCGTAGACTTGAGGGAGGGAGGGAGGCGGCGTGCAGTGCTTAGTACGTCGCCTGATAGAGTAGTCCAGAGAGGATGGTTCTTTACACCCACTTTTCTCAAAGGAAGAACATAAGAAGACTATTAACTTCCAGGCACCCGGAAGAATAAAGATTAGCAGGCCCGGATTGAGTGATTTAAAAGACACCCCGGAAGTTTTTGATCTGCAGGGATCTGACACACCATTTAAAAGACACCCCGGGAGTTTTTGGTCTGCAGGGATCTGACACACCAGGGTCACTGCCCTCATAGCGGCACTGAAGGTTCTACGTTGGAGTTTCACTCGGGTCACAAATAAAAAAAACAAAACCACTAGTGAAAATTCATGTTGCTTCTCTAATGGTTATATTTATCTTTAAATTAATTATCAAATACTTAGTAAATATTCGGGTTAAATCATAATTTTACAAAACGAAATTTTAGTTTGTTTACGGAGTTTATACAACCTTTAATAAAACTTGTATTAATTCAGCGACTATATTTCCTGGGCGTCTGGAGAATTTTGTTTCCCAGGCCTGGGTGGAATGATTAGAGGAACACCCCGGGGGTTTTAGTCAATAGGAGTCTGACACCGGGGTCGCTGCCCTCACAGCGTCCCGGATGGTCCTATGCAGGATTTTACTCCGGGATACAAAAAAAAGTATAGCGACTATAAATATGCCCTTATTACGATTTCCGCAGACCAACGTTTATAACAGTTCGTTTTACAAGGTCATCACAGATCTCAAGCAAAAAAAAAAAATTAAACGGCTTCAAAAAGTACAAAAAATCCTATCTATCAGCACGCCGAATCCCTATTAGGGTAGGCAATAAGAATGGAATGCCACATCTCTTTATTCTTGAAAAAACGTTTTCGATTTCTTAACATTAATTAATCGTGTACATTTGGTGTAAGCCTCCATCAGAGCTCTCTGTATTTGGTCTATGTAGGTAAGTCTTGGTCGGCTTCCTCTCTTATTTCCCCTCACATTCACATTGTATATCTTTTTCGTTATCCTAGCATCATACATCCTCTCCACGTCCCAGAACCATCGAAGCGTGCTTTTATGCATGCTGTCGATGACTCTATCTTTCAGACCAACCATGCTGCGAATATCTTCGTTTCTAACGCGATCAATTTATTAATTACAGCCTTTGTATAAAGTCTGATTGGAAGTTTTATGACAATTTTTTGCTTTTTGAGGTCGGTGGAAATCTTAATATATATAAATCTCCTGTCACGATGTTTGTCCGCGATGGACTTCTAAACTACTAAACCGATTTTAATGAAATTTACACACCACGTGAAGTTTGATCTAATTTAAAAGATAGGATAGTTTTCATCTCAATTCATAGTCGCAATATTATTTTATTACAAATTATTTGTTTATTATTTAGCAGTCATAATTTACAGTAGCTCCAACCGATTCTAAAAGATGGCGCTATCCGTTGACTGGATTGAGTAATTATCCAAAAACCAGTCACAGCAAAGCGTGGCTGGTCTGTTATAATTTATATGGCAGAACAACGTTTGCCGAGTCAGCTAGTATTTTTATAAAATTGTATTTAATGCCGCATTTTTTGTTGTTTCAAATCACAAAGAATCTAAAGAAGTTTCACGTCAATAAAAAAAGTCTGTATTTGTTCGGTTAGTCTAAAATATAGCAAAAACGAGTTTCTCACGTGCGCCGGAGGGCCAGCGGTTCGCGTGTCCGACTTTATCCAAAGTTCATCATACTCAAGACATTTCAATGAACCGAAGTAGTTTCAGCCCAAATCGGTGCGGCGCTCCTGCATCACATGCGGCTGTCAAACATAGATATCCACAATAACGTCCTAAAATCCTAGCCAAAAAGCATTCAATAAACGATATACGAAAGTGAAATAAATAACAGTACGTAATGTTTCATTACGCTATACCCCTTTCAGGGTAGCAGGGTATATTAGTGGTTGTATCCAGCATAAGGTAGCATTGATCTTCCTTAGTCATAGGTGCGAAATCATCGGGAAGCGTCAAGCCAAAATTAATGCAATATTTTTTAAATATAAAATGCGTTAAAGTGTGTATGACGATTAAAAAAACGAGAATATAATATATACCATTAAGCATAATAATTTATTAATATTTATATTTCGCGAAATAACTGCCCACAATCGAAATTTAACGTTCTGACGTTTTTATATTTTTTTAAGAATTCCTTAGAAGTTAGAACGCAGTAAAATATTTTAATAGATTTAAAAAATATAGCTAGTGAGGTCTCTGTAAAAACAAATTAAAATATAAAGCAAGCAAAAGTAAGTATATATTTTAATATTAGTCGTTTGACCCACATGCCATCTACTAGAAATATCATGTGTAAGTGCTCTAAGAACGGCCTTCAGCTACTGGTCGCGTTGGGCACAAAATATAAGCCCAAAGTGGATACAGCCACTCATGTATCTCTGCTCACCCCGAAAGGGACATAGAGTGACGATAGTTATTATTATTATCTTTTAATGTTAGGTTATAAATTACTATCAAATGCGCCTTTGATCTAACGTGAAAATAAACCAATTGATCGTGATTTTTCACCGGTGATATAGCTGTTATAAAACATGATAATGGCGTTTTCGTTAGAAAATAGCCACGGCTACAAATAACTTTTATACACAGCGAAATCCTTCAATGTTAAATAATAAATTACTATCAAATACGTCTTTGATTTAACGTTAAAGGAAAACATTTGATCGTGATTTTTCACCGGTGATATGATGATGATGATGATGTGCTAGCCGGATTCGGCCACGGCGACTGTTTCAATACTGATTCAGAAAATCAAGGTCCAGTTTACGGAAACAGTCAATTGCGCAGGAGATATTTAAGTGCATAGCTGGACGCGCTGCCAGAAAAGCACTCTCTCGTCCGAGCTCCCTCAAGCCCGATGGAATGGAGAACCAGTACCAGCGCGGGATGCAGGTTTGGTCGAGTTTTCCTTCTCTGAACACCTGGTTAAATTGCGGTGTTAAAGAGATACCTTAGTCACCTTTTACGACACCGCGGCAAGAAGAGGGGGGTGTTATTATATTCTGCCGGCAGCCACCACGGCCTACCGGTGATATAGCTGTTATAAAACATGATTATGACATTTTTGTTAAAAAATAGCAATAACTACAAATAACTTAATTCTACATAGCGAAACCCTCAAAGTGCCGCACGAATATAATAATGTAGATGTTATAATTGTTTCTCATCCATCCATTGTTAGTGACGTTGCGTGATTGCGCTTAACCTCGGCTGTAGTCGTTGGCATGTTGAAGCGACCCGGCTCGCCGTGGCCGCGCTTAGACCGCGTATGGGGGCCCTTGACCCGCACTCGATGATCTATCTATACTATATATATATATATCTATACTAATATTATAAAGCTGAAGAGTTTGTTTGTTTGTTTGTTTGTTTGTTTGAACGCGCTAATCTCAGGAACTACTGGTTCGAATTGAAAAAATCTTTTTGATTTGAATAGACCATTTATCGAGGAAGGCTTTAGGCTATATAACATCACGGTGAAACTATTAGGAGCGAAGAAATAATGGAAAATGTGAAAAAAAACGGGGAAAATTATTCATCCTTGAGGGCTTCCATTGCGTGCACTGCGAAAACGGTTCAAGATACCAAAAATATACGTATGAAAAAATTATTCCTCTTGAAATGATGTAAAAAAATGTCCGAGACAGTATATGTCTATCTTTTAAGATTAACTCACTAGAACCGTTTTTATGGTAATCAAATTTGGTTGAAATTAATGCATTATTTGTTAAGAGTTGTATCAACGTAATAATATTAATCTTTATCCAAATAAATGTGTTGTTGATTAAGAGTATTTAATTGTGAACAAAATTGTCTTTGACATCACTTAATTTCAATGAACATCTTAGAAGATATTACAATAACTTATACGAGTTTTCCCTTTTCTAAACACCTGGTTGAATTGCGGTGTCAAAGAGATACCTTAGTCGCCTTTTACGACACCTCAGCAAAAAGAGGGGGGTGCTATTCTATTCTGCCGGCAGCCACCACGGCTTAAAAAGGATAATGTAATACGGATTAACGATTTAAGTAAGCTGGTAGAATAAACTGTGATTTGTAAAGGTAATTCAAGAAAATTCTTATTAAAAGTATTCTGTATTCGCCCAAAAGTGGTATTTTTAAAGCAGAGGCACTGTTATAAGCTAAATTAAAAAATATGGCGGATGTGATGACGTTTGAACGAGAGCGATACGATGTAATTTTTATACAACGCTGTCATCTCCTCGTCAAACTGATGTCAAATACGAATAATGGGGACAAAATTGGTACAAGAGATTGTGGTACTACCACAGATGATGAAAGTATATACAGTATGTTTTGAAATCCCTATCCGACCCGAAAGGGGTATATTACTGACACGAAAACATTACTAAAATATATTAAAAAAAATGTTCGTGAATATTATAAAATTACTGTCATATAAAATTGAAGAAATTAAATTATTTTACATGCGATATAGGCTCGGATTACTTACGAAAATCATTTTAAAGAATAACGAAATTATTTTATTGATAAAGGCTTCTTGGGATCAACGCGGGCATGCGTTTTTTGACGTCAGACCCTACTAGCATGATGTTTTTCTTTCCTTTTTATGTTGTTCACGAGCTATTCACACTCCGAGTGTTTCCATGTAATTTTTTAATCTTTTAAGTGAAAAGGACAATCTAAACATAATCTAATATCGATACCGAATAACATCTTCACAGGTAGGACTGAGTTTTTATAACCTACTGTATATAAAAAGACTTATACTGACAGGCATATCAACGTAAAGTCTAAACTAACTACAGTTGAATTTTTAGATATTCTTACTTAATAATAAAGTAGAGAATGAAAATTTCTTTGAAAGTTCTCCACTTTTGAGTTTCATCCACTCAAGGCAGGTTCGTTAGTTGTAAATATACATATATATATATATATATATATGGGGGAATTATGTTTAAAACCTTATTTGTTTGTTACATAAAACCTCTTTTAATTGTCACCTCTTTTCAATATAATATAATTTGTAATTTTTTTAATTTAGAAGTAGATTATTGTTTTTTTTTTTTGTTTTGAGTTGTGAAATATAAAATAATATATAAAATAGTAAAAACACGGTAAAATTATTTTAATTATCATCTTCAACGCAAACATTTGACGATATATATTAGAGTAACAGAAAGCGGTACATTATAATCAGCTGACATCCAAACTAGGAGTGCCGGGATCTTGAGTGTCAGAGTTATACATATACAATATGTTACGTGCAGTTTATATCCGCTGCGTAGCTCCAATTTTCGCATCGTGTCGGATACCATCCATATGTGGTGGATGTTCCTTATATCCGCACGAGAAGATTCGCTTCTACATTCATCATGCGAACAGCTAAAGAGTGGATTATGCTACCAGCGGCCATATTTCTGCGTTCTTATGACCTGGGAGTCTTTAAAAGAAGAGTGAAGGCATTTGTTAGGCGGACGCGGTTCATCATCGGACTCATATTCACCTTCCACCAGGTGTGATTGAGGTCAAGCGTTCGCCTAAAAGTTACAAAAAAATAACTTTTAATTAATATATATAGTTAGACTACCTAAAACATTTTTTTTAAATGATCCCTGAATACGGTCCTGTGTGCATATTGTTATGCATAGATGAAAGGCAATTTTAAAGCGTGAACTAAGAATATTCCATTGTTTCGTATATTTTATGAAATAAAAAAATGAGAATTAACTGATTATAATATTAAATTCATGGTTATTTCAAAGCGGTATGTTTTCTATTTATATTACATCGACACGACTTGTATCTGTGCTAAATTAATGGGAACTGTAATAATTTGTCTGCCATTTTTGGAATGAATGCATTTTAATAAATACAGGTTTTTATATCCTATAACATATAATTCACCGTTTTATATATAATAGGTGTTAGGTCCGCTTTTGCATTGTTCATAATATTCTCCCAGGTCAATTAAAAATTAATTTGATAGTACCTCGCGTATTTTTCACCTCATTAGTCTTTCATATACATATAGCGATTAGCTATACTTTTATAATAACATATCGTCACGCTATATCCCGTTCGGGGTGCGCAGAAATACATTAGTGGCTGTATTCACTCTGCGCTTATATGTCGTGCCCAACGTAACCAGTAGTGCAGCTGATCACCGTTCTCACAAACCTAGAAGGGATGACGTTTCTATTAGATGCCATGATGGTTTCCTCATATTTTCCTTCGCCGATGAGCATATGTTGCCGAAATTCTTTCTTAATCTGGCAAAACCAGCATGTACGTCCCGGGATTCGTGACCACGATCATACGTGTTACTTACTGAGTGCGGCGATCCGCTGTGGTAATATGTGGTCACGTTGGGTATGACATTAAGGTGTGTAAAACCACAAATGTACCTTTGCTTACCCCAAGAGGGATACACCGAGACAATATAATATATAATTATAATATACATAATTACGGACAATTAAACATAACCTACATACAAACTGAGGTTGCGCTTGTATTATGCGTACTAGACAAAGATATATGTACTTAAATATACATAACCACCACTCGTGGAAATCTAATCAGCTTATAACAAAAAGTGTACTGCTACTGGGACTCAAACCCAAGATTTTAACATCGGTAGTAGTCACTACGAACTACGCTATCAAAGCTACTAGACAAAACAATGTTCCTTTATCGATAACTCTTGTAGAAAAGTAGAAAATGTTTGGAATTAATATTAGCAGAAAAAAAGTCTTTATTTTTGCTTTGTTGTATTTATTTTTCTTTTATATTTTTTTATTTAGCTTGATTTTTGTTTTTTGTGTATATTTTATTGTTTATACATTGCTGTATGTTTCCCTGAAAATGTAAGAAATAAAATAAAATAAGCTTTCGAAATGTTACGTCGAATTTATCATAAAACATTATGCAGTTCTCTATTAGCGTTATCGACAAACGAAAGATATTTTTTCAAGAGGAAAATTGATTTTTATGAGCTCGTGTACCTTCGAATTCATCTACCTAAAAACCTTCAGTCGTGGTATATGTAGGCCGACATGACGGCGGAGATTCAATAGATTTCAGTCCTTTGATAGTCGCTTTCGTTTTTGGACTACACTGTACTTACCATTATATGCACTATAGTCACTTTGTCGAGCCAGTCTAAAAAAGAACGTATAAAGTATTGATAATGATATTGTTGCTAATCGTTTCCCGAAGGCGTGTCACGTATTGAATTTCTATAGCCCTATGAGATTTACCGCTCCGGGGTAATTATGCGCTACCCGACGCATATTTTCGGTAATGTATCCGCGGTAGGGTGCCTGCCGCGATACTCGACACCGGAATCGACTCACTTTTCGGTTCGAACGTCGTAAATCAACGCGCAGCAGTCGGGGGCGTGCTTGCGGTTCATAATTTGTCATTTATAAATGTTATTTATTGTTTTTTTCTAACGTACAATTTTTATTTAATTGATTTTTTAGTATAAATGTATATTTCTCACGTGTAGTTTGAACGTGGACTTTTAGAGAGCATTAATATTATTAACTTGTTCCTTTCCGCCGAACAGTTTTTACACTGGTTTGACAAAATTACTAAGGTGCTCCTGACAGTAAGTATGGTGTAGTCCAAAAACGACGGCGACTATCAAAGGATTAAAATTGATTGACAGTATTGTCCATCGTTTGCGGGAGATTTTTATATGACAATTTTGGCAGAGGTAAGCAACACTGTCCGGTATAGTACAAGGCGAGGATCTACGGGTGTATTACGATCCCTTACAGCAATATTGTTTCCATTATATTTTCATATTTTACATTAGTCGGTTGGGGTGTGAAAGTGACAGATTTTTTTTTAATCTGGCTCAACAAAGTGACTTTCATCTGATGAAAAGTACAGTGCAGTCCACGACCGCCAAAATAACTTATTTTATATGCGATTTATACTTAGATTACTTACAAAAATCAGTTTAAACAGTAATGAAATGATTTGATTGATTAATAGGCTTCAAATTAATGAGAGTCATGAGCCTTTTGACGTCATGACCTACTAGCCTAATTGTTTACTTGACAACTTTAATATAATCTAATATAGATACCGAATAACAACTCAGTGAGTCGGACAGGTGTTTTATAAAATACTGTTTATTTGTATTTTTCATTCCAACCTGTCTCAGCTTTAGCTTTCATAAACATACTAAAGATAGCTATAGATGCATTGCCCAAAAAGTGGCGCGTTAAATATAATATGACTTCACAATAATTAATATAACTCTTAAAAAGTGCGAATAGGGCACGCGATCGGTCCTGAAGATTAGCGGCGCTGAACTTGTTCACAGATTAAGAGATTATTCCTCAGTCCATAAATTATAGGACCCAGGGAGGAATGTCCGAGTGTAGGTACCGGCTGCCGCGGTAAGGGGCGACCGCTTTTTGTGCGATAGGCATGTACGCGGCCCTCGCGTACGATCGGACCAGTTTCGGACGTGCGGTGTCAATTATTGGGCATTGCGCACGAAGGCAGTCTCTTGGAACGTTTTCGCAATGGCTGTCGATGGACTGGACAACCTTAGGCTGTTTGCTTAACGTTATATTTTACTACTTAACTTATATTATCTGTATATTAAGGTACAATTATTCTGTATGTAGTTTTGGAAATCTTTGGGTTTAGAATAAACACTTAATAAACTTCAAAAAACTTCTTTATTGCACTTTTTACAAATTAATATCTCGTCTTCACACTTTTTACGTCTTAAAGTTACAGAGTGGTAGCATCGAAAAAAAAACCGCTTATCCTCCCTCTTTTTCTATCCTTCCTTGCTTTCACTCACATATGTTCCATTCTACGCATTTACTTATTTCATACATAACATCCATCCTACATGTATGTGCTTATGTGTGTGCAATATACAGTGCAAACTCTATATAACGACCCTCAAGGGACTGTGCATATTTTGACGTTATAGAGAGTTGTCGTTAAATGGAGAGAAGAAAAATCTGTATTAAAAAAAGTTTATTTCAGACTAGTGTTAGTAATTACATAAAAAACAATTCTTATTTGATCCCTATTGAGTATAATCTGTTATTTTTGTCTGACGTCTTTTGCTGCACTAGAAATTTTGTTGTATTTTTTAAATTATTTCATATTTTGCGATATTGAGGCATCTTGGTGATGTTCAGTATGTGTAATGCCGACAGTCGAGTTTATTAACGGGCTACGATAATATAGCGACAAAAGAACGTACACAGCCGCGCAGTTTTTACTAATTTTGGCAACTTAAAAAGTACTTTATATTATTAAATTGCTGTCGTTATTGAGAGTGGGTGTAATGCTATATAGAGTGTATCATTGTATGGGAAACAAGCTAAACCAACCAAAGCCGAGTGATATCGACGCTTTAGGGAGTTTGTCGTTAAATCGAGTGATGCTATACAGAAGTTACACTGTATTTATATATGTGTAGGCCTAGGTGTGTTGTCCTGTGTATGAATGTACGACATTTTGAAATAATCTCTAGAGTTGAGTGTCTACACTGTAGCTTAACCTCGCCGTTTTCTGTGCGTTGAGACAGCAAATGTCCTTACGGTTCACAGTTGGTCGTTAAGGCGTCCCCACATCCTAAAGCCTTACAGAACTGCGACACCGCAACGGTTTTCTAGAACATTCTTGTCGCCCACCTTGGACTTGTGGAATAGGCTACCGGGTACAGTATTCCTCCAGAACTGAGACACGGGATTTTTCAAAAGGATAGTGAATAACGTCCTTCTTAGTCATCAGCACGATAACAACGCTCCTTGTGTTATGTCCTTAAACGAGGGTTACCTCTTACCATGAGGTGTGCCGTCAGCATGATTGCCTACTGTAGGGACTCATAGTATAATGTTAACGTAAGTAATTGATTTTGATAGCGTGATAAATGAAAGTGCGAATCTATACTAATATTATAAAACTGAAGAGTTTGTTTGTTTGTTTGTTTGTTTGAACGCGCTAATCTCTGGAACTACTAGTTAAAATTGAAAAATTATTTTTGAGTTGAATAGACCATTTATCGAGGAAGGCTTTAGGCTATATAACATCACGATGCAATTATTAGGAGCGAAGAAATAATGGAAAATGTGAAAAAAACGGGGAAAATTATTCATCCTTGAGGGCTTCCATTGCGTGCGCTGCAAAAACGGTTCAAGATACCAAAAATATATGTAAGAAAGAATTATTCCTCTTGAAATGATCTAAAAAAATGTCCACTACAGTATATTTCTATCTTTTAAGATTAAGTCACTAGAACCGTTTGGTAAACAAATTTGGTCGAAATTAATGCATTATTTGTTAAGAGTTGTATCAACGTAATAATATTAATCTTTATCCAAATAAATGTGTTGTTGATTAAGAGTATTTAGTTGTGAACAAAATGGTCTTTGACATCACTTAATTTCAATGAACATCTTAGAAGATATTACAAAACCTTATATAGCAAAACAACGTTTGCCGGATCAGCTAGTATTGCATAAATGAGGAACGTATGGATGTATTTGGAGACGGCTGCGTCCGTCGATTGGCAGTTCGGATAATACCCAGTTAACAGCAACACGCTTTTTATTTACATAGTCCTCGAACTCTATAGACACCGCCACACTTACAACCTAAACTGGTGACCCCGACGTGATGAAAACGTGGTGAAAGTTAAAAAGAAACATTTATATTTTATCTTAGTCAAAGTTCGCCCACAAGTGATAATAGAGTTTTATCGTTGGCTTCGTAATGTCCCACGCTGACCACGTGCGACCCGCAGCGAGTTTAGCGCGCTCCACGTGCAAGAATCTCGTTCCCCAGCAGTGGGTGGCGTCATTCTAATGGAACAAAAGTATTTAAGATCTCTGATTGTGCCTTTTAAATGGACGGGGCACGCATTTACCTGATACCTAAGACTGTAGGCAGAGGAAAAGGAACGCTGTTACCTCCAAATCAGTCGCATTCTCACGGATTGATGTTTTTATATTCTCACTACTTCATATTTTCATATACTATATTATTTAGATTAGAGGATAATCTATACTCATATATAAAATCACTTCCCGTCACTTATAACGTCGAGGCTTTGTTTTCTTGGGGAAAATCCTCATGGGATTATCTCGATCGCACATAGGAGCTGTGGCCAAAATTTACCGGACTTGTACCAGCTAAACACCCCAAGATAACTATTTCTAAGAATTAGATTTTTTTACACTGGCTCGACATAGTGATTACAGAGTACCTGATGGTAAGTACAGTGTAGTCCAAAAACGAAAGCGACTATCAAAGGATGAAAATCCATTGATAGTCTACATCGTCATGTCGGCCCACATATACCGCGACTGAAGGTCTCTAGGTATATGAGCTACTGGATATACACAAGCTGATCCCGAAACGCGACAAGCCGAAACTGGTCACTATGACGGGCTTTACACCCATGCACTGTGGTCGCGATCCAGACGGGCACCGACGCCCTACCACCTCGCCGCTGCTCGTATAGCACCACCCAGGAGTCACGCGTAGGGAAACTAGGGTAAAGCCTACGGACGCGAGCAGCTTCGACTCCCCAAATCGATTAGTTTACCCCTACTGGAATTTTAATCCAGGATTTTAGCATCGCAAGTAGGCCCACTGTAAACTGAGCTATCAGGCCGTCAAAACGTTTTCACCACACTGAAACTGTATAAAAATAAACAAACTCAGGAATTGTTAGAAGAATTCCGAAATGTTGACAATAAATTAAGGGCGTGTTAGTGGTGAGTAGTGTTCAACCGACAGTTTCGGTTTCGGTTAAAAAAACACATTCGGTTCCATTTAGATGTTACCTTAAGTTTCTTTTCGGCGTTTCTTCACAAAGTAGTCGCTTCGGAAATGCCAGTACATCACCGTCAGGTTCTTCCCCTGCCAAAGTCGAGGTCTGTACCCACAGGGGTGCATTTGCGTTGCCGCCTAACCCAACTCGCTGGGTGCGCATCTTAAATGCGCGCCTTCTTCACCCGGTAAAGTAAAAGCTCCTCCCGGCCAACATTATACAGTCTTGCCGAAAAAAAAAACACTTTTAATAAAACTTTCAAATATGTTAATGTTTCTAGCAAGCGTCAATCTAAGATTAATAATATCGAGGGGTGAAAGTCTATTTGGTTTAAGTGACATTTTTTGCTGATATAGTAATATATATTTTTGGAATCGGTAAAAAACGCTGTACCCGAAAATATATCCATTATTATATCAGCAAAAAATGTCGCTTAAACCAAATAACCTTTCACTCCTCGATATATCATCACGATATATCCTTTTTTGTCTTGTCTTGTCTTGTCTTCACAAACGTCGCCCAAGGCCGAAAAAAATGAAAACACTTTAAGATTGGTGATAAATAAATAAAACAACGATTTTTAAGCTTTTACATTTATGATATACGTATATTAATAAAAACAACGTGTAAAGATTATAAAAATGACTTCACAGCTTTTCAAAAGGTGATTTAGCCGAACACGCGGCCGAAGGTTCGGTCCGGCACTAGTGGCGGGACAAAAAATATCGTTTCCTAATTCAGTAGGAGGACGGTGTAAGTTATATGTCAATGCATCTGCCGTAGCATGTGGCCTCTATATCGTTTATGGGTTCCTTGCGCTACATTATCAGAAACATTCCTTCAATAGTACTTAAGTATAAAAACTATAGGTTTATTCCGTGACTATGTCTACAATGAGAGTTTTCTACGGTCCGTACTTTAGTAGCGAGTATTCTGAAGAATTATTTACCCCTTTTCCACCCTCTCCATTACTTATTTATTTATTTAATTGTAACTGGGAAGGCCATTTGATTATTGTGTAGCTTAGCGGCTTCCCTTTGGGGTTTGTAATTAGGGTTTTACTAAAATAACATTTTTATTCGTTCTTAGGTAATGTATTTTTTCATATATTCTTTGACATCTCAACTTTTTCACGAATGAAGCAAAATCACATTCTGTTATTTTTTAAATATAACATCTACGAGGTTGAGCCTCCACGTAGGTCGTTCGCGACAGTAACTACACAGCACATTATAAGAAAATTATATACAAAAATAGGAAACAAAATAAAAATCTAAAATGCCAATAACGTAGTTACACATACATATTAAATTTTGTTAAATGTTTGGGTCACTCCCCGTATCGTATAGTGAGTGTTGTGTAAGTGTTGAGGATGTGGGTGTATTTGTGTGCGTGTGTGTGTTCCAGTTCAGATTCATCTAACTGCAATCCAGAAATAATAGTCTTAATGACCTGATTACGGCTGAAGTGAAACATATCGATATCTATAAAATATTTATTGTACTGAGCGCAACATCTATAGATGACCGAGTTTTGGGCATAACAGTGCTTTGCAAGAGGCAAGGCGAATGAGCAAGAATTTCGAGTGACAGATTACATGACAGAAAGACGCGCGCGGGTTTACGGAAACACACGGTAACTCATGTCCCGGTTAGAACTAAGAAGTTCTCTAACTCTTACTGCAGCCGAGCCCTTTGGGCTATGGAATGCCCTTTTTTTTTTTTGTTATCCCATTGGAAATCCCTACGGACCGTCAGGGGAATTGGTGAAGGCCACTTCCCCCGGTGTGTCGGACCTGCCCCGACTAAAACCACCGGGGTGCCAGCACTGCCCTCTCTTCGCCTTCGCCGAGCCTGGGAATCCGAATACTTCCGACGGCTCGGCGGGCGTTGGCCTTTGGGCAGGCCTCCTCTCGTGGAGGGGGATTTAAACCCCTCGCCTCCTCTCTGTACTGGACGGGGACGCCCTCAACGTCACCCGCCCAGCCTGTGTCAGGAGGGGAGCTCGTCGCGCTGGGAGTCCTGCGCGCTATGGAATGCCCTTCCAACGAGCCTGTTTCCAGCGGCTTATGAATGGGGTCCTTTAAACGACTATCTACCACTATCTATCAGTAGGTGTTTATTAGTATTTGTTTACCGGGTAAGGTCTTCACAACTAAATCGGGAGGGGCCATGCTTAGCATCAAGTATAGCGTCACTGCCCTGCACTTTAAGCCGTGGTGGCTGCCGGCAGAATAGAATAGCATCCCCCTCTTCTTGCTGAGGTGTCGCAAAAGGCGACTAAGGTATCTCTTTAACACTGCAATTCAACCAGGTGTTCAGAGAAGGAAAACTCGACCAAACCTGCATCCCGCTCCCTCCCGATCGTACTGGTTCTCCTTTCCATCGGGCCTGAGGGAGCTCGGACGAGAGAGTGCTTTTCTGGCAGCGCGTCCAGTTATGCACTTAAATAGCTCCTGCGCAATTGACTGTTTCTGAAAACTGGACCTCGAATTTCTTAATCGGCGTTGAAACAGTCGCCGTGGCCGAAACCGGCTTGGATATCATCATCATCATAGCGTCACTGCGTCGTGTCAGGACTATAACGCGCTCTAGATAGCTCTAATAGTGCCTTAAAAGAAGTGTTTTTTTTTTATTTGGGAAAAATATTAATAGTACTTTCTCGGCAGCACATAAGGGGGAGTAGCAGTTGAGGTGTGCTGATCTCATACCGGCTAAAACCCCAGGGTGATTACTTGCATTCAGTGACGTGCATAGGGTTATTTGGACAGGGTAGGCAGAATTCGCGTAATTCAATTCAGTTCAAAGAGTTTATTCTCATTAAGATACAAAATCACTTACATGAGAACAATTTGTTTAAAAACTATCTGGAACAGTAAGATACTAAGAGCTCACTTGGCAAACACAGAACCGTATTTGTTAGTATTTATCTTTAATATATTGTAGTAATTTAGTAGTAGTTTTGTAGTTTTTGTAGTAGTTTTTTGAATATTATATTATGATGATAAATATTATATTGATTCCATAGGAAAGATAGATGACGTGAATATAGAATAGATATGAATATAAATGGTTCCTTTTTTTTGTTTAACTTTAAGTGATTTATTCCAGACTTATTTATTGTAAGGGCATGCAATGCTTTCATGCATCTATAGAATGAACGCTACTGCTTGCATTGTTGTACATTAATCACGACTTGATTCGAGTAATTTCCCCATCGGTAATTTTTTTGAGTTTGAGCTAGTAAATGATTGATTCTCAAAGTGGGCGGTAGACAGATTAACCGTTTGAGTGCGGTGAAGCGCCATTGCGCTTAGGAGCGCGACAGCGTTTATCCGCATTACAACGCAATTCTTTCCGCACATTAGCATATACATATACATAGCAAATGCGTTTAAAAATATATATATATATATATTTCCTCGGAACCACACTCAAAGGTTTCGTTTTAATGCCAAAATAGGCCTCTGAAAATATGAGCCCTTAATATTAATATTTAGGTCGTCCGCATCGCACTTTTCGATTTCCCATACAAATAACACAGGACAAAAGTTTTTGTTTCTTTTGACTTTTATAACTAATGAACGATATATCGTATTGCAATACCCATTCATAATTTTTGTAGAGAACTTAACGCTCTACAAAAAAGGTTTAACGATTGATGTTAATTTTCAACAACTAGAATTTTCAAATGTCGGGTAACTGTCAATGATAATTCGTTTTAAGTACCTTGTCCACATTTACTATAAAGCAGGAAATGAAGGTTAACAGTTTTCAGAAGTCTAATTTATATTTTGTAAAATTATTGTTTTGGTTTCAATTTTTCTAAAAACATAATATTTTGCCAAATCAGTCAATAAAACAGCTAAAGTGAGGGTAAGTTAACCTTCGATCTTGAATAACTTTTGACTGAGTTGATTTATCAAAAATTGACTTCAGACCTTTTTTGTAGAGCGTTAAATTATCTACAAAAATAATGACTGGGTATTGCAATACGATATATCGTTCATTAGTTATAGAAATCAAAAGAAAAAAAAACTTTTGTCCATGTTATTTGTATGAGAAAACGAAAAGTGCGATGCGGACAACCTAAATATTAATATTAAGGGCTCATATTATCAGAGGCCTATTTTGGCATTAAAACGAAACCTTTGAGCGTGGTTCCAAGGAAAAATATATATATTTTTTAAACGCCCCAACACATATATATAGTATATAAGAAAATTCGTCAGCACTCAAATGGTTAAAGGCACAATTCGTATACAGGCAGTCATTCTTCGGTCTCGCCGAGCCGTCGGAAGTATCCGGATTCCCAGGCTCGGCGAAAGCGAAGAGAGGGCAGTGCTGGCACCCCGGTGGTTTTAGTTGAGGCAGGTCCGACACACCGGGGGGAGTGTCCCTCACCACTCCCCCTAACGGCACGTATGGATATCCACCGGGTTACCAAAAAAAAAAGTCGTTCTTCGGTGCAAGCCAGCTACACCGCGCAGTCTACCTCGAATGCCCTTCCGTATAAATACATACACAGCGGTCCTTCGCAACTTTGCTTGGCTGTAGGCTGTGGCAACTCCACAGCAACTGCCAAGATCCGAATAGTATTTTAAGATCAAAAACCTAAGATATAGAGGGCCAAGTTGACGACATAAGTCGCGGGAGGAACGAGCTACGTGCACTGTGCCAATCGCGTCAGATCTCCGCTCAGTAAATATACGTGGCTTACGAGCGCATACGCACTGTATACAATCCGTGTAAATACGGATGTAGAAAACTCGGACCGAATTCGGATATCATTTTATGCATTGCCTCCGATCTCAAACCGTCAAAATACATTTCTAGGAATCCACACAATACGAGGACAACAAAACAATGAAAGAAATTAATCTATTTAGATACAAATAAGTACATAGTAAGGATATAAGTATTTATTAGGAGTACAAATACGATATCAATATTTAATATAGTTTAAATTTAATTGCAGTATTGTCCATTACTAGCAACTACTTTTACTATCTTTTCGGCAGCCTTCGGATTCCACATTTGAAGAACCCCTTATCTTTTAAGGCTATGCACGAATCAACCCAATTTTTGGTATCTTCATATGATGCTAATACGAAATTGTTATATTATGTTAGGGTTGTATTGTTCTTGAATGGGCGACCTAATTTTCAAGCCGGTTATCACCTACGAATTCTAACGTAATCCTCGTGCCACGCCATCTCTCTCAAAACGGTTGAAATTTATTTGTATATCTAATAGTAACATGGCTACTGCGGTCTGTCAATTATCTTATCCGAGTCAGAGAATAGCGGATGACGGATTTAGTGCGTAAGTTCACAAATAGTCTTGCAACTATTATAAAACATATTTTTACAAATTTTTCAAAGAACTATTATCAAAATTTGTTTTCTACGTAACGAAGTTTGGAGATTAATAAGCAAAACTACTTTTTCTATAATTAACAGGCGCACGCTTGACCTCAATCACACGTTCATGTTTTAGTCGGAGTAGAGCGATTATCCGAACTGGGTCAAGACCACAGCACACTATAAAGACCGTTGTAGTGTCTCGCATTGGCCTGTCTTATTTCGGGATCAGCTTGTATATCCAGTAACTCATATAGCCGGAGACCTTTGGTTGTGGTATATGTGGGCCGACATGACGGCGGAGACTCAATGGATTTTCGTCTTTTGATGGTCCCTTCCGTTTTTGGACTACATTGTACTTACCATCAGGTGCACAGAAGTCAATTTGTCGAGCCAGTGTAAAAAAATGGCGATTCGCTCTTCTCTTGAAAACCTTCCAAATCATAAGAACGTGGATGTAAGGTATTGGAAGCATATTTCAATTCTTAGTCGTTCGCATAATGATTGTAGAAGCGAATCTTTTCGTCTATTTGCATTCCATGTTGTCACTGACAGCCTGGGCTTTACTTTCCCGGAACCTTGCCTTTATTGGCTAACCTAGGAAATTCATATTGAAATCCTCTTTACATATGCCCGAATAAGGCAACTTTCCGTCTTGGTGACTGTCGCCACCAGTTTTCTTTCACCAAGCCAGGATCTTGGCGTTTGAGGTGAAACTAGTACAGGGAACTATAATCATTTTCGATCGACTGAATTCTATCACAAATCTCCTCAAAAAATACCCATATTTCCGATCGGATATAGTGCGTCAATACCCGAGTTGCGGGAGAAACGAGCTACGTGTAGCATTGGAATCGCGTTGAATCTCCGCTTTGTACGAACGCGGTTTACGGGTGTTTTTCCCTTTTGTTTCGATGTATCAACAGCAGCGTTCGGTATCGCGGGGTACGCCATAAATTTCCCCCGGCCGCATCTACGGGTCGTGATTTATCCCGCGCCAAATGCGCTCGCTTTTTTGGTGTCGGACATTTCGGGAGCGTCCGGCGATCGGAACGATACGTAGCGCGACAGTAGTTACGTTCGAAAATGCTTTTTTTGGACCTTTCGAAACGGAACAAAAAGCGGACAACTTTATTTTTTCGTCGATAAACGATAACCGCTGAGAATGTTTCCCAAATTGAATTTAATGGTACGGGGGCGTGAGATAGGCCGAAGTTAAGCGGAAGCGATCTCATTCCAAACCGATGTGCAATAGACAATTTTTCTTAACGTGCATATTTATTTGTTTTATTCATTAATACACTAATGATATATACACGTAAAAAAACATATATATATATATATATATATATATATATATATATAGAATCTAAGACAGCGTGGTATATCCTTATAGGCATATATAAAAACCACTAGACATCGTGTCGGATACCATCCGTATGTGGTGGACATTCATCATGCGAACGGCTAAGGAGTGGAATCCGCTTCCAGCGGCCATATTTCCGCGATCTTACGACCTGGGAGTCTTTAAGAGAAGAGTGAATAGGCATTTGCTAGGCGGACGCGGTTCATCATCGGACTCATCTTCACCTTCCAACAGGTGTGATTGAGGTCAAGCGTTCGCCTGTAAATTAATAAAAATAATTTAAGTTGCTTTGGGCTGTGGTGGTCTAGCGGGTAACTGACCCGATTCCGTACGTGGCAACGCAAGTGATCGTTGGTACAAATACATCTAAGTTATTTCGGATTACGGACGTATTTAGGCCCCACATGCTCACCGGTGAAGAAAAACATGTGAGGAAACATGCATGAGGTCTAATAGGAATGTCATGTGTATTAATGCTGTGAGATCCGCGAGTACCTGCGCTACTTAACGTTGGGTACGATATACAAAAGCAAGATGGATACATCCACTATTATATCTCTGCTCACCTTGGAGTAATTGTATAACTTATTGTAAGTCGGTAGTGTGAAAACATTTAATAAACAGTTAGCGCCGAACCATTGTTTCTCTTAGATGTTTCAACCCCGAAAGGTATAAAGCGTGACGATATATTATTTATTATAATTATAAGTTACTTTTGTAATAATCAAAAGGATTAAGACGCGTACAATTTCATCGATGACGGCTGAAACATTAGCAAGGAGCAATGACAAATGTCATTATCATTAACTTTATCATACAACATATTTTATTATCTATAATTAAATATTTTACTTCTATCCGTCTATGAAGACTATTTTTCTCAGGGACGCGCGATATTATCAATATGAAATTAATATCAAATACTAAGATTTGCTCTCTCTTGTATCTCAGGAAAATTATATATCTAGATGAAATGAAATGCAATGGACTGGAATGGTATGAAATGAAATGCAATGGACTGGAATGGAATGTAATGGAATGAAATGAAGTGAAATGAAATGAAATGAAATAAAATGTATTTATTTCGCCGTAACTTACAAAAAACTAATAGTTTCAATATAGTAACACAACCAGCATACAGAAACAAAAGAAAATACAAAATCATACAAACATGGCGAAAATGGGTCCTCCATCAGCTTAAAGCCACAGAGGAAGTCTGCAGCGCTGGTTTTCGTGAAGGGCCCCGTAGATCTTAGCTATCAAAAGATATGTCCGTTGTTCTTATAAATTTTGTCGGTTAATATTTTTTCACATTGACTCGATAAAGTGACTACAATCCACCTGATGGTAATTAGAGTGTAGTCCAAAATCGACAGCGACTATCAAAGGATGAAAGTCAATTGTCAACCCACATAAACCAGGACTGAAGGTCTCTAGGTATAAGAGTTACTGAATGTACACAAGCTGATCCCGAAACGCGACAGGCCAAAGTGAGTCACTATGACGGTCTTTACACTCGTGTACTGTGTTTAATTTCAACATTAATTCGTCGCCTGGAGACGATTGCAATACAAGAAGCGTTGATATCGCGTTGCCGACCAAATAGTATATTTACTTCAGGGCAGAGACGGGCAAAATGTAATCTGATTAACGATTACAAAATGTAGTCCTAATTTTAATTTTTTTGGTCTGTAATCACGATTAAATTCATTTAAAACATTAAGAAATCATAAATGTGTTTGCAATCTGAGATTCTGTAGTGTTTAAAACATAGATGAGCAAAATGCAGTCATATTAATGGTAAAAAACGTAAAATGTAATCGTAATCATTATAATTAATCAGATTACATTTTGCCCATCTAAGCTTCAGGGTATACAATTTTATAACTTTTATTCTTTGTAAAACAAATTTACAACTGTTCGCCAAGGGACGAAAATTCGTTGACACTCGTGATAGTTATGTCGGCCCGCATAAACAGCGATGGAAGATCTCTGAGTATACTGGATACACAGAATGTCGAAGCGAGTCATTATGACGGTCTTCACACCTGTATACCCTGGTTACGACTTAGTTCAGGCGATCCTCTTTACGTTCACATTTAATATTCCAACCAACTTTCACTCATTCTACAAAAAGTAAACAAAACTTATCTGTCGAACTTCTTTCATACAATCTTATTGCAATTTGTATTAAGTAAAGTGTGTTTGGTAAACTTATGACGAAGTTATTTCATAAACTCGTTCTATTTGTTGAGTCAAATAGGTTTGAGGTGTTTGAACTTTTTGCTTTTGAAACTTTTTTTGCTTTATTGTATTTATTTCCTTTATACAATTCGTTACTTTTCTATTATTGTTTTGTGTATGTTAGCTTGATTTTAATTTTCTGGTTACTTTACTGGCTTTATGTATCTTTTTTATGTATTTCTTATTGTTTGTATATTGCTATAAATTTCCCTGAATAAAATAAGCATTATCCGAATAGCTGGCCGAAAATTTTTAATATCTCTATCCGTAATCGAAGCCGAAATTAATTGTTTTGTAAATCAGTATCCGAAATCTTGTACTGCTATTCTGGCCGCGGGTACCCCTCGAGCAACAGTTAGAGTAGGATTCGAAGCTATACGACTGGCGGCTTGCGTAGTGCGGTAAGCGACCGCACTGCACAAGCCTCACGACACTTAAGTTATATTGCTTTAAATGCGACAAATATGCGCATAAGTTTTTTTTTACACTGGCACGACAAAGTGACTACAGAGTACCTGGTGGTAAGTACAGTGTAGTCCAAAAACGAAAGCGACTATCAAAGGACCAAAATCCATTGATAGTCTACATCGTCATGTCGGCCCACATATACCACGACTGAAGGTCTCTAGGTATGTGAGCTACTGGATATACACTAGCTGATCCCGAAACGCGACAAGCCGAAACTGGTCACTATGACGGGCTTCGCACCCATGTACAGTGGTCGCGATCCAGACGGGCACCGACGCCCTACCACCTAGCTGCTGCTCGTTTAGCACCACCCAGGAGTCACGTGTAGGGAATCTAGGGTAAAGCCTACGGACGCGAGCAGCTTCGACTTCCAAAAAAGTAGGACATCGGCGCTCTCGCTTAAAACAAAATAAAAAAAAATGTTGTTTATTTTTTTGTTTTTGTTTCTTTTTACAAATTAGATTAGAATATTTCTTTTTGTGTTACTCGTATTTTAATTTTTCTTTTCTGTTGTGCATGTAGTCTACACTTGTGAATATAGTCGCATTTATAATGTATCCTGTTCATATTTTATATAGTTTTATGTGTTAATGTAGACTTTGTAAGTGTACGTATCAATAAATAAATAAATGAAATAAAAATAGAATACGCATAAAAAAGTTTTCTAAGTCTTACCTCTGACCTCTTTGCCAGCAAGTTTGTTCCCTTCCACCTATGATATTAGGTCTTTGAAACAAAACGTGAAAAGTACTTACTTATCTTATGCAGGCAGAGATGGGCAAAATGTAATCTGATTAATGATAAACGATTACAAAATGTAGTCGTAATTTTAATTTTCTCGCTCTGTAATCATGATTAAATCCATTTAAAACATTAAGAAATGATAAATGTGTATACAATCTGAGATTTTGTAGTGTTTAAAACATAAAGGAGCATAATGCAGTCATATTAATGGTATAAAACGTAAAATGTAATCGTTAATAATTTTTATTAATCGGATTACATTTTGTCCATCTATGTATGCAGGTCGGCTTGATCACTGCGACTATATATTGGTTTTTATTTGCTGCCTGTGTAGTGTTTGTTCGTTTGACGAATTTGGCTTCCCAGGCTCGGGTGGAGCAAACGGACGGACACCCCGGGGGTTTTTAGTCAGTAAGAGTCTGACACACCGGGGTCGCTGCCCTCACAGCGTCCCTGATGGTCCTATGCAGGATTTCCCCCCCAGGATACAAAAAAAAAAGGAAAACCGACATCAGACACAGGACAACATTTGACTGACATACAAAGAATCGACCATCTGAAATGGAAATTAACTGGCTACATGCCTCGCTCTATCAAGGAAAAGTGGTTTAAGCAGGTAACGCTCTGGTACCCATGAAATGGCATTAGACACAGAGGAGTCAAATTACAAGTTGGGATTGGAAAGATGGGTTATCATCCCACCCCATCGGACGAGAAGACGATTTGAAACTGGCTCTTGGACTTTGTTTGGAAAGAGTTGTGGCTGACATAGCCCAGTGAAAGCAATTAGAGAGGACCTGTCTAAGCCAGACTTACGGCCTACTTAGTGATAGTCAGTTACCGCCATTTATGGGCAACTGCAACTAAAGAAGCGTTGATATTGCGTTGCCGATCTAGACTGACATTGTTCACTGTCTTCTTGAAAAATCCCGTCTCAAAGCTTTGAAATACTGTACCCAGTATCCCATTCTACAACTCCAAAGTGCGCGACAAGAATGTTCTTACGAACTTTTAAAAATAATCGTGATAGCCGCGCTATAGTTTTACACGCAACAATAGACGTGTATGTCACAACGCTTTGAAAACTCAGGCTTGTCGCTTCTCCGCCAAACAGAGCCGTTTTGCCTTGGCTTCTACTTCCAAGGTGTTGGCGTAGCAGTAGCTTTTAGCTTCTTGGCACGGAATTGACTGCTGATCTTAACTTTAGGCGGTCGATTGAAACTAAAGCAAAAACAGCTGCTCAGAAACTAAAGATTATTTTCAAGGTCAGGTGGCATTTCGCGCCGCCGCTACTTTTTAACCTCTATCAAGAACAAGTGCGGTTGTGTGTAGAGGATGACTTCCACCTATGCGATGACTCCGTTGAAGCCCATATGGTAATCTTTGACTCAAACGATCGCCGAGTTCTCTTTGCCGACGAGGCTCTTTCGTCGGGTTAAGCTACTCAGTTTGGAAGACCGATGTTGAGTGGCCTGCCTTTCGGTTCTCTGTAGACTATACTCTAAAGAGTATGCCGCTGGTTTACATAATTAAATTCCTCTTTCCCTCTTTTACCTTAAATTAACAATACGCCGTGCGGGTTTGCATCCATATGCGGTTGACGTTCCAGCTGCTCTCACGAGGCGACGCGCCTTCTCATTTTTGCTGCGAACCGCCAAGGACTGGAATTCGCACCCTGCGTCAGTTTTCCCAACATCTTACGACATGGAAATTTGTAAATGACGAGTGAATCGGTATTTGTTGGTTTGTTGGATTAGCGCGCTCCATCATCGATCTCAAAAACATACGCAAAACGCCTGACTGTATTTAAAGATAGTTACGGCGTACGTACATTCCAGCGCCGCAGTTGTCGCAAATGCAAAACGCAAGTCGCGTCACTTCGCAGCCCACCTTAACGAAGACGGACTAATGTGATATCCGTGTTAGTTAGTCGGGCAGTTGAACCGCTATCTACCGTAAGACACCTGTGTCAGGAGCAGCCGGCTCGGTGCCTTTATACTGATGCTTTATTTATTACTCGGTCCTCTCTCGAATTAAGAAATCCAGAATAACGACGCTTTTTTTGTGGGTGAAGAGTTACGACTTTACGAGCCCGCTCGGTGATTTCTCGAAGATTGATACTGTTTTTTGGTTTATTGATAGCTATGGGAGTTTTATGCCTTCGTTTACGGTTTTGTTCTTGCTATTTTTTTTGTCTTCAGTTGGGTGTAATTGTGTGGCTATAAACTCAGGTATCGTATAGCATGAGGCTGTTCGGCCGCGAACCATTGACCAATAAAAAATATAGACACAACCCTGCGCAACAATTCCAATGAAATAAATGAAGGTAAATAAAAAAAGTGTCAGTCGTAATGCAGAAGGGAGAACATTTTATCTTCGCAAACATTATTTTTGAATTGTTAGGAAATGTTTTATTAGCATTCAATTAAATTAATACTCCTTATTTAATACTAGCTGTCCCGGCAGACCTTGTTCTGCCCTATTTTTCTAAAACAAAGTCATATTGTTTTTTTTTAATGTTAATAGCTTCCCCGACAGATTTTTTTGAAAATTGTTTGAAAGAACCTGGCCTTAATGCTATATGTATAAAAATTGACAAATATTGACATTAATATTTATACGTCACTCAATTGTTTTGCCTTCCCGGAACCCGTCCACTGACATTTAAACTTTATGGTATGGTGTTAAAGTTCAAATTGACTTTAAAATATTATTACGAATTTTTTGTATGAGAATATAGAAAAGTGTTGTTTTTAGACTTTTTCGGACAATTTTTTTAATTTTTCTCTCCGTAATAACCTTCCCCATACTTCAACAAATACAACAAAAAAGAATCGGTTTAGTCGTTCTCGAGTTTCGCGCTTATCAAGACATAGCTGATCCGGCAAACGTAGTTTTGCTATATAAGTTATTGTAATATCTTCTATGATGTTCATTGAAATTAAGTGATGTCAAAGACAATTTTGTTCATAATTAAATACTCTTAATCAACAAAACATTTATTTGGATAAAGATTAATATTATTACGTTGATACAACTCTTAATGCATTAATTTCGACCAAATTCGATTACCATAAAAACGGTTCTACCGGTTCGGTTTAACCGAACACAACCGAACACAACCGAACACATCCCAACACAACCGAACACATCCGAACACAACCGAACACAGCCGAACACAACCGAACACAGCCGAACACAACCGAATAGAACCAAACACAACCGAACACAACCGAACACAACCGAACACAACCGAACACAACCGAACACAACCGAACACAACCGAACACAACCGAACACAACCGAACACAACCGAACACAACCGAACACAACCGAACACAACCGAACACAACCGAACACAACCGAACACTACCGAACACAACCGAACACAACCGAACACAACCGAACACAACCGAACACAACCGAACACAACCGAACATAACCGAACACAACCGAACACAACCGAACACAACAGAACACAACCGAACACAACCGAACACAACCGAACACAACAGAACACAACCGAACACAACCGAACACAACCGAACACAACCAAATACAACCGAACACAACCGAACACAACCGAACACAACCGAACACAACCGAACACAACACAACCGAAAACAACCGAACACAACCAAACACAACCGAACACAACACAACACAATACAACAGAACACAACCGAACCTAACCTAACCTAACCGAACACAATCGAACACAACACAACCGAACACAACACAACACAACCCAACCGAACTTAACCGAACACAACCGAACACAACCGAACACAACCGAACACAACCGAACACAACCGAACACTACCGAACACAACCGAACACAACCGAACACAACCGAACACAACCGAACACAACCGAACACAACCGAACACAACCGAACATAACCGAACACAACCGAACACAACCGAACACAACAGAACACAACCGAACACAACCGAACACAACCGAACACAACCGAACACAACCGAACACAACCGAACACAACCGAACACAACCAAATACAACCGAACACAACCGAACACAACCGAACACAACCGAACACAACCGAACACAACCGAACACAACCGAACACAACACAACACAACACAACACAACCGAAAACAACCGAACACAACCAAACACAACCGAACACAACACAACACAATACAACCGAACACAACCGAACCTAACCTAACCTAACCGAACACAATCGAACACAACACAACCGAACACAACACAACACAACCGAACACAACACAACACAACCGAACCTAACCGAACACAACCGAACACAACCGAACACAACCGAACACAACACAACACAACACAACACAACCGAACACAACCGAACACAACCGAACACAACCGAACACAACCGAACACAACACAACACAATACAACCGAACACAACCGAACCTAACCTAACCTAACCGAACACAATCGAACACAACACAACCGAACACAACACAACACAACCGAACACAACCGAACACAACACAACACAACCGAATCCTAACCGAACAAACCGAACACAACCGAAGACAACCGAACAGAACCAAACACAACCGAACACAACCGAACACAACTGAACATAATCGAACATAATCGAACACAATCGAATATAATCGAACACAACCGAACACAACACAACACAACCGAACACAACCGAACACAACCGAACACAACCGAACACAACTGAACACAACCGAACACAACCGAACACAACCGAACACAACCGAACACAACCAAACCTAACCGAACACAACCGAACAGAACCGAACACAACCGAACACAACAGAACACAACCGAACACAACCGAACACAACACAACACAACACAACACAACACAACCGAACACAACACAAAAAAGTGTTAAAGTTCAAATTGACTTTAAAATATTATTACGAATTTTTTGTATGAGAATATAGAAAAGTGTTGTTTTTAGAATTTTTCAGACAATTTTTTTAATTTTTCTCTCCGTAATAACCTTCCCCATACTTCAACAAACACAACAAAAAAGAAATCAGTCAAATCGGTTTAGTCGTTCTCGAGTTTCGCGCTTATCAAGATATAGCTGATCCGGCAAACGTAGTTTTGCTATATAAGTTATTGTAATATCTTCTATGATGTTCATTGAAATTAAGTGATGTCAAAGACAATTTTGTTCATAATTAAATACTCTTAATCAACAAAACATTTATTTGGATAAAGATTAATATTATTACGTTGATACAACTCTTAACAAATAATGCATTAATTTCAACCAAATTTCATTACCATAAAAACGGTTCTAGTAAGTTAATATTAAAAAATACACATATACTGTCTGGGACATTTTTTTAGATCATTTCAAGAGCAATAATTCTTTCATACATATATTTTTGGTATCTTGTACCGTTTTCGCAGCGCACGCAATGGAAGCCTTCAAGGATGAATAATTTTCCCCGTTTTTTTCACATTTTCCATTATTTCTTCGCTCCTAATAGTTGCATCGTGATGTTTTATAGCCTAAAGCCTTCCTCGATAAATAGTCTATTTAACACAAAAAGAATTTTTCAATTCGAACCAGTAGTTCCTGAGATTAGCGCGTTCAAACAAACAAACAAACAAACAAACAAACAAACAAACAAACAAACTCTTCAGCTTTATAATATTAGTATAGATAACTCTCTTATATTAGGTCCTTACATATGAAATTGGCGTTTTTCGTACTGGCAACTTTAATCACAAATTTCTCCTCTTTGGTAAGGAATTCCAAATTCAAATTTGTACAGCTATAGACTCATGTATTTGTGCTTCGATGATCGTCATTCATTTGTTTTTTTCTTCTGTTTTTTTCTGTTTGGGTCACTCATTTTACAAAATGGAAAACTTAAAATATCGCATTATTTACGAGTACGAGTTCCGCCGTGGCACTAGTGCTGCGGAAATAACTCGAAGGGTGAATGATGTGTATGGCGGTCGTGTTGCAAAAGAAAACACAGTTCGTTTTTGGTTCCAACGTTTTCGTTCTGGAAATTTCGACCTGCAGAACAAGCCCCGTGGACGGCCTGAGACTCAAGTTGATAATGAAGAGTTGAAGGCTATTGTGGAATCGGATCCATCGCAAACCACGTCCGAGTTAGCTGCAGGCTGCGATGTTAGTAATAAAACTGTTTTAATTCACTTGAAGCAAATTGGGAAGATTAAAAAGCTTGAAAGGTGGGTACCTCACGAATTGACTGAAGCAAACCGGCAAACGCGCGTCGACTGCTGCGTTACATTACTAAACCGGCACAATAATGAAGGTATTTTAAACCGAATCTTTACCTGTGATGAAAAATGGGTTCTTTACGATAATCGGAAGCGCTCAGCGCAATGGTTGGATCCTGGCCAGCCAGCCAAATCCTGCCCCAAGCGAAAATTAACCCCAAAAAAGTTACTTGTAAGCGTTTGGTGGACTAGTGCCGGTATTATTCATTACAGTTTTCTCAAATCTGGCCAGACTATTACGGCTGATGTCTATTGTCAGCAATTGCAAACCATGATGATAAAGCTAGCGGCTAAACAACCTAGGCTGGTCAATCGCTCCACGCCACTGCTGCTTCACGACAACGCTAGACCACACACTGCGCAACAGACGGCTACTAAATTAGAAGACCTTCAATTGGAAAGTCTAAGACATCCTCCGTACTCCCCGGACCTTGCTCCAACAGATTACCATTTTTTTCGAAATTTGGATAACTTCTTGCAAGGGAAAAAATTCAACTCCGATGGGGCAGTCCAAATCGCCTTTACATACAAAACGCCAATTTCATATGTAAGGACCTAATATATCTGTATATACCTGGGCGCAATAGTCAAGTGAGATTCAATTTTTTTGACCTTATCCCAATTCTATTTGAGTTTTTTTTTTACACTGGCTCGACATAGTGACTACAGAGAACCTGATGGTAAGTACAGTGTAGTCCAAAAACGAAAGCGACTATCAAAGGATGAAAATCCATTGATAGTCTACATCGTCATGTCGGCCCACATATACCACGACTGAAGGTCTCTAGGTATATGGGCTACTGGATATACACAAGCTGATCCCGAAACGCGACAAGCCGAAACTGGTCACTATGACGGCTTTGCACCCGTGTACTGGTCGCGATCCAGACGGGCCACGACGCCCTACCACCTCGCTGCTGCTCGTTTAGCACCACCCAGGAGTCACGTGTAGGGAAACTAGGGTAAAGCCTACGGACGCGAGCAACTTCGACTCCCAGGTAATAGGACGTTTGCGCGAACTGGATCGTGCCCACAGTACACTAGTGTGAAGACTGTCATTTTGCCTCGCTTTGGCCTGTCGCGTTTCGGGATCAGCTTTCTACTGTCAGATATCATATGATGATGATGATGATGTCCTAGCCGGATTCGGCCACGGCGACTGTTTCAACACCGGTTAAGAAATTCGAGGTCCAGTTTTCGGAAACAGTCAATTGCGCAGGAGATATTTAAGTGCATAACTGGACGCGCTGCCAGAAAAACACTCTCTCGTCCGAGCTCCCTCAGGCCCGATGGAAAGGAGAACCAGTACGATCGGGAGGGAGCGGGATACAGGTTTGGTCGAGCTTTCCTTCTCTGAACACCTGGTTGAATTGCGGTGTTAAAGAGATACCTTAGTCGCCTTTTACGACACCTCAGCAAGAAGAGGGGGGTGCTATTCTATTCTGCCGGAAGCCACCACGGCTTCAGATACCATATACCATATACCTAGAGACCTGAAGTCATGGTACGAGGATACGAGAGTCAACAGGACGACGGAGACTGCTAAAGAAAAGATTAAAGTTTTTGTTCTTTTAAATCAAGCTTGGCAATCAGCAAGCTGCTGGTCACGTTGGAACAATATATAAGCGCAAAGTGGATACATCTACTAATTTATTATATTTCTGCATCTCCCGAAAGGTATATAGCGTGATGAAATGTTATTATTAGTTAAGAACATTAACCAAATAGGTTTGCAATTAGAGCAAATTTTTGACCTATGAAATGCATAAGCTCGTCTCGTGTTCTAAGTATATTTGAAGCATAGATGAGCAAAATGTAATTAGATTCATGGAAAACGATTACATTTTGCGTTCTGCTTCATTAATATAATTACATTTTGTTCATCTATGTTTTAAATACTAAGGAATCCTCAATTGTATACAATTTTATGAGTCTATAATGCTTAGAAGGATTTTAACCATGATTACAAATTAACGAAATTAATATTACAATTACATTTTGTAATCGTTAATCATTAATCTGATTACATTTTACACATCTCTGTTCTGATTATAAAAAAATATATTATATATAACTACATAAATTATTAAGTTTAAAAAAATATTTATAGTTATTATAAAAAATCTGGGGTACGGATATAAAACTTAGCTTTTTGGTATGAAAATATTCTACGCTATTTTTGTTTTTCTTACAAATACATACCTTTGAATTATTTTTTAATCATTTAGTGTCTGTGGTGACCTAGTGAATAAAAGACACACACAGTAATACACACATCTCTGGGTTTTTCCATTAATTAATGTATGGACTTTGGCAGCACATGCTCACCGGTAAAGAAAAACTTCGTGAGAAAACCCGCATGACATCTAATAGAATTGTCACGTGTAAGTGGTTAGAACGGTAATCAGCTGCCCTATTGGTCACATTGAGCACGACATATAAACGCAAAGTGGATACAGACACTAATTTTCCTCTGCTCACACCGTATTTCTGTTTACTAAAATCTTTATTGTTTTTGTTTACTTTTGGTGCTGTGTGTGGCGTGGGTGTGCCTTCACCGGTTGATGCATTCCAATTTTTTTTTTGTTAATGATTATCATTTTAATATTTTTTATAATGCATCGGCCCCTGGCTGCACTATAAATTATATTTATGACCGGTGGTCGTGGGTGTGTTGGTAGAAAGACACGGATTTTGGCGTTTTACTGTGTATTTGCACTTTAAGGCACACCGAACTGCGACGCACACGTACGTACTCTAACCTTCGATCTCGGTAGTCGACTGCTTTAGTTAGAGCATCCCTTGCGCGCGCGCATTCCTTACCCCGCGCGTTCCGTAACACCCTAACGACCTTTAGGGCGTTTAACATAAACACGTGTCGGGCGGCGTCTACATGCTATATATAATTATTCTTTTACGAAAATTGTGAATCGACTGATATAGATTAATATTTACCGAGACTCAAAAAACTCTCGCGGTCTGCCGTTCGACTCTAGCCATCGGGAATGGATAAAATAGCTCGATCACTTCCAGAGTATTATAAGTTGTAAACATATTACAATACAATAACGCCCAGATTATTATTTTCGTTGAGATGATGTTATCAATTTACGACAAGTATAAAAGACGTGCCTACATTAAAGCGGCTTGCTCGTAAAATGCTTGACCCGGCCACAGGGTGCCTGACAAATAGTGATGTGATACCTTATCGATGGAGACGAGATGTCGATCTACCATTTTAATCGACTTTAAAAAGGATGAGGTTTTGTTTTCGACTGTATGTATTTTTCTATGCATGTTCAGCCATAACTACTCCGCTTAATGACCGATTTGGTTAATTCTTTTTTAAGCTATTTGCTTGCTCTGTAAGCTTTTTAAGCTTTTTTAGGCATATATTGATGTCGGTCCCGTTTTAATATTTATTTTTATATAGGGCACCAATAGTAAAAATAATAATAAAAGAAATCAAATTTCACATCAAAAACCAAACAATGTATAAATTAACGATAAAACAAAGAAAGGAACAGAATATGCGCATAAAATAACTAGAGATACAAGAATAACAATAAAACTATAGTAAATCAAAATGAAAACAAATATTAACACTCAAGTTCACATTTAGAGGGCTCTCAGTGCTTCCAATGTCGTTATTTTAAATTTCGGTAAGGAGTCTCCAAATATATATTTCGAGGGACGATACTACATTGCTAAACAAGCGGGTAGGTCTGTTTACCGGGGAATTAATCACTATATTCGTTCTGACAGCAGGTGTGCGTAGAAGATCTATAGTGTACTTACGTGGGGTTAAAAAGAATATGGTACAGCTCTGATGAAGGTCTTTGGAGATATGGTCTAGAATTCTTGAGTTAATAACAGCAATACATATCGTTTTTCCTTTATATCTCCATCGGGTGTAGACCGAAAGAGTCAGGGAACGAACAACTTCCTTGGACATTTGGCGGCCAAGACACAGTCGTCGGAGGGACGCGTTCACCCATAATGAACGCAAAGATCTGTCCAACGACCATCTTTTTTTTTATTACATACAGGCTTGCGCTTGACCTCAATCTCACCTGCTGGAAAGTGATGATGAGGCCGACGATGGTCGCGCTCACCCTGCAAATACCGATTCACTCGACGTTTGAGATTCCCATGTCATAAGACGCCGGAAACACCGACGCAGGAAGCGAGTTCCACTCCTTCGCGGTTCGCAGCAAAAAGGAGGAGGCAAATCGCTCCGTGCGAACAGCAGGAATGTCAACCACAAAAGGATGCAAACCAGCACGGCGTCTCGTCAATTTATGGTAGAAGGGGGAGAGAGGAACTAAATCATACAACTCAGCCGCACACTCTCCAGAGTATAGCCTATAGAAAACCGAAAGGCAAGCCACTTTACGCCGGTGTTCCAAACTGAGTAGTTTACGCGACGGCGCGTATCTTGCCGGCTATTGAATCTCGTCGCATAATAGCATTTATGACAGTTCATATATGATGATGATGATGTCCCAGCCGGTTTCGGCAACGGCGACTGTTTCAACACCGGTTAAGAAATTCGAGGTCCAGTTTTCGGAAACAGTCAATTGCGCAGGAGATATTTAAGTGCATAACTGGACGCGCAGCCAGAAAAGTACTCTCTCGTCCGAACTCCCTCAGGCCCGATGGAATGGAGAACCAGTACGATCGGGAGGGAGCGGGATTCAGGTTTGGTCGAGTTTTCCTTCTCTAAACACCTGGTTGAATTGCGGTGTTCAAGAGATACCTTAGTCGCCTTTTACGACACCTCAGCAAGAAGAGGGGGGTGCTATTCTATTCTGCCGGCAGCCACCACGGCTAACACACAGTTCATATATACTGCATCCACGATATTAATATTATCACTTCTTATGTACTGTCATCAGAATCTTAATACCTTCGGTTGCAAGCCCTGTGCAGCATCCACGAGTATATATGTAAATGGAGTATTGGCAGATCAGAGCGCAATAATAAGAAAAATACGAGTACACTATTATAACTAAATTGCTAAACTAAATTGCTAAAAAAGGGATATTATTTCATTAATGACTTTTTTTTATACACTGACTCGCCATAATGACTACAGAGTACCTGATGGTAAGTACAGTGTAGTCCAAAAACGAAAGCGACTATCAAAGGATGAAAATCCATTGATAGTCTACATCGTTATGTCGGCCCACATACACCGCGACTGAAGGTCTCTAGGTATATGCGCTACTGGATATACACAAGCTGATCCCGAAACGCGACAAGCCGAAACTGGTCACTATGACGGGATTTACACCCATGCACTGTGGTCGCGATCCAGACGGGCACCGACGCCCTACCACCTCGCTGCTGCTCGTTCAGGACCACCCAGGAGTCACGTGTAGGGAAACTAGCGGCGCGAGCAGCTTCGACTCCCAAAATGACTGTATGAATGATAAAAGTGCGTGGTCTTAATATAAGCAATCGTTCTCGCGGGACATTCAATCCTTTGTATATTATACCTGTTATTGTACCTCATTATGTTAAAAGGAGCAACTACCAGCTCTTGCCGGCTCTTCTCGGTAGATTCTGCTTTTCGAACCGGTGGTAGATTTTCTTTGTTTTTTTTTTTTGACGATTCAAAAGTGCTTGGAAGTAGGGCTTTTTGAATAAAGTTATATTTTATTTCATTTTATTTCACGAATGTACCAAGGGCCTATGCAGATTGATTTTACAGGTTTGTAGCTAATAAAAATGTAAATAACTACCCGTAATATGTCTCTAACAAATTATAAAGAAACATAAAAGAACAAATGAGAATTGATCTGTAAAGCGTGTGGACACCGTAGAGCGTAAACAGGTCGTTTTCACTTCGTACTTTATCCTGGCTTAGGACAGGCAAAATACCTTTTCAGTAATTAATTGTTATTCATTCCTTTCTGTGTGTAATTATCCCAAGATATGATGACCATAATTAGCTTTATTTTAATATAAATGTTAAGTTATCACGATTTTTACGTATTTTGAATTAGAATCGAATGCTAAAAATCCTTCCTGAATCCCTTGTCTATAAAATCATCCTGTATACCTACCTCTTTTAGACCTGCGCAGCCACATGAGTATGGACACAAGTTTCACCCAACCCTAGCATCCTCCTGTGATCTAAGTGCATATAGAAATTCATCACATGCGTGCACTTTTATGATAAAAATAATTTAATAATTGAAGTAACTTTTAATTAACTAAGTAATTTTTTTGCACTGAGAACGGCAATCAGCTGCACGATATTGGTCATGTTGAGCATGACATATAAGCGTGAATTGGATACAGCAACTAATGTATCTCTGCTTACCCCAATAAGGATATAGCGTGATGAAATATTATTAATGTTATAACTTTTAATTACTGTAGTTATACGGGACCATCGTTAGTCAACAAATACAAACCTTTTCTTTTGTGTAACGCACATATTGGTGACCGGACTTATGGTGGTTCAGCCAAAACAATCTTTTAATGTTATAAAATTTATTTATAAATAAATATCAAATATTTCATATTTTTGTATAAAGATATTGAAAACAAATATGTACAATACATTTAGTTATTTAAATGTCTCTGGTTACTCTGATATTGCATGATAACATACAGCAATATATAAATAATTAAAAAAAAAACACACACACACAAATAAAGATACACAACCCGGCAAAGCTTCCGCTAAAAATACAAAACTAAAATCAAGCTAAGGGACATAAAACAATACGATAAAACTAGCTAATTTTATAAAGAAAACAAATACAATAAAGAAAAAAAGAAACATTTTTTTCTCAATTTATTAGTATTAAAGAAGACATGATGTCAATAACAGATACGAAGCGGAATATCGGTCTAGGTCAACATGGATGCAATAAAAATTATTATTAATTACACACGGCACTACTATATTAATTCAACAGGCTATAATATGCATATTAATTACTAAGCATTTCTTTGACAAATTTATTATTTTTAAAATGGAAACGAAATATTAAACGCGGAGAGTAATGGTCTTCCCTAAGCATAAACATTTTATATTTCGTCGTCATCTCATGTCCGTTGGATACTCATCGACGCGATATAACTCTACCTTTTTAAGTAGTAATAACATCTGAAATACGACCGGTGAATGAAAGGATAGTGTTGCCAACTAAGGTATCTTACCCCTAAATTTAGGAATTACTGTCGCATCTCCAGTACGATTCTGCCTAGTATTTATTTAACGCCTTGGATAGATTGCTGCGGAAGGCTGTCCGCATTGTAAATGATTCAAACGTCATCAAAGCATCTTGAAATGCTCCAGTTGTGCTGAGATATAGCCTCACTTAACGTTCTCTGCTATCTGTATCACGACGATTGTTCTGAAGAGTCATTTAACCTTGCTCCCCCTCTCCCTTCCATAAATAATCTCATGCGCGGGTTTACAGAGTCACAACCACACGGTAACTCACATCCCGGGGCTAGGACTAAGAAGTTCTCTAACCTTTACTTTTGGCGAGTCATTAACCTTTAAAATGATCTTCTGGTGAGCGTGCTTCCGCCGTCCTAGGTTATGGAGTATTTCTAACGAAGCGTGGAGAGTTATTTGTACAAGTCGGCAGGCTCGCTGCAGCTACTAATAGATTTTTCTTTACTGTTGATAGTTCCCGTCGTTATGTGGACTCCACCGTACTTACCATGAAGCGTGATGTGGCCACTGTGCTGAGTTAGAAAAAAAAAAGAGTATCAAACGTGAAATGTGGTACTATACAATATTTAATTATTAAATTGGACTTCATGCGGAAACGCGAATGTTTGTAAGTTCAAATCCGGAAATGTACCTCCACTCAAGACCTCACCTGCTCTAATGATCATCGGTTCTTAGTCATATAAGGCCTGTCCATTGTCACGTCAGTTTGCTAATGCGGAGAGCTTTGTCGATAACTTTGGTGAACTTTGTAATACCGTAGATGATGATAATACCTCGTAGTGAATACATACATATATATATATATATATATTTGGCGGCGCCGACGACGACGATTAAGGATAGGTCCGTCAACTGTTGTTTAAATAACGCAGTTTCACTCCGACGCAGCCTTGAGTTTCTTTCGGCGTTTCTTCTCAAGGCAGTCGCTTCTGAAACGCTGGTAGATCACCGTTAGGTTCGTTTATCAACTGGCCGGCCGCCCAAGTCGAGGTCCGTACCCACAGGGGTGCGCTTGCGTAGCCTCCCAACCCATAAATTTCGCTGGCTCAGCGCCCTCTGCGTTCGCCCACCAAGCCCGGTTATGTTGTGAAGGTCTTTCCCAGGCCACCAAAATAGGACACGCCGAAAAAAAAAAACATATATTTATCGTCTTATATTTAGGTTGACTGCATTTTTTAACCCAAAAAATATTGAATAACCTATATACTTTTAAAAACATATTACTATTAATTTGACATGTATCTAATTTTATAACATGAATAATAGGAAATTACACATTTCTCGGCACAGTAATCACACTGTATCTAATGATAAGTCCAATGCAGGTAAATTAATATAAAAAATAAATATAAATCAGGGGAAGTTTTCAATGAAGTGACAACACTGAGCGGCGTACGTCGCCTGGTCGCGTTACAAAAGCTAGGGCTGCGCGCGCCCGGTAGCGACCCCCGCTGCTTTGATATACGACACGACACGTAGCGCCGAGTGACATATTCATACATCATCTCCTCAAACGATTTCGTACGCCGGCATTACCTAAGACCATCATTATCTTTGTACATTATTAAAGCCGTATTTAACTATTTCCCTTTGATTATTTAATGATGGTGCACGTGTTTCCTCATTATTAAGTTATTTGTAACTCCTTTTTGTCATTCCCTAGAAAAATAATTTTACAAAAATGTTGATAAAGAGATTATTATTTCCTCAACGATCTTATGGTTAACTACTTCATTGATTTTCATTGGTTCATTCATTGCCATGACTGAAGTGTGTAGGTTTTTCATACAGAACAGTTAATTAAATTCTGTCTATTGAATGATATTTAAAAGGAGCGGCTATTGGAATTTCATCCCGGAAATTCTCAGTAAATTCTGCTTTTCAAAGCAATGGGGAATTCCATTTCTAGGCAATTTAAATACAAATAGTGTAAACCTATTTAAATAAAGTCACTTTAAATTTTTCTTCATCCTTTCCAGAACCGTATTAATGACATATTTAACAAAATATTATATGTACTTATTAAAATCATCAACATTGTATCGTACTGATCAAAAAGTGACCTGATCTCAAACACAAGGTTCCATTACTAAGCTATCTTGAGTTTTTTGTCAATTCCGGATTTGTTGTTCAAGCAAATCTAATTTTACGAGAATTGTAAAACTACTTTTAGTTCTTCAAACCATAAATGTTAACCATCTTATTCCTTAACAATGAGTTTTATAACCTTATTCTTCCTTTCATAATAGGACTACGTGTACGAGATTACGGAGTGCCCCCTCAACAATAACTCATATATCTGGGTAGAATAAGAAATTCCCTAACTCTTACATCTACCGAGATGGAGAGTTTTGAAAGTCTCCTTTTAAATATATAGCCTCCTTCCTATGTTTATATTGTGTTCGATAAATCAAGCATGAGGAGATATTTGTGCTGGCTGGCATGACCTCTGAGATTATCGCTTGTTTATTCTTGGCGCTTGATAATCGGATCGATTTTTCCCATATTCGTCGTTAAGTATGATGTAATCAGTATGCGAAGTTAGAATAAAATAACTTAGAGATCACGTAATTAATATATTTTGCGTCCTTTAGGAATCAAATTTTTAATCTATAGCGTAAAAGCCTATCACTGAGCCACTGTACGAAATGAGCTTCCAATTGAATATTTATTCAAGAATCCAATAGAAGTATTCGAAAATAAATTTTGTAAATATAAAATGCAACTAGAAAATATTTTCAATAAACTTCTGTTATTTGTTGTGATTTATTTGTGATTTATATTCAATTCGTTCTGTCCAGGAAAGTTAGTGGGCAGTACCGACAATATGCATAATACGAGGAAAGGGAATCTCGATATTCCGGTGTTGGAATTTTACGCAAATATTTTCAAACGAGTGAATGCTATTTTTATATTTTTACTGGCTGACCCGGCGAATATTGAACCGTCTAGCAGTCAATAAATGTCATTTTGACTTTTATCTAAACCTACTCCCTTCTTCTTTTCCAAATAAATTAAAGAACCAAGAATGAAAAAACTGCAATTTGTAATTATAGCAAAAAAATCATTTATCCGTATCAATTTGCAGCCCCTATTTCAACCATTTCTGTTTTTTTTAAATTTATAATATTATTAGTAGTATAAAAGATTCGCATGGTCACTTAGATGCCTGTTTTAACGTTTACCAAAAAAACATCACAGCAGGCACCGGACGAGGCCCTATCGTATAGGAAATCTCATTTTTTGTGTCCCACCAGAACATAAATGGTGCGTAGGATTTATGAGATCGCAATGTTCTTTTTATAAGTCAACTGTATGTTTTTTCGTATTTTTTCACCGGTGCCGCGTTATCTCGGTACATTTTGTGTCTCAATCTATTAATAATGTCTTCTTTTAATGGACGCGACATTTTGTGTTCCCCGATGTTATTTGTCGATAAGGTTGTGACGCGACGGAACGTCACTAGACGGCCATCGGTGATCACTATTTATTTACACTGACGTTTTTATTTATTTATTAAATTAAAAACATTTTAATAAAACTCGTTATTACTACTTAATAATGTTTTGATTCTTTTGTTTGGAATTGAATTAATTCTGAGAAATATATGTTAAAGTAATAATTTATCGTCACGCTATAAGCTTTTTGCGCTGTGCAGAGATATATTAACATCTGTAATCACTTTGCGCTTATATGTCGTGCCCAATGTGACCAGTAGCGCAACTTATTGCAGCTCTCAGGACACTTACACATGACATTCTTATATAGTACTAGCTGATCCGGCAAACGTTCTTTTGCTATATAAGTTATTGTAATATCTTCTAAGATGTTCATTGAAATTAAGTGATGTCAAAGACAATTTTGTTCACAATTAAATACTCTTAATCAACAACACATTTATTTGGATAAAGATTAATATTATTACGTTGATACAACTCTTAACAAATAATGCATTAATTTCGACCAAATTTGATTACCATAAAAACGATTCTAGTAAGTTAATCTTAAAAGATAGATATATACTGTCGTGGACAT
Source organism: Automeris io (assembly GCA_036320925.1). Lineage (NCBI taxonomy): Eukaryota > Metazoa > Arthropoda > Insecta > Lepidoptera > Saturniidae > Automeris > Automeris io. Next base: position 657,196 of record JAUDJH010000036.1, read on the forward strand.
TTTTTTAGATCATTTTAAGAGGAATAACTCTGTCATACATATATTTTTGGTATCTTGAACCGTTTTCGCAGCGCACGCAATGGAAGCACTCAAGGATGAATAATTTTCCCCGTTTTTTTCACATTTTCCATTATTTCTTCGCTCCTAATAGTTGCGTCGTGATGTTATATAGCCTAAAGCCTTCCTCAATAAATAGTTTATTAAACACAAAAATAATTTTTCAATTCGAACCAGTAGTTCCAGAGATTAGCGCGTTCAAACAAACAAACAAACTCTTCAGCTTTATAATATTAGTATAGATTATGCGGGTTTCCTCACGATGCTATCCTTCACAGGTGAGCATGTGTTGCTTAAATTCGTGCTTAATCTGGAAAAACCTAGATGTATGTGCCAGGATTTGAACCCAAGATCATACATATTGCCGCCCTTGGTTAGCGGCCTTTAGTGCACTTTTTTTTATTTGGGGAAAATCCTCATAGGACCGTCTCAGCCGCACAAAGGTATGTTAGCCGAGGTATACCGACTAAAAACCTCGAGATTCGATTGAGCTAAAAGTGTTTTTCGAAAATTTACAACTGACATTATGACAAAAAATTGTGTAAAGTTTTTAGATAGATTAGATTTGATAGATTGATTGATAGATAGATTATATTACATTAGATAGAGATAGAGATTACAAAATGTAGTCGTAATTTTAATTTTTTTGCTCTGTAATCATGATTAAATCCGTTTAAAACATTAAAAAATCATAAATGTGTATGTAATCTGGGATTCTGTAGTGTTTAAAACAGAAGAGAAAAATGCAGTCATATTAATGGTAAAAAACGTAAAATGTAATCGTATTCGTTTTTATTAATCTGATTACATTTTGCCCATCTATGGTTGTATGTCTACCTTCCCCGTGACCTTGGGGGCTGATCAAAGGTCACCCAGCATTGTTAAACTTCTCAGATAATCTAATAAGTAACTTCGCTCTATATGCCTTTTGAGATGAAAGCAGAGATATTGGTGGGTGTATCCATTTATCTGGATTCTAAGTCTTTTTTTTTTTCACTTGGTGAAAATCTTCATAGGACAGTCTCGGCCGCACAAAGGTATGTCAGCCGAGATATACCGACTAAAAACCTCAAGATGACTGCATTTTGGCAAAACGTGTCATTAGTTTCGATGACTTCTCGATGGTCGTCACCCGATTGCTCTGAGACCCCACCCTGAGCAGCCACGTCCAGAAAAGCATGAGCCAACCGATCGTGAATTGAGTAGTCGGCTAGAGCTGATGCTTCGGAGCGGTTGCCGATGCCCCGAACTTCTTAAGTCTTTTTTTTTATCTTGAGGAAAATCCTCGTAGGACCGTCTCGGCCGCACGGGGGGGCTGCGCGAGACCGAGGTGTGTCGGACTTGTATCGACTAAAAACCCCAAGGTGACTTCTTCTACGCATTGGCGGGGACTGCGGGACCTGTAATTAATTCGGCACAGCCGCGTCGCGCCGCGCCCGCTGAGCACAAACTCGGAGGAAGATATCTTCCCCGACACTGCTCGTTGTATTTAGGCAGAGCACGTCACAATGCTCTGCCTACTTCTCGAGGGTCGCTAACCAGTCGCTCAGGGCCGCCACACTGAGCGGCCGCGACCGCAAACGCATCCGCCAAACGGTCGTGGATCGACCGATCGGCTGGTACTGATGTGCCGGGGCGGTTGCCGGCACCCCGGTGTCTTCTTCGAGCAGCCTTCTGCCGCTCTCGCTCTGCGGCCTCCTTCTGGGACATGACGTCCTCACAGAAGGAGACCACGGCAACTTCTTAAGTCTAAATTAACATAGCTATTAAACAAAAAACAACTTCTGTAAATTTCTATGTTGTACCTACCTAACTCCTCACGTGAGGGTGATGCGAGAGTGGGTACTATTCCGTTGCTGGGAACCCGGGCACGTGGGTACGAAGTGCCGGACCACTACCGACAGGTGAGGTCTCTGCTTTAGGTGTGGGCAGCCTGGATATCGCTCCCGGAGCTGCACGGCCCCTAAGGCGTATTGCACGGTGTGCTCTGCCGCATCATTACCGGCGGGCCACCGGACCGGCAGTCCAGCTTGCGCAGTGGCCAAAAAGCCTTTCAAGAGGAGACGGGATGCGGGTCCACTAGATCCAGACCCCAGCGACAGCTCCACCGTCGCTACTGGGAGGCTTCACTCAAGGAGCAGTGGACAGTCAGCCTGAGGGGGCTGGCCACACTTAATGCTCCAGTGGTGTGAGTGTGCTTCTGCACAGTACTAGAAGGAGGAGTCGTGGGTCTACTCTCCCCAGCACTCCTATATTTTAGGAGGCGCCCACAGGGCGAAACGCGTGCCTAGCCGCGAAGTTCGGCACAGCAGTGCCCTAGCTAGGTACAAGATGCGAGCGCAGGAACCACCCTGGGGGTTTTAGTCGCTGGGAGACCGACACACCGGGAGGGTGGACCTCACCACTCTCCTAGCGGCCCGTAACGGGTTTCCCCGGGTTACCAAAAAAAGGGTGGGTACTATATGTCACCAATAAAAGGCATTGCATGCGTAGCATTATCACGGGCGGTTGACGGAGCGCGCACTCTTTATTCAAGAACTTATTTCGATCACTTACAATCCATACAGCTCTTTTCAACCTACTACAATTTTTTTGTAGATAGAATCAGGTTGAGAAAAAATGTTGTGGTTTTATTGTAAATATTTTACAATATGTTGTCGTAAAAGTAACTCAATAATAAAGAACTATAAAATTTCGGCTCATTTTTAGAATAATTTCGTCTAAGTCAGGGCTATTATTTACTACATAATATCTGTATAATTTAATGTTATATAAAAAGACGCTGTCGTTCTGACTGTACTATTCATCAGATGCGGTTTAATTACTTAATCGTCCGACGCAGCCTTGAGTTTCTTTCGGCGTTTCTTCTCAAGGCAGTCGCTTCCGAAACGCTGGTAGATCACTGTTAGGTTAGTTTTTCAACTGGCCGGTTGCCCAAGTCGAGATCCGTACCCACAGGGGTGCCCTTGCGTATCCGCCCAACCCATAAATTTCGCTGGCTGAGCGCCCTCTGCGTTCACCCACCAAACCCGGTTTGTTGTGAAGGTCTTTCCCAGGCCCCGAACGTAGGACATGCCGAAAAAAAAACTTAATCGAGTCAGTATAAAAACATGCAATGCAAAGAAACAATGTTTTTTTCTAAAAAAAGTAGTTTTATGACCTTCTGTATGGTGTAAAATCGATATTTGTTATAATGGTTGTAAGCTTGGCTCGGTCAGAAAGCGCGATTTTCACGCGAATTAGTCCCGCGGTGACCATTAAGAAAGAGTTAATCGTTCGAACGAGTTCATTTGTGATACCGACGCGTTCATTTTTCGAGTAGCTGCCACCTTCACACCGCACCCTAGTATAGTGCGATCACTATAAAAAGTTTCATCAGGTTATTTCATAATAATCAAGTCTCGCTAAATGAAATAATGTATGAAGCAAAAAAGTCAGTATTAAAACTTAAATCATAAATTTGGACAAATAAATTCGTAGTTTAGATAAAACTTAAATATTCCGCTGTTGGTAGATTGGTAAATTTATCACGTACAACTTTAAAAAAAAAACGTTTTTTGCTATGATAAATCTATTTGCAAGTTTATGAGTAACCCTCGGCGCGCGAGACCGCCACATATGCCCGGTTTTTTATCTTTATGTCGTCGTAAAGTTGCAATAATAATTAGTGTAATTGCATGTACGTGTGTAAATATCTTGACTTCGTCATAAAATATTAATTTTTAATGATACCTTTCTAGTAACATAACATAACATAAAACTACTCCCGGGGCTTTGTTAGATGCGGAGCGGTATTAAAACCATCTATTACAAGAAATATTACAAATAACAGCAACATTCTGTGAACGAAGAAAAGAGAAGCCATATTTTCAACATACGTTCGTAGATGCCTTTAGCCTAATAATATACAACTATAGTATTAAAAAGAGCCATTATAAACCAGTTTGTCTAAAAGGAGATTTCCAATTCTGTACAATTTAAAAAGTCATCTATAACTGCAAAATGGTAATACAAATTTTGGCTTTACGAATGTATTCTACAAGGATGGCAATACTGACTTCCCTTTAAAAGTTCACCTAGGGGGGTTATAGGACTAGGGGCAGGCAACCCAGAGCGAATGTGCCGAGCGAATCCCTCAACACCTTCATTTTATTTTGTTTTTATGATTTTCATTAATAATACACATTGCTAATGCTAAAATAACTTATTTTTATTTTTATTTTCTTAAAGGTAAGACCGCACTATGCAAACACACGACACGACATAATTGTTCGGTTGTCAACATTATCGAGTCATTGTCGTAAGGTGCGGTGCCTCTAATATACTTCCGAATACATTATATTGCGTCGTAGAGCGCGGTTTTATTTAGTTGCATCGTACAGTCTTACCATTAATATTTAGGGCCAAAACTCACAAACGCGGTTTTGCGCCGGCGTAAAAACAGCCAGAGTTTTTGACGCGACGCTAAAAATTGCGACATGACGCATTCTGCGTTTTTCTGGGATATAACATTACAATAAACACTATCTTATTACGAGAAGTTCTGAAATCAGCATTAAATCAAGAATGACTTTAAAAGTATTTAAGCGTACTGTTACATTTTTGAGGTATCATGGTAAAAAAAATAGTTGCGTGTGATTGATGTTTTCAAAAATATTTCAAAAATTAGCATTAATTCTAAGGTTTTGACTTGATGTAGTAAATTTTAAAGATGTAGTTATTTGAGTGGATAATTTCGTCAAAAGATGTAAGAATTCGCGTAACAACGATGAGTTTTGGACCTAACCTTTTAAACAGTGGCATATACGTCCTTGAAATGAAAATTATTGTTATTAATTTACAAAGTTAAATATTACAGCGACTATCTCGGTTTTTATATACATATAGTTAATTTAAAATATCTAGTTCTTAGTTGCAGAAATTGTATGATTAGAACATATGAAATTATAATTATTATCTTAGTCGATTCATAATCCAAAAAATGATATCTAAGTATCAATACTTCGTTTTATTTTCTTACGACCTTTCTACTTGTATATGAACATTATGATTTTGCCAATGTCGGCAGTTAGATTTTGACTTTCATATTCGAGGAAGGTTAATCGGTATTGACTAATTTAAATTGCATTCTCTAACTACAAGAAAGTAAACATCACAAAGATATAAAGAGATATTAGTAAAGCAGGAAATAGACAACACAAATCATAATGAAAATAATAAATACAGGGAACCGACACGATTATAGTTACAATTTTATTTTACCCTGACTTATATAATTTAATAAAATATTTATAAAGGGAGTTTCTACAAGTGAAAATAGGGTCTGAAAGTTAGTGGGGTATTATTACTTAGATGTTATTTTTGGATAATGAACGTCAACCTTTGAAATGCATTAATTAATTTTTCAAACTACCTTCATCTCGGTGCCTCCGTGAAGGCTGGAAATAATAGTGCTGTAATATTTATTAACAATAATTATTCATTGAGGGGATAAAGAGGAATCCGCCAGAATCAGACTGGTTCAAGTGAAAGTTATATTAATTCCTTGCAGATGAAGTATGCAACAGTCAATTTTTTTCATAGCTGCCGGGAAAGGTTTAACGCGCATTGGCGTCATAGCATTTCTCAACATTGAGTCAACCTTAAATTACTGGTGACATTTTAAGCATACTCGGCTTTCGACCAAAATGGTCACTTCAAATTATAAATTTAAAATATCCTAATGAAACAAAACTAGTTTCTGTAATTACTTAACAATGAACAAAAACTATCAAAATGTGGACCTGAGTATTTCCTATGCAGCAAAAGTGAAACTACTATCTCATTCTCTCGCAAACACAAATCTATACATATTTATCTCTTTTTAACATCCTTTTTTCGTTTCATCGATTTCCAAACCACAGCGTTATAAAAAACTTTCGCTTTAATATTACAAGCAATTTTAAAAAGAGGTTGTGATTTCTTGTTATAGCTACTTCACTTTGATAGTCGAGTACCTCGCTCATTTTCTAGGCTTTATACTTGAAGTCAACATCAACTCCAGTTATGAGAGAATTTAATTTTCCGATAATTGGTGATAAGAAAAGTCCTTATTGGTGAAAGATGAAAAACAATTTCAAGGAAAAGCTGTTTTAAAATACCTAAGCTGTTTATTGTTATATATCAAGTGGTTCATTCAATGAATGTTATTATACTTTGAGTATCTTCGGTTCTTGAAATATTTTGAGACGGGCAAAATTGCTGTCTGAACCTTAACTGATAGTCCTTTTATCTTTGTTTCTCAATTATATGAACAAATCCAATAAGAAATGTTTACAGTTAAATTTTTTGAGATTTTGTGTTGAACAACTTATTAAAAATGTAAAAATCCTTCTATTACTTAAGAAACGAAATATTCAGAAATGCCGATGTTTGCACTTAAAACGTGGTAATATTTTATGAGTCCTTTGAGTTAACTTTTCAAACGTCAAGTCCAAAGTCTTGTATTTTTCAACCAATTTTTTATACCGAAGTTGGCTCATTTTTTATATATTGCTTAGTAAATATACTGGATCATGCGCTCATCTTCCACCCCTGGAATTTAGCACCCCGTTCCCCTGCCTCTAAACCTGAGCCGAACTTTAAATCATATAATGTAAACTTTGCTTTAAAAACATAGGAAATATTTAAAACTGACATTAACAGGTCCAAAACTAATGCGCAATACGTCAGAGAGCCCAATTTCCCTGTAGCCCGCTGTAATGTTACCCAATTTAATTCGAAGTGTGAATTATCATATGACATCACTGTTTTTTTCAAGAGCTATGAAACAAAACGAACTGTTAACTTAGGCCTCACTAAAAAATATTGCCGCGCAGTTTTTTACCTTAAATTTTGTAACATTTTGAATTAAAAAGCAGTGAATACCCTCGTTATGTTGTGAATACATGATAGTGACCGCTTACCATCATGTGGTAACGTCGCCTGTTTGTCTTCCTTTACCCAAAAAAAAAAAAATAGCGCGCGGCTAAATTTCTCCACGTAGTCGAGACCTAATTAGCATTAATGCTGTTATTTGTTATATTTTACGTACTTATCACTCTATGCCAGTCTGATTCCGGTGATTTAAATATATGGATAGTGTTGTGTTATCACCGAGCAGGATGATTGTTATTGTGGTCCCAGATATGAGCGGGGAGTATCTGGAGCTCGGATACCGAGGGAGCGGCAGCGCGCTGGGCTGCGCATCCGGCCGCACCAAGCGCATGCGTACCAGCTTCAAGCACCACCAGCTCAGAACTATGAAGTCCTACTTCGCGATCAACCATAACCCCGACGCGAAGGACCTCAAGCAGCTCAGCCAGAAGACGGGACTGCCGAAACGAGTTTTGCAGGTAAACGCATCGTTTATACTAATATTTTACTTTAAATTGTAGTCAGATGGGGCTATTTTCATCGTATCCAGCTTACGATGATGGTGGATGCAGAATTCAAAATGAATGACCATCCAATAAATCCGGGCCGGGCTTTAAAGCTCGCAAAGGTAACTAAGAAATTACATGTTTACACAAGTCTGAGTGAGAAAAATGATTTAGAAATGGGCATACAATTTTTAAGAAATAATTCCGACTGCGCTAAACCTTTACATCAAAAGGTTTAGATGACACGTAAGATCTCCATATTAGACAATAGGTTTTCCACTCATCTTAATTACACTCACTGCTATGATTAACGAGTTGTCTACCGTCTAAAGTTAAGACTGATGACAGGTAAAATTCCGCCAGTCACTACAATTTATCCGTAATTCACGATTATAGGTAGTAATTTATTGCAACAAGAGTGTGTACGTAATATCGATATCATTACATAAATCACTCCCATTCAATCATAATTTACGACTGTTGGCAGTTTTTGAAGGTTCTACACAATTGTAATAAAATTTCGATATGATTCCATTAGTCATTCACAACTGGTTGATTGAGTGTAAAATGGGTTATCGATACTGTTCCATGAGCTACTATTATTCAAACGTAATTAATTACTGTTGGTAGTAATTAACGGTTGTATGAGCGCATAATATAATATCGATGTCTGTCATACACAACTGGTTGAATGAGTGTATAATGAGATATCAATACTGTTCTATAAGCCACTATTATTCAAACGTAATTAATTACTGTTGGCAGTAATTTACGGTTGTATGAGCGCGTAATATAATATCGATATCATTCCATCAGTCATTCACAACTGGTCGAATGAGTGTATAATGGGATATCGTTACCGTTACATAAGCCACTATTATTCCAACGAAATTAATTACTGTTGGTAGTAATTTACGGTTATATGGGGGCGTAATATAATATCGATATCATTCCATCAGTCATTCACAACTGGTTAAATGAGTGTATAATGGGATATCGATACTATTCCATGAGCTACTATTATTCAAACGTAATTAACGAATGTTGACCGTAATTTAAGATTGTAATGAACGAGTGTAAATGTAATATCGATGTCATTCCATCAGTCATTCACCACTGTTGGTTATAATTCGCGATTCATCATAATTATATGCCTATCCTAGTCCACTTCTGGGCATAGCCCTCTTCTAACAAGTGCCACTGAGCCTGGTCTTCGGTTTTCCTGATTCAATCCTTTTCGGCCACCTTTCACAAGTCATCGCTCCACCTTGCCAGGGGGCGCCCCACGCTTCGTCTGCCGATGCACTGTCGCCATTAAAGAACCCGCCTGCTCCAATGATCATCAGTTCTTCTTCTTCACTGCCACTTCAGCTTGCTAATACGGAGAGCTATGTCTACAACTTTGGTTCTCTGTCGGAAAAAGTCACCGGATAAATTAATAAAAAAAAACCGTATCGCGGTGTCTCGCGTGCCAAACGCCGCCCGCGTCATAGCCTACTGGATCCGGATGATCCAATTACCGCGGCCCTAATAACCGCAGATCCATAGAACAGTGAGGTACACTCATGCACTAGATTCATACCACGACATCGGCGTCGCCGACGACGAAAATTAACGATAGGTCCGTCAACTGTCGTTTAAATAACGCAGTTACACTCCGACGCAGCCTTGAGTTCATTTCGGCGTTTCTTCTCAAGGTAATCGCTTTCGAAACGCTGGTAGATCACCGTTAGGTTTCGTATTTTTTGACTGGCGGTTCAAGTCGAGGTTTGTACCCACAGGGGTGCCCTTGCATTGCCACCCACCCATAAATTGCCGGCTGAGCACCTTCAGTGTTCGCCCACTCGCCCGGTTTAGTTGTGGAAGCCTTTCCCGGTCATTAATAACCGGCCAAATCGAAAAAAAAAAACAGCAAAATAGGCTATTAAAGACAGAAAACAAAAAAGTAAACACCCAGTGTTGTGATGATGCGCCAAAGGGAAGTCAGCTCAGCAAATGCTAAGTGAGCAGCCGAGCCACCCAGCGCTGATTTTCAGCTGACACCCATTTATTGCATCGACGCGCAGAAAACAGCAAGGAAGGGATCAATGGAGTGCAGATACACAGCATTAGAGACTAATTTTAAAGTATTATAGATAATAACGACTGTTGGTACTTATTGTCGGTTGCCTGAATGTGTAACGAGGGCCTAAGCCGCTCAGACTTGTGTTTCATGCCATACCCACACTCTCAGGACCGGTAGTTGAATGCTAATGCGTTTTTAATGTAGCCTATATCAGACACAACATACCAAGCTATCATCCGCGCTGCGAATGTCTCTTATCACTTATTTTTTTATTTTACAGCGGTGACTTTCATAAGGTACATTTTCATTATACATTAATTTACTTTTATTTTTATATTTTACAATCTATACTTCCATTAAAGGTTTTAGGTTGATGTATTGAAGCTTTCACCAGCAAATATTGTTTCGGTAAGTAAACTTTATTACAAATCTATACATATAAAAAATATTCAATATTCATTTGTTCTGTAAAAACTTGAAAATAGCTTAATCAGTTTAAAGTGTAATGATGGCTTACTTCGCCTTAATTCTAGGATAGGTTATTTATTTATTCCTTAGATCACTTACATAGCGATAACATATACATAAATATATAAGACGAACAAGACACATTACCAATCCGCGTTTTTTACCGATTCCAAAAATATATATTACTATAACACCAAAAACATATTGCTTAAACCAAATAGCCTTTCACCCCTCGATTTAAATTTATTTACTTTTGACCTGTTTAATAATTTCACTCCTAACTTTTTTTCTACCACGTCTTAAGTTATGCAAAGGTCGTTTTTCATGAATATGTCGCTTTTTTTTTATTCTGACACGGCTCTGTGACCACACCAGGTCTGATGGTAAGTACGGTGCAGTCCAAAAAGAACGACTGTCAACAGTAAAAGACCTGACAGTCGCCGGGATTATCCCGGCTCGCACAGATATCTATTCAGGCTACGTTTAAATACCTCAATATCATGGGATGGTGGAAACACACTCGTGTTTCACAGCCCAACGACACGGCAAAAGAAGGAGTTAGGAACTTCTTAGTCCAAGCTGGGATGTGAGATACCGTACAGCTGTGACTCCGCAAATTAATGAAAAAAAGGGAGAGGGTGTAACAAGGTTCTTATGTGATATAAGATATTAACATTTTTACAAAATGGTAGAGGGGAGGGACACTAGACAATAGTTTTTGACCCACCTCATAAACCCACGCTATCAATTCACATTGTACTTGTTTTTCGTTAATAAAACTAAATAGTCCATTCAAATTAATCATCCATACATAAATTACCCTTTATTTTTACGCGATATAATCGTATGCATTCGATAATCAGCTTACGAATCGATTTGTACATCGTTATACCGATGGCAAGCTATCAAATTGCAATTTACATAATGTGAACATTGCAACTGAAGTATTCAACACTTGTCATTTACTTTGTAAAGACAGTTTGTAGGCTATTTCAATTTGTAGAGTAGGTATTACTATGTATCATTAATTATAAAAGTCTAATAAGCCTTAATTATATAAGGGACAGTTTTATGTCATCTAATATTGTAATTTGCATCAAGAAAAACATAAATAATTAAACCAGGAAAGGTCAATTATATAGCGATGTTATTCGAACTTTCGAATTCGATCGTGGAATTAACGCTGAGATTTATAGATTTTACTTTGATTTTGCTGAGGAAAAGGTTAGCTTTTTTTTTACAAAAATATACAGCGTGGTTTTATAGACGAGGAAGATATTTCAGTACGTAATAGTTTGTATCTTCTTGTAACTAATAAACATAATAACATATCGTCACGTTGTATCCCTTTCGGGGCGAGTAGAGATATATATTCATCAGTTTTTTACGCTTATATGTCGTGCCTAGTGTGGCTAGTAGCGCAACTATTCGCCTCTCTCAGGACACTTAAATATGACATTTCAATCAGATGCTATGCGGGCTTCTGCATAAATCTGAAAAAATATCGGGTAATATGAAAAAATACAGAGGAATCTAGCGGGATTCGAACCACACGAGTTGTCGCGCATGGAATTCGGCCACTTATTCACTAGACCACTATAGGCATGATAAAAATGTAAATAACTAGTATAGCATGTAGACGCCGCCCGATACGTATGTGTTAAACGCCCTAAGGGTCGTTAGGGTGTTATGGAACGCGCGGGGTAAGGGATGCTCTTGCAAAAGCAGTCGACTACCGAGACCCAAGGTTAAAGTACGTGCGTGTGCGTCGCAGTTCGGTGTGCCTTAAAGTGCAAATAAACAGTAAAACGCCAAAATCCGTGTCTTTCTACCAACACACCCACGACCACCGGTCATACTAGTGTATCTATACTAATATTATAAAGCTGAAGAGTTTGTTTGTTTGTTTGAACGCGCTAATCTCGGGAACTACTGGTTCGAATTAAAAAATTCTTTTTGAGTGGAATAGACCATTTATCTAGAAAGGCTTTAGGCTATACAACATCACGATGCAATTATTAGGAGCGAAGAAATAATGGAAAATGTGAAAAAAACGGGCAAAATGATTCATCCTTGAGGGCTTCCATTGCGTGCGCTGCAAAAACGGTTCAAGATACCAAAAATATATGTAAGAAAGAATTATTCCTCTTAAAATGATCTAAAAAAATGTCTACGACAGTATATGTCTATCTATTAAGATTAAGTCACTAGAACGGTTTTTATGGTAAACAAATTTGGTCGAAATTAATGCATTATTTGTTAAGAGTTGTATCAACGTAATAATATTAATATTTATCCAAATAAATGTTTTGTTGATTAAGAGTATTTAATTGTGAACAAAATTGTCTTTGACATCACTTAATTTCAATGAACATCTTAGAAGATATTACAAAACCTTACATAGCAAAACAACGTTTGCCGGATCAGCTAGTTCTCTAATAAATCACAAATAAAAATGGATGAACAAGTGAGAATTGATTTGTAAAAAGTTTGGACACTTTAGTTCATGTGCCACACGATTTATGTAGATAAAGTTCCTTTGACGTAATTTTAGGTAAACAGGTGTAAACTCGTTTGCCCTTCGCACTTTATCCTGGCTTAGGACAGGCAAAACACCTAAGTAATAATTTTTCATTCATTCGTATTTGTAATTGTTTCTATATATGTTGACCATAATTTACTTTGTGCGAATAGAAATATTAAGCTATTATAATTTTTACATAATTGCAATTAGAATCAAATACTGAATATCCTTCCTGAATAACTCCCACGTCTATAACATCAACTTGTATATATATATTTGCCCTACACAGTGGCGTTCATTCCGTAGATGCATGAAAGCATTGCGTACCCTTACAATAAATAAGTCCGAAATAAATTCCCTACAGATGAAGAAATACTTACCTACATATATTCATACGTATTCTATTTCTACTCCATATTTCTTTTGTATAACACCTATATTATATTTACTATAATAATATAATATTCAAATTAATTACGCGAACACTGCCTACATTGTTCAAATACCTTCCCTATGCACGTCACTGGCCCTAAATGAAATATTGTTCGCATCTCCAGGACGGTTAAATTCAGTACATACTCGACGCCCCGGATAGGTTGCAACGGAGGGCTGCCCGAATTGAGAATGACGCCGCTGGGTAGTGGACCCACCAGCCACTGCCAGAATCCGATGTATCCCATTAATTGTATCGTAGATAGAAGCGCCATAAACCCGTGGCACTGCAGTACACCACGACAAACTCCAACAAACGAAAACACCCTCCCCAACATACTCTCTCTTTCTGAAAAAAAAAAAAAAACTATGGGTTTACGGAGTCACAACTATACGGTATCGCACAACCCAGCTGGTACGAAGAAGTTCTCTGCCTCTTGACGACCGATAGGCTAGCCCTGCATTTCCTTCGGCATTCGGATGACAGGAGGAGAAACACCCTGGTATTTTAGTCGGTAAGGGTCTGGTACACTGGGGCAGCGGCTCTCACTATTGCTGTGACGGTCCTCGAGGGTTTCCACCGGGTCAAAAAAAGGTAGTCAATCTGTTAGCCGACGAAAGTGTAAACAAAAAAGTTGCAACGCGTAGTGCATTCATGTTTTATACAAAAGGAAAACACAAGAAAGTTTGTGGTTATTTATTACAAAACAGTTGTATGTAGCAATTGACACCGTAGAGAGGCCTCGCTTTAGACGTCGGGCGCTAAATGCTTGACCATACAGCGGCGCGGCGTGTTTCACCAGTTTAGAGCTTCAGATGCCGTTTAATTTGTTTACCCGGGCCGCTTTAATGCGGGCCGCGCTGCAATCAGACCGCGACCCTTTGTTCTTATAATTACAGGCGCTTTAAAAGGTTCCCGCTTGTGTAACACGTGCGCCGCTGCTTTCTCCAATGTTGCCAGCTTAAACGATTTTTCCCTTAAATTCAGGGGCTTATTTAACACGTTTACACTGACGCTGGAGGGCGTGTTTCTTGGGTGTAGATGGTTTTGCTTAAAGCTTTTCGTTCCATCGGACGGGCCTGAACTAAGGGTTTCAATGAAAAAAATATCGAAGAGTAGAGGTTTTCATTATTCTTTTAGCTTTAAGTTGTGTGTTTAGTGTGTATGAACTCATTAACATGTTGAATATATATACAATTGTAAACGAGGCAACTAAATAGATAATGGATTAAATATTCATCTAAAATAGTGTTAAAATTTATGCAAAATTTATATCTTTTTGTAAGTATAAGTAAATTAGCATTTCTCCTGTAAGAAAATTTTGCTCATATTAATGCCAATATACTAAATATACATTATAAAATTTTGGTTATACGTAGCGCCTAGTACCACAATTAGATGCGAGCCATCTATGGTACGCGCCGCTGAGGCAGACTTGTTCGAGCTACCGATGTTAAGCACTGGCGTGAACTTGTTAAAGACATATTTATAGAGAGATTTTGTTGCCAAGATTTTGGTAGAATTTTAGGACCTTACATACTCAATCACCCTGTTTTTGTCCACTGGACTTAGATCTTTTTTGGTAACCTGGAGAAAATTATACATAGAGCCGTGAAAACTGCCGTGAGGAAGACGGCTCAAGTATGTTATTGTCCTACTGGCTAAGACCCTCCAGTGTGTTTCTTAAACTCCTACCAGTCAGGCTTGGGCATCCGTATTCTTCCAAGGACCCGGCAAGCTAGTATCCATACTCAAATCAAATCCATCTTTACAAAGAGCTCGCTCTTCAAGAACCTCTCATTTAGGCGTTGTTGAGGACACAATGCACTGCTTCTGCCTCATCCTGGTAACAAACTCCTTTAAGTCTCCTGCTTGTGTTGAGACTAAGCCTTTATGAAAGTTCACCAATAATCCGCATTTTTAGTTCTGTTCATCTAAATGTGTAAGTAACTTGCTTGGAGAATGTCCTACATTTATCATTTCGTATTTTCCACTTAAAAACATATCATCTATTTGCTGTTTGCCTATAGAAGTTGGTAGAGAGAATGGACGCATCTTTGACATTAATTAAACTCATTTATGCAATCTCGCCGCTTCAGCGTACTCAAGACCTAGCCCAATATCCAAATTCTATTTATTTGGTCTATGTAGATAAGTTTCTACTCGTATTTGTATACACATTAATATGTATATAATTTTTATAAAAGCTCAACTCATCAATTTTACCGATCACAAGTGAGTCAATTAAAATAAAAATAAAAAAAACATAATTTGATGCATTATTAATATAATTCTCAAATAAGCCTACTTCCAATTATTTTTGAATTATCAAAAGAAAAAAGAATATGAATCTAGCACCGGTACAGACAGCAGAATTTGTTGAAAAGAGCCATGAACGAATTTTCTAGTCACTTTAGTCATTATGATAAATTGGCGAGGTCGTACAACTAACTACTAAAAATATTTTACACACAATATGAGTATTGCACTTATATTTTATAAATATAGTGCAATTAATCTTAAATACATCTTATTTTACCAAACCTGCTTTATAATATACGATTAATATAGTTAAAACATTAGCTTATGTGCTTTTAGAATATTTTCCGGGGTTTCTCGGGAGATTTTTATAGGGCAAGTTAGGCAGAGATTAGCAACACTGATTTTTACCTTACGAGTGTGCTGCCTAGTCCAGTACAGTGCAAGGTGAGGCTTTGTGGCTGTATTACGGCCTCTTACAGCAGTATTGTTTCCATCATACTTTACGCTTGTTAAACGAGGCTTGAAAGTGTCAGGATTTTTTTACTGGCTCGAGAAAGTGATCACATTGCTAATGGTGGAAAGTACAGCATAGTCCAAAAACAACAACGACCACCAAGAGATGAAAATCCGTTGACAGTCACCATTGATATACCGGCCCACATATACTAAGACGGAAGGTCTCCAGGTATATGTATTATTATTATTAGGTATGTGTATTTGTTTTAGCCGTGGTGGCTGCCGGCAGAATAGAATAGCACCCCCCTCTTCTTGCTGAGGTGTCGTAAAAGGCGACTAAGGTATCTCTTTAACACCGCAATTCACCCAGGTGTTCAGAGAAGGAAAACTCGACCAAACCTGCATCCCGCTCCCTCCCGATCGTACTGGTTCTCCATTCCATCGGGCCTGACGAGAGAGTGCTTTTCTGGCAGCGCGTCCAGTTATGCACTTAAATATCTCCTGCGCAATTGACTGTTTCCGAAAACTGGGCCTTGATTTTCTTAATCGGCGTTGAAACAGTCGCCGTGGCCGAATCCGGCTAGGACATCATCATATGTATGAACAGGTATCTCCCGGCAAAGACCAAGAACTTTTTACATCTGCCTAATCGTTGTACTGTGGAATTGTCTTCCGACAAGTATTCCCATCGCCCTATGATATTGGGCACTTTAAGCTAAGTGTCATGAGATATTTATGCAGGTCAGCAGGTCAGTGAGCTGTATCCACATTGCGCTCAATGTCGTGCCCAGCTTGACTAGTAGCGCAGCTAATCACCGTCCTCAAGGTACTTAAACATGATATTTCTAGATGCTAGGCTGGTTTCCTCAACAACAAAGTTTTGTATAAGCTTTATACTCACACATTTTCATAAATTTGAGACTGTGATTTTAGTTTGATGAAGTGAGATTTGACTCAGCTATAGACTGCAATTTCTATAAGACTACCCCACTACTTATCGCTTTTTGATTTAAAATATAATCTCACCTTTGACTCAGCTGTAGCTTCAAATATTTCTTTATTCCCTTAACATGTTCGTCACCGCGCCATTCGTTCGTGTTTCTCACGGGGCCCAAATCCACCTCTCAGCACGCTGTAACGCAAACAAACGATATATAAACCATGATACTCGAGAATTATGATTATATTGTATTACAATTACGTTATGATATCATTATCTTCTATTTATTGCGAATAATTTTGTTCCTCAGCTCTAATGTGTTAACGAAAAATATTTGAAATTATATAATGTCATTTGTTATACTATATCATGGGTCGGCAACTTTTTCTTATATAAGGGCAACAAATATTATGAATATATTGGTGCGGGCCACATTTCATCTAATAAATACAATATTTTTCTGATGACGTGAAGAGGAGTACGCATCGTTTGGCACGTTAGTTTTGACGGAAATCAGAGATTACTGGGTACTAAAAATAATAATGACGGGCTCAAAGGGACTTCTATCCAGGGCTGTAAAACCTAATATTAATAAAAAAACTTTATTATGTTGTTTGTAAAATTGTTCATAATATTATGCGTAAAGTTATCGAAAGGAAAAAATGTAATTAAATATAAACAATATGGTTTATAAAAGGAGTTCCTTTTCCTGAACGGAGTTTCAGATATCCGTATCTTTTTGAGGATAAATAATAATTCATACACATATCGGGTACGGTACAGTGTGGCGATTAAAAGACGTCGTTATTTTTATCAAGCTTGGCGTAAGCTATACTATTTCCTATATTAAATAGACGATAACGCTATTTTAATGTTATTTATAAACCTACTAGCTCTAACCGCTACTTGTCCGTGTTAGCGAAGATAAAATTCAACTGAGTACTATTCGGTCTTGCGTTACATAAACTTTAAAAATACTCTTCATTGTTCTAATAATAATATACAATATACCTCTTTTGGGGTGAGCAGAGATATATAACATGCTCTATCCACACACCATATCTTGTGTCGAACGTCACTATTACATATAACATTTTTATTAGATGCCATAAGCAGTGACGTGCGTAGGATATTTGGCCAGGGTAAGCAGATTCACATAATTAATGGAAATATTATATAATGACAAAAAAATCCACTCCGACGCAGCCTTGAGTTTCTTTCGGCGTTTCTTCTCAAGGTAGTCGCTTCCGAAACGCTGGTAGATCACCGTTAGGTTCGTTTTTCAACTGGCCGGCCGCCCAAGTCGAGGTCCGTACCCACAGGGGTGCCCTTGCGTAGCCGCCCAACCCATAAATTTCGCTGGCTGAGCGCCCTCTGCGTTCGCCCACCAAGCCCGGTTTTGTTGTGAAGGTCTTTCCCAGGCCACAAACGTAGGACACGCCGAAAAAAAAAGATAAAAAATATTATATTACTTTCATAGGAAATATAGATGACGTTAAAATAGAATAGATATGAATATAAAAGGTTCTTTTTTTTGTTTAAATTAAAGCATTTACTCCAGACTTATTTATCGTAAAGGCATGCAATGCTTCCGTGCATCTATCAAATGAACGCTACTGGCCATAATGGTATGCTCGCGATGTTTTCCTTCTCCGGTGAGCATGTATTGTCTAAGTCCGTACTTCATTTAAATAATCTAGAGGTAGGTGACGGGATTCGAACCTACGTCTATCCGTATTTCCACACAAGAATAACGACATTAAAAATATTTTTTTTTATCTTAAAATTCTACGATAAAGACTAGTTTTTTTACTATAGGGGCTTCATCATTTGGAAGTTTTCTCAATTGTAAGTCACTATATTTTCATTAGGGCATCGCGATCTTTGTTT
Source organism: Automeris io (assembly GCA_036320925.1). Classification (NCBI taxonomy): domain Eukaryota; kingdom Metazoa; phylum Arthropoda; class Insecta; order Lepidoptera; family Saturniidae; genus Automeris; species Automeris io. Next base: position 675,691 of record JAUDJH010000036.1, read on the forward strand.
GACCCCTATAACAATATAGTTAGTTACTATAGCACCTTAAATACCTTACTGCGGCATATACGCGAGGGCCCATGTATACGGTAGCTTGACATAAGTTATGTAGAAGGCAGCCGCGCGCCGCATTCATATCCCTCGACCAATTATACGAAGGCAGAAGGGCCCCTCTCCCTCCGTCCTCAGAATATTGATCGGGGATTTTTTTTCCGACAAAACGTCCTCCGCTCAAGCCGACATTTTGTTTAAGATAAGCCCTTTCCGTGGTTCCAGCGCTCCTCCGCCAGTACAGTCGTGCAGATCAGTGTTCAAGATTTTAATTAAATTTTACCTTAACCAACGTTCTCGTTTTGGAATACACAAATACAGGGGGTATATTGTTCCTTCAGTAAATAGGTGCTTGATAAAGATACGTAGGTATAGAATCTAAATACATACTTTTTATAGTTTTGTATAAAAAAGGTAGTGTCTAAGGATGTGTTTTTTAATCTATATCTACTTTGAAAATAAATTCGTAATTGCTCATATTTTGCTCAAAAAATAAACCCGCGTTTGCCAAAGCATTGAATATATAACTTTAGTACAGACAAAATATTCGCAGAATCAAGTCCACGTTGGAGAAATTCTGTAATTACCTTATACTTTGAGGTTACTTACGTAATATAATTTTTAATATTTGAGCTAAATGTGAGCAGAGTCAAAATGCCGTCTATAATCTCAGCCAATGTGCACAAAAATATGCGCTATAATGAGCAACAACGACAACTCTAATCCTCTACAAATTTAGTACAGAATTAAGCACGATAGGAAGTCCCCACTGTTTCTTAAAAAATATCATTCGGAGTTACTGAGAACTGCGACCAGTTGCACCACTGGACAGGTTGGCCACGGTAAAGAAGCGCAAAAGATACAGCTAGTATCTGCTTATTTGAAATGTTTGTAGCGTTATGATATTTTATTATTCAACCTCAGCAAATAAACATGTCTATAATAGTGATTTACAAATAAAATTATGGGAGGGAAAATATTTACAAACAATATACCTAATGTGCATAAATGAGAGCAAATAGGGGAGGCCGTAGGGCTTAGCCCTCTGATGCTGACCTCACCTCTGGTCGCCTAAAACAGATTAATCGCCTGTTAGTAACCTAGACCTCAACTATTAACAAACATGGGGTCTCTTATGTTTGTTTGGATGTTTTTTGAAGAAAGTAATAATAAAAATACGTATTGCCCTTTCATCAATATTATTAACTAGCTTTTGCCCGCGAGTTAAGAAGTATTATAATTAATTAGATAGAGTTTTAGTGGCTTTACCTTTGTTTAGCGTGTGTAAAAAATTAGGGCCTAATCTGTAATTAGGCGCTAAAACTATCAAGCTATTATATTATATTAAAGTCGAAAATCTGAGAAGATTTATACAAACTTTCACCCCCTATTTTATCCCCCTGAGGGTGGAATTCATCAAAATCCTTTCTTAGCGGATGCCTACGTCATAACATCTACTTGCATGCCTAATTTCAGCCCGATCCGTCTAGTGGTTTCGGCTGTGCGTTGATAGATCTCTATGTCAGTCAGTCAGTCAGTCAGCCAGTCAGTCACCTTTGAGTGATATATATTTAGATGTCATATTTAAGTATACAAATCTACTAACAGAGTTTTTCCTTTATATATTGGCTTGACAAGTGACAACAGTATAGTCTTAACATGGTAGTGACTACCAAGTAATGAGAACCCCATGATCATCACTTTGCCTGCTGATAAATACCAAGGAAGGTCTCTAGGCATACGAACGTTATAATGGTGTTTGCGTTTGTGTACTTTGGTCACAACCCAGTTCTGGCAATCGCCCTACCATCTTTTTTGTATCCTGGGGTAGAATCCTGCATAGGACCATCAGGGACGCTGTTAGGGCAGTGATTCCGGTATATCAGACTTCTACTGACTAAAACCCCCGGGGTGTCCTTCTGATTTCTCCACCCGGGCCTAAGAAGCCAAATTCATCCAGACGCCCAGGGAACAAGAAGCCTTGTTGTGGCTACCTTTGTTCGAGGGGAAGCAGTAAAGCCCACCCCTCCAAAACCTCTCTCCCAGGCGGTGCGCCGGACACCATGCACCGCCTCCCTCTCATCCGGGCAGCAGACTCCAATCGCCCTACCATATTTAGGGGTTCCGAATCTTCAATTATTACTTCATTCAATTACTTAAAGAAAATAGGTACAAGAATTAAAATTATAATTTTATGGTAAAAGTATTGTCATTTTATATTACAATTAAAATAATTAAGCATTTTTATCCTGACTCGGGATAGTGACCGCAACAAATCTAATGAAGGATGGTGCAGTTAAAAACCACAATGCCTACCAATAGCCAAAAAACCATCGATAGCCAAATACAAAATATATCTCTTCTCGCTTCGCTTAAAAGACCCCATATCATATTAAATAAATGTATACATATACAGAAGCACACGAACACGCACGAAATGTATTTTTCATAAACCGCTTTTTTTAATTCATTGAGATTGAGATCTTTCTATGATTTTTCTTTTTCATCATGTTCTTTTCTCTTTCTTATTCTAGCACGAGTACTTTAAATCAATTACAATTTTTTTTTTCGTGTTTCATACAATTCATTACAATGGTCTGGCACCATTTTCGCTCCCCGCCCTGCTTTAATTTATTAACAATATATATTATTAATAATATGTTTATGTTTTGAACATATACAGTATCTAAGCAGTTTATAAGTAAGTAGTAGCTGACTCGGCAAACGTTATACTGCCATATAAATTACTTCTAGTGAATATTTTAGTTTTTAAATCAAAAATAACTAATGTATTGTAAGTGTGTGTGGATGAGATCTGCAACAGAATGAGACGTCGCGAAAAAAAGATAGTTCAATAAATTGGTTATAAGATAATATGTCTGTTGCAATTTTTACTAGAGTAAAATCTTTGTTAACCCTCGAAACAGAGTTAGTTTTGCTTTTGTATGTTTTAAATTGGCTTTAATGTTTTCATTCATTTCCATGCAAGCGTTGCAAACAGGTGTTTGCTTCACACTGAATCTAATTACCCAGGGCGCCTGTAACTAATACATACGACGCCGCCGCCCAAACTCCGTCGGCCGCATTTAGAACAAACCGCGCCATATTTCTCTCCCTGCGTCCGCAATTACGTGATTTGTCACTCGCTCCGTTTGTTTTTTTTTCAACATCTGAAAAATGTCCCTGCCCGAGCGGCTTGGGGCACGTAATTAGTTGATTGAAAAACTGCCTCTCTGTTCACGTTTGCATGTGATCAATCCACATTGTTGCTTCTGTATAATAAAAGGCCCTTCGTGCTCGGTACGGGTACATTTTTCGAAACTATAACGCCAAGACTATAGCAAAATTTTTGGTGTAACTTTATACACATCACACGATACATTGTAGTTCTTAAGAGCTAACTTTTTGCTAGCACCGCTAAGATTTAAAGCAAATAAATTATCTCTAAAAGAAACTGATTGAAAAAAATTACATAATGTCAAGTCATTTGAAAGAATAATCTCAATATTTACGATATGTTTTGTATTGAAGATGTTGTAATGTTTACTTCTTTCTTCGGTCTGTCTAAACATATATTACAGTACTTTGGTCTCGTAGCACGGTTAAGAATATCCCGGAAGGTAGACAAGAAAAGACCTAGAGGCCGGAGACTGAAGCAGAGGTCAGGCAAGGTCTTTGAACAACTGGAGCTTTCCGTTAACAATGTGTTCCACCAGGCAGGAGAATAGAACAAATGGAGGCATCTAGTTTCCTAAAATAACTTGAGCCACGATCCTCAGTAGTGAGGAAATGATGAGAAATAAAAAAAAAATTGTGATTCGTTTTTGCCCGCTATAATTGTATTGAAAATTATTTAAAAGGTAAAACAGATGTCTTAAATGTTCATATATTTGCTTGGATTTATCTGAAATACCAATAACCTTATGGATTTTATTTTTAGGTGTTTTGTAGCAAATTAAATTTCTTACAAAATGGATACGTTTTGGTTTCAGTAGAGGTAGATTTTAACATAAAAACTTAAAAATCTATGAAAGAATAAAAAATAATTTAAAGAAAAGTTTTATTTACTGCCAACATATTTCATAGATTAGAGATTGGCTGTAATAATTATTAGAGAGAAAAGGGTTTTCTATATTTTCTGCCTAACAAAAAAAATAACGAGAAATGCCTCAAAGCTAAAGTTAATTAAAAGAAATATTTACAAGTTAAATATTGAATCAGAAATCAAAAATTGGCGTAACCTTGTAAACGAAGGGCCTTATACTTTCGTATTCATTTCATCGACGTATAAATACGGCAATTTCATTACTAAAGATCAAGGTTTTTCAGTTTTGTCATTCAATTAATTTTGTTTGCGAGTAAGATATGTGTGCGCGGCTGTACGCAGACGGCTTGCATTTTTGATCGGACTGTTTTATTAATTTGTTTTCTTCGAGGCTACCTACTTAAGTACATTTCTGCACGAAGTTGAATACCTATATATAAAACTATAAGGTACGAACGACAAAAAGTAATCGTATTTTTTAGACATTTATAAATGAAAGGAATTCAATTCATAATCACTACGGCACTTTTTAGATCAATTTGCTCAAAAAAAAAACTTTTTTACTAGAGAAAAGGCAGTGATATTGTCTCACTAAACGTTTTTTACCGTCTCTATCATGAAAGGTGTTCTGAAGAGTTCTTTAATCTGGTTCTACCAACTCTTTTCCATAATAGAATGAAGCGCGAGGGTTTACGGAGTTACAACTATACGGGAACTCACATCCAGACTAGTATTAACAAGTTCTCTAACTCTTTCTTTTGCTAAGTCGTTGGGCTGTGGAATGGTCTTCCGGCGAGGGTGTTCCCACCATTCTATGATATGAGGCTCTTTAAACGAAGCGTGAAGAGACATTTGCTATGCTTACTTATAGATTTTTCTTTACTGTTGATAGTCACCAGTGGATTAGTTTTGCAAAATCTAGAGATTAATTATTTAAAGTGTATTCCATGTTTTTGATACAGTCAATAATATAAAAGCGTGCATGATCCAATTTATTGAATACTAGCTGTGTCCGGAATTTTATCCACGTGGGTGTAGTATGCGCGGCCCGAGTCACGCTTTATACAAATGTAGGTCTGACGTGTGTACGCACTTATAACCTTAGCTTATTTTTTTTTATTATTTATAGACGAACGCTTGACCTCAATCACGCCTGGTGGAAGGTGAAAATAAGTCCGATGATGAAACGCGTCCGCCTAACAAATGTCTATTCACTCTTCTCTTAAAGACTCCCAGGTCATAAGATCGCGGAAATATGGCCGCTGGAAGCGTATTCCACTCCTTAGCCGTTCGCATGATGAATGTAGAAACGAATCTTTTGTGCAGATATAAGGAACATCCACCACATACGGATGGTATTCGATACGATGTCTAGTGGTTTTGTGGTGGAATGGGGCTGGTGGAATCAAAGAATGTAGTTCCTGAGAACACTCTCCACCGTGCAACCGTTAAAAGACCGAGATGCAGGCAACTCTACGGCGATGCTCGATGCTCTGCGTTTTAATTTTTGTCAAGTGTGAGCTCCACTATGAGAGTGGGGGGTAAGTCATGACCACCTCCCACAGAGGAGGCCTGGCTAAGGCCAATCGCTCGCCGGGCCCTCGGAAGTATCTGAATCCCCAAGTCAGGCGAAGGCGAAGAGTAGGCAGTGCTGGCACCCCGGTGGTTTTAGTCGGGGCAGGTCCGGCACACAGGGGGAGCGGCCTTCACCACTAGCCTGACGGTCCGATGGGATTTTTACCGGATTAAAAAAAAAAAAGATGTGAACTCAACTAATACTGTATGTCCGGGCGTTTTCATATTTTCATATGTAGGTAGATCGCGATACCGGGTTCATGACGGATACCTACCCCTGTTTTTACACTCTTACTTTTCGATATTACGTACAACGAGCGGACGCTAACGAATTATTACTTTGTTTATACTTTTTCTGGCTTTTAAAAGGAACAATAACACTGTGTGACTATTGTGAATACGTGTGTGCGGCGGTGCACCGCAAGGAGATCCACAACAAACCCAGGTTAGTGCTTTACTTCATATGGTTATATAAGAACACCTGGATTAAGGGTTGAACCAGGCCATCTTAGGTCGTTATTTGATATTAGCGACAACATCTTAACAACACAAAAGAAAGAAATCTATACTAATATTATAAAGCTGAAAAGTTTGTTTGTTTGTTTGAACGCGCTAATCTCAGGAACTACTGGTTCGAATAGAAAAATTCTTTTTGTGTTGAATAGACCATTTATCGAGGAAGGCTTTAGGCTATATAACATTACGATGCAACTATTAGGAGCGAAGAAATATTGGAAAATGTGAAAAAAGCGGGTAAAATTATTCATCCTTGAGGGCTTCCATTGCGTGCTCTGCAAAAACGGTTCAAGATACCAAAAATATACGTATGAAAAAATTATTTCTCTTAAAATGATCTAAAAAAATGTCGGAGACAGTATATATCTATCTTTTAAGATTAACTCACTTAGAACCGTTTTTATGGTAATCAAGTATGGTCGAAATTAATGCATTATTTGTTAAGAGTTGTATCAACGTAATAATATTAATCTTTATACAAATAAATGTGTAATGTGTGTGTGTGTGATTAAGAGTATTTAATTGTGAATAAAATTGTCTTTGACATCACTTAATTTCAATGAACATCTTAGAAGATATTACAATTACAAAATAAATAACTAACTAAAATGCCCAAAATAACTATTCCATGCGAACGAAGTCGCGGACACAGCTAGTATATTATATGTGGTCTTACTAAAAGCGGTCAAACTGTATGAACGCATGCGTGCAAAAATTGTTTGTTCCAAAAGCATCGGAACTTTGATTCCAACCATTTCAATTCCATTCATCTGAACGGCCCACAAATAGCCGTGACAAGTGCTCTGCGCTCCAACCCTCGCAATTAGTGCTGGTCGGTCACACCCCAGCGTTTGTTCTCTCCTGCTATCATTTCCCATCGTGGCAGCATTTTGTGACAATTATAAAACCATACTACGCAAACTAAATACGACCTTATGATGCCAAGCTTTGAGATTACAATCCCTTGCTTGCGTATTCTTCGCATTTTAATCATATAAAATTATTATTTCTGTCTGTATTTTTGCTTATATACATATATTAGATCGTTATCTTTTTAAAATCAACTGACTTTTCAAAATGGGAAGTTTTTAAATAAATTTTGAACTCTATTTAAGTATTAAATACCAAAAAATCCCTTAACATATGTCTTCGTCATAAAAGAGCCCTATGTAAAATTTTCGTTTCTAGCCTAATTATTATAGCTAAAGCTCTAAGATAATGTCAATTAGAAGAAGCATCTTTACATAGTATAAAATGAAGTAGCTTCCGCTGTCTGTCCGCTTATATATTTTAATCTATTCAACGAATTTTTACACAGTTTTCAGCAATATATAGAGTGATTCCTAACAAAAGTTTATATGTAAAATACATATACAGTGCAAACTCTATATAAAAACCCTCAAGGGACTGCGCATATTTTGACGTTATAGAAAGTTGTCATTAATTAGAGAGAAGAAAAACCTGTATTAGAAAAAGTTTATTTCAGACTAGTGTTAGCAATTACATAAAGGCTCATCCATCTCATCCTCTTCATCTCCTTGCTCTTGATACTCTGTTTTTCTCATTGAATCCAAAATTTCTTTGTCTATGCAAGAAATCCCAATTTGTAAACAAAAGGTCGGATTTCATAGAAAGTTCGGTATGTGTAATGCCGACAGTCGAGTTTATTACGGGCTAGGATAGTAAAGCGACAAAACGATGTACACAGCTGCGCAGTTTTTACTAATTTTGACAAGTTAATAAGTACTTTATATTATTAAATTGCCGTCGTTATTCAGAGTGCGTGTAATGATATATAGACTGTATCATTGTATGGGAAACAAGCTAAACCAACCAAAGCAGAGTGATATCGACGCTTTAGGGAGTTTGTCGTTAAATCGAGTGACGTTACATGCAATTTACACTGTATATTGTTGTACAGAAAAGCCGAGAAATTACAACATTTGTAATGTGATATCGTGACAAATATATCTTTGTGCGCTTAAATCGTGAACGCTGGCTAAACCTTACGAGATAGATCAAATTAATACTACAGAGCTACATATCTTCAAATGTTCGATAAACATGTCCGCAACAGTATATATTTATCTCTTAAGGATAACCCACAGTAAACATTTTTATCTTTTACATATTATAAAAAAATATATGTTATTTACCAAGTAATTTTATACAATACATTACTATTCCTTATCCAATTAAAGATATACCTATCCCGTGTTAGTATCTACATTGCATCCGTGTGAATTTAATTTTATATATAGATAAAATAAACACGTGTTTCTAATCTTTTAAAATATCGATATAATTTAATCTGAGTTAATTATTTTTTTGGCCGTGATTTCGTTAAATTTCAATCGTAATAAAATTAAAAAAAAAAGGTCAATTTAAAAAAGTCACTTCAAATATTTATAGAAAAATTAATGCTTGTAAGACCTACTTGGTTGCTAGATCGTGAGTTTTTATAGACTCTCAAATGTCGGGTGATACTAAAAAAAGGGTGAGACTGTTTTGTCATTGGTGCTTAAAAAAGTCGCGTGATGTCACTTTATATAATAATAATTATAAATCTCTATAATAAATGTAAGACTGAGATTCATAGACACTGCTTCGACTTTGCTTAAACTTTGCTCAAATATTACTAGTTATATTGTTTAATTAATATCAACGTATATAGTAAGTTACAGAAGTTGCTATTTCTTTTGTTAAACACGAATTCATAACCTGAACAATGTCTATGTAGCGTCTATAAACACTACTATAATAAACTGTAAACACAAATACTGAGACACGCACACACACACACACAAAGTACATATGGAGTCAATGTACTAGTGAGTGCTATGGACTGCGACATCTGGGTCACGCAAATTATATAAAACACGCACCAAATAAATAATACAGAGAATTCACATTAAGAGCACCTTCTGATCCACAAGCCTCGCACTATTGCTAGTAGTCATAATAACACACGAGCAAAGCAGCATGGATCTGCTAGTCAAGAATAAGATCACAATCAGACGGTTCAGTAGTTAGCACGGCGCGACGCTCGGTTGCCCAGATCATTTCCGCCGAACGTCCATTTGTCATTTCAATGCGAGAGCTCGTCCCGAGAGGACACACCGCCGCACCGCCTCTCTAATTTATTCAAATATTATTTATTTAAGGCAAACGGGACCATTAATCACATCTCTAGAGTTTTTATTTACACATGCCGTGTCTGGGCGCCTTTGATCGTTGTTCGTGTGAATGTTCGTTAAAATCTGCTTAGGGCGTTTACGCACTGCGAACGAATCTTATTTGTGAAAATACGGATCTACATACTAACCGAAATCGAATGTTGTTTTACGCAATGCCTCCGATTTCAATCAGTTAAAATAGAAAACTAGGAAAGAACGTATTTATTTATTATGTATTTATTTATTTACGTATGGGACAGTTCCATTACATTTTACATTCATAATGAGATCGCATGCACAAGCTAAATGTCTACAACGGATACTAATAAAAGACAGCCACAGCATGGCTCAAAAGCATTAACTAACAGTATCACAACAAAAAATTAAAATCAAAACACCAAAAAGAAAAAAAAAACTAGAGAGTAATACCTTTTTTTTGTTAACTCATTGGAAATCCCTACGGACCGTCAGGGGAAGTGGTGAGGGCCGCTCCCGCGGTGTGCCGGACCTGACCGACTAAAACCACCGGGGTGTTCGTTCTCCTGTCTGCCGGATGCTAAGGGCAAAGCCGAGCCATCTTACTCGGCAGCCGGCGACGTCCGGACTTGTGCAGGATAATACCTATAATTAAAATTTAAAATTAACACAAACTATACAACACCAAGAATAATGCCAAGCTCCCTAATTTTCCTCTTGAAGGCCGGCATCGGTATTTGGGAACAATAAAACAAATATTGAAATAAATAAATATACTTAAATATGATGCAGATATAATTTAAAAAAAAATCTTAAGTTGAATACGAACGCCGCGCTGAGTCACATTATTATAGCTCGATGCCATCGCAATGTATGAACGTTCATACAAACGGTAGTAAGCGAGTCGCGTTGATCCGTCATTATTCTGCTACCCTAGATAAAGTACCATATAGTATAAGTATATATATCCATAGTCGGGTACCATCCGTATATGGTGGATGTTCCTTATACCCGCACGAAAAGATTCGCTTCTACATTCATCATTCGGACGGCTAAGGAGTGGAATATGCTTCCAGCGGCCGTATTTCCGCGATCTTATGACCTGGGAGTCTTTAAGAGAAGAGTGAATAGGCATTTGTTAGGCGGAAGCGGTTCATCATCGGACTTATGTTCACCTTCCACCAAGTGTGATTGAGGTCAAGCGTTCGCCTATAAATTAATTTAAAAAAAGTAACTTTTGTTTATTGACAACGCTAATAAAAATTACAAATATATGAAATTGACATATCAATTATCAACTGTAAATTTTCAAAGCTCTTATCAACGCTCCGAGGTGCTGTTTCATTCCGACATAACCTTGAGTTTCTTTCAGTGTTTTTTCTCAAGGTAATTGCTTTTGGAAAGCCAGTAGATCACCATCAGGTTCAATCCCTGGGTTGTTTGCCCAAGTCGAGGTTTACGCCCGCAGGGATGCTCGTGCATTACCATTCAACCCATAACTCACTGCCTGAGCACCTCAAATGCTCGCCCCTCTCGTCCGGTGCATTTCTTAAAGCCATTACCGGCAAAGCGCAACAGTCTTAAAAAAGTGTGTCAATTCCATATATTTTGAACTTTTTGTGATTATTTTCATTTATCAAATTTTAGTTTTTCTAGGCTCTCTATCGGAATCAGAGAATAATGGATGAATGATGATAAAAGAAAAACCAATTATCTGGCATACAACACAGATAGATAGGTCAATAAAAATAGCAAACAACAAAAGCAAATACTGTTGTAATGATGCACCAAACGGAAGTCAGCTCAGCAAATGCTAAGCGACCAACTGAGCCACCCAGCGCTGATTTACGACTGACACCCATTTATTGTGTCAACCTGAAGAAAATAACGAGAAAGGGATTAATAGAGTATAGATACTCCGCTTTCGAGACTAATTTGAAAGTATCATAATAATATGTACATGTATACATAAGAACACACACAAGCGCCTATAAATATATATAATTATATCATTTACATCATCATTGTTAATACACAGTTACATACAAAAATAAAAACAAAATGATGCTATTTCGGAACGTATTTTTACGAATAGGGATAAAATGAAGCGTGTATACACCCTTAGACAAGTACGTGCCGTTACAATCACATCTCTACACAACTCCCGGTTTCGTTCGAACGTTTGTTATTTATTAATTACGGGAGAAATGATTTGTTTGATCGGCGGCGAACATCTTTTAATGATGTTCAAATTCTCACGCACTGGGCAACAAAAGCGATGTTTTATTATGAGCGTTTATAGAACACGACCTTTAAACCGACTTTTAATTCTGTGCATACCATAACAAGTGTAAAACTCAATAAATGAGTGCATAGATTAGTACGTTTATTATTACAGTGTAATTATGAGTAATATTGTTTTAATTGTTCTAACATAATTGGGAAAATAATCGCTAATAATATACAACAGGAAAAAATTATTATTAAAAATAATAACGAAACTTGGATAATAATACAAAAACTGCAACGGAAAAAATATTACATGCTTTCGAACACCGAAGATGGAGCGAAATGATAAATGAAATTAATTACACTAGAAACGAAATCATTCATTCATATTTAATGATAATTCATTGCGTAACATGAGTTTATAAGTTTTAAGTTAAATGTGTTATCATTATTTTACTAAATGTAATTCTATTGGCTGTCTCGTGACGGTACACCGGTAAGGCATCCGTATTTATTCGGTAAAAACCCAGATGTACGTGCCGTGATTGGAACCTAAGTTAATTTACGTCGTCGCGCATTTTTACTGGCCATTTATGCACTAAGCCCCCACAGCCACTAAATATATTTCAGAGACATTGTTGTAATAATAAAATTTACGGACAATTACACGCATCAACCTAGCCACAAACTATGCTTGTGCTTGGACTATCGGTACTAGACATAGATATACATACTCTAACCTTTACACACTTGTTAATGTAAATCAGAATTTCTGACAAATTGTGGAACATTTCTTCGTGTTATATGACGCCGACCGCTTGATTCTCTTTTCGATTGAAACTAGTGGGTGTGTAATCAGACTGCCTCTGTTTAACTGCCTAGTGCGTGAAGGTTCAATTTGAGGCAGCGTTATTATTTCCACTTTTTAATTGATTCTAATTATTTTTCTTTCAATAGTATTGTTACGTTTTAAGTATTCCTAATTACTTTTACATTATGAATGTACTAACGCTGTTTTGTTAATTGATATTAATTTCTATTTAGTGCTTTAGTTAGGATCGATTTTTTCATCAAGTAATTGTGTTTACATAAACCCGCTCATGACTCTTGAAGCATAAAATTTTTCCTACGTAATATAGAATTATATTATGATATGCTAGTTTTGCCCGCGGTTTCGTCTACATTTAAGATTAATGTCAGTCCAGCTGTAGGATTTAAAAAAATATTTGATACTAGCTGTGTTTGTAACTTCGTTCCCGTAGAAGAAGTGATTTTGTGAGGACAATAATTATTTCAAACTTTTTTGGTATATTTTCTAAACATAAACAATGATTGAACAAAAGCTATATAGATGTCACCACTGTAGACTCGGGATGTGATTGAATAAAACAAATAGTTGCTATATCGCTACTCGTCATTAATTAATATTTAATAATAATAATAAACAAGCCTTTATTTTTCCACATAACATTTTTTACAATTCAAATCTGTTAGTATTTTTTTTTTTTATTTATTCACTACCATTGAACAGCACATACAAATATTTTACATACGGTACAATTATCAAGCTGTGCCAATTACACAATGGTAATATTTAAAAACTAACAAAGAAAATGAATAAAACAGTAAACTCTTAACTATTACAAATAGATGCTTGTGCGTTGTGCGTGTGTGTGTGTGTTTGTTGTGACAAGGTAGTGTAGAAAGCTATATGTGATATGTATATGAATGCAGTGTGGCGTCTGTACCCTCCTATTGGCGTTTCAACTTTAGCAAAGTTAAAGCCGAGGCTATGAAGTTATTTCTATTTTGGGAAAATATGTCAATACTGTGAAAGTCCTTATTGTAAGTATTAATGCATCTGTGTATTACAGAGTTCTTTGCGTAATTGTGAAGTATTTTCGGCAAGGCGAACAAGTTTGGCTGTCTAGTAGTCTTGGTGTATATTTTAAAATTAATTCTCCTCAACAAATCTGGGCAGTCTATGTGATAATTTAAAAGGTCATATAAAAATTTCAAATCACAAAGAGTTCTTCTGTCTCTAAGAGATAATAACCCATACTCATCCAAATTTACGTTATACTCAATGTACTCCTTTTTAAATTTAAAACACAGATATTTTAGAAACTTTTTTTGAATGTGCTCTAGCAGACTTTTATATGTCACATAATCCGGGGACCAAATTGGAGAGGCATAATCGAGGTAGCTCCTAATGTATGAATAATAAAGCAACAATAAAGAGTGGACACTATTGAATGGTTTGGCAATACGGCAAACGAAACCAAACATTCTCAAAGCTTTATGGCAGATATAATTATAATGCGAAGTGTATAGTAATTTGGAGTCTAGCATCACGCCCAAATCCCGAATCATGAAAACTCTCTGAACCAAGGAATTATTTAACGTGTAATTATGAATGATCGGCCGATGCTTTCTTGTGTAAGTAATAATGTAGTATTATTAGATTTTTTTTTTCTTAATTCCTATTGTTAGTAGTGTTAGTTAAGATTTGTGTCGATATTATCATTTGTGGACCCCTGTTGGGTAAAGGGCTCCTCCAACCTCCTCCAGTTGACCCTATCTTGAGCCAGCTCTGCCCACTTCTTTCCCGCCACAGAAAGAATCTCATCTTCCCATCTCTTTTTCGGTCGGCCTCTTTTTCTTTTGCCTTCTGGACCAGACCACTTTGTCGTTTCTATTGACCATCTCCTATCTTTGCATCTAGAAACGTGGCCTGCCCATTGCCATTTAAGATGGAGTGCCTGTTGCAAAGCGTCCACGATTTTTGTTTTCTGTCTAATGGGATTGGTTTTTAATTTTTTGTATTTCCCTTATTTTTAATATTTAGGTAGAATAAATATAATTGTGTGTTACCAAACGATGACGCGTGTCAATTCACTACCCGCGCCATCTCCTGAATAATCAACCAACTTAAAATATACACTCTCAATTAAACAATGATCAATTAAAATTATAGTATTATATGTATTTCAGTCATATTCCCTGAATAATTTTATACAATTTTTCCAATAAATCAACGAAGTAACTATTTTATTTATAAGACGATTGAAATATTCTATATATTATAAATAATACTAAATGTCAAACACAGTCTGTCACAATTTATTAGTTAAAATCGTATCTAAATCAGTTCAGCCATTTCTGAGGTTAGCGGGCACAAACGCGTGTAGATACCTGCACGCGCTTACCTGGTAAAAATGTAAAGCCTAAATTCGTCTTTACACTGGAAAAATCTAGATGTATAGGCCGAGATAAGAACTTACCAGTACTAGGCCGTAACAGACGCACAAACTTGTGTATGAAATAAATAATGACGTAAGTCAATCTACGTCCTTTTTCGACAAAAGCTGTGATACTATCATAATATCTTAAGCCGTTAAAAAGAGGGTGAAGCGCATTTAATCAATGTCCAATGCTTGGCTACCGAGCTCGTGACGATTGTATCTTGAGTTATAGATTCTTCGGGTATAGTTCAAAACTTTAGTAAATACTAGAGATTCCATTCTCGACCACAGTTCGAATACAAGGAGCAGAGAATCTAGTTGAGTTAATATAATATTATTCGATCAACGAAAACGTTTGTAGAATAGCGCAAAATGAAGAACCGGCATTATCTTAAAATTGTGATAATATTTTTTTTTTATACTACCAGTGATGGGAAGTAAGTATAGTCCAAAAACCATTTGTGTCCACGAAGAGACGAGAAATCATCTATAGTCTCCGTCTATATGCCGCCCCACATATACCATGACTGATGGTCAACTAGGTATAACAACTGGATATACTCAAGCAGTAGCGTACATTCGATAAATGCATAAAAGCATTGCATGCCCTTACGATAAATAAGTCTGAAATAAATTCCTTTAATTTAAACAACAAAAAAGGAACCCTTTATATTCATATCAATTCTATTTACACGCCATCTATCTTCCCTATAAAAATAATATAATATTTATTACCATTATGTAATATTAAAATGTATTATGTGAATCTGCCTACCCTAACCAAATATCCTATGCACGTCACTGTACTCAAGCTGATTGCCATTAACATTTGGTGCTAATTTTATTTCAATCGGTTCATAAATAAAAAAGTTAAAAAAGCTCGTCATATTATATTGGAAAATAATAATTGTTCAGGTGATCTAGCTGATATACATATAATATTATACTTTTAATAGAATTGCAATCGCTTTGTTGTAGAATTTATATAAGAAACAATTAACGGCATCTATAATATATAATCACTTGTAGAAAGATTTCAATTTCAAATAGTTATTATCATAACAAAAGTACTACCTGTTTCCACGTGAGCGAAGTAGCGGGTAAAGCTAGTAGATAATATAATAATCAATAAACGGTAACGCTAGTAGAAAGTGGAAAATGTGTGAAATTGACAGAAGTTATCGGAATATCACGTCGTTACGTACCGTCAATTTCATACATTTTCGAATCGAATCGAATTCTAGCAGCAGTGAGTACAGGGATGTAATGTACCGCTCTGCACTCATATAGAAAAACGTCCGATTAATAGAAATGAATACAATTACATTTTACGTTTTTCATCATTAATATGCCTGAATTTTGCTCATCTATGTTTTAAACACCACTCAATCCCAGATTGCATACACATTTATGATTCTTTAATGTTTTAAATAGATTATATCATGATTACAGAGCAAGAAAATTAAAATTACGACTACATTTTGTAATCGTTAATCATTAATCAGATTACATTTTGCCCATCTCTGGTTGTAGGTACAACCCTGTCAGAGGACGTGTAAAGCGCGCGATCGTGGCAGTTGACAATGGAATCAGAAAGGCACCTTTACTTAGACAAGCGCCCTGTTTTGTAATAGTTGGAGATAGCTCCGACCTTGAGTTTTTTCCGGCGTCTCTTCTCAAGGTATTTGCTTCCTCAACGCTAGTAAATCACCGTCAGTATACCACGTGGTAGGTGGATCCACAGAGGTGACCCTGGGTTGCTGCCTAACCAACAAATCTCTGGCAGAGCACCTGAAGAACTCGCCTTTTTAGCCCAGTGTAGTTATAAAGTCCAACAACAAATTGACCTGTCGAAATAAAACAGTTGTGGTCAATATCTGAATAACGCTGTGCGTGACATCGGGTGCCCAGGAGTGATATTGCCGCGCTAGTATAAAAAAAATCCGCGATTTATGACCCGAGGTGATATTTTTACCACACGACCCGACGGCGTAATTAATGACATGCCCAATGGCGCGCGAACTTATTCCAGTTCGTCACCAGAATAGACGCCGACCCGGCTGTCCATGTTACGAGCGGAAAGCGGGTTAAAATATATACTATGACCGGTGGTCGAGGGTGGGTTGTAGAAAGACACGGATTTTGGCGTTTTACTGTTTATTTGCACTTTAAGGCACACCGAACTGCAACGCACACGCACGTACTCTCGCCTTGCGTCTCGGTAGTTGACTGAATTTGCAAGCATCGCGTGCGCGCGCGCATGTTCTTACCCCGCGCGTCCCATAACACCCTAACGTCCTTTAGGGCGTTTACCACAGACGCGTATCGGGCGGCGTCTACATGCTATAATACAAAGTACTACATAAAGATGTCAAATATCATGAAATAATTTGTTCTTTGATAACAGACAATGTGATTATTTTGGTGGTAGAGCAATTGCTCGAACTAAGTTATAACCACAGTGCACAACTGTAAAAAAACCGTCATGCTGACTCGCTTTGGCTTGTCGCGTTTCGGGATCAGCTTGTGTATATCCAGTAACTCATACCTAGAGACCTTCAGTCGTGGTATGTGAAGGCCAGTGACGTGCATAAGTTATTTCGACAGGGTAGGCAGAATTCGCGTAATTAAAGTGAATATTATATAATTATAGCAATTATTGTATTGCTTTCATAGGAAAGTTAGACGGCGTGAAAATAGAAAAAATATGAATAAAAATGGTTCCTTTTATCTGTTTAACTTTAAGCAATTTATTCCAGACTTATTTATCATAAGGGTATGCAATGCTTGCATGTATGTATGGTATGAACGCTACTGATGTAGGCCGACATGACGACGGAGACTATCAATAAATTTTCATCCTTTGATGGTTGCTTTCGTTTTTGGACTACATTTTACTAACCATCAGGTGCTCTATAGTAACTATGTATGTCGAGCCAGTGTAAAACAAAAATCAAAACTGTTGTGCGTGAGACGGCGCTATGGCAAATCTAAATTCTTCAGTCTGTATATAAAAACTAGCTGTGTCCGCGACTTCTTCCGCGTGGAATAGTTATTTTGGGCATATTAGTTAGTTATTTATTTTAAAATTGTAATATCTTCTAAGATGTTCATTGAAATTAAGTGATGTCAAAGACAATTTTGTTCACAATTAAATACTCTTAATCAACAACTTTATTTGGATAAAGGTTAATATTATTACGTTGATACAACTCTTTACAAATAATGCATTAATTTCGACCAAATTTGATTACCATAAAAACGGTTCTAGTGAGTTAATCTTAAAAGATAGACATATACTGTCATCATTTTAAGAGGAATAATTCTTTCATACATATATTTTTGGTATCTTGAACCGTTTTCGCAGCGCACGCAATGGAAGCCTTCAAGGATGAATAATTTTCCCCGTTTTTTTCACATTTTCCATTATTTCTTCGCTCCTAATAGTTGCATCGTAATGTTATATAGCCTAAAGCCTTCCTCGATAAATAGTCTATTTAACCCGAAAAGAATTTTTCAATTCGAACCAGTAGTTCCTGAGATTAACGCGTTCAAACAAACAAACAAACAAACTCTTCAGCTTTATAATATTAGTATAGGTTACAATGAAATATGAATGTGGACCACCAGTACGACGCTATCTAGGAGTGACGGAGTGTCGACGGCTAGTCATCAATCGTGTTCCCCGTCATGCCGCTTTTTCACTACCCGATACCGATAATTGAAAATCGTTGACTCTTTTTTTAATGGGACAAAATACTCATAGGATCGTCTCACACTGGGAGTTCAACGGAGGTGACTGTCACTCATTAACGGGGACTGTGGCGCCTGTAATCAAATCTACATAGCCCCGCAGTACTGTGCGTACTGGGCACAATCTAGGGGGAGACAGCGCTTTTTATAATACTAGCTGTGCCCGCGACTTCGTTCGCGTGGAAGAAGTACTTTTGCTATGGTAATGATTATTTCAAGCTTGAATTCTCGTATGAGCAAAAAGGAGGAGGCAAATCGCTTAGTGCGAGCAGCAGGAATGTCAACCACAAAAGGGTGCAAACCAGCACGGCGTCTCGTCAATTTATGGTAGAAGGGGGAGGGTGGAACTAAATAATACAACTCAGCCGCACACTCTCCAGAGTATAGTCTATAGAAAACCGAAAGGCAAGCCACTTTACGCCGGTGTTCCAAACTGAGTAGTTTACGCGACGTAAGAGCCTCATCGGCAATGAGTCGCCGAGCTCGGCGATCAATTGAGTCCAAAGCAGCCAGATGGTGTTTGGCGGAACCATCCCAAAGGTGGCAGCAATACTCCACACACGACCGAACTTGCGCCTGATACAGGTTAAGAAGTTGGGTCGGCGTAAAATGCCGCCTAACCTTGAAAAGAACCCCCAGTTTCCGAGCAGCTGTTTTAGCCTTAGCTTCAATCGAACGCCCAAAGATAAGGTCCGCAGTTAGCTCCATGCCTAGAAGCTCGAGGCTATCAGCCAATGGTACGCTAACACCCTGGAAAGTAGGAGCCAAGACGAAAGGGCTCCGTTTCGCGGAGAAGAGACAGGCCTGCGTCTTCAGCGCGTTAAACCTGACCAGGTTCGCATCACCCCAATCGGATACGAAATTTAAAGCCGTATCAACAACCTTCTCAACGACATGACTATGTCGACTATCAATGGATTTTCATCCTTTGATAGTCGCTTCCGTTTTTGGACTACACTGTACTTACCATCAGGTACTATGTAGTGACTATGTCGAGTCAGTGTAAAAAAAAAACGCGGCTTTACAATGACCACGGGTTCGATGATTTCAAACCGGTCTAGAAATCGGCACTGTTTGTTTTGAAGAGGTCACACTTCAATACTCCAATCAATCTTGATGAAACCGGTTGTTGGATAACAGCTTGATGCTAGTGATGTGTTTTATTTTGATGGCCGTATGTTTTTCCGTACGTCTGAAATGAGAACAAAGTTGTCGCTGGAGAACTGATGTTGGAGCTGGAGTTTCCTTGAGTGAAGACCGCGGTTTGCCAGGCGTAGCGCGGGGTTACGACCTGCGGAAGTTGGCCGAAAAGGATTGGAAGAGAACAGTCGAAGACCGGACTCACTAGCCCTGGTTAGGAAGCCCAACAGTGGACTAGGGTGGGCTGATGGTTATGTATGTTTTAAATATAAAAATTGCCGTAATTTTTAATTTATTTCAACTAACAGCATTTGACGTTGATCTATCCGCAAACCATAAATGGACAAAATGTGATCAGATCAATCATTCTAAATACTAAAGAATCCTCAAATGCATATAAATTGATAACTCATTTTTTTAGGGTTTTAATAATGATTAAAGATTAACGAAATTAAAATTACATATGCCTCAAAGTAAACTGGACTAACACTATTAGTGCTAGATTTTCCGTTTTTCCTTTTGAGATACGGAACCCTAAAAATTGTCGTATTAACAACAACAACATTGCTCTGAGCGAAGGCGTCGTGAATCGCGTTACATAAGAAATACCGAGAAGATGCCAAAAGCGTAATTCGACACACGTCCAGTCTAGTGATGAAAAAGCCCGGGAATATTCCCAAAGTGCCCAAAACTTGCTTGGGAATATTCCCGAGGATTTACGAAATGTTCGCGGAAGTGCTGGGCACTTTGGAAAAATTCCCGGACATTTTCATCACTAGCCCAGTCGCATAAGCGTTCTTTAAATTTTAAGACGCTATTTAAGTATTAATGACTTATTAATCTCCTCGTGAAACTGCAACTGAGTACGTATCTATATCCAGTACCAAGAATACGAGCACTAGCTTAGTTTTAGACTACATTGATGTTGGTATGGGAGAGATATATAAAAAAATTGTCGTATCAAGTACATCGGTGGTTGGATTGAAGGCGTCTCAAGTTGTTGCCAAGAAAGGAGTTGTCTGATCGTGAATGCAGAGTGAGGCGCAGCGGCCATGACTCGCGGGGGGCGGGGGGCGGGGCCTGCGGGCGCGCCCATCGGCCGCGAATTTACGTATTACAGTGATACCAACCGAATAATTTTCCCCTAAATGTAGGTGTATCGTGACAAATATGGTAGAAGAAAATAAAGTTCTCATCTAATAAGTGTATTATAACCATAGATGGTCAAAATGTAATCAGATTGATGAAAATGATTAACGATTACATTTTACGTAATTTACCATTAATATGACTGCATTGTTCATTTATGTTTTAAACACTACAAAATTTCAGATTGTATACACATTTATGATTTATTAATGTTTTAAATGATTTTAACCATGATTACAGAGCAAGAAAATTAAAATTACGACTACATTTTGTAATCGGAAATCATTAATCAGATTACATTTTACAATAAATACTAAATAATTGATGTAATTGTAGCTACTAGCTTACTAGCTTATATATACTAGCTTACTATGTATAAGCAAAAGTATTGGAAAATGCATCAGTTTTAAACATCAAGCTAGTGCAAAGCTAAAGCAAAGCTGTGTTTGATATCTATGATCAGAACTATTTAAGCGGGAGTTATTTGGGAAGGCAACCTCAATTTACATAACTACAATTACATCTCTGATTATAACAATATATTTCTTCAACTTGTATAAAACTCGGGGCGCATTTTAACACGATTGATATATTTATTTATAAAACTATTTTATGAAATTCTTGTTTGTCATCTGTTCTTAAAATCTATTTAGATAAGATCTCTATTTCAAAATCCTATTTTTTATGTCATTCTATGTCATATTTATGAAATATATTTACTGCTCCTCTCAGCTGTCCCCCGTACGCACAAGAGATTAACTTATTTAACAGCTTCTTTTCACGCATACTTGTTACAGTACTAATAACCTTAAAACGTTTTTATCATGTCTTGAAAGCTACATTACTTTCGTTATGGTTTATGAATAAAATTGTTCACTATAAATTTGACAAAGGTGGGGTAAAAGTGACAGCTCTATATAAAACTATACTCAATTTATTTCATTTAAAGAAAATTGCGTATAGATATCATTGTTTAAGTCTGATTGAAACAATAACGTAATATACGAGGTATTTAAGTCAAATGTTGGGATAACGTACTTCCATACATACATTCTTTAATACATACGCATCTATAACTGGAAACATTAATACATTCATCACAGAAAGCTTAGTCTGAAACAGCATAGGTATTCAGACTTTAGTGACACTAGACGCTCACTAAGATTATGCTATTTATTGTGTCAAAGTTCATTTTAAGTTGCTACATAAAAATAAACTTGTTAGGTAGCTCGTATTCATCTATATTTCCAAAATATCCTATGATGTGCCCGGAAAGCGGCGTTCAACTAAGCAGGTCATATGAGACAAGACGCACAAGCATAAAGTGGATAAAAGTAATGAAGTAACGCTGGTCACCTCAAACAAACTCAGCAAGAGGTTACTATTATTATATATGACGGGGTACAGCCTGTCAGGGCGCCACGTGCACTGTCTTCATCACTCATTGTAGAAAGGAAACGCGACGATCTCTGAGATGCGTCCGATCGTTGCGACCGTTCAAATATGAATGCCTTCCAAAATGACTAATCCCGACCAACTTTCCTTAATTCAGTGTTGCCAATTTCATAATTCAATTTTTTACCAAAGCGAATAGGTGATTACGATTGCACCGCCATCTCTGATTCCGTCCAGGCACTAAACCTGACATTTCAATTAATAACAATGTAGACGCTCTCAGTCCGACATATATTTTAATAAAATTATGTAGGGAGAAGAGGCATGAAGAATGTAACGTGATTTAATTATTGTAATAGGCCCTGCCACTGGTGGTGAAGATTAGACCTTTTAAAATTAAAAAAACGATATTTTACATCTATTATCATTATATTTTTTGTTTGTTTACGGGGAAATTTCAAGCGTTGGTAACACATTCCGACTACTAACACGCATTAATATACTCGAGAGACGCACACAAAACGCTTACTATAGGAAAATATTTATAAACATTAGTTACGGGCTTAGGGATTGACAGTACCACATCAAGGCAGCGTGGGGCCCGTAATAATTTCATAGAGAGACCAGTGATTTACTATTCTTTATTGTTTAAATAGTTTAAAACAAAACAAACATTGGAGAAGGTTCAGCGTATTTTGGTTTTTGAGGTGCCTGTCGCCAGAGGCTTTCCTCCATTGGACATGACACCTTGGTCATCCAATATATCCAAGCAAGAGCGGTGTGTGATGTGTTCCCGTACATCGTCTCAATGATATTAACTTAGAAGCGAGTGACTGGCAGCCTTTAACAAACACAATAGATGAAGCCTACAGAAGGCTATAGGTTGCCCGAATCCGAGGAAGTTGACGTGGTCGTACCCTTAGCCCAGACATATGAGTAAGAGAAACACTCTAGTGGCTAAGTCGATAAGAATCCGGCATCTTGGGACCGCTTTCATCATGGCGATCCTGACAGTCTATGAGGGCTACCACAGGGCCACAAAAGTTTGATTACACAGCTATACGGTATCTCACATCCCGGCCAGGACTAAGAAGTTCTCTAACTCCTTTTGCCGTGTCGTTGAGCTGTGGAATGGTCTTCCAGCGAGCGTGTTCCCACCATCCTATGATATGGGATCCTTTAAGCGTAGCGTGAAGAGATATTTGTGTAGGCCGGCATGATCGCCGACTACCGATGGGTTTTTCTTGCCTATCGATAGTCGTTGGCGTTTTTTGGACTACACCATGCTTATAATCAGGTATGGTGCACTCACTGCGTCGAGTCGGTATAAAAAAAAGATTGCCCGATGTTAATTATGACCACAGTACACTAGTGCAAAGATTGTCATACTGATTTGCTTTGGCGTGTCGCGTATCGGGATCAGCTTGTGTATATCCAGTAACTCATATACCTAGAGACCTACAGTCGTGGTATATATGGACCGATATGATGACGGTGATTGTCGATGGATTTGATAATCACCATCGTTTATAGACTACACTGTACTTAGCGCCAAATTAGCAGTGGCTTTGTCGAGCCAGTAAAAAAAAACAAAGTATTTTTGTTCGACTATTAATATTATAGAGGATTTTATTAAATGGCGCGGTATTGGAATATATTTAAATATATATCACTCTAACCATAGACACATAACAATAAAGATTATAATCTATATTATGCGGAATGATTACCTTTATAGGGTTTATCTATACCGGATATCAAGTAATTTTTGGTATCAGGACGCAATTTGTAACATTTCTACACTTTTAAAAAGGAAATTAACCTGTTTCACGTATTATCTTCTCTGCCTCGTGTAAATTGAAATTCTATATCACAAATATCACTTTGTAAGTCCCATATTATGTAATACACAATAAACAACGTTTTGTCTCCGGTATCACTTGCTCTATCTCACGTAATGTGATGTTTTATCTCACAAATAATTTCCTAAGTCCTACCTTATACAATGAAACGTTTAACTGATTGTTTTTGACTCCGCAGTGCAGTGATTTCAGCGCGCGTCAGCGACAATGGCAGACAACGCGGCGGCAGCACGCATGCGCCGCTGAAAAACTTCCACTCATCGGAAATAGCCCTCGGGACGCGGACGTGGGTTGGCGGATCTCCCCCACACACGGGCCCGTACTGCGAAAGGGAAATACGCACCCCAATGCGCTGCGTCTTCGAGTTGACTGTTAGATTTAATAGAAAGGCTATATAGTCTGACGAGTATTTTATATTTGCAGAGTATACATGTGTTTCTAAAGGCACGCATCGGATACTGGCCATACATCGCGACCCAGCTGCGACCGCCTGGTCGTGATGTACCGCTTTATATACATTTACATGTACGAAGTCAGATGTCCGCGAATGCGCGATGATTTCAGGCGGCATCTCAAGTTTGCGATTACGACAGCTTCCATTCCAGTCCGGTGAAACCTCCTATCTCAATTTTAAAAATATCGACTCCGCAAATATAGATACCTGTTTGATCTTGCTGCAGCGCGTGCGGTGTTCATATTTAGGTGTCTGGCAAATAGACCAATTATAAATTCGCTATGAGAATATTCAAACATGTTTTTTGAATACTATCAAAACCTCTAATGGTCTTATTAGAAAACGGATTTTAATTTATACAAAAATAATAGTGAATTAATTTCGTTATTACAATATTATTAACTGATTTCAAAAAGGAGATCCTGTATGTATGTGTATGTATTTTCGCTCATAACTTAACCAGTTATAGTCTGATTTGGATAATTATTTTGTTTAGGCTATCGGGTATAAAATGAAACTGGTCCCGTTTTAATATATTATGCAGTTCTGCTGAAGGTCTTCTGAGATAAAGATCACAACAGCATTGACTTAAAAGATTGCAGTATGATTGGTAGATTTCAAATTATTATTAATATAAGTATATTAATGTCAGTTGACTTTTTTTATGGAAATATTTTTATTTCTTACTAGCTGTCCCGGCAGACCTTGTTCTGTCCTATTTCTCTAAAACAAAGTCACATTGTTTTTTTTTATGTTAATAGCTTCCCCGTCAGATTTTATTCTGCCAAAACCTATTGGCCTATCGGCTGTTTATTGAAAATTGTTTGAAGGAACCTGACCTTTATGCTATATGTATAAAAATTGACAAATATTGACATTAATATTTATACGTCACTCAATAATTGTTTTGCCTTCCCGGAACCCGTCCACTGACATTTAAACTTTATGGTATGGTGTTAACGTTCAAATTGACTTTTAAATATTATTACGAATATTTTATATGAGAATATAGAAAAGTGTTGTCTTTAGACTTTTTCTGACAATTCTTTTAATTTTTCTCTCCGTAATAACCTTCCCCAGACTTCAACAAACACAACAAACAGAAATTGGTTCAGCCGTTTTCGAGTTCACTTATCAACACATTTAGCGATTCATTTTTATATTATAGATATATCTTAGTATTATTTCACATGATAATCTATTTTTTATAACTTTTTTTTTTGATAGCCCGGGGTAAATCCCTAACGGACCTCAGGGGGCGGTGAGGGCTGCCCCCCGGTGTGTCGGACTTGCACCGACTAAAACCCCCGGGGTGTTCCTTCTTCCCGTCTGACCGGGGCCGGAGGTACAGTGTCATCCTCTTCTCCGACCCTCGGCAACGTCTGGCCTTTGTAAGGCCGCATCTCTGCACTGCGAGGAGTGGTGTAAGGAGCCAACCCTCGCACACCTCAATATCTTGGAGCGGTGTGCGGGAACACGTCACACACCGCTCTCGCCTCGATAAATAGGGCTACACTCCCCCTCAAGCGCACCGCCCAGGTGTCTTATCCGATTTTAAGCAGGAAGGCCTCATTTTTTATACCTCATAATAACTAAGCTTTACCATTATTTAAAGTCGTTTTCTAAAAAGACCATATGAGTTAAAATATTCCCAAAAAAAGACTAATATATATTTCATAAGAATTCGAACATAAAACGTATGCCATTTCGTAGTCTGGACGCCAGGTGCCTAGAATGCATCATACCCTTACAAATTCTGGTTGCCTTAAGCAAGGTGCCTGGGTATCCAAGATGGTTAACATACTGGGTGCAATTATAGTCGCTTTGGAACCTAAAAAGTTCTGTTCTGCATCAGCAAACGACAATAAATTACAAAGTTTTTAAAAAATGTTACTTCTAAAATCATACAATTTCATCGATAGAATTTCTAGTATGGGACTGAAACTGTTCAGCTCTTAAGCCACTATAATTTCAGCCAGTATGGGTTTGGGTGATGTCAAATACAAAGTGTAAAACCCAGTACGCAGGCAGTACTGCAAGGCGCACAATCGGAATGTTTTGTGTATGTTGCCTTTTAAAGTCCGCCGCTCGCTGCAGCGCAGTTGCCTTTTCGATTAAGCTACGCGACCAGTTTGTCCAATATGGCGAATCATGTTTTTGCTTAGCTGGCGACGTTCACGCCCGAAACGATGCGCCGAGACCGATAAGTCTGGTTTGTTCGCAGGTGTGGTTCCAGAACGCGCGCGCCAAGTGGCGGCGCATGGTGAGCAAGCAGGAGAGCAAGCTGGCGGACAAGTGCTCGCCCGAGGGCTCGCTCGAGATGGACATGTATCACGGGCCGCTCGGCTCGATCCAGTCGCTGCCGGCGCACAGCCCGCCGTACAGCGTCGCAGGGGGGCCGCCGAGCCCCAACTCCATAGGCTGTCCCTAGCTGCCGCTCTGCGCTGCGTACCCGCTGCCCTGGGGCCCCCAGTCCACGCCTTGGTACTATCCTGCGCTTAACTGAGCCACGAGACTGAAATCAGACCTTAGCAGCTGCTCTGCGTAGCGTACTCGATGCTTCGGGACCCCACATCCGCATCTTGGTACCACCCTGCGCTGAACTGAGTGACAGCAGCTTGTAAAAATCAGGTGTAATAGTTAAACTCTTCTATGACGATATTCACATTACCCGACGTCGATATTTGTAAGTGCCAGTCACTAGTTATTGAAAATCGTGTCGAATATCACTTCCGCAAGAACTATGCCGATAATTACATTTATATGGAACCTGATAAAAGATCGAGTGCTCCAGTATTGTATATTTGTACTAAGCAATTCACATTATCCGATGCCGATTGTTATAATACTGCAAATCGTACTAGATTTCGCATCTGTGTCACTTCAGGCGTGGTTCACATTTATCTATTAGTATAATCTGTTCTTAATATATTTTAATTGTTATATATTTTATTTAATTCGGGTCTGATATCCGACATGACTAGTTGATAATATAAAATTCGGATCCGACGCTCTACTATCTTTGATATTTTAGTAAAATATAGCTGACAATTACGTGAATATCGTACGATAAAAATCGGATTTGACGTGAGTGGAAAAATGTCGATTAAGGGGATATATTGTTGTTAAGATTGAGCCACTAGCTACTTTTTCTGAATGCTACATAAACAAATCTGTAGTTTACACATTGATATTTTATACGGAGATAAGTTAGCTGATCAAATCCATAGACTATAAAAAAAATTGTACAGTTATCTTTGTATAGCATTTTCGATTTTTTATCTCTTTGATATCCAATAAATATCTTTGTACCACAGAATATATGATTGTACGTGTGTAATTCATATGTCGATTAAGTGTTAAAAGACTTTAAAAAACGCGTCTATTTATAATAATAAGCATATACTCTTGAAGATTCTATCACAAAATGGTTTTATCGACTGTCAATGACAGAAATGTGACTAAAATGTGTTCGAACAACTGTGA
Source organism: Automeris io (assembly GCA_036320925.1). Taxonomy (NCBI): domain Eukaryota; kingdom Metazoa; phylum Arthropoda; class Insecta; order Lepidoptera; family Saturniidae; genus Automeris; species Automeris io. Next base: position 703,734 of record JAUDJH010000036.1, read on the forward strand.
CTTTCAGTGCGACAGTTCCATAAATTTATTCATATCGGACTTAATTACGTCAAAACAAATAAACAATAAGGTGTCATGTGACCAACAAGCGTTTTAAAAAGGACTCAATTTTCTTGTATTATACTGAAAAGCTAAGTTACTAGTAAACTGCAATTTTCACTATCGCAGTAAATCTATGTATCTTACACTGAGATTTATATACGCTATTTTGACTTTGCTTATTATACTTTGCTCAGAAGATAAGCTCGTCTTTGACAAAACAATGAATATTTAATAGGAACTTGGATATAATTTAAATATCCGCAATACCAAATACAATTTGACGGAATCCATAGCTTACACTATATTAAGTCATTAGATAATACTATTATTAACGTGTGAGGAAACTGTAAGCAAAGTAAAAGTTGTGTCTAAAAACCTCAGCTTTAGACTATATCATGACTAGACGACAATGTTATATAAAAAATAATTTAACTAAATATTGGACTCATATCTTGACACGGCTTTATACGATGGATGTTGTAAAGTCGTGTTCCCAATCTAGTTATGTGCGGCGAATATTAATCGATGTCGGTTAATGTAAAAACGGCCTACTAATGTACATTAAAAAGGGGGTTTTAGTCGCTACCCGCATGAGTTTACTGGTTACAAAGGAACTAAATGTAGTCTATCGTATACCAGAGATGCTCTATCGTTGTTTTCGTCTAGGTCTTCTTGAAGACTTGTTACTCGAACAGGATAATGATGACTAGCATTTAAGGGTTATAAGTTGGAGTGGGTCTTAAAACAAAAAGAAATTCTAACATCTGTATTAAATTGTTGGAATTAAGCGTCACATTTTTTATATAACATACAAAATAAAAGTAACTTTGAAATTATTAATAGTGAGGTATGTATATTCATAAATCGTAGAAATCAAATAATTTTTATATCACCACGTTTGAAACACTAATTTTAAACCCTATTATTCTTCTTATATTAAATTTAAAGAGTGGAATTTCAATTTTTATGTTCAGAAAACAATATTACGACAGACTTGATGAAAAATGGCAAACAGTCAATTACGACTGTTTTCATGTTTATTATTTAGACAATTATAAAGTTACGCAATGTATTATGTATAAGGGTCTACAGATTAAGAGATTTGGCTGAATAAATACACACTGTAATTTTTTGTTACAAGTTTTCTCTACGAAGCCGTCAATTAACTAAAACCTCATTATATAAGAATTTCAAAATCGTTACAAATACTCCTTCTAAAGATCTCGTAAAGAAGGTTTTTTTAATAAACTTATCGAGTTATAAAGGAAAATCTGTGTAAAATAATGTAGACGTATTAAAAAAATAGTTGTTTGATACATTAATGAAAGACAAATGTTTTACACTTTTTTATAAATATAAAAATAACAATTCATGTCACATTAGAATAACCTATTGGTTTTCGAACGTTTTAGGGAGAGATTTTTTTTATTATTATTAATATATTCTAATTATTTATTGATATTTAAATTAGATGCTTAAGTGTAGAAATACGTAAGTGATAGGGTTCATGTGAAAAATTTCCATAGAATAATAATGTAGTACAGCGATTCTCAACCTAGTCTGCTTGCCCCTTGCATTCGCGAATATGTTCATAGTGCTCTGTGGACTGTATAAAAATATTCAGGTGCAGGTATTAAACAAATTAGAATATCTCCAGAGGATGACACTGATTTGTTAAAAATGGAGATACTTCTGTGAAGTTTCAATTTGACCCGCAAAATTTTTTATTTTCGTTTGCTTATAACAGTCATTTCATGCAAAACACGGTGTTAAAAAGGCGATTAATATGTACATTATGACCAGGTAACAGAAATTTCTAAAGAGGTTGTGATGATAGTGATTTTTATTTTTATCGCACAATGAATAACATTAGTTCCATTAAAATATACAGCGTCTATAATTCGTCTTTTTTCTGTATTTATTTATCTATATTAAGTACCGTTGTCACGAATATAGTTTGTTGACTTAAAAGTAATTTCAATTTCAATATGGCGTCTATCAACGAATTGGCCAATTGCCAATCGTATTATTTAGGTCATTTAGAAAGTGAGTGCACTGAAAACTAAAACAAATCATAATAAATGAGACAGATTGATTACGTATACTATTTGATCATCTGCGCATTTTGTCTTTTGTCAATAATTCATGGTTATTAGAGTCTATGTCTTAAAGGTCCGTTATTAAAAAGGTTGAGGAACGCTGGGTAGGTTAAGCAGAAGTGACATCGGTGACCGGAGATAGTGCATAACGCTCCGAACAAACAGACACCTGTCAGATAGTTTTAGTGTTGTTTACTATTCCTACTAAAAAGAGTTTAGGTTAAAAAGTGTAGGAAAAATACAGGCGTTACTGTGTCGAGGAAATGGTAATATAAACTCCCCTTAATTATCTATATATACATATAATATATAGGATAATTTTATAGACGCGAGAGATATTAAAGGGGGATATTCAGCATTCGATTATAAGTCTAAATGTAAAAAAGTGTCATCTTAAAATTTTTAATAAAACAAAGTAAATTATAGTCTACAAAATTTCATAATATTACACGCTTTTGCAATTACAATTACACAGTTACATGCGCGATTGAACGAAGAACAATTAATTATTAAGTATATCACCTGTCCTAAGCCAAGAAAAATGTATAACATAAACATAATGTCCTATAGTAGGAAGGAAAACGTGTCAATCTCAATACCGGTTTACCTACAAACGTAAAACAAACTTTATTCAATCATGCGTCACATGCGCTACGGTATCCACACTTTTTACGGACAGTTCTCTTTTTTTTTGTGATTTGTTAAGGAATATAATCATTTGTATTTTTATCAGTTCCAAGAAGGTACAAATTAAATTTTGAAATATCTCCATCGTCTATAAAATAAACCTATATGTAACTAGCTGTGGTGATCCGGAGTTACCCGGACATAAATAATCTACTCTTTTGTGATACATTTTGTCAATTGACAATTCATAAAACATTTTATAATGTTTCTACACTTTTTTACCAAGCTAATGTACTATGTGTTTCAACTAAAAATAGTATAATCGCCATCTTGCTTTTTTCACACTGCCATCTTCAAATTTGTGAATATCGAATTTGTAAAAAAATAAAAATTGCTACATATTTAACATTTTTTTTTATATTTTAAAGATTGAGAACCACATGAGTGCGTGCGTACTCGGTAGAGATCGTAGCCATTTCCGGTAATGTATCGTATTAAAATTTCCTTTTTTTATCGGTGTCTATCTTTTCCTATTAACATGTTATTAAATAAAAGTTTCGTAAGTATTTTGAAGTCGTTTTTTTATATCTTGACTGTTCACTGTTTTCACTTATCTTGTAAACTACGCGACGGATCTTAATGCAACTTTCACTATAATTTAGCACATTTATTCCGTATATATAATACATTTTTGTGGAGTCATAAAAATGTAGAAAATGTCTTTTATAACATAGAATTATCAAATATAAAGAAAACGCATACGAGCTATAAGTTAAGAAATAAATATGTTTTCAAATAGAACGATATGAAATTTCAACGATCTGGAGCGAGTTGACGTTTCGTAATCAGCTAATTTTTATTAAATGGTGTTTTCATGTCGTACTTGTATCAAGAAATCAAAGTTATAGAAAAACAATGTAGATTATGTCAACATGACTTTGACCCGTGCAATTTATTCTGTTTTATCTTTCTGAGTATTTCTTAATTCTAATATATACGAATTCTGATAAAGTCAGCATTTTATATTATAAACAAAATAAATTTAAAATTGTAAGTAAATTGAGTAATCGAATGAATTGGGTTAACTTACATTAAGAACGCACATTCATTGCAATTGTTGCCTATAAACTCTATTTTCAGTCGAAATGCATAGTACACATGAAGTTAGTTCCTTTTTCATAGATTTAAAATACATACATAGATTAAAATAGTTAATCAACGATAATGGATTATCTTAGAAACGACCAGTCACTGTTCCATTTAGATTAAGATAGATTTAGACGATCGCGGACACTAAAGCCGAGTTGAGACGAGCGGGAAATGTAACGAAACAAGTAATGTAATGCGAATAGTAAATGGAAACCACTAAATCTTTGACTTTGCTTTGAAAATATCACCGTTTTAGTAGAAATTTGAGCATAATCTATGTTCAAGTAGACTAAATCAGTGGTGTACCATATAGTATACGCTTACATTAATTGAACGATATAATTTGGAATGCTTGCGTAAAGTCTAAGCAAAGTCAAAGTCTACAATTCTCGACTTAAGAGAGAGATTAGATAATTTTGCTGTCAATTTAAACATAATTACTGCCGTACTGGATGTATATGTATTATAGTGGCGTACATCCCAGGATTATCTTGTACTTGGTTATTTAATATATATACATGATGTTTTAAAATGAGAGTTATCAGATTAGGGACCTGCGAGTCCAAATTGGGGCAAATTTTAAATCGATATACGTATTAAATGACCAAGCATAATAAAGTAATACTTTTTCGTGCACCCTGCAAGCCAGCAATGGACTGAACGAATAATTCACGACTGTTTTTACTGATATAGAGCTGCAGAAGCATGTAATGTAATGTTGATATTATTCTGGCAATTACTGTCATATATGAACGCCCCAAAATCAGACTGGCTTAAATGATTTCAGTAAAACAATTGATTCTAATGAGATAGACTTTCCTAGTCTATTCTAAAACAATAAAAATTGCAATTACAATAAAATATCCTCACGCTTTAATCTTTTTATAATGAGGAGAAATACAATAGTAGCTGTATCCACTTTGCGCTCACATGTCATGCCCAACGTGACCAGTACTGGAGCTGATCGCCGATCTCACAGCACTAGTACACATAACATGTCTATTAGATGTCATGTAAGTTATCTATCGATGTTTTCCTATACCGGTGAACATGTGATGTTAAAATTCGTATTTAAACTAAAATAAAAACCGAGCCACGTACATACGAACCTAGAACCACTTGCATTACCGCACATGGATATGGATCCCTAATCCACTAAGACACCACAGGAACTAAGTTTATGATAGTACTAGGTGATCCGGCAAACGTTGTTTTGCTATATAAGTTATTGTAATATCTTCTAAGATGTTCATTGAAATTAAGTGATATCAAAGACAATTTTGTTCACAATTAAATACTCTTAATCAACAACACATTTATTTGGATAAAGGTTAATATTATTACGTTGATACAACTCTTAACAAATAATGCATTAATTTCGACCAAATTTGATTACCATAAAAACGGTTCTAGTGAGTTAATCTTAAAAAATAGACATACACTGTCAAATAGACATTTTTTTAGATCATTTCAAGAGGAATAATTCTTTCATACATATATTTTTGGTATCTTGAACCGTTTTCGCAGCGCACGCAATGGAAGTCCTCAAGGATGAATAATTTTCCCCGTTTCTTTCACATTTTCCATCATTTCTTCGCTGCTAATAGTTGTATCGTGATGTTATATAGCCTAAAGCCTTTCTCGATAAATGGTCTATTCAACACAAAAATAATTTTTCAATTCGAACCAGTAGTTCCTGAGCTTAGCGCGTTCAAACAAACAAACAAACAAACAAACTCTTCAGCTTTATAATATTAAGTATAGATTAATTAAATTTTTCTACAGCAAGCTGTTATTTAAAAATTACTTGAGCGACTCTGGTTTAGGCGGCTTCATATATTGTAATTAGCTTTGATATATCGTTGATAGGTCCATAAGTTTAATATGAGCGTAAGAACTTTACAAAAACGCCACAATAATGCACTTAGCGCCGGCAATGCTCTAATCTCGTTACATTACATGACACGTTACATTTTCCACTTGTCTGTACCCGGCCTTAAACTGTGTGGAATTATAATGTGCGCCTGTCACGATAAATTATAAAGATCTGTTAATAAAAATATTTCAAATTACTTTTTTTTTTCATTCTTCAAACCCTTCCATTATAGTGTGATAAGACGCTTCAACAAGTCGCAACTATTCAACGACTGTTTTATTATATTTAGGTATTTTTAATTAAGGAAACATACAACATATATACTCGTACAGGTAACGCAGGTTCGATGTTCTAAGACGATTGTCCGAACTGGGTCCTGACCATACTACGGTGTTAAGACCGTCATAGTGACTCGCTTTGGCTGAAAGGCGGAGAGCGCTGTTTTAAGCTGTGAAATAATCCGAGAGTAATGGGCGTGATCAAACATAAGATTTCTATGGCATAAGGCTATGCAAAATTTACTCTACTGGTCGGTTGTATTCCTTGAGGAAAGCGTTGGTTAAAGCTTTAATATTTTTGATACAGCGTAGAGAAAAGCTTCCATGATACCTGATTGTATCTAATCTTCCCTGCACACCCTGTAATAATATGGCGTAAATAAAATGAGCTAAATACGCCTACCTTACCTAAGGGTCTTTCCAGGGCTATATTCTGAAGGCCTTTATCTAGGAAGGAGGGGGGAGGTCAAGCAGGGCCCCATTCTACGGGCGTCAAATTCTAGGAGCAGCAGACGAACGCATTACCTGGCGTACTCACTGAATAATGTATTAAAAAAGGTGGGCCAACTCCTCCATAAGAAATAGCCTGAAAATTTCTACGAGCCTCTGTTTTAACGTTTTAAAAGTTAACTTAAAAGTCTCATAAGATATCGTTACAACGTCTTAAGTTATTCAAGGTGATTAGTCGGTCGGCAGCGAAGAGGCACGGTGAAGAGTCACAGCCTTCTGCGAGCTTGTGATGAAGCAGTAGGTGGTCGCCGAAATGGTCAGAGAGCGAGAGGAAAAATTTTAACAGAAAAGCAGGAAAACGGGGAAAATCATTTTTCACTTACAGCGCCATCTCTGATACATAGCATATACTACAAACCAATATGGTTTTGCATGGTGGTGGAGCAGATCGCACCAGTATTTTAAGTAGATGGCGCCGACGCGTTTTACATTGTTTGACAGCTACTCATTGTACTCTGCTCAGTTAATTTCATGTGACATTTATTATGCGCACGTTCTTCCAAACGCTAACTAAAAACCAAAACGAAGCCATCTGGTGGCGAAACGAAGTTCGCCCGGCTTGCTAATAGTTCATACAAATGAAACTTTTCTTTCTCATTTTCCCATGAGGGAGAAAATTTGGAGTTATACGTATTTTTTTATGTTAAATTCAAAAAAATTAGGGATAGTGCCACCTTAATTACCTAGTTGTATGAAATATACTCATACATATATTCATAAGTACCAAATAAATTAAAACAAAACATAAAAATTGGTAGAGCCGTTTCGGGGGAGTGCTACCACAAACACGAGATTTTTATATATAAAAAAAGCCGTAAATAAAGGCGTTTTTAAGCTTTAGGTGCTGCCGGCAGAATATAATAGCACCCCCCACTTCTTACTGAGGTGTCGTAAAAGGCGACTAAAGTATCTCTTTAACGCCGCAATTCAACCAGGTGTTTAGAGAAGGAAAAACTCGAACAAACCTGCATCCTACTCCCTCCCGATCTTACTGGTTCTCCAGTCCATCGGGCCTGAGGGAACTCGGACGGGAGAGTGCTTTTCTGGCTGCGCGTCCAGTTATGCACTTAAATATCTCCTGCGCAATTGGCTGTTTCCTAAAACTGGACCTCGAATTTCTTAACCGGTGTTGAAACAGTCGCCGTTGCCGAAACTGGCTAGGACATCATCATATATAAAATTTCTAATCAAAAGTCACTGCCAGTTTTTGGGCAACACTATGCTTACTGTCAGGTGAGATTGTACTTTTTAGAATAAAAAATAAAACCCAAATTGAGCAGGGTTTTTTGAGCGTAACTTATAAGAAATTTGGAAATGTTCTTTGCGTTGAAAAAGTATTGTGTGAGCACTCAAATGGACCACCCGTATTTGTTCCGGATTTATTTTATTTTTTTAATTGGATTCACATAACTCATGATTGGGGCTTCTGATTTCTCGGACTCCGGGAATTATCTTTCTATGGCTATCAAGAATTCACCACAATCGGGATTTTTCGGTAACGTTAGGTAACTTAACTATGGACCGGATTGCTTAACAGTGACTAGACAAAGTGAAAACAGCCCTCCCAATAAAAATAATAATATATCATCACGCTATATCCCTTTCAGGGTAAGCAGAGGGACAGTAGTGCTGGAATTCACTTCGCTCCTATATTATTACCAGCAGCACAGCTGATCGCCTTTCTCATAGCACTGGTTAGATGCCATGCGTGCTTCCTCACGGTGGTTTCATTCACCGGTGAGCATTTGAGGCCTAAATCTATACTTAATCTGGTAAAGCTCATATGTACGTGCCGGGATTCGAACCCAAGACGTTCGAGAACGGCAAAGTCAGTGAATGACAATTTATTGCCAGTTGCCGTCGACATACCAGCCCACATATATCACAATTAAATAATTCTACATATACGAACTACTCAAGTACGTACACTTATTCTAAACACGTCAGGCGGAAGCGAATCACTATGATGGTCTTTGCAGTTGCTTACTATAGTCACAAGCATAACTAATTAATATTGATAATAACTTTATTATTCCGATTTCTCTAATATACAAATAAGAAAACGAAAAATAAACAATCATAATCATATATTTTTAGATTATATTAAATTATAAATACCAAAGTGGCTCGTCCATTCAAAACTGCATAAAAGCCCCGCCCACTGTCCCAATCAAAATACTCAGGATGCCATCAGAACTGCCTCTTAACCGTAGCAGCATTGAATGTAGATCGCCGACGCATGACTGGATGAAAATCATGCAATCCGGCCTCGACAAACATACCCGACGCATTAATAATAAAAAAAAAATAATAAAACATTTATTTGGCACACAACACAACAAACAACACAGCAAAATAGGTTATTAAAGATAGAAAACAAAAAACAGTAAACACCCTGTGTTGTGATGATGTGCCAAAGGGAAGTCAGCTCAGCAAATGCTAGGTGACCAGCTGAGCCACACAGCGCTGATTTTCAGCTGACACCCATTTATTGAATCGACGCGCAGAAAACAGCAAGGAAGGGATCAAAACAAAACAAATCAAAACAAATCAAATCATTACAAAACCGGGGCACTCCCGATAGCTCTCTGAACGCCAGTCACGTGCATAAGATATTTAGACAGGGTAGGCAGAATTCGTGTAATTAATTTGAATATTAATTATGATAGTAAATATTATAGTGCTTTCATAGGAAAGATAGATAACGTGAATATAGAACAAAAATGAATATAAAAGGTTTTTTTTTTGTTCAACTTTAAGCAATCTATTCCCGACTTATTTATCGTCAGGGCAAGCAATGCTTCCATGGATCTATGGAATGAACGCTACTGCTGAACGCATTGTTATACTGAACACGCAGATTGTAACCCTTCTGCGAGTAAGTTAACCGCAAACTGCACGAGTAAAAGTACTGACAATACACCCAGAGCAATATCAGTTCGACTTTCCTCGTGCAGCGCGCAAACCTGCGAGCAAGGATACTACAAAATAAATACTTCACCAATTACAATGCAAGTTAACTATTAGGAAGTCGGAATACGATATACGAAAGTAAGATTTGATTTTGTTGTTTTTAAAAGAAATGCCACATACTGTATTGATACTGTAGTCTCGGCGATCATGCCGGCCTTTTTTAAGTTGACTACACCTGCTTCTCTTTTGGACATTGACCTCCTTCACTGGTAATTATTATTATATCAATAATTCATACAACAGCAGAATAAATTCCGTCTGAAATTTATACACAGGTCGTTAGTAATTGATTCTTCGAATTGAATATCGGGACCGCCTGATGCCAATTTACTGTGTATGTATTCCTTTGTCCTTTTATAGCAAAAACTGGTCCCGCGATCTGCCAGTCCATTGAAGGGGGAGAGAGACGCGCGTATAGCAGTATCAAGGCGGATGACGGAGACGGAAAGTCGAAGACGTCGGATGCTATCGCCGCCTATATGCGCATAGGGGCTTTTGTTTTTGATATTTATTCGTGGAAGGGCGAGCTGTCTGGTCTCGTATATTTTTTCATAATGTATATATAAAGCTTGTGTGCTTGATTCGGTATCTTTGAGATGGCTGTATAGTGAGGAGATTCAGTTCTCGAGAAGGCAGGGAATGACGTCCATCTAGGTCGGCAATAACTCTTTCTTAAAGTCATTCCGATACAAGAGTACGTACTCGATACTTTTGTTTATAAACCGAGAACTCCTAATATCGATTAAAATCGAGGGATAGTAACTCTATTTAAACGAAACTTATTCGAATCGAATAAAAGTGAACGAACCTAGTAAGGTAACTAACTATATTAGGAGTACCTACGAGTAATATTACGTAGTAAACTTCCTCTCTCTCATTTTTGTACGAACATTTATACCAAGACTCAGCCAGTCGGTCGGATAATAAGCAAGCACTCCTGATAATTAGCTTGGTGCAGTTCAAATAACGACACAACCGTCAACGGTCAAAAAAATAATCGATAGTTGCAGGGATCATTGCTAAAGGATCCAATATCATAAGACATTGGAAACACTCTCGCTGAAAGACCATTCCGCGGGTCAACGATAGGCAAAAGTAAAATTTTGAGATCTTTTTAGTCCTAGCCGGGATGTGAGTTACCACGTAGCCGCGACTTCGCAAGCCCGCGCATTTTGTTCTGTTATGGAAGGAAAAGATGGAGCAAGGTTAAATAACTCTTCAGAACACGCCGTGATACAGGATGGAGAACATCATAAAACAGTTAATGCAGAGTAACTTTTTGGGAGTCGAATCTGCTCGCGTCCGTAGGGTTTACCCTAGTTTCCCTACACGTGACTCCTGGGTGGTGCTAAACGAGCAGCAGCGAGGTGGTAGGGCGCCGGTGCCCGTCTGGATCGCGACCACAGTACATGGGTGTAAAGCCCGTCATAGTGACCAGTTCCGGCTTGTCGCGTTTCGGGATCAGCTTGTGTATATCCAGTAGCTCATATACCTAGAGACCTTCAGTCGTGGTATACGAGGGCCGACATGACGATGTAGATTATCAATGGATTTTCATCCTTTGATAGTCGCTTTCGTTTTTGGACTACACTGTACTTACAATCAGGTACTCTGTAGTCACTATGTCGAGCCAGTGTAAAAAAAATAAAGTAACACACACAAACAAACACACACAACACAACAATTGTACACTAACAATTTTTTGCCTCCTGTCTTGGAAAAAGTTCGAGAGAAACGAACTCGCAGCAGGATCCTCCTTCATCACGGCAATGGCTCGTCGCACACCGCCAGGCAAACGATGGACTATTTGCCGACCTCATACGTGAAACTACTGGATCACCGCCGTATAGCCCCGACGCCGAGGAAGCAGTGGCTGCGTTTCAAAAGGCCGTCGAAGAGACCCCCAAGGCCGAGTGGGCAAAGTGCTTTTCTCAGTAGATCCATTGGATGCAGTGATATATTGATGTGAATGGACGCTATTTTGAAAAGTTATAATAAAACAAATAACTAGCTAGTTCGCTTAGTTTTTGATTTTCTAAGAACTTTCAGTTTGACCCTCGTATAAGGATATATAATAACTCTAGTTAACATAACCACTTTCTTTCAGAAGTACCTTATAATATGTTACAAATAGATTACATATTCATAACTAATGGAGGCCATCCCCTATATGCGCCGATGGAATAGTAAAGGTTTTCGGCCATATAGCCGAAATTCGGTCAAGGCCTTCATGAAATTATCTTCGCATCTCTGCGACGGTTTTGCTCAGTACTCACTTGTCGTTCTGGGTAGGCTGCAGTGGAGGGCTTTCCGAATTGTGAATGATCCAGACGCTACTAAGGATCTTAAACCGCTCCAGTTGCGCAAAGGTATTACCTCACTGAGCGTTTTCTACCGTCTGTATCATGGCGAGTGTTCTGAAGAGTTATTTAACCTTGTTCCACCCTCTCCTTTCCACAGTAAAACCACGCACGCGGGCTTACGGAGTTACAGATATTCGGTAACTTACATCCTAGCTAGGACTAAAAATTCTCTAACACTTACTGCAGCTGAGTCTTTTGGCTGTGGAATGGATTTAACTTGCAGTATACAGGGCACGACACTTCTTCACGCCCAGGTCCCTTTCTGAAGCAACCAGCAACATCAGGAGGCTGGAGAATTTCCTGGAATAACTTACTTATGACTATAGATGGCCAAATGTAATCAGATTAACGTAGAATGGATGTTATTATGTGAAATATTATTATGTATGATTTAGTAGATGCGTAGAATGGAACGTATGTAAGTGAAAGACAGGAAAGATAGAAAGAGAGATAGGATAAACGGTTTTTTTTCAATGCGACCGCTCTATTATAAAAAAAGACGTAAAAAGTGTTAAGACGTAAGATTATTTTTGAAAAAGTGCAATAAAGTAGTATTTAACAGTGTATTTGGTGTTTAGTTGGTCAGAAGATCCCCAAAACTACATTAATAAAAAAGATTACGATTACATTTTGCGTTTTCAACATTAACATGATTGCATTTCGCTCATCTAAGTCTTAAACACTACGGAATCCCAGATTGCACACATATTTATTATAACTCCTTAATGTTTAGAAGGGATTCAATCAAGATATCAGAGCAACAAAATTAAAATTACGACTACATTTTGTAATCGTTAATCATTAATCAGATTACATTATTTTTTGTATAGTCTATTGTGTAGTATGTAATATTATTGTTGTATTGTTTTGAGTTAAGATTGGAGCTACGCAGCGGTAATAAACTGTAACAAATTGTGTGAAATGTGCTGACATCCAAGATACAGGCTGTCCTAGTTTGGGTGTCAGCTGATTTTAATGTGCTGCTTGTAATTGTTTGTCTAATAAATAACTTTATTATTTATTATTTTGCCCATCTATCATCGCTTATGACCATAGAAACCATCCTGATCCGATATGATGAATTATTCGCGAAATAGCCACACTTAGACTTCGAGATACGGAAACAAGCCCGATCTGACCTGATATCTGACCTGAAAACACATTATTATTATACTTTTACTGTGTGTATGAAGCTTGTAAAAGGTACTGCAAAGAATATATGGTATTGTTTTTTTTCTTTTTTTTGTTTTCTTTTGTGCTTATTGTGTTTTGTTGATTGATTGTCTTTTCTGTATTATATTATGTAAAATGATTTTATATTTGTATAACTGAAATACTTAATTAAGTTTGTATATGTGGAGCTGTTCCGGTGAAGTGGCTGTGTCGATCGCAAGGCCCTGTCAGAATACCAGCGCTGCAAAGTCTAGTGCTCTGTAGCACAAGCTGAGACAGGGCCCTTATTGGCGGCGGCCTAAACATTTTTTTTTATGAATTGTTTGGTTAGTTTTTCTTTTTTATGTTTTTGATCTTTTATGTGTTCTATTGTTCAATGTTTGTTATATGGCTGCTGTTAATAAAACGTTTTCTTTCTTTCTTTCTTTCAAACTGTGAAAGAGCGCCACATTTTGCAGCTGCGGTCGAACACTGGTTTTTGTCTCAGCCCTTTATAAGTCAAGCGTGAGCGTAATCCACCATACAGTACATTGCATGCGGTCGTGGAAATACTCGAATGTGTTTCAAACATTTATCTAATTATACTGTGAAGCTGCCACACACAAATAACTGCATCTAACAGGTAAATCTAAACTTGTAAGCTGCAGCATTTATTGGAAGACTTTAATTTACACGGACAAGTTTCCTTGATCTGTTATATTATCCTGGTTCCCTAATGCGAATAAATAACATATATTCCTGCCCAGTGTATTTATAAGGTAAACTTATGAGATATAAGCATTAGGCATAACCTGAATATCTAGAAACTGTCTGTATTGATACTGTAGGTATAAAAAAGTCTTCCTCCGAGTTTGTGCCCAGCGAGCGCGGCGAGACGGGGCTGTGGCGAATTGATTACAGATCCCGCAGTCCCCGTCAATGCGTAGAAGAAGTCACATTGGGGTTTTTAGTCGGTACAAGCCCGACACACCTCGGTTTCGCGCAACCCCCCCGTCCGACCAAGACGGTCCCATGAGGATTTTCCTCAAATAAAAAAAAAGGTATAAAAAAGTGTCTGGTGTACTTTGTTTCAACGTATTTAGGTTTATTACTTCTTACAAACGAATTTGTACATTGCGTTTCTTCGTACGCAATTTCTGAGCGTGATTGTCTTTTAGGATAACCAGTCTTTCACAGAGGCCTATTGGCGTATGTAAGTGATAGCCATAAGTCTTGGATGAGGTTTGCCGACAATACAGAGATCTGAAGCCAGTTTTAAATTCGTAGTCGAAAGCACAAGAGAGCTAGACTGTACGTACCGAGATATCGTCGAGTCAACAATTAGATGTTTCAAGTTTTAATAAACGTATGCGGTATAAATCCCCTTCGATATAATCACTGCTAAATACTATAAAAATATGATAATTGTTAGTACATTATTTCTCTACAGTCATCGTTGTCCTAGAATTTAGAGGTGTGCAATAAACAGTTACAAACCTATAACCCTACGATATTATGCAGGATTTCCCCACGAGTTCTTAAAGTAAATGAAACGAAATTAAATAAAAATGAAATTTAATCAATTATATTTATTTCGCCACAATGTAACTAAAACTAAAAAAATTAATAACAGTAACGCAAACAAAATACAGAAAAGAAAATACAAAAACATATAAACATGGCGAAATAAGCCCACCGTCAGCTTAATGCCACAGAGGAAGTCTGCGGCTCTGGTATATGTAAAGTGCCCCGACCTTATTACATCTTAACAGAATTAATAATAAACAATAAAAATATATAAAAAATAAAAAAACATATAGCTTAAAGCAATACACCTACTTAAAATTAAAATAATACTAAGTAAACTATTACATACAATAAACAAACCAACTACCAAATGTATTACTGATATTATAATAAGAATATATACCTAAAACAACAGTAAAAGTATAAGTGAAAGTAAATGAAATAAACTACTCGTAAATAGATTATGAAATAGATATAATTTCAATCCTATTTTTGAAAGCGAATTTTTTTAATGTCTGTGAATAGATTAGATGATATTAATATAGATTATTATGAAGTTAATTAATAACATTTTTCTACCTTAAACAAAGCCTCGGTTTGACTCCAGTATAAACAATAAAATCATGAACTGCAAAGCTTTAATGCCTGTGAGTTCAACTATTCACACGATCCGTCCTAATGAATTAACAAGGGTCTCTGGTGAACTAATGGCGTAATAAAAAATAATTAAGTCAACAAATAATTAATTCCCCGAAATATTTTATCACAATTATATTTGATAAGAGCTTAAAGGTTATTGGGCGCCGGCGATACAAACATGTATGCCTACAGAAGTGGGTTGCGGGCACTGACCAGCCGCTTCCGGGTCGCGTGACCCGGTATGGCACTAGCGATGGGCAAATCTTAATAAATATAATCGAATTGATGTTGCTCGCAATCCTAGGCTATAGGGTTGATGCGCTACATCTCTAAATCCATGCGCCAAAATCAAAGCTCAAAATGGGCTAAATAATCATTTGCAGTTTATTTATTTATTACTAGCTGTCCCGGCAGACCTTATTCTGCCCTATTTCTTTAAAACAAAGTCACATTGTTTTTTTTAAATGTGAATAGCTTCCCCGTCTGCTGTTTTTTGAAAATTGTTTGAAGGAACCTGGCCTTTAATGCTATATGTATAAAAATTGACAAATACTGACATTAATATTTATACGTCACTCATTTGTTTTGCCTTCCCGGAACCTGTCCACTAACACTTGAACTGTATGGTGTGGTATTAAAGTTCAAAATGATTTATAACGAATTTTGTGTATGAGAATATAGAAAAGTGGTGTTTTTAGACTTTTTCAGACAATTTTTTTAATTTTTCTCTCCGTAATAACCTTCCCCAGACTTCAACAAACACAACAAAAAAGAAATCAGCCAAATCGGTTCAGCCGTTCTCGAGTTTCGCGCTTATCAAGACATTTAGCGATTCATTATTATATATAAGAAGATTTATTTATGGGCTATCAAAAGTTTAATTACATTTTACATTCACAATGAGATCACATGCACAAGCTAAATGTCTACAACGGATACTAATTAAAAAAAGCCACAGCATGGCTCAAAAGCATTAACTAACAATATCACAACACCAAAAAGAAAAAAGAAATAAAAATCCTAGACAATAATACCTACAATTAAAAAGTTCAGAACTCTTCAGTTCTTCTTCAGATTCTCAAGAACGCGCCTTTCTTTTTAACCCGGGGAAAAATCCTACATAGGATGTTCAGGGTCGCTGTGAGGCCAGCGACCCCGGTGTTTCAGACTCTTACTGACTCAAACCCGCGGAATACCCCTCAAGTCACGGACCTGAAAATCTTTATTCTCCCAGGCGCCCGGGGAGCGAACACTCCATTAAGACACCTCCTCTGGGAAAGATTGGTTCAAAGAGCCCACCTTTCCAGACCTCTGTCAGACGGCGCACCAGACTTACAGCGCCGCCTCCGTCTCATCCGGGCAGCAGATCCCCTCAAGGCTACTGCCCGGCTATCAAGAACGCACCTGCTCCAACCAACATTGGTTCTTGCGCATACGTGGTTATCCTACTACCATTTCAACAAGTAGACCTATGTCGATACCTTTGTTTCTCTGGAGGATAACCTCATTTTAGACTTTATTTTTTATTAGTACCCGGCATCGTGACTACACCACGTTTATCAATAATATAACAGTGACGTGCATAGGGTATTTGGTTAGGGTAGGCAGAATTCGCGTAATTAATTTGAAAATTATATTACGCCTGTTAATATTACATTACTTTCATAGGAAAGATAGGCGGCGTGAATATAAAATTGATATGCATACAAATGGTCCCTTTTTTTTATTTAACATTAAGTAATTTATTCCAGACTTAATTATCATAAGGACATGAAATGTTTGCATGCATCTATGCAATGAACGCATCTGTAATATAGAAAAATCAATCGATAGTATATAGATCATGCCGGCCTGAATGAATCATTCGATTTCTTCATGTTTCGTTTGAAGGACCCCGTATTTTATTATAGTGAGATCACTTTCGCCGAGAGACCATTTCACAGCTCAACGACGCGACAAAAGTTAGAAAACTTCATAATCGAAGCCAGAATGTGAGTTCCCATATAGCTGTAACTTCGTAACCCCATGTATAGTAGGTTTCATAGTGAATGGTAAGTATATCGGATAATAAACATTTAACTATATAAACTGGATGTACTATGAATTAATAAGTACCAAAATTAAAAATTAATGCTCCATCTCGTTTGCCCCGAAAAAAGGTGTCCCATTTTTTTCCATACCTTTCTTTAAAACGAATCTTGGCCAATGTTGCACCATGCCGAAGATCTGTAGGCAGTACAAGGCACTCTCGCAATTTGATGACATGGATATGACCGTTTCTCTCTCGGAATTTAGAAGAGCATGTGAAAAATAACACAGTATTGCTTTTTTGTGTTTTCTTTGAAATCATTTACAAAATTTCGTTCATAGATATTACTCATGTACTTTGCAATATTATCATTTTGTATTGTGTTGTATTTGTATAATATATATGCATAATCTTTTTTTGAAGTGAAACTTCTATAGAATCATTCTGATTTCAAACCGGATGCAACGGATAACGACAGGTAAGAAACACAAATACAAAAATTAGTGAGCCAGAGCCAGAGAACAAATGTAAAACGACAGGTAAGAGACACAAATATAAAAATTAGTGAGCCAGAGCTGGAGGAACAAAACAAACTTCGGTGTGTATGTGCGTATTATAGCTTTTTAATAAGAAGTCAGCGTGGTATGTTATTATTTAACAGTGTTGTGAGTATTTTTATATCAGTTTGTGCTAAATAATAAATTTTATAAGATGCGAAGAACTAATGCCGAAATGTGTCGTGAATATCGAGGAAAAAATGAAAATGAAAATTACAAAAAAAAAACCAGGAAAAACGACAACAACAACAGAACGTAGTCGCGAGTTTCGTGCACGTAAAAAACAATTGTTGAACAATCAAGATAAGTGTTCAAATATAAGTGTTAATAAACACCTATAAATTATGTAACATATGTTAAATAAAATATCTTTTAAAATGAATCAAAATACTTTTATTTTTAAACAAATAAACTTTGTAATTATCCTACCCTTGTTATATATATTCATCTCATTCTTTGGTCTTTTTACTGAAGTTTCACTTCTACAGTGCGTGAATCGTACCCACACACCTTTTTTTTTAAATTATACATCGGTATTCTTCAGTTTACTGTAAGCTAGCATTACATATTATATTAATTATTGTGCATGATGTGGTTTAGTGCAATTGTAGGGGTCATTTATATGTTCTATTTTGAGTACCATGGTTTTGTTTTCTTACTCAATTGACCCCATGTCGGCTACCCCATTATGTAAAATAAATAAATAAAAATAACCGTAATTGACAGGTTCTATCAGGTCATCATGCACGTGTAGAGGATACTTTACATTGGTTTTATATTTATTTACAGACGCTTGTGTAAAAAAACACGCAGTAAAATTTATGTTTTTTTTTCTTGCTAGAATAATATATTTCTTCAAATACATAAATTAACATTGTATTCACAAAAAATAATGCATTGTTCATGAAATGTAGATGATAAAAAATTTATATTCAATGATTTAAATATTAATTACGTGCTTTTAAAAATACATGAATTATTTGTAGGTACTTTATAACATGTATATTCCTATAATAAGGCTTTACAAGTTAACTCAGTTGTGACTTTCCTGTAATATACACACAGGCAGTAGCGTTAATTCCATAGATGCATGCAAGCACTGCATGCCCTGACAATAAATAAGTCTCAACTAAATTTCTTAAAGTTAAAGAAAAAAGGAACCATTTATATTAAAATCCATTCTATATTCACGCCACCTATCTTTTCTATGAAAGCAAAATAATATTTACTGTCATAATATAATATTCAAATTAATTATGCGAATTCTGCCTACCCTGTCCATTTACTCTATGCACGTCACTGCAGACAGAGATTTGGTTCATAGTCCACGAGTAGAAATAATTTAATCAAAATTCAGTGACTGTGGTTGACTTTTTTCCTTGTGGGTAAAAACCCGGGTTTTCCCCGTAAATCCATCCGGGCAACTTATACGGGATAGCAGCACCGGTGTCCCGGACTTATACGGACTAAAAACCCCAAGGACTACTGCGCATTGACAGGTACTGAGAGGCCTGTTATCAATTCGCACTTTTGTCCCTAGAATAGAGGGGGGGGCTGGAGCACCATCTCCCCCGGACAGCGGTTAGTTAGTGGATATGGAAAAAGTTTTTATGCTCTGAAACGCGAATGGTCCTGTGTATATTCAAGTCTCGGCATGAACATATGTCTAGATTTTTCCGGGCTTAGGCAATACATGTTCGCTGGTATAGAAAGCTGGAAGCCTGCATGAACATAATAAAAATGTCATGTGCTGTGATGACGGCGATCAGCCGTGCTACTGGTCGTGTTGAGCACGACATATAGACGCAAAGTGGATACAGCCACTAACGTATTTCTTCTCACCTCGAGAAGGATATGGCGTGACGATATTGTTATCAAAATTCAGATGAATGATAGGCAGAGGTGATGAAATATTTTGCTTTGAAATAACTGGGGTCTAATTGGCTCCTGTGTGAAATCATGCGTCACCTTGTTGCTATGGTTACCCGCAGCCTCTCTCTCCCTCCCTTTACACTTAAATGTAAGCGTCAGATTCTGGCAGTTCGTCTCAATAATAGCTGGCAATCTTGACGCGTCTCCTGACACACCGTACAGCCGCCGACATCGACGCATTTACCTAAATATATCCAGAGCGGTACATCGCGACCTAGAAGCAGAGATGAGCAAAATGTAACCTGATTAATGATTACAAAATGTAGTCGTAATTTTAATTTTTTTTGCTCTCCAATCATGATATAATCCCTTCAAAACATTAAGGAGTCATAAATGTGTATGCAATTGAGGATTCCTTAGTGTTTAAATCATATATGAGCAAAATACAGTCACATTAAAAATAAAAAACGCAAAATGTAATTGTAATCGTTTCTCATTGATGTCATTACATTTTGCCCATCTATCTATATGCCTTGAAGCCACTGCCGGGACGTCGCAGCAAAGTCGCGACTGCCAGAATCTGACACGTCCCTTTAGAGAAAGGAAATATAACGAAACAAGAATAATTACTTTTTTATTTTTCGGTTCACTACAGATACGAAACAATATCTCTTTTATAGGAGATCCAAACAACAATACATATAACAAATCCGTTTTTCTCAGCCACCTATATAATATATCGCTGAAACTGTTTTTTTTTTGTAGCGGACTAACTACTGATTGCCGGGAAAGGCATTCACAGTTCAACCGGGCTTAGGGGGCGAGCACAGAAAAGGTTCTCAGCCAGCGAGTTTTGGGTTGGGTGGCAATGCAACCCCCTGTGGGCACATGGGCACCCCTGTGGGTACGGACCTCGACTTGGACCGCCAGCCAAATAAAGTACTAACCCTACGGGTGATCTACCAGCGTTTCGGAAGTGACTACCTTGAGAAGAAACGCCGAAAGAAACTCAAGGCTGCGTCGGAGTGAAACTGCGCCTCGGTGCGAGAACGCACCGGCTAGCAGCAGTTGATTGAATTATTCTTCTTCGGCGCCGCCGGCGACGCCGGTGTCGGGGAGTGAAATTAGTGTGTGTGTGTACCTCACTATTTGATCGGGCAGTGGATGAAAGATTATTTGAGAGCTTCTATATATACCGCCTTGCAGAAAAATTCCGCTTGCGCGTTTTAGGTTATGAAATATTTATCAGAATCATCTATCAATATATACACGTCCGTAAACGTTTGTGCCCGGTAACCTTAGAAACGGCTAAGCCAATGTAGATAAGGTTTTTAATATATTTTGAAAAACTGTCTTTAACATTTATTGTTAATTCTATTTCAATGGATATATAAATAAAAGAGTTATGTCAGTTTCAAAAACACGTCGACCCTGAGGTATACGAACAACGGAATGTACACAAGTATATTCCTATCAGATGGCATGCGGGTTTCCTTGCGATGTTTTCTTCATCAGTGAGTATTTTGTCTTAATCCATATTTAATCGAAAAAACCCAGAGATACCTACAGACATTCGAACCTGCGATCATTCGGGTTGCGCATTAGACCCGGTCCTTTATCACTAGTCCATCGCAGCTATAATATTAGCCAAAATGTTTTTTTTTATTTTTAATCAAAAGGCTATATATCAATTTTCATAGTAACTTGACTGATTTTCTAACTTTCTATCTCTATTTGATCCCTTAGGTCTAGAATATAAAAAAAACCTTCATTTGAAAAATAGCCCATGTCCAAATCTAACATTTCTAGCTTTAACAGTATAGGGTCTATGATGGCATGGCAGTCAAGACTCTCACTTCAGGCCATACGTTCTATTCATGAAATAGTGTTTCTATACAAAATTGTAAATGCAATGGTCGATAGCCCAGATATTCTACAGAGCATTCCGCTGAAAGTGCCACGTTCAGGCTCAAGACCTTCCTCATAGGAACCATTTGCCACAATACACATCCGCACCAACCTTGGCAGACAGGTTCCTTCATAGCGTATGTGTGGGACCTTCAATAAGATTCATAATGAAAGTCAAGATATATTTTTTAGTTCTCTGACCACTTTAAGTCTTTTAAAATTGTTTCACGGTTAATATAATTAAAAATTCATAATTTGTGTATAAAGGATCTCTTGTTTCCTATCGCTGTGCCATTAGAAATTTTGCATTCGAATTTCACTTTGTTTATATGGAAATTTACTTGTAGTACATATTGCGCTTTCAAGTAATTGGAGTGATACACTGTATGTGTATATGGCATCATATCTATTGTTATTTTTGAATGTTTGAAAGCCTATCTATTATATAAAAAAGTCCGGTTTTCCTTCCTGACGCTATAACTCCAGAACGCACGAACCGATTTCCACGGTTTTGCATTCGTTGGTAAGGTCTCGGGCTCCGTGAGGTTTATAGCAAACAAAATTCATGAAAAAATTCAAGAGAAAAGCAGAAAAACGGGGAAAATCGTTTTTCACATACAGCGCCATCTCTGATACATAGCATGTACTACAAACCAATATGGTTTTGCATGGTGGTGGAGCAGATCGCACCAGTGTCTTAAGTAAATGGCGCTGATGCGTTACACATTGTTTGACAGCTACTCATTGTACTCTGCTCAGTTAATTTCATGTGACATTAATTATGCGCACGTTCTATCAAACGCTAACTAAAAACCAGAACGAAGCCATCTGGTGGCGAAACGAAGTTCGCCGGGTTTGCTAGTTAATGAAATTAAAAATAAGACAAACGTTTTTATATATAGATAAAGGAAGTCGAAAAACTTTACAAGTCTAACCCCCTGTTAACACTTGGTTGCACAGTGCACGTGGTTTCTATAAAAAACAGATTCTATGTACAAAAGTTACGACCACTTGCCTGTATGTAATAATTATTTTTATACAATTACCGTAAAAATAACGAGTTTTGAGGCAGTCCAAAAAGTTAATTTGTAATTGTAACAAATAATTCTTCTATGAAATCATTAGAGAATGTTAAACGAGAAATCCCATGCGGAATATAAATAATTTTAGCAAAAAATTAAGCAAGGTATATCCCAAACAAATTAGAAGGTCGTTACACTTGCCGGATCTGTATTAACTAGCGAACTCACTCTGGCTTTGCTCTGGTAACAAAGTCACCTAATGACATACTCTCAAGTGGTCATCTTTAAAAATACACTTTTGGTTTCTTGCAGAAAATGTTTAATTCTTTGGAATATAAAGTATGCTAATACGCAACTCAGTATATGAGTTACCTCTATGTCAAATTTCAATTATATCAGTACAAACAGACGGATAGACAATTATTCAAAGAATATTTTATTTTGCGTCTATGGGACTCACTTGGTTGCTAAGAAAGGATCGTCCTGATTGGACCACGAAATGTCGCGTTAGGTTAAAAGACGCGCCAGCGCACAATAAAGACAACCGTGTTATTCTAAATCAAGTATGGACTTAAGTACTCGATGCTCACCAGCGAAAGAAAGCACTGGGAGGAAATCCTCACGACGTCTAACTGAAATATCATGGGTCCTAGTGCCGTGAGAACGGCGATCAACTGCGCTACTGGTCAAGTTTAGCGCAAAGTATCAGGTATCATGTGCACACGGGCTCATTTTCCGCAATTCGACGTCTGAGTGCGCCTTTTTTGCGTGATAAGCAGGCCGGGGTGACTTCAATCATCCCAGCCCAGCTCCTTTAGGAAATCAGCCAGCCGCCTGATGCTACTGGTTGCTTCCGTAAGGTTCCTCGGTGTGCCAAGGTGCTGTGCCCGGTATACTGGCAGTTCACTGCACTCGAGGAGCATGTGTCTAGCTGTCTCTTCTTCTCTCATGCATGCTCCGCACAGAGTAGTTTCTGTGACATCTAAATGGAAAAGATGTGTATTAAAATAACCGTGTCCTGTTATAGCTCCGGTGACTTTACGTATCTGTAATCTACTGAGATGCAGGATAGCTTTAGAAACTTTTGGATTAAGCGCAAAGTATATACAGCCGCTAATATATTATTGAGAGAACACTTCGGTGAGCAAATAATTTCACGTTTTGGACCGGTCGATTGGCCACCAAGGTCGTGTGATATCACACCGTTAGATTTTTTTCTGTGGGGATATGTAAAGTCTAAAGCTTATGTGGACAATCCCGCTTCGATTCAAGCCTTGGAGCAAAACATCACGCGTGTCATTCGCCAGTACCCCACTCGAAATGCTCGAACGAGTCGTCGAAAATTGGAGTCAACGGATGGACCAACTGAGATGTAGCCGCGGCCAACATTTGAAACACATAATCTTGAAAAAATAAATGCCAAAGAATGGTCTTTCAAATTATAATAAACATTCCCCATTAAATTTTAATTTTCTGTGTTTTTTTCTTTAAAAAAGAAGAGGACCTCGGAGGATATGAATCGCCCATTATATCTCAGCTAAAACCGAAAGAAATATACCGTGACGATATATTAATATTTTAAAAACATATACCTATCGATAATATTTATAGCTATATCGATTACAAAGCTCACCTTAATCAGAATTTTAAATAACATTTAAAAGATGATTCCTTTTCCTATTTTATTATAGTATAAATGGATTGGGCGCGTACCTCAGTCGGGTAATACAGTGTAATCAGTGAGGATACAAATTTGTAATCATCATCATTATCGCGCAGTCTCCTGTGATCGTAAAACGACACTTGAATTGGCGGAGTATACATACGGGCATAAAACCTGTTCGTGAACGCCGATATTTTTTCAAGGGCTTCCTGTTCCATCAAATTAAACCTAGCTTAAGCTTCTATAAAAACTGTTTATTGAAGCAGTTTAGTTTAACCTTAGGAATGATTTAAACTTAATAGACGTCAAAACTGGATAGTATTTGCGTAAATAACAATAAATTTATTGTAACGTTTAATACCATTTTTTATAAAAGTAAACTAGATTTAAGTTGCTGATACAAGCCGCCTTAAGTTATACATTTTCAAAATTCGTCACTCTTTTTATAGTTACATTTTTTTATATCTGCTAACAATGCGGTTTCTTAGAATTAAATAATTAAATAAAACTTTAATTGAGTAAAAATCTTCGCAAGTACTTTTAAATCGTCACAAGAAAAAAATGTATTTACCACTGGTACTCATAGTAAAGTTTACGAGGGTAATTGAAGTAGGTATTTTGCTTTTTTGTACATATATTACAATTGGGTAATTCAAATATAATTGTAGACCGTCCAAATTTTAAAAAAGCAATTACCTGTTTTCGCCGAAGATACGAAACAAAACTATGAAAAGAAAAATATATTTAACTATTTTTTTTTGAGTTTCAGCACAAAAGTGTGTTTCCAGTACAATTGATAAATGCAATACATAAGCGTATGTGTATAAAATCAACGTGCGATGTCATTTTTAATACTAATAAGCTTTGGTCAAGCGAAAAAAGAGTCCAGTGCATTCGTTTAAAGCAGCTTTTGTAATGGACAGCATTTAACAATCGAATGATTGCCACGTGTCGCAGCCGGGAGCCCTCTCGTCCCATTGTTAGGGTCAAAAAACAAGCCGAAACTCACGTATTGCCCTCTTTATACGAACAATAGCCGTTCTTAGGACATAGCGGAATGGTTTTTCGAAGGTATTGTTGGTTATTTTATTGTTACGAGCGGCGCTCGCGGTCACGTCGTGCGACTGGGAACCGATGTGTTTCCAGACAGGCACGACCCTACAATTAAATACCAAAACCTGATCTTGTTGTTCGGTTTGTGGTTAATTAATTAAAATTTGTATTTTATTTTATTTTTTTACATTTTCACGGAAAAATAGAGCAATATATAAACGATAAAAAATATATACCTACTATACAACGTTACTGGTAACTAACGCAAAATCTCTTAAAGGTAACTTAGGTACATCAAGACTAACAACTTTTGTTCTATGACTTTTGCCAAAACTTAACACATCCTAAGATATATATTTTTTTAGGTTTAGGAGGGATTTCTATCAATCGTTAGCTCTATGTTTAAAGTTCAGTCAGCTGATGCTACGAAATCGTCTGCCCCAGTTGCATCGCGCCGCCTGTCAGAGTGTTAAGAAGATCAGAACTGCAAACTTAATTTTTTTTTGTATGTGGAAAAAAAGATTGAATTATAAAAAGTCGTAAAACAAAAGTTGAAGTTAGTCTTGATATACCAAAGTCACCCTTAAGAGGTTTTGCGTTAGTTACCTGTATCCCTGTATATATATGCAAGTAAAGTTTCCACAGAAAAAAGCACAATACCTAACAGTTTAAAAAGATCTCATATACCAAGACACATTTAATTGTGATATATGTGGGCCGGCATGACGACGGAGACTCAATAAATTTTCATCTTTTAATAGTCGCTTTTGTTTTTGGACTACAATGTACTTACCATCAGATGCGCTGTAGTTATTTTGTCGACCTAGTGTAAAAAAAGAAAAACAAAACAATAAATGAAAACTAACTGATTTTTTATAACATTTTTTGTCTTATTTAATGCATTATTTAGTGTGTATAAGAAACTATCATTCGGAGTAATAATTGTAAGTAAAATTGCTATATTTAACAATAAAAATAGTTAGTTATTTAGTATATATACTCCGAATTTTATTTATGTGAAAGAAAGATAAACATGCGAACAATCCACCTGATGATATGTGGTCATTGTCGCCTGTGGGCAACACAAGAAATATAATTTTACGCTGCAAAAGCTAAGGGACGCAAAACAATTAGAGGAAACTAATTATATAAAGAAAAACGAACACATCAGAGAAAAAAAAATAATCTGCCATTTTTAAAATACATCATCAAACATGTTACATCACTATCTGTCATTTAGTACATATAGAAGAAAAATCATAAAGCAAAATTATTGTGCATATCGGAGAAGCAAGTTTCTTCTAAAAAATGATTATTTTTTAAGGTTAGGTTAGGTTAGGTTAGTGTGCAAAAATGGATTTTTTTATTTGTTTCTTTGATATATTCATGAAAGAGGGGAAGGTGGGAGATGGTAAAGGAGGAGTATTTTATATTAATAAAATAAACATGTAAAAGGAAACGAACTTGTGACTATGGTGGCTTAGGAACCGGTTATTATTACGGCAATGGGAACCATTCTAGGCTCAAAACCTAACACGTACATCTAGGTCCAGATTAAGTATGGATTTAAACGTTACATATTCACCGGAGAAGGATAACTTCGTGAGAAAGCTCGCGTGGCATCTAATAGAAATGTAATGCGCCACCGGTCACATTGGGCACGAGATATAACCGCAAAGTGTATACAACCACTTTTATTTATCCCGGGGGAAAATCCTGCATAGGGCCATCAAGGACACTGTGAGGGTAGTAACCCCGGTGTGTCAGACTCCTACTGACTAAAAATCCCCGGGGTGTCCCTCTGATTGCTCCACCCGGGCCTGGAAGCCAAATTCATCCAGACGCCCAGAGAACAAGAAGCTCTGTTGAGGCTACCTCTCTGGGAGGGGAAGGAGTAAAGTCCACTCCTCCAAAAAACCTCTCTCCCAGGCGATGCGCTGGACACCGTGCACCGCCTCCCTCTCATCCAGGCAGCAGACTCCCTCAAGTCTACTGCCTGGATACAGCCACTATAATATATCTCTCCTCAACCCGAAAGGCATATAGCGTAACGATATATTATTATTACTTAACCATCACATTTACAAACATCTTTACGTTTTAAAATAAATATATATGAAAAGATGACTTATAAATTTTGTATTAATTTCACGCAAGCGATGTTGCTGGAAATAGCTAGTATTAATAAATTGTAATTAGCGATGGCGCTCAATGATTACACTGCTGATTACGAGGGCTATTAGAGTACATTAGGGCTGCCACGGGAATCGTCTACACTCACCATACAAATAATGACTCCATTGAAGGATTAATTAAATGTAAATGAATCCACGGTTATATAACCTGTAGCTGCAGTTTGTAATATAAAATACTTCACGCTACAATGTAATCTGTAAAGTCATAAGTTTTTTATATAAAATAATTATAATAATTAATTATTATTATAATTTACGGGCGTTGGTGAAACGGATCTTTAACAGCCTGTCCAAGGTCTTAAAAAGTCTTCTGTCAGGTGGAAATAAGATCCGCGCCTTTAACGACTGGATTATGCCTTTGCTACTATAGTCCTTTGGCATACTCAAATAGAATGGACTCAAACCGAATTGGATGCCCTGGATCGAAAAGTCCGTACTCTACTTACTGCATATCGTATGCATCATCCACGTTCATCGGTGATGAGATTGTATATACCGCGGAAATGTGGGGGCCGCTGCATGCTTAATGCTAAGGACCTACATAACCGTGATATATGCAATCTCGGGAATATTTCCTTCACAGTGAAGTGGATATGCATATGGATGTAGTAAAAGTAGATAAAGGACTAACTCCGCTTTATCTGGCAAATAAGAACTGGCAAAATCCAAAGATTCTGAGTACCTTGGATCGCAAGGATATATGGAAGAGTAAAGAGCTTCACGGGTGGTTTTATCGGGCTTTTCATGGGCCTGGTGTAGACTCGATTGCCTCCATCTCTTGGCTAGGTTACTATGACCTTTACGGGGAAACCGAAGGGTTTCTCTGTGTAATTATGGGCGAAGTTATCAAGGCGAAGAATTACAGAAAGTATATCCTAAAGGACAGTACGGTCGACATATGTCGGGCTTGCCACCGTCCTGAAGAATCTTTGAGGCATGTGGTTTCTGATTGTTCATTTCTTCCTAACGGCGATTACTTTTTTTTTGGTGTCGGGAGAAATCCTGCATAAGACCATCAGGGCCTCTGTGAGGGCAGCGATCCCGGTGTGTCACACTTCTACTGACTAAAAACCCCCGGGGTATCCCTCTAATCGCTCCACCCGGGCCTGGGGAACCAAATTCATCCAGACGCGCGGAGAGCGAAATGCCTTGACAAGGCTGCCTCTCTGGGAGGGGTAAAGAGCCCACCCTTCCAACATCTATCTCACTGGTGGCGCACCGGACACTGCACACCGCCTCCCTCTTATCCGGAGAGCAGACTCCCTCAAGTCTACTGCCCGGCTAAGCGGCCAGTACTAGAGCAGACATAATCAAGTAGCCAAGATCATATATCAGTAACTTGCTCTTTCATACAATTTTGTGCATATATATATTACCTTAAGTGATATATGACGTTGTAGGATAAATGCCCGAACTAGGGCGTGCTATCGCATTTCAGTATTAGTTTGTATATCTGCAGTTATAATATATACCTGGGGACTGTTGCAGTATATGAGCTACTGGGACACGCGACAAATCAAAGCGAGTCACTATGACAGTCTTTAGAATCGTGTACTGTGGTTACGACCCAGTTCGAGCACCAGTAGTAAAACCACGAATTATAAAAGATTTATAAAAAAATACCGACTGAGTCCGTCAGTATATTATAAGCAGGGGGTCTGCACCGAGGGGTTAAAGCACCTGCAAACATCGGGTATACAATAATAATTAATAAAGTGACACCGAGCCCACTCGGCTAGTGAATCTAATCTGATTTGTCGAAAATTAATCAGAACAACGCAGGTGTGCTCATTACTGGCGCCTTACAATCAACTAGTCTCCCATATTTGTTGATATCAACGATAGAATTAGGAAATTTAGAGAAATCACATACACGCGCCAAGAGAGCTTGTTCTTTATCCTGACTCTATCCAAAAACACACTTGATGCAATCCAAAAACATCAAGGACTATCGACAGTGAAGAAAAATCTATCGATAGTTGAAGCTATTCTTTCGGCCTGTACTAATATCTCTTCACAATTCATTTAAAAGACCCCATTGTAATACTATTTGAACACTGGCCACTTGTATTATTAATTATTTTATACTTTATACTATTTTATATTCTTGACATTGTCACTATTTATCTTTATTCAATATCTTGTAAATTATGGTTCATGTTGATTTAATTAAAACCTTGTGATATGTAAAAGGTTCTTTATTACACCCATATCATAAGGTGGGAACATGCCCGTTGAATCTTAGCAAATTCTTTTCGGCATATGCACACCATATTTGTTCCTATAATCTAAGATTTGTTCCATACCCAAAAGGTTAGTTATGTACGTATGTAAGTAACTATAGTGTTTTTATTTTTATTTGAGGCAAAATAAATAGTTTTTATTTAATTTCTTATAAATATTTCCGAAGTAAAGAAATTATTTTCAAGGATTCGAGAATCGGATGTAGTACGTATACGGCGTAACCACTCGATTCCGGTTGCGGGTTAAAAAATTAATTTGTTTAATTATCAAATAAACAGTATGTATATGAAAAAAATCACGATACCGTGATTAATGAGGATAAAAAACTCGAAGCACGCCAAATAAACATGTTAAATCATGTAAAAACAAATAATCATGCCGAGTGGAGAAGTTGACACGTGCTAGGCACGCGCTGGGCGGCGTGCAGCCACACGCTAATGAGCGCGCGCCTACAGGCAGCCCGTGAAATCTAATCCATTGAAGGACGTCCTACTGGCCCTGTACTTTCATACACGCCTCATACACTTCTCATACACTCGTCATACACTCTTGAAACACTGCTCGTTGACTCAAACGTGCTTCGTCGCGGCCACTTGACTGTGAAGTGTTGCCAAGCTTAAAAATGTCCCCCGAAATTATTTTAAAAATCATCCAAAAAGCTAATTACTAATACATTTACATCATATACCTTTCATCTTTTATAAATAAAATTGCTAAAGGTACGTCTCATATTCTGGTAACCGCTCCTGGGTCACCTCTGCTGAATAGCGACTTACAGAACATGAGAGCATCGACGTAAAGTTGCCAGCACCGCAGTCTTTTACCGATTGCGCAATGGAAAGTGTTCCCAGCGGCTACAATCTCTAGCCCAATTTCATCATCTAGAAGCCGTATCGTTTACCATCCACACAAATATTTGTTTCTACATTCATCATGCAAACAGTTAAGGAGTGGTTTATGCTTCCAGCGAGCATATTTCCACAATCTGATGACTTGGGAGTCTTTAAAAGAAGAGTAAATATGTATTTGTTGGGTTTTCACAGTCCATTGTCAGACTCATCTTCACACCTTGTCTGATTGAGTCAAACATCTACCGGGAAATCATAAAAATAAAACTTTATTAATCATGATTCATCTAAATCATGATATGACAACAGTTGCTTATGTTTATTTAGTTACTAGCTGATCCAGCAAACGTTGTTTTGCTATATAAAGTTTTGTAATATCTTCTAAGATGTTCATTGAAATTAAGTGATGTCAAAGACAATTTTGTTCATAATTAAATACTCTTAATCAACAACACATTTATTTGGATAAAGATTAATATTATTACGTTGATACAACTCTTAACAAATAATGCATCAATTTCGACCAAATTTGTTTACCATAAAAATGGTTCTAGTGATTTAATCTTAAAAGATAGATATATACTGTCCGGGACATATTTTTAGATCATTTCAAGAGGAATAATTCTTTTATACATATATTTTTGGTATCTTGAACCGTTTTTGCAGCGCACGCAATGGAAGCCCTCAAGGATGAATAATTTCGCCCGTTTTTTTTACATTTTCTATTATTTCTTCGCTCCTAATAGTTGCATCGTGATGTTATATAGCCTAAAGCCTTCCTCAATAAATGGTCTATTCCACTCAAAAAGAATTTTTCAATTCGAACCAGTAGTTCCTGAGATTAGCGCGTTCAAACAAACAAACAAACAAACAAACTCTTCAGCTTTATAATATTAGTATAGATATGCTCTTCTACAGGTCTTTGATCCGTTTATATATAAGCCGTCATAATGATGGTTACAGTCTTTGTCCTACTATAGTTTAACTGTCATCACTAATCTTAAACTGTACAATGTTATAATTTTATAATGTCTTCTACATGAAAACAGTATTAAGTTTTGCTTTTCTATTCATTATTTTGAATATTCCTTATACTATTAATATAATAAAGGCCCTCGAGAATCCTGTAGTTGAGAAGAAAGACACAAAGCAGAGAAATTCAGTATTAAAACTCATCCTTTGTCTTTAAACAATGTACTTACAATTACTCATGCCTGAGTGCATTTCATGATTAGTTGATATAATAACGAAACGAATTACTGCACGTAATTTTTATTTTTGTGTTTATGATATATTATATATTACATATAATTATTACTTATTAAAAGAATCGTATATTACTTACGTTGGTTTACATCCAGAAATTAAATGTAACTAAAACTTGTAAATCTCTATTTATCGTTAAACTATACTTTTTCCAGTTTAAACATTTGTCAAATTTAAATCACCATTGAGTTCGAAATTAAATACCACAATTAAATCGCGTTTTATACATATCTAAACTTTATTTATTTTTCTGGTGCAATTATGTTTTTACTTAACTGAAGAATAATTTTTTCTTGCACGAGATGTGCGACAAACTGTAATTGCTTTTAAAAACACATTTTGAAGTGATTACATCATTAATAGATTAAGAATGGCGATCATCCTGATATTCACATTTTTTTTATCATTTGTTTTTGTGATTGAGACAGTATTTGTACAGGAGGTTTCTATATTGATCCAAATTTTGAGCTGAGATTACATTTTCTTGGAGATTATTTCACGCTTTGACTATCCTGTTGGTTAGAATTATATCCACTGGTTCTTGTTTGATCGGCTGACACGTAGCTTAATCTCGTGATCTCTGAGATAGGTGCTGCTACTGTGTATTTTTAGGATTCATTTGGAGTATTTGTAGATGGCAGGGCGATTGCACGATCTGTGTAGTGACCATAGATGGGCAAAATGTAATCATATTAATGAAAATGATTAACGATTACATTTTACGTTTTTTACCATTAATATGACTGCATTTTGCTCATTTATGTTTTAAACACTACAGAATCCCAGATTGTGTAAACATTTATTATTTCTTAATGTTTTAAATGGATTTAATCATGATTATAGACCAAGAAAATTAAAATTACGACTACATTTTGTAATCGTTGATCAAATTACATTTTGCCCATCTCTAGTAGTGACTACAGTATACAGTGTAAAGACTATCATAGAGACTCGCTTTGGCCTGTCGCGTTACAGTATCAGCATGTGTACATCTAGCAACTCATATACCCAAAGACTTGCTATCGTGGTATATATGGGCCGACATGACTTAATCGATTTTCGTTTCTAGACTACAATGTATTTAGCATAAGGTGCGCTGTCACTTTATCGAGCAAATGTAAAAAAAAAATGTGAAAAACTAAATCAATATTGTCCTAGTTCAATAGCCGTTTACTTAACTCTATAATATAATTACATTCTTATTGAAAAATTCCAAAGGCATTGTCATTACGACAAAGCGTCTACGAGAATCGATAGTGCGAAATTTACATACTGTTCCTTATACCATTGTCCCATATGTACTCGAGTTATCGTCAAACGAGCGCTGAAGAACCCTGTTCGTGATCTCAGACCGAGATTCTCAGTGCCTAAGTAGTTACTTGAATTTTAACTATCATACAAAGAAATAGAGAAAAATGTATTTCTTATTCATGTAATTATTATGCAAACGTGACATTTTCCCATATAAATACTTACAGATTGATGCATCGTGAGTTTGCGATCTGGGAGCCGCTGCCGAACCGTACCTTTACAGGTAATTAATATTGTGTTAACTTCTAACTGAAACTACTCCCTCTTTCCCACTTTTCCCATTCTCTGTCTACACTGTACTTCCCACCAGAGCTGTATGATTATAATAATTTATTCTTTTATAAAAAAAGAAAAAAGAAGAAATGTAGAATAAAAAAAGACACATATATATATATATATATATATATATATATATATATATATATATATATATATATATATATATATATATATATGATGATGATGATGTCCTAGCCGGATTCGGCCACGGCGACTGTTTCAACATCGATTAAGAAAATCGAGATCCAGTTTTCGGAAACAGTCAATTGCGCAGGAGATATTTAAGTGCACAACTGGACGCGCAGCCAGAAAAGCACTCTCTCGTCCGAGCTCCCTCAGGCCCGATGGAAAGGAGAACCAGTACGATCGGGAGGGAGCGGGATGCAGGTTTGGTTGAGTTTTCCTTCTCTGAACACCTGGTTGAATTGCGGTGTTCAAGAGATACCTTAGTCGCCTTTTACGACACCTCAGCAAGAAGAGGGGGGTGCTATTCTATTCTGCCGGCAGCCACCACGGCTTATATATATATATATATATATATATATATATATATAATGTGTGTATACCCCTCTCTAAAACAAGTTGGCATTTTGTATTTTTTTTATTTTATTTGTGAAATGTATATCGGTGTGATTGTCGAGTATAAAAAAATAAACAATTGAAAAAATCCTTAATATCAGATTAAAGGACAATGAATTCGTCTAATAAACCTCTGGGCGCGTTAAACGGCTTGTTTATGTTGATCGAATAACACGGCCGCTGGTGGGCTTGCTGGATCCGATTACATAGAGAAACGTGGAGGCAACCTAATGGAAACCGCCGGCGAGCCACGTGCCGACCACGGTCGTAATGAAGTCGGTGCAAGCGGCGACGAGCGGCGCGTGCGTAGCGTACGGCCGGCACAGCATTCCCGCGCCGACCGCACGTACGCGCCCGCCTTTGTAGCTGCGTTATTGTTCCGTCTAATGAGCGGCTCATTTACTCTATTCATTGGACTAGCGAAACTCTAAAAAAACAATCACCCGACTTTAAAAAGTGAATAATAATTCTATAAAGATGCGAGACTAATTCTAGCAATGTCACTCCGACGCAGCCTTGAGTTTCTTTCGGCGTTTCTTATCAAGGTAATCGCTTCCAAAACGCTAGTAGATCACTTTCATACTTTGGCTGGTGACACAAGTCAAGCTTCGTACCCACAAGGGTTGCCAACCCATAAATTTGCCCGCTGAGCACTTCAGTGTTCGCCCTCTTACCCGGTTTAGTTGAGAAAGTCTATCCCAGTCATCAACATATTGTCCTGATCGAAAAAGAAAACCGGTGGTCTGCCGCGCTACTCACGCCCGTCACGTTTGGTACGACACATATAGAGCGAAAAGTCGATATAGCCAATATTGTATCTCTGCTCACTCCGAAAGGGCTATAGCGTGACGAAAGTTTCGACTCCGGTCAAATTTGGCCTATATCCTTATGAATAAAAAAAAAGATTTAATCACATATGCATGACGGAAATACCGAGAGAAAAAAAATAAAGGTTTTGTTAATTTTTCGACTTATATCTCTGACCAATATATTACAACGGGGCCAGCAGACTTGAGGGAGTTTGCTGCCCGGATGAGAGGGCGGTGGTGCGCAGTGTCTTGCGCGCCGCCTATGAAAGAGGTACTGGAGGCGTGGGCTCTGTATTCCCATCCCTCCCAGAGAGGAAGCCTGAATAAGGCTGTTCGCTCCCCGGGCGACTGGACGAATTTGGTTTCCCAGGCCTGGGTGGAGTGACTAGAGGGACACCCCGGGGGTTTTTAGTCAGTAGGAGTCTGACACACCAGGGCCGCTGCCCTCACAGTGACCCTGATGGTCCAATGTAGGATTTTCCCCCAGGTTACAAAAACAAAACAAAAAAATATTACAACGGGGCCGACTTTTCAGTATTGCGTACTCAGCCAAACCTTCTGTCTACGGCTGACGTTTCCGCATTTTTGTCAGCTTGGCATGACCATGCCAGATGTCAACGAACAGTTTCATACTTCTTGACAATTACAATTTATTTTTTGACTGCGTTGTACTTGACATCACGTCCAGTCATTTTACAGTACAGACAAAGCGAATGGTTGGCGTTGTATTCTGGCATTCGCGACCCATCAGCGTCATACTGTCCGTAACACGCCGCATTCTGCGCGTTTATATGTAAAGGTAGGATCCAAGAGGCTAATGAGAGTCGCTTAAGCGAGAAATAAAAGCTTAATTTTAAAATTAATTCTAATAATAACCTTGTAAACATTAAATTAAATTAAATAAATATTGAAATAACACCGTGACGCCCGCGCAATCGGTTCCCCTGAGCGTCGGCTGAAAATCAGCGCTGGATGGCGCGTGCAGCGTCGCTCAGCATACGCTGAGCTGAGTGCTCTTTGAGATGGGTAGCAGCACACAGGATACATGATGTGATGCTATGTATTTTTTCATTGTTGTTTTTATATAAATACTAGCTGTCCCGGCAAGCCTTGTTCTGCCCTATTTCTCTAAATCAGATTTTATTCCGCTAAAACCTATTGGCACATCGGCTGTTTTATGAAAATTGTTTGAAGGAACCTGGCCTTAATGCTATATGTATAAAAATTGACAAATATTGACATTAATATTTATACGTCACTCATTTCTTTTGCCTTCCCGGAACCCGTCCACTGACATTTAAACTTTATGGTGTGGTATTAAAGTTCAAAATGACTTTTAACGAATTTTTTGTATGAGAATACAGAAAAGTATTATTTTTAGACCGTTGCAGGGATTTTTTTAAATTTTTCTCTCCGTAATAACCTTCCCCAGACTTCATCAAACACAACAAAAAAGAAATCAGCCAAATCGGTTCAGCCGTTCTCGAGTTTCGCGCTTATCAAGACATTTTACGATTCATTTTTATATATAAGATGTTTGTTGTGTGTTGTTTCCTTTGCCTCAATAAATTTTTTCTTTCTTTCTTTTCTTTCAAAATTTACTCAATTAGCCATCAAATGAGACCAGTTTTAATTACTTTGGTAATAAACTTTAGAAATTGTAACAGTTTAAGAAAATATCATTGTACCGACGTGACGGCAAGGATAGTCATCCTGTGTTTAATCGCAGTCAAAAAGTCGAAGAGCACATGTATCGAAGGTAACCCTCAGCTGAGCCCCACTCAGTGCGTTACGCGTGAGCTTATAATCACACGAAGTGCATCTATATCATATCTCATTGTTTCTTCCAAAAACTTTGTATATTAGACACTAGCTGATCCGGCAAACGTTGTTTTGCTATATAAGGTTTTGTAATATCTTCTAAGATGTTCATTGAAATTAAGTGATGTCAAAAACAATTTTGTTCGCTGTTAAATACTCTTAATCAACAACACATTTATTTGGATAAAGATTAATATTATTACGTTGATACAACTCTTAACAAATAATGCATTAATTTCGACCAAATTTGTTTACCATAAAAACGGTTCTAGTGACTTAATCTTAAAAGATAGACATATACTGTCACGGACATTTTTTAGATCATTTCAACAGGAATAATTCATTCCTACATATATTTTTGGTATCTTGAACCGTTTTTGCAGCGCACGCAATGAAAGCCCTCAAGGATGAATAATTTTCCCCGTTTTTTTTCACATTTTCCATTATTTCTTCGCTCCTAATAATTGCATCGTGATGTTATATAGCCAAAAGCCTTCCTCGATAAATGGTCTATTCAACTCAAAAAGAATTTTTCAATTCGAACCAGTAGTTCCTGAGATTAGCGCGTTCAAACAAACAAACAAACAAACTCTTCAGCTTTATAATATTAGTATAGATCTGTTCGTCGCATCTCCTTCGTCGTCGTTTTCATCATCCTGGCATAAGTCGTTATTTTTTTTTTTACTCTGGCTCTACATAGTGACTACAGAGTACCTGATGGTAAGTACAGTGTAGTCCAAAAACGAAAGCGACTATCAAAGGATGAAAATCCATTGATAGTCTACATCGTCATGTCGGCCCACATATACCACGACTGAAGGTCTCTAGGTATATGAGCTACTGGATATACACAAGCTGATTCCGAAACGCGACAAGCCGAAACTGGTCATTATGACGGGCTTTACACCCGTGCACTGTGGTCGCGATCCAGACGGGCACCGACGCCCTACCACCTCGCTGCTGCTCGTTTAGCACCACCCAGGAGTCACGTGTAGGGAAACTAGGGTAAAGCCTACGGACGCGAGCAACTTCGACTCCTGTTAATAAGATTAGGAGTCTTACAGTCGCTTCAGCAGGGGTTGCCAGCTCCAGATGTACCGCTTTATATGTAAAAATCTCCTAAAATATCTCGTACAGTCGTGAGGTTAACATGACGCCGCCAGACTTCGCTGCACAGTCGCTTACATTGGACGTTTTTGTGTATTTATTTATTTATGAGAATACTTACAAAGCATTTATTAACTCACATACATAAGTATATAAGACATGAACAAGGTATATTACAAATGCGACTATATTTAAAAGTGTAGACTACTTGCACAGAAGGAAAGAAAAATAAAAATACGAGCAACACACGAACATGAACAGTAACAAAAAAAAAAT
Organism: Automeris io; assembly: GCA_036320925.1. NCBI lineage: Eukaryota > Metazoa > Arthropoda > Insecta > Lepidoptera > Saturniidae > Automeris > Automeris io. The sequence continues at coordinate 741,808 of JAUDJH010000036.1, forward strand.
CAAATTTGCAAAACAAATCATGAAATAATAGTAAAAAAAAGAATTAAAAAAAACGAAAAATAACCTAGTCCACAATCCTCTCGAATAACATTCTGTTTTTGAGATTCAAAATATTTTCATTAAATATATCGATTACAATTCTATATCGATTCTATATATCGGTATAGAATTGACCGACTTTATCATTCTTCATTGTGCCTAAATTTGTTAAATAATTTGGAATTCGGAATAAGTATACATACATCACAAGCCGGTTGCTGCTAACATAATTTTATGCGTGTCTTAAGAGTGTATGACAATATTCTACAGGAAAAATACACTACAATTCTTAAAAAATATTTATATGCAAGGTGAAGATGGCAGTGTGGGTAATTTAAAATAGTGATCTGTTATAACTGGTCAACATTGTGTCGAGTAGACGTCACAACTGTTAATTCAAGTTCAAAGGACATGATCGATTAACACCTGTGCCGACGAAAGGTGGAGGTTGGAGCCACGAAAAAAGCGATTTTTACAGTTTTATCATTAAACTAGCAGCCCATGCCGGCTTCGCACGGGCATAATAATATAATAAAAGAACCCCCTTGACTCCCCTCCCGTACCTCTTCAACGCATAGCTAGCCGAGCGGAGTTTTTTCTATTATTTAAACTCGTGATATCTTTTAAATGGAATATCTGAATCCAATAATGTAAAAGGTGATATGATGAAGGTATTGAAGTAGTCTTAAATAATGATTTATTTATTTTGATAAGGATCAATACCTAGGTAGGAATAAAGAGCCTTTTCAAGCAGTGGTATTTTAATAAAGAAATAACAATAAAAGGACGGTTATTGTGACGTAACTATAAAAGATAGAGACATGCTGTCGCGACATTTCTCATAGATAGTGATGTGTCGTGAAAAATTGCAATACATCATTTTGGTCTATCATTAATCGTTTTCGCAGTGCACGCGATTTAAGGAAGTTTTTTATTTATTTATTTACACCTTGGGTTCATTCAAGCATCCCTAATTTTTTTAAAATAAAACATAGCCTATGTCACTCGGGAATAGTGTAGCTTGCCAACGGTGAAAGAAATTTTGAAATCGGTTCAGTAATTTCGGAGCCTACTCATTTCAAACAAACAAAAAAACCTTTCCTCTATATAATAGTAGTATAGATATACAAATCCGCTTGTAGCTCTTTTGTTGCTTAGATTAGGTTGACTGTGTTTCTCCCTGCCAGCAGTGGTGTCGGCTATAGTGGCAGGGCATGACAATTGGAGGGCCGCGGTCTCCTTCTGTGAGGATGTCATGTCCCAGAAGGAGGCCGCAGAGCGAGAGCGGCAAAAGGCTGCTCAAAGACACCGGGGCGCTGGCAACCGCCCCGGCGCATCAGTCCCAGCCGATCAGTCGATCTACGACCAGTTGGCTGACAACACGGAGCGGCGGAGGGAGAACATACATACGTAAATTTTATATATAAAAGGTTTTTATATCTACAATAAGCGAGCGCGTCGGCAACAATTATAGTATTTTCTAGAAGCCGTGGTGGCTGCCGGCAGAATAGAATAGCTCCCCCCACTTTTTGCTGAGGTGTCGTAAATGGCGACTAAGGTATCTCTTTAACACCGCAATTCAACCAGGTGTTCAGAGAAGGAAAACTCGACCAAACCTGCATCCCGCTCCCTCCCGATCGTACTGGTTCTCCATTCCATCGGGCCCGAGGAAGCTCGGACGAGAGAGTCCTTTTCTGGCAGCGCGTCCAGTTATGCACTTAAATATCTCCTGCGCAATTGACTGTTTCCGGAAACTGGACCTCGATTTTCTTAACCGATGTTGTAACAGTCGCCGTGGCCAGAACCGGCTAGGACATCATCATTTTCTAGAAGTGTATAATTATAAAATGTTATTAACTAATTAAACATAACTATTTGCTAAACTAGATTTAGTTTCTTTTCATCCTGACTCGGCATAATGACCACATCACACGAGACGGTAAGCATGATGCAGTCTAAAAAATGACTACGACTATAAAGAAACTATATAAAGAAAAACCCTTTGGATAGACGCAGTGATCATGCCATCCTGCACAAATACCTCTTCACGTTTCGCTTAAAGAATCCATAATCATAAGACGGTGGATACAAGCTTGCCGGAACACCATTCCATAGCTCAACAACTTGGTAGAAGTAAAAGTTAGAAAATTTCTCAGCTCTAGCCGGGATTTACCGTAAAGCCGATATTCCGCAAACCCGAGCGCGTTATTCTTTGATGGAAAGGGGATGGTGGAACAAAGTAAAATAGCAGTAAACAGCAAAAAAAGACCATGGCTAAGTGCTATGGGAGTTCTGATAGGAAGTGTGGAAATATAAAATAAAAACCAAGTTAAATAATTATTTTCTCTCGTTTTTCGTAAATAAATTCGCGCTGGATGGCGCGTGCAGCGTCGCCCAGCATACGCTGAGCTGAGTGCTCTTTGAGATGGGTAGCAGCACACAGGATACATGATGTGATGTTATGTTTTCTTTCATTGTTGTTTTTTTTTTATATAAATATGTTTGTTGTGTGTTGTTATCTTTTTGGGTCAATAAACTTTTTCTTTCTTTTCTTTTTTTTTTCTTTCGGTGGCATTAATTTTTTTTCAAAGAGATCGCGCTCGTAGTATGTATCGCGTATATTTTAATTTTATATGGCACATGTCATAAAACATGTGAACTGTATATTCATGAAAATATTACCTATATAGAAAACAACTAAAATTGGTTTAGATAACGATTATTAGCAAAAAAGTTTCAACTTCAATTACTTTATGCCTAATAGAAGCATAATAAAACATTATTTAGTTTAAGTACAACATGTGGTGTGTGAAACTAGTAATTAATAGATTCTAAGTTAACATATTTATTCCATAAATGTCCAAGCATAACAAGGCAATGCGTTTTATACTTTATGAGTTGCACGCTACTGCCTTGTACTATATAGCGGGATAGGCGGGTCCGCTTCTCTTATGGCCCCCGCACAAGTGGACACAATTTTTTGTCGTAGTTTTTGAATTAGATACAAAAGGACATTTTGTTATTCAGCGTCTCGATTTATCAGCATTGATCTTAAAAAGGGTTGAATCGATGCGACAGGTCCTATCGAAATCCATTCACACGTAACGCGTCTCCACGATGTCGCCACGTCGCCCCGTGTACAGCCGATAGACCGATTGTGTTTATATTTTATTAAAATTGGCGCTTTTTATAAAACCCTACCAGGAAATAAGGACAGCGATTGTGGAGCGATACTAAAAATAATTATTATACACATTCATCACGCTATATCCCTTTTGGGGATAGCAGAGATACAATAGTGGCTGTATTTGCATTGCGGTTATATATCCTACTCAACGTGTCCAGGAGCGCAGCTGATCGCCGTTCTCACAGTATTAGTAAGTACACATGACATTCCTATCAGATGCCGTGAGGGCTTCCACGCGATATTATCTTTCACCGGTGCCTAAAATCCTTACTTAATCTGGAAAAAACCTCAGGTACATGCCGGGATACGAACGTAAGACCATAGGCGTTGCCCCGCATTGACACCAGTTCCTTATATACGAAGCCATCACAGTCCAAATATACACACATAGTACTGAAAATTATACTTGGACTTTTAATAAATATATTGATTTAAAACCTTATGTATTTATATATGGGCTATCAACAGTATCATTATACCTTTTTTTTATACTGGCTCGACAAAGTGACTGCAGCGTACCTGATGGTAAGTACAGTGTAGTCCAAAAACGAAAGCGACTATCAAAGGATGAAAATCTTCTGATAGTTTACATCGTCATCTCGGCCCACATATACCACGACTGAAGGTCTCTAGGTATATGAGCTACTGGATATGCACAAGCTGATCCCGAAACGCGACAAGCCGAAACTGATATATACCGATACCTATATATTACAAATATAATCATGTGCACTAGATATATCAATAATACATACTTATTACAGATACCCACAGCATTTCTTAAAAACATTGACGAATAATACAAAAATTGGAAAAATTTAACAAACTCGCCATGAGAAATTTCAAAATAATTTGGTAATAACTATACAAACGCAATACATAAACAATAATAAGAACTATAACAAAATCAACACACCTGATCACTGACTTTTTATTTGTAAGCCGGCAACGTGTCTGAGAATATATGCATACTATTGTCCCTGGCCACAGACCAGTAACATAGACGCGCCAGTCTAGGCACAACGGAAAAGTGACCAGGGTTGGTCTGTAACGTTTGGTGGCAAATACAATTCTAAGCTGATCTAGTAATTCTGTATCATTCTAACGGCTTTTTTTTTAAGCGGACTAACTACTGATTGCCGGGAAAGGCATTTACAGTTCAACCGGGCTTAGCGGGCGAGCACAGAAGGTGCTCAGCCAGCGAGTTAATGGGTTGGGTGGCAATGCAAGGGCACCCCTGTGGGTACGAACCTCGACTTTGACCGCCAGCCAAATAAAATACTAACCCTACGGGTGATCTAGCAGCGTTTCGGAAGTGACTACCTTGAGAAGAAACGCTGAAAGAAACTCAAGTCTAAGTCGGAGTGGTATTCTGACGGCAACAAAAGAGTTTGCATAAAAACGTCGAATCAAAAAACCTTTAACGCGCTTGCAGTACATATAGTGCAAAAATTAAGATATAAATAATTAAAAAGTAGTAAATGACATTCTGGCTTCTCTATGAATTATAATACCGTAAATGTGAATTATACAGTCCTCAATGAAAAATTAGGAATCTCCAGATATGGCTCAGTGTTTCACAAAATCGACTGGTTGATAGCTTGAGTACCCCTGATATAGATCAATTTGCTCGCCTGTTAGCTTATAATCAATCAGATGACCTTTCAAATCGGCTTGTGCCGACAAATTTACAATATGCGTTATATTTACCAACTTTCTACCCTCACACTGAACCATTGTCTGCCCCTTGTATTTATTTTTCAAAGCGTGTACTCTCTATTTGTATTGTTACTGTCCAAGTGAAGATATTTGAGCGATTTGTTTTCCGTATATGCCATAAATATTTATTACGCGACCTAAAAATAAAACAGTATCAGAATATAAAGTTGTAAGGACCTTATCTCTTGACTAATTACAATAAATTCAACCTGTATTCCGCCTAAATAATAAGCTGTCCGCTCGAACGAAAAACTAAATCACGAATATATCCGCAAAAATGTAATTAAACTTTTAGATTATATTTTCTTTTTCATCTTGGCAAGTATGAAATAATCCGAGAAGGATTCTAGCAGTATTGTATTGTTTTATTTTATACAATTGAGGCCCAGTGGCAAATACATGACACAATAATAAATAGTCAGTAGTAGAAGATTCGCTTCTACATTCATCATGCGAATGGCTAAGGAGTGGAATATGCTACCAGCGATCTTATGACCTGGGGTCTTTAAAAGAAGAGTGAATAGGCATATGTTAGGCGGACGCGGTTCATCATCGGACTCATCTTTACCTTCCACCAGGTGTGGTTGAGGTCAAGCATTCGCCTATAAGCTATAAAAAAAAAGTCAATTAATTACATCTACATTAATATTCCTTGTCTCCAGGCGTTAGCAGTGCGTGATGTGTTTTCGCACACCGCTTCAAGACAATGAAGTGAGCAAGGGTTGGCCTTTTACGTAACCCCCTTGCAATGTAGTAGAGTAGCTAGAAGAAGGCCAGATGACCGCGGGAGCTGAGGATACTGGCGCTGCCTTTCCCTTAGCCACGGCAGACGAGAGAAGGAACAATCCAGGTGTTTTAGCGGGTTAGAGTCTGACTCACCGGGGCCGCCGTCCTCACGGTGCCCTGAAAGCCCATGAGGATTTCCTCTAATTAAAAAAAAACTGTCCCACTTAAAGCGGGGTGGCTTTGCACCACAAGAAGTAAACGATTTATGAAAACAGTAATGAAAGTATTCCTCTATAATCTTCAGTAGTGAGTACACTGTGTAAATATTGGGTATGGGAATAGAATTTATACATTTATTTATTTATTTTATTTATTTAATTATTTATTTTTTTATTTTTTAAAATTTTTTTTGTATGCTTTTCGGCCATGCTGTGGTTGTCTATTATTGGTATCCGTTACCGACATTTAGCTTATGCATGTGATTCAGATTGTGAATGTGAAGTGTAATGGAGCTGTTGACAGCCCATAAATAAATAAATAATAATTTACAATAAATATATAAATTTTAAAATTTGCACATAAAAAATTAGTTCAAATTATTTTTTTTTTTTTGATAGCCCGGTGGAAATCCCTAACGGACCTCAGGAGTTCTAATTAAACTAAGTGAATAAAACCTCGGCAAGCAATGCATTTATACTTCTATAGGATGCTCGCTACTGATAACCCTACCATATTGTTGTAATAAGTTAACTGCGAGCGCTTAAAAATACCTCATTATTTATTCATTTTCGATTGATTTAAAAAATTTAGTCAGTTTAGAACCAATCACTTTACACGGAGCGAATTTACGTTTGTATTCATACTTACCCGTAATAATAAAAAAATATATTTAAAAAAAATCGTTAAAACCTATTTACAGATCCTGTTTTGAGATTTTTACACTCGTGATTAGTTTTTATTAATAAAGCACAATATGTAAATACTCATCATTTACTCGATAGAAAAAGCGTTTTAAAAAATATTTGAATTTGACACAAAAATCTATTCAGCTTATGACTTAAACAGATCATGTATTTTTTATTCGCAAATATTCCAAGGGTAAACCCGGTATTAATGCGAGCTTGTGCGAATAAATCCCAGTGAACACAAAATATTGTTTGTATTTCAATTAGCCGGTCTCTTGACAGAAGGATATCCCTCCAAGTATACCGGGTAGAAGTATCAGGAAAAAAGAAGTATATGCTTTCTAGAAAACGGTTATCAAATGCAATTTATTAACAATATTGATGAGACAAAGATTGTCAGTTTATATTTTTATTATGGTTTTATATCTTTCATCATCATATTTACACATTGTTTTACGGGTTCTTATAACTTTGGAGCCTTTAAGAGAGTGAATAGGAATTTGTAGGGCGGACACGGTACATCGTCAGAATCTTCTTAACTCTCCAACAGGTGTGACTAACGTCTGCCTATAAAGCTTCAAAAAATGTTATTCGCAATTAATTTTAAAGTCCAATGAAGCAAATTAATAACAACTAAAAGTTAAACATTTTTTTATATTCCACTTTAACATTTAACACGTGACACGGCTTTAAAACTAGTGACCTTATCAAATTCATACAAATTAATAGTCTAGGGACTCGAAACTCGAACGCGATTCGAGTACAGGACAGAATTTTCGAGAGCGTGATCTCAAAACTCCCTTTTTTGATAATCCAGTGAAAATCTTCATGGACTGTCAGGGCAGCGGTGAGGGCAACCGCCCCCGTGTGGCGGACTCTTATCGGAGTATTCATCCTGCCTAGTGATGAAAATGCCCGGGAATTTTCTCAAAGTGCCCAAAACTTCCGAGAACATTTCGTAAATTCACGGGAATATTCCCAAGGAAGTTTTTGGGCACTTTGGGAAAATTCCCGGGCATTTTCATCACTAATCCTGCCGTTTGCCGAAGCCAATGCTACGGCTTTGCCAACTTACTCAACTCCCAGGAAAAACGATACTACCGTAACTTCTGTCGGAAAAACCTTTTTTTATTACACTTGCGTTTATCTTTAAATAATGTGAGTTTTCAGAAATGTACATAAACATGTTCACATTGATTTACATAAATTATGTAACGTTAAAATATGACGAAAATGTCAACTTGAGTTGTTTTATGTTACACCACTCCTCGCAGTGCAGAAATGCGGCCTTATAAAGGCCAGACGTTGCCGAGGGTCGGAGAAGAGGATGACGCTGTACCGCCGGCCCCGGTCAGTCGGGAAGAAGGAGCACCCCGGGGGTTTTAGTCGGTGCAACTCCGACACACCGGGGGGCAGCCCTCACCGCCCCCTGAGGTCCGTTAGGGATTTTATAATAAAAAATGTTCCCTTAAATATTTAGTAGAAGCTCATACTAAAAGCTCTACACAATTTGTCACTTCAGTTAGAGATTACGGTTATTTTTTATTTTGACGTATAAATCAATACATATTATAAACCAGTTCCTCAGATACCTAATCAGGTATAATAGATAATAAAAGTAGTTAGTAGTAATATAATTATATTACTTTTATTATCTATTATTATTTATTACTTGAGATCTTCTGTGTGCTTGAGCCATTTTGCAGAAAAACTTCGGTTGCGCGATATAGGTGGGCAAAAATATATCGAAATCAATACATACAATACATATATTAATATACACGTGATAATATACGCGTTTGTGTCCGCTATTCTCAGAAATGGCTCACCCAATTTGTTTGTTTTTATTAATAATATATTGTGAAAGGGTTCACTTAACATTTACTATTAATTTTGTTTCAATCGATTTATAGATAAAAAGTGATGTCAGTCTAAAAAACAAGTTGATTATTTGTTGGAAAACAATGGCATACATATATTTTTAACAAAATATTTTTAAGTGGTTTGTCTGAAATAGATACAAAAACTCTTATTATACATACTCCAAAAATGTTAATGATGTTTTTAAAGATATAATAATATATCGTTACGCTATATCCCTTTCGAGTTTAACAGAAATACATTAGTGGCTGTACGAAAGTATGTATAGAAAGATTTCAGCATGAATTAAAAATGTTCATAACCAAAGTACTAGTTCCACGCGAACGAAGCCGCGGGCACAGCTTGTTATACATAAGATTCACATAAGAAACTAATAAATTTACTTAAAATAATACTACAACTACAACCAATGTTCATTTTATATAAATAATATTCTGTGGTAGTTTAAAAAGAAAATAAATTATTACATCAATCAATTGAATATACTTATAAATGCTTTATTAGTCTGGAAAGTTTTGATAGTCTTGAAGTTGTATAATCAAGTCTCGGTCTCGAAAATAACATCAAAATTTCGTGAGATTCGAGACTGTAATAACAGTAAACCTAGCAAGTACATGTACCCAGTATTTATCAGTTATAATTAACAAATGTCAACATAATCCTACAGAGGGTATTACAGGTGGATTTTCCTCATTATGTCGAATCAGTAATACTGTTATGACGGAACTAGGGTGAAACATGAACCCTAAAAAATTTTTAAACGCATATATCGACGGGTGAAGGGCTATTTGGTTTAAGCGACATATTATGGTGATATAGTAGTATATATATTTTTGGGATCGGTAAAAAACGCTGATTCCGAATATATATACATATACTAGCTGTCCCGGCAGACCTTGTTTGCCCTATTTCTCTAAAACAAAGTAACATTGTTTTTTTTAATGTTAATAGCTTCCCCGTCAGATTTTTTTGAAATTTGTTTGAAGGAACCTGGCCTTAATGCTATATGTATAAAAATTGACAAATATTGACATTAATATTTATACGTCACTCAATAATTGTTTTGCCTTCCCGGAACCCGTCCACTAACATTTAAACTTTATGGTATGGTGTTGTGTATGTTTATGTTTTCAAATTGACTTATAACAAATCTTTTGTATGAGAATATAGAAAAGTGGAGTTTTTAGACTTTTTCAGACAATTTTTTTAATTTTTCTCTCCGTAATAACCTTCCCCAGACTTCAACAAACAACAAAAAAGATATCAGCCAAATCGGTTCAGCCGTTCTCGAGTTTCGCGATTTCAACACATTTAGCGATTCATTTTTATATTATAGATTACTATATCACCAAATAATGTCGCTTAAACCAAATAGCCGTTCACCCGTCGAAAAAATTTCGAGGTGCTCTTTCGAATGGACTAACTGTTAAACAAGTCGTCAATGTCGCGTGAACTTCAAAGATGTAGCGCTACATACACAGCTGCTTATCTGTGTGAATGTCGAGTCACGAAAGATCGTTAAGCGATTCTGGAACATCCGAGCAAATACATAAGGTGCACAAATGTCTCCAGATCTCGAAAATGCCGGGAGCCTTCCGCACCGATTTGACTACCGGCTGGACTAAGTCGCGGTACAGTATCTGTTTGGAAATGATACAAGAGATATCTCCAAGTGATTGAATACTACTTTGGCGGACATAAGAGTACTGCGATTGGATAGTGTTTCTACGAGGGAATGTTTTGACTGGCTTTTGTGGCTAGACTACCCGAACTCTCTGTGATTTTTTTTTTATCCTGGCTCGACATAGTTACTACAGAGTACCTGATGGTAAGTACAGTGTAGTCCAAAAACGAAAGTGACTATCAAAGGATGAAAATCCATTGATAGTCTACATCGTCATGTCGACCCACATATACCACGACTGAAGGTCTCTAGGTATATGAGCTACTGGCTATACACAAGCTGATCCCGAAACGCGACAAGCTGAAACTGGTCATTATGACGGGCTCTACACCCACTACTGTGATCGCGATCCAGATGGGAACCGACGCCCTACCACCTCGCTGCTGCTCGTTTAGCACCACCCAGGAGTCACGGGTAGGGAAGCTAGGGTAAAGCCTACGGACGCGAGCAGCTTCGACTCCCGAACCTATCGGGCCTTCGGCGAACGGGCATCAAGATCATTCGATGGCTACGTGCTAATATTCTACGCTCTTTTTTATTAATTAATCGATTGTTCGTTAACTCCGGCGTCTTATTACACGCGCTCGTATATAATCTGCGACATAAAATTTGTATACAACTGCCATACTCCACGCATATTCAAACGCACGTTATGTTGTGATGTGGAAATTTCAGTTGATCTAATTAAAGTAATAATTCAATGGAGAATCGACCCTCGCGATCTGTACAGAGGGTGAGATCCAACTGAAAGGTCTTGATCGCGCACATATGTCCCGCGCAGTGCCGCTTTTACAATCATTATCGGCTTTAATCAGACGGAAAATATATCTGGCAAATTGCGACCACTTTTATCGTATTCATTTCGTAATTATAAATAATGAAGCCTGACGTGTTCATTCTAGAAAAACAGTCGTTCGGTTACTAGGACTGTTTGTCTGATTTTATATCAAAGCATTTTTTTGTACGGACACCGAGGGCCGGCAAAGGCCTATACAGGATGACCGGGCTTACGGAACGAGCACAGAAGGTCCTCAGCCAGCGAGTTTATGGGTAAGGTGGCAGCGCAAGGGCACCCCTGTGGGTACGAACCTCGACTTGGACCGTCAGCCAAAATATACGATCCCTACGGGTGATCTACCAGCGTTTCGGAAGTGACTACCTTGAGAAGAAACGCCGAAAGAAACTCAAGGCTTCGTCGGAGTGAAACTGCGCCTCGTTGCGAGAACGCACCGGTTAGCAGCAGTTGACTGAACTATCCTTCTTCGGCGCCGCCGACGACGCCGGTGTCGTGGAGTGAAATTAGTGTGTGTGCGTGTGTACTTCACTGTTAGCACGAAAGACGGCTAGAGCCGCTGTAATCGGATCATCCGGATCCTGTAACACGTCGCGAGGGCGACGAATAGATAATGCTTCAAAGCATTATTAAATAGTTGTTCAGCTTTATTGGGGTGCAATACTCTAGTAGGTAAAACCAATTTCCATGCGCGGCAACACGAATACTCGAATATATAAGTTCGAATCTCGGCACGTACCTCTAGGTTTTCCCAGATTACGTACGGATTTACGCCCCGCATGAACACCGCTGAAGGAAAACATAGAGAGGAAACCCACATGGCGTCTTTTAAAAATATAATGAGTAACAGTTCTGTGAAAACGCCAATCAGCAAGTGCGTGTTAAAGTGAATACGACTGTTAATGTATGTCTACACACCACGTAGGGGATATAGCGTAAAGATATTTTTTTATTATTTATTAAGAAGTTTTGCTAGTAACTATGTCTGCAACACAGCTGTTTAAGATGAATTTATGTATATGTGTACCGACGGACTCCGTAGATTTACGTTTTTCCATTCTGACTTCCTAGGACGGGCCACGTGGATCTACGTTTTTGCTTAAATTTTAGATACGTTGCATTAGTCTTTCTATTTTACATATTTTTTCTTGGTGCCATTAATTAGCACTATCAGCCTACTAGGAAAGACAGCAGATTCGACCCGTACGTTAAGTGTTAAGTAAATATATTTTAATGTTACGAAAGAGAATCATCTAACTGAACTTTACTTTCCTCCTATTCGTATTTAAAAACCACTAAGAATTTAATCTCAAATAATTTACAACAAAAATTACGGCCCAAATGGCACATATTGACCTAGCCCAAACAAAGCCAGCGCTTGTACTAAGAGTATTAGACAAAGATATACATATGTACAAATATGTATCCATGACTTGTGACAAACTATTCTGCTCAACACGGAACTCTAACTCAAAAGATTAGACGTCGCAGGTATTTAGAAACTGAGCTGTCAGATCATTAACAATACAAATAATAGAGACAGTAGAATATCTTTGTTTCGATGTCATAATGGTGCAATCTTTATATGGAACCTGGATGAATTTGTGTGTCAATAAATACTATTATTTTCATTTCTCTGGTCCGTTGTAATTTCAATTGTTTATTTGTAAATTTCTATTGCCCCGTCACTTATAAAAATAAAATACAAAAACGCCCTTTTGAAGAACCCTTGACAAATCAAACATAAATAAAAAAGACAATATAAAATAATTGACAATTCCCAGAACGCAAACAGTCATGTCGCACAATTACTAAAACACTCGATAGCACAATAGAAATAAACATGTGACAAACAAGGCAAAAACAGCCCTCAGTGCGGCACCACATATTTAGTCCCGGGAGTCAAGTGGTGTAGCTCACGAGGCGTGGTGCGATTTGTGCTAATGAAGCCATTGTCACAGAATTCATTGCTACCGAGTAATTGTTCCGTTCACTGCTTACAACCCTACTGCGTATGTTCGGATATACTGCGCGCACGCTACATCAAGCGAACTCTGTCAAACGGTTGCCTGTATTATGTACGAAATCTTTTTTCTTTTTTTTTATTAATTTTTTTTTTATTTCTTTATTAATTTAAAGGGGTTTTGTCACAGAGTGACCACGTCACCCCCGTACAGGCTAAACACTTATAGTTACTTTAAGCCACCTTCAGGTAAAGTGCAACTAACATTTTGGCCTGCTCGGAAAGCGGAGAGGACAAAATGCAGTTGCAAGTGCCCACAAGATAATTGACAACCGGTATATCCCGACGTTGTGCTTCGTTCCGGACGCACTCCATCAGCATACGAAATCTTCATCCATTTTTGCCGAGTAGCGAGTTCATTGTGTTAATACTAGAAATAAATACAATTAAATATTATCTAATTAACAGCTTAAAAATATAATGTGTCTTACATAAGGCTTGATATTCTTCTATACAATACAATAACTAAAGACACCTTAAAGTTATCACCAGTAATTAAAAAAAAAACTGTTATAACTATATTGCTAAGTAAGGGATATTATTTCATCAATGACTGTTTAAAAGTAAAGTTTAAAGTGTTTTTAGATAGATAAAAGAGCGTGGTCTTAATTTATACAACGAGGTCAACTTGGGGTTTTTAGTCGGTAAAAGTCCGGCACACCCCGGTTACCATCCCCCATGTCTAGCCAGGACGGTCCAATGAGGATTTTCCCCAAGTAAAAAAAAAGTATATGAACTTTTGGATATACACAAACTTATCCCGAAACGCGACAAGCCAAAGCCAGTCACTTGTATACTGTGATAACCAATCAGTTCAAGCAATATCCCAACCACCACAAGAATCAATAATGTAACTTAGTGTAAAAAATTCTTATTTCGAACATCAATAGTTTAAACTTTACAGTGGTATTTATTTATTAAGGAACACAGTATTAAGGATATACATAACTAAAGCTTTGAGACTCGTCTATCTTCTAAGTATATGTGCACGCAGAAAGTTACATATATATGCAACAACTATAGATGAGTAAAATATAATCAGATGAATGATTAACGACTACAAAATCTAATTGTAAATTTGTAACCATGCAACAAATTAATACTATAATTTTCGTCAAGATCAAATTTATTTCTAAGATTTATAATAACTTATATTCCCACCGCTTGTGACGTTAAGGTTCTAATTAATATGTGCAAAATTGTGAGTAGTCCATTTAACCCACTTAGAACTAGTTATTACATTTTCAATGGTTAACACTTGTATATTTAAACTTAGTTAATTAGTTACTATGTCTAAATTTAGCGTAATATTAGAGCTATGGTGTTTTAAATAACAAATTGGTATTGCAGTGTACTGTCATATATATATATATATATATATATATATATATATATAATTCCTAATTCGATCCGCGCACGACACGCGCACGTTCGCTGCGTTGCACTTTAACGTGTGATGCGTACAGTGTGTCCCATCATTCAATTTTATAGTTGTCGCCTCAATGTAATAATATGATAATCATCGAGGTAAAATGATTGCTAGTGAATTTGTGGTTGCTGGGCCGATACTGATGCTAGTTAGAGTCATCACTCGCTTCCGTAGCGTATATTCACCTATATTTGGATGAACTAATGATTGTGGCTGTGGTAGTTTAGTGCAGAAAGGACTGATATCAATGCACGGCGACGCGCATGCTCGTAGATACGAATCCTGTTTTCGCCAGATTGCTGAGGGAGCTGGCTTTGCCTTTCCCTCGGCACTCAACAAACGAAAGGAGGAACATCCTTGTGGCTTTAGTCAGTTAAAGTCCGACACACTGGAGTCGCCACCCTTACGATGGTACAAAAACAGTTCGAATCGTAGCACGTGCCTCTGGCATTTTCAGTTTAATTACGAACTTAAGCACCAGATGCTCACCAGATGAAGGAAAACATAAAGAACAAGTCCGCATGGCATGTCATAAAAATGTCATGTGTAAGTACTCTGAGAACGGCGATCAGCTGCGCTACTGGTCACGTTGGGCAGGACATTAACGCAAAGTGAATACTAATATATCACTGGTCACCCCGAAAGGGATAGAGCGTGACAATTTATTTTAAATGAAAATGATTAATAATGTTTTTAATGGTTCCTTACTTCAAAATAAATATAGAAACACGTGCGCCACAAACGATAGTTTGTATAATTATGTCGAATTTTAAACACAAATATTGGACTCGATATAATGAACTTTGATAGAGAGTCATCGATTATAATCAAGTGAATTGAACAAATGAGTCAATCGAATTAAACGTTTTCATCGCCCATCACTAGTAAGGGGATAGTTTTGAGCAGATCAGCATGATAGCGCCTTTCCAATGAACACTATCCGGTTGTTCAATAGCTGCGGTCGCTTTTTTAGTTCTTAGAACTTGACTAAGCTTGTAAAAAAACAAAACTCGGCCTCAACGCTACCTGTCCGCCGTATTAACATTTCTCCCATATTGGTATCGAACCCGCGATCCTTAGCGCCCAAGTAGGCCGCTCTGTCATTGCGCCAAGCAAATGTATGCTTAAATACTACATCCATTAGATATTTTATAGTTTCCAGTCCAAGATTAACAAGTATACTTTTTCCTTTTACACCTCGAGCCGGTTAAAAAGAATTCAATTCAAACTTACTTGTATTACGATTGATTCATCAATCATCGGCATCACGGAGGATATTCTATGAATGATGTTTCCCATGGAACACAATAGCTCTTAATTAATATATTTGCTGTAACTGTTGGTTAAATAAAGCAAAACTTTTGATATTTGTTAATTTATTCAAACGACGCTCGACTGCTTATTGAAGTGAGCTCTAAACCCCTAAATCATTTGCTCGAGAGGGTGAGGTAGAGACGGAGATTTTTCTCGAATAAGGTCAATTTAATAATCGATTTAAATTAAAACCTGGAATATCGATATACAAAAAAAGTGACACAGTATCTCAAATCACTCGTGGACTTTGTCGCACATGCACATTATAATATACTAGTTTTGGAGACCTGGTATTGCTCGGGTCATATTTTCTAACTATAATACTATACATATATCTTTACGCTATATCCCTTTCGGGGTGAACAGAAATACATCAGTAGTTGAATCCACTTTGCATATATCGTGCCCAATGTGACACATGGCATTAAAAAAACCAGAGATACGTGCCGGGATACGAACTTACAATGAATCCTGTTTCCGCGCATAGAAACCTCTCCATTACACACTTTTTTTTTAACCCGGGGGAAACCCGTAATAAGCCGTCAGGGGACGATGAGGGTCACCCGGTGTGTCGGAGTCGCACAGATTAAAACCCCCGGGGTGTTCCTTTTCCTGTTTGCCGGGGCCAAAGGCAAGGCTGTGCCAGCTTCCTCAGCACCCGGCGACGTGTGGCCTATTGATGGAAAGACCCTGCACACCATTTTGCTGACCTTCATTTTCTTTGAGCAGTGTACGGGAGCACATCGCGCACCGCTCTCGCCTAGGAGATGTTGGGGGGCGCTCTCCCTCAAGTGCGCCGCCCAGGCGTCAATCCGTTAGGGAGGCAAGTGCCTTGAGTAGGCTTCCCTCCTGCGTCCAGTACGGCGAGGGCGACGGAGGGGCGGGAAGGACAGGGAATATGAAGCCTGCCTCTCCCGCTCACGCTCCGCCTCCTCCTTCACTTTAAGGACCTCCTCTGTGAATCTCCATTATACATTGGGCCACCAGTCACTAACTATATTTTAATTTCTAGACAAAAAGATAGATATCAGGTTTTTATATTGTTTAATTCGAAATTTGTGGATTTTCAAACGAATTTGTAACCCTTATTTCACCCTCTTTGAGGCGGACTATCAAGAAACCCGTCTCTAGTCGGAGCCTGCATTTTATAAAGAACTCAATATTCATAAATTTACTGATTTTTATTTGTATAGTTTGAGTTCTACGATGATACAGTCCGTATAAGTGTTTTTATATATGTAATATAGATGAATGAGCCATGATAATTAACAGTAGATAATTATAATTGTAAGTCGTTGGGAGGTTTAAATATGGAGGGGTAACAGGTGCGATTGCAAAGGCGAAGGGTTTGAACAGAGCGAGGTTCGAGCCGCGAGGGTGCGCGACAGTTGGCTCTAGAGATAAGCCCGGATAACTGGCTGAACCCACCTGATGACCTCTGAGATATGACCAAACAATTGGACCCTTTTATTGAATTATATAATTCTCGTAGGTACTCTACATATGTTACAGATCGGAAAAAAGTACAGAAATAAAATTAATTTATATTTTGTCTCGATTTGGCGTAGTGACCACGCCATAAGCATCATCTCGTTATATTTGGACATGTAACACACAAATATATATATACAGGCTGATTTTATAGACGATGGAGATATTCAAGGAGGATGTTCAGCATTCGATTCTAATTCTAATTGGTATCTTAATAATTCCATTAAAACAAAGCAATTTATAGTCACCATATTAAGGGGCAATTACACACATGATATAATAAATAACAATTAATTATTAAGTAGGTATTCTGGCTTAGAAAAGACAGTCAGGCGCGGTGTAGTGGGGCTGCGGCGAATTGATTACAGGATCCGCAGTTCCCACTAATTCGCAGAAGTAGTTAGTTGGGTTTTTAGCTGGTAAAAGTCCAGCACACCTCGGCTGCTACCTCCTTCGCGGCCGGGACGGTCCTATGAGGATTTTCCCCAAGTTAAAAAAAAGGGCATCCTTCTGTGCTGGATGTTATGTTGTGTGCCATATTTTTTTTTGTTTCTTTCTGTCAAATAAATAAAAGCGTTGCAGTTACAGATTATTAGCCGATAAGCATTGCCTTCCGTTTCATTCCATTAAAATTTGTCTGATGAAATTTATAATTTCAATTACAATTTCTTGGTTATAAGAATCTCATAAGACCCAATTCTTCAATATACGGCAGACTTATAATGATTTGGATTAAAGTAATGATTTATTTTAAAACTGCCACTTGAACAAAAACAGGCCTCTACTCAGTGTATGAAAATATGACTGCATTAATATAAAAGCTTAAATAAAATTGTATATATTTATATATCTAATGTACTCAAATATTGATTCTGTTTTATTTAAAAGTAGTGAGTACAAATTTATAGTAAAAACAAAATATAAATGGCTCTCCTGTAAACCTACCAAAAATGAGTTACAACATTATTAAATTTATGTGTTGATTTGAGAAACAAAAGTAAAAGTACTAGCTAGATAGACATACATATATTTTTAGAGCCCCCTACGAAAAATGTCAAGAACAGCAGTGAACGTCTAATGGCTGATGTATAGATAATTTTGAATAAATTAAATATATAAAAGCTAGGTTTAATCCAGCGTAAACTTTTTCACCAATATTAGTTTTCGCTATTCCAATAGTAAATAGTTATAACATTTGAATCTACATGTGTTAATACTAGACCACAAGAACTCATTTTTCTTGGGTCATTATCGTTTTGACGGCAACACAAGGGCCACTCTGATTTGGTAGCCCTTAATCGGTGATACCAGCTTGGAAGACATACATATAAATTTAAGGAGTTTGAATGTGAAATTGGTGTATCCAGGGGCTTACAATTATAGGCTTATTTTTATGGTTGTGTTAGCCTAGTGGACAAGGGGGTGTATACATCTGCGGCAATGGGAAATGTCGTAGGGTTGTATCCCAGTAAGTATTTCTGGGGTTTCCTAGATTTTAGGCATCACATGCTCATCGGTGAAGGAAAATATCTTGAGAAAGTGCACATGGCATGTAATAGAAATGTCATGGGTGCTAATGTTGTAAGGAAGGCGAGCAACTGATGCTACTGGTCACTTTGGGCACAACGAGTGCAATGTGGATATAGCCCTTAATGTATCTCTGTTCACCCTGAAAGCGATATAGCGTAACAATATATCATGATTATTAAATCTGTTAAGTTCTCACACAATGCTGAAAATGTGGTATATATCTCGACGAACAGTCACCAGGTTTTACCTAACATCAGGTGCAGAGTACTCATTTTGCCGCGCCAATATAAAGTTATGGAATATTCAAGTAAAATAAGATGACGCTTTTTATGCTTCTATGGGATGCACGCTACTGCATGTGTGTGCTTGTATGTTGATCCTATAATAATAAATTACATAATTTGTCGTACGGCATTATTTTGTTGGGTCGTATTTGAAAAAGTTTAGTTAAGCCAATATACATTCATACTGCCTCCCTGCCGGCAGTAGTGTTGGCCATGTTGGCAGGGAACAAAGCTTGGTGGGCTGCGGTCTTCTTTTGTGAGAACGTCATGTCCCAGAAGGAGGACGCACAGCGTGAGCAGCAAAGGGCCAATCCTGTTCGGAGAAAAAGGCGTGGGGTGCCGGCAACCTCCCGGTGCATCAGTTGTAGCTGAACGATTTATGAGTTATTACGACAAAACATTTAGTTTGTGGGCAGGAAAGGCCTCTACAACTTAACCGGGCTTGAGAGAGTGAGCACTTAAAGTGCTCAGCGATTTATAGGTTGGATGGCAACGCAAAGACAACCCTGTGATAGGGACCTCGGCATAGGCGGCTAACAAATAAAAATGAACCTAACCGTGATCTACTAGCGTTTTGGAAGCGACCTTGAGAAGAAACGCTGAAAGACATTTAAGACTGCGTCGGATAAGAATTGCGTCTCTGGCCGTAAACGACCCCGTCAGCGACAGTCGTACCATGACGGTTTGGCTAATGTTTTTAGGGTGATGGCCCTGAGCGACCGGTTAACGACTCTTAAGATATCGGCAGAGCATTGGTACGTGCTCTGCCTAAAAACTCGGAGCAGTGTTGGGGAATGAGTGTTTCCTTTAGAAATTATGCTCGTTGGGCGCGACGCGACTGCGCTGCGTTGAATTGAATTCTAGATCCGCAATCTTCGTCTATACGTAGATGTGACTAGTCAACTTGGAGTTTTTAGCTGGTGCAAGCCGGTGCCACAAACACCCACAGCTGAGATGAATTAAAAAAAAAGTCTACTCCCAGCGAATGTGTTAAAAAACTTAAACACCTTTCCATTTCTCGTCCTTTTGTAACGTAAAAAAGGGTAATTTTTATCCGCGGAAGGCAACACTGGGCTCGATTCAAGATCTGCCTGTCTACAAACCGCCTCGTCATGCAACCGCGGAGCGACAGCCAGCAATCACTGGCTCCACGAAATAATTTAATTCGTTGATAATTTGTAGCTCACAAAAAACTGACGAATGCCGAATAATGCTTAATTATGTGCCTTTTTGTGAGTAAAATGAGCGCTACAGCAGACGCTTTGTTACTGTATTACAAGTTATTATCACTGCTGACGGTGTATTTATATTTATAATAATATCTATCCACGCTATGTCCTTTCCCTAGATTATACTTTTTTTTGCCATAGGTGCTGCCGGCAGAATAGAATAGCACCCCCATCTTCTTGCTAAGGTGTCATAAAAGGCGACTAAGGTATCTCTTTAACACCGCAATTCAACCGGGTGTTCAGAGAAGGAAAACTCGACCAAACCTGCATCCCGCTCCCTCCCGATCGTACTGGTTCTCCATTCCATTGGGCCTGAGGGAGTACGGACGAGAGAGTGCTTTTCTGGCTGCGCGTTCAGTTATGCACTTAAATATCTCCTGCGCAATTGGCTGATTCCGAAAACTGGATCTCGATTTTCTTAATCGGTATTGAAACAGTCGCCGTAGCCGAATCCGGCTAGGACATCATCATCATCAGTATTTTTTAATAATAATATAATATTGCCACACGGAACTCAGAGGGCTAGATGAGGGTTACCACCCGGTGTGTCGGACTTGCACCGACTAAAACCCCTAGGGTGCTCCTTCTCCCGCCTGCCTAGTACCAAGGGCAAGGCCGGGTCATCTTCCTCGGCACCTGGTAACTTCTGGCCTATACGCTATATCCCTAACGAGGCAAGCAAAGATATATTATACTTTGTTTATTTTACGAAGTCCCTTTTAACAATTTTTTGAACGAATATTTATATTTTTCTAAAATTTACTGTAAACAATGAGATTTTTTAACATTAATGAATGTAATTGTATTTGCGAACGTTACGTGCAAATGAATCAAGGACGGAGGCATTTAAAAAGCTAAGCACGTCACAGCAAATAATCCTGTTTCTTTAAATTTAAATTCCGGGATATCATTACGTTTATGTTGGACGCACTGACGTAAAACATTGATTTCACGTGCCTATAAACGGGAGGCTGTTGCGGAACGTACGCTCGTGCTCATTCCACGTGACACTTGGCTTACAGAGCAGAATTAATCAATGTAAGGTCAACCGAGGCAGTTGTGACATAAATTCATTTTCATTTAATAATTTCTCCTTTATATTGTATCCTCTTTTGTGTCTTGGCACAGTGAGTGGATCTTACTTGATCGTAAGAACAGTGCAATCCAAAAACTGAATACAAATGTCGAGACACAACCACCTGCCATATTGGTTTTTTTTTTGGTATCCCGTGGGGAATATCCTACATAGGGCCATCAGGGACGCTGTGAGGGCAGCGACCCCAGTGTCTCAGACTCCTACTGACTAAAAACCCCTGGGGTGTCCCTCTGATTGCTCCACCCGGGCCTGGGAAGCCAAATTCGTCCAGACGCCCAGAGAACAAGAAGGCTTGTTGAGGCTACCTCTCTGAGAGGGGAAGGAGTAAAGCCCACCCCTCCAAAAACTTCTCTCCCAGGCGATGCGCCGGACACCGTGCACCGCCTCCCTCTCATCCGGGCAGCAGAATCCCTCAAGTCTACTGCCCGAGACCATATTGGGCTACACCATGGGTCGGCAACCTTTTCTCATATACGGGCCACAAATATTATGAGTATATTGGTGCAGGCCACATTTCATCTAATAAACACAATTTTTTAGATAAAACTAATTTTTGCATTTTTACCCATATTTATTGTTAGTACATTTTACTGACTGTGATCACTTGAACTGAATTTCCGGCTTCCGCGCACACAAAACAATAACAAAGAAACTTATTTTTATAAGTGTTTTTAAATTATTGCCAGCGGTGCAGCGTTCTGTGGAACGGCTCATAATTGCGCGGCCCGCACTGGAGTGGCTTACGGGCCGCTGGTTGCCGACCCCTGTTTTACACTAATATCTATCAACTTTTCGACGAGTGTACGTCTTTAGCCAAGTAAACTACCGAAGGTTTCAAAATCCTTAAAAAAATAGTTCAATATTAGCTAAAAATTAATAATATACATTGGTAGAGATTATTTTGTTCGTAATTTAATGTCGCACATAATTGAACTTGATGAGGCACAGTGGAAACTCGTCCAGGATTCGCTACAGCCTACCTAATTGTAGAAGCTCCGTAAGGCTGCGGCCTGCCAAGCACACACCCGCGTCAGATGTCTGAGACCATTTATTGCCAGCAAGCTACACGTCCATTGTTTACACACAACAATAGAATGTATTTCTAACACTAATTAGCAGAAATACATATAATGAAAATACACGGAGCTTTTCTCCTGTACATTCAATAGTAATTAAAAAAAAAGTTTATGTCGATACATATAACCGTCTAGAATTTATTCAAATGACGTCACAACTTGTCAAAACTTATATCAAACTGGCGAAAGATTACCTGATGATAGAACGAAGTAATAAAACACGAGAAATCTCTGCGTTTTTCACTCCTATTTTTAAGCATAGATGGGCAAAATGTAATCAGATTAATAAAAATGATTAACGATTACATTTTGCGTTTTTTACCATTAATATGACTGCATTTTGCTCATTTATGTTTTAAACACTACAGAATCCCAGATTGTATACACATTTATGATTCCTTAATGTTTTAAATGGATTTAATCATGATTACAGAGCAAGAAAATTCAAATTAAGACTAAATTTTGTAATCGTCCATTATTCATCAGATTACATTTTGCCCATCTCTGTTTTTAAGACCTTTGTAATCAATAACGTAAAAAATAACGCTAACAATGCCTAGCCGACCGGGCCCTCTATTTATTGATGTTTCAAAGTTTACTGGTATCGGCAGATTAATCTTCATATTTCCAGAAAACGTTCCAATTAATGTTGACGGCAGCCAGTAGTCGGCATTCTACATTAGCGGGCGAATTCGAGAGCCCTTAATTAAAATAGTTCGCGTCCCGACGATCGCTTTGATTATTTAGTGAGGCCCTAGTGTTAGCTCTTTTGAAATAGACTTCTCGAATTAATTTTCGTTTCTAAGTGTCATATTGCATTAATATTTCGATCAGCGCCACCTCCGTATGGAAAACTAACTCCATATGATTTTTGACATTTAAAAACATAATATAATTCGAAACATAAACTGGAAAAAACTCGCCTTGTAATATATTATTAGATAGAAACAAAATAAACGGTTTATAAGCCCATGCAGGCTCGTCGGCCGGGGGATTCTTGTTCAAGGTTCCGTGCGGAACGGACCTCTTGTTAGTTTACGTGAGGATTGTATTATTGTGTCGAATCTCTGATAGTTGTAGTTTTAGTAAGTGTAAAAGTACAAGCAAATGTTAAATCGTGTTTAGCTAAATCACCACGTATATTTGTTATTTATTTATTTTTTTGGGTAAAATTACTTCTGATCCTAAGAATATTATATTACAAGATTGAAATTATGTAAATTTAAATACTTTTGGTCTTTTCATGAATTCTAATGTTGTCTGATTGATCAATTATTTTTCGCTGTGGCAATACTGCCCATTTTATATGGTACATGTAATAGGACTGTTTCCTTAGGTAGTTATAGATTTACTTTAAAAAACTTAATTTTTTTTTAAATATTAAGCTATTATATTCGATGTGAAGTCCCTTTAAGCCCGTCGTTTGTGAAAAACCATATTTTAAATGTACCATACCACATTAAAATTACAAATTATTTAAAAATAAAAATAATACAATATTTAAAGTAAATAATAATTTTCGACACACATAAAGAATTAGGATGGTGGAAGTAGACGCTCATCCCAATTATGGTCGGCAGAGAGGGTGCATGGAGAGCGGTGCTCAATTTCAGCGAGCAGGAGCTGGCACAGAAGAAGGCGGCGGAGCGGGTTCGGGAGGCGCTTGCTTCACTCAACGTTCGCCTCTAACGACAGCACTGGACGGCACACTTGAGGGACTGTGTCGTCCAACAAGGATGCGAGCGCCACGCGAAGTGTTCTTGCGTGCCCCTCAAGAGTGCAAAGGCGAGAGAGAGGGGTAGCTCTTTACACCACCCCTCCCCAAGCGAGTAGAGTATCCAGAGGCCGCACGCCTTGCCAGGTATCGAGAATGAGGCCTTAGTCGTGCCTTTGATGCCGGTATGTGGAAGGTGGAACACGCCGGGGGCTTTAGTCGATGCAAGTCCACACCAGGGGAGCGCCCTTCACCGTCATCTAAGATCCGTAGAGATTTCCCCCGGATTACCAAAAAAAGCATATAAAGAATAAGTAGATAAATAACTATTTAGCTTAATTAATCTTATTCATCTGTAACAACCTTTGTAAATTCAGCAGACGTCTGACAGATTTCCACTAAGCTAACTTTCTTGCCCGACCAACAAAGACGGAAATAACTGATCTTGTGCCCCTAGATGCGATTTTATATAAGGAATGCGAAGTTTACGCAGTAAATAAATGTATATATTATTTAATAAGTTTTATTCACACAATACATAAACACACACATTTAAACACACACACACGTATGACTACACAAATATATTTACTATGTATGGCGCACAGATAAATATACTAGTGGAAAAAATTAAGGGATCAGAAAATAATTCCAAATATTTAGCGGTTTTTTCAAATAGCTGTATTTTTGATAATAATGGTCATATCAGATTAAAAAAAAAAAGTATTTTATAGCTTGAAGATTCTAGTTTCAAGATTGTGTGGTGAAAAATTTTTCCAAGCAACGTGTACCGCTCAATGCAAAGAAATACTCAAAGTATTTTTTCGATTATTGCGGTTTTCTTTTTGGTTCTAAAAACTTGGAAATATATATTTTTTTAATCGTAACCACCATATGGAACGTATAACTTGTTTATTCAACCCCAATTTTCATTTTTTGAAAATTCGATATCACTATCTCCTTACTGAGATTTCGGACATGAATTGAAAATGAGCTTTTCGTCTTTGACCATCAATATCTCCATAACTAATAATTGTTATACCTTTGTTACCGTTATTATCAAAAATACAGCTATGTAAAAAATCCCTAAATATCTGGAATCATTTTTAGATTACTTATAATTTTTTCCGCTGATGTATAAGCCCGTTACAAAATGCGCGTAGGCAACAGCGATGCCTACAGCGCTCGGCTATCCTACGCCAGTCTTAATTTGATTGTTACAGGTTCGGCTGTACGATCTCACGTTCCGCAACAACGCTCTGGATCTCCATTGACGTGCACCGCCCGACGCTGGTCCGCCCCAACTGAAATTATAAATTATTTTAATCACCAGAATGTACTTATTTCTCGTTTATTGGCGACATAACTTCAATAATAAAAGTTCCTTTGTTTAAGATGTTTTTGTAATAAGGTATAATTTTGATTTAATAAAAAAAAAATGGTCTTTTCTATTAGCGTTATCCATAAACGAATTTTACTTTGTCTAAGAGGATTGAGGTTATGGAATTGTAGGTAAGGATTTAAATAAATACAATTTATTTAACATGCGTATATTATTGCCTTAAATGAAATCATATACAAAATGAACATACACGCAAAATTTGTTTTATGCTAAATATACATAAAGGCCGTATGACGTCGAATGTACGGTGAAATGGTTAAGATTCCTTTGCTCTCGCACTATAAATTTACTTGGCGAGTGTTGAGTTTATTACAGAATATGTTACGAGGGCTGCAGACCTAGTGGACCAAGAGATATCGTCAAAATAATAATGACTAGTGATGGGTGAAAACGAGATTCTATATTCGAGAATATCGCATATGATCAGAAGCCCTAGCACGAATATTTGTGATACCGTATAGTAACCACTTAATTCCGAAAGACTGAAATCCTAGGTGTTCAAGAAACACAAACCACATTTTTTTTACTACATTGCAACTGGTGGAAAGTACAGTCGTACTTGTAGTCAGAGATGGGCTAATTGTAATCTGATTAATGATGAACGATTACAAAATGTAGTCATAATTTTAATCTTCTTGCTCTGTAAATCATGATTAAATCCATTTAAAACATTAGGAAATAAATGTGTATACAATATGGGATTCTGTAGTGTTTAAAACGTAAATGAGCGAAATGCAGTCATATTAATGGTAA
Source organism: Automeris io (assembly GCA_036320925.1). Taxonomy (NCBI): domain Eukaryota; kingdom Metazoa; phylum Arthropoda; class Insecta; order Lepidoptera; family Saturniidae; genus Automeris; species Automeris io. Next base: position 768,083 of record JAUDJH010000036.1, read on the forward strand.
AAAACTTAAAATGTAATCGTAATCATTTTTATTAATCTGATTACATTTTGCCCATCTATGCTTGTTGTACGACGATAACCGCCAAGGGACGAAAATCCGTTGACAATCGTCATAGCTATTTAAGCCCCCATATGCCATGACGGAAACTATATGAACAAATAGATATACACAAATTGATCCTGGACTGTGACAGGCTGAAGCGGGACTGTGATCTGTGTACTGTGATCACGACCCAGTTCGGGCAATCGCCTTGCCACATACAGTTTATTATTTTTTTAAACGGAATATGTATTCAATAAATTATCATTCACAAATCTTAAGAAATTGTATGTTTCTAAATAGATACCCGGGATTTGATAACCCCTCGGAATAAGGTAGTCGATCTAACAAATCCAACAAATACGTTATCGCAAATATTTATGCCAGCTCCTTAGATTTATAATCAAGTTAACAATCAAATCATCAGGACTATTGATCTTTCGAAAGTTTTTGATACAAGCCCAATGTCGATGCATCGGACTCACAATGACAATCGATAATCGATTGTTTACAATGGAGACCTACTCCGGGTTATTGAATAATTTCAAAATGTCAATACATCGAATGAGAAGAGAAATGATGAAAATATTTAATCGTTTGTATGCGAAGGAGCGCGATAACGCTCTTCTTTTATGTTAAAATTTCGGAGTTTAACTGCGCTCCTATTGGTTTTTTTCAGTTTCGTGGGAATTAAAACAGGTGGCACTGGCGACGCATACGGTTTCTCAGTTTACAAGTAAAATCATCTATAGTTTTTTTCAGAGGTTGTCCTTTTATTTTACAATTCTTATAATAATTTTTGATAAACCTTACTTTTCGTGTTTATTTTTCTTTAAAATAAACATTTTTGGTATATACCCACAAAATTTATTCCGCTCTCAAATGGTTAATATACTGATTTATTTTCGATTCATATTATAAATAATATAATCAAGCCGCGACAACATGGATGCAATGCATCGACGTTGATTTTAAACAATCGATTGTAAAAATAGAAAAATTTAAACAATCAAGATAATTGAATGAAACACCTCGTCATCGCCCATCGCTATTAATCATCCAAATTAAATGACCATTCTAGACTAGTAACATGTATAAAAATTGTAAGCCTACAAAGATACAAATAGCAAAATCTATATTACGGAGAAAGATTATATTATATCGATCAGGCGTCAGAATATTTTTACGAGCATTTTTCTGTAGCAAACTCTTCAGGTTCATTATTCTCTCTTGGGATACTGTGATAGTTTCATACACAAATGATATCACAACAATAAAATTTTGTTGCAGAAATATGTGGACCTAACGTATCTCATTACACATATATTTAATAATTATCGGCCTCGAAGTAAAAAAATACAGTGCTAATCAAGTAGCGGCTTAATTAAAGGCAGAAACAAAGAAATTTAAGATACCGACATTATAAAAACTTACTCTTATCTTATTTAGGAATAAAGCTGATATCAAAATCATCCGTACATATGACATCACCTCACATATTTCGTTAAACTGTTTGTTTTTTTTACACAATCAAGTGTTGTTAAAAAAATACACTAAAATATAAAACAACTATTTTTGTTTCTGGGATTTAATTTTCAAATTTCGTCTATTTATTTTAAATGTACCTACTTACATCAAACTTTTTCACTAAAGACGTAAAATGATTCTACCAAATTACTACGTTTTATATTGCTTGTCAGTAGAAAACTATATCTTTTTTACACTACTTCAGTCAAATGGCTACAGCACATCTAATGTACAGTTCAGACGAACGGCAGACACAACCCAAGGAGAGGGAGGGGGGCATTACTGCCGCCGTTGCAATTAGTGATGAAAATGCCCGGGAATTTTCCCAAAGTGCCCAAAACTTCTTTGGGAATATTCCCGGGCATTTTCATCACTAGTTGCAATGCCTGTTCCTATAAACGACTGAAAATTTTCAGGAATATGATTAACGTGATATACACAAGCTGATCACGAAACGGAAAGGCCCAAGCGAGGCACTTTGATAGTTTTTAACATTTTTTTATAAATCTCTACGTAGTGTTACAAGCCTTTGTTGACTAGTAAGGAACTGAAGAGATAAGCAACGCATACTCAATGCCTGTTTTGAAAATTCCACTTTGCATATTATCCGAGTATTTATAATTTTCACTGCGATTTACAAAGATGCGTCTCTGTTATTACATGAAAAATAATCAGTTTTTAATAGCTCTTTCCGTCATATCTAATACTATATCTATCACAAACTAAGAATAACTTTTTGAGAAATAGGATACAATGTAATGACGAAATTACAAATAATCTATATATGAATACGTGAAAGAAAAACTTACCCCCTTTTAAGAAAATTACGCGGGCGGTAGAGTATGAAATTCCGCATACTTAAAGTTTATATAGTGTGAAATAATATTATTTTTAAAATAATGCATAAAAACAACATTAAACAATAAAAAAAATTACACACACTACCATGCATTAAACACACATACACGCATATATACTCCTTTGCCTATGGTTTCAGTGTGTAGTCAAATTGAGAGTAGATTAATATTATTTGTCTATAGTCCTACTCAATGACAAATATAACCATAATTATACTGTAACGAAATGTATTTATTATAGTATATTATTTGAAATAAATATGGTCGAATTTTGACCATTGGGCTTCCACAAGTTATTATAAAAAGATAACAGTATTATTATTTAGGTATATAATACTTTTTTCCTTTTTTTTGTATCCTGGGGGAGAATCCTGCATAGGATCATCAGGGACGCCGTGAGGGCAGACCCCGGTGTGTCAGACTTTGACTAAAAACCCCCGGAGTGTCCCCCTTATTGCTCCACCCAGGCCTGAAAAGCCAAATTCGTCCAGACGTAGGTATATAATACGATAGAACATATTTTAACTGCCAATCTCTAGCGAACTCCAAAATAAAATTTTAAATTACTAAGACATTTTCAAAAGCAAATACATTGTCAATATTTTTTTTAATGATAGTGTTGCTATCGCGTTATTGCTCTGAATTTCTCCAATGCAATTCGATTTTACCAAACGATATTGTTTATTTATATAAAGTTCTCCAATAATATTGAATTAATACTCAGGATTAGCACTACCTACATGTTGGAGACGTCTCGATTTAAGTATACCGTTGTTCCGGATAACTATGTAACTGCTTTCAACATTTATTGAAGAAAGAAATAGTCAAAATGGGATTTACAATTTGTTATAGTTACTGTGATGCGACTGAATCTGAAAAAATTAGACTTTAAGAAAAAACTGGATATAATACAACCGATTACAAATATACATAATTTCAAATCAAATTTCTAGTCACCAACCACTCAATTTATTACCGATTTATTTAATAACACAGCTCAATAGGTATATTTGTATACTAATCGACCTATTAAATTGTGATAGATATAGTAACGTTCAATATTGCATGAACAGACAATTCAAACCATTGTTTATACATAACGGAAAGTGCTGCTATTTAAAACTAAAAGTAGCTCTTAATAATTTGTCGGATACACGGTCAAGCGTGAGAACACGTTCAGAGCATCATGCCATCAGATAGACTGTCTGTTCTCGACCAGTATATATTGTCAGAGTAACAACATTTATCGTTGTTAAAATTTTATAAGAGATGGCGCTACCGTACACCGTTTTTAGACTATGAATTACATATTTGTGCTCAGAGATGGGCAAAATGTAATCTGATTAATGACGAACGATTAAAAAATGTAGTCGTAATTTTAATTTTCTTGCTCTGTAGTCATGATTTAATCCATATAAAACATTAAGAAATCATAAGTGTGTACACAATCTGGAATTCTGTAGTGTTATATAAATGTAAATGTAAATGAACATAATGCAGCCATATTAATGGTAGAAAACGTAAAATGTAACCGTTAATCATTTTCATTAATCCGATTACATTTTGCCCATCTATGTTTGTGCTTTTATATTTAAGCAAAAAGTTTATATTGATTAATAAGTATATAAAAAATGTTTTTTTTCTTGTAAATAATATAGGATTATTAATTATTTAAAAGCCACTGTTATTACAATATCCTATTAAATAGTTTAAATCGTTATTGGACTAATCAAAAAGCTCTATTAGCGCATTTCACTATATTGCTGAATTTACAATAACATTATGTAGATATTTGTCTTTGACTCTATAATATTCATAATAGATATAAAAATTAGTCACTATAGTAGCATGTGACATAACATATTAGTAATATACCACTGATGTGCCACCAGAAACATACATTACATTCGACATCTTCCGAGAAGTCAATGCTCCTCAGAAATAAATGTAAGTAGAGTAACAAACTCATTTTTATTAATAATACAGTGTTTATTGTATGAGCTATGCCGACATGAAATGCTAGTTCAACAGCAACCAGCACGTACACACAATATCAATCAGTCTTTGTCGAAGTTGACCCTAACGCCCCATGGGCGCTCGGGTCTGCATGGGACGTTAAAGGGCCCATAAACTGAAGAGTATTATTGAAGCGATTTAGTATGGATGCAGTATTTTTTCTAATATATTCATCTAAAGTCAAAACCTACTTACCACACTATAACGAATAATTCTTATACCTACCCACATGGCTTAGACAAAATACCATTCGATCAGCGGTATTGCTAGCAGAACACTACAAAATGCATGGAATGAACATAACGTTGATATTTCAAAAATATATGTAAATCTCATACATTTTGAACTTTTTAACTATCGTTATTCATTGATCGAATTTTATCTAAGCTATGTGGTAATATTTTATCTAGATATTTATAAAGTTACGTTTTATTGCTTTCATTACAACAGCAGTCTTATATTAAATAGAATTTAGAATTTACAGAACAATACTCAAATTGCACGATAAAATAACACGAATGATTCGGTGATTTTTATGATGTAAAGTTAAAAAAAAGCGTGAATGTGATGTAAAACTTTAGGCTAGATACAAGATAAATTATTAAAAAGGGCGGAGACGAAATTACTTTGAGTACCTCTGCATTATGAATATAAGGTTTTATAAATTAACTTACTATTTAATTCTAATATATTTATTAAACAGTTCTTGATAATGAAACAAATAATTTGAACGTAATGTAAACTTTGATTTGATTTTGAATTAATATCAAAGTTATACAAGTTTTTTCGACGTCCGAAAAGGAAAAGATCATAACTGACATTTTTGACTGAGGTTTGCATTTACAAAATTTTCAAATTGCCACGTGAAATTTTAATTTGAATACTTTGGTAAAGCTTAGTATGGCATAGAAAAGTAAAATGAATAATGCAATAATACCATTAGCAGCCATATAAAAAAATAAGAAAATACACTAATAAATTATTTTATATGTTAAACAAAAAAAGGAATATTGAATTATTAATTTGTGAAAACAATATACACCGTTTAGAATTACTTTATTATCGAAAATAAAAAATTAAACGAAATGTTCCATCCATTTGTTCGAGTCCGTAGCAGTAGTATCAGTAATATATTAAATATTCTGTGTTTATGTACCGCATACTTTCTCCTAAAAAAGCTAAAGCAAAATTGCACCTTAAATTTTAGTCTTTCTAGTATTAATAATAATGATTTTAGGACCGCAATTGCCTTTAATTACATATTTTATAAGTATGAATTGCTATAAATTAAAAAAAAAATGTGATTGCAGTAGAAATATGTCCAAAATACTTTTTTACTCGCACAGATCTAAAATTGCTACCCTAAAATTTAATTTAAAAAAAAACTTTTTAGGGTTTATCGATTAAATAATTTTTGTCAGTTATAACCTTTTTAGTCGTTACGTCGATAATTTGTAAGAAAAAAACAACCAACTCCACAAATAACCCCAAAACCCTTAAACATGTTATCTATACAATAACACTTTTATAAAATCAACTAAATTTATCGAGTGTCCGGAAGAATCACGTCAGCGACAGATTGCACTTATTCAGATTTTTCTTTAATCTGAACCATTTATATTTTATTATATTTGTATAAGTTAATTTATGCAAATAGTGACCGACTACTTTTGTAACTACTTAACCCATTTGAATCATCGCACTAAATCCACAACCTTACTCACAACTCCGAATCCGCAGCTAAATGTAGGCGACATCATCATGCACAAAGAAAGACTTTGTATTTACTCTCATTACAAATAGTGTCATAGGATTATTTAAATTATATGTGATGTATATTCCTTATATTTTAATAAAAATATATTTATTTCAACAATTGTGCAGTTTTCAAAATAAAATTACATAAAAAAGTCATGTAATTTTGAAAACAGAAATTATTGTGTGCGGATTTATCCGCTCCCGGTGACAATGGGCAGTTTTTTGCGTATTATTCCATAAAATGATGCAAATGGATTAACATTAATTAGTTATATGGGTATACAAACCAGTACGTAAAGTTTGCCGCTCACTTTGATTTTTCCGAAACACACTTTGAAATATAACATTTGTATAAAGCAATCATTGTGCTACTAAATTAATGTATATTTAAAAATGCCTCATGCATATATATAAATAAACATAGCATTCAATACACAGAAATCACAATTAACCTTTAGCTGGTAACAAAGTTTCAAACTATTATGTCATATTGAGTGATGTGCCGTTCCTATAATTAAATATTTATTAAATAACAATAAATATTGCTTTATGTTCAAGGTACCCTTTTCCCTTTCAGGGTGGGCAGAGTTACATTGGTAGCTGTACCAGCTTTGGACATGTGTCAAGCATGACCAGCAGCGCAGCTGACCGCCATTCTCCGCATGCCATCATTATTAGATGTCATACGATATCTAATTTATGGTTAAACCATGATATAATACGTTACAAAATTACACTACTGATAAATCTTGACGTGAGTTCCATACAGTCGGATATGTAAAATTAAAATTTTTCAGAAGGGCCAAAAAACTATTTTGTTAGGAATCACATTAAAAATCACTATTTATTTTTATAATTTAGTTTTAACTTAATGTAGCTTGGGCTCTCTATAACTTTAATACCTTTTAATGTATATTATATTTTTAGCAAACTTAATTTATTAAATTTTTTTAAGTATAATATTCTACCTTATTAGGTCACTTTTGTAAATAAATAATTGTGTACAAGGATAAAGTAATATTACACGCATTAACTGTGATGTTATTTTAAACGTAGCGAAGCATATGAATGCATATCAATATATGTCAAACGGATTATTATAACCATTTATTACTAAATAAATAGAATTTTTTAAATAAACAATATCATACTAATTAAAGTGTAATTTTATGCTTGTTTATAATTTAAAATAAAAATGTAGTCTAAATAATACAAAAAAAAAAAATAACAGAGTTGAGTTTTTCATTCTTTTTATCATTTCTTTCATTTTATTCATCTTTATTCTTTATTAATTAACTTTTATTTTTTGCACAATAGCATTTTTATTATAAACTACAAACAAACATAAAATTACACTTTAAATTGTATAATAGTTTTAAAAAAAGCTATTTATTTAGTAAGTAAAAAAAATGTGTCCGAGTTTGAGACTTTGTTGATATGTTAATTTTTCCTAAATGGAAAGAATTTGAGAAATATATGCAAGTATCAAATAAAATCATCTTGGTCGGTATCGCACATCTTAAGGACATAAGGAATTCACGTCGAGGAATATACAGTGATAATTATCCCTTCTTATGGATCACCACAAGAACAGGTCACTGTCGCCTCTACCATTGGAAGGTTTAACACCAAATCTACCGGCGAACAATTTATATCTATTTTGAAAATAACATGCTTTATTTTTCTTTGTTATAAAAAATATATATCTATAATATTTATCACTATCTTGTACTAGTAAAGGACATGTTATTTCCCAGAATTTAGATTTTTTAAGGCAAATTTAAATACCGGTCATTTTACCGGTTCGGTAAATTTAGTGTTAAATGTGTTTCAGTTTGCCCATATTACTATTCCTTGGAGTTAAGTTAAATGAAGATTATAAAGGAATTTGCTAACAATGCCCAATATGATAGCGGTTATTTTGGGATGACAACGGTTCTAACGCGAAAACATATCGAAAGTATTCCAGAAGAACATCTTAAGCGACAATTAACAAGCTTAAGGGCGTTATTTCTTATTTACTTGTTGTATTTTTATCGAGTCTCAGTGAAGATTGGGCCGAGCATTATTCATACACAATCAATATAAACTTTTAATATAAAAGTTTTTAATATGATTGTATTGTATTACTCCCTCGTAGGCAATCAGGAACGGAATTTATTAGGATTTTAAACTTTTGGTTCCTGCATTTCTCGAGGCAGAACAATCGGCTTCCGCTAGAAAAGACCTCCAATCGAACACTAATCAAAAGTAATTTAATAATAGAAGTCACATTAATCAGCCTTCATTTGATGTTTCCTGATACCTTAGACTTCTGTTACAACTTCGGCCCTTTTCAAAGTTTTTTGTCGATTTAGACATTAATGCCTCTGGATCGATTAATTTAGTAACCGATCATAGTTGTTGAGATCGTATTGCTTACGATGTTTTCCCGGAATACGTTAGATATGGTCGCATAACATTATATTTTATGAATAATCATCATCGTTTTCATCTTCTACTTTACAGCCAACAGCTGGAGGAATGTAAGGTTTTTGGATTCCTATCCCAGCAGCGCAGACCATGCCCTGCTGTTGTAGCAGAATCCACTGTTGCTGCTCTTGTTTGGCTTGCTCTTCCCGGGCCTGTTTTTTAAAATTATTCAACATTAGAAAAAACATCCTTGCATAAAACTTTACTAGCAGCTATTACATTTATTAAATCAATATGGTAATCGAACACAGAGATCCGCGACTGATTGCCCACGAAGCGCTTACATCGCGTAAGCTACTCAGTTTAGAACATCGAAGTAATGTGTGCTTTTTTGATAACCCGGTGGAAATCTTCATATCATTCTTCATTAATCAAGATTTTTTAAATACTTTGGACTACAATTTTATTATAAAATACAAACAAGCATAAAACAATGATTGAAATAATGAAAAAAGAAATAATATACTGGCTCGACAAAATCCATCATCGGGCAAAGCTACTAAAACACGAAAATCAATTCACAATCGCTATCAACATGCCAGCCCTCATATACCACAACCGAGGTCTCAAAGTATATAAACACCTAGAGCTACACAAGCCGATTCCGAAACGCGACGAGTTAAAGCAAGTCACTATAACGGTCTTTGTAATTGTATTAAATGTTAAAAATGTAATTAAAGTTAATTTTTGAGATTTTTTTTAAATCAAATATAATTTATACTTTTATTTTTTATCCTAACACGGCATAGTGACTACATCACGCCTGATGGGAAGGATGGTCTAGTCCAAAAACGACAACGGCTATCAACAGTAAATAAAAACATGTCTATAGACGCAGTAATCATGCCGGCCTGCACAAATATCCATATCGTAAAACGGTAGGAGCCCGCTCGCCGTGGTCCTAACCGGGATGTGAGTTACCACATATCTATGACTCCGTAAACCGGCATGCCCGGTTCTAAATCTTCAGAATTCTCGACGTGGCACAGACGATATAAAACGCTCAGTGAGGTAATATTTCTATGTTCACTGGAACTTATCCAGGGCGTCGAGTAAGTACTGGGCAAAACCGTCCCATAGATGCGAACATGCGATGTATAAACATAATCAAGCCTTATATTCCATTTTTCACATTTTACTTACATGGACCACATTTAATACGTGCAAAGAAAGCATTCAAATTTATCAAAAAAATTATAACATACAATTAAGCTTAAGGGGAGGGTACGGTTAATTCGTGCAAAAAAAGACGTTTTTGGTTGTTTTTTTTTTGACGACACAGTTGTAATCTATGCATTAAATCCTATGATACGTTAAAGTATTCAATTTGAAGAACACTATATGAAATTTCCATGAAAAAATAAAAAGAAATCGGCAATGGCAGCAATTATTTGGAAGCGTCTCGGAAAAAAATTGAAATGCGGTGTCCCTCACAGCTCGGTGCTGGATCATCTGACATGAAAAAATCAAAGTTCTATCGTTAGATAATTACTTTCTACGAGCAACGCTGGGAGGGTTTCTCGAAATTTCAATTATTCACTTTTCGGGAACTCTTTGGAATGAGAAACACAATTTTTGCAGCAAAAAAAATCGGCTAATTTGTTATTATAAAATAAAAACAATCAATAAATTAAAAAAAAAACTCTCCGGCGTTACCCCGTAAAATATGTACAGAAATAGTGTTTGAAATTACAATAGGATTAGTTTTAAAGCTATGAGGGGCACCGAATTTGAAAACATCAATTGTGGGAAAAACACTTAAAAAAATTTAGAATGAATCCTCCATAAGGGAGTTTTATCGGCTTACCTCACACTGAATCATCGATGCCAAGTCCGTAAAAAATGTTGCTACCATTCTTGATATCTAAAGCATCTTTTTGATCCTGTGTAAGACGAATCCTACCTCCTTTAGTTTGTTTTTGAGTTTCCCACTTCACGCGGCTTATATGCATAGACTTAGTTCATTCGCGCTACTTTTTTTAACGTCTTGGCTTTTATTTTTTTACGGAGGTACGATTTTTCTATATCGATATAATCTCGATCTTTTAAATTTTTTCGGCATATTATCAATATTTTATTTAACTTACGATGATGCCAAAATCGGACTCCGCAAGTACATCTGCTTGGAAGAATGTTCACTACTAAACGAAATTATATACTCTAACACTGACTAAATAAATAGTAGAGGTCAAATCCTTGAAGTGCAGTAGATTTCTGTATGACGGCCATAGCTATTCCGTTCTTTTGGGCGTGCGGATGTGACACGCGATCGCATAAACCGCTGTATTTTCGTTAATTTTGCTCTGATCCATTTTAAATTATAAACACGATAATTTTAAAAGGATCTCCGTACAATACAAATTGAAAAAAAACCACCTTTTTTTTAAAAACCCTACGCTCCCCTTAACTGGGCCTCTTAATTTTTATAGGATTGACATTTGCATTTTTCTACAAGCGTTATCGTTAAACAAATGTTACTTTTCATAAATATTTTAACAAGTTTTATACGCGAATTAACTTACTTTTAATCGGGATAAAAGGTTTTAGTTATCATTGAATAGGAATTCAGTGATTAGAAAACTAGGAACTCGTTTTAGGTCGCCTTGTAAACATGCTGTTATTGAGTGCTATATCGAATTATCAAGAACAAAAGGAGGTAGAGGAGTAACTTTCCGCCTCAGAAGCGAGCTCCGCGGCGCGTCAGTCTGCTCGTAACCATAACCTGGTTACAACCGGGACAAAACCGTCGAGTCATACTTAAAAGTTAAACGCACATAAGAACCCTTAAAGTATTTATAATAAGTACAAAACGCGAAAGTTTAAGATACAGTGAGTGTAATAAATATTCGTACACCACATAAATAATTTTATAAATGCATATATCTTCGAGAAATATTCTTACTTTATTTGACTAATATATAAATCTTATTCTGGCACGTTTTAAGTTTCATTTCCAGAAAGGGGAACAAAAAACAATGTTAACATAATCACAAAAAGCAAGATTTCGTCCGAATATACCAAAAATGTTCGCTCAAATATTATTCGTACACCCGATATATTTTTTTACTTTAACACGTTGTTCAGTCCAATTAATACTTTGTCGGGTGCCCCTTCGCTTTTATTATTGCTGCGAGTCTCCTTGACATTGAATTAACTAGGTTGGATGTTGTTTCAGCTGTAATTTTGTTCCATTCTTCCTGAAGGACGTTTTTCAACTCCTGCTTGCTCGAAATTTGCTGCTTACGGGTTTTTTATCCAGAAAATCCCACAAATTTTCGATGGGGTTAATGTCTGGAGATTGTGGGGGAGTTACTAAATACTCTGGAGTATTTTCGTGCAACCAAGGTTTGACTTTCTTCGCAGTATGTTTGGGATCATTATCTTGCGTAAATACAAAATTGTCTTTGATTCCCATTTTGTCTGCACTAACTGCGAGATGAGTTCTCAGGATGTCCAAATACACGTCCTGGTTCATAATGCCATCGATGAAATGTAGATTCCCGTCGCCACTAGCACTCATGCACCCCCAAACCATTACAGAATCTCCACCGTACTTTACCGTAGGCTGCAGATTCTTATTCTCCATCTCTGTATTTGATTTTCACCAAATCATAGACCTTCCGTCGGAGCCGAAAACGTTGAATTTACTTTCGTCAGTAAATATGACTCTATTCCAGAAGTCAACAGAACGATTAAAATTATTCTTCGCAAAAGTAAATCTCTTCTTCCTGTTATTTTTGTTAACGAAATATTTCCGACGAGCAACTATGCCGTGAAAACAATTTTTTCGTAAACAATTTCGGATTGTACCACTACAGACACTTAGTCCAGAATGCACCGTCGCAATTTTTGGTGCGCTGGTTTTTGGGTCCTGCTTCACTTTTCGAAGTACAAAATGTTCGTAGCGTACAGAAAGCTTACTCGGACGACCTGATCTTGGCTTATTTTCGTGGTTCTTGCGATCACCAAATCGATCTATCACAGCTTGGACAGTGCTATGCGCCCTGCCAACAGTTTTCGCTATTTCACGTAAAGATTTACATTGATTATGTAATCTGATAATAATCTCTCTTTCACTTTTACTCGTTTCACGCTGTTTGCGGCCCATTTTTCGCAATTATACCGAAATAAGCACTAATGAGAGGTTTCCGATTAAACTCGTCATGAAGGAAACGATATTTATTGACATTGATATACCCCAGTAGTATTAGTACGAAGATACGAATAGTCTTTCTCTAGAATTTGTAGGTGTACGAATAGTATTTGAGCGAACATTTTTGATATATTTAGACGAAATTTTGTTTATTTGTAATTGTCTTGACATTTTTTTGTTCTCCTTTCTGGAAATGAAGCTTAAAACGTGCCAGAATCAGATGTATATTTTAGTTTAATAAATGAAGAATATTTCTCGAAGGTATATGCATTTATAAAATTATTTATGTGGTGTACGAATTCTTTTTACACTGTATGTGAATGTTATTTAAAAGCCCTGGTCAAATGAAGGAACTGATTTAGAAACTTTTTTTAAATAGAAGTTTGATATTTGTGTTTAATGTATTTAGAAATACTTCTATATATTATATGAATTCTCTGGTTCAACTAGTATAAATAAAAATAATTAATACCTTTGCAAATAATTCTTGCTGCTGTCTAAACAATTCTTCTTCAGGGATGCCTAAATTTTCAAGCCGTGTACTTTGTCTTCTTCGTTTTGCAGCAACTGCTTTACAGTCTTTAAGTACTGCCTCTGCCTCTATAGTGTAGTCACTAAAGCCTAATCTATCTAAAGCTGAAATCAAATAATGATAGTGTTTTAATAATTTTCTCAACTCATATCAAAGCATATTCAGACACAAGTCAAATCAAGCTATTTAGGGTTGAATCTAAGTAAATAAGTAAAAATTAAGGATATTGATAAGAAATTCTTTTAAAATTATATATATTTGTAATCCACTCCTTTCAATAAAAAAAAACACGCATGTGGGTTTACTGAGTTACAGCTAAACAGTACCTCATGTTCCAGCTAGGACTAAGAAATTCTCTCTTAGTTTTAGCGAGTCATTGATCTTTGAAATGGTCTTTTGGAGAGCGTGTTTCTATCATCCTATTATATTGGGTTACTTAAGACAGTATAATCACTGCAACTATCCATTGTTTTTATTATTAAAAGTCATTTTTGGAATGCACAATGCTTTCCATCAGGGATGATGTGATCACTACACCAAATAAGGATAGAAAAGAGATTGTTAGCCATCTCTTTTTTACAATCTCTTTATTATATATGTGGAGAAACTTTTGCAGATTGCATTAGAAATAAAGAGATACACAGAATGTTTGGTTTGAAACATAGTGTCATCGATAGCATGCACAAAAGGATGTTTCGAAAGTTCAGGAACATTGAGAAGATGAAAATATGACAAAAAAGATACACAATATAATTTCAGTGAAAGTAAGAGCAGAGTCTGACTTTTACCTACACGCAGCAAACAAAGATAGTTTAGATAGGAGGGTAATTTCAAATGCAACAGTTAGATTATGTTTATTTCTTAACATTATTGTTTGTCTCTTTCATTCAATTGATGAAAGAACAGATATTAGTCTTAAGTAACCTTTGGCCAATAGTTCTTCTAATAGGAAAAGATAGAAAGTCTGGGAACAATCAAAATTTATATTATTGGGTCTGGTAAAATATTTGTGACGTTTTTTTCAGTAAAATTTCATTCTCCTTAAGCATGCGAATGAATTTATTTAAACCAAATATACTCCATTATTATTGATAATGTTTCACTATTTTTTGGGTAGATCCATGATCAAATCGGTGGAGAAATTCTGTGGTTTCTGGTTAAAGAACAGGCTTCTTTTGAAACCAAGTTAATTCCAAGGAGAGAGTTCTGTAGAGATTGGAACACATGATAATCAAAGAGTGCTATATCTGGCCTGTAAGGTGGATCCAATAAAACTTCCCAACCAAATTCACTCAATCCGGCATAATCTTTCTAGTTGGGCACAGTATAGTTGAGAATTAATTTTCTCACCAGTTAAAAGTAGCTTGTGATGTACCATTCCTTTCCAGTTCCACCACACACACAACATCACTTTTTTTACGTCAATGTTGGTTTAGCAAATGCTTGTGAAGGCTCAACATCACATATCCACAATATTTTATCCCGTTGTCATATGTAATCCATTTTTCATAACGGTTATTAAACATTTTAGAAATGGCTCGATTTCATTTCGTTTCAACAACACATCACAGATGTTTCATTGGTCCAATATGTTTTTTGCGCTCAACTCGTGAGGGCTCCATAGTTTGAATGCGAAATACTTTGAAACCACTACACAGATTGCAATGTTTCCCACACTTAACTAAGTTTGAAAGGTCACCTTCAAAGATGCTCTCTGTTGTATGGCTGTGATTTGTGTTTCTTCAGTTATATTCGACCAATGCAATTCATGCGAAAAAATGCCCCAAACTTTTTCCCAGACCCAATATTTAGCAAGTCAGGAATATAAATAAATGTAAATTAGGGAAGTTTATAGATATTGCACCTGTATTAGAACAAGGTTACAATTTTAAAAAGGAAACACTTTTTGTGTTTAGATTGGCATGCTGTGGGTGGCCTATTTTAATTTAATTTATAAATATGGAAATGAGGCTTTTTTTTGGTAATCTGGTGAAAATTCCTACATAGGACTGTAAGAGCAGCGGCTCTTGTGTGCCAGACTCCCACTAACTTAAAACCCTCAGTGTTTTGCCCACTGACAGTTAGAACTGACAACCATATTCCATCAACAATCTGGCAAGGAAATAGCCTTTTTAGCCACCATATCTGAGAGGATAAAGTGAAAAGAGCCTATCCATCAATTGGATAGTACACAGGACACATATGCACCACATCCAACTCATGTGAGCAGCAGACTTCTTCGTGTATGCTGCCTGGATGAAGACTAGACTTTTTTGTAATCCAGGGGAAATCCCTATATACCTCAGGAGGCAGTGAGGGCAACCACACCCGCCCCCCTGTGTCGGACTTACACCAACTAAAACCCATGGGGTGTACCACTTTCTAACTACCAGGATCAAGGGCACGACTAGGGCTTCATCCTCGGCATAAAAACTAGACTAGTTTAATCCTTCTTAAGCTTATTTTAAGCTCCAGAAATCAAATATCAGAATGAATACTGTGTTAATAGTTGAGCAAAAACGACTGAACTGATTGCTATTAAAAATTTTTCTTTTAATGTTTCTAGAATTGGGTAAAAAAAGAATGGAGATATCATTTGTTACTCCTAAAATCATAACAGTTCCATTAATGGTGACCATTCTTTAGATTATTGGTGGCCAAGATACATCTTATAGGCCAAATTTTAAAGACAACTACAGTCAGGCAGTATTTTTCTATTTGATTATGATAAATACAACAAAAATAAACATTTTCATTTGATCCAGTTTTGTGGGTTGCAAGAAGGCCATCAACAGGTTACATGTGGCCCGACAACCTCAGTGTGGCCACCTCTGCTCTAGATTTTAACAATGCTTTTTTGTTTATAAAAACTTTACATAACCTATAATAGTTTCAAACTTTCCTTAGTAAAAATAAATTAAAAAAAAAAGTTATTATTACCTGTAAGTACATGCTCTGCGTTTATGGTCTTCTTATTGCTTTGATTACAGACTTCATTAGCTTCTGAACTAATTAAATGAATAAACTCTGTACAACAATTAAGGATTAATTCTCTAGACTCGAAAGCAACACGTACGGAAGGCACTAGCTCTTTTATCATTTTATTTATACTTGCTCTAGGAAGAGTTAATTCATCTTCTTCTGAAGGTGGAGGACACAATTCGCGTTCTGGACTACCCATATTTATATTTATCTATATTTTTGAACTATTTGGAAAATTCAACTAGATACCTTATACTATTAATTAACTACACAACTATATCCTAATAAACAATTAAAAGGCACATAAGGAAACAGGTACTGTATATCACTGACTTATCGACTAGCCATTATTAGATACCAATTTTAAAGTTTGAACTAGGGATGTGATTTATGAAGTATACATAAGTATATATATAGTGTGTAAGTATACGAGGTTCATAAGCCCGGTTATGCTGTATATGCCTGTCCTGACAATCAGTAAAATCCGTATCAAAAAAAAAAATAGAAGCATCAGAGACGCTGTGGGGAACTTACTACCTAACCTAATCGAGCAAATCTTAGGTAAATTAATTAGGAACTTTATAGAATATGGAATATTAAACTTTTTTATAGTAATATTTACATAACTGATTGAATTGTTTTATTTATATAACAATTAGGTTCTTTTAAGTTTCTTAGCATACACTTAATCTGTCGAGATCTATTGAATAATTTCTAAGAAATGTTTTGCTTGGGATTATTTTCTAGAAAATGGTGATATTATTATTTTAAAAATAAGCGTAGTAATTGTAATGCAAACAGGTAGGTACAGGTTAGGAATTGCCAGTAATTTACTATATCAAAATTTAAACCAAGTAATCCGTATCAAAACTTCGTGCTTTGAAATGGATGATAATAAATTCAAGTCTAAAGTATTTTAAGATCGAATACAAGAAACGTGTAGATATGTACTGTGCCAAGATATTAAAGTTTTTTTAATGGCGGGACAGAAATTGTTATCTACACCACTCCCTAATCCTTTTACCTCTATTTCATAATTATACAGAAAAATGTATCTTGTAAACCTCTTATTATAATGTATATATTATTTATAGTATAGAAAAAATATTTTTGATAAAAAAAAAACAAATTTTATGACCTTTGACCCGGAATAACTTATGTGAAAAAAGTATCTTGTACTTAAGTATTTTGACTTTTTAAAATGTCAAAACAAATAAATGATTATACTTCTCAGTCTATTTTACTCATGAAGAAGGTGAATCACTTCTTATAAATAGATTTATCAGTTATATTAGTTGGTTTACTGGTTAGCCCGCCTGAAATTTTACTCCCGGGGCATGTTGCCTGGCTCGCCCTTACTCGTAGATCCAGATTTACCCTATATTAGAACCTGCGATCTTGTTTTCCAATGCATGGCTATGTGCATATTTTGCTGGGTACAAAAATCCTTTAAGTATTCTGAAACGAATTTTCAGGATTAGTATTGCATTATACAAGAATGCTCATCTCTAGTTATGACAATATTACACACGAAATGACCACAGAACATAAATCGTTTTTGTTAGTTTAATTCGCTATAAAGCAGACAAAGGTACTAAGCCATATAGTCTTGTGTATTTTTTATATTCTTTATTTAAGACATAGCCGTGTCTGTTTTCTATTAAGTCTTATTTAAATTCTTTTTTTAATTATTCTATATAATAGGTAGATCTTGAAAGAGTTGTATATTTAAATTTGATACTGCTATGTTTTCCCGCTTTGTTTATTTAAAAGAACAAAGCTGTCTGTTTGTAGTTTTAAACTTTTTTTAACTTCTATTTCTTTTCTTCATTTCTTGTTATAAAGTTCTTACAAGTGTGTTCACAAAATAAAGTTAGAAAGACTGGTGTGTAAACTGGTGGGGAATGGTCTAAGGAGCACATCACTCTGCTAGCGTTTTGCCAAAAAAATTATTAAGATCCCATAGCACAAGTGCAGCAGAAAATTCCATTGCTGCCCAAGCCCAGAATGCAAGTTCAGACAACAATAAAACACCCGCCGACCGCCACAACTATTCTTCGAGTGCAGAAAAGATGCGGCTATTCTGGATTTATTCAGGATTGAAGCTATTCGTCCACGTCCGATTTTTTTGTCTTAATAGTACTAGGTCACACAGTTTATTCAATATTTTCATTATAGAAATATCTGATACTTAGATATCGTAAAGAATGATGTTTGTTTTCTACTCTAATTAAACAATACCTGTAGTGAATTGGCCTAAGCGTCACATTAGTAAGGGATTCTTACTGAGGTGAATTGATTACAGGAGCCACAGTCCTCGTCTATGTATAGAAATAGTCTGCATGGGATTTTTAGCTTGTACAAACACGGCACAATAAAAGGTTTTTTTTCAGAAACCAGGAGATTCATAACTTTATTAATAATATTAATTCTACATTTGTTCTATAGTTTCTTAAATATTTCTGATGGGATGAAATTAATAATGAAGTAATTAAAAAAAGCTATAATGTATTAAAATAATGCTACAGGAAAAAGCTGGAGAGCAATAATAAATAAATAAAGAAAGTTATCTTTTTTAAATAATCACATATATTGTATTTTCAGATCAAACAATAAACACAATATCAAATCTTAAAACTAATCTTACAACATGAAATAGATTTATAATATATTAGAGACTACAAATGTTATATATTAAGAACCATTTACTTATCAAAATGCATTGGTTGATAATCTGGCACATCTTTGAAATAAAAAACATAACAAAATGAAAGCCTTAAATTGTTTTAAATAAATAAGTTATTTCTACAATAACTATATTTAATTTTTATAATGAAAATTACAAACATTAATAATAAACTGACACTTCTGGTTATTGTTCAAATATAAACTATCACATTTTATTTATATAATTTGAATTTGTTATTTTTATCTGTATGGTTGCTTAAATCTTTCAAGCTACACAAAGGATCTTAACACAGGTTTTACTGACAGTTTTCACAAAAGTTGTATTTACGATTAATAAATGGTGACAATCTCACTTTTAACAAATTTCGAGTAATAGTTTATTTTTATTGTAGCTATATATTTTACTCCTACTTATTTAAATCTGTTATAATAGAGAAAGATTATGTTACATAATTAATAATTATTTACTTACAGTTTTTAAATAATTATTCAAAAGGAAAAACATTATTATGGCCTTCTTTGATTTCAACTAATGAAAATTATCATGTTTGATCCTAATGATGTGAAAGATAGCCCCATTTGACCTTAAGTATTGAGGATACTGCTAATTTTATATCCATTTTTGTTTAATTCTGCATTTTTATGTGTAATTAAAGCTTGTAGGAATAATTACTATATCACGTTTTACAAAATGTAGTCATCCAATCATTAATAAGGCAATAAAAAATATCTATGCAAACTTATACAAAAATTTATATTTCACCCTATTGTTACACTAATGAATGCATTGTTGTGATTGGTCAATTGACATTGATGTGATATTTAAATCTAATTTATTAAAGATTGTCATTTATGAGACCAATTTAAAAAATCGCTACGATATTTTTAAGTATATTATATTTACGTTTTGTCATATTAATAAGCACATAGTTTTCAATTATTTGAATATCATTACATCATTACCTCAAAAGTAAAAATGTGAGATTGCCATCTTTGATTCTTTATACTCAGATATATTTCTGATGTTTTATATTTATAAACGGGAGATAAACCGATTAAATACAAAAGCATCCCGGGTTATAATTTTTTTTGTTTCACGGCTCAAGTGTGAGCCCCCGGCGTAGCCCGGGCCTGCGGTGGGGCTCCGCCCTGGGCACGCCTTCGTCTACATCGTCGGCGTCTGTCTTGAGATCCATTTTCTGAAATGTGATGTAATATTTATTTCAGTAATAATAGTTATATGTCGTCGCGCTATATTCATTTCAGGGTGACCTTCTATGGGATGCACGCTACTGAGTAGCTGTATTCCTGTGGCGCTTATAAGTCATGCCCAACGTGACCAGTAGCGTAACTGATCGCAGTTCTCACGGCACTAGTACACATTACGTTTATATCAGATGCCGTGTGGATTTCCTATGTTTTTCTATGTTTTCCTGCACCGGTGAGCAGCTTTTGTTTATATTTATTTATTTATTTTCACTACAATAGTTGTTGCACTAACAAAAGCATTAACATAATCTATAATATAAAAATGAATCGCAAAATGTCTTGATAAGCGCGAAACTCGAGAACCGCTGAACCGATTTGGCTGATTTTTTTTTTTTTTTGTTGTGTTTGATGAAGTCTGAGGAAGGTTATTACGGAGAGAAAAATTTTAAAAATTCCCTGCAACTGTCTAAAAATAACACTTTTCTGTATTCTCATACAAAAAATTCGTAATAATATTTAAAAGTCAATTTGAACTTTAGCACCATACCATAAAGTTTAAATGTTAGTGGACGGGTTCAGGGAAGGCAAAACAATCGAGTGACGTATAAATATTAATGACAATATTTGTTAATTCTTATACATATAGCATTAAGGCCAGGCTCCTTCAAACAATTTTCAAAAAAATCTGACGGGGAAGCTATTAACATTAAAAAAAAATGTGACTTTGTTTTAGAGAAATAGGGCAGAACAAGGTCTGCCGGGACAGCTAGTGTTTAATAAACATAACCTAGTTCATTATATATAAAGTGAAGACTGCGTGCAAAAATACTATTAACCCTTAACTTGTCAGATTTTTTTTTTTATATCAAAATAATATTCATAGCACTTAATCCTATGACTAGTGATGAAAATGCCCGGGAATTTTCCCAAAGTACCCAAAACTTGCTTGGGAATATTCCCGGGAATTTACGAAATGTTCGCGGAAGTGCTGGGCACTTTGGGAAAATTCCCGGGCATTTCCATCACTACTTATGACCCAAGGATGTCTAGAAAAACTAAACGTGCGTTCGAAAACTAAGAAATTACCTAAACAGTCATATAAAAATATTAAGTTTGAGCTAAAAAATATTGACACCAGATTTTTTTCAATTCTGATTATCTCCACGAATACTTATTTTTGTTTGTTATTTGTTTTTGTGTAATTTTTCTGTAAAGTGAAACAAATATCCACAGATACATTCCAAGAAAAGGTTTAATATGGAAAAGGAACCAAGAAAAATCAACATTGAAAAGGTATGGATAGAGACTTAAAATACACATCGATGATATTACCTTGACTAATAAACGCAGCATCTGATGCTGTCGATCTAGCAGCTGCGCCAGCTCGGCCAACCTGCGCTCCTGCAGCCGCAGGCCGGTGGCAGCACGCTCCTCTGGAGTAGCCGGCGCCGGCTCCGGTGTGCCTGACGACACGTAACAACACGCTGATACACACCGACCACCATAATGCCTCACTTCGGTCAATCTTGTTTCGGGATCACCTTGACTCTTGAGTATATCCACTTTTTCATATACCTGGAGGCCTTCTGGTGTGGTTTATGTGGGCTGGTATAGCAACATAGACTGTTAATGGATTTATTTTATTTTTATTTATTTATTTTACACTGGCTCGCCATACTGACTACAGAGTACCTGATGGTAAGTACAGTGTAGTCCAAAAACGAAAGCGACTATCAAAGGATGAAAATCCATTGATAGTCTACATCGTCATGTCGGCCCACATATACCACGACTGAAGGTCTTTAGGTATATGAGCTACTGGATATGCACAAGCTGATCCCGAAAGGCGACAAGCCGAAACTGGTCACTATGACGGGCTTTACACCCATGCACTGTGGTTGCGATCCAGACGGGCACCGCCGCCCTACTACCTCGCTGCTGCTCGTTTAGCACCACCCAGGAGTCACGTGTAGGGAAACTAGGGTAAAGCCTACGGACGCGAGCAGCTTCGACTCCCAAATTGATGTTGGATTGTTGTTGGATTGTCGTCGCTGTCGCGTCGTTCTGTGACTACCAGGCTCGGATCGTAGGGGGTAAGCCAGGCCCACGCGGAAGGTGCCAAATTCTAGGGGCAGCAGAGGAGCACGTCAACCTGCGTCCCCCCTGGATGGATCTTTAAGAGTGAGCCAATTTCTCCGTAAAAAAATTTTGTTCACGCTTTGTTCAGACATTTTAAAGTTAACTCAAAAGTCTCGTAAGATATCGTTACCAGGTCTTAATATATTCAAGGTCAAAGGTCATTTTTGTGAATATATCGCTTTTTTATGTGATAAATCTTTTATTTTGTATTTTTTTCATTGTTGTGAGGGGTGCGGGGCGGGGGGGGGACAGCAGAAAGAAATTATTGCCTCGCTTCGTAAATCTCAATATTCGAGGCTGACGTCTACACTATACTTTGCATCAGGTGCGATGTAGTGACTTTGTCAAATCAGCATAAAAACTTACACTGTCAACTCGACTATATTACAGCAAAATGTGTAAAGAAAATTTAAAAATAATTGATTAACAATTCATAAATTCAATTTATATGACCTTGAGTCGAAGACAAACAATATAAACCCAGAACATTGCCCTTTGAGTTAGGTCATTTATATTTTCTTCAATATACGTACTGTCATTTGTGAAGGGATTGCAGAACCACTTCCGTATGATGATATCGAAGAAGCCCAGTTGCGAGGGCTGCGTGTTTGGGTATTCGATCAGCTCATCTTTGTCCAAACGCTCCAGCAAGGCCGCCGGCAGTTTGCGTTCCAACTCCGTATGCAGGACAACCTGAGACCGGGTTTTATTTTATTATTCACTATCGGATCAGTACTCTAGACAAAACGACTTTCCTTTATCGATATCGCTTGTAGAAAAATATAAAATTAAAGTCATCTGTGTAGCTCAGAGGATTAGAAAGCTAAAGTGGCAGTTGGCCGGTCGTATTTACCGAATAACTGATAACAGCTGGGGTCGACGTGTTCTTGAATGGAGATCACGCCTCGATGATGTGGGACGCCCTCTGGCTGAGTGGTGCGACTATATGCGCAAAGTGGCAGTCAATTGTTGGATGAGAAAAGCCGAAGATCGAGCTCCGTGGCGAATCCTGACAGAGGTTATGTCCCACAGTAGACGGATATGGATTAATGAGGACGTTACGTGGATATATTCCCATATATTTAACACTTTTCTACTAGCGTTATCGTTGATCGAGTATTGCTTTGCCTAAGCCCTTTTGTTCGTTTGTAGCTCAAGGAAAATACCTAATAACCCAAAAGATTACTTGAGACAGGAACAGAGAACGTGTGAAATAGAGGATATGAGGGTGCGTGTGTCGGAGAGAGAAAGAAAATGGACAAAGTGGGACTACATGCCACTCTCGTACATGTATATTTTATTTCCGCAAACCTACCGTTTGATAACCAGCATTCTGCGGATACACTCGCTTCGGAACAACCAAGCTACGGACATCGGCATTGTTTCGGTTGCTCACAATTTATTGTATTTCTACGGATACCTGTTATTGGTGTGAATAAAAATTTTGAATGGAAATCGGTAACGCGTACCCCGTACTTTTTAAATATCCTCATCTGAGGGGGCGGCAGTGAGTAAGATTCACTGCAACCATAGATGGGCAAAACGTAATCAGATTAATAAAAATGATTACGATTACATTATACGTTTTTTATCATAAATATGACTGCATTTTGCTCATCTATGATTTAAACACTGCAGAATCCCAGATTGCATACACATTTATGGTTTCTTAATGTTTTAAATGGATTTAATCATGATAACAGAGCAAAAATATTTTTTTTTTACACTGGCTCGACATAATGACTACAGATTACCTGATGGTAAGTACAGTGTAGTCCAAATACGAAAGCGACTATCAAAGAATGAAAATCCATTGATAGTCTACATCGTCATGTCGGCCCACATATACCACGACTGAAGGTCTCTAGGTATATGAGCTACTGGATATACATACACAAGCTGATCCCGAAACGCGACAAGCCGAATCTGGTCACTATGACGGGCTTTACACCCACGCACTGCGGTCGCGACCCAGACGGGCACCGACGCCCTACCACCTCGCAGCTGCTCGTTTAGCACCACCCAGGAGTCACGTGTAGGGAAACTAGGGTAAAGCCTACGGACGCGAGCAACTTCGACTCCCAAAAAAAATTTAAATTACAACTACATTTTGTAAACCTTAATCATTAATCAGATTACATTTTACCCATCTCTGCCTGCAGCAATAGTAATCCTGGCTGCAGGCAGAGAGACACTACGGGGATAAAGGTATAAAGGATAACTATATGCAATATGTATGTTCGGTAATGGTGCGAGGTGGTAGGGCGTCGGTGCCCGTCTGGGTCGCGACCGCAGTGCGTGGGTGTAAAGCCCATCATACTGACCAGTTTCGGCTTGTCGCGTTTCGGGATCAGCTTGTGTATATCCAGTAGCTCATATACCTAGAGACCTTCAGTCGTGGTATATGTGGGCCGACATGACGATGTAGACTATCAATGGATTTTCACCCTTTGATAGTTACTTTCGTATTTGGACTACACTGTACTTACCATCAGGTACTCTGTAGTCACTATGTCGTGCAAGTATAAAAAAAAAATTGGTTATGTGCATTTTTAGGGCTTGAATATAACCTTACTAGCACCTAAGGATACAACGTCTCTACCGGCGTGCTCAAATAGACTTTACGTTTATGAAGACAGAGTATGAGGAGGTACATGGCGAATAACTTCAGCTACATGTCTGTGCAGGGTGAGTCATCTATAATAGAGAGAGAAAGTGCTAATGTGAGAGAATGAAAGTAAGAGAAAGCTGACCTGCATGGCGAGCCGCTTCAGCTGAGCGTTCCGCCGCACGCTCTGTATGTCTCCCACAGCCAGCCCTATGAGCAGGTTCATCAGCAGTATCGGCATGAGGATCAGGAAGAGAGTCAGCACGCAGTACGTGACCGCCGGGAAGGGCACGCCCGTCTCCGTCGACTGCTTGTACAGCGGGTTCACGAACGTGCCCACGAAGTCGATCTCGCTTAGCATCATCGTGAAAGTCCTCATCAGCGATATGTGGACCGTCTGGAACGCCACGTGACCACTCTACAAGCACACCGTCGACCAGACGATTAGGCACACGCTATGCGCTCATGAAACCGTCAGTCGCTACCGACTACAATTAACCCTTTGCACTCGAGCGGCGCCGATTTGGTGCCCGGCCGATTTGAGGTCGCAAAGGCCCCGAGTGCAAAGGGTTAATACGAAAGAAAAGCATTTATTTCGCATACATCATAACATATACGAAACAAAGGCAGTTTAATCAAGATAGAAAACAACAAAAGCAAATACCCTGCGTTGTGGTGATACGTCAAAGGGAAGTTAGTTCAGCAAATGCTGGATGAGCAGCTGAGCCACCCAGTGCTGATTTTTAGCTGATACCCATTTTTTGTGTCATTGCGCAGAAAACAGCAAAAAGTATAGATATGCAGCCCACAGCATCAATGGTTTTCGGAACAACAGCTGATTTTGGACGACCTTCACGAAATTCGTCTTGGTGTGATCTACGACCACGATTGAATTCACTATACCATCGATAAATACTGGTCCTTGATGGAGCTTCATCGCCAAAAATTGAATTAAGTTCATCCGTGCACTGTTGCTGAGTTAATCCACGTCGAAAGTTGTAAAAAATTATCGCACGAAAATGTTCACGATTTAATTCCATTTTTGGGCCGAAATTAATCTTTAAGTTACTGGAAACAACACAAATAGTGTTCGTATGTCAAAACGTTCTGAGTACGTATAAGCTCAAAAATGTTCAACTTTACGATAGAGCTGTCAGTTGCCAGATTGCAACACTAGGGTTGCCAAATCCCGAAATATAAAAGGTTGCCTTTTATATCGTATACTTTTTATGCTAATACTTATAAAAATCAGTTCAGCCGTTTTGATTTGTAAACGTAACATGCACTTTTGAAACTATAATATGACTGGCATGGACGACAAGATTATCCTACAAAGGTTTTTTCTTTCCTTTTAAGGTACATTAAATATTAAAAGTCATAAAACTGTCAATGGGCTTGTCCCTTGAGGGTCGTTGCAATTTTTGAACTATACTGTACTTACAATCATGTGTGCTCATTTAATACAATGACTTTAAAAAAAACTTACTTTCTTGAGGACGATGTAGAAGGCAGACCCGAAGCCGATGATAAGGATGGAGAAAACGAGTAACGTTTTAAGCAGCGTCTCCAAGATTTCTAGGAGCATCACGACATACAGGCCGATCTGATCGAAGCGTTGCAGCAGAAGCAATAGCTCGAACCAGGCAAGCAGCACAGTCATCGATGCGCTTGGGAACTAAAAATAATAACCTAGTTTAATCTCAGAACGTATTTTTTCCTTAAGATCACCATACGTCCCAATTAAAACTACGATTGTTTCAAATTAATCGGTTGGCTAACGACCCTTGAGATGTCGCAATGCTCTGCCGAAATACACCGAATAATGTCGGGGAAGGCAGGCTTTCCTTCAGGGTTTATGTTCCGAAGGCCGTGATGCGGCGAAACTATGGCCAATTTATTATAGGACCCTCAACCTTCGTCTATACGTAGAATCAGTCACTTTGGGGTTTTAGTCGGGCACACCTCGGTCGGCACCCAACTAGTGCGGCTATAAGGATTGTCCCCAAGTAAATTATAGAATCTACTTCTAAATCTCACCGTAATCGAGATTTTTCCCAATTTAACTGAGATTGTCTCAGTTTGACTGGAGTTGTTTGAGTTTGACCCGGATGATTTACGTCTTAAAATGATCCTTTAAATAGATGTAATATATAATTTTTAAAATATTAGGTCCTTACATATGAAATTGGCGTTTTTCGTACTGGCCACTTTAATCACAAATTTCTCCTCTTTGGTAAGGAATTCCAAATTCAAATTTGTACAGCTATAGACTCATGTATTTGTGCTTCGATGATCGTCATTCATTTGTTTTTTTCTTCTGTTTTTTTCTGTTTGCGTCACTCATTTTTCAAAATGGAAAACTTAAAATATCGCATTATTTACGAGTACGAGTTCCGCCGTGGCACTAGTGCTGCGGAAACAACTCGAAGGGTGAATGATGTGTATGGCAGTCGTGTTGCAAAAGAAAACATAGTTCATTTTTGGTTCCAACGTTTTCGTTCTGGAAATTTCGACCTGCAGAACAAGCCCCGTGGACGGCCTGAGACTCAAGTTGATAATGAAGAGTTGAAGGCTATTGTGGAAGCGGATCCATCGCAAACCACGTCCGAGTTAGCTGCAGGCTGCGATGTTAGTGATAAAACTGTTTTAATTCACTTGAAGCAAATTGGGAAGATTAAAAAGCTTGAAAGGTGGGTACCTCACGAATTGACTGAAGCAAACCGGCAAACGCGCGTCGACTGCTGCGTTACATTACTAAACTGGCACAATAATGAAGGTATTTTAAACCGAATCATTACCTGTGATGAAAAATGGGTTCTTTACGATAATCGGAAGCGCTCAGCGCAATGGTTGGATCCTGGCCAGCCAGCTAAATCCTGCCCCAAGCGAAAATTAACGCCAAAAAAGTTACTTGTAAGCGTTTGGTGGACTAGTGCCGGTATTGTTCATTACAGTTTTCTCAAATCTGGCCAGACTATTACGGCTGATGTCTATTGTCAGCAATTGCAAACCATGATGGAAAAGCTAGCGGCTAAACAACCTAGGCTGGTCAATCGCTCCACGCCACTGCTGCTTCACGACAACGCTAGACCACACACTGCGCAACAGACGGCTACTAAATTAGAAGAGCTTCAATTGGAAAGTCTAAGACATCCTCCGTACTCCCCGGACCTTGCTCCAACAGATTACCATTTTTTTCGAAATTTGGATAACTTCTTGCAAGGGAAAAAATTCAACTCCGATGGGGCAGTCCAAATCGCCTTCAAAGATTTTATTGATTCCCGTCCGACTGGTTTTTTTAGTAAAGGGATCAATGAACTACCTATGAGATGGCAAAAGTGCATAGAAAATAATGGTTCATACTTTGATTAATTAAATATATTATATTAAAAAATATTCGACTTTTTGTTCCTCCCATACAAAACGCCAATTTCATATGTAAGGACCTAATATATACAGTTTATACTATAGTACATACTGGCATCATGACTAACATAACATAAAGAAGAAACCAGCATGATATCTAACAGAATGTGATAAAACGTCATGTGTATTAGTGCTGTGAGAGTGGCGAGCAGCGGCTCTACTGGTCATGTTGGGCACGACATATATGAGCAAAGTGGATACAGCCATTAATATATCTCTGCTCACCCCGCAAAGGATATAACGTGACTATTTATAAAATATAAAAATCACTGATTTAAATTGTGATTATACTTTTTATGATTTTCCTTTAATAAAAAAAATGCAATGTCCATGTTTCGTAATCGTAAAGTTTAATTCATGAATTTCGCCTAACATGATTGGCTCTCGAAATGTGTCGCGAGCGCCATCTACTCAATTGCGCGATGCGTGCACGCCTTGCCAAACTGACACTCGCAAATCGTAATCGGAGCAACGTAGTAGCTAATTCTCAACGCAAATTAAATAGATTCGGGAGGAACGATACAGGTGCATCGTGCGATCGCGCGGCACCGCGTACAGCATTTTGTCGGAATACGTGGTGCGGTGTTCGAACGTTTAGCCGACCGGCAAGTGTTATTGACTTTCCACATCACCAATCAAGTTTACATCCGTTGCGCTGATCCCGACGAGCGCAGCAGGGACCGCCTGCCGCGGGAGCTGACAAGCTGGGACCGCGAGAGTGCCGTCGGCCAGGTTAGTGCGACGCATTGTACGCGAGAGACACACAATCGGGGCTAGGATTGTTAGCCATGTCTTAATCGTTGTCTCATTCCCATATTGTGGTGGAAAATCCAATATAAACGCGGTTCCATCAAACTTAAAACAACATAAAAACTTAAAAGGCGGATAACTCAAATTTTACCGTTAATTAACCCTTTCTTTACACAACACGCCTTGGTGCAGGGTATCCTAGGAAAGGGAGCTCCGTGCTAACCGTTTGCGTATCAAATGCCCGCAGTCGCGCTACATGAAATGTCAAAGTTTTGTCTCAAAACAATTTTTATTCGTTTTCAGAATAAAAATAATACGAGTAAATAAAATATAGTACCCATCGTGTAC
The DNA here is from genome assembly GCA_036320925.1 of Automeris io. Classification (NCBI taxonomy): domain Eukaryota; kingdom Metazoa; phylum Arthropoda; class Insecta; order Lepidoptera; family Saturniidae; genus Automeris; species Automeris io. The sequence continues at coordinate 797,587 of JAUDJH010000036.1, forward strand.
AGGCGATGTGTTTAGCTGTTGTCTATAGTAACCGATAGTAGCGAAAGGGTTACGAAACTGTGCAATTGAGGGTTAAATATGTGATGATCTTACCTGAGTAGGAGTGTAGGAGTCAACAATCGTTGGATAAACTGTCAGAGTAGAGCACACATAGAGTAACCAAGAGACCCAGTTCCATGGGTTCAGCAAGTAATGCCATTTCTGTTGCTTCACGTTGTAAATTTCACGGAAGATACATATTGCATTGTAGAAGAGAATAAATCCCGCGCATATGTACATCACCATCTTTGTTTCCAGATCTAAAATAAATAAATCAGGACTCAAGAGTCAACTAATTTCAGAAGTGGCATTCTGTTGAATTTACATCTTTTGTAATCCGTACCCACAGGCATAGATGGGCAAAATGTAATCAGATTAATGAAAATGATTAACGATTACATTTTACGTTATTTACCATTAATATGACTGCATTTTGCTCATTTATGTTTTAAACATTACAGAATCCCAGATTGTATACACATTTATGATTTCTTAGGGCGGCTTGCACTAACGAATTAATCTAGTTTAAGCTTGTATAAAACGCTTATTAATTGAATTGGTTTGATTCCATCTTAATGATGATTTCAGTTTAAGAGTTGTTATAACTAGATTTTGATTTAGTGCAAGACAATAAGTACAGATCAGTGCTAAATAGCATTTTATATAACTCTAAACTAGATTTAATTTGTTAGTGCAAGCCGCTCTTAATGTTTTAAATGGATGTAATCATGATTACAGAGCAAGAAAATTAAAATTACGACTACATTTTGTAATCGTTCGTCATTAATCAGATTACATTTTGCCCATCTCTGCCCACAGGGCTGCCGTTGCGTTGCCACCCAATCCTGTGTGGATTGGCTCGCTGGCTGAATTAATTTAATTTTACCTAAAGCCCGGTTTTGTTATAGCGGCCTTCTCCAGCCAACAGTGAAAGGTCATGACGAAAACGAACAAATGCAAAATATTATTTAGATAATATATAAATATATTTTGCAACTACTAAGGACGGTTTATAAGCGAAATAATGAATTTTAAGACATTAATCAAAAATACTTTAACAAATCAGATTGCCACCTTTGTAATTATTCGACTCATAGTAAATAATACTAATAATTAATATTTCAGAGTTATTGTTAATATTTCAGTATCGGCGTTATTTTCATTAATAGATCGTCATAATTCATTCACAATTCAAGAAATCTTTCATCAAGGATCATTATAGTGGTCATTCAAATACATTATCATACAGGGTTCATAATTTAATATACCAACGACATATACACGATAATAAAAAAAACATATACATATAGGTTCTAACAGTAGCGTTCATTCCATTGACGCATACAAGCATTGCATGCCCTTATGATAAATAAGTCTGGAAAAAATTGCTTAGTTATACAAAAAAGGAACCATTTATATTAACATCTATTATATATTCACGCCGTCTATCTTTCCTATGAAAGCAATATAATATTTACTATCATAATATAATATACAGATTAATTACGTGAGTTTAAGACCGCGTGTTACATCTTTACACGTATATACAGATCAAGTATAAATCGAATTAAAAAAATATATTATTATTAGTTAATTCGGTTAAACTCAAGTGATTTTAGATGAGAACAATTTAATCAAAGCCGACCGAAATCCTGATAGGGAGCAATGAAATAGTGTAATGGTCATTCCGATAAGACGTCATAATGGTCCATAATCAAAGGTTATAGTGGTCATTCAATATAGATTTTAATAAGGGTCGTTCAACATATATCGTCATAATGCATAGTCAACATAGATCGTCATATTGATCATACAACGTGGATCATCACAATGGATAACCAACATTAATCGTCATAATGTTTATTCAATCAATTACCTCCATGAAACACTGCTATCTCATTCTCAGCCATGTTAACAACATTTTCATCAAATTCAGTGACGTTCGGCTGGATTTGGTTTGCTTGAGGCGGCTGAGGGCTCGCCAAACCCACATAACCCACATAAGCAGTCAGCAGTAAAGAGTACACCATCACAAACATCAAAAACACACAGTAGGTGAGTAGGTTTGCCATGTGGAAATACTTCCCGTACGAATTCCATTTCATCTGAAGATACTTTTGGCTCAAAGCGTGCGCTAGCAACTCGACCCGACCGTGGGTCACCATGGCCTGGAAATTATAAGAAAAACATCTAATGGCACCTAATTTTCATATTTGCCGTTAAAACAATCATGACATTACTTTTTGTGAAGTTTTGAGTTAAGCAGAAATTAGTTAAAGCATTTGATGCGTACTTTGCATTTCATTGACACTTCAAAATATAAATCTAAAACATTTCAAAGAATCGTAAAATTTATTCAAATAACAGATGTATTAAATTTTGTATTATATACTTCACTTCAAAAATGGAGTGACAAATTCATTTTTGCCACTTTTTGGAATCAGCTCTATTCAAATGAAATTTACCGTAATTTTAAGAAATACCTAAACCACATTAAAACATATGTATTAACGCGGTTCTCCAAAACCTTCTTGTCGCGTACTTTAACAATATGTAAAAGGCTTTAAGACGCAGCATTTCCTATAAATGATAACCTCCAAAAAAGTAGTGAAAAGGGCTCTTCCACATCGGCAGCTCAAAGATGGCACATCTTGTGTTGTAACTTATAGGCAACAATAACTATACAATCAACAAAACAATCGGGTGGGGTATCCGCCTTTTGCTTTTTACATAAAATAAAACAGTTTAGGATATTGTTTCATAGGACTGACAAAATAAGCACGATAAATAACCACAACCGGCACACTGAAGAAAGAAAGAAGAATAAGAAAGAAAAAGAACAAGAGAAAGAAGAGTACGCTGACACGATGCAAGCAGGGTACTATCACTCGCTATGATATCATCGGTTTGAACAAGCATTTACTTATTTCCCTCAGGTGTATTGGTACATCAGTTGCCTTTATTCTATACATGTAGTAGACAGATCCATTAATTAATTTATTATCATTTCGATTATAGCTATTTCGGTCACCCTTAAGGTACACTTTCGATTCTAGCAGTCACTATTCGGCAGCAGCCACCCCTTGCCGATGTACCATACTGCATACATTTACATGGAAAGCCTTTCGATGTACGTAACTGTTCTGCGCTGTCAACTACCACTTACATGAGACGGCTTTATGTATCCTAACTCGACACAAACACCATACCACGCATGGTAAAAATGGTGTTGTCCAAAAACGATAGGACTATCAACAGTATAAAGACCTATCGATTGTAGCAGCGATCATGCCGCTCTGCACAAATATCTTCGCACGCTTCGCTTAAAGAGCCCTATATCATGGGACAGTGGGAACAGTTAGGGAAATTTTAGTCCTAGCTGGGATGTGAATTGCAGTATAGCTGTGACTCCGCAAACCCGGGCGCGATGTTCTACAATGGGAGGGAAAGGATGGAACACGGTTAAATAACTCTTCAGAACACTCGCCATGATACAGACAGTAAAAACGCTCAGTGAGGAAAAATCTCTGTGCTACTGAAGCGGCATAAGATGCTTTGTAACATCTGGATCATTCACAATGCAAACAGCCCACTGCAACTTATCCAGGGCGTCGATTTTGAGCAGAATAGTCTCAGAGATGCGAACAGCATTCGAAGCAGGGCTGAACCTGGGCCTTCTTATACAATAGGTTTAGCTGATCGGACGAGAAAAATCGTCACACTCTGGCTTACTATATAAATGCAATAGTGCAATTTCATATAAATGTACAGTGCGGTACTTCTTGGCTGAGTAGCCGCCACCGAATTGCGACTGCAAGAATCTGAAATGTGGTTTAAACCCATTTGCATCATCGTTCTAACTCCGCAATCTTACTCACAAATCCACAGCTAAGCGTTGGCGATACCAACCAATGTTTAATGTTTATCTATACTAATATTATAAAGCTGAAGAGTTTGTTTGTTTGTTTGTTTGTTTGTTTGAACGCGCTAATCTCAGGAACTACTGGTTCGAATTGAAAAATTATTTTTGTGTTAAATAGACTATTTATCGAGGAAGGCTTTAGGCTATAAAACATCACGATGCAACTATTAGGAGCGAAGAAATAATGGAAAATGTGAAAAAAACGGGGAAAATTATTCATCCTTGAAGGCTTCCATTGCGTGCGCTGCGAAAACGGTACAAGATACCAAAAATATATATATGAAAGAATTATTCCTCTTGAAATGATTTAAAAAAATGTCCGCGACAGTATATGTCTATCTTTTAAGATTAAGTCACTAGAACCGTTTTTATGGTAAACATATTTGGTCGAAATTAATGCATTATTTGTTAAGAGTTGTATCAACGTAATAATATTAATCTTTATCCAAATAAATGTTTTGTTGATTAAGAGTATTTAATTATGAACAAAATTGTCTTTGACATCACTTAATTTCAATGAACATCATAGAAGATATTACAATAACTTATATAGCAAAACTACGTTTGCCGGATCAGCTATGTCTTGATAAGCGCGAAACTTGAGAACGACTAAACCGATTTGACTGATTTCTTTTTTGTTGTGTTTGTTGAAGTATGGGGAAGGTTATTACGGAGAGAAAAATTAAAAAAATTGTCTGAAAAATTCTAAAAACAACACTTTTCTATATTCTCATACAAAAAATTCGTAATAATATTTTAAAGTCAATTTGAACTTTAACACTTTTTTGTGTTGTGTTCGGTTGTGTTGTGTTCGGTTGTGTTGTGTTGTGTTGTGTTCGGTTGTGTTGTGTTGTGTTCGGTTGTGTTTGGTTGTGTTCGGTTGTGTTGTGTTGTGTTCGGTTCTGTTCGGTTGTGTTCGGTTGTGTTGTGTTGTGTTCGGTTGTGTTGTGTTGTGTTCGGTTGTGTTGTGTTGTGTTCGGTTGTGTTGTGTTGTGTTCGGTTGTGTTCCGTTGTGTTCGGTTGTGTTCGGTTGTGTTCGGTTGTGTTCGGTTATGTTCGGTTGTGTTCGGTTGTGTTGTGTTGTGTTCGGTTGTGTTGTGTTGTGTTCGGTTGTGTTCGGTTGTGTTGTGTTCGGTTGTGTTGTGTTGTATTCGGTTGTGTTCGGTTATGTTCGGTTGTGTTCGGTTATGTTCGGTTATGTTCGGTTGTGTTCGGTTATGTTCAGTTGTGTTCGGTTGTGTTCGGTTCTGTTCGGTTGTGTTTGGTTGTGTTCGGTTGTGTTCGGTTGTGTTGTGTTGTGTTCGGTTGTGTTCGGTTATGTTCGGTTGTGTTCGGTTATGTTCAGTTGTGTTCGGTTATGTTCGGTTGTGTTCGGTTGTATTGTGTTGTGTTGTGTTCGGTTGTTTGGTTGTGTTCGGTTGTGTTCGGTTGTGTTCGGTTGTGTTGTGTTCGGTTGTGTTCGGTTATGTTCAGTTGTGTTCGGTTGTGTTCGGTTGTGTTCGGTTGTGTTCGGTTATGTTCGGTTGTGTTCGGTTGTGTTTGGTTGTGTTCGGTTGTGTTCGGTTGTGTTCGGTTGAACCGAACCGGTAGAACCGTTTTTATGGTAATCGAATTTGGTCGAAATTAATGCATTAAGAGTTGTATCAACGTAATAATATTAATCTTTATCCAAATAAATGTTTTGTTGATTAAGAGTATTTAATTATGAACAAAATTGTCTTTGACATCACTTAATTTCAATGAACATCATAGAAGATATTACAATAACTTATATAGCAAAACTACGTTTGCCGGATCAGCTATGTCTTGATAAGCGCGAAACTCGAGAACGACTAAACCGATTTGACTGATTTCTTTTTTGTTGTGTTTGTTGAAGTATGGGGAAGGTTATTACGGAGAGAAAAATTAAAAAAATTGTCTGAAAAAGTCTAAAAACAACACTTTTCTATATTCTCATACAAAAAATTCGTAATAATATTTTAAAGTCAATTTGAACTTTAACACCATACCATAAAGTTTAAATGTCAGTGGACGGGTTCCGGGAAGGCAAAACAATTGAGTGACGTATAAATATTAATGTCAATATTTGTCAATTTTTATACATATAGCATTAAGGCCAGGTTCTTTCAAACAATTTTCAAAAAAATCTGTCGGGGAAGCTATTAACATTAAAAAAACAATATGACTTTGTTTTAGAAAAATAGGGCAGAACAAGGTCTGCCGAGACAGCTAGTTTTATTTACAAATAGAGTCATAGGGTTAATCAAATTATTGTATATTCCTAGTATTATAATAAAAATATGTTTATTTCAACAATTGTACAGTTTTCAAAAACAAAATTACACAAACAATTCCTTCTAATGTTGAAAACAAAAATTATTGTGTGCGGATTTATCCGCTCCCAGTAATACTGGTCAGTTTTTGTTTCTTGATTATTCCGTCAAATGATGCAAATGGGTTAATCATGAATAAGGAAATTTTAAGCATTTTAGAAACGGCCTTCACTTAGCCAGTCACATACGACACGGGAACAGCGAATGTCGAACCATTTGTCGGGCAAACGCTGTTGAGACTCCAAATTGTATTAAATTTCCTTGTATGTGTGTGCACATTTAAACATTTATAAATATTAGCCCGAGCTACGAGCAGGTTTACACGCGAAGGCACGGCACTAGACAGAGCGTGAAGCGAGATATAGTCCGTTTTTTAAAGCAAACACAAAATAAAATTGAGTCGAGCATAAATAAGCAAGACATTTGTACCATAGCCTGTTTTCGATTAAAGTTACGAGAAGATTCGCTTCTACATTCATCATGCGAACGGCTAAGGAGTGGAATATGCTCCCAGAGGCCATATTTCCGCGATCTCATGACCTGGGAGTCTTTAAGAGAGGAGTGAATAGGCATTTGTTGGGCGAACGCGGTTCATCATCGGACTCATCTTCACCTTCCACCAGGTGTGATTGAGGTCAAGCGTTCGCTAATAATTTAATAACAAAAAAAACTTTTATTAATACGATTACTTTACAAAAATTAATATACAACTTATTAAAAAAGGTGATTTTCAAAAAACAGATGCTATTAATGATGATGATGCTTATGTTTTATGTTTATATCTCACTCATTTTTAAGTCTTTCTTTGTTGAATGGGCTCGGATATGTAAGATGTAATGAGATGGTGTGTCAGAGGGGAGTTCTGTGGCATTCTGCTACAAAACAACAAGACCGATCGGTTGTCGGTGGATCGAGCGTACAAGCCATTTGCATCACACGATATTTGATGCGCCCCCCGAGAGCCCCGCGAAAAACACAAACGCATCACGCTGGGCGACGAACGTAATAATAAATAAACAAAAAAAATAAAAAAAAATAAAAAAAACGGACTATATGTTGCCTGGGACGGCTGGACTCACGTTCATGATGGCCAGCGGTTCAGGTCTGAACGCTGTATCCCCGCGCGCCACTCTCAGCGCTTCGATCTCTCGCTTGCTGTACTGATAATGGTGAAACGAGTACTTAATCTGCGGCGGAGAAAACCAAACGGTGACTATCAAACTACACTCACGTTCAACACGGGCAGCGGTATGTTGGATATTTTCGCGCTGACGTCATTTTTCCTGTCAGCCTCGAAGCTTAGACCGGGACGCAGAATCTCGAAGTTGTATAAAATCTAAATTATGTAAATTAATTACAATTCTGGTTATGGTGGCCTTGCGGATTGGGAACCGGTGACCGTGTGCGGCTAAGTGAACGGTCTTAGGTTCAAATACCGGCACGAATCTCTGGATTTTTTCAGATTACGTACGAACTCAGCCAGCGCAGGCTCAATTGTAAAGGAAAACATCTTGAGCAAACCCACATGGCATCTAATAGAAATGTCATGTGTATTAACTAGAGATGTCACGAATATTCGGCAACTATTCGGTATTCGGCCGAATAGTATGTATTATTCGGCCGAATACCGAATACCAAATCATGTAAAAAAGACACGTTATATTACTCAAAATTATGTATTTATTTCCAAATTACAACACTTTCGTAATTAAAATTGATCAGTGGTAAGGTGTGTTGGATAAAAACAAGCTTTTCAGCATTATTTGGTAGCAAACGATTACGCTTTTCATCGTAAATGTTACCAGCCTCAGAAAATAACCTCTCACTAAACACGCTACTTCCAGGAATATTCGGCGCTTCGGCCGACAGCGTTGCCGAATATTCGGTATTCGGCCAATTCACTATTCGTGGCATCACTAGTATTAACCATTAAATCCGGGAAGAGCACAATTTTCATACCATGTTTGAGACTTATTTTCTGCCATGGAAAACTATGATAAAAAATTCCAAACATACCTATTCTACTAATTTTGGGGTCACTCTTTCGATTGGTGAAGTCAGATTTGCATAAAAATGACAATAATTGAAGAACAAAGTGACTGCATTGCACTTGACTTTTTTTGGTGACTTTTCATAGATATAATAGTTTAATTTAAATGTCCGCTTCTCCAAGTATAAAACCATATAATTTCAAGTGTCTTAATCAGGCATACTAACAAAAAAAGAAAACCAAAACTATTTAAATTCACCTTATGACCGGTGGTCGTGGTTGTGGTGGTAGAAAGATACGTATTTTGGGGTTTTACTGTGTACACCGAACTGCGACGCACGCGCACGTACTCTAGCCTCGGGTCTCGGTAGTCGACTGAATTAGCAAGCATCCCGTGCGCGCGCGCATCCTCTTACCCCGTGCGTCCCGAAACACCCTAACGACCCTTAGGGCGTTTAACACATGCACGTATTGGGCGGCGTCTATATGTTATTGTTGTTTATATTAGGACGCATTGATACGGCGGGTTTTCAATAACTCTGTACACACACTTCTATATGAGTTTTATCTTTAAAAATATAAAACTAGACAATGGATCGCAAAGTTATAATAAATTCATAAAACGTAATACGGAAACAAAGTGGAACAGTGTGTACGACACAGGCGCGTGCGCAGACTGGGAACGAGATTTGTATAAGAGCTTCCTGCTCACTCCGCTTGTCGCATCCTAGCGTAACGGTCATGCGAATTCGTTTAAAAAAATCAGTGAAGTATTGATTTGACTCACGTAGAAGTTCTTCGAGTCTTTCTTGCATTTGGCCTTAGTGATGCAGGAGTCCAGGACAGCTTCGAATACACGCGGCATGCAGGCGACCAGCGCTAGCGTCACGCAAGGTTGCTTCTCAGATTTCAAAGCCATCACCTCTCTACCTCTATAATAATAATAATAATAAATGTGGGATGTAGATTCTACGATTATTGTCCCGATAGTCGTATCGACTAATGGGCTGATCGCAAAGAGCCTTGATTACCACCTTAAGAGGCTCTCGCTTGGTTGTTGGATCAAGGGCCGGATACAGAAGGCAGTTCTACTCGATACGGCACGCATTGTTAGGATGTTCCTCACTTTAAGCTCCTAACTACCTGTGGCTTGGGCCTTAGGCCTCGCCCCTGTAGGTCTACATATTTTTATATTTTAAAATTTAATTGTTTTATATATATATATTTATTTTAAAATGTAACTATATTGTATATATATAATAATAATTTTAAAAGTTAAATAATAATAATCTTGTTAAAGCCGAAACCGAGAAAAAGAGGAAGTACCTTGATATAGCTCACGAGGTAACTGACTTGTGGGGGGTAGCAGCCGCTGAAATCATCCCTATTGTAATTTCTGCTAATGGTTTGGTTCCAAAAACACAGCCTACATAAACACCTGGAGAGGTTAGGTTTTAGTGCCAAGGGGATGACGGCGCGTATGCAGAAGGCAGTCATTCTTGATACTGCGCGAACAGTACGCAGGTTTCTATCTTTGGGGCCCTAATCTCTGGCCGTTTGTGCTTATGCTGGAGGTGTAACCATCCCTCGCCTAATGCTAGAGATGGGCGGGTGGGTGAGGAGTTTGTAAATATAGTTTATAATAATAATAATCTTTATTAAGTAACAATAACCCAATTTGTTAGTAAACTCTAAAAACTACGTATTATTATGCCTAATTACAAGGTTGTGTGGCGATAAATACAATTATTTATATAAGGGCAGACTAGCCTGCCGGCTATCATGGCAGTACGGTGTTGCGGCTGGCCCGTACTCTGCTCAGCAATGACACGCACCGCTTGCTTTAACACTAAACCTACCACGACGGGTCAAATGACCCATTTTAATTTTTTTGTTCGAATTTCTTGTAAATAACAATATCACATCGCCATTTGCCTTTACTACTTTTATTTAAAAATACATCAAATATTTTTTTCAATATTTACTTCTCTCTTGTTAATTTTTTTACCGAGAAATATATGTAATCTGCCCTAACTATCGCAACGGGTCACTTGACCCGCTGTGGTAGGAATACGTATACATGAAGTATCGGTAGGTTTAGTGTTAATAATAATAATTCTTACTACAGACAGGCTCGCCCTTAACCTCAATCTCACCTGAAGATTATAATCAGTAATTAGTAGTAATTAAAGTGTTTGTTTTAAATTTCAACTTAATATCTCCAAATGTTTCTGAAAAATTTATATTATCTAACAGATCAAGTTATCGTATAGGAGTTTCATTTTTTCATTCAAAGTACGGAATCATAGAAAAAACTTACCGCTGCTCGTGGGTGACCATGGCTAACGCAGCATCGGGGAACTTATAGGAAATGGCGTAATCTATGGCCGTTTTGCCGAAATGGTTGTACTTGAGGCTGCAGTCCATCGAGAGAAGCAGGGCGACAGTGCGAGGCTTGTTCTCCATTGTCGCTAGGTGGAGCGCGGTGTTCTGAAACGGAATGGTTAAACTATCGCATTTTGTACTCATTACAATAGTAAATTACGATGCAAGTGTGCTCAATTTGTGATTACTCAAAAGCACGCGCGTATCATACGACGATTGTCAATACACTCGCGAGGTAAAAGACAAGTATACTATATCTATCACTAGCAAGCCCGGCGAACTTCGTTTCGCCACCAGATGGCTTCGTTTTGGTTATTAGTTAGCGTTTGAAAGAACGTGCGCATAATAAATGTCACATGAAATTAACTGAGCAGAGTACAATGAGTAGCTGTCAAACAATGTATAACGCATCGGCGCCATCTACTTAAAATACTGGTGCGATCTGCTCCACCACCATGCAAAACCATATTGGTTTGTAGTACATGCTATGTATCAGAGATGGCGCTGTATGTGAAAAATGATGTTCCCCGTTTCCTGCTTTTCTGTTGAAATTTTTCCTGAATTTTGTTTGCTATAAACCTCACGGCGCCCGACACCTTTCCAACGAATGCAAAACCGTGGAAATCGGTTCGTGCGTTCTGGAGTTACAGCGTTAGGAAAGACAACCGGACTTATTTTTATATAATGCCGTATCTCTATTGAGATGAACAGAGAGAATTTATTCATTAACCCTTAACTTGGCAGAAATTCATTTTTTAATATCAAAATAATCTACCACTACCTTAATCCTTATGACCCAAGAATGTCTTGAAAAAAATAAACGTGCGTTCGAAAACTAAGGATTTACCTAAAAATTCATGTAAAAATATTAAGTTTCCGCTTAAAACATTATGGCACTAGATTTTGTTAATTCTGATGTGTCTCCACAGATACGTTATCAAGAGAAAGGTTAACTTTAATTGATCCCCTTCATGCACTCTCGCCGACTTTGACTTTACCCTCCATTAGAACTGCCTTTACTTAGTACGTGCACGTAATTCTCGGTCGGCCTCTGCTCTTATATCAACTCACATTCATATTGTATATACAGGGCGAACGGTAATGCGATACATTCCTTGATAGACGTTGTAGTACAGCTTATTTGGAGTCATTTAAGTCATATGACACCATGTCCGAAACTTGTTAATTTCTGAGATATTCAAGATTTAAGTTTTTTTTTTTAAAAACTCCAGTTTTTATGTTAAAATGTTCCCTTGTAGTGACGAATACAAAATAATGTTATTGTTTATGCTGTATTCATATAGCTAAATAATAATAATCTCATTTTGAATTAAAATTTGTAAGAAAACGACGGATTGAAGAGAATGACGGTTCCATTACTTAAGTAAAAGTTAAAAAACCAAGTATCATTTTGCAAAAAAAAGTTGTTTTAGGTAAATAAACGAAGAATTTCCAAGAAAATATGTATGGAATGTTTTGTACAAATTACATAATTTTGTTAATCATTCATCGTTAAGACCTACATTTTCGACTTACCCCATCCTTGTCAGTCCGATCCAGTAGGTGAGAGTGCACAGAATGGAGAATTCGTATAGCCCCGGTGTGCCCGCACATGGCAGCTAGGTGGAGCGGGCTCCTGCCATTGTGGTCGCGGTGTATCAGCGCTCCTCTGCTCAGCAGCATCTGGACCAGCTTGTCGTGACCTTCGCGGCAGGCAACATGAAGAGCCGTGAGGCCGTCGCCCTCGCTCTCGTTCAGTATAAAGGTGCCCCGGTTCGATTCAAGCAAGAGAAGCGCTGTGTGGAATCTACCATAGCTGAAATCAAAATTAATTAATGAAAAAAAAAACGAAGAATTGATAATGAATTTCAAAAAATATATAAACTGGTGGACATATAATTAGAAACATATATCTGAAGGAATATATTTTGACAGTATTTTATTGTAATGTACACACAGCAATACCGTCTAGGGATATTTTGTATAAAGTTTTTAAACTCAAAAAATACTGGCCAGTTTTAAAATCTTTTGATGAAAGACTATTTTATAAACCTTTTTGGACGATTCTAAATTTGAATTTGAAAAAAAAATAAAAACAAAAGATTTACGCGGTATAACGGTAGAGAAGTCCGAAAGTTTCGTTTACCTACAGTAATATCGGGGTATTTTTTTTGTGTCAAATTTAAGTTTTATAAGAAGTTATCGATTAATTTCGAGTTAAACCTATTGTGTGCATCATACAGCAGCGCCATTTAATTTAAGAAATGCTAAGGACAGTAGGCACGCTCCAAGCTGGCGCGACACAACGGAGTATTGCTGAGGACATTGGAACAAGACAAAACGTGATATCTAGGTTATAGTCACGCCACAAAAGGCGATAAGTGGTCTCTATTCCGAGTTAGAAAAAAAACATATAAATAGCTTATACAATACCGTGCCGCAATATGTAGAGGACTCTCCCCGTTGTTGTTTTTTAGATTGACACAAGCGCCCATCTTAATAAGATTCTCTACAGAACGAATATACCCTTCGCGACACGCGTAGTGCAAGGGCGAACATCCCTCCACATCCTTTTCGTTCAACAGCTCGGTCAGTTTTATCTTGCAGTGATCCTGAAATGATAGGTTTAAACTAAAACATTTCCCAAAGCGGTCTACATTGACCTCCAAGGGTCAACAACCTGCCAGAGATCCATATGAACCATAAAAATACTATTCCTACCATATTTTTTATGGAGAAGTTGGTCCACTTTCTGGATATGTTCGCTGGATTTTGGCACCCACCTTGCTTTCTCCTAGTTTCAGACCTTGTCTTTTGTGTCTCTAGGGAAAGTCCTGCATAGGACCATCAGGGCCGCTGTGAGGGCAGCACCCCGGTGTGTCAGACTCCTACTGACTAAAAACCCCCAGGGTGCCCCTCTAATCAAGACCCGGGAAACCAAATTCGTCCTGTTGCCCGGGGAGTGAATAGTATTATTCAGGCATCCTTTCTGGAAGGGGTGGGTGTATCTGGAAGGGGGTAGCAGACTCCCTGAATTCTACTACCCAGATTACACAGGGTCACTGGTAGCTAATGGGTCACCTCTTAAGGGTGAATTTGTTATATCAAGAGTAAAAACTTTTGCTGTAGTACTTTTTATAATTACATTTTTTTGCCATAAAAAAAATGCAATTTGCTGATCTAACCTTCTTAACTCTACATAAAGTCTGCCCAAGGCGGAGTGCGATATAAAGGCGACCGTATATAACGGATAGATAATCTTTTACGTGGCTCGCGGTGCCTTGCACATCGGTGTCTAGCAGAAAAAAGGTGGAAGAGGTAGTGGGTGCAGGCATTTGTCCTTGACCCCTAGGACCCCATACATGGCAGTCGCAAATTTCATCGTGCGCGCCTTCTTTCGCGTGTTATTGACTCCTGTGACGCGATCGATTCACAAATCATAATATCAAATCGATATACTAATTAAATACACCGAAATGGTACTTGTTTATGCAAGGTGTGGCGACAATGTGTCTGAAGCTTGCCATGACTTCGTGAGGCACTCGACCGACTGTGCATACCTACGCCAGAATCAAATTAATAAAAGTGGAAATGTAATTATATCGACATATAGAACAAACGATTGATAGAAATCTTCACTAAAACTAAATCAATCATTTCTTATTATGTGTACGGTACTTCGATAGCTCCGCAAGTGGCACGGGCTGCCTAAAGAGTCTCACTTACCGCGATCACCAGCTCGCCAACTCCTCAGGGGCCCCTGCTTCTCCTCCAGGATACTGGTGTCTTTGAGGATCTTCCAAGCACACTTGTACACTTTGGAATCGGATTATTTAGTTGTATTTAGGAATATTTGTATGTTTTATGTCGTTACTCGGCGGATCGGTTCGAGCGAGAGCAAAACTCAATTGACAACCCGTACGGTGTTGCCAGAGCATAATCGAAGTTATCCGCACACTTATTCGAATACGGAAAATTATGTATTACAATGCAAAAGTCATAGAACAAAAGTTTTTAGTCTTGATGCACCTAAGACACCTTTAAGGAGGTTATGAGTTAGTTGCCAGTAATTTTATATATTGATATAATCGAAAAAAATAGAGAAATAACAGTTACCTCACAAAAAGACGAGAACTGCTGAAGGCTCCCTCCGTTCATAGCGACTATGTGTAGAATATTGCGTAAATTGACATCTTTGAGTTTAATGTCGGCGCCCAAACGGATCTGATAAGAAATTATCGTAACTTAACGCGTTGAATATCCTATTTCGATCAAATCTCAACCTGGCAAATACAACACTACTGAACAAACTGATCCAGAAACACGACACGCTGAAGCGAGTCACTATGACGGTCTTTACATCTGTGTACTGTGGTGACGACCCAGTTCGGGCAATTGCCTTACCACCTCAATATCGGTATAAAAAAATTATATTACAAAAAAGTAGAAGTGACAAAAAAAAATGAAACTTCAATAGTCACTCTTTTTAATTTTTTAAAAATTGGTAATCACTATTATTTCATCGTCACGCTATAACGGTATTGAAGGTTAATGTAGCCGTTGGTTTCTAACAGTTGTGGTTAAGCGGCGGCTAACAGAATCATACAGATGCCTTTACTAGTAACCCTAAAAATATTTGAGAAACTCACCAGAGTATCAACGGTCTTCCATCCTCCTCGAGAAGCGGCCAGAAGTAATGGGGATCGACCTTCTCTATCCAGAGGGTTTACATGAGAACCCTCTGATATCAAATATTCCACTATAGATGGATGGTCGAACATCGCTGCGCAGTGTATCGGAGTCATTTTCTGTACATCGCAGGATTCCAGACAAGCCAACTTCTCCCGGGGCTGGAGGGTGAACATCAGCTGCACTATCTCAAGAGCACCCTGAAAATATATACATTTTATAATATTGCATCTGTCTCTTGGAAATAATAATGTGTTTCCCAAACACGCAGATATCTTTATAGCAATTGTTAACGCGCACGCCGCGTCCCGCTACCCCCGCAACATACCTCAGCAGCCGTCGTGCGTCAGCCACACATATTCACTATACGATTTTTGACACCGGACGTTTTGTAAGCCAACACAAAATATTGTAAAAATACTATTGAACGAGTAAACACTAATTCACAAGACGGTTTTTTCATTTTAAAAAACTGGCAAATTTTCCGCGAGTACATAAATAATAGTCTGAAATGCGTGTTAATTGCCTTTATTGAACCAATTTAATGTTTATAAACTAATACACACTTTCTAATTGTTAACTTTGCTATATAATATTAATTATCACGCAATGCAATATATCGCGGCTCGGACTCGCGGCCTTCCGGTGTCGTAACCAGAACTAGATTCCATAAACATGGCGCCCGGGATATTGTGCGCCGGGGCTTATGGCGCGACAAAGATGGCCGGACGCATACGATGGTTGCAGCGCTTGAGTTGCCACATCTTCTTCGTTTTCAACCAAGCCACCCAATGCTGAGTGAAAGTCCATTCCATTCTTTTCTACTCATGACGATCGCGAGCTTTGGCTAAAGAGTTTATCCCGGCCACTTTCACCAGATCATCGGTACATCTGACCGATAAAGCACATTCGTACGATCACTTTTATATTAATGATAACTTAACCCTTAATAACCTAGAGTTTCAATTTTGATACCAATCTTTTAAGCCGAATGTTCACATTATTAGTTTTTATGCCTGAAGTATCAAAATTGATACGTGGTTTTTTTTTAAATAATTATGTAAAATAAATATTGTGATTTTTTTCGCTATTTTTCCCTTCATCTAGACACTCAAGCAAACACAGTAATATTAAAACTGGCAAATCTGGCTACTAAGGGTTAAGCCCATTATCTTGATTAAACTTTTGTGGACCTTAACTTCGAAAGTCTTTTATAATACAAATGATCCCGAAATAAACCCGTTGAAGTAGTTATCACAAGTACAAAACGCGAATGTGTGGCTGCAGTGGGCTAGCGAATAATGGACCGGTTTCCATGCGCGGCAACATGAATGGTCGTAGATTCGAATCCCGGCACGTACCTCTCGGTTTTCCTGATACGTACGAATTTAGCCACGACATACTCACCGGTGAAGCAGAAAATCGTGAGGAAACCCGCACGGCATCTAATAGAAATGTCATATAAAAGAACCCGGAGAACGGTGATCAGATGCGCTGCTGGTCGCGTTGAGCATGATATACAAGCGCAAATGGATACGGCCACTAATTTATCTCTGCTCACCCCGTAATACCGTAACGTTATATATATGTATGTAAAGACAGAATCTTCAATACATTTAATTTTAGACTCTAATTATACTCTGTACTATCTCTAGACACTATGGTCGGCATCGGCGCTGTTCATTGGTCTAGAATTGACAGCTGTCACTAGTGTCATTCCGAACGAACCGAAGCAACCTGAACAATCAACGATATCGCACAGAATAATTAAATTTAAATATAATCATCATAAAGACGGAATAATAGCTCTAATGGTTGTTTCTTTGGTTCCAGGTGAGATTGTGATAAGCTGTGTGTTGTGTTGTATGTGTAAATTTACAATTGTATTAAATAAACTTACTTTGGTTTCAGAGAAACTCAGTTGCTATTATTTCTAAAAACTTATATAATAATTATATATATAATTAAAATGTGTAAAAGGGACATTACCTGGGCACACGCGAGATGCACCGGGGTGGAGAGATCGTGCTGCTGTTTGGATATCTTTGCCCCAGATTTGATGCACAACTCGACAGCCCTTTTATCGCCTCCATGGACGGCGGAATGCAAGGGCACGTTCCCTTCGCTGTCGTAAAGGGATATCATCAGCTCGCGGGCGAGGCCTCTGCTCTCGCCATGCTGGAGGAACACCTCCATCGTCCTTGAGGATGCATTCTTAGCCGCTTCGTGTATCGGATAGTACCCGTTGTTGCACGGTCGCTTCCATTCGGCGTCCAAGTCGATTATCTGTTTAGAATAGAACGAATAGACGTTTAGAATAGAATGTCTCAAAGAAGATTATAATTTAAAACACCCCTTTGTTTCGCGCTATAGGCAGATAACTAAATAGTCTTTATTTTGGTATGAATGACCCAAAATTTTTAAATATTTTACTTAACATGTTACACTTTTGTGATGTCAATACTGTCTTGTGTATTTGGCTCCTTTAGATGAATGGTGTGAAAAATATGTTTATCTGAATGTTACTTAATTTTCTTATTTGTTTATACATTTATTGTTTTGTGTCTTTAGTTTGCTTTTTTTGTTTTTTTTTTTTTTTTGATAAAGCTTTTCTGGTTTATGTATATTTTCTGTGTATTTTTGCTTATATATTACTGTATGTTTCACTGATCATGTAAAAATAGCAATATATAATTTGAAGTAAATAGGTGTGTTTATCCTTCGATACTTTAGAGGTAATAGGTCACATTTCTGCTATAAGCCTAGTGTAATTAATGAACGATCGTTTACCAGAATTTTAGCACATGCGTCATGATCATGGATCGCCGCCAGATGCAGGGCCGTCCTGCCGTGCAAGCCACCAAGATTCACATTGATTCTCTCTTTGTACTTTACAAACACTTGCAACACTTGCACCTAGAAGGAAAATAATATTAAAACTTGCTTTAACATGTTTAAGCTCTTGTAAAACTAAGATATATCTACAACTAGCTGTCCCGGCAGACCTTGTTCTGTCCTATTTCTCTAAAACAAAGTCACATTGTTTTTTTAATGTTAATAGCTTCCCCGTCGCATTTTTTTGAAAATTGTTTGAAGGAACCTGGCCTTAATGCTATATGTATAAAAATGGACAAATATTGACATTAATATTTATACATCACTCAATAGTTGTTTTGCCTTCCCGGAACCCGTCCACTGACATTTAAACTTTATGGTATGGTGTTAAAGTTCAAAATTACTTATAACGAATTTTTTGTATGAGAATACAGAAAAATGTTATTTTTAGACAGTTGCAGGGAATTTTTAAAATTTTTCTCTCCGTAATAACCTTCCTCAGACTTCATCAAACACAAAAAAAAAAAAATCAGCCAAATCGGTTCAGCCGTTCTCGAGTTTCGCGTTTATCAAGACATTTTGCGATTCCAACACAGTGGAGTTTTAAAAACCCTGTATGCATACACCCAGCCTTTTTTGCCAGAGAAAAGTACATCATAGCACTTTTAGGTTGCCATGAGGATGTCGGCCAGGCTTGTGTTAGATACCTACTGACTAAAAACCCCTGGTAGTTCCTATCGTGCCGCGGAAAACTACCCATGGGAGCGAGTTATACGCAATCTGCCACGGCACTAGTACATGGACGGTCTTCTGAGGACTCCTTAAATTATGAAGGGTAGGTGGAGTTAACCACCTCCAGAAAACCATCACAATACCCTGTGTGTGGGAACATTCGTGCATACACTCACCTTATTTAACTCTGTGGCTAAATGTATAGGAGCTTGCAACTTATTGTTGAGTGCATTTGCACCGGCGTTTCTGCAACAAAACACGATTGTTAATATCAAAGACATATAAATATAACAAGTTATATCAGTTCAAAGAGTTTATTCTCATTAAGATACAAATCACTTACACGAGAACATTTTGTTTAAAAACTATCAAAAACAGTAAAATACTAAGAGCTCACTGAGCTGGCAAATACAGAACCATATTTGTTAGTATTTATCTTTAATATATTGTAGTAATTTATAGTTGATATAAGTTATAGTATGATGATTTTCTCTTGTATATACATACATACAAGAAAATCATTTATATTCACTTATTCAAGGACATTAGACCATTAATGCTAAATAGGTTCCTTTTTTCTTTTTATCCTACTGCTCTATACCTCAAAAGTGTCTAACCCACTCAGGGTGTAATTTACAGTATGTATTCAGAGCCCTGTCCAACATGCGAAAGCGTTATTCGCTATTGATATTTTTGTATTCTGATTCAGCATAATAACCACACAATACCTATTGGTGCAGTCTAAAAAGTGACAGCCACTATCAATGGTAAACAAAAATAATCGATAGTTACAACGATCATGTAAACCCACACAAATATCGTCATATTAAATGATTAATTATTGAATTATTTTCATGAAAAAATAATAAAATATGTCATTTTTACTCAGAACAATGAAATAATCTATCACTACTATTCAGTTACATAGAAGCAAGTAATTGCACAGTTATTTTTTTTTTAACTTTTTCGGCAAATATGCCGAGATCCCAACTGATGGTAAATAAAGAACTGCAACACAAATTGCGTTGTTATTGTGTTTTCCAACAAAGAAGGACTGTGTTCATTGCCCTCTTGATGAAACCCCAAATCATTACTCTGGGAATAGCTGCACCCTGGCAGCCTAATCCACAACTCAAAAGTGTGCGACAAAAATGTTCTAGTGAATTGCCTCGACAATGTATAGAGTTGTGCTTCATTTATACGATTAATCCAATGAGTTATTATACTTTGGTCAGCCATTATCGGCACTGTGCAAATACAGACAATTTTAACCATCAATCCATTAACAATGATGAACTATGAAAATAAGAAAGATTTCTAATTTTTGGCTTGGCTTATTAAAATGTCTCATCAAATGGTCTCATGTAAATGCCACCTTATTTACATTTGGCCTTTCGATAAGACATTACACTAAAGCTAAGATTTATAGACACTAGTTTGAGTTTTACTTAACTGCGGCCCCAGTGTTAATAATATCTAATGGGCTAAGAGTTCAAGTGATATCTCTGTCATACTAACTGATCTAAGAGAAACTCCACTGTGGGGAGAGCGCCCGCAACGACGGCAGCATGCAGCGGCGTGTCGCCGGCGTTGTCCCGGGACTGTAGGTCTGGAATTAATAAATTAACTCATTTATCTCCTACACTGGAAAATTTAGACTTTAAAGGAGATTGTCATAGTACACATTAAATTATACACATCATTCTAAATATACAGGGTTATTGGAAACTATCCCTATAAATTGAAGCATGCAACAAAGGACCTAAAATGCAAGAGTCTAAGGTCCAATGTCTGGGTGAAATTCAATATCTTTCGAAATATTTTAATTTTAATTTTTTTTGTTAGTATGCTGGATTTCGATACAGATATTTAAATTGTACAAAAACTTCAAATTATATGATTATGCATAAGTGATAGCAGACACATTAACCATTTTGCTAAGGCAGGCCTTCTTGCTAAGTGCCTCCCAGAAAATGGAGCTCGGTGCTGAAAGAGCGCACATCAAAGCTTTCAACATTTAGGGTCAAAGTTTTGGCTCCAAACGATTTTCAATAGTTTTCAGCAGAAAAATAATAGGGGTGAATAAAATAATAAAATATAGTCACCTATTTATGTTTTTCTTTTAATTTGTTGGGTGCTTATGGATTATCATAGCATAATTTGCTTTATAAATATACAAAAATACCAGGAAAAATTAATTTACTCATCAAGTGGGGTTAGATCTGAACTCACAGGGACCATTCAATTTCACCTCTATGAAAATATCGTATGCAGCAGAATACTTCTCTAACTATTCTAACATCTGATATGTGGCAAGGTGTTCATGCTGTGGGGATTATGTGTGGTTGTTGTAACCAGACATTTCGTCCAGTTGTGATGGCAAAAAGTTGCACAAAATGTCAACATAATGCTCTGAATTATCAGTTGCATTTTGAAATCATTAATTACAATATTCCTGCACACTATCTTTAAAAAGTTAGTGAGTTACATTTTCAATTTTTTTTTTATGCAACTTTATATTAAATTAATACTGGGATAGTTTTTACCAGAATTTCAGTAATCTGATCAAAACAAATGATGAAATGAAATATAACTTTATTCAAATAGGCCTACTTCCAAGCACTTTACAAATCATCAAAAAAAAAAAAAAACAAAGTGAATCTACCACCGGTTCGGAAAGCAGAATCTACTGAGTAGAGCCGGGGAGAAACTCGGGTAGTTGCTCCTTTTAATGAGGTAAAAGATGTAAGATAGATGTAAGAGTACAGTAATAATTGGTGTATGAACTGATCAATGGAGACTGAATTGGTACAAATGCATCTATTACTTGATGCCTTATTTCATTTTGTCCCATTCACAATTACTGAGAAATAGTAATTTGAAAATTGTACTATAGATCACCCTGTGTAATAATTATTTTCTTTTGAAAGGAGGAAAGGTTGGAGCATGTTTGTACTTACCGGCACCATAAGTGGCGATGAGGCGCAGTACCCTTATATTGTTCCCTGAAGCTGAAAGGTGTGCTGGAGTGCGTCCTCGTGTGTCGCAAAGGCTAAGACGAGTTGGCTCATGAAGATATACTCGTAGAAAATCTTCAACAGTGCCACTCTCTGCTACCTGCCAATGAATAAACACATCTGATATAATTACATTTTTTTTCATTTATAACCACATTTCATGTATATTTAATATTGTTCTAGTTTTTTCAGCATACTTTTCACTGGATGGATAATTTTGCAATATTATTGCCATTTTTTTATCGGATGTTGTTCAGGCAGTTCTATTATTACAGAAATTCGATTTGGTGGGTTTGTTACATTAACTATACAAATACTGAGTAATATAGATCCCCAGGACCAGCTGGCTGTTAAAGGGGGAGGCCCTAGGGGTTTTTAGTGTGAGTCTAGCACAATAGGCCCTGCCCTGAAAGCCCTATGCAGGAATTAACTCTAGGTTATTAAAAAGCTCTATTACTGAAATTCTATCTTTCACTATCTATCTCACTTTCTTTTATTTATTTATTATCAGGCCAGTTTAACCAACTGGTAGGTGCCTGTATTCTGCTATTTCCCTTTTTTTTGTTATTTCTATTTGTGATTGAGATAGTAATTGTCCAGGTAATTATTAAATTGGCTTAAATACAGAGCAGATATTGTCTTACGTCTTTTGTTTTTTTATTAAAAACTATGATTGAAATATGTTATTCGTAAGGAATACAGACACGTAGTATCCTGTAGGGGCTCTCTGCCAGCAAGCAGAGATCACCTGCCGCCGAGTCGTCCAACCTTCGCTCGGAGAGCATCGTCTGTAGCTCTCCTCCCGGGTCAGGACTATATTGCCGAGGCTGTCGGCCACGCCTAGCCAGAGCCCACACCCATCGCTGCATACAAAGCATTGGATTGTCTTCACTATTCTTGGGTTAAAACAGTTTTGAAAAATGTAAACAAACCTTTATATATCATACAAAATCCGTATTCTTACAGAATACTTGAGTTTTATCATATAATAATACGATTTTGAATTCTCATTTGTCCTATTTGAAAGCATATTTTGAAAACAATTATTATACATATTAACACTTAACTAAAATGCATTTAATACATACAAAAAACGCAAAAACATTTTTAATAACAATAAAGCACAAAGAAAATTTTTTTTTTTTGTTGTGTTCTCCCTTTTACGGAGAAAGCAAAGGCATCTACGCCATATAGCCATGTCTGAGGTAATTTCTTTCAGTCTTATTAAATTTCTGATAAGTCATCCCGCCACGCTCTAATATCTCTATCGTAGTTCCAATTCAATCTATTCTATCTTCATGTTCTGTTTGTTACACCATTTCTATACACACACAATATAAATGGCGAAGAAAACTATATAGATTGGCAGGAAAACTCAGCAACCCAAGGGATGCATCATTCCGCTAGCGTCTTGCTAAAAAACCGTTGATTCCCCATCGTACACGATCGACAGAGCATGGCACTACTGCCCAAGCCCACAACATAAGCTCAGGCAACAATTGAACACCCAGCCGACAGCCACAACAAGGAGACAACAATTATTAACGAAAGTACAGGCAACCAATCCGTCTTGAAGCTTTACCGCCAATCTATCGCTGTCATTTAACTTTTTTTCATTCCAGCAATAATTAAAAAATTGGGGACATACATCCTTATCTAATTTCAATTTTTATTAGAAAACTTTTCTTTCTTTACTATAGAAATGCCACAATACTTGATTTGAAATTAATTAATTAATTTTAAGTAAAGAATAAAATGAAAATTTTTAATATGATTAATATAGGGTTTTCTGGTCTCAAAATAATCAAGCATTCTTCTTCTGAGGACTGAGGTCAAACTTTTGTCATTATATTCAAAATATTTAGTATTAATCTATCTTTTATATAAACAAAATTAAATTATTAATAAAGAGTAAATAGTCGAATGACTAGCTCTGTGCTGGTGATATACATACATACCCACGAGTAGTTAAATCAGAATTAAAACTTGCCGCTAGCCTCCTCGGACTAGATGGAGTTTTCTCTCTTTCTTGAGTAGCTGGTGTTTCGTCAGCTCGTGTCGCAGTTTCCGCTATTGAAGAGGACTGGCCAAGTGCGGGGGCTCGCGAGCCGAGAAACCACATGCCGGTGTTGCCCACCTAACCTGTGAAACTACAGCGCAGTTAACGTACCCTGCTGTTTTTTCTCAATCAAATAAGTCAAATTAGTTTCATTATTTCAGGCAGCGATGTATGTAATAACCACGGTGAGATGAAGAACTAATCTGACAAGAGCTAACACAGGCTATATTTAAGATTTTTTTTAATGATAATAAAGCTCCCGTAATTATGTTCACTGTATCCGATAACATTAGCTTTAGATAATAAAGTTTTATTAGGCACTTTGTATTGCTCACAAAATATCTTTAAAACTTTAATGAAATCTTTTTTGTGTAACAATATCTATATATTTTACTCTTGTAAAATTGAATACAGTATTGCTGACATTGTATTACCTGAATATAGTTAGTTGCATAGTAACATAATAGTTATGTAGGTTTAAATGGTCTCTAACTTTAAATAGTTTGACATACCTTTCCCAGGAGTTTGTTCCTCCTAAGTCCGCACCTTAGAGAAGTTTCAAAAATAATTACAGTACCTTCCACACCAGCCGACGCTTAAAGATATAAACATACACTATAGCATATTTATATATTAAAAAAAAAGAAGCCCTTGTAATGTGTTGCGATGAAAATGTTGCGAGAATACCACTCACGTTTGATACAGACTTTTAAATACTCAATTCACCTTTCGCTGCTTAATTAAAGGCGATCGTTCGAAACGATTACACTGTTCGTGTTCACCTTCGCACAAGAGTCAAGTCAATTTGTTAAGTAATTGGTATGCCTATCGAATAATCTATTACTTTCGTACTAATGGCGACAAATGAATTGCCAGTTAGAATATTCTACATGATGAAGTACCTTCGAGTTCAGCACATACAATATTATGCGACAAATCGTCCAACACGGGGCATATATATATTTTTTTATTATAAAGCAAAATTACAGAATATATTGATTTCTCCGTATTTATCAGAAACTGAATATGTTTTAAAGACATGAAAATTTCATTTGTAATTTCCTCAAAAATATAAGCTCAATGGAACGCTTTTGTCTATGTCATTGTTTCCTATTTGACCATACATTCCCTTTAAAAGTCACCTGTACCGACAGGTACTTCTAATCTCCATTAATTAAGTAAATATAAACGTACATTGATAGCCTTATCCATTATGTCTGATAAAATTATACGGGTGAACATTACACATTACAAATTTTGATAACAAAAAGCCTAGTTTGTATGTATGTATCATAGTATTGCACATAAAATATCTATTTTACGCAAGATTTATTTTATTTTTACATTATCAGAGAAAGATACAACAATATATAAACAATAAAAAATATACATAAGCCCGAAGTTTCCACAAAATCTCAAGCTATGGCACATAAAACAATAAGACAAAGCCAATTGAATGTCTATTTTTAAAGATCTAGACAATGTTGGCTAGAACATGAGTCTAGAATACTCTTAGATATCTTGTTTAGTCTCTATCGTTGCAAATTTCTTTCGCTTCCTTAACATTCATTAATCCATTCCTGTACACCGATTCCTCATTCTGTTTACCTAACACTCAGAATTCTCTTTATTTGGCTAAGTCACAGATGGCCTCGACATTGTTTACGCTCACAATGTATTTCTTTATCCTTTCATAAATAATCTTTTCTACGTATTTGTACCAGCAAAGCTTGCTTCTGGTTCGTACCATCCAATAAACTGATTTTCAAACCTGTCGTTCTGTATATTCTTTCATTTTTAATATAATGCGTGAGCTTTACTGTGCATTTAGATGGAAGAAACCGCATTTCCGTTACTCTTGTTCTTCTTCTAACATACCCGGATTTTTCTGCAGTACATCAAAGTTGAGCACCGATTGAACTCTATACCTTGCAAGTGAGGATGTGTTTACTTTTTAGACTCTCTACATAGATTTCACAAATGCTATTTCTGTAACCATAATATCATGATATACGATTTTATTTACCTATTCTTTTTTCTATTATGACCCAGCATATACCGCACCACGCCGGATAGTAAGGATGTTGCTGTTTCAAAAAACGACTACAACTAAATTATTGCAATTAAAATATTCTATAGTCACAGTTATTATGCAGGCTTACATAAATATCTCTTAACGCTTTATTTAAAGGACCCAATATCTTGGGACGGTAGGAACACGCTCGCCGGAAGACCGTTCCACAGCTCAACAACACGGCAAGGGCAGGAATCAGATAACTTCTTAACCCTAGCCAGGATATGAGTTACTGTATAGCCGTGACTCCGCAAACCCGCACACGTGATTCTTTTATGAAAGGGAGAATGTGAATGAAGATTCAATGCTTTCAATAAAAACTTTTATTTCTGTAATCTTGTCATAAGTAATTCCTTTAAAGACATGTTTAAGATTAACTTATAACAAAACCGCAAGGATATTTTATAGTATATTCAATAAATTTTATTTGTAACGAGTGATTCGAAACAATCATCATTCTATTCGTAATTCAATTAATCGCTCCGTAGGTATAATTTGCATTTGTAGCCACTGAGACTGGACAGTTGATTGCAATCATCTTGAGAAGACTTACATGTAACAACTCTGAATAGCTGCAGACTTAAGGATTCTTGAGCTTACATAAGTATTCATTTGCAATTTTATCTACTAGTACTTAAAAAAAAACTCAAAATTTAAAGAATTGAAATACATATTCTCGAATCCTTAATTTGCCTATGGAACGCCTCTTTATATTCTTACAAACCTCTTTCGTTTCCTTAACATTCATTAATCTTTTAATCCACTCTCGACAATTTCGCGTACTTATGAAATTTACTATCGTCTTCTATCTGAACTCTTTTTATTTGATCTGTGTAGATAAATATTTGTCGGCCTCGTCTCTTAGTTTAAATCACATTCATTATTATATATAACAAAATAACGTTTGCGGGGTCAGCTAATATAAATATAATAATTAGGTTTTTTATTTGACTAATTTTATTGCAATTTTAAAATTTCGTTGACTTGCGACTACTTGAATATAAGTAAACAATTGAAATTTATAGTATATTCACGAGAAAAAAAGAAAAGTTTCTCTTTATCTTCTTTATCTGGTTTTATACTTTACTATCTGTGATAACCCCTTTTTCGACAGAATAATATACTGTTGGCCGGGAAAGACCTTCACATCTTCACTGGACGAAGAGAGCGAACAGTCAAGGTTCTCAGACAGCGAATTTATGGGTAGAGTAGCAACGCAAGAGGACCCCTTTGGTAACGAACTTCGAATTGGGCGGCCAGTTAAGGAATGAAACTATTTTGAGCAGTAACGATGAAAGAAATTCAAGACTGCGTCGGAGTGTTGAACTTCGTCTCGGAACGTAAACGAACCGGTGAGCCAAAATTGATCAAACTATATATACATCGTCGACGACGCTGATATGATAGAATGAACTGTGATATCCTTGGGTCACCCAGGTAGAAGTACTTTATTAATAAAAAAAAAACAGAATACACGATTTTTTTAAAATTTCTAACCAATAGCTAAATATACTTCTTTATTGTTATCATTGGAAAATTCTAGCATTTTTAAACCAACTTTCAACCCCCATTTCGACCCCTTGGTAGGTAGATTTACTAAAAACATCGAAACGCCTATTTTTTAATTCTAACTGAAAAACTATATATTAATTTTTATATTAAGCATTCAAAATTAACGGATTTTCAAACAAACAGTCAACTCCTATTTTACTCCTTTGGGGTGGAATACAACAAAAAAAAAAAACAATTTTAGTGGGTGTCTATGCTAAAAAAATTAATGTCAACATGTTTATAACTTTTGTAGTTTCGGCTCTGCGATATTATGGCAGTCAGCACATGTGATTTTATAAATGTATGGGTCTAGATTGATTAAGTTTTCTGACCTTAATATTATTTCATATTTCCCGATGATCCCTAGAAATATACGCGTGGGATAGATCACCAGCAGCCGCACACGATCTACAAGAAATGAATTGCTTGGTGAAAATGATTGAAAAAAAACTAGTACTACTAATTTGTAAGATTTGAGATGTATAGACGCAACTTTGAGTTTGCTTACCCTTACTTAAACATTACAAATTATATTATTTACTCAATAAATAAATAAATAAAATAAATTAATATCAAAGATTATGGTGAGCCATCAATTCTATCAACTTGAACTTGACTCTCTGAATTAGGCTATACTCAAGTTCTTACTATATGTTTTTTGTTAAAAACGAACCTATTTTCTGAGCAAAGTTTAAGCAAAAACAATCCTTTTCACCTCATTCATCTAGCGCTATTCAACAATCATTCGTGGAAATAATATTGCTTTAAGAAGCCATGGTACGGTCGCAGTTAGAAAATTCCTTTAATAAATATATTTAATGATAATTGACTGAGCAATGCGTGGTTTCTGAGTCGAATTGAGAGCCTCGGCAGTTTGTCAGTCTGTATGTCCATATGTGAGAGGCCTTTAACTTTTAAATCAAATAAGGTTACGATTTGATATACCAATATATCATATACTATGTAAGCCTTTGACTCAAAGCAGATTAATATATTTTTAAATGTAATAAGAAAGCAAATTTAAAGAGGGCCCCAATACACACTAATACAAATGAGGGTTTTTTTGTAGGCTATCGTTGTAAAGAACTCTAGAAGTTAAGTTAAAAATCGTTTTTGTAAATGTTCTACGTTAGTAATTCCTTATTTGGTAAGCCGACAATTTATTAAAAAGTGTCTTGAGTAATTTTAACTATAGCGCAGAGATTCACAGAAACCAAGAAGTCAACAAAAAACTCTTCGGTCTACGTTGACGTGAAAAAATAGGATTGCATAAGTTTAATGCGGGATACATGAAAATTGATTTAGTTCATTATACATTTAGAATTACTGAATTATTTAGGTAAGATTATTTTCAGGTTTCTAAATTATTTTTTTTTCGGAATTTCATTTTTTTTTCATGAATTTTGAGATTATGGTAAAAATGTAACAGCAGGGAATCCACGGTAACCAGTAAAATTCTGAAAGTGTTTACGGTAAAAAGCTCAATTTTCCTTTTGAGTTCTGCCACCCTTAAAACGTTATTTTTTTAATATAATTTGTATTCCTATGGTACTTTAAACTAGATTTTACGTAACACTGTAGGGAAGGTATAACAAATTTTGAACATTTCGTTAATTAAGTTAAACCCTCTTTCTTAAAAAAAATTAAGTAACGATTTTACGTTGAAGATGAGACATAAAACATATTAAGATCACCTAAGAGACAGTTCTTTTTAAAAATAATTCGTTAGTAAATTTTGCTTTCGCTATATGTAAGTAGCAATTGTTAAAGATTTGCATTTCTATCTCCAGCGATAACCCTCTGTACATTGATTTAAATCTTGTACAAATATAATTATAGTGTTATGTATATTATTTTAATTATATAAATTTAAAATATTACTGAAATTGTATATAGAAACAACAACTTTCCACCAAGAGCCGTAATTGAAATATGTATATCACAATATACTACTTACCTAGAAAATAAGTTCACTTATATCGTTTTTTTTTTCTTGTATACTCTTACGAGTTATCAATTTTTTTTTTTGATAAATAACAAACTATAGCAAATATATGAATTCAAAAAGTTCTTCAATAAAATAAAAGAAAGGCATGATAAAAACATTGGAGATTAAAGTTGATTCTTTTAAAGCTTTTTAATTAAAGCTTTACCTCTCACTTTAACATTCCTTATTTTATTTATTATTGATGATATGTTTGTTTTATCTCAGTAATAAAATAACGCGTATAAAAATTAAAATACTCACCACCGTCAGTTTGTAAAAGAAGGGGTTGTGACGCGAGTAGTGAGTGAACGACTAGCCAACTACCGTTCTACGCAAAGAGAAATAACGCATCAACGTTCCAATGTGATATTACCTTTCCAGTTACATTTCTAAGTTACTAATTTTTATCCATGGTGTACTTTATGTTGATAATCCTAATATTTCGTAAGAACAGCGAGTTTACTTGATCTAACTTATCATTTTACTTGGATGATGATGACTGCTACCTACTATGCAGAGGTTAACAATTTATTGATAATTAATAATATATTTTGTTAAAAGCTTCCATATGTGACTAATGTTGTTCATTTCGAATTAGATTTACAACCATAGAAAAAAAAAGTTTTATAAAAAGGCTGTATGGTTTTTGGTCATTACCTTTTCCTCAGGAACAAATAAATAAAAAAGTATGTAAGCAAATGTTGTCAACTTACACAAATATCCGTAACATACGGATATTTTAAAATAAATAACAGCATTTATAATAAAACTGATCTCACAATAAACCATTAAAACGAATAAAAATTCATATTTGATTTAAAAAATAGTGTAAATTATTCATAAAAATGAAAAACTTGGGGGAATACAAGAGTGATTGTGAGTTTAGTCTCCCTACGCGATGAGGTTTTGATTATCATTTTCGAGAAACTTTGAATCATTGTCATTGGCAATACTAATTTAAACAGAAATCAATAAATCTTGCATCTCAAGCTCCCTCTTTGAATAATTCAAAGGCTTTCAAATTTATAGCGCAGTTTGGAGCTCCGTTTTCATCAGTTAACATCTTCGTAATTAACTGGAAGAATGGACGCCTCTGAAGTGATATATATATCTGTTTGTCGCATTTGCTCAGCCCAATCTATCTGCGATTCCAAGGATTTGGATCCAACACCGAACGGGGGCCAGAGCTCCAGCAAGCAGTCGGAGATCACTGTCGACAATGTCGTCCTCAAATCTGACGACAAAATACCAACCATTTGCAAGACCTGTGACTCGTTGCTGAGACGGGCTGCTGAGTTCCGGGAGCACTGCGAATTTACCGACTTCAAGCTGAAAAGGATTTTGAAAACCGTTCGTCCTGCTAATACGGACAACTAAATCCTCTCCAGACATAATGTCTGATGATTCTTTATAATATGTTGTTTCCGCCATTTCGATAGTATAGCCATTAATATGATTTAATCACCATTGTTATTAGATACCTTTATTATTTAAATATAATTTGTATTAGTATTAAGTTATTTTGAATATAATTTGATAATGGGCGTCTGTTTTATTTCTACTCTATACTTTACCTGAAAAATGAGAAATTAGGTGTTCCGGGAACTAAAAAATCAATCACAGTATAGGGAAATTATTATAAAAAATGATTTAATATTGGTATCCCAACCTTTATATTATCATTGTTTAAGCTCAAAGAGGCCTATTGCAAGTAATTTTGAATTGTCAAGAAAATTAACATATCAGTTGTTCCGATAGCAAAATTTACAGGTAATTAATGATAAGCACCATGGGTAGTCATTTTTCCAAAATTATTTTTTCTTAGATTCTATTAAATATCTATTATTATTCATCTGGTACAAAACGAACATTCTACACAAAAAACTAAAAATATCCTAATTAACCAAATAATTAGAGGAAATAGAATTTTTTCTTTATCAAAGTGATTAAAAATTTCAAAACCTAGAAGGTATTTTGGCGATATTTCAGAATATGAAAATTATACAGTTTTCTTATATTTGAAAATACACTAAATGATTTGAAATAAATTAAATAAAATGTCTTTTTCACAGCACTACCTAGGAGACATCTAGTACAAGAGAATCTATTCTTTAAGCGAGTACTTTATTTAGTCCTGATGTCCAACTTGTGAGTTTGCAATAAACTGTAAGCCTATCAATCATTCAATGAAAATACTAAGATCAATCCATGCAGGCTTATATCTTTGTTTTTTTTTTATTTATTTACAGTGTGCCTACAGCAAGTATATATAAATCTTAAAAAAATTACAAATGTATTGTTCTTATATTGTAGTCTATAATAGGAGAATAAATTTTAAAAAAGTAGCTAATATTTAAGCAAGTATTATTAAAAAACATACACCTTGTTATTAAGTAAAAAGGAAATTATAAATAATGAAAAAAAGTGTTAGAAACAAAATGAGTTTTAATATACATTTTAGGAGTCTATGACCTAGTAATGAATTTATATTGTTTTTTTAATATGGGAAGAGAATTGTGGAAATATATGTTACTATTAGAAACATTGTTAGTAGCTTCAAATGAGTTCAGTGTGGAAACCACCCCTATTTTGATGAAAATGGAGCTCTTTTAATTATTGAAGTCTACTATGGATAAGTGTAACTGTATCTCTATTCAGATTAAATTGATACAAAATAATAATTAATTCTCAAAGTGGACTGTTGATTTATTTATTAATGGGAAAAGAAACAATTTTAATAAAAAAATTAAATCAATACTCTAAAGATGGACTTAAACAATATTCATGAAACGCTGAAATTGAAGCCAAATAGATTTGACTCTATAGCAGCACAAAAAAGGTTTTTAATAAAATGAAACTATTGAATACGTGACATATTGACATTTGAAACGAGATTGACGTGATTTAATGATCACAACTTTGTATATATCCGTGATTATAACACTTCTAAATTACAACTTGCCCCAGCATTAATTCTTGACTAAATAAAGCGGTGAAATGCATGTAAGACATTGTATAATAGCAACAAAACAATATTTCCTTAAGCTGAGATTTATAAACGCCATTTTGATTTTGGTCAAGAAATTATTTTGTCTTTGACAAAAAACCAAATGTGTAAAAGGAACTTGAATACAATCCAAATAATCACAAAGTCAAATCTATGTTGAGGAAATTGGTGACTTATCGTATATACTTTACATATGATATTCACTTTAATATATCCAAATAATCACAAAGTCAAATCTAAGTTGAGGAAATTGGTGACTTATCGTATATACTTTACATATCATATTCACTTTAATATTATCTATCATACTGATTCACTATTGGGGTAGACAGAGAGAGTAGAACCACACTGCTGGACATTGATCTCTGTTAGGTTTCATCATTGTTGATCCCGATCGTCGGCTTTTCTCATCCAACAATTGA
This sequence comes from Automeris io, assembly GCA_036320925.1. Taxonomy (NCBI): domain Eukaryota; kingdom Metazoa; phylum Arthropoda; class Insecta; order Lepidoptera; family Saturniidae; genus Automeris; species Automeris io. Next base: position 830,629 of record JAUDJH010000036.1, read on the forward strand.
CTCACTCAAGAACACGCCTAACCTAGCGGGTACCGGTTCTTTGGCAAATATGACCAGCTCACAGCTACTTCAACCTGCTTATCCTCTGTGCTATGTTGATGATTTGAGTTCTCTGGCCGATCACCTCATTTCTGATTCGATCCTTCTGAGAAACACCGAGCAAAGCACGTTTTTCGTATCTTCGCTTCTTTTATTACTAGCATATTTTGGGAGTCGAAGCTACTCGCGTCCGTAGGCTTTACCCTAGTTTCCCTACACGTGACTCCTGGGTGGTGCTAAACGAGCAGCAGCGAGGTGGTAGGGCGCCGGTGCCCGTTTGGATCGCGACCACAGTACATGAGTGTAAAGCCCGTCATAGTGACCAGTTTCGGGATCAGCTTGTGTATATCCAGCAGCTCATATACCTAGAGACCTTCAGTCGTGGTATACGAGGGCCGACATGACGATGTAGACTATCAATGGATTTTCATCCTTTGATAGTCGCTTTCGTTTTTGGACTACACTGTGCTTACCATCAGGTACTCTGTAGTCACTATGTCGAGCCAGTGTAAAAAAAACATACATCACATGTCTTCGCCATCTTTTCTGTGTATGTTTCACCACACGTGCTATACTTGGCAGTTGTTAGGTACAGAGTATTTTTAAAAACATATTTTGAGAACTGCCGAGCTGATATCGACGAATCCTGTAAGTGACTCAACTGGGTCACTTATTAAAAACTAAGCTAAGATAATATACTTTAACTGGTATACCTTGATATTATTTTTATACTAGTATGTCGACCAAAAGCTAAACTAGGCATGTGTATTTACTACACGATATATAGCTATGTTAATTAATGAGGTCGATCCAAAGACAAAGGCCACGGATTGGTCTGTAAGTTTCCAGTAGGAGTTGTTTATTGTGATGGAAAACATCTCTTTTATAGTGTTGTTACTCCTTAAGTGATTACTTTTAGTGATTTTTCAATTGGATTTGAAGAGCCGAAGACTGCTTACTGGCACTTATTAGAAGAGGCCTGGGGTATATCTAGCAGTACCCTAAAATGGGTTGATGATATCCTATCATCATGACATTACGCAAGTCTGGGCTCATCTTTACTCAATTGACTTCAGGTATTCAAAACTACCGCGAGACGTCCGGCTTCCCGGGCCTCTACATCGCCTAGAGTCGCTGCAACCTCCGTGCAGAGTTGCGCCAATCTCGACACCCATTCTCCATCTCCAGAAGTTTCGGAGCCAAGCTGTGGGACCACCGAGGTGGGCAGCAAGTCGCCAAGATCACGCGCGCATTCTGTTTCCGGATCGCATTTGGTCAGTTGGGGAGAGCGATAATATAATTTAATGACGCATTACCATCATAAAGTACATGACTGCATCATAATGACTAGCTTCGGCCTGATACGTTTCGGAAACGGATCATACAAGGTCGGAAATTCGTATGCCTGGATTCCTAGAAGTAGTATATTTTAATAGTTCAGAAAGTCGACGGAGATTGTCTTCGGACTTTTTTGCATTGGCGGTCACAAACCTTTTTGGACTGCATTATACTTACCATCAGATAAGTTACTATAAAATCAATTCAATTTTGATTATTTACCACTACACGGTACACAAATGCGGGGTGAAAATGTCCTAGTGCCATATAAAGAAGACTGCGAATCTTGTATTTGTACGGGGAACTTCGCTTGCAATCCTTTGTTAAGAACTGAAGTCTGAATCACTTCTCTCTTGAATCGTTTAGACTGGCGCACGTGACACAAGCTCCGGTCACCGACGGGACGATTGCGGGGACATACCGCGACCGGGGCGACATCGCAGCCGGCGCGGGTCTGTCGCGCAACGCGACTGCAGTACAAACGAGGTACTTAATCTAGCAGTTAACAAAATCGACACAAATACACAACAAAATCGATAATGCCGGTGACTTACCAAATCCTTTGACTTTTGTTGAGTAATATAAATTGTACTCGTAATCTTTTAGTAAAGTCCAAGCAAACTTAAAGCTGCGTCTATAAATTTATGCCGTAGACTTGCCAGGCAGCCCAACCGCGACCCTCGATATTCATTGTTTCTCGTAAAATTGTGTGCTATTCGGGAGAAGCGTGAGCGCAACAGCCGATTCCTTTCTGCTGCAGTCGGCAGTCTGAGCTTGGCGTTGATGCAGAGAACACACTACAAACGGTCCGTCAACTGTTGTTTAAATAACGCAGTTCCACTCCGACGCAGCCTTGAGTTTCTTTCGGCGTTTCTTCTCAAGGTAGTCGCTTCCGAAAAGCTGGTAGATCACCGTTAGGTTCGTTTTTCAACTAGCCGGCCGCCCAAGTCGAGGTCCGTACCCACAGGGGTGCCCTTGCGTAGCCGCCCAACCCACAAATTTCGCTGGCTGAGCGCTCTCTGCGTTCGCCCACCAAGCCCGGTTTTGTTGTGAAGGTCTTTCCCAGGCCACCAACGTAGGACACGCCGAAAAAAAAAAAACTACAAACGATAAAATTACGAATATATATTGACACAATGTACAGATATTTAATCAGTGAATAATTTTAATTTCAGTTGGATAAATCCTGGCCAAGTAAGTAATATGAAAACATAAAAATAATATCTACGTACTAGGTTTTAAAATATATTTTAACTCGATTCGACGTCACACCTTTCGGTATCACAAATAAATATTGTATCATAGTAAAATAATTAAAAAATTATTGAAAAGTAAGATATAGCACATAATAGTTGTTTTAACTAATAATAAATAAATATATAGAATTAAAAACACACTCATACTAATTTTTATTAACAACTTTATTAGCTTATCAGTTTCTTAACGATTTTTTAAATGGACTCTACTTTCTGAACCGGTGATTAATACTTTTTGCTTTTGTTCTGACGATTCAAAATGGTTGAAAGTAGGTCTTTTTGAATAGAGACACATTTAATTTTATTTTGAGTCGGTATAGCGACTACATCAAACTAATGGTAAGCATGATATAGTCTAAAATCTGGTTGTCTATCGAGAGGCAAATACATTGTGGTAATCGCCGTAACAGGATCTGCCTTCCTAGACAAAGTCGCATTCGTTTATCGATAATCGATAGTGTTCGATATAGACCACTGTAAATCCGGTTTGAAGCCATACGGCAAAAATAAGATTTGCCGTAGCTCTGCCAGAAGGAATAGATCCAAGCGAGACTCGAGTTGCGGACTTGGGCAAGCTGCAGCGGAAGGTCCGCGAGATGTGGGGCGAGGCGCGGCGGAGTGGCAGGGTTGTGCGTGACTCACGGGCCAGGCTCCTTGAAATACAGCAGGTGAATACCATAATTGATCGTAAAACACCCATTACATCTACACTCACTACTTGTCTTTAGCGTTGAAGCATTTATGTCCAAGGGTACGGATTCTGACAGTCACGACTTGGTAGAAGTCAGAGATGGGCAAAATGTAATCTGATTCACGATGAACGAATTTTGATTTTCTTGCTCTGTAATTATGATTAAATCCATTTAAAACATGATAAACGTGTATACAATCCGGGATTTTGTAGAGTTTAAAACATAAATGAGCAAAATGCAGTCATATTAATGGTAAAAAACGTAAAATGTAACCGTTAGTCATTTTCATTAATCTGATTACATTTAGCCCATCTATGGTAGAGGTAACCCAACTCCACTGCACTGCTTTGTATGTATTTATACTTGTAACAGTGTCTGATGCAGGCGATTGTGATGAATAGAAAGGTGGCAACTCAAGCTCGTAACCGTGGCGGCCCAGTCCTACACTAGTTGACCTGGTTAATTTCATACTGCCAGAAATGTCGTGTTAGCATACTCCTTTTCTTCTTCTATTTCATTCTTCTACCCTCTCCGCTTTCCCCTCATCCTTTCCCAACTTGTTTCCCACTCAAAGTCGCTATTGTATATAAATACATACAGGGAGGCACATCTCGATCTGGTAGCTCACCAGCCACAACAGCCAGAAACCGAGGAGTACCTTGAGTAGACTAGTGACCAATTAAGTCGAGTTTTGCTCGCGCATTACTGTTTCTTGAGATACGACTGCTAATCTACTCAAGGAACGTACTATGCGACATTGGAACTACTAACGCTATATAATAGCTTTTTGATCCTTATAATATTCTATTGTCATTATATAGCAACGCGAGAAATTACTCACTGCAAGTCGAGTCTATGTTTTCCTACGACCCAGTGAGTAAAATTCCTTCTATAATCACCTTTCCTATAGATATAGGTATAATAAGCCGGCCTTTTAGAGCTTCTTCATTAGGCAATGCATAAGATATACACAGCACCGCTTTCTCATCAAGAAAAACGTATCAAGACCATTTAAGCAAACTGATGTCATGCGACATTGTTTTGACTTGTATCCATGACTTTTAATTTGGCATGCTGCGTGTTAGAAATCTACGCTAACGGAATCTGACGCTGTGGAACTATGTGAGAGAGCAGGGATGCTTCTGCGAGAGATGGAGCGCTTCGGTCGCCTCGCTGACGCCGTGCAGCGTTTGCCTGGCGTGATACCAAGAATCCCGAAGGCAGAATCCGTCATACAAAATACCAATCATGGTAACACCTATTACGACTTTTGGGACATCTGTACATATATTCATTTATGTGTTTTTTATTTATTGTATTACATGTATTTAATACTAGCTGATCCGGCAAACGTTGTTTTACTATATAAGGTTTTGTAATATCTTCTAAAGTGTTCATTGAAATTAAGTGATGTCAAAGACAATTTTGTTCACAATCAAATACTCTTAATCAACAACACATTTATTTGGATAAAGATTAATATTATTACGTTGATACAACTCTTAACAAATAATGCATTAATTTCGACCAAATTTGCTTACTATAAAAACGGTTCTAGTGACTTAATCTTAAAAGATAGACATATACTGTTAGATAGACATATATATATTTTTTTAGATCATTTCAAGAGGAATAATTCTTTCTTACATATGTTTTTGGTATCTTGAAACGTTTTTGCAGCGCACGCAATGGAAGCCCTCAAGGACGATTAATTTTCCTCGTTTTTTTCACATTTTCCATTATTTCTTCGCTCCTAATAATTGCATCGTGATGTTATATAGCCTAAAGCCTTCCTCGATAAATGGTCTATTCAACTCAAAAATAATTTCTCAATTCGAACCAGTAGTTCCTGAGATTAGCGCGTTCAAACAAACAAACAAACTCTTCAGCTTTATAATATTAGTATAGATAAATAGGAATAAAAATCAAAATCCTGGTTTCAGGAGTAAATAGTAACTATATTTACCGAAATGTCGTATTGTGAGTGTGACACTAGAAATTAAATATTTTTGGTTTAGTTGGTAAATATTTTGTTTCTTCCATCACTCTAAAAATATTTGTACTATAGTTGCTAATTCTGTGTTGCCAAATAAAATCACACCGGCGTTACTGTTCGCGCCAAACTTTTATAACTCAAATAAAAATGAAAACGCTAATGACTTCACAAAACACTGAACTAAATGTCACAATGAACACTTCTTTGCACTTTGGTTTCACTTAGATTGCTTTGTCTCGCTTTCCGTAGATAATTGCTCTCCTGCATTCGAATCTGCTGCTTGTTTGTAGCGGGGCGGTAGGTCCCACCAATTGCATAGAAAATTCTCAAGCCATTTCGTATATTCTAGAGTTCACGTTTAGCTGCAGAGATACTTCTAGTAATCGTATTCTATTCTCCAATAGATGACACCACTAGAAGCTTTAGTTATGTTATTCGCTACAAGATGGCATTATAAACGATATTTCATCTATTGGACTATAAAGTTCGCTACATATTTCATCCTTATTGCGTAATACTAGGTTTGATGAGTACATTTAATTTTGTACACAATCAGAGATATTTTGGAGAAGTCTTTTAGTGGCAGAGATCGAGACTCGGAATAGTCCTGACGCCAAATTATCAAACGTCATAATATAGTGCGTTGTTTATATTTAAAAACAATGCTGTTAGTCCGGAAAGTCCTTTAAGCTTTACCGCGCAAGAGACTCGTTCCTCGCTTAGAGCGCTCAGCCAGTGAATATTATAGGTTGGTAGCAACGCCAGGACACTATGGGTACAAACGTTAGCTTGAGCGGCCAACCAGGGAAAGAAATATAATATTTCCCAACTGACTACTTTGAGAAGAAGCGCCGATAGAATCAAAGTTACGTCGCAAAGTACTGCGCCTTTGTGCCTGCTCAATTTAGTGATCATTTTGAAGGAGTTGTCCTATCAAGGGTTAATGGGAAACCATCCCTTAATTGTTGTTCTAGAGGCGGAGGTCTTTAAGCAAATGGCATGGAATCAGGCAAGTCTTCCTATTGTGGAGAGCCGCGCAGGAGGCACTGCCCAGTCACTTCTCTGTGGACACGCTCGAAGCAAGTCTGTACGTTATAAATTCTATGAATTTCTTATAATAAATAACCTGTTTCGTTTTTAAAAGTGAAACTTCTAGATAGCAATTCGAGAATCGATGAAAAGACTATAACTGAAAATCAATTTTAAAAGAGAAAAATAAAAAAATGACGCGAAGATAAAGAGAGATGGCAATATATTTCTACAATATAAATGCGGTGATAGCTGCAGGCGTGCGTGCGTTATAAATGTATGTCTCAAACGCTGCATGTAAGCAGCTGGGGTACCATATGTACACTGTTTTACTATTTAAGAGCGGCTTGCACTAGCGAATTAATCTAGTTTAAGCTTGTATAAAACGCTAATTAATTGAATTGGTTTGATTCCATCATAATGACGATTTTAGTTTAAGAGTTGTTACAACTAGATTTTGATTTAGTGCAAAACAATAAGTACAGATCAGCGTTAAATAGCATTTTATATAGCTCTAAACTAGATTTAATTTGTTAGTGCAAGCCGCCCTAAGAAGTGTAACTTCTATTAAGTCGGTAGAGCTGCTTAGAGAGGTAAATCCTTTTATTTAGCTTTTATATACTGACTCGACAAGATGACCACGCGGGACCTGATCGAAAGAACAGCTCAGTCCAAGAACGGTGTTCCAAAAGGCAAGGGTATAAAAATTTTAGGCTTTATATTACCCAAGCCATTAATTTACAGGTTATCTAGTAAGTATGTAGGGACATACCGGACATTACAGGAGTATAAAATAATACTTAAGTATTATATAGACATATTATTTATATAACTATGTAAAAATCTTGTCTAATCCGTTAAGGCGTTACTCGGTATCGATATTAGATTATCCGTTTCAGGTTATCCGTTTTAATTAAATAACAAAATGAAAAATTCGAATAAGCTAAAAATAATTAAATGGGGAAATTTTATATATCAACACTGGGAGCGTGCGTAGCTTATGAACAAAGAAAAAGGAAACAAAGGATCATGCTATTTAGGTCATGACGTCAAAAGGGTCAATCAAATTTTTTACTCCAGGGTTTTATCAATATAATCGTGTTATTAGTTTTTATATATATATTTTTTAATACTCCGAAAATAGATCTCATGTTAAATAATTCAATTTCTTCAATTATATATATTTTTTTTTAATTTTCACAAATAATTTAATTTTCTAATATATTTCGGTAATGTTATCGTATCACAAATGTGCCCTTTCATGTCGGACAAGATTTAAACAATATACTGCGTTTTAAGATGAAATAACTGAAAAAGTATTATTTCTGAAGAAAGCTTTTATATTATTATTTTTTTTTAATTAATTTATAGGCGAACCCTTGTCCTCAATCACACCTGGTGGAAGGTGAAGATGAGTCCGATGATGAACCGCGTTCGCCCAACAAATGCCTATTCACTCCTCACTTGAAGACTGCCAGGTTATAAGATCGCGGAAATATGGCCGCTGGTAGCATATTCCACTCCTTAGCCGTTCGCATGATGAATGTAGAAGCGAATCTTTTCGTGCGAATATAAGGAACGTCCACCACATACGGATGGTATCCGACACGATGTCTAGTGGTTTTGTGATGGAATGGGGCTGGTGGAATCAAAGAATGCAGTTCCTGAGAACACTCTCCACTGTGCAACCGGTAAAAGACAGGTATAACATAGAGCAAGAATTGGGGGAGGAAATAAAGGAGGAAAATTTGGAGGAATTAATCAGCAATAAAGAATACAGAGGTAAATTTTTAGAGTATAGCGTAATCTTAATTGAAAGAATAGTAAAAGAAAATAAAACAAAATAAAGTGAAACCAATTTGTATTATCTGATAGAAAATAAGCATATAGTATAAGCAAACTAATTATTGTACACTAGAATGTAAGGATGTGACGAAATAAATGGTCACAGGATTCAATTTATAATAAATTAAAAAAAAAACCGGTAAAAGACTGCGAGGCAGGCGACTCTACGTCGATGCTCGATGCTCTGCATTTTAACCTTAGTCAAAGTATCGGTAATTTCACTTACGGTTAAGAACAACAATACAGTTCATAACATTATAAAGTTTTTTCAGCGATATACATTTCACTATTGCTTTATGTACTCCGTTAATCAGCCTAAATTATTCATTTTAAAGGAGGTCGACTTAACGAGGAAACTTACTGAAAGCTACGACATGCAAGAGAGGCTGGTGGCGGATAATGCTGATCTGGAAGTTAAAAGGTCTACAAACTACTTCCTTTAGCTTCAATTTTATTTTCAAAGTCTAAAGCGTATTACCTGAAGTCGTGATTTTCTTTAATCCAGCTCGAAAGCTCTCACTCACCATGATAAGTTTGACCAATTAAAAAGAAAGCTTAATAACTAATAACAATTAAATTAAAAATCTAAAATACGACCCCCTCCCCTCACGCTTAACACGTTCGTAATAATAAAAATATTTCCAGGATAATATTTAGAGAATGTAAATATGATTTATCGCATTACAAGAATAACGCGTCACCCCTCCTGCATTAGAAACGCGAGCTCGCTTGGCATATACAGAACTAAATTACTACAATATATTAAAGATAAATACTAACAAATATGGCTCTGTGTTTGCCAAGTGAGCTCTTAATATTTCACTGTTCCAGATAGTTTATAAACAAAATGTTCACATGTAAGTGATTTGTATCTTAATGAGAATAAACTCTTTGGACTGAAGAGATATATAAAAAAAAACGATCTTTGACCTTAAAACTCGGTAACGATGTCTTATGAGACTTTTGAGTTCACTTTTAAAACGTCATAACAAAAATTTATACAAATTTTCTACCTATTTATTTTGCCCGCTTTTTTAATGATATTCAGTGCGTACTCTGGCTGACGTGCTCAACTTCCTCACCGGCTTACCTCCCCCCTCTTTCCCATTAGGCCTGTCAGCGATAATGCTATGAGAAAAATGGAAAATGGATTGACATATACATTCGAAATATCACATCATTACGTTACATCACTATATTTTGCGCTTGCTACTAGCTTTGTCGCCGATAGAATGTTACTTGGTTTTATTATCTGCTGTATATCCACCTTTATTCAACTCGATGTAATAAAAAAGGGTAACTTCACACGTAATGTCAATAAAGACAAATATTCAAACGGAGAATTCTGTCTCGATGACTCCGCCGCTGTCACACCGGACGTCAGCAAAATTCGAAAACAATGTGTTAGTAACTGAACAAAAACAAAGAAATAAATTAAGGTGAGTGCCCATTTCAGGTACATATTGTACAAGGAACTGATGACGAAGGATCAGAATCTAGAGATGTGCCGGGCTCAGGTGAAACGGCTTCAGGGGGAATTGAAGTTGATGAGCAAAGAGAACGCCGCGCTTCATGACACGCTGCAATGTCGAGGGGCCCAGGTGCCATTGTTGGGCAAAATATAATCAAATTAATGAAAAACGTTTACATTTTGCTTCATTAATATGATTAAATTTTGCCCATCTATGTTTTTAACGCTAAGAAATACTCAATTCCATACAAAGTTATGAGTCATTTAGGTATAGAAGGGTTTTATTCTGGGTTATACTCGTAGATTGACGAAATTAAACTCAATAATCTGATTCATTGCCCATTCCTGCTAGAAGCACGTCTTTACACTTACGAAATATAAGCGATGTAATATATGTAGTTTTGGGGATCTACAGACCAAATAAACTTTTTGAACTCCTTCATTGCACTTTTTCAAAAATAATTTTACGGATAAACACTTTTTTCGTCTTTAAATCAGCGAGCGGTCGCGTCGTAAAAAGAAACCGTTTATCCTCTCTCTATTTCTATCTTTCCTGTCTTTGACTCATACATATATGCACGTATTCCGTAATTTTCAGTTGGTATGATGGTTTTGTGTTTGAAGGGTGCTTTTGCTTCGATGGCAGGGTGACGCGGACAGGGGGCAGCCCGGCGCACGCACAGAGGGGCAGAGCGCCAGTCAACAGAAACTCGATTTCATCTCGGAACTCGAGCAACATCGAGGCGCAACGCGGGAACTCGTCAGTTTTCTATTTCAGCGTGAAAAAATTATTAACTTGAGGGTCTTTACAGTTTTACAATGGCTCGAAAAAGTGATTACAGTGGACCGAACGGTAAGTACAGTGTAGTCCGAAAACATAAGTGACTATCAGGACGAAAATCCATTGATAGTCTACATCGTCATGTCGGCCTACATATACCACGACTGAAGGACTCTAGGTATATGAGCTTCTGGATATACATAAGCTGATCCCGAAACGCGACAGGCCGAAACTTGTCAATAAGATAACTTTACACTCGTGTGCTGTGATCAGAACCCAGTGGCAATCGACCCCAACCCGGACTTAAGAGCATGAGAGATGAAGGCGCTCAGCCAAAGAGTTTTATGGGCTTAGAGGGAAGGATAGGTTAAATTTAGTTAGTTATGCTGGATAGCATATTTGTACTAAAACCGCAAACCTACAGGGTAATGGATACAGATATTTCGGTATATTGGCTGTGACTTGTGGAGTGATAGGTTTTCTTCGTATATCGTTAGACTAATACATTTCTGTGATACCGCCAACCAAGCTACGATCCCGGCGTCAATGGAGGGCTATTTTGAACAGTTTCTAATAAGACAGCTTCTCTATCTCGCTCCAATAGCTGTTGATTCTTTCTGATGCTGTGCAGGAGCAGCAGCTGCGAGTACTGGAACTCGAATTGGTACAATTTCGCGGACAGATGGACGAAGTGAAGACAGGAAGTGCCTGCGGTAACCCTGGCACCTGCTCCAAGCAACCGGTATTACTGCCTTTCAACCTAGAACCGGAATTGTATGATCAATTTTGATCGACATAATTAAACATTTTTTTGAAAATAGTTACTGTATATTACTATAATATATCTTCATACTGTGCCCCTTTTGGAGTGAGTAGAAATGAATATATTAATAGTCTATATCCACTTTTTTTTATTGTTTTATTCCAAGGACTGGTCCCTTGTAACTTCGTCAATGTTAAAAACAAGGAAAGTTGGCCGGTTAGATTTTTTCAAATGTGATTAACATGATGAAGTCCTAGCCGGATTCGGCCACGGCGACTGTTTCAACACCGATTAAGGAAATGGAGGACCAGTTTTCGGAAACAGTCAATTGCGCAGGAGATATTTAAGTGCATAATTGGACGCGCAGCCAGAAAAGCACTCTCTCGTCCGAGCTCCCTCAGCCTGATGGAAAGGAGAACCGGTACGATCGGGATGGAGCATGATGCAGGTTTGGTCGAGTTTTCCTTCTCCGAACACCTGGTTGAATTGCGGTGTTAAAGAGATACCTTAGTCGCCTTCTACGACACCTCGGCAAGAAGAGAGGGGTGCTATTCCATTCTGCCGGCAGCCACCACAGCAATTAACGGTGATTAACATATTGGTCGGTTTTCAACTTGTGCTGTTTATGTTGAGATTATCCGATACCTAAAACAAAACAACACAACATAAATAAATACATACATAACCAATAGGAGACCCAGAGATGTTAACAAGGTATGGAGTCAGTAATTTGGCAACCTTATGTTAAAACGGGTTAGGTCTGGAGTAAGCCATTAACAAAAGAAGAGTCCCATTTGGTGGAGAAGGGAACGAAAGTCAGTAGGACGGGGGATGTAATTAGGGAGAATATCATTAGTGAAATAGAATGGTTGGGAGAAGAAGTAAAATTGTGTTCAATTGAACCTTCATCAATCCCGCACTCGCAGAGGGAATGATCTCTGGTATATCCACTTTGTACTTTTTTTTTTGTAGCGGACTAGCTACTGATTGCCGGGAAAGGCATTTACAGTTCGACCGGGGTTAGGGGGCGAGCACAGAAGGTGCTCAGCCAGCGAGTTTTTGGGTTGGGTGGCAATGCAAGGGCACCCCTGTGGGTACGAACCTCGACTTGGACCGCCAGCCAAATAAAAATACTATCCCTACGGGTGATCTACCAGCGTTTCGGAAGTGACTACCTTGAGAAGAAACGCCGAAAGAAACTCAAGGCTGCGTCGGAGCGGAACTGCGCCTCGGTTTGAGAACGCACCGGTTAGCAGCAGTTGACTGAACTATCCTTCTTCGGCGCCGCTGGTGACGCCGGTGTCGTGGAGTGAAGCTAGTGTGTGTGTGTGTACCTCACTGTTTGATCGGTCGGTAAGCACTTTGTGCTTGTATATTATGTCTTTATAAACCACTATTGGAGCTGATCGCCGCTATCGTAGACCCGAAGGATCTCAAATATACAATGACCAGTCAACAAGGTCTGGGTATATAATACGAATTAATTAGTCACTAGTTACGCTGTATATCCAGATAGAGTTAGAAATAAGAAATGTTGCATAGAAAGGTCAATGTTGGCATTAAATGAGGGTATTTTTCAGGGCGACGGGCCTCCTGCGCCTCCTCTTTCTCGGGCGGTAAGTATCCTTCTTCAGTATGTTATAACAAACCTGTCCTACCCGTGAAGGTGTTACTTGGTATCGATATTAGATTCTGTTTAGGATACCATTTTTAGCTAAAGAAAAAAAAAAGCTAATATGTATTTTTTTTTTTTAATAGGAAATATTGACATAACAACACTAGGAGCGTGCGTAGCTCGTGAACAAAAGAAAAATGAAAGCATAGGATCATGCTAGTAAGTCGTGATATGGCCGTCTGGATGAATTTGGCTTCCCAGGCCCAGGTGGAGCAATCAGAGGGACACCCCGGGGGTTTTTAGTCAGTAGGAGTCTGACACACCGGGGTCGCTGCCCTCATAGCGTCCCTGATGGTCCTGTGCAGGATTTTCCCCCCGGGAAAAAATTAAATAAAAAAATAGTAAGTCATAACATCAAAAGGATCATGCCCCCTATTATTAGATGCCATGCGGTTTCATCACGGTATTTTCATTCAACGGTGAGTATGTAGTGCCAAGCCGGTACATAATTTAGAAAAATCCTGAGGTACGTGCCGGGTTCACATCATCGCATGTCGCGAGGCAAACTATTGATTAATTTAGGTAACATATTATAAAAGCCAGGTAACAAATGAAATTTTCTAATGCGTATGAAAATATATTTTGGGCAGGCATCCACCCCAAAACGCTAATCACAATAATGCATAGCAAATCATTTTTTTTTTGAAGCGGACTAACTACTGATTGCCGGGAAAAGCATTTCAGTTCAACCGGGCTTAGGGCATCGCAAATCAACAATTGGCTGGCTTATATAAGCGGCTACGCTTCCCCCTCTAGGCATGGCTGGCTTATTTGGTAGCGGGAGGGGTGACGTAACGGCTTGGCATGCCTATGGCTGTCAGCTGGCGACATCTAGCGGCGCGTTGTTACAATATATTTATTTGATCTCGTGCCATATACATATATTATTGTATAAGTTCCTAAAACATTTAAAGTATAAATCTGATTTACACAACCTTCCTTGTAGCTCAATTCCTGCGTTGTGTCATCGTAGAATTGAGAGGGATCAACTCTTTTTATTTAAAATTGTTAACGGTCTCGTGGACTCGTCCTATTTGCTTAGTCAAATAGGTTTCAGGTGTCCGCATTCCAATGCAAGAGACTCTTCGCTGTTTAAGGTGCCATTCTTAAGGTCAAACTATGTAAATAATACTTTTGTTTTTCGTGCCTGTGATCTATATAATAAACGTTTTTGCAATGTAGATATACTGTCCTGTGCCTTTGGGCCCTTTAAACGAATGGTGAGAAAGAAAATATTAGCCTAAGTTCAATTTTGTTCCATAATGTACTTTTTTTTATTATAAATGTACTATTTATATGTAAAATATATATGTATGTATATTTGATTGATTTTTTTATTGTTATTTATTAGCTCGATTTTTATTTTTGTACTAATTTTTGTGGAAACTTTGCTGGCTTATGTAACGTTTTTTGTGTATATTATTAACATTTTTTATATTGCTGTATGTTTCCATTTAAAATAAATAAATAAATAAAATAAATAATAATATATTGGTTACAGTGCGGTGTTTGCCCACCCTGTCCGGCGCCATGCAATCCCAATGGACCGCCGGTGAGTCCAAAATATATAGTTATACAGTAAAGAATACTTTGATCGAGTAATTTTACGAGTAAGAATATTTAGTTATTTAGTTAAGTGCCTGTGACAGATTGAATCGTGCCCAATGCAAGCACTAGATTTAATTTTTACTGTGTAGTATTTTATTAAGTATTGCAACACTGTAGGTCAGGGCTTTTTAAACTTTTGTCATTCACGACCCCATTAATGATTGCAAGTTTCTTGACGACCCCATACAAATATAAAAGAAAAATAAATTAATATTTTTTCATGATTTATTTATTAGGTAACAATATAGATATACATATGAAAATATATAGTTTTAGAATTCGTTTTGATACATACAAAAATCTAAAATTAAAAATTGCACAAAAAATTATAAAATTGTATTTATTATAGTTTCAAAAATAAAAGTGGATTCTGACCGTTTTAATTCGCTCGAATATATTCAAGTAGTTCAAACTTAATGAGGTAGATGTGCCTGTTTTTTATTGCATAACAAATCAAATCTTGGTGGAATGTTTGAAACTGCTGGAAGTAATACCTCTTCAACATTTTTTAGCGCTTAACGATATTGGGATTTAAAATGTGTTCAATCAACAAATGCGCCTGTCTAGACGCAGCCCCCATTTGAGGTCGCGATCCATAGTTTAAGAAGCCCTGCTGTAGGTAGATTTAACTTTTCGACTTTCAAGCTTGAAACGTGAGCGGTTGTGTTCTTTATTCCTTCCATCGGATAATTGCTGATTTATCATAGATGTGCTCTTCTAGACATGTTGTTCTTGTTATTTGGGTCGGTGTTGGATCTAGACGGGGTCAAGATGCTCGGATGGCAGAATGTTGCGGGAATTCGTGATTTTTCTGACGGCGTTTTTTTACACTGGCTCGACATAGTGACTACAGAGTACCTGATGGTTAGTCAGGTACAGTGTAGTCCAAAAACGAAAGCGACTATCAAAAGATGAAAATCCATTGATAGTCTACATCGTCATGTCGGCCCTCGTATACCACGACAAAGGTCTCTAGGTATATAAGCTACTGAATATACACAAGCTGATCCCGAAACACGACAAGCCGAAACTGGTCACTATGACGGGCTTTACACCCATGCACTGTGGTCGCGATCCAGACGGGCACCGACGCCCTACCACCTCGCCGCTGCTCGTTTAGCACCACCCAGGAGTCACGTGTAGGGAAACTAGGGTAAAGCCTACGGACGCGAGCAGCTTCGACTTGGGGTGGAGTGCACGTCGCTTAGGGTCGTTGGTTTTGACGTCTAACTTAAAAGAACTAACGATGGACTCAAAAGAACTTATACCCAGAGACGTAAAACTTAATTTTTTTTCCGTCTACAACATATTTCAGATCGACTTTATTTTACGTACCCTTTTCTTAACGAACGTATGTGCTAGTTAAACAATATTGTAAAAGCATCTGATGTTTTATTTCCGATCGTGTCATTGGTCCGTGGTCATGATTTAGGCCGGCATGATTTTTGCGACTATCGGTACATAATTGTCGTATTCAGGTTTTGGATTGCACTATGCTTTCCATCAATTGCAGCTGGCAGTGTAGTTTATATCGAGTAAGAGTTAAAAAAAAAACTATTTGCTTTATTTTTTCGCTTTGAATTTTTATTAGGATTTAAATTTTGTTTGCAGAAGATTAGATTAGGAATATTTTCATTTGCTCGTCAACAACTGCTACTTACGTGCTGGTGCATAGCCTCACATTTATACAAACGATTTTACAGACTCCAGCAGAAAAAGAAGTACAAAAGCTGACTTTACAACTACGCACTACGGAAGAGAACTTCAAAGCAAAAGTTACCGAGGTAAGACCTTTCGACCGTTTAATACATTTCGCCCTGAATTTTGAAATTGTTCGAGGCGGCGCGGAAAATATTGTCTGCCGCCCTCGACCCCCATCAATCCTTTGTTTGTTTCACAATTGTATGGCTTAATATAATAAAAATACTTTTAAGACAATTTTTGAGATTTTCTTGTCAACAGCTTTGTGAAGATGTAAATATTATTTATCTTATAAGAAGCGAAATATTCACGCAAAATAATATCTTATAAAATTTTAGAGTTAAATTTTTAGACGTCAATTTTTTATCGAGAGGATGAACCTTTTTTTAAGATAAATTTTACAGTGGTTACATTGTTTCATGGATGGGTATACTGCCCCTGAAATACGACGCACGGGCGTGGTCCCCGGGTTGCCCTCGTGTCTGCCCGGGTCTGAATACAAAACATCCGGGTCTGAAAACAAACAAATACTCTTGGACAAAGTACCATTCATTTATCGATTTTGTTAGAAGAAAAGTGCGAATGTATGGAACTGACATAACTCGTCGACATGATATTTTGAAAACTTATGACAATCTCATACCTTTTAGAGATACGTTTGGCGTGATCGCTAACAGAAAATTTTATTGTCTAGGGCCCCCAGAACAAATATCACTTAGAGCATGTATTACTAACACGATGAATTTATGATTTGACAAGCTGTGCCCGCGACTTTGTTCGCGTGGAAGAAGTATTTTTGCTGTGATAATTATTATTTCAAGCTGAAATTTTTGTATAAATGATATAAATGCCATCGATTATTGCTTTATCTTTATTATAGTTTTGCACTTTACCTCAATCTCACCCGGTGCAAAGTGATTATGATGCCAATTATGGAGCGCCTACCCAACAAATACCGATTCACTCGTCATTTGAAATTTTCCATATCATTAGATGTTGGAACAACAGACGCAGAAATCGAATTCCGTTCCACTAAATAAATTATAGCTGATCCGTGGAACTTCGTCCTGCCTGACAGTCAATGAATGTCGTGTTACAAATTAGCTGAGCTTAATTTATGATTTCATGAAAGTAATACAATAAATACAAAATAAATATTTTGATATATTTTCTTCAGTTTACACAAAATAAATTTCTAAAAGCACGCATACATATTTGACAATCAATATATGTGTCAATTCTTTTTCATTACTGACATTATTCTATATTTTTTAAATGTGAAATACTCCATTATCCGAATATTGTGAATATATCTTGTCGATTGAAAACCTTTATTTAAATAAGTTGTTTAATTTGAGGGAAGAGTTTACCGTATCCATGGGATGTACATTAAATGTTTGACGGATCCTATAGACATTTATTATGGGGATGTTTTTGTCATTTTTCCAATAGCTATTCGAGACGGAGACGAATACAACAAATCAAAAACCATGACAATCGGTCCGGCTGTTCTCGAGTTAATAGTGTTCAAACAAACCCAACTTTGTTTTATGTATATAGATTATAGCATGAATCAATGCTACTTTTAAGGTTGTATAACATGTAGACGCCGCCCGATACGCGTTTGTGGTAAACGCTCTAAAGGACGTTAGGGTGTTACGGGACGCATTGGGTAAGAGGATGCGCGCACGCATGGCATGCTTCCTAATTCAGTCGACTACCGAGACCCAAGCTTAGAGTACGTGCGTGTGCGTCGCAGTTTGGTGTGCCTTAAAGTGCAAATAAACAGTAAAACGCCAAAATCCGTGTCTTCCTACAACCACACCCACGACCACCGGTCATAGATGATATTTTTGACGTTGCAAAACGGTTTACAACTTTGTAGAAAAATACACGACATTTGGACGGTTTCATTGTTAATTTGGTTCATTGTTAGTACACAGTTCGGACGTCAATTTTAATAGAGTTTTCACAGGTTCCTTTTTGTTTTTATTATAAAAATAAAATTTAGTGTGTTTAAGGTTTTTTTTCATCGAGTCCTAATATCGTTGCCATGGTAGATCTTTTACAACTTTCCTGGATGAGAGAGGCCAGTACTTAAGCGTTCAACTTGCGAAATACAAAATTTTCGCACCGAGGCGCAGTTCCAATCCGACGCAACCTTGAGTTTCTTTCGGCGTTTCTTCTCAAGGTAGTCACTTCCGAAACGCTGGTAGATTACCCGTAGGGTTAGTACTTTTATTTGGCTGGCGGTCCAAGTCGAGGTCCGTACCCACAGGGGTGCCCTTGCATTGCCACCCAACCCATAAACTCGCTGGCTGAGCACCTTCTGTGCTCGCCCCCTAAGCCCGGTTGAGCTGAAAATGCCTTTGCACTTGCGTAATGCACTCAGGAGTTAGTACGCTTTAAAAAAAAAAAGAAGAGATACATATTTTGTATAAAACACTTATTTATATGGCTATTTACAATCGACGAATAATGAACAAGAATAATAAAACGAGTACAATAATAATTATAATAAATAGTAATAATATATCAGTACGCTATATCCCTATTGAGCTGAGCAGAAATGGTTCAGTGGCTGCATCCACTTTGCGCTTATATGTCGTGCCCAATGTGACCAGTAGCGCAGCTGATCGCCGTTCTTACGATATTGGTACACATAATATATTTGTCAGATGCCATACAGGCTTCATCATGATGCTTTCCTTTACTGGGGAGCATGTGGTGCAGAAATGTCCACAGCTGCGTGCCGGGATTCAACCTATGACCTCTAACTATCTACTAGGCTACCACACCACGGCCACAAGAAAATAGTACATTCTATAGAATTCTACAAACAAAGAACAACGAGAATACCTCTATCTCCGTTAATTTATTATAATAGGGGTAGAACCATAGATGGGCAAAATGTAATCAGATTAATGAAAATGATTAACGATTACATGTTACGTTTGTTACCATTAATATGACTGAATTTTGCTCATTTATGTTTTACACACTACAAAATCCCAGATTGTATACACATTTATGATTTATTAATGTTTTAAATGGATTTAATCATGATTACAGAGCAAGACAATTGAAATTACGACTTCATTTTGTAATTGTTCATCATTAATCAGATTACAGTTTGCCCATCTCTGGGCAGAACAAAATACATAATGACTATTGTCGGGTTACTAGTGTGCAATGCTGAGAACAGATCTGGTGAAGAAGAAGGAAGAACTGGAAAAAGAGAGATGCCAGCATCGCGAAACTCAGAACAAGCTGCGAGAGCTAGAGATGAAATTTGAAGGGCTGGCAACGCACACGAATATGCTGTTAGGATCTAAGGAGCAAGCTTTCGAACAGGTACCTACTGCCTGTGGATTTTGAAGGTGTTTACAGCGATTACCCGAGCTGATTCGTCACCATAGTACTGTGGGATTTACTGAATGTAGCGTGTATGTTGATTGTGGATTGTATTTATTGTAGACGAGCACCTTCTTACTTCAATTAAAACACTTCTTCATTCCCACGATATGTTTTTATCATCTACTAGCAAACCCGGCGAACTTCGTTTCACCACCAGATGGCTTCGTTTTGGTTTTTAGTTAGCGTTTGGAAGAACGTTCGCATAATAAATGTCACATGAAATTAACTGAGCAGAGTACAATGAGTAGCTGTCAAACAATGTATAACGCATCGGCGCCATCTACTTAAAATACTGGTGCGATCTGCTCCACCACCATGCAAAACCATATTGGTTTGTAGTACATGCTATGTATCAAAGATGGCGCTGTATGTGAAAAATGATTTTCCCCGTTTTCCTACTTTTCTGTTGAAATTTTTCCTGAATTTGTTTACTATAAACCTCACGGAGCCCGAGACCTTTCCAACGTATGCAAAACCGTGGAAACCGGTTCGTGCGTTCTGGAGTTATAGCGTCAGGAAGGAAAACCGGACTTATTTTTATATAATGGATTTTCATCCTTTGATAGTCGCTTTCGTTTTTGGACTACACTGTACTTACCATCAGGTACTCTGTAGTCACTATGTCGAGCCAGTGTAAAAAAATAAATAAAAAAGACCAATAGCGAGATTGTAAGGCATCTATGTTCCACTGGAATATGACCATAGTACACGAGTGCTGTAATAACCCTGTTGACTATCAACCTCATAATTACCAAAATGTTTATTCATAAACTATGGTGCGTGACTCAGACTTGCATTTAGCCAGTGGTTCTCACATCTTCTTGAACATCAATAGCCATTGTCTCTCAGGCGGTGTAACAGATTGCTAAGTTTTGCTTAAATATATACAAAATCTCCAAGTTTTCTTGAACTGCAGGAGGTAAACGTGCGCGCCTTGAAGCAGTGCTATCGCGAGGCTCGTGAAGAGATCGACGAGCTCCGAACCCTCATGAAAGAGCAAAATGACCAGCTACAAGACTACAGAGTCAAGGTAACCCATGATCATGTATAGTAGATAGCCCATATCGTATAATCAAAAAGGATTGAGTTGGTTATGAAACTGAAATGGAAACTAGTCCTCTAAATCTTTCACTTTGATAACCCTAACCCTAACCCTTTGATAATTTGGTTCACTGGAACCCACAGGACCCAACACTACATTAGTGAAACATAATCATCACTTTCATCATCTTTTTATATTGAGGCCTGCTCATCTTTCGGCTCCAGCGGGTGCGCCCTTACGAGACGCGACTTTTGACGTATCGTGCTCCTCTCTCCGATAAGTAATTTTCGGGATAATCACGAAAAACTGAAAACACCTCTATGTTAATGAACCTAATGTGGAAATTTGTATACGCAACCGGAACCTAACCCAATTTTCGTACTATTTTATTTACTTTTGCAAGCTTTTTGCTAAATGGCACCGGATTATATCCGAGACGGACTATATTTTTTGTATTTTAGCTCTAATGATATGATTCCATTGGTTGCGGTTTATAGCGATTCGGAAAAAATATACTGCTGCATCATTGTTAAATAATATAGTTTCATGCAAACATTTAGTTTTATTCGCAACTTAACAGCTTCTGTCAAACAACGGGTTGCTATGCTACAAACAACGAGTTGCTATGTTACTATATATACTAAGGAGGATTTTATTTCTTTTTTATTAAGAAGGGCAACTAATGTATCCAAAAGTTTTTAATTCTTTTGCTGTCATGAGGCTGTGGAATGATCTTCCAACAGATTTAATCCTTTCATCCTGTGATTTGAGTCTTTTATGCTTGAAGAGACTTGTGAGCAGACCTGCATGATTACGGCGACTCGGTTTTCGGACTACGCATCAAATGTAATGAAGATACTTTGACGAACCTAGTATACAAACATTTGAGTTCTTATTTGAGGCAAATACGGTAGAAAGTTATAGGTAGAATTTAATATAAAGACCCTCTAAGGTTGAAATATGAGTGTAGGATTAATTTGACAAACGTGGTCCATCGCAGAGCTCGACTTTATAATTCACTGGATGGGATGGAGCTCAAAAGTTCCATTATAAATCATAAAGGAAGTGTATATAATGCCCTATGGCTTCCGTACGGAATAGAGAACGTTCACAATACATTTCCACATAACCGGCCCGGTACACTTTAGTTCACCCCACACCTTAACAATTTCTCTCGACCCTATTATAGATGTGAGTCTTTGAAAGCCGTATAAATGAAACAAGTCAATTCTATTTATAAGTTTTTTCACCGAATGTATTCTCACATCTAGGCTTTGTGTAACAATATATACGTTGGTCTAAGGTGATGCTGGCCAGCAGGGCGTTTTGATTACAGGACCCGCTGTCCCCTTTAATTCGAAGAGGTAGTCACCTTGGGGTTTTTAGCTGGTAAAAGTCCGGCACAGCCCGGCTGCTGCTTGTGCGGCCGGGACGGTCCTATGAGGATTTTCTCCAAGTAAAAAAAGGTGATGCTGGCCAAGTTATTAAGCATGTATGTTGATCATTGTTTTGTTACATATGAGCGTTTTTGCAGTACCTACAAGCACAGCAAGCGGTGGAGGAACAACGACGTCAAATGGATATAATGGATATGGACAACACGAGGATCAGCGAACAAATCAATCTTGAAATTCAAAGGGTTAAGGTAATTGATCAGTCATAAAGCTTCGATGAAAATTGATGAATAAACGACTTACATTACTTGAATAAGGGCTTTTATACATTAATACGATGCGATGTCGCGTTGTATAATGGAATTCTACGTCGAGCAACGTAAAAATTCACAACACGACGTAATATCGTAGAAACGGTGCATTCCTTCCCCGGTGCCGCATTCATTTGCTATTAAATTTTCCAATAGCGGAGATGAAAACTTGATAAATTCATTCTAAAGAAATTTATTCTCAAAGCGAAACATTTCTTCCTAAAATTACTGTCGTCTATACTACTATTATAAAGAGGAAAGGTTTTTTTTGTTTGTTTGAAATGAGTAGGCTCCGAAACTACTCGACCGATTTCAAAATTTCATTCACCGTTGGCAAGCTACACTATTCCCGAGTGACATAGGCTATGTTTCATTTTCAAAAAAAATTAGGGATGCTTGCTAAAACTTGAATAATCTAACCCAAGGTGTAAATAAATAAACAAAAAACTTCCTTCAATCGCGTGCGCTGCGAAAACTATTAATGATAGAACAAAATGATGTATTACAATTTTTCAGGACACATCACTATCTATAAAAAATGTCGGGATAGCATGTCTCTATCTTTTATAGTTACGTCACAATAAGCGTCCTTTTATTATTTTTTTTTATTAAAATACCACCGCTAGAAACGGCTCTTTATTCGTACCTAGGTATTGATCCTTATCAAAATAAATAAATCATTATTTAAGACTACTTCAATACCTTCATCATATCACCTTTTAAATAATTCGATTCGGATATTCCATTTAAGAGATATCACGAGTTTAAATAATAGAAAAAACACCGCTCGGCTAACTATGCGTTAAAGAAGTACGGTAGTCAAGGGAGTTCTTTTATTATATTATTATGCCCGTGCGAAGCCGGGATGGGCTGCTAGTTATACATAATTGAAAGACATTGATGTATCCAGCGTCTTCTGTGTATTTATTTCATCTTTATTCTTAATACCAGTAGAAGTATCACAGTGCGTACACATACGGTAACTCGATTCCCGGCTAGGACTAAAAGTTCTCTAACTTTTACTACAGTCTAGTCGTTGAGCTGTGGAATGGTCTTCCAGCGAGCGTGTTCCAGTTGTGTAAGATATGGGATCCGTTAGGCGTAATTGTGAATAGGTATTTGTGCAGGCCGGCATGAAAGTTTAGACAGATGTTTGTTACTCAATCACGCCAAAACGGATGAATAGATTTAAATGAAATTTGACACAGAGATAAATTATAGTTTGACATAGCACATGGACTATTATCCTACAAATTTACTCGGTTCTGGTAGAAGAGAGAGGTGATTGCCGGGATTCGAACCTACGTGCATTTGCGTAACCGCGGATGGAAACCGGTCCATTATTCGCGACGTCACCACAGTTACATGGGACAGACACAGCAGATGTGACATGGTAGCAGTTAAACTCGAAAATTACCTGACCTACATCAAACTTAGCAATGCCGGGTCACCGCAGCTGGTATACAATTATTGACACATTGCTCCTGTGAATATCTAGTACGCAAGCTATTAGAACTATAAAAGAATATATATTTTAAGAAAAGTTTTTGTTATTTATTTAAAAATTAATCAAATTGATTCATGATTAAAAAACCTTCTCCTTTTAAATATACATTTTATATGACTAGGCGCTGTGTAAATCACGCTTTTGTATAGGCTATTTGCCTTTTTGTACGATGAAAATGAGATGAATCTTAGACAAAATAATTTCGATTAGTGACAACGCAAATAGAAAAGTACAAAATATATGAAACTGACATAAAGTGATAACGTGATATTTCGAAAGCTTAGTATGTCAGTCAACTCAAAATTGTATCAATGGAAATTGATACATGTTGTCTACATAATAAAAAGGAATATGAGTCGAAGACTGAGTTCAAAGCCCAGGAGTGTAAGGAGAGGTCTATATACCACCAGTGGATTAAAGTAGAGTGAGGTGGAAAATGATAACTTGATACGTATTGAGTTCCAGTATCGACTCGTTTCGCAGCTAAAGTTCCAAGAGAAGCTGCAGGAGTTGGCGCCGTTGCCGGACCTCCTGCGGGCGACGCAGGCTCGCCTGCAAGACGCTCAGCAAGCGCAGGCGCTCGCCGAGCACGCCGCCGAACAGCTCGCCAGAGAGCTCAACTGCGCCAGAGAAAAGGCATCACTACTTGTTTTTTAATTACAGCACTTCTTAACCTGTATCAGGCACAGGTGCGGTCGGGTGTCGAGTGCTGTTGTCATCTTTGGGACGGATCCCCTAAATATCAGTTGGCGGCTTTGGACTCGATTGATCGCAGAGCTCGTAGACTTATTGGCGACGACTCTTTGACAAAAATTAGAATGCATAGCATTGAGGATCGACGTAGAGTTGCCTGCCTCTCGGTCTTTTACCGGTTGCACGGTGGAGAGTGTTCTCAGGAACTTCATTCTTAGATTCCACCAGCCCCATTCCACCACAAAACCATTAGACATCGTGTCGGATACCATCCGTATGTGGTGGATGTTCCTTATATTCGCACGAAAAGATTAGCTTCTACATTTATCATGCGAACGGCTAAGGAGTGGAATATGCTTCCAGCGGCCATATTTCCGCGATCTTATGACCTGGGAGTCTTTAAGAGAAGAGTGAATAGGCATTTGCTAGGCGATCGCGTTTCATCATCGAACTCATCTTCACTTTCCACCAGGTGTGATTGAGGTCAAAACACGTTGCAATCTATGCATATAAAAAAACTTATCGTGACTTGTACAATCTCTACTCCGAAGCAGCCTGAGTTCCTTACTGCGTTTCTTCTCACTCGCTTATAAAACCCTAGTAGATCACTCGTAAGCTCTTCATAATTGGTATATAACTTTAAAAGTATTGTATGTATTTATTGTATCTATATATTATATTGAACGGCTCTAATATTAGGACTGCAGCGTCCGAGCAATCAGTTCCATTGAGCGTCAGCTGCCTATCAGCGCTGGATGGCGCGTAGCAGCGTCGCCCAGCATATGCTGAGCCGAGTGCTCTTTGTGATTGATGATAGCCTGACAGCACACAAGAAACATGTGATATCATGCATTATTTCTTTCATTGATCTAACTGAATGTGTATATTACGTGTTATTCCTTTTTCCCAATAAACGTTTATTTCTTTCTTTATAGTTTTAACTGTGACAGGCAGTGACGTGCATAGGATATTTGCACAGGGTAGGCAAAATTCTATTAATTTGAATACTATATTATTATAGTAAATATTATATTGCTCTCATAGGAAAGATAGATGGGGTGAAAACAGAATGGACATGAAAATAAATGGTTTCTTTTTTTGTTTAACTTTAAGCTATTTATTCCAGACTTATTTATCATAAGGGCATGCAATGCTTTCATGCTTCTATGGAGTGAACGCTACTGATGACAGGCGATTATTGGCCTACAGGTGCACATGCTCCTGCACAATAGTCTGAAACCGCCCGAGAAGCCCCCGGAGCGCACTGGTGAGGAGAAGCAGATGGCTTTGCTGAACCAGCGCGTTACTCAGCTCGCCGAAGCAAACGTCGCTTTAAAATCCGAGATCGAGAGGCTCAAGTTAGTACCACGCGACGCTTTAGGCCTATTGTTTTTCAAACTTTTTTATGGCGTGACCCCCTTGGTTTTATTTTTGTACTGGGTAGTAGCCCAAGAATGGAATCGAGCGCTAGGGGAAAAATATTCGTTGACAATTGCTATGTCGGCCCATAAGTAACACGACAGAAGTATTCTACATCTATGAAAGAGAACGCTCAAGGCTAAAGGGCTGCTAGAGGAACAGTACCTCTATAGCTTACTGAATATGTCATAGAATTCTCCAATTCCAGCGAGTTTGGAAAATTCATTTTTTTTTAAGAATTCCGGGATTACTTTAAGATTTTTTCTAAAAAAACCGCTATGTTTTGAGATTAATTCCGAATTACAATAAGCTATAGAGCTATCGTTCCTCTAACAGCTCTTTAGATGTGTACGTTGACTGCCGGGATACCCGGTGTACGAGCTGATCACGAAACATGACAAGTCGAAGCAAGTTAGCACGAAGGTCTTATCCTAGGGTTTACTGCCTCAACCCAACCTTCGGCTTTCCACGATCCGTATTTTAATTTAGCAAATTATAATATGCATTTGTACAACATTTTTAAAGTCTAAGTTAGTCTAGTTAGTTTTTAAAGTCAGTTTTAGAGTCTGCGCTCCTCGGGAGCTCGTTACCCACACTTTGAGAAATAATGCTTTAGACTATTATTTCGTTATCCTTTTTTAGATAATTAGCTATTTCTTGTACTACGATCTCTTGTACAGGCCCTGATCTGAGGGAGATTTAGCTAGGCAATGTGACTATTCTGCATCTGATAGAAAGTACAATGTAGTTGAAGAATGCCAGTGACCGTCAAAGGACGGGTCTCGATTGACAGTTGCCGCCGTTATGCCGGCCCGTATATACCATGAAAAAATAAAGGTTGCGCTACGGTAGCAGAGGTTCTACGGTGTATGCATGACACACAAACCACTCTCAGCATTTGTGCTGAGTCATCTTTTTATTCCTATGTAACACGTTACTTGACATGCCGCTTAGAGAAAGTAATTTGCGATAAACAACAACGCTTGTAGAAAGTACATAAAGTTGTAAAATTCACATAAGCTTTCAAAATATCACGTCATCACATTATTTATATACTCATACTAGCTGTCCCGGCAGACCTTGTTCTGCCCTATTTCTCTAAAACAAAGTCACATTGTTTTTTTTAATGTTAATAGCTTCCCCGTCAGATTTTTTAGAAATTGTTTGAAGGTTGGCCTAAATGCTATATGTATAAAAATTGACAAATATTGACATTAATATTTATACGTCACT
Organism: Automeris io; assembly: GCA_036320925.1. Taxonomy (NCBI): domain Eukaryota; kingdom Metazoa; phylum Arthropoda; class Insecta; order Lepidoptera; family Saturniidae; genus Automeris; species Automeris io. Next base: position 857,839 of record JAUDJH010000036.1, read on the forward strand.
CAATTGTTTTGCCTTCCCGGAACCCGTCCACTAACATTTAAACTTTATGGTATGGTGTTAAAGTTCAAATTGACTTTTAAATATTATTACGAATTTTTTATGTGAGAATATAGAAAAGTGTTGTTTTTAGACTTTTTCAGACAGTTTTTTTAATTTTTCTCTCCGTAATAACCTTCCTCAGACTTCATCAAACACAAAAAAAAAAATCAGCCAAATCGGCTCAGCCGTTCTCGAGTTTCGCGCTTATCAAGACATTTAGCTATTCATTTTTATATTATAGATAACCACATCTAGACCCTAAGATAGTTTCATGTTCTGGTTCGTGTTTTGGAAACAGATAAATATTTTCTCTTCTGTTTCAGGTCTAACGTGATCCGCATGGAGGAGAGCGTGCTAGCGAACGAGAAACGGCTGCAGGAAAAGATGCATGAGTGCGCCCAGCTCGGCGGGGAGCTGGATCGGGCGCGCGACGAGGCGTCCCGGGCGTTGCAGCGAGCCACGGAGCGCACCGACACCATTCGCAAGTACGTAGCACCGGGCGAACTGTTCAATACCTCAAAAGGAAACGTCATTTCTTATGGCAAGAGTGCTCTGACTTCCTTGGGCGGTCTACTTGAGGGCGCCATTCAATACCCCGTACGTGAGCGGCGTGTGATAAATGAGTAATTAGCGGCTCAAATTTTTCTGTAGGATTAACTGTTTTTGGACTAGAGCGGAGAGCAAGGGACCAAAACTCGTTTATTGTATACCGTACCTATATATTTTTTCGATTAGAAAACTTTGTTATATCTTCATTTGAAGACTGGATAAAGTGTATATTGTAAGCATTGACCGATGGTTAATGGATTTGTTTTTATATTTTACATATGTTTTTTTTTTCGACTGGACTATTCGTTGTTGGCCGGGAAAGACTTTCATAACTACAATGGGGTTGACTCAAGGGCGAGCGCCTAAAATGCTTATTCAGCGATTTATGGTTTGGGTGGAAACGCAAGGGCATTCCTGTGAGTGCGGATTTTGACCTAGGCGACCAGCCAGAGATAGAACCTTTTTGGTGATATACTAGCGTTTCGGAAGCAACTACCTTGAGAAGAAGCGCCGCAGAAACTCAAGGTCACGTCTGAATGGGAATGCGCCCCGGTATGAAAACGCACCGGTCAGCGATAGTCGATTGAACCGCCTCCCTACGACACCGCCGGCGAAGCCTGTGTTTTGGTGGGGAAACTAGTGCGTGTGATGTGTGCGTGTTTGAAACTACGGGGGTGCTCAGGCCGCGGTGATTGGATCGTCGTGTTACAACAGAACATGACGCGGGCGGCTTACATGCGGCGCGGTGCCGCATGACGGTGTGTAACTACACGCGTTATGTTTACAGATGTATGCAGACTACTATAGCCGAGATGGAGAGACAGCTTGCAGCATCGAGGGCGCAAGTGAAAACGGCGGAAAAAGAAAGAGAGGAGGTAAAAGCACATCGCATAAGAGTTTTCTAATACCAACACTTATTTTAAAAATGCTCATTAAAACTTTTTTTTTATAATTTATAGACGAACGCTTGACCTCAATCAAACCTGGTGGAAAGTGAAGATGAGTTCGATGATGAAACGCGATCGCCTAGCAAATGCCTATTCACTCTTCTCTTAAAGACTCCCAGGTCATAAGATCGCGGAAATATGGCCGCTGGAAGCATATTCCACTCCTTAACCGTTCGCATGATAAATGTAGAAGCGAATCTTTTCGTGCGAATATAAGGAACATCCACCACGTACGGATGGTATCCGACACGATGTCTAGTGGTTTTGTGGTGGAATGGGGCCGGTGGAATCAAAGAATGCAGTTAGTTGAAAGAACTAAAGAACTTAAAGTATATTAGAATTTTCGAGAATTTATCGCTTCTAATGCAATAAACGATATTTACATTTTTAGAAAGTTCTAGAGGGGATGTGTTTTGCGACAGAGATTAGTTATTGCCCCGCCTAGAAAACATTTGAAGATCCGGGGCAGTAGATCACTACTGGTAGTTAGATTTCTATATGTAATCGTCCTAATTCTATGGACATAATGTTTAGTTTCTTCACGCTGGAACAGTGGTCGCACAATGGCTGATGGCGAGCTTTGTCCGTTACAGTTGCAGAACCGCATGCAATGCCAAATCAAGCGGTTGAATGAGAACTTCGAGCAGGCGCAACTGAGAGTCCTGGGGCTGCAGACGCAAGTGCAGGCGCTTAGGAGGACGGCCTCCAGCACAGGGGAGGGCGACACGGACGAACAGGAGTGCGCGTGCAAGAGCTTCTTCAACGAAACGTGATGAAGAGGGAGAAACAGCGACCTTATTTCATAAAAACATTAATACCTAACTCTTTGTAGATATTATTAACGCTTATTGCGGTTTTTTTACATTTAATTTTTAATGTTCGAAGGGTCATTCTTATAGTGATTTCAAGATAAATAAAAAAATAAATAAAGTTGCTGTATGGAGTAACCACCATTTCAAAGACTACGCGTTTGTTTTGTATCATTTCATTGAAACTAATTTTTATAATCATATTATATTTTATACTACATTTAAATTTTTGGCGTTTTTATTCCCATTCTATCCTATAAAAGCAGATATTCACTATTTTTTCACGATAACCACTTGCACCCTTTACTCACCCGCTTCACAATACACACTGCCGCCATCTTTTGTGTGCATCCCAAAAGTCCTGATTAATTGTCCATCATCATATTCGATGAAACGTATTGTTAAACGATTATACCATAAATTATATGATATTAAATAATAACTAATAACATTGGCTTTTAGTAATATTTGTCCTTATTTTACGCTTCCACTCTGATATTCCATAAACCGGACGCCGGCCAATCGGAAGTGACATCCCGATGTATTAAGATAATTACATTTATTTAAAAACAACATCAATAGTACATAATGCTTATGCTAGTACCTGCATGACATTATTAAAAGGGCGCCATTAATTACGGAGCAAATCCTGTGCATCTGTAACTGGTAGTAATAAATCTGTAACACGGTTATTATTAACGAATAAACTGTTTCTTAATATTGACTTTTGTGGTTGTTTTTTATTTTACACTGGCTCGACATAGTGACTACAGAGTACCTGATGGTAAGTACAGTGTAGTCCAAATACGAAAGCGACTCTCAAAGGATGAAAATCCATTGATAGTCTACATCTTCATGTCGGCCCACACATACCACGACTGAAGGTCTCTAGGTATATGAGCTACTGGATATACACAAGTTGATCCCGAAACGCGATAAGCCGAAACTGGTCACTATGACGGGGTTTACACCCATGTACTGTGGTCGCGATCCAGACGGGCACCGACGCCCGACCACCTCGCTGCTGCTCGTTTAGCACCACCCAGGAGTCACGTGTAGGGAAACTAGGGTAAAGCCTACGGACGCGAGCATCTTCGACTCCCAAAAATAACCAGGTTTCTGAGAAATAACCAGGGATAAGTTCTTTTTTTAGCATTTTTAATGTACAAATTGTTATTAATTTAATGGTGTATTACACCTCATTCCAAGTTATTCGTTAAAAAATATTAAAAGATAATTATCATTTACTATTTGATACCACTTAACATATGGTACCGGTACTATTATGGTAATACTTTTGTATGATTTACTATGAATCTGATTGCTGCATTATGAGACAAAGAATAAAGTAGACCCCCAGCAGCTGGACTGGAATCGCTTGTAAGAAAATTATAGTCCCTCGATAGCTAGATTGAGATAATTCGTAAAAACAGTGACGTGTAAAGAAAATAATTTAGCAATTCAACATAATTTATTTGAAACAGAAATTATTAACAAGATTCCATTATTTATTTATTACATGTGCACGATAAAATGGGACACAAGATCGATAACGCCACATAACAAATGTAAACTTCGCGACATACAACTACGCTGACTAAAAACCCCCGGGGTGTCCCTCCGATTGCTCCACCCGGGCCAGCGAAGCCAAATTCGTCCAGACGCCCAGGGAACAAAAGGCCTTGTTGAAGCTATCTCTCTGGGGGAGGGGTGGGAGTAGACATACAACTATGCGCGACAACCTTGTCCTACACCTAAAATTATGTGGATATCAAACCACAGTAAGTCATAGCCCAGTACATCAAAGATATGGCTAATTTCGTAGATTTATTAGTAACGATTACACCATATTTCTCTCCGTATAAATTTAAGAGACAAAATTATTTATTTTTTTGCGTAAGTTAATTTATTTAGGTATTTTGTTTAGTTTCCCACATTTTACTTAATATGGACATACGGGCTTTTGGTATATTATATTGACACAAATACAGTGATCAAATACTCATCTTTGCTCTCGAGTTCCAGTGAAAATTATCGTGCACATGTAACTTATAAAAAATAATAGTTAAAAAAATACATTCGATTTGTTTTAAAGAAAAATAAATAATTTAATTAATTAAACAACACAACTATAAATTAAAAATAAATATTAGCGATCGTTTTAAATAACTAAAAAGTGAAATTTTGATAACTAAAAATATCTTATTCTCTTTATTTAATATCACAAATATAAAAATACTATAATCGTTCAAAACCGTCATGCACTGGTGTGAATTTATACAAAACTCAGTATAGACAGTATCAAATATATATTTATTATAGAATTAGAAAATATATAAAAACCGCACAAACGCGTCAAAAGTGAAGCCAAAAATATGTTATTAAATAGAACAATATGTCATTTTTTTTAATGTTGGACATAAAGTACTGTGTGCAGCTCAAATCCCATCCCCCATTAATGGTACCATTGATTCTCAATGTTATAGATTAATCCAATGAAAGAATGTTTACAGCACAATTTATAGAAATAAGCGAAATATTCACAAAAAAACAACCTTTCCCTTTGTATTACTTATGTAGTAATGATATCGCAGAAGACTTTGAGTTCACTTTTAAATCGTCAAAAAAAGGCTCATACAACTTTTTGGCGTTTTTATGGAGAAATTGGCCCGCTTTTAGCAGTCATTAAGAAGATACGCTTGATTAAATGCTTGTCTACTGCCACTAGAATTTCGTTTTAATTTTTTTTTAAATGTACTTAATAATGTAAAGTAATTAAAATGTTTAAAATTACAAAATAATGTAAAGTAAATGTAATTAATTTATTTTTAAAAATGTACTACAACGTTGAAAGACATTTTAAAAAGTTGTACAGCAAAAAATCTCCAAAGATTGTGCTGTAAACTATTTTTGATTGGATTAATCAATATCATAGAGAAAATAAATCACATAGAGGATTTAGGGAGGAGATGTGAGGCGGTAGACAGTAGTATTGAAAAGTTTAACCTCTGAAGTGGTTACGACGTATATATACGTCTCATGCATTACAAAACGCCTAAGACGAATATATTCGCATAAATTTGATTGTGTATACCACTATAGATAAAACGAATATTTTGGGCTTGAGTATAATATACGTACAAATATATGTTTAGGAGTCCGCGTATCATTCGTCGCGTTTAAATGGGAATAATGGGGGCAGGTAGTGGTCATTTCGTTTGACGTAATGAGCCAGGTAAGAGATTAAAGATTTCTTAGTTATAATAACATTAAATTATAATATGTACTTATGTTTATGTGTTTTTGTAATGTATATATTGTATATATTTATATGTACCTACAATAGTTTTGGTTTTGGTGTATGTACTAATCTTTATTAAAATGTGTGTCTTAATAACAATGTATATTATATTTATTTTCAGATTATCATATATTTCACTGTATTTACCCAAAATTTTTAGCTAGTTTAATACTCGGAAATAAACAGTAACATACTTTGACACTGGCAGTAGTGAAAAGGTTGCCATAAATAAGAGAAGATAAGATAAGATACGAAGCTTTAGTTTTAAAGAAGACAATAGAACAAATATATGCACAAATGAACGTACGAAGACAGAAAATATGCCGTTTAACATTGACCATAGCATTTTGTACTAGATTAATCCTCAATATATTTCGTTAATTCCATGGTCTTTTTTAAATAATAAGATAGAGTTTTTTTTTTTGCGCAAGCGGGAGCGTCTTTCAAGGCTCTTGTACGTGCGTGTATAATCTTATAAGCGTATCTAAGCCCGAGATTTATAGACGATCCCATTGTCTTTGACTTGAGTATAGCTTAAGTATATGTAGAGCTAAGTACGAGTTGAGAATACTGATAACATATACTTTGTAATTTATCAAATAATATAATTAGAGTTCCGATTGAGTAATGTCAAAAGTACGTGGAATCGGATGGAGTGCAAAATGTTAAAGAAGCTGAATAGGTTTGCAAAAATAGGTACACAAAATGTCGTATTGTAGTGTGTATAAAGACAAAGTAGGTTGCGGGCAATAACCAGCCTCGGATATCTGGACCAGATGTGTGCATGTCTCTGTTGGCATAGGAGCCTGCTGTGAACCCTCGGCAAGTCTCCAGTAACTTCATCAAGTTCAAACGTGTGTGCATTAATTCCAAACGACAAAATCACTCTCAAAGAGAGAAGTGACGTTCCGATCTCTCTGTCTACACTAATAAGGATTAGGCACGATGATAGATGTAATGATTGAGTAAAGACTAATTAAAGTCAATGCAGTATCTATAAATCTCAGAATAAGTTTGTACGGGATGTCTGGGCGTACACTTATTTACAAAAAAGAGAATATACATCTGGCAAAATTAACCTAAATTTAATAGATCAAGAGCCAATTTTGTGGGTGATTGTACGCAAAGAATATAGGACAGTGTAGAAGTAGGGAGTAGGATGATTTGTCAATATTTTGGGAGACGGTGAGCCAGTTCTTGAGCCAGTTTCTCATGTCACCGTTCGGTAGATTACTCCCGTTCAGTCCTCTTACATGACATGCGTATCGGAGAGATTCGGAGCTGAGGGCGTCCACCCCTCCTTCTCTCAGTATCGCCTTGTCCATTTCGCACAAAATGAAGGCTCTATATCTCAACTTGCTAGATCTGAATAATGTTCGTCTCAAGCCATGCATCTTCAGCAAGTATCCCTGCAAAAATTATTATATAACCTACTAATCTATCTTTCATTATTTATCTACTTATTAATATTATTAACATTCTTTTTTTCTTATAACATATTATATATTAACTATAATATTTATTTTGTACTTGTTGGGTTGAGAAAGCACACTAGGAGCTCTAGGTTTGAGGGCCGCTGTACACCGGACCATGCAGGGAGAATCCAAATGCCCACACATCACTCTCTCGCTATCCCTTGTTGTTATTTTTGTGTTTATTTATGCTTACGTTGCTACCAACCTATAAATTTCACTGTCTGAGCGCCTTAAGAACCGATTTCTCGCCCAGTGAACCTGTAAAAGCTTTCTCAGACCAATAATATCTGTCACTAAAATCTACTGATTTGCTTTTCATGATTCTGAATGTTTCAATAATTAAAATATTGTATAATACTTGAACACAGGTCTCTACTTACTAAGTGAGTATAACTTAAACTGTTTAGCTGGTAAGGCTCCTTAGAGAACAGGTCTTTGCAGTCTAACAAGTCTCTGGGTGTTGGATGAACGCCTGATCCTAATGATGCCACTATCCTCTGCCACTGTTTCTTAAGCTGATTTTCAGGTATACTATCTACTTTGGACTGCAATGCTCTGAACACTGGTTTATTATTCCGTAACCGTTCTGTGAGTTCTTGTCTTGAAAATTCAACTTTTTGCTGTATAGACCAAAAGTGTGAACATAACAGAGTTCTTGGTTTTAAAAATCTGGAAAGAAGTATTTAGTTATATTTAATAAAAAATAACGGACTGTGATGATTTGGTGGAAACTTAAAAGATATTAAATGAGCAAAATGATGACCTTGAAGGTTTTGAAGAAATGTTCACACTTGTAGCAGCACCCATCTCAGAGGTCATCAGCTCAAGCTATGTACCAGTCATGCATGTAATGCATGAAATGATTAATTAGTGATATGAAAGCGAAAGAGGTTTGAAAGAATACAGAGGAGTGCTGTTCCATTCTCTTTGCCTATATCAACACGAATTTAGTAGAATGATAAATAAACCAAATACTTAATACTTACGCTAAAGGAAAAATTATATAATTCCCAAACGGTACAGCTGACAGAATTAAAACTGGCGCTATTCTCCACATATCTGAAGGCATTTTTTGATACAGCTCTATTTCCTGCCTACTCATACCCTTAAATCCTCGCTCCTTCGCTACTTTTATCCTTAAGCCAATGTATGTTTTGAGGTCTTGCATAAATTCTTTTATTCCAACACTAAACACTCTGTACATTTTGACCGCATTGGGAAATCGTTTTTCCAATAAACTCGTGTAGTTCTTAACATAATCAATGTATCGCTTGACAACATATGTACGCAGTTTTTCTTGTTCATTCCGGAGAGCTTTTGTATGCTTCAGCCTGTTTATAGACCAAACCCTGTAATTAGAAGTAGCTTTTAGATATGGTATTCTCCAACCTCTGTGACAAACCTATAAAAACACTTATTTGAATTTTATTCCCTTAACAAATTTATTATTTGAGGAATAAGATCTGGGTACACTCATTTTAATTGCATGCAAGAAATTATATCAAATAGCCCTTCTAAAGTATATCTTCTTATATATAAAAATGAATCACTAAATGTCTTGATAAGCACGAAACTCGAGAACGGCTGAACCGATTTGGCTGATTTCTTTTTTGTTGTGTTTGTTGAGGTCTGGGGAAGGTTATTACGGAGAGAAAAATTAAAAATTTGTCTAAAAAAGTCTAAAAACAACACTTTTCTATATTCTTTATTTAATCCTCCCATTTGTGGGGAAGGTAAAGGCTTTCACTCCATACAGCCATGTCTAAGTTCTTTTCTTTTCAAGTCCCATTAAATTCGGAATGTCTTCCTCCCACACTCCAATATATCTATCATGGTTTCAATTACTTCTCTATTAAATATTTCTGTTTCTACATGTTTGCGCACAATAAAAACAGCGAGGAAGACTAACGGGACATTGGATGGGAGATAGCCGGAAAGATTAACAGGAAAACTTAGTGGCCCAAGAGACACATCAGTTTATTAGCATCTTGTCAAAAAACCATTGATTCTTCATTGCACATGATCAGCTGACCATTCCATCAATGTCCAAGCTCATAACACAAGGTCAGATAACAACTGTATGCCCAGCTGACCACCACAACAAGAAAACAATTATTCAAGAGTGTAGAAGATACATACTCCGGCTTGAAGCTTTGCCGCAAATCCCATAGAGTTATAGTTATTAATATTAGAATATTGCAGCTTTCCTTATGAAGCTTATTAATTAAAAGCTGTAGAGTAAACAGCCTACTCCACAAACATCAAATGTTTTTTCTAACCATTAAAGTATTAGATTTAAATAGAATAAAATCCAATAGTGTAGTTTAGTGTGACATTGAATGCTATTTGTAAGTCTGACTTCACCTTGAAACTGATTGATTATACACAATATAAATTCTTATATTTTGATTACGTAAATATTGGCTTATTAAATACTTTCGGTTTTGAGGAAATGAGAGAGTATCAATAGAAAATATAACTTAAATTTTAATTAATTTAAAAACAACAATCGTAAGATGATTGTAATTTAAGACGCGAAGTCTATTGTCAACATAAAAATAATTTATTATAATTTGTAAGCAGATTAGCAAATTCCCAAGGTATTTTATATTAAATTTTGTATTTATTTACAATACTTATTCAAAAATGTAAATAATGGTTACCTGTGCTTGTTTATTTGCTGAAAGCTGCTTTGAAGAGGGCTGGAGCGAGAACTTAGTAGTAAGTTGGATATTGTATACATCCTGTGCAGAGGCATTATTAAACGAACTAGCTACCCGAATAATTAAATTTATTTTGCTAATTCCTTCAAATATTTTTTATTTACAAGTCGTACTGACATTTTGTTTGGTGTGACCAGAAATTTATCCATGACCAGAACCAAGAATAACCAAAAAGCAATGCCAGCTCTAGTGATAAAAATCTCCCTAATTTAATGTAAAATGTTCTTAAATATATTTGGTAGATACAGGTAGCAGGTAATTTGACTTTATAAATTGCTATATAATGGTCCGGTTAGATTATAGCCTTTTGTTATCTTATTTGACGAACGCAAATTAATTCCAGTCATTCATACAGAGAACTAATATGCTCTATTGCCATTTTAGAGGCCGTTGTATACACAGAATTCCACAACCTCAAGCAAACTGTTATCTTTTCAGACTCCAAAAGTTGTTTGCAAGCTATTCTTTTAAATTCTTTTAGAAACCAGACAAAATTACCGATTATTTTCAAAATTAAAAAAGCTATGTATAGGTGTAAAAGAAAGGGGATTAACATCTTCCTAGATTGGATTCCTGGACATTGCGGATTATGAGCAAGCAGACTCCTGGGCTAAAGGTGTCACTGGCACTGGTTCCCTAACCTACTTTAACCTATTTCCTTCTGATCTTTTATCTGTCGCCCAATACCACTTACTTGAATCTTGGAATGCAGAATGGAATTTCTCTAAGAGAACATGTGGTCCATTTTATGGGTCCATCTAACCAACTGTCCGCCGTAAGCAGAGGTTTTTCAAATTTAATCAAGATAATGAACATTCAACTTCTTACATTTGTCGCTTACTCTTAGGTCATTCTATCTCCACAGTGTTCTTCCACAAAATTAGGGTTAATTAAGAGATTATTCTCTCTGCGAGTGCGGAATTGATGAGGATTCACTTGAGCACATAAATTTTTCCTATCCCAACCATTCTACTTCATTATATGACATTCTCCCGAATTTCATGGCCCGTCCTACCAACTTTTGTTGCCTTGTCCAATTAATGGATTCCTTTTTTGTTCATGTTTTGCTCCAGTACATAACCCATTTTAATATAAAGTTATAAATTTACTAACTCCTCCTTATTATGTCTGTGTGTTTCCTATTGTCTATTTATTTATGTACATATTTGTGATGTTGTAGTTGGTTTGTATTGTTTAGTTCTAGGTGCCGGACAATCTCAAAACAAATAGTACAATTTGACAACCGTCCAATATCTTAAGCCCAACAACAAACATCAAACATCATAACCAGCGAGCTTGTCTCGTTTTTAATCATCACACTGATATTGGCAAAGTCACAAAGGACCATCCCTTAGAATAAAGCCATAAAAAAAGCTAATATGCTTAAAATTATACTTAAAAATTTCTGAATTGTTCATTATAAAATCAAAGACCTATCAAATATTAATATTATTAAAACATTTAGAGATAGTCAAATATTTACAAGTTTATTCATATAAAGTAGTCAAACTAAATGTAAAATATAATTTATTATCCCTAAATAGTAATCGTCAGCTCTTCTTATTGTTTTCTCTTGAATTAAATTGCAAAAACCACACATCCTTCAAACAACTTATTCTAAATGTCCAGCAGCCACTTAAAACCCCTAAAATGAGGGTAAACACCTTTAATTAACATCACAGGATTTGATGTTAATTATGAAAAATAGATCAAATGCGAATTGCCAGAGTTGCCAATAAACGCAAGGGTGGTCAGTTTAGACAAAAACAAATTTAATACACTATGCAGTGACCGCGCTGAATGAGCCGAGTCAAAATTTAGAGGTTTTCGATTAGGTTATTTGATGAAAAATCCACCTTTTTTATAAATTGGCACCTACTGACTTATGGGAAGCTAAAGGTATATTTTTTTTACAAAAATAATAAAAAAAGCTTTCAAAGGCTTGGTACATGAAACGATGTCAGCAACTGGTGTGGGTCAAAAAATTTTCACGTAACTCGAGAAACCAAGCGGTCAAGTGAATGTAATTTGCCTGAGACTAATATTATAAAAAAAAACCTAGTTTGCTAATGATTACGCCCAAAATAATATCGGAGAACTATAGAAGTTATTTAATTTTTGTCTGTTTTATATGTAGATTATAAAAGTATTTAATGAATATATTCCCTTAATAATACTCCTTGAATAAAGTTCTGTGTAGAGAACAGATGCGGATATTACGACTCGTTCTGCGCACGCGGATTCCATTGAAGTATATATATGTACATGCGTCACTAAATGCAGCTAGTAAACTGTCTACTGGATAAGTTTATCTCGAAAAAAGAAAATATGGATAAAAAGTCAGTATATTATAATTTTCAGCCTTAGGTTTATAAGTACTTTGACTTTGTTTAGCCTTTACTTAACCATACATTATATTATTTAATACATGTCAAAATGTATAAGTTATTGAATTTTTTCATCTTGGGTCTTGGCTCCGTGTATACTTAGGCTATATTCAAATTCCTATTATATATTCAGTTTTTTGAGTAAATTCTAAGGAAATTAAAAGTAATGTCTATAATGACGCACCCGTCAGTCACTGCTGTTCCACGAGCCAACAAAACGTTCTAACTGCGCCTGTCAGGCTACACTTGCTAGATGTGTGCACTCATACAACACGAGAACACCACATGTGGATATTTTCCACGAGAGCTGCGGGTCCTTCAGGAAGAAAGCAGTCGAGGTTATCGGGCTGTTTTCAGACAGGGACAGTTAACATACACATTTATACACACACACTAAGTCACATACACAAAGTACACAACCAAACTACACATTTCACATATACATTTTACTAGGTTAATAACTTTTAATAACTATTTATTTCATAACAATTATTTGAATCGCATTTAATACTTTCATATAACCTTGTTACACAAATCATCTTGGTTAATCCGATTTTTTGTACGTTTTTCTGTTTTAAATTATAAAATTATATACTGTAGATTTGTGAATGAATAAAATAAATAAATAAATAAAAAATCAGCCCGAAATGGTGTTAATGTAATGCAGATTATTACAGAGAAACGGGAGCTTGCCAAAAATGCGGGTATGTGCGCGCGGAAGATTATCAAGTTACCCAAAAGGAATTCTCGAAGCGGGAGGTACCGTTGTCATTGCATATTATATAATAAACACCCTGTCGTGTCTATCTGTTCATTCGCGATAAACTCATAAAACGGTTTTTCTTTTTTGATGATAAACTGATTTCTGACAAAGATGTTAGAGTATAATTTGCTAATTTTTTTGTCTAAATTGGTACAAGTGTGACGATAATTGTAGGAAATGTAGGAAAAAGTCATGCCGCATGAAAAAATTCATCGAAAACCTAACCCCTTTGAGATATAACAAAACAATGTATGCTGGAATGTTTCTTTTTATAGATATGTCTACGGATAATACCGGGATGGCATATATGTATCTATCTTTTAAAAATATCTCACTATACCGATTTTAACTTATAAAAACATGATCACTTACAGTGTAGTCATAGAAAAACTATTTAAACGGGTACATTTTTGGTAACCCGTGGGATAATCGTACATAGTACTGTCAGGTAGTTACGTGCATACTAAGGCACCATCTTGTAATACTTGAACATTTAATAAATATATTGACTTAACCCTTAAATGCATAATGTTGTTTTTAAACAACATACTAAAAACCACAGATAAAATTGACCATCTTTTAATTTTTTGTTAATATAGTCTATTAACAAATTATTTTTTTCAAACGTGAAACAAAAGTCGTCCATTTAAGGGTTAAAATCTGGTATTTACTAAAATAGCGGTCTGACAGTCCAAATTAGGCCAAATTTTAAGTATATATATATATATATATATATATATATATATATATATATATATATATGTTAAATGTCCAAGTATAACGAGATAATGCTTTCTATGGGATGCACGCTTTGTCATCTGGGCTGCTGTGAGGGCTGGCTCCGGTATGTCAGATTCCTACTAACTAAAAATCCCCTGAGTGTCTTTCCAATCACCCTACTTGGGCCTGGAAAACCAAATTCTTCCAGCTGCCTGGAGAGCGAATATCATCTTTAGGAAGGGTGTGTCCAAAGATCCCACCCCTCCAAACCTATCTTACGGGCTGCGCGCTGGTCACTGCGCGCTGCTTTCCACTCACTCGGGCAGCAAGACTACGTCATGTACTGCTCGACTTTGTCACCAGTGGATTTCGCGCTCGTTGTGGGCATAGGCATCCCTCCGATGAATTTAGACGGATGTTTTTTTTGTCTTTTTTATCCAGGAGAAAAATTTATTACGGACCGTCAGGGGGCGCTGAGGGCCGCTCCCCGGTGTGTCGGATTCGCATCAACTAAAACCCCCAGGATATTCCACTTACCACTTACCGGAATCGAGGGTACGACTGGGGCTTCATCCACGATACTCGACTAGGTGCGCGGCCTTGGTAAGACCTCTAATCACTTGAGGAGGGATGGTGTAAAGAGGCACCTCTCTCTTGCCTCTGCGATTTTGGAGCAGCACGCGGAAGCACATCGCGTGCTGGTTGCATCTTTGTCGGGCGACATACTCTCTCACGTGTGCTATCCGTTGCTGCCGTTAGAGACGGACATTTCTAATGAATGCCGCTTTACGGCGTCCCGTTCTTGTGGGGAGTTGGGCGGTCTGGGACGACGTTGCTGTTGATGAGGAAGCTAACGCCTCCCGCAACCACTCCGCCGTTTATTTCTGCACCAGCACTTCTTCACAGAAGTAAATTACTGCTCTCCATATAACCTCGCTGCCGTTCATAATTTGAATAAGTGTCAGCAGCCAGAGGTCTCCATCCATCTACAGATCTATTCTTAATTTTTTTTTCTGGTAACCCTGGGGAAAGCCGCCGCCCAGTGTGTAGGTCTCGCACCAACTAAAACCCCAGGGTGTTCCTTCTCCCGTCTGCCGGAGCCAAAGGGCAAGGCTGTGCCAGCTTCCTCAGATCTTTTCTTTAATCAGAATCAACCCTTTTTATCTGTTAACGATTGGAAGAAAAAATATTGAATTAAATTAGAGTCGTTATTTGACGTCTAAGAAAATAAATAAGTAATTACATGTGTCATAAACACAAAGTCTAGCATAAAGGAGAAGAATTCCTAGACGAAATTGATTATATTTTATTCCAGACAGACGCTGTGCGCCCAAGCGAGAGCGGACTATACGTTAGAATGGGATGGAAATAATTACAGACAACTCTATTACAGAAAGGAATTTTTGTACCATCAGCAAACAAAATAAAATTTAAAGAGAAAAATATTTATTCTTACATGACAAACTTGACAAGTGAATTTACTTCGCTCCTTGAGAGCGCTGAGATAGTTACATATATAGTTTTCTTGCTGCATAACACAGCTTTACCTTTGGATATACCTAATATTTAACCTTAATCTTGCGCATATGATCTCTCTTACACTGGCTCGATAGAGTGACTACAGCGTAAGACATCGAAAGTCAACGTTGTCACGTTTACTCGCACCAAAGTCTCTACACGCTTCTTTTAAGGAGCTCAATATTTGAACTAAAAGGATGTATGCTGGTTTAAAGATAATTCACAGCCACCAGGCTCGCCAGATCACCCAGATAATGGTCACCAAATCATAATTCCTAACCCGTTTTAGCCCAACGCCGAGCACAAATATCACTCACACTGAGCCATTATCCTTGGTCCTGTGCCAACCCACGCTCTGCGACCTTCACAGAATTAATCAGCATATTTCGCAGACGAACGTCCTATGCTTTTGCCGTTTTTCTGGTGATATGACAAAGGAAAGAGTTAGATGCCTTAAATGCGAGTTGAGACGGAAGTAACACTTAAGCTAAAGCTTCCTTAACAAGCCCTCGTTCTGTTCTGAAATAAATTTAAACAGCTCCCACAGAACTTTCGCTACGATACAAACTATATAATACTGAGCGGAGCAATATTCCTCCGTGTTGTAACGACTTTAAATCTTTATAATCTTTTGCGTTCAATGGCTCATTTCCGCATCGATGTATCAAAGTTAGGGCAGCGTAAACTTCGCCGGGAGCTGAGGAACTTGGCGTGGTCGTACCCTTGGCCTCGGTTGACGAATAGGAAGATCACCCCGATGGTTTTAGTCTGTAAGACTCTGACACACTGGGGCCGCTAGCCGTACGGCAGCTCTGACAGTCCATGAGGATTTCCACAGGGTCAAAAAAGGATAACGTAAACTGCAGCATAATTAACACCTACACGCATCGTTTGATCTCCCATTAACTCAGCTGGACATCACGTAACAGCTATTACATAAACTTAGTCCTTTCTTTTTCTTTTTTTATTTGGGGAACACATCCTTATCAGACAGTCCCGGCTGAAAATAGGGATGACGCGGCGGAGATGCGCCGGACCTATACACCCTAAAAATCCGAAAGTGACTACTATTGCATTAGCTCTAAATGAATGGAACTGTCTTTTAATATTAGAATGACGATGTACAATGAAATTTTAAGTGTTTCTTGTAACACTCCTCGGAAACCCTCAACATACGCCTAGAAGTTTCCACTCTGACGTAGCTATTAGTTTCTTTCGGCATTTCTTTTTAAGATAGTCGCTTTCAAAACGCAAACCGAAAAAAGAAGATTGCTATCATCAGTTCTTGCTTGGTGATTGCCTGAGCTGAGCTCTGAACTCTCATAGGTGTTTTGCGCTGCTACCAACCCATTAATTTCGTTGGCTTAATGCTTTAACTTTTAAGCACTCTTCACATTCGCGCGTAAACGTAACGGCTCTCCTAGACCAACAGCATTGTCTAGCAGAATATTTTTTTTTTTAAGTTATGAACGATATAATTTTATAATATTTCTATTGGTTTTGTACACCATACATTTATCCCCAGCGTTAGAAACGCAATATGGCTCTTTAATAGTTCTGCTTTCAGTTGCGCGTACTTTGTATGTACAATCTTCAGTGTGTGCACATTGTAGTTTTACTGCGTATAAAGTTAGAGCTACTGGTTCCTTCATCTAATGAAAATTTTCATGTTTGTATGTTTATTCTAAAACTGGTTTTTGACTTGGTCTCCACGCCTCTAGCACATCAATATTAGAGTCGATATTAGAGTGCTCACCTTACGACTTCGCTGGCTGATTTTTATGCAATATAAGCACAGAATAATAATTTATATTATTTTGCAGACCCAAACGATAAATTATAAAGAAGTATTGAGAAATGAATATGACAATCTACATAGCACGAATGTTATTCAACTCGAAAGACAGTTCGGGAATAGATTATGTGGGTATTTATACATTAGCAATTACATATTTCGAAAAGAGAAAATATCGTAAAAATGAAGCTGGAATTTCAAGGGCTAATAACTAAACGCAACTGGCTGAAAATACTCACTATGATGAGCTTTACAGCCAAAATACTGTAACAGGACACAAAGGTCCTACAATCGTACTGTTTGATTAGCATCACTCAGAGTCATGACAAAATGTAACTAAGTCAATAAACGTTTGCTTTTGTGAGATTATGAAAATAGTACACCTTTGAAAAATAAATAAATTTTGCTTATCTAGTGTTAATTTGCAATAATGAGTACCAGTAATAATATTAATTCTTAATTATTCTCCTCACAGCTCGTTGTAGAGACGAATGCTCTCGATGCAAAATAAATATTCAGAAAGTGCGTAATTTATTGTATAAAATGAAGGATATAAGAGATAAAGAAATCTTGGGTAGGTGTGAATATTGTATGAAATACAATCCGCTAGGTAAATGCCAGAGATGTAAATATCTTGCCGATAAGTTGAGAACGGCTGAAACGGAACGCACAAATACATATCTCAAGTTATTTAATGAAGTAAATATGTTTTTGCAATCATTCTTGGAAGGAGACTTCGCCATATGTCACAAAATGACCCGAGACTCCATGTCAGATCTTGAAAAGATTTTGAATCAATTAAAAGATGAACTAGCAGCGCGTGAATTAAACGTTAAATCGTTCCCCGATAAAACGGATTTAATGAAAAATCTTGCTGCGAGTGAGATCATGCTCCATAAATTAATGAATAATATGAAAACGAATACTTGTAATCAAAACAACCCTTCAGATGATAGTCTTTACGTTTCTACTATCAAAGCTCTTAAAGATTATACTGATAAAAATTTTACAGAAGAAAAAACTAAAGATTTCATAAAGCATACTCCGTTAATCCACAAACCGCTCCAAAAAAATGCGCAAACAGCAAACGAAAAGATACCCATTAAAAAAAACTCACTGAAAACAGTAGCTAAGGCGCGAAAACTAAAAGCAAAATCTGATAAGCCTATGAAGGATACGAAGGAAAAGGATGGAAAAGATCTTAAGCAGCCCGTAGATGATATTACAAAAAAGGAGCAAAAAGGAGTAACTTCAAAACGGGATAAACCAAAAAACCATAGAATGACTTCTGAGGAGCTAATGTTAGCCAGGTTGGTAAAAGAAAGGCAAGACGAAAAGAAAAAAATAGAGATAGAAAAACACGGATCAAACAAAACCCCGATTAGTACCAAACTGGAAAAACCTAAACCAATGACATTAATTGCAAATCCACTAGCAGTTAAAGTCTATTCAAAACATGAATTAGTCAAAGATGTATCAGAAAGTATCATAACTTGTGGAAACCAGTTACCATTACGTCCTACAGAAATGATTGAAGGAAACAAAATAGTTCCTTTACATTATCGCGATACAAATAAAGTCACTGAATGTCCAGAGCCCCTGATATTCAAAACCGACATACAGTGCTTAGATGAAGCCTGTCCTCAACAGCTTTTACAGGAATTAGCTGGAGCGGAGGTAAGTAGACGAAATTAAAGGTATGATTCGAATGAATCACACGGCTTGCATACCAAAAACACAGAGCGGTATTTAAGTGGTAACTACCACATTCAGAATTGCACCTTAAAGCTTCATTTACACGAAGCCATTTTGATGAGACGATCCATCAAGTCAATTGGCTCTAAAAGATCAAAGTCGTTATAAGTTTAAAGTATTGTCTTTTAATGGATTCAAAGTGATGGATTGTCTGTATTTACAGTTCCAATAACTTGCATGGCATTTCACTACATTATATTTAGTATCAGTTGCATACAGCGATAGTAGGCTTGTCAAATAAATATCGATATATCGATATATTGAAATTTTCAATTCAATATATCGATATTTTTGGGCGATATATTTTGTAATGAGATGTCGATAGAAAATATCCAGTATCGTAAATTGTATCGAAAACGATATTTTTTTAATTCTTATGGCAATGAAGTCGCTGAAATCTGAAACTGTAGAAGATAGTACTGAACGAAAAAGAACTATATTGTCTATGACTGTTGAGTATTATGTTTTGTTACGTTGCATGCATTGACATCTGAATTTGTTGCATGCATATTATTTGCCGCCATTTATTTATTTTTGTTCGGTATCTTAAATAGGTCTTAAAGTTAGAAGATAGCCTGTTAGTTCTTGATATTTCTGTTAATTTTGTCTAATAAAATGGAATACTGGTAAAATACTTTCGTGTTTATTGAGATTTATTGGGAATATCAATATGGAGATATTTTTCCTTCGTTATATCGACGCCGATATTAATATTTTAATAAATATCGATATAACGATATTTTTTTCATTTTCGACATCCCTAAGCGACGGTAGAGTTGCACACTGGGGCGGCCTCGGGTAAGGGGTACATGGTTTCGCGAATCAAGAATTAATATCAGGAGATTCTATTGCAGATACATCTTACCTAGTGAATAGCTTGCCACTGTGATCACCAAAACGGAATCAAAGAAAAGCTATAATTTAGTTTTCTGAGACTTATAATTAAATTTAAATTATTTGATTTAAATGTATCGTGTTTGTTATTAATACATATTATAAGTCCGTTACTCAGAAACCTATAGTATAATGTTAATTAGACGGAAAATTATTTTAGAGCTTTTATATATACGAGTACTGTCTTACAGAAAAAATTCGCTTGCGCGTTGTAGGTTAGAAAAGTTTATCGTATTCCGTAATCAATATACAGATACGCGTTTGTGCCCGCTAATCTCAGAAACGGCTTAACCGATTTAGATTCGGTATTCACAAATGTATTGTGGAAAGTACCGAGTTTGTTAAAAATAAAAAAAATAGCTTGGCTTTTGGGAATATCTCATCTAATGGCCTTGCGTAAATATGGAATAAAATCTAAATTTTTTTTTAAATCCACGTAAACAATTATGGTAAAAAATCTTTCTGATTTTAGGATTCGGAAACAAGCAAATGTATTGTCCATTACCAACTATCAAATCGAGAATTTATTGATAAAGGTTGGACAAACTTGCCTACTATGAAAATTATGCGCAGGGTACATTTTTACTATTTACGAGTAGTTCAGATCAGAGATGGGCAAAATATAATCTGATTAATGATGAACGATTACAAAATGTAGTCGTAATTTTAATTTCCTTACTCTGTCATCATGCTTTAAATCCATTTAAAACATTTAAATCATAAATGTGTAACTAATCTGGGATTTTGTAGTGTTTAAAATATAAATGAGCAAAATGCAGTCATATTAATGGTAAAAAACGTAAAATGTAATCGTTAATCATTTTTATTAATCTGATTACATTTTGCCCATCTATAGTTCAGATCATACCATGAAATTAGTAGTTCACGAGTATTTGTCGTTCAATTAATTTTTTTTTAGTGTGTATAAATAAGTTTTGTATCTAATCTAAGTTTAAAGCTACAATGCAAGTAACTAGATAATTAATAGTTAGTTTGTAGTGACTCTACATTGGACAATAAAGGTTCTAGGTCTCGTAGGAACTCGACTTCCAGTACCTGTAAATTGTTATGTGAACAAACTAGTTTGTCGCGAATCATGGCTGTATTTTTGTATATAAAAATAAGTATGAATATTTTTTCTTGCATTTATAGTACAAACGCAATTTTAGTTTCAGCCTAGGTAACAACTATATGTAATTGTAAGTATCATTTTCTCTTATAATATATTATCTCGTACACTCAATCATGTACATAGTTCAAACGACCAAGGTCAATGCTTCCTAACGCGGTATCCGGTTTTTTTTTCGAACAGGATAAGTATTGATGGTCGGGATAGACTTTCACAACTAAACCGGGCGAGAGGGCGAACACTGATGTGCTTAGCCGGCAAATTAATGGGTTGGGTGGCAACGCAAGGGCATCCCTGTGGGTACGAACTCGAGTTGGACCGCCAGCCAAAATACGAAACCTAACGGTGATCTACTAGCGTTTTGGAAGCCTAGCCTTTCTACTTTGAGAAGAAACGCCGAAAGAAACTCAAGGCTGCGTCGGAGTGGGTGGTGTCCGCGTTCCTTACTCAGAGGATTTATGGTCCTATCTCCAGGTTATCGCTGACAAAACGAAAGCTTCACGTGAAAATCACAAACGCAAAGTAGTACAGAGAACTTATGATGTATCAAGGTGAGGCCCAGATCTAGGGGTGGTGGGGGTTCTTGAAGCTCGCTCAGGGTGTCAAATTCCAGCGGCGGCTAAAGAGCACATCACTCAGCGTACCCACTGAATATATATATCAGTAGCGTTCATTCCATAGATGCATGCAAGCATTGCATACCCTTATAATAAATAAGTTTGGAAAAAAATACTTTAAGTTAAAAAAAAAGGAACCATTGACATTCATATCTATTCTATATTTACGCCGTCTATATATCCTAGGAAAGCAATGTAATGTTTACAAAAAAACTTCGGCTAACCTCTCTACAAAAAATTGGCTGAAAAGTACAAGCTTTAGGTTTTAAAAGTCAACTCAAAAGTATCATAAGATGTCATTACCACGTTTTAAATTATGGAAGTTGAAATATTGTTTGTCAGGAATATATTATTATATATACTTATATAATAATATATACACAAATCTCCAAAGATTTTGTTGTAATATTTTTTATTGGATTAATCCATATCATTGAGAAACAAATATAAAAACGACTAGCGAGGGGGGTCAGGGGACGGCAAACAGTAATTTAGGTCCGCCTCGAAAAATTTTCTAAACCCGAGGTCCATGGGGAGGAGGAAATACACTCGCGAGGAAACCATTACTAATTTCCACGGCCATTAGATTCCGTTCCATTTTCAGATGAACATATATAGAATGATACCAGCGAATGCAAAATGTGATTGGTTTAAACGCAATAAGCGCAGTGACCCGTTGTTTTATGCGAGCGGTGAAATGCTGGCGGAGGTTTTCGATGACGGTCGAGGGAAATGGTATTATAGAAATGGACTCGTGGCTCTGGAGTACTCCAGTGGTACCGGTACAGTACTCTCCAGTTGGATGATGTGTGATAATATTGTTGCATTAATGGGTTCGTTGACGAGTCACCCATGTATGGGTGACGGGTGTGCTGCCGTGGGACACGTCACCCAGATATGGGTGACGCTCTTCATTTTGAAATTAATAGTATTTTTAGGCGGATTATTTATTTATTTTAAAGGGAAACATACAGTAATATAAAAATGATAACAAAAATAGACAAAAAATGTTACATAAGCGAGCAAAGTTTCCACAAAAATTTGTACAAAAACTGAAATCAAGCTAATAAATAACAATAAAAGAAAATCAATTAAATATACATACATATAAACAGTACATATATAAAAAGAAATACAGTAAAAACAAAATTGAACTTAAGCTAATATTTTCTCTCTCACCATTCGTTGAAGGGCCCCAAGGCACAGGATACTATATCTATATCACAAAAACGTTTATTATATAGATCACAGGCATGAAAAACACAAGTATTATTATCATAGTTTGATCTTAAGAATGGTATTTTAAAAAAAAATTAATGGAATAAGCACTTATATGTAAATATTTCTATATAAATTCGTTCTATATGAAGTTCGATTACATGTTTCTATATAAAGTCGTAAATGGTATCATTTTTGTTCCGGACCTGATCAATAATATAAATTTGCTTGTTCCCAGAGTATTGCCTCGTTTCCCTATTAGGAAAACATTTGACAAATGGCTACTCAAAATGAATATATGTTCACCTTTTGATCGAATGAAAGAGACCTATAACAAAGTTAGTGACATTAACATCTTTCACTGCTCCCTGTCAGGATTTCGGTCGGCTTTGATTGCATTGTTCTCATCTGAATCCGCTTGAGTGTAGCAGGATAAACTTATATGTTTTTTTTTGTTTATAATTGTGCTGTATATAGTTAGGTATACCTGTAAAGATATAGCATGCGGTCTTAGAACTTATATATATGTTTTTTTTTCTATGTTTTCATGTATATATCGATGGTATATTAAATAAATAAATATTGGATGTAAATCATAAAAATACTAATAATATTCCCATTATAAAATACCTTTATTTTATATTATATAGTCTATGTACTTTTGTGTTATATGTTTATGATAACATATTATAAAACAATGTACTATGTTGCATGTTTTTCGTTTAAGCACATTTGAGATGACGAACAAAATTCTTTGCGATAAATAGAAGATAATAATATTATTATATACTCAGAATACTCGAGTTACATTGTTTATATATCGCTTGTTTACGTTACGACCTACCCAGAGTGAGAAACACAAACGAATCACGCTGGTCGACGAACGTGTCAAAAGAAACATGTAAGAATTTTTACGGTCTTTATTTACAATCATTGACAATTACCAATTAGAAAGAAAAACTTTTTTTTTTAATGTAAAAGACTAGATGTTGCCCGCATCTTCGCTTACTTTTATTACCGCGTCATAAAATGAATTATTATATCTGTCCGTGTTATGATCTATGTCTATATATTGTAAAAAAAGACCTCACAGATAGTTTCTTTAATCCAGTTAAGTTTTAACTTTAATTGTATAATTTTAATAAACACTAGTGGAATCTGAATAAAAAATATCTACTTATGTAAATCAAAGATAATAAACGCACTATTTCCCCCATACGATGACAGATGTACAAAAATAATAAAATATGGATTTTAAGTTTATAACCGGTAATCAAATTCCCAATTTCTGAGAACCTGGTGTAAAAACTAACTAGATTCTTAAATATATTAAAACCATAATTTCAAATCTGCGGGTGGATATTAAAAAAGAAATAATTCATATTTTATATACTTGTTGTATTCACATATGAAGATTAACATTTCTAACTTTAATCTTATCAATTTTCCGCGAAAACTTTAACCACCGCATTCACTCCTTAAAGGGTGGATTCTCAAAAAAAATTAGACATTTATTTTCTTGCGACGACATTCCAATGTCCGTCATTCTAATGTAATAAATAATTAGACTCGAAAAAATTCGTGAATCCCCTTTTTCAACCCCCAAAGGTGGATTTTGTAAAGGGTAATAATAATACTTGTTTTATATGGTTCTATTAAGTTTCACATTTCTCATTTTTATCGAATTTCCATAAAACTTCAAGCCCCTGTATCCCCCTTTAGAGGATAGATTTTGACAAAAATAATGAGCCATGTATTTTTTATTTGTAATCGTGAGTCTATGCTCCAATTTCCATAACTCTAACATAAAAAATATCATAAAAAACTCTACCCAGGTTGGATTTAAAAAAAAGATTAATTTTATTTATTTCTGAAGTGGTATCTTAGTACAAAGTATTGTTGTTCAAAATTTATTGAAATCGCAATTCCATGCAAATTTCAACTCCGTGTTTCAACATTTAGGGGTTGAATATTCACAAATCCATTGTTATCTTTTACCTACCGTTGTTATCTTTGACGAACCTGAAATTCCCAACTTCAAATCTGTTGACTTTATAGTTTTCGAGATTTCGTGATAATCAAGACATTCTGTCAGTCACATAATGACTTTCCCATTTATACACATTATAGATTAAAGGCAAGCTATGTTTAAATAGTGTTTATATAATACATAATTGCTGACGGATGAGAAAGGCACCTTGCCAGACAGACATACCATTAACCACGTGCTACCAAAAGGTTTTTTTTTGTGCTATTAACCTTATAAAAATAAAAAAATCTAAGTTCCCAATGTGTATACATAGACATTTGAAATTGATAACCTGATTTCTAGACAGAATAACAGTCCTTTATCGATAAAGCTCGTAGAAACGTATAAAACACATGGGATTTACCATATCGTCGGATGAATGGCTGTTTGGTTTAAGCGACATTTTTTGGTGATATAGTAATATATATATTTTTGAAATGGGTAAAACACGCTGATTCCAAAACTATATATAATACTATATCACCAAAAAATGTCGCGTAAGCCAAATAGCCGTTCACCCGACGATATATAAGCTTATGATGTCACGTGACGTTAATATCACGTCGACATGTTATGTCCATTTCATACATTTACACATTTCTAATAGCGTCATCGATAAACGAATGTTATTTTATCTAGGAGCCATGTCCCCTTGTGAAATTTGTTTCCATAGTAACCAAAGCAATCCCCTTTCACAGGCATTTGTCCAGGAGGGCTAGATGCAAAAGTCGACGCACATGATGCGTTGCGGAGGTTGCGTGCACCGCCACTCAAATAATTATCGTATTTATTTATAAGAACACTTACAAATGCGATTATATTTTAAAAATGTAGACTACTTGCATAGAACACACACAAAAGGTATAAAGAAGGAAAGAAAAATGAAAATAAGAGCAACACACGAACAAGAACAGTAACAAAGGAAAACACTGCTCGAATTTGCAAAATAAAAGATATTGTCCATTGACGGACACACGATATATTGTGACACCGTTCACTGAAGTCTTATTGAAAATGTATAAGAAAACACTACGGAGCGGCGCGGCTCCAGCATCATAACGCGTGCACCCCCCTCCACCTTGTCTCGGAAAATGCAAGCCAGATGCATGTGTAGTGCTGCGTCGAAACGCACCATGTTCGCACCACAGTTATTTGTATGTAAAACGACGGAGCAACACCGCTCTAATGGCGTGCCGCAACGCATCATGTGCCCCAGCTGTAACTATACATATATGTACGAACCATACAGAGATAGGTTTATTGATTTGAGACGACAGTTGTGTTGGTACATTCTATTCCGCCACAGCCGATAGACACCCATTAAAACACAACGAATGCATTTTGTTTATGCTCTAAAACGTATGATGTCGTGACATGACATGGCATGGCTCTGGACGAGCCTTTATAAGTTTCATCGGGCTTAAGAAACTGAGCATTTAAGGTCAAAAAATTTTGGTGGCAACTGAAGGAGACTATTGTAGGTACGGCCTGTGCCTATGCTAGCTTGAGCATCCATTAAGTAAATAGGATTGTTCTACTAGAATAGTAAAGAATAGAATAGAATAAAAAATCTAGAATAGAAAATCAATAAAATTATACATAAAGGAAATATACAAGTCAGGAAAGTTTCTACAAAAAACAAACATGAGTTGTATAATTAATAATTATATAGAAACAAAAACAAATTAACTCATAAATGAACACAATAATTATCAAATTAAATTAAAGTTTTTGCCTCATTATTGTTTTATATGTTGCATTCGCAATAAATTTTTCGTGTTTCACAAAAAATTTATTTCTCTTTTCCTTTCTCGTGTATTTATGATTACTTTTCTTTCTCACGCGAAAGAGAAAAATAGTTGCAAATGTATACAAGTAAGAAAAAGACATGTAGATATTTTACAAAACACGAAACATTAGCTTTATATGCACCAAAGGAACTTATTCAGCAAGATAAACTATCTACATCACATAAACGTTGGTTATAATTGTCACACATACGAAAATAATGTTATCAAAATATTTCGATTTTATGTGTTGCTTTAGAAAAAGAATTCTCTAGCATTAAAATCTACCACATCCCCTCTTACATGAAAAAACAACGCGCGCGGGTTCCCGGAGTCACGGTAACTCATATCCTGGCTCGGACTAAAAAGTTCTCTAGCTTTTACATTTGTCAAGTCCTTGAGCAGTGGAATGGTCTTCCGGTGAAGGTTTACTATCCTCCTATATCAGGCTCTTTAAGCGAAGCTGTAATTGAATTTTTTTTCTTTACTGCCGATAATGTAGTCGTTTTAGGACCACACCATTGCTTATTATCAGACATGCAGTGGTTACAATGACGAGTCAGTATAAAAAAATGTGTCTCATGCAAATTTAATCAATTGTATGTTATGTCCAGAGATGGGCAAAATGTAATCAGATTAATGATTAACGATTACGGTAACATTTTGTAATCATTAATTATGATTAATGATTAAAGAAATTAATCAAAAAAAGTAATCATTTTTCAGTGATTAAGGATTATTAATCTTTAATCGGATTACAATTAATCATGATTACTTTTATGATTACTTTTCTGTTTGATACGTAAAATGTGCTGCCGACAGCAGAGCAGCGCTCGCCTATATTCATTGGAACGAAGTTTCTTATCGCGCATTGCGAAAGGAGGTTAGAGAGGTGTCGTCCAGCGGGGAGTGGGGGTGGTGGAGGCCAGCGGAGAGTGGGGGGGTGACTTCCAGCGGGGAGTGGGGGGGTGACTTCCAACGGAGAGTGGGGGAGTGTCGTCCAGCGGAGAGGGGGGTGGCGTCCAGTGGAGAGTGGGGGGAGGTGTCGTCCAGCAGAGAGAGGGGTGGCGTCACTTAGACAGTAGGTGAGATGGCTTCCAGCGGAGAGTGGGGAGGGGGTGCGTCCAGCGGAGAGTGGGGTTAGTGTCACGTAGAGAGTATGAATGTAATCATGATTACTTTTAATCATGATTACTTCTAATCTGATTATTAATCTGATTAAAAGTAATCATGATTACGCCCATCTATGGTTATGTCTATTTGATTCGGCAAATAGTATTTGTTAAACAATGAACCTGATCCATGCAATAACACAATACACAACGGTACGTGACGAACATTGAATCCGCTTGCATACGAGTTAACTGGAGCTTTGTTTTGCATCTAGTTGCAACGGCACGTTCGAACCAACTCAATCCGGCTTACATTTGTGTGTTGTCTCTATTTGTGTTTACATGCAGCTGCACAGAATGTCCATTGATGAGCAAAAACTAACCGGTTTGAATAAAAACAAAGCGAACGTTCCCTTTGGACGGCAACATGTAGCACTGGAAACTGACTTATAATATTAAGATATAGTGTATCATTCGAAGTCGTGGATTTTTTTTTACACTGGCTCGACATAGTGACTACAGAGTACCTGATGGTAAGTACAGTGTAGTCCAAAAACGAAAGCGACTATCAAAGGATGAAAATCCATTGATAGTCTACATCGTCATGTCGGCCCACATATACCACGACTGAAGGTCTCTAGGTATATGAGCTACTGGATATGCACAAGCTGATCCCGAAACGCGACAAGCCGAAACTGGTCACTATGACGGGCTTTACACCCATGCACTGTGGTCGCGATCCAGACGGGCACCGGCGCCCTACCACCTCGCTGATGCTCGTTTAGCATCACCCAGGAGTCACGTGTAGGGAAACTAGGGTAAAGCCTACGGGCGCGAGCAGATTCGATTCCCAATATTCTCTATAATTTCTCTATAATGATGATGATTCGAGGACCGTTCAGTTTAGGCTAAAGGCTTAAGTCCCTCCAGTAAAAGTTAGATAAAAATATAGCATGAATACCATCCGCCACTAGACCAATATGTCGCTGCTTTGAAGTATTTCTGTGTGGAATATGATCTGCAGGGACCTATTTGGAAATCGATGAGAATGATCGTTTTTGTATCCAAATAGGCAGTTAAAGGAAGATTGTCCTCTTTCTCTTTATCAATTTCCCCAAGTAGAACGACATTTTCACCTCTGACAATAAATATGCCTCTTGGAATATCGCCGTATTCTTTACCGATATGTATACTTTCTATTGTTTTGTGTAGTACAAGATAGGCAGTTGCAGACAGCGAAATGGGGAATTATCTATCTGCCCCATACGAATAGTGACTTCAAGGCCAGTGTTCAAACAATGCTACATCTATTGTATTATCCTAGAGCCCCGTAGCCGTGGACACTGGACGGTCAGGGATCTCATTGAGGCTACCAAAGTTGGTATCGAGGTGCCTCTGACTGAAAAATAAATTTGAATACCACGCCATCGACACTAAAAAGACGAATAATTACATCATATTATGTAAAGCTGTTTTAGCTTTAATACAAGTCAGTGTTCAGTATTCTTTTACATTTCACGACACTACACTGAGTAATTTAATAGACAAGGGAAATATTCTGCGAGGATATTCAGCATTCGATTCTAATTCCAAATATATAAAAAAGTGATCTTCAAGTTTTCATTAGAACAAAGTAAGCTATAATCAGCCTAATTCCATAATATTTAGGGATAATTACGCAGTTGAACGAATGAAAAACAATTCATTATTAAGTAGGTAATGTGTGAATCCTAAGCTAGGATAAAGGACGAAGACAAAACGAGTTGATACCTGTTTCCCTAAAATTACGTCAAAAGACCTAACTACATCTATTTACGACACAATCATGCGGTACGGTATTCACTCTTTTTATGGACCAATTCTTATTTGATTATCAATTTTTCTTGATGATTTATTAGGGAATATAGCTATTTACATTTTTATTCGTTACTAGCAAACCCGGCGAACTTCGTTTCGCCACCAGATGGCTTTGTTTTGGTTTTTAATTAGCGTTTGAAAGAACTTGCGCATAATAAATGTCACATGAAATTAACTGAGCAGAGTACAATGAGTAGTTGTCAAACAATGTATAACGCATCGGCGCCATCTACTTAAAACACTGGTGCGATCTGCTCCACCACCATGCAAAACCATATTGGTTTGTAGTACATGCTATGTATCAGAGATGGCGCTGTATGTGAAAAATGATTTTCCCCGTTTTCCTGCTTTTCTGTTGAAAGTTTTCCTGAATTTTGTTTGCTATAAACCTCATGGAGCCCGAGACCTTTCCAACTAATGTAAAACCGTGGAAATCGATTCGTGCGTTCTGGAGTTATAGCGTCAGGAAGGAAAACCGAACTTATTTTTATATAATAGATAAGAAGGTAAAAATTAGTACATTGTGAAATATCTCCCTCGTCTATAAAACAACCCCGTATATTACAAAGTACAAACATCTGGTCTTATTTTAAATGAATATAATCCTTACAGCGTCTCTAAGCCGTCTCCCCACGAGTATGTTATGAATGTTACAGAAGGGCGTGCCAGTCCACGGTATATCATATACAGCTGCGAGGCGGGGCGTGAAGGCAGAGTGCTGGCATGCTTCGACTGCTTTGGCAACGGAGTCGTGTACGACCGCAACGGGGACGTCAGGTACAGCTATTTTATGGTAGACTATCTGTCCCAGTGAACTTTGTACCTAAAGAAATGTCATGTTAGCTTACTCCCCCGCTTTTTTGTAGCCCAGGGCAAAACCCTAAATAGGAGCATCAGGGCCTGTGAAGGCCGCAATCTCAGTGTCATACTCCAACTGACTAAAATCCTCGGGGTGTCCTTCTAATCGCTCCACCCGAGCCTAGGAATCCGAATTCATCTGGGAGTCCGGGGAGCGAATAGCCTTGTTAAGGCTTCCTCGGTGGGAGGGGGTGAGTGTAAAGGACTCACGCCTCCGAAACCTCTCTCATCCGGGCAGCAGACTTCCTCAAGTATTCTACCTGGCTAATTCCCCCCCCCCCCCCCCCTCTAACTTCTTATCCCCCCGGCTCTTCCCAAGTTCATGTACACGACAAATATCTAGTGATTAATTTACTTTTATTTGTAGTATATCGTCGGGAGTGTAAGACCCGCTGTTGAATTTATTTTTGCACGCGTTTGTACTAAATTTGCGATATCTCTTAAGATATTTATTTAAATTAAACGGTGTATGAGATTATCATAATGTGCATGGAATTATTAAGATAAAAAAATATTAATACTATATAAGTCTAAACAGCTTAATAACCTCAATGTACGTGACCATTATTTAGAAGTTAGAATGAGTATAATCAGCTATCCTTAAAAAAAACACATATGCTGTCTGAGACTTTTTTGCTGACGTATAAAAGAGGAATGACTTCATCGTACACTGTTTTACTATATCTCAAAGGGATTGGGCAGCGTTTTCGATGACAGCTTCTATGTGGCTTGATTTTTCCGGCATTGTCAACAATTATCGTCAAATTTCAACCAATTAACACAAAGCTTTAACAAATTATACACTAAAATCTTCTTCACGAATCACTTTGTCCATTGGTGAAAATCGCATGAATTTCTATTCAGGAATTTTTGATTTTATCTCGAGCAGATAAGCAGTCAGACGCGATGGATTTCCTTGTTTTACAATACGTAGCGATGATCCTGGCGTAGTCCTGTCTTTAAGAAATACCCGTTGGGAAGAATACTTTGGTAATCTGGTACAATCCTACAAAGTATGAGCTTTGGTCGTGATTTCTACTGCTCTCGTAGCATGAACCTAAAATTCTGTGTATGTTTTCAAATATTAAGCCATCTCGAGAATCTCAAATGTATCATATTTATTGTTATTTATGCGCAGCCTATAACAAAACATAGATTTCTATGTAACTGTGTATATATACAGTATATTATATTGAACTTGAAAACTTTCATGTCAACAAAATGTAACTAGACAAGGCTATTCTAGGGCCCATGTTTCAAGTTTGTCCAGTGTTCGTCTGGCTCGAAGGGTGTTGAAACCGCAGGTACTTAGGGCTTGTAGTTTCTATCTTAATTCGAATCCCGGGATCAGGATTTCAGGTATTATCATGGTCTCGTAATTCCCGGAAAATTTAGAATTATCGAGACGAGCCTTTAGAATTAAGGTATTTAAGTTTTTTTGGGAGTTTGAATTTTGCTTTTCCAAGCATAAATATTACATGAAATTTGATCCGTTAAAGGCACTGACTTAAATGCACCTTTTATTGTATTTATTTATTGTTACAGACAAGCAGTTGAAACAATTTATAAGTACCTGTGTTTTGATGAACTACATCCTTTTTAAAAGTATTTAATTTTGAGAATGAAAAAATATTTGTCCCGGCGATTTTTCAATTAATCAACAGTTTGATCTGACATTACGTAGTCTTCTGGGAGACAATTTCCTCGCTCTGACAATCCTGTTGCTTGAAAAGTGTATGTGCGAGATATCGTTCGATGGACTAGTACATAACTTTAGCTGATAACCTCTGTGATAGTTGGTGTTAGTAAGTTTGAAGGTTTTTTTCAAAATCTTCAATATCATAATACCCAATCAATAACTAGTAGGTTTCCACTACCCATTCCTCATAGAAACGTCGATTAAGTACTCTAAGCAAATTGGTAAAGCTGCGCTGTACCCTCTCTCGGAATTTCTATGTCTTTTGTGAAAAAGAGATTCCATACCTGACGCGTACTTTGATATGGGTCTTCTGAAGGTTTTAAGAACCCGTAAAGTCATTTCCGGCGTTAAAACTCCAAAAAATTTCCTAACAAGATATATGTTCTTGTTTTTTTATTATCGAAGCTGTATCCTGTTCCCACTTCAAATCTTCTAAAATTAATAGCCCAAGTCAGTCTAATCATTAACCTTCGTCAACATGCTTGATTTTTTAAAACTAAGAACTCAGATATATAATAATCTATTATTATTTAAGCAATACATAGTTTAGGGGGCACCCTAAGTAAATCGCACTCTTGTAAATAGAAGAAAGAATCTTGAGAATTCCGGGATTTTGAAACAATTCCCGGAGTAAAAGCCCTACTACCAACTAATCGTATAAGTCAAACTTATCGATCTCTACTCAACTCTTCAACCCCTGTTTGTACATAAATTCTAATATGTGTGGTCGTACGTCGTACGTACTATGGCGAGACGATAATATGTTCTAACGTTAAGGGCTGTTTGCACCAACAAATTCAATCTAGTTTTAACTAATATGAAATGCTATATAGCCTTTAAACTGAACCATAGATGGGCTGTAATTAGTATAATAAAAATGATAACGAAAACATTTTACGTTTTTCACCATTAATATGACTGCATTTTGCTCATCTATGTTTTAAACACTACAGAATACCAGATTGCATATACATTTATGTTTTCAGCCAAAAAATTAAAATTGCGACTACATTTTGTAATCGTTAATCATTAATTAGATTGCGATTTGCCCATCTCTCAACTGTAATGGCTTGCACGGACACATTATCTTTTTCAACTATTGTTAAATAGCTCAGCTATCTAAATCTAAATCGTGTCAGCTGAAAATAAGCGCTGGATGGCTCGGCTGGTGACTTAGCATTTACTGAGCTGACTTCCCTTTGGCGCATCATCAAACACAGGGTGTTTACTTTTTTTTTTGTTTTCTGTCTTTAATAACCTATTTTGCTGTGTTGTTTGCTGTGTTGTGTGCCAAATAAATGTTTTTTTATTATTATTATTATTACTAAATATATATCATAATTGAGATCGAATTATGCGGTTTCAATCAAATGGCGTTTTAAAAATCTTAAAGTAGAATTAATTAGTTAACCAGGCAGTAGATTTGAGGAAGTCAGCTACTCGGAGGAGAGGGAGGTGGTACGCAGTGTCCCGCGCGCCGATCGTGAGAAAGGCTTGGAGGCGTGGGTTCTTTACACCCACCCCTCTCAGAGAGGGAGCTTCAATAACGCTATTCGCTCCCCGAGTGACTGAACGAGTTAGGTTTCCCAGGCCTCGGCGGAGTGATTAGAGGGACACCCCGGGGCTTTTTAGCCGGAGTCTCAGACATCGGGAATGCTGTCCTCATAGTGGCTATGATGGTACTATGTAGAAATTTCCACCGGGTTACCAAAAAAAGATTTTAATTAGTCACCCAATTCTCCCTTAGAATAGTACGCGACACGTTTTCGACGTGCGACATATTTAGTTATCAGTTTTATCTTACGTTTACATTGCTTCCAAGCTCGATCTTTTTTTAAATTAATTTATAGGCGAACGCTTGACCTTAATCACACCTGGTGGAAGATGAAGATGAGTTCGATGATGAACCGCGTCCGCCTAACAAATGCCTATTCACTCCTCTCTTAAAGACACCCAGGTCATAAGATCGCGGAAGCATATTCCACTCCTTAGCCGTTCGTATGATGAATGTAGAAGCGAATCTTTTCGTGCGGATATAAGGAACATCCACCACATACGGATGGTATCCGACACGATGTCTAGTGGTTCTGTGATGGAATGGGGCTAGTGGAATCAAAGAATGCAGTTCCTGAGAACACTCTCCACTGTGCAACCGGTAAAAGACCGCGAGGTAGGCAAATCTACGTCGATGCTCGATGCTCTGCATTTTAACCTTAGTCAAAGTATCGTCGCCAATAAGTCTACGAGCTCCACGATTAATTGAGTCCAAAGCCGCCAAATGATATTTAGCGGAACTGATTTTTATTTTTTGCTACCCGGGGGAAAACTCAATAGGATCGTCAGGGCAGCAGCTCCGTTATTCCAGACTCCTACTTGTCTCCTCATCATCACTAATCGCATCTGGTGATCTACATTAGTCATTCGGACTGGCGAGAGAAATGCCTACAGAGATCTCATATTTTGGATATAAATAATCCCCTGTGGGCAGTATATTCCCTGAAATCTACTACCCGATTACTGTCTGGGAGGGTGGATAAACATAATTTCGCGCCCGAATACCATCCTCTTTTGCGTGTTGTTTCAATACGCTGACTGTCTGGGGGCGAGATTGTTCTCTGTCTGCCATCCGGCCGTCTCTTTCTTCAGCACAATAATTTCGCAAAATGAGAGTATTGCCTGCCTTGACATCTCTCTGCCGCCGTCGCTGTGGTTGACCGCCGGCGGTGACAGGTCTCCGCCTATAATTGCTGACAGCTTTAGACGTTCTGTAGTTCGGACTAGGTATTCCTTTAGCACATGCTCTGCTCTCTCTCGTCGGGGCTGCCGACTCCTTTAATTTCTTAATTCACACACACATAATAAACACACACATTCATACTAGGAGGACGAAATCGTTTTTTATATGTTAAAAAACTACACCTATATTATGACACTTTACCTGACAATGACTAAAGAGTTGTGGCAGTACTGTTGCCTACAAACAAGATCGATAGCGCCACCCCGCTCTAAGCCTTAAAGGGCATAAAACAGGATGTAACGCACCAGCGCTAAGCCGGGTTTTCATTTAAAGAGCCCAATAAAACACGATAATTGATTAATTCACACTCGTTTAATTATAAAAACACGCAAATTAATCTTATATATAAAAATGAATCGCTAATTGTCTTGATAAGCGCGAAACTCGAGAACTGCTGAACCGATTTGGTTGATTTCTTTTTTGTTGTATTTGTTGAAGTCTGGGTAAGGTTATTACGGAGAGAAAAAAATTAAAAATTCCCTGCAACTGTCTAAAAACAACACTTTTCTATATTCTCATACAAAAAATTCGTTATAAGTAATTTTGAACTTTAACACCATACCATAAAGTTTAAATGTCAGTAGACGGGTTCCGGGAAGGCAAAACAATCGAGTGACGTATAAATATTAATGTTAGTATTTGTCAATTTTTATACATATAGCATTAAGGCCAGGTTCCTTCAAACAATTTTCAAAAAAATCTGACGGGGAAGCTATTAACATTAAAAAAAAACAATGTGACTTTGTTTTAGAGAAATAGGGCAGAACAAGGTCTGCCGGGACAGCTAGTTCATAATAAATCACAATATGGCGATAAGCGCTTCTCAAATAGCGTAATCACATTCTTTTTACATTTCTAAATAACAATATTTTATGGTAGTAGGGCGATTGCCCGAACTGGGTCCTGACCACAGTACACAAGTGTAAAGACTGTCATGGTGACTCACTTTGGCTTGTCGCGTTTCGGGATCAGCTTGTGTATATCCAGTAGCTCATATACCTAGAGACCTTCAGTCGTGCTATACACACATACGTGGTAGGCCGACATGTCAACAAAGACTATCAATGGATTTTCATCTTTTCACGGTCACTTTAGTTTTTGATTATACTGTACTTACCATCAGGTGTACTGTAGTTACTTTGTCGAGCCAGTGTAAAAAAGTAAAATAAAAAATATATATTGTAAAATAAGTTTAGAAACAGCTTAAATAATATAACAAAATTTTTAAATAAATTTTACTTAGTTAATGTAATTTTGTGATTTACAAAATAACAGGTTGTTCTTAAAAACAAACTATTTCTAATATAGATGGCACCACAAGCGACATTAAATTAAGTTTCACATATGTTATTATTTACATAAATAATTAATTTCAGTTAATATATTAAGATTTGAACAAAATTATAAATATAATAATTTAAACTTATACAAATAGCGATATTTGTCAATTAATTTCGATAGATGGCGCGACGCGCCCTTGTGCACAAGCTGATCTTAAATACAAATCGGATGAAGTAAGTTGTCTATGAGGGTCGTGGCTGCCCAGGGTGGGGGCCCTGAGCAACTGGTTAGCGACCCTCGAGAAGTGGCAGAGCATTGTGACGTGCTCTGCCTAAATACAACGAGCAATTTCGGGGAAGGCAACAACTTCCCCCGAGTCTGTGCCCAGCGGGCGCGGCGCGACGGGGCTGTGGCGAATTGATTACAGGACCTGCAGTCCCCGCCAATGCGCAGAAGTAGTCACCTTGGGGTTTTTAGCCGGTACAAGTCCGACACACCTCGGTCGCGCAACCCCCTGCGCGGCTGAGAAGGTCCTATGAGCATTTTCTCCAAGTAAAAAAAAACAAGTCTGGTTTTCTGTGGTCGAAATTCAGTTGGATACTGATGCTGGACAAAGCTGCTCGTTTTATTTATACTAGCTCATCAAGTGACCACATTGCGTCTGAGATTAAGCACAATTTAGTATAATCGAAAGTAATTGTGACATTTTTCTTTATACTAATTCGAAAATTTAATTTCAACGCTTCTGATGAAAAATACTCCTTACATCAATAACGATAGTAACTATTAAGGGACGGGAATATATTGAGAGTCGCCGTCACTTGCTCATACATACGACTATAGAAGGTATCTAGATACATAGTTTTAAAAGGATAAAATATTATATTATTATAAACTCTAAAACTTATCTGCTAGTTGGTAAACTCGCTATTCGACATCTCTTTTATTTGGGTTTTAGGCTTCGTACTGGATCGATGGACACCTGTGAGGACCTTTGCATCAAACTCCGACCACATAATTATTTGTTATTCATTTACAGAACTCCAACACAATATCAAACGCCTTCCTTTTTGCCACCCAACTACTCAAGCCGCCGTCATTAAAACTTGTCCAAACCCGCCATATCCTTCCTGACACTTTCTTTATGCTTGCCAACATAAAATATATTTATTGTAAAGTATACGTTAATTGTTAATGGTGTTCACATTAATATTTAGCATTTAATAACTATTATTTATATTTATTTTTTATATATTATTTATATTTATCATATTTTATTTTTGCTGGATATAAATCCAGCCTAGCTTATCAGTGACATTTGCCGTTGTGCTCCTCTATTATTGTAACAATAGACAACTGGACTGCGACCCAGTTCGGGCAAACACCTGTGGAGGATGAGCCTCTAATGCTTGTGGGAGACTTATAAATCAAAAGGTAGTCTTAGCTGGAATCCTTTTATTATTTATTCATTTGCGTGACCTCGATATAGAGAGATATCAAAGACCATTGCACTCACTATGCTTCGAACTTTATGTAACCTTACCCATCATCATCACCATACACCTTTCCACCTTGATCTAGATGCTGTCTGTTGAAGGTTACCGTAGCTGCTATGTGTAGCTGTACCTGCTCATTAATTTCTTGACACTTCTTTTGGAGGACCCAATCAAGGTTGTTTTCAATATCTAAGGTTCATATCTCATCGATTCCTCTTAAAGGTATAATGGGAGAAACGTTTGCAAAACCAATGCAGTTTTCAGGTTGAAGTATAATCAGTCGGAGGGTATGGTGATAGACAAGAAGATTGGCCCACCAGGTCGCTGGAAATGGCATGCGTTGAACGAACCGCCCGTCATACGGCCAGTATATTTTGAAACCCATGATAAAGATGGTGGAGATGAGCTGCTACATCTCTTCAATGACGAAGATGAAGCCAATAAGCCCGCTGATCCGGAGATGCTAACGTTAGAACTCGAGCATATCCTCAGAGAGAAGACCGCTAAACTAATTCAGAAATTCAAGCCGTTTCAAATACGAATGAAGGCGTTAAAAGTTAACGAACAGTTTTCCGTGAGGATAATCGATCAGGCAAATATTTACGTTCTATTTAGAGATGGTCAGGTTTCTTTAAAACAGAACCTGGGTATGCTGTTATTAAGTAACGAAATTATCGACACGGAAATTTCGGAGGTTTCTCAGGTGAGTACCCCGTTCGATAGTGATCCTGCGCTTTTGAGAAGAGCTCCATCCGAAGGAAATATTGTGAGTGAAGGTAAGGAACCAGGGGAAAGGGAAGAAAATCGTGAATTTCCATCAGTTGTGCCCCTCATATTGAAAGACAATCGTCGAGACGTGCATATTTGAATTGGCATTCATTTTCAATATACGAAATGGTGGTTTATGGTGGTATGGCGATTGCCCGAACTGGGTCGTGACCACAGTACACAAGTGTAAAGATCGTCATGGTGACTCGCCTTACTTGTCGAGCCAGTGTAAAAAAATTCGACCTTGTACCATAAAACCACCAGACGCCGTGTCAGATACTATCTGTATGTGATAGATGTTCCTTATATCTTCATCTGGCCTGGAATATGCTTCCAGCGAACATATTTAAACGTTTGTATGGACCGAAGAGGGGGGGGGGCGGTGTAGAGGTAAAGTGGAGAGGGAGAGCGGGAGGACTTATAGATAAAGTTCATTAGCTAAGCATTTGGTGAATCTTTTACCTTATACTATATTTTTACGATTTGTGTTACAATTTGTTGTAATTCGTGTATTAGTTCGGTAATATGGTCGTTGGTCAATCTTTATGTGGCCAAACCTTAATAAATAGAAAAAAGGATTGATCTAATGTTTACAGTAAGTTGTTTTAAGTACTCATTAAAATAAGATTATCAATTTAATTCTATTTAAGTTCATTTAATTATAGAATGAAATATTATGTTATAATTTTATTGCGGGAAATTGTGAACTGCCAAGGAGTGAAATTCGCTTCCTGCGTCTGTTTTTGCATCAACTTATGCTATGGCAATCTTCAAATGACGAGTGAATCGGTATCTGTCAGGTGAGGGCGCTCCATCATCGGCTTCATCATCACTTCTATCGAGTAAGATTGAGACCAAGCACAAACCTCTCTGAAATAAAAAAAAACTTGCATCGCCGCGCATGGCTACCGGTTCCATATCCCAAGCCTACACAGCCGGCCGTGGTCTCCTTCTGTGAGGATGTCATGTCCCAAAGCGAGAGCGGCAGAAGGCCTCTCGAAGGAGACACCGGGGTGCCGATAACCGCCCTGGCACATCAATCCTAGCCGATCGGTCGATCCATAGCCGGTTGGCTGATATCTTTGGGGTCGTAGCTGCTCTGGGTTGTTTTTTTTTTCGAATTAACGCGTGTTGTTGCAACTTAACCGGGCAGGAACTCTGGGTGGGGTCCCTAAGCAACTGGTTTAGCGACCCTCGAGAAGTTGGAGGGAATTGTGATGTGTTCTGCCTAAATACAACGAGCAGTATCGGGGAAGGTATCATCTTGCCCTGAGTCTGTGCCCAGCGGGCGCGGCGCGACGGGGCTGTTGCGAATTGATTACAGGACCCGCAGTCCTCGCCAATGCGCAGAAGTAGTCACCTTGGGGTCTTTAGCCGGTACAAGTCCAACACACCTCGGTCGCGCAACCCCCTGCGCGGCTGAGACGGTCCTATGAGGATTTTCCCCGAGTAAAAATAAAAATGCCTACACAGTCACTTTATTTACCTTAACTGTGTATGTAAATATTGTTATTTTCCTTGTGTTTCGTAACCGTAAAATTTCATTTACGAATTTGGTCTAACATGATTGGCTCTCGAAATGTGTCGCGAGCGCCACCTTATGGATGGCGCGATGCGTGCACAACTTGTCAAACTGACTCGAAAAACGTTACCGGAGCAAGCAGTTGCTAATTCTCAACGCAATAAAAACGACATAAATAAATTCGGGAGGAAAGACACAGGTGCATCGTGCGAGCGCGCGGCATCGTGGACAGCATTTTGTCGGAAGTCATATCGCAGAGTGTGGTGTTCGAACGTTTAGCCGGCCGGCAAGTGTTGTTAACTTTCCTCATCACCCATTCAAGTCTACATCCGTTGCGCTGATCCCGACGAGCGCAGCAGGAAGGAACCGCCTGCCGCGGGAGCTGACAAGCTGGGACCGCGAGTGTGCCGTCGGCCAGGTTAGTGCAACGCATTGTACGCGAGAGACACACCATCGGGGCTAGGATTGTTAGCCAATTCTTAATCGCTGTCTCAATTACCATATTGTGGTGGAAAATCCTCCACAAACGCGGTTTCATCACAATATTTTTTGGTGCCGAAAAACCCGGGACTAAAAGCCTAATTATCGGTCAGTTCTAATCATAATAATTTCAAAAACGAAACGTTTCATTTTCAAAATTATCATTCGTCACCCACCAAGGTATAATCATATTGTATTTCTTTGTTACGTTTGTTATTACGCCATCTTAACTAAGTGCAACTAATTCGTAAAATAAAATTGTATTGTCATATCTTCGAATTTATACCATTTAATACCAAACGAAATACACTTTTCCGTGAATAAATTGGTAAAGGTTCATTTTAATCGTGTTGCCATTCAATTTTGTTGTGATTTTAATATTAATTTAAAATCAATCATTACTAGCCAAACAATTTGCGTGGTCTGCATTGTAGTGCTATACTTGAGCGAAGGCATATGCAACGTGATTTAGCCGTATAATAATTTTACATCGTACGTTAACAAAGTTTATTCGTATTACATTACATTATTTTTACATTTGTTGTTGGGTTATGAATATATTTGTGCAATACGTATGTTCTAAGATGATGCATTATTAACAAATTAATATATTATTACGTATAAATTCTTATTATTAATCGGTATACGTATAAATATTTAATTTAAATCGTTGAATGAGTTGTTTCATTGACTTATCGATATGTACGTTTAAATTCATTCATCTAATTCGGTAAACGTACAACGATTTGTTTCAGTGGATGATTTACTTTCAATTTACAATAATATTGCATATCGTTTTAGAATAGTTTTCAATTTATCGGGTAGATAAAAATAAATATTAATTAATTGCGCTCAATTCATTTTCGTATCGTAGTAACCAATAATCATAATATATTTTGTACATTTTTATTCAAGTTTGTTGTGAGTTGTGATTTTGTAGTAATTATTTGTTTTTATATTATACTGCACATTTCTTTGTAGTATATTTTTTTTTATACATAATTGTTTTAACTCTTTTTCTTCGCTCCATCGATATACAGAATGTATAAAACAAAGAAACTACGCGGTATCCGTTCAAAATCTATTGAAACGAAAAGTTTAACAAAGGATAATTTGCCTGCTTTACGTCGTAAGCGTACTTTAGCGCTTAATCGTGTAGCGAAAATATTAGAGGTTGCACAATCGACTACATTAGATGCCAGAAACTTAGATAAGTTTCTTGCATATTTCTCTGAGCTAGAGAAAATCGTCAACAATTTCGAAGATGCGCATGCCGATATAATTAGTGTTATTGATAGCGACTCAGAGGATAGTGAGGATATTATACGATCGGATTTTGATGACAATCATTTCGAAATCTTAGCGATACATCGGCAACTTACTGGTACAGTTAACTCTTCCAGTAATTTAAATCAAACTTTACCGGATAATTTAAATAATGTCTTTCGAGCCAAGTTACCTAAAGTGAACATACCGAACTTCAAAGGCGACATTAAATCATGGCCTGAGTTTTACGACGTTTTCAACACACTCGTTCATGAAAACAAGCTGCTATCGGATACTGAAAGAATGCATTATTTGATTTCCTCTGTTTCTGGTGAAGCTTTAGGTCTTATTCGAACTTATCCTGTAACAGGTCCTTATTACAGGGCAGCGTATAACAAACTAATCGAGCGGTATCGTAATAAACGCGAACTAGCATTTGCTTGTTGGAAGGAGATGTTAGAGACGAATCTCCAATTGAACTCGCCGCTTAGCTTTCGCAGATCCCTAGACATCTTCAACGAAAATCTGACCATGTTACATGGGCTGGATTTACCAACCGAACAATGGGATTTTATATTATGCTATCTTCTCCTTTCAAAATTAGACTCAAAATTACGATGCGCATTTGAACAATCATCTCCATCTTCTGAAATTCCTAGTTATTCGACCTTAAATGATTTTCTTTATGCAAAGTGCAACGCCCTAGTTCGCGATTCGCATTTCTCGACTTCTAAAATATCGAACATCTCAAAGAAGGATACGTCCTCCGTTTTGCTCTCTAACCTGAAGCCTGAGCCTCATGTTACAAAGCCCAGAGTGCCACACATGAAAAATGTCTCGCCTACATCACAAGCGTCTTATTCTAGTGGGTCTACATTTAAGTGTGCGTACTGTGGAGACAGTCATCCAATTAATAAGTGCACATCGTTTTGTAATTTATCCGTCCAAGAACGATTTGATTACGCCAAACGACATGCTTGGTGTTTCAATTGCCTTAAATCTTCTCACAATCTGAAAAACTGTAAGTCTGTTTTTAAATGTCAAAAGTGCCATCTACGTCACCACACCTTACTTCATCGTGAAGTGGAAGATTCAAACAGCTCAAATCCGAACTCCGATTCTCCACTGAGCGAATCTGAAGCCAACAACGCGGTCACGTGCGCTCAGATAAGTACAAGTATGGTGGGCGGATCGTTTGTAAATTCAATGGTGCTTTTATCAACAGCTAGAATTAATGTACGTGATTCTACTGGCCAATTTCAATCGTTACGTGCACTTATTGATACTGGTAGTCAAGCTCATTTCATTACCGACCGTGCAGCTGAACGCTTAGGACTCAATCGTGTATCAACTTCACGTACCATTCGAGGCTTGGGTCAATCTCCTGCCGAGGTGTCAGGTACCGTCAAACTTCAGATCGGCATCGAGGGTCAGACAGTATTCTGCGTCGATGCACTATCCTTACCTAACATTTGCGGTAAAATGCCCACAGCTAGAGTAGACAGTTCTACTTGGAAACACCTGAAGAACTTAAAACTAGCAGACCCTGACTTTCATACACCTGGAAATATCGACGTACTCCTAGGTGCGGAAATCTTTTCGTCACTTCTACTTCCAGGTAGTATAATATGCGGAGATTCGAACCAACCTTCAGCGTTTAACACCATATTTGGGTGGGTTTTGCTCGGCAATGTTAGTGATAAACATAAAAACAATTTGACAGTTCATTCGTTTTTGGTAACGGTGAACGATCCATCTCATGAGCAAAATCAAAATTGTAGGG
Organism: Automeris io; assembly: GCA_036320925.1. Taxonomy (NCBI): domain Eukaryota; kingdom Metazoa; phylum Arthropoda; class Insecta; order Lepidoptera; family Saturniidae; genus Automeris; species Automeris io. Next base: position 901,213 of record JAUDJH010000036.1, read on the forward strand.
AATCCGAAAATTCACCACTACTTTTTAATACACTTTCGACCGAGGCAGAACACTGCCTAAATTATCGTGATACGATTACTGGTAATAAAATAGAATGTAGCATCGCACTTGTGCCTATGCAAGGTGAATTTAATCTCAGAGTACTTCGCAAGTCACAAGAAACATCTTCGATAAGTTTTAGCACGCCACAACGTGAGTCCACTGGCAACTGCAAATCGTCCTGTAACTGGCTCGTTGACTTACCTGCTCATAATTCTCTCACAGCTCTCGAACTGTCAGACGGCGCTTATCGGCTTGAGTTTTCTTATCGACTTAATTATGATGCATTATGGTGGGCGGGTTCTACGAGGCCTTTACAATCCTTATATTCGTGGCCTTTTGACGACATTCGTGATTTGGAACCAGTGCAAATTGCTGACGTTCTCGCTGAAGAACGCCTGCATATTTTAGTAGCGCGTAAAGACCCAACAATTATCGATTCGCTGCTTTCTAAGTTTTCTTCCTTGAGGAAAATTCAAAGAACAGTGGCGTATCGCTTGAGGTTCACTTTCAAAACTGGTATCAAGCATAAACGTTCATTAGACTTATTCTTTACTCGTTCTGAACTTTATGACGCTTTACTTGTCTTCGTCAAACATATTCAATCGCAGAGCTTTCAGAATGACATCGCTCGCTTGAAAAAGAACAGGACTCTTATAAAACCCATGCGTAACCTCAATCCGTTTCTTAGCAACCGTGGTATGCTTCGCGTTGGCGGACGTTTATCAAGATCTAGGATTAAGTACAAGCATACACATCCTGCTTTACTCTTTCGTAACGCCACTACTTTGAACGTAAATCGTTTAGGTCGATGGCAAATCATTCAGTGCTTCCAACAAAACTTTTGCAAACGCTGGAAGATTGAATATCTACAGTTGCATACTCAACGTATAAAACGGAAAACGCGTTGCAAACCCTCAATTGTTATCGTTACAACGAAAAATGCCATCTCGTTGCATTGGCCTCTCGCTCAAGTAGTAGGACTGCATCCTGAACTGGACAATGTAGTGCGTGTTGCTACAATTCGCACAGCGAATGGTTCTCTCTTTAAGAGACCATTAATCAAACTATGTCCACTGACAAATCAGTGCGACTAACGTTTTTCACTTATATCGTTTTCTTTCATTTTAGCTTATAATCGTTTAATCATTTTATCGTTTTATTTTGTTTTTGTTTCATAGTATTAAGTTTGATTCGTAATGTTCAGCTTTGATTCGTATTATTCGTTTCACATTCATGTCTAATTAGCGTAATTACCATTTAATTTCAGTTATCGTGAGTATTTTTTGAAAATACAATCAGTTGTATTTTGGTGGGCGGAATGTTTCGTAACCGTAAAATTTCATTTACGAATTTGGTCTAACATGATTGGCTCTCGAAATGTGTCGCGAGCGCCACCTTATGGATGGCGCGATGCGTGCACAACTTGTCAAACTGACTCGAAAAACGTTACCGGAGCAAGCAGTTGCTAATTCTCAACGCAATAAAAACGACATAAATAAATTCGGGAGGAAAGACACAGGTGCATCGTGCGAGCGCGCGGCATCGTGGACAGCATTTTGTCGGAAGTCATATCGCAGAGTGTGGTGTTCGAACGTTTAGCCGGCCGGCAAGTGTTGTTAACTTTCCTCATCACCCATTCAAGTCTACATCCGTTGCGCTGATCCCGACGAGCGCAGCAGGAAGGAACCGCCTGCCGCGGGAGCTGACAAGCTGGGACCGCGAGTGTGCCGTCGGCCAGGTTAGTGCAACGCATTGTACGCGAGAGACACACCATCGGGGCTAGGATTGTTAGCCAATTCTTAATCGCTGTCTCATTCCCATATTGTGGTGGAAAATCCTCCACAAACGCGGTTTCATCACACCTTGTGTTTCTGAAAATAGCTACCACTGAACTGTAGTGGATGCTACGTACTAGCGTACCAATAGAGGAGAGCGCTGGATGGTACGCACCGGTCCTCTGGTCAGAGGGGAGCTCTGAAAGGTTAAATTATATTTACAAAATCAACCAAAAATGTTCATAATTCCCATAAGTTGCCATGGTACCTAGAGTGTATATATTTTTAATTAGAAATTGGACAATTTTTAATTTTAGTATTTCTATAATTAAATTGTTTTTGCGTAGATACATGATTATAATTGTGATATGTAATAAATTATAAATTAATTTCGTGTTTTAGGATTATTAAAAATACTCATTAATTTTGAACAGATTTTTATTTTAAATCTATTTATTATTGATAAAACTCTCATTAACATTTGATTATTTCATATTTTTTAACTAGCTAATACATTGAGAAACATCTACATTATGCAGTATGTTATCAAAACCTTGTCCCACTCGTGAAGACGTTACTCAGTATAAATATTAGATTCTACTTAGAATATCCTTTTTAGTAAGGAGCCAAAAAAAAAACGAATAAAATAAAATTTAATTATATAGGGAAAATTAAATGGTGATATTGTGAGTATGGATAACTCGTGAATAAAGGAAAAAAGGAAAGAAAAGGATAATGTTGGTAGGTTATGATGCCAAAAGGGTCACGGTCCGCGTTTATTCCTGAGCACTATTTATCAATAAATTGTTGTGTTTTGTTCCTTTTTTCTCAATAAACCCTTACTCCTTTTTTTTCTTTCTTGTTAGTAGGTCATGACGTTATAGAAATTATGACCCTAGTAAATTCCAAGCACCGTTTATCAATTAAATCGTTTCATTAAATTTTAAACTGTTTTCCGTAAGTAATCCGACCGTAATCGCATCTAAAATATTAATCTCTTTAATTTTATATGTTAATAACCTTTTAATGTTAACGGATGGTACAATTTCTGATGTCTTTGGTAATTTTATCGCGTCACCGAATGACATGTGGACAATGGTCGGACAGAGTTTTCAAAACTTGCTGTACATTGGTTAGTATACATACAAATTTTAATTAATTTCTAATTTTTTTTTCTAAAGTTTTTGATGAAATTTAACATACAAATAAATCAGATCTTAGGGACTGGCACAAGCTACCTTTCGTTGCTAAAATAAAACTTGAACTGGTTGAAAAAAGGAGTGTAATTTACTAAGGAATCTACTACGGGGAGTGGAGGTAAAGGAGTATAGGGAGGATTTGGCAAGAGCGGAGACAATCAGAGATGAGAAAGGGTAACAGGAAAGGAGAGTAGGTTTTAGTTAAAAGTTAAAGAGATATTAATTTACGATTAGTTAGAACATAAAAGTTAATGCTTTTGAGCCATGCTGTGGCTGTCTTTTATTAGTATCCATTGCAGACATTTATAATTTAGCTTGTGCATGCGATCTCATTGTGAATGTAAAATGCAATGGAACTGTCAATAGCCCATACGTAAATAAATAAATAAAAGATTGTTCGCCAGGTCAGCTAGTTTTGATTTATTGTTGAGAAAGGCTCGAAGAAATATTTAGCTAGCATGTAGCTGGTATCGTGTATCGGTGAAACATTGACTTAAAGTTCCTCTCGCGCCTTCACGAAGTAGGTGAGCAGGTCAATCGGCAGTGGGAACACTATGGTCGAGTTTTTCTCCGCCGAGATCGTGTTTAGTGTCTGTAACATATTAACTTCGATAAACACCATATTGATGTATGGAGATAGCGTCTATCAACGGCAAAGTTTAGTTTGTCTCTAAATCTGGTCTATCTTTCTGTTAGAACAATGTACTTTCATAATTTATTCGTATGGAACCCTTGTTTTTTTTTGTGACCCGGTGGAAATCCATAACAGACCCCAGGGGGCGATGAGGGTTGCCCCCCGGTGTGTCGGACTTGCACCGATTAAAACCCCCGGGGTGTTCCGTCTTCCGCCTGCCGAGTGCCAAGGCTGAGCCATCTTCCTCGGCACCCCCTGCGTACACCTGACACATTTGGCAGTGAGACTGGTGTAAGAAATGCCACCCTCCCCTCATCTCCTTAATTTGTCATTGGAGCGGTGTGCGGGAACACATCGCACACCGCTCACGCCTGGATCTGCGCGCTCCCTCAAGCGCGTCGCCCGGCGTATGTCCTGTTATGGAGGAAGGCCTCTGGCGAAGGCCCTTCTCCGGCGTCCTGTCTGAGCTGGGCGGCGGATTGGGTTATCGGGGGTGGCAATAGCCTCCCGATCCCGCTCCGCCGCCTCCTTCACCTGCATAGTCTCCTCCGTGTAGGAGAGGACCGCCTGCCATGCCCTGTCACTACCGACCATCGCACGAGCGACTGCCGGCACTGACAGGTCACCACCCACCACCCTGATTCGTATGGAACCCCCAGTGCGCGAGTCTAATTCGCACTTAACTAGCTTCTTTATACTAGCAAAACAATGTGAATACACAGCACCATTTTTTTTTGTTAACCCGGTCTAATTCCCTACGGACCGTCAGGGGGAGTGGTGAGGGCCACTCCCCCCGGTGTGTCGGACCTGCCCCGACTAAAACCACCGGGGTCCCAGCACTGCCCTCTCTTCGCCTTCGCCGAGCCTGGGAATCCAGATACTTCTGACGGAATACACAGCACCTGATTTATGCACACCGCAGTTCAGGAATCGACCGCAACTGTTAACAGACTGGAGGCTATTCGTTGATAATCGCAGTAATCATGCCGGCCTGCTGTAAAGTCTCTTAACATGTTTTTAGAGGGCCCAAAATTAATAACAAACCATTATATAAAACTTTATTTTTGTATTTCTGCTTGCCCTCTACCGCCTTCATTGCCGCAGTACTACTTTAATGCAGATACGATGACGTTACATTATTAGCCCCTCGTGTGATGAAAGTACTGCTACAGGACAAATCAAGATATCCCGCATCTGACAGGCGTCCTGTGACAGCCGGCGCGAACAGTGCAAACAGATGTTTGTTACAAGCATAATACATCGCGACATAAAGCTCTATCCTTTTCGCACGTATTATAAATTGTTCACGAAAGAACAGCTATCCTTTCCCATAGAAATTAGAAATTCTGTGGTATAAAAAATCCAGGTTTTTCGAAACCTAGTTCTCAAAAACCCCCATCTGATGAAGGTCCTGTACAAGGGCGCGACATATGCGCCTAGTTCTGTAAATAACCGTCGACGGTTGAGTGGTTATCGATCTTACAAATAAAGTGTATGTCATTAAGCGTGAACGAGATCTAAATGTAGCGCAACTGGAGCTCGCCAGGGCTGCCGCCGATGACCTCGGAGGTCCTTCGGAGCGCCCTCTACTGCAAAGACCTTGGCATGCTCCTTTCCCACCAACTCTATCGCTGCAATTGTCACCCCTTGCTATATTACTTACCTCTAGCAGCGGTGACGTTATTTTTACCAGCTAATGTAAAAACAAAATGTACGGTATGTCGTTAAGTGTGAATTTGTCCCCAACGATCACGGAACCTTCCTGAACTGTCCCAGAATCCTTCTGCTCGTCCTCCGTTGCATAACCTTGGCAAGCGCCTCTGCGTCTGCAGCTGTAATACTCATTACCAACTGCGGTGACGTGATTATCATCAGCGAGCTTAAAAACAAAGTATTTGGGAGTCGAAGCTGCTCGCGTCCGTAGGCTTTACCCTAGTTTCCCTACACGTGACTCCTGAGTGGTGCTAAACGAGCAGCAGCGAGGTGGCAGGGCGTCGGTGCCCGTCTGGATCGCGACCACAGTACATGGGTGTTAAGTCCGTCATAGTGACCAGTTTCGGCTTGTCGCGTTTCAGGATCAGCTTGTGTATATCCAGTAGCTCATATACCAAGAGACCTTCAGTCGTGGTTTATGTGAGCCGACATGACGATGTAGACTATCAATGGATTTTCATCCTTTGATAGTCGCTTACGTTTTTGGACTACACTGTACTTACCATCAGGTACTCTGTAGTCACTATGTCGAGCCAGTGTAAAAGAAAAGTCGTTAAGTGTGGGCGTGACCTGAAGGTAGCGCAACTGGAGCGCGGCAGGGCTGTCGCTGATGACCTCTGATGCCTCTCGGAGCGCCCTGGAAGCCTTCTGTTCGCCCTCCGCTGCGATGACCTTGGCGCGGGCCTCTCTCGCAGCTTCTGCCTCAGCTGCCATGGCTCGCTGAAGCTGCACTGGTAACCGCACGTCCTTGCTGCGGACAGGCGCCAAAAATCAATACACTGAGGCGTCATCCACACTGATGGCGACCATGTGAGCGTTTAGTTCAAATATACGTAATCGCCGCTTATTACACATATAAGATTCTAGTAGTAGGGGCTCGGCGACTGCGATGAAGCTGCGAAATTATGTTTAAAACCTTATTTGTTTGTTACATAAAACCTCTTTTAATTTCAGCTCTTTTCTATATAATATAATTTGTATTTTTTTTTATTTAGAAGAAGATTATTGTTTTTTTGTTTTAGTGTTGTCAAATATAATAAAACTAGCTTTTACCCGCGGCTTCGCTCGCTTTAAGAAGTATTATAATTAATTAGATATAGTTTTTGTGGCTTTACTTTTTTTTAGCGTGTGTAAAAAATTAGGGCCTTATCTGTCATTAGGCGCTAAAACTATCAAGCTAATATATTATTTTATAGTCGAAAATCTGAGAAGATTTATACAAACTTTCATCCCCTATTTTATCCCCTTGAGGGCGGAATTCATTAAAATCCTTTCTTAGCGGATGCCTACGTCATAACATCTACCTGCATGCCAAATTTCAGCCCGATCCGTCCAGTGGTTTGGGCTGTGCGTTGATAGATCACTATGTCAGTCAGTCAGTCAGTCAGCCAGTCAGTCACCTTTGAGTTATATATATTTAGTTATGTAAAAATAGTAGAAACACGTTAAATTATTTGTTCATCGCCTTCAACGCAAACATATGGTATGACCTGCACCCGCCCTGCCCTGAGCACTGCGATCAAAACTGCCTTACTACTCATGTTACGTATGATATATAACCACAAACTTGGATATGGTTAATAATGGTATCTCTGCTCGACCCCGAAAGAGATATAGCGTGTCGGTATTTGAGCCGCATTTGCTCGTGTAGACGCATATTTCAGGATAAAAGTAGATCTCCCGCTTGCTTAGTGGTCTAGGATCGTCCCTCGATAATTTTGGAAACTCCTTACCGAAAATGTGTAAGTGTGTTTTTATTTTGATTTTACTGTGATTTGCACACACATATGCGCTAATTTGTTCCTTCTTTATTTTTATCATTTATTTGTAAATTATTTGGTTTTTTATATTAATTTTGTATTCTGCTATTGTTATTATTATTATTGTTGTTATTTGGGAGTCGAAGCTGCTCGCGTCCGTTGGCTTTACTCTAGTTTCCCTACACGTGACTCCTGGGTTGTGCTAAACGAGCAGCAGCGAGGTGGTAGGGCGTCGGTGCCCGTCTGGATCGCGACCACAGTACATGGGTGTAAAGGCCGTCTTAGTGACCAGTTTCGGCTTGTCACGTTTTGGGATCAGCTTGTGTATATCCAGTAGCTCATATACCTAGAGACCTTCAGTCGTGTTATGAGTGGGCCGACATGGAGATGAAGATTATCAATGGATTTTCATCCTTTGATAGTCACTTTCGTTTTTGGACTACACTGTACTTTCCATCGGGTACTCTGTAGTCACTTTATCGAGACAGTGTAAAAATAAAAAAAAATTTTTGTTTACTTTTGGTGTATGCTGCTGTAGCCTTCAACGACTGATGTATTCCATTTTTTTTGTCAAAAGTTAACATTGTTGTATTTTATGTAATGTATCTGTCCTATAAATAAATAAATATCACAAAGTGTAAATAAATACAATGCAAAATAAGAATGACAAAGCAAATAATCCCCATCGGATTCATAAACTAGTAGTACGTTGTCATCAAGCTCATTTAAATCGATACAGTCAATTTATTGCGCCCCATTATTAAACTATTATCATAGTATATTGAAACAAACATCTGGTACATTTCACGTGAAACAACTAAAAAGGTAATGTGTCGACATTTGTTGCTTTTGACACGCCGCCTGAAAGTTCTCCGCAGTCTCCTACATTGGACACTGTTGCATATCTATCTTCTCTATAATATAAAAATGAATCGCTAAATGTGTTGATAAGCGCGAAACTCGAGAACGGCTGAACCGCTTTGGCTGATTTCTTTTTTGTTGTGTTTGTTGAAGTCTGGGGAAGGTTATTACGGAGAGAAAAATTTAAAAATTTATCTGAAAAAGTCTAAAAACAACACTTTTCTATATTCTCATACAAAAAAATAATAATAATAATTAAAAGTCAATTTGAACTTTAACACCATACCATAAAGTTTAAATGTTAGTGGACGGGTTCCGGGAAGGCAAAACAATTGAGTGACGTTAGTATCGTATTAATATGATCAATATTTGTCAAATATAGAAGATATTCACTAGAAATCTATACTAATATTATAAAGCTGAAGAGTTTGTTTGTTTGTTTGAACGCGTTAATCTCAGGAACTACTGGTTTGAATTGAAAAATTCTTTTTGTGTTAAATAGACTATTTATCGAGGAAGGCTTTAGGCTATATAACATCACGATGCAACTATTAGGAGCGAAGAAATAATGAAAAATGTGAAAAAAAAAACGGGGAAAATTATTCGTCCTTGATGGCTTCCATTGCGTGCGCTGCGAAAACGGTTCAAGATACCAAAAATATATGTCTATCTTTTAAGATTAACTTACTAGAACCGTTTTTATGGTAATCGAATTTGGTCGAAATTAATGCATTATTTGTTAAGAGTTGTATCAACGTAATAATGTTAATCTTTATCCAAATAAATGTGTTGTTGATTAAGAATATTTAATTGTGAACAAAATTGTCTTTGACATCACTTAATTTCAATGAACATCATAGAAGATATTACAATAACTTATATAGCAAACCAACGTTTGCCGGATCAGCTAGTAATTTATATGGCAGGACAACGTTTGCCGGATCAGCTAGTGAATTATAAATATATGTTTATATTATAAACATATATTTAGCAGTACACAGCCGCAGTAACTCAGTCGCGACTCCTAGAATGGTGAGAACACGTGTTGTGATCAAAGCGAGTGTACTTACATTTCGACCCGTTCCACCTTGATTCCCCACGCTTCGGTGGCCTCGTCCAACGCGAGCTGCATGTTGCCGGAGATGGTCTGCCTCTCGCTCAGGATCTCGTGCAGCGGCCTGGTGCCCATTGTGTTCCTGAGAGTGGTTTGCGCGAGCAGCCTGGTCGACTGGTGAGCGTTCTCCACGTTGGCGACGGATATCGTGGCGTTGTGGACGCGGTAGTAAACGACAGCGTCCACGGACACGGTTACCGAATCTTTCGTCAGGACCTAAGGACACGAGACTCCTTGTATACAATTATGTATTTATTATCTATACTAATGTTATAAAGCTGAAGAGTTTGTTTGAACGCGCTAACCTCAGGAACTACTGGTTCGAATTGAAAAAATATTTTTGAGTTGAATAGACCATTTATCGAGGAAGGCTTTACGGTATATAACATCACGATGCAATTATTAGGAGCGAAGTAATAATGGAAAATGAAAAAAAAAAAAACGGGGAAAATTATTCATCCTTGAGGGCTTCCATTGCGTGCGCTGCAAAAACGGTTCAAGATACCAAAAATATATGTATGAAAGAATTATTCCTTTTGAAATGATCTAAAAAAATATCTGCGACAGTATATGTCTATCTTTTAAGATTAACTCACTAGAGCCGTTTTTATGATAATCGAATTTGGTCGAAATTAATGCATTATTTGTTAAGAGTTGTATCAACGTAATAATATTAATCTTTATCCAAATAAATGTGTTGTTGATTAAGAGTATTTAATTGTGAACAAAATTGTCTTTGACATCACTTAATTTCAATGAACATCATAGAAGATATTACAAAACCTTATATAGCAAAACAACGTTTGCCGGATCAGCTGGTTGTATATAATAATGGATATACAATTATTTTACTAGTATAATTTTTTTTTTTTTTTATTTAGGGAAAAACCTCATAAGACCGTCTCAGCAGCACACGGCACAGGGGGGTTGCGCGACCAAGGTGTGTCGGACTTGAACCGACTAAAAACCCTAAGGTGACTACTTCTGCGCATTGGCGGGGACTGCTGGTTCTGTAATCAATTCGCAACAGTCCCGTCGCGCCGCGCCCGCTGGGCACAAGCTCGGAGGAAGATATCTTCCCCGACACTGCTCTGCCTACTTCTCGAGGGTCGCTAACCAGTTGCTCAGGGCCGCCACCCTGAGCGGCCGCGACCCCAAAGGCACCAGCCAACCGGTCGTGGATCGACCAATCGGCTGAGACTGATGTGTCGAGGCGGTTGCCGATATCCTGGTGTCTTCTTCGAGCGGCCTTCTGCCGATCTCGCTCTGCGGCCTCCTTCTGGGACATGACGTCCTCACAGAAGGAGACTTACTATACATATTTTAACCCATGAGACAAAATGCGGGGTGTTATAAGTTTACCGTCTTTGAATTGGCGTTTGAATCTATATGGGTAACTCCTCACGCGAAAAGAGAGTGTGTAATAGTGCTTATTAAAAGCAGCCTGTATCCAGAAGTAGACAAAAAAGGAGGCTGATGTTAGTAACAATATTATTATAATTTTGGTTTATTTAAAAATAAATGTAATAAATAATTATTATAATATCACGTTGACCTTAATTCGGAAAATATTTAAATATTTAACAGTATTAATTTTTGCAATCTCATTGTTAATTGTATAGGCTTTTATGTAATATTTACTGTAATGGAACCATTTTAATGTTACGTTTTATTAAATATGATTTTCTGTACGCCATTAATTGGTGCATAAACCCGAAAAAAGTTCACAAGATTGCGTTTTTGTCTTTGAAATTAGCGCCTGTTGGTGTATTTTACTAATTTGATAAATAAATAAATATAAGTACATACTTCTTGTGGAGGCACGTCGTATGTTCGCGTGCGAAGATCTACACGAGCGTAAGTATCGATGCAGGGTAGGATGAAAAAGATACCTGCCAGAAAAAAAACTTTCAGATTGTTTCCTTAGCTACTTTAAAAATTGTACTGACCATTGAATTCAAATCGATTTAATCAACTAGTGACGTCAACAGATTAAACATTAATTTCCGGAGTTTTAAGGACACTTTTCCATGGAAAAACCTAGAACTGAAGCCAGGAATTAGGTAACACTAATTTGTGTTTATTTCTAGTATTAACACTTAACAGTTTAAGAGTTTCTAAAGATTTTCGCTAAGTATTACTTACCAGGCCCTTTCGCTCCGCCGGAAAGCAATCTACCCAGCCGGAATATTACAGCCCTTTCATACTCGAGTACCACCTGCGTTCAGAGTCACACATTAATTTAATCTTGGGTTTTACGGCTACGTTTCCGCCCGGTTATGTTGTTAAGGCCTTTCCCGGTTACCAACGTATCGACTGCTCGAAAATAAAAAAAAAAACATTAAACCATGGTCCTATATTCATGTTCTTAACCAAGTTCCTATTTTATTAAATTTGAATCTATTTTTTAACCAAAGTTAAAACAACACCTATAAATACTTGCCTAAAATGCTTACCTTAAAGCATATAAACAGCGAGAAAGGCATTGTAAAGAAAACCAGAACCCAGGATAGGATGACGAGGATCTTGCCGCATGTTCTGGACTCCGCACTCCCGTCGGCGTTCGCTAAAACATATATTAACATTATAGTACAAGTCTAAGCCACTGGCAGTCTCTAGTCTCCACAGAAGGTGTACTACTTGAGGTGATCGTCGGGTACAACTGCTGGCGGCTAGACATTTCTATCATCATACTTCGCTGCTCAGAGAACACATCAGTGCGATGTGAGGTAGCAACACGACGGTTCTCGGACGCCTACTGAACGGTAGCAGGTGACCTTTGCCACTCACCCCCCATGTTGGCGTATATATTTGCCAATATCCTCCCTCACACGTTGATAAGTGATCCAATACATCTAATCTACTGATTAGATCAGCTTGAGTTTTTATCTTGGTATTTGAAAGAAGGGTAAACTGGCGAACATCCCACCTGATCGTAAGCAAGGAAACAAAAGGGTGTAGTATTTTTCACTACAGTTTTGAAGATTACAGGATCCATAGAGGTTCTACAGTATACTGTAGAACCGGGCTATAGCCCCGGGTCTTGGGCTACGGTCGGACCACATGTCTGAGGGTGGCACATGAGAACAAAACCTTACGTACATACTGAATGACATAGATAAAAACGCAGGACAAGTTCTCCATAAAAACTTGGCTTAAAATCAGTACAAGCCATTGTTTTGACGTTCTGAGAGTGACTTAAAAATTTCATAAGATAATATTACCATAAGTTATGCAAGGTTGTTTTTGTGAATATATCGCTTCCTATGCGATGATTTTACAAAATTGTAGAGCACAAAATGTCGAAAAAAGCTGTAAATATTTTATATTTCCAATAATGCATGTATTTGAGAATCGAAAGTAAGAGTACTTTGAGGTTGTACTAAGTTTAGTTTGATTTGAGGCAAGAGAGGGGTGGCTCTATACACCACCCCTCCCCAAACGAGTAGAGGCCTACTTACGGCCGCACGCCCAGCCGGTCATTGAGGATGAGACCCCAGTCGTGCCCTCGATGCCGGTAGGCGGAAGGTGGAACACCCCGGGGGTTTTAGCCGGTGCAAGCCCGACACACCGGGGAGCGGCTCTCACCTCTCCCCGAGATCCGTTAGGGATTCCCCGGGTTAAAAAAAGTTTAGTTTGATTTGAAGGGGAGGTGGTGTGCAATATCCGGCGTACCGCCTGTGAGAAAGGCTTGGAGGGCTCTTTGTACCCACTCCTCCCAGAGAAGAAGCCTAGATAAGCTATTTACTCCCCGGACAACTGGACGAATTAGGTTCCACAGGCTCGGATGGAGAGATTGGAAGGACACCCCGGGGGGCCTTAGTGAGTATGATACACCAGGGTCGCTGCCCTGATAGTCCTATGCATGATTTTCTCCCGGAATATAAAAAAAACAGTTTGATTGACCAATATTGGCCAAACTATCGCATGGTCATCAATAATTCACGTAGGAAACTCAATGTGTACAATTGTCAATACTTGTTAAGTTGTATACAATGAAATACGATTACTCACGGCGGCCTTTGAGCTGAAGGGCACTGAAAGAAGGAGAGATAAATAGAAAAAACATTTATTTGGCACATAACAAACAGCAGAGAAAAATAGTTTAATGGAGATAGAAAACAACAAAAGCAAATACCTTGTGCTGTGATGATGCGCAAAAGGCAAGTCAGCTCAGCAAATGCTAAGTGACCAGCTGATCCACTCAGCGCTGATTTGCCGCTGACATCCATTTGTAGTATCGATGCGCAGAAAACAGCAAGGGAGGGAATATATGTAGGATGGTATGAGGTAGTAAATGCGTAGAACGGAAAGTATGTGAGTGAAAGGAAGGAAAGATAGGAAGAGAGAAAGGATAAACGGTGTTTTTTGACGCTAGCGCTCGAAAATATTAAGACGTAAGAAAAAGTGTAAAAAAACAAAATTAGTATAAAAAGTGAAATAAAGTACTTTTCAAGGTTATAGCATGTAGACGCCACCCGATACGTGCATGTGTTAAACGCCCTAAGGGTCGTTAGGGTGTTACGGGACGCACGGGGTAAGAGGATGCGCGCGCGCACGGGATGCTTGCTAAGTGAGTCGACTACCAAGATCCGAGGCTAGAGTACGTGCGTGTGCGTCGCAATTCGGTGTGCCTTAAAGTGCAAATAAACAGTAAAACGCCAAAATCTGTATCTTTCTACCCCCACACCTACGACCACCGATCATAAGGTTTATTTTGGTGTTTATCTGACCCAAAGATCCCCAAAACTACATAAATAATACAACCCACAACACTTTTTTTGACCCGGTGGAAATTCTCACTTACCGTCAGGGCTGCCGTGAGGGTAGCCGCCCCGGAGTGTCAAACTCTAAGCGACTAAAACCACCAGGGTGTTCCTCTTACTCGTCTGCCGGAGCCAAAGGTCATGACACTTCCTCAGCTCCCGGCGAATTTCTTACACATCCCTAGAGATTATTTCAAAGAGTATAATTATATATACATGCATACATATTCACACACACATACGCCTACACATTTAGGTGTATTACATACCCACATACCGAGAGGCGTTTGTGAGTGCCTTTGGTCTGAACAGACTTGATATCGGGATGTTTAACAAAATCTTAACAGAACTATTATCTGATGAGGCGTCTGGTTTTTTCAGATCAATGGCATCATATGTAATATGTTAGGTATTTCTGTGTTAGGGTACGATGGGGCTGACATACGTACACACGTAAAAGTCCCTTAAATAAATAGAATAAAAAAATAAAAAATAAACCACATACCGCATACATTATTGTTATTTTAATATACAGTTTTTTTTGATAACCCAGTGGAAATCTGTCATGGACCGTCAGGGGGCGTTAAGGGCCCCGGTGTGTCGTCGGACTCTTATCGACTAAAGCCACTCCGCGGCATGACATTCCACTTCCGTCTATCACCTGTGTAACCAACCATAATTAAAAGTCCAATCGCGCATAAGACCTGTTACAGTATTTATAAAGAGTACAAAACGCGATATTTAAAAATCTGTTGAAAGAGTAGTTTCATCACAAAACCGACGTTGTGTTATGGGTGACGAGTTTCATCTCTTTTGTTTGGACAAAGTTTCCAATATAGCTCGTTTTAATTAACGCGCGGGAATGTTGTAGCTGCACACGGTGAAAACATTTGCTGCAGAAGTCAAAGGTTTAATTAACGAGCTTTGCGTTAGTTAGTCAACTGGCCTGTTGACGTAAAGGCAGTTTTATTGGACACAGCGCTTTCATTATTCATCTCTGTCGGTCTGTAGTAGGGATGTCCCGAATGTGCATAAACCGAAACTAAAGGCTGTGGGGTTTACAGGCCGTATAGAATAGAGCCCCTCTCTACAATATACTGAAGTATCCTTAGAGGGAACTTACATAAAGTATACAGCATTCTAAATAGCACGCAGATTGCTGGCATCTAAACTGTTGCATGCACCTTCTCTGCTCATAGTTCAAACCCTCCAACACGCTTTGGACAAGCGAACTGGGTTAAATGTTCAAACAACTTCCCATGAATTCCAGGAATATTGGAGCAAAAAGGAAAGGAGGTATTTGCCTTGCAGTGGAACGAAACTGGCTATTAGGGCGACTTGCACTAACAAATTAAATCTAGTTTAAGCCTATTTAAAACGCTAATCTGTGGAGCGGTTTCATTCAATATTAATGATGATTTCAGTTTAAGAGTTGTTACAACTGGATTTTGATTCTGTGCAAGACAATAATTACAGTTCAGCGCTTAATAGCATTTTATATAAGTCTAAACTAGATTTAATTTGCTAGTGCAAGCCGCCCTTAATAACATAAATGGGCAAAATGTAATCAGATTAATGAAAGTGATTACAATTATATTTTACGTTTTCCACCATTAATATGACTACAGTTTGCTCATCTATGTTTTAAAAACTACAGAATCCCAGATTGCATACACTTTTATGATTTTTTAATGTTTTAAATGGATCTAATCATGATTACAGAGCAAGAAAATTAAAATTCCGACTACATTTTGTAATTGTTAATCATTAATCAGATTACATTCAGCCCTTCTCTGATAATAATAATATACTAGTAAACGCGGTATGAGGTATTCTGGCCTTTATCGGTTCTTCGGGGTGAATCTACGTTATGATATCCCACCCTGCGTAGAAAAAGTACAAATGTATCGTTAAACTTTATTTCACCATTGTATAAATTAGTCCTTATCATTGAGAAGCAAATGTAAAAGGTTTTGGAAGGGCGAAAAACTTTAGTTTTTTTACTTCGAAAAATTTCAAGATCTTGGCTTGCTTTTAACATGTTTATCACAACGTTATCTGAATGTGGGTGGCGCTTTTCTTGTTGAAGTTAATAGGATTTTAAATTAGATTTTTAAAAGGATTTTAATGAAACAAGCACTTAAATGTAAAAACAGGATATACAACATTAAAATACTAAACATGTACTATATATACAATACCTTTTAATAATTTATAAAGGATCACATATTAGATTATACTATGTCGCAGGTATTTTGTTAAAACACTCTAAATACATTTAAAGTGAAGATCAAAAGTTTATGTGGTAAATATAGGATAAAAGGGAGTCGAAGCTGCTCGCGTCCGTAGGCTTTACCCTAGTTTCCCTACACGTGACTCCTGGGTGGTGCTAAACGAGCTGCAGCGAGGTGGTAGGGCGTCGGTGCCCGTCTGGATCGCGACCACAGTACATGGGTGTACAGCCCGTCATTGTGACCAGTTTCGGCTTGTCGCGTTTCGGGATCAGCTTGTGTATATCCAGTAGCTCATATACCTAGAGACCTTCAGTCGTGGTATGTGTGGGCCAACATGATGATGTAGACTATCAATGGATTTTCATCCTTTCATAGTCGCTTTTGTTTTTGGACTACACTGTACTTACCATCAGGTACTCTGTAGTAACTATGACGAGCCAGTGTAAAAAAAAATCATAATACTCGAGTCACATTGTTTATATATTGCTTTTTTACATTACGGCGTACCGTCAATCGGATTTGGACCCCGTGAACATAAACGAATCACGCAGGCCGACGAACGAGTTAAACTAATTGAAGAAGTAAATCTCGGAAAACACACTTGAGCACATCTTTCGGTATCTGAGTCAGAGAGAGCTTCGCACAGCCCTGGTTTGTAGACAATGTAAACTTTTTAATGAGACTCCTATATCCTTTGTGTTGTATCTCGTTAAAATGTGTTAGTTAGACTTTTGTCTGGCGCTGTAACTTTACAATACAACGCCTTAGTATTTACATTTAGATTCATTTTCTTTAACCAAAGAAACTGATGTTTCCTATTAATTATACATGATTATTTAAATAAGTTTATATCACATCTTTGAATAATACTTTGGTTATTTCGAAATATATATAAAAAAATTAGGATAATTGAATTAAATACGTTACAATCATTTCAGATTTTTTACCCATAAGTTTTTATAACAGTAACTCAGACACAACTAAATCAGTCACTATTATAAAGCGTTTTTATTTTTTTTTCAAACTTATAGTTCAGGTTTTATGCCGATTCACAAGTCTCATTTTGCTGAGAAACAATTTTGGATTCTTGGTTCAAGGATTTACAATAAGGTTAATCATTAATTAAATATCATGAACTTATCTAAATACGAATGTAAGATAAAGCTGAGGGACTGGTTGTCGAATCTAAAATATAATGATACTGAGGAACTGTTGGATGTATTTGGGCTTTAACATTAACATTCTTGTGAATTTATTATTTACTTTGGTTATATAGTCTATTGTTCAGTATGTAATATTATTGTTGTATTGTTTTGAGTTAAGATTGGAGATACGCAGCGGTAATATACTGTATGTAACAAATTGTGTGCAATGTGCTGACATCCAGGATACAGGGAGTCCTAGTTTAGGTGTCAGCTGACTTTAATGTGTTGCTTTGTAATTGTTTATCTATTTTTTTTTTAATTTATTTAAAGGGTATATTAGGTAGGTAAGTAGGTAGACATGAATAATTAAAAATAGCTAAATAAATCCAAAGTTTTAATTTTAATTCGCAATTGTGATACCGGTTTTAACATAATCAATTAATATTTTTTCCATGTTCAAAGCTCGGCTGAATTTGATAGTCGTGGATAAACTTGTAACCGCCAATATTAGGCTCAGCTCCTGTGAAAATAGTTTTAAGCCTTCAAGATATATTTTCTTTGACCTGGTGGGAATTCTCATGGACCGTCGGGGCAACGGTGAGGGCCGATGCTCTGGTTTGTCGGTCTCTGACCCCGGTGTTCCTTCTCCAGCCTGCCGCGTGCTGAAGTGCTAAGTGGGAAAGGAGGGGCCATCTTCTTCACGCAACTCAGTGATCTATTTGTTCGATAGGAACATGCTAATTCCAGAGAATAATAAGGATATATTCAGCTAGGTTCGGCTTTTTAACTGGGGCTTAAGCCATCCAACATTGGCTATTTAACATTCGTAATTAAATCCTATATAAATAATAAAATTATGTTATTATATGTTTACGCTTTATCCTTTCGGGGTGAGCAGAGTGGCTGTATCCACTTGGCGTAGCTAATTGCCGTTTTCAAGGCACTTACATTATAGCATGTAGACGCCGCCCGATACGCGTTTGTGGTAAACGCCCTAAAGGACGTTAAGGTGATTAGGGACACGCGGGGTAAGGGGTGCGCGCGCGCAAGGGATGCTCTAGCAAATTCAGTCGACTACCGAGACCCAAGCCTAGAGTACGTGCGTGTGCGTCGCAGTTCGGTGTGTTCGTAAAGTGCAAATAAACAGTAAAACGCCAAAATCCGTGTCTTTCTACAACCACACCCACGACCACCGGTCATAACATGACATTTCTGTTAGTCGCCATGCTTTTACGATATATTCCTTCACCGGTGTGTATGTGGTGCATAAAACCTTACTTAATCTGGGAAATTCCCAAATGTATGTGCTAGGATTCTAACCTATGACCACTTGCGTGGCTGCACATGGATACTGGATATACACAAACTGATCCCGAAACGCGGCAAGCCGAAGCGAGTCACTGTTACGATCTTTACACTTGTGTAATGTGTGGTCATGACGCAGTTCGAGCAATCTCCATCAGGAGAGTTTTTCACCTGCTTACCTTTTATTCTCATTAAAAATAATAATAATCACCTGCTCCATCAGCAGATAAATGCGAGTTCCCTACAATGATCTCTTCCGGGGCAGTATCTCGAACTTCAGTTCTAAAGTTGGCGGGTTGTACCTATAATATAAAAGTTTGAAATCGCTTTAACACGTTTGAAATATTCATCGCCCAGGCATATAATCATATTTCGCAATGGCATGGGAAAATATACACCGTGTCTATCATAATTAATGCCAGCGCTGCGCTCAGAGAATCGGTGCATTGTTTTAAACAAATATCATGTTACTGTTTCGAATGTCAGAAATAAAATCTCAAAGAATGTGAACTTTTATTTTTTCGTGTCTTTATTTATTGGATTGTTAATATTGTATTGTTGTATTTATTATACTAAATATATCTTGTCTGATGAATAAAATTATTAACCCTTAACTTAGATTTTTTTTTTTAAATAGAAAAATTATCTCTACCACTTAACCCTTATGACGCAAAGGTATCTAGAAAAAACTGAACGTACGTTCGAAAACTAAGAAATTATAATATCTAAACATTCCTATAGAATATTGTGTTCGCGATAAAATAATGGAACTAGATTTTATTAATTCTAACGCATCTCCATAGATTCATTATCAAGAAAAGGGAAAATAAAAATTAAAAATTATTTTTATATATTGTGTCTATGTGTGTATGAATGTATAATCCTTTTTTCTTTTTGGAATTTTGCTAATATTCTTTACTGTAAACTAGCATTATATATTAATTATAGTGCATGTTGTGACGCTCTATAATTGTGGGGGCATTTATGTTCTATTTTGATACCATGATCTTTTTGTATTTTTACTCTATGTCACCCATGTTGGACACCCAATTTTAATAAAATAAAATAAATAGAACAGTGATGTCTCTTGATATCTTTTGTTAACTAGTCTACTTATATATAATTACATATACAGTAAATTTATTAATTAAAAATTAAGATAGGAGCTACTCAGCAGATAAAAGCTTGTAACATATTCATAACATGTATAACTATATGTATTAACATGTATAATAAGGACACCTAAGACCCGGGTACTCCTCTTTTAAGTAATCCGGGTAAAAATCGCGCATAGGATCATCAGGGACTTTATGGGGCGACCCCGGCTTACCAAGCTTCTACTGAATAAAAATACTCAAGGTCCTTGCAATCACTCCACCCAGGCCTGCAAATCCATATTCTTCCAGACCACCGGAGAGCCAACAGCCTGTTTAGGCTTCTTCTCTAGGAGGGGTGGATTTAAAGAGCCTACACCTCTAAACTTATCCCACGGGAGGCACACCTAACATTGCGCTCCGTCTCCCTCTCATCCGAGCACCAGACTCCTTCAAGTGTACTGGCCGGCTAAAGCCACAGGTAGTCCTAGTTTGGGTGTCAGCTGTCTATGCAGCTATAATAAATAAAATAAATATATACAGCTTTCTGTTTTTTAATAAATAAGTTATTTATTTTTGCTATAAAAATATTCACAGTGAATTTCTATTATTGTAAAAGATTAAAAACTGAGTGCAATGTACTATTTGAAGACTCGTCTAGACAAAATGACGTTTAATTTGTGATAATGCTCGTAGAAAAGTTGTGTGAGTTGAAAAAACCGCCTGAAGACAAATCGTTTTGTTAGTCTTTGCTCCCTTCAAGCTTTAACTATTGCGCCGGGTTAATGGCACTTTCATAGTTTCAATAAATATTTTTCATCTCAATAATATTAAACATGTTTGCTTACGATTTTTATTATATACTAGCTGTCCCGGCAGACCTTGTTCTGCCCTATTTCTCTAAAACAAAGTTACATTGTTTTTTTTTTATGTTAATAGCTGCCCCGACGGATTTCATACTGCCAAAAGTTATTGGCCTGTCTTCTCCTGCCTGATCTTCTCAATTTAAGATTGTCTATGATTACTTATACTCAAATTTCTATTATTTATTCAATTTTTTGTCAAAGATGAATTTATTTCCTGAGCAAAATTTAAGCAAAGACAAAGTAGCTTTTATAAATCTCAGCCTCATTATCAAGCTTTATAATATCTAGCTGAAATATGACTTACCTGGCCATCGTTTCTCATAAGGTCTGGGAATGAAGACCCTCCAGGGTATCTGTTATATATACCGTTTAGATTGTAATGCAGGTTCATATCTGGACCAATGTTAGCCTTCAGCAGTTGCTCCCATATACCACCTTTAGAAAGAAAGAAAGAAAACGTTTTATTAATAGCAGCCATATAAAAGTAACTACATTGTACAATAGAACACACATAAAATACAAAAAACATAAAAAAAACAACCAAACAATACTTAAAAAAGTCTAGGCCGAAGCCAATAAGGACCCTGTCTCAGCTTGTGCTATAGCGCACTAGACTCTGCAGTGCTGGTAACATAATACGTACGTTTACATAAATAATATGTGGTATGAGAAAATAATTCATCTAAGGATAGGTCTGCCTAGTATTTACCCAGCACCCTGGATAGGTTGCAGCGCAGGCCTGTCCGCAGTGCGAATGATCCAGACGTGACTAAGCATCTCGAACCGCTCCAGTTGCGCAGAGATTTGGAAGTCGAAGCTGCTCGCGTCCGTAGGCTTTACCCTAGTTTCCCTACACGTGACTCCTGGGTGGTGCTAAACGAGCAGCAGCGAGGTGGTAGGGCTTCGGTGCCCGTCTGGATCGCGACCACAGTACGTGGGCGTAAAGTCCGTCATAGTGACAAGTTTCGGCTTGTCGCGTTTCGGTATCAGCTTGTGTATATCCAGTAGCTCATATACCTAAAGACCTTCAGTCGTGGTATATGTGGGCCGACATGACGATGTAGACTATCAATGGATTTTCATCCTTTGATAGTCGCTTTCGTTGTTGGACTACACTGTACTTACCATCAGGTACTCTGTAGTCACTATGTCGAGCCAGTGTAAAAAAAAAAAGATATTGCTTCACTGAGAGTGTTTTACCGTTTGTATCATGGCAAATGTTCTGAAAATTTAACCATGTTCCACCATAATCTCGCGCGCAGGTGTACGGAGTCACAGCTAGACTATAACTCACATCCCGTCTAGGACATAAAAAATTTCTAACTCTGACTTTTGCTGGGTTGTTGGACTGCAGAATGATCTTCCGGCGAACCTGTTCGCAGCGTTCTACGACATGAAATCCTTTAGACGAAGCGTGAAGAGATATGTGTAGGTCGGCATGATCCTTGCGACTATAGATAGGTTTTTTTACTATTGATAGAAGTTGTCGTTTTTGGACTGTACAATACTTACCATCAGGCATGGTGTTGTAACTACGCTGAGCCAGGTTACAAAAAAAACGGAATAAAAATATTGTCTACTGTAAAATTCACCTTCCGTGGAATGTACAGTTATTAAGCACTAAGGTTGAGATTCTGCTACTTTGACTTTGCTTAGACTTCACTCAAACATTGCTAGTTATATTATTTAATTAAAATCAAGGTACACATACGTTATGCCACTGATTTTCTTCAACTTGGACTTTTCTCTGTGTATACTTAGTTGATACGCAGCTAGTTAATATATATTCAGTTTTTGACAAAACTAATTTATATCTTGAGCAAATTGTAAGCAAAGTCAAAGTAGGGTGTATATATGTCAGCCTAAGAGAGCAATTTATTAAAAAATCATGAAAATAGGCATTCATGTTTGAATGCAGATGCATATCAAAGTAGAACTTTTCAAATATGAGCTGCAGTGTTATGATTTAAACTCTGCAGCGCGCACAAAAAAAAATAAGCCCGTTACATAATGCGCGCTGGCAGCAGCGATGCCTAGTGGCATTTCTATTGCACTGGCCCCTCCCCGCGCCAGAGTTAATTTGATCCGATTATCCGTTACACTGCTCTGCTTGACTCACGGACGGCACAATTCGCATTTCCCTTTGCAACATTTCGAGGGTACCGCAGTGAGGCCCCTCGAGATGGCGCGATGCAGTTTAAGCAGCCCGGCTTCGATGTAGAGAAATAATTACCTTTATCAATCGACACCGCGGGCCTGTTTGATTGCCATGGATACTCCCCGTGAGCTTGGAAGTATATCGCATACGTCGATAGCTAAAATAATTACCGGTTTTAATTATCTCGCACAAAAGTGTATCTAACATTAATTGCAAGGGCGCTCAGACTGGACTTGTTCGTGATTCTACGTCAAGAGAGTTTGGCGTATTTATAGACGCTATTTCGACTTTGCTTAGCAAAGTTCCCAAAATTAATTCGTTTTGAGAAAAAACTCAATACGTAATAGGAACTTGAACAGCCATAGTATTCGCAGAGTCAAGTCCACGTTGTTAAAATCGGTGACTTAACAAATCTTTTGATATTCTTTGAGAAATATAAATTGTAATGTTTTAATAAAGTCTAAGTAAGCTTAAAGTTGCATCTTTAAATCTCATCCTTAGATTACTTGACTCGTTAGCGCTGACTCTCTGAATGAGGATATATGCAAAATATTGAGCATTGACAAAAAGTCAACCGGTTGCGTAGAGGAGAGAGATTGGGGGTCGAAGCTGCTCGCGTCCGAAGGCTTTACCCTAGTCTCCCTACACGTGACTCCTGGGTGGTGCAAAGCGAGCAGCAGCGAGGTGGTAGGGCGTCGGTGCCCGTCTGGATCGCGACCACAGTACATGGGTGTAAAGCCCGTTATAGTGACCAGTTTCGGCTTGTCGCGTTTCGGGATCAGCTTGTGTATATCCAGTAGCTCATATACCTAGAGACCTTCAGTCGCGGTATATGTGGGCCAACATGACGATGTAGACTATCAATGGATTTTCATCCTTAGATAGTTGCTTTCGTTTTTGGACTACACTGTACTTACCATCAGGTACTCTGTAATCACTATGTCACCCAGTGTAAAAAAAACATGTGTTACAGGATTTAATATAGGTCGGTAGGGCTTATCATAGCACAGATAGATTACAAGTGTAATATAGTCACTCTTCTAAAAAAGTTAGTAAAGAACCATACTATGACTGGTGGTCGTGGGTGTGGTTGTAGAAAGACACGGATTTTGGCGCTTTACTGTTTATTTGCACTTTAAGGCACACCGAGCTGCGACGTACACGCACGTACTCTCGCCTTGCGTCTCGGTAGTCGAGTGCTCGCAAGCGTCCCGTGCGCGCGCGCATCCTCTTACCCCGCACGTCTCGTAACACCCTAACGACCCTTAGGGCGACAATTACGTATCGGGCGGCGTCTACATGCTATAACACCCAATACCACGTTTTATTGACTTTTAAATAAAGACGTTACAGCTACTTGCCAGAGCCGCTAGCAGAGGGCTATTTCGATACTAAAACAGTAATAAGGGACACACTAGTTTCACTGTATGACAAAAATTATCACTAGAATTAATAATAAAAGTCTATGAAGTGTTAAGTTTCCTTCACGATGCGATAAAGGGACTAATCAAAACTCTATTACGTGCTCTAGTTTTAGGATAAGAATTATTATTATCTTGTCCAATCCTCAACCTCAGGCCTCAGCCACCTATTGCAGATAAGCTTTTTAATTTTAAAGACGACTTTACACTTTAGTGAATTATTTTGGAACAAGAACGATTTTATAACTATTTTCTAAAAGCATCATTTCAAATATCGACCGTGTCGCAAGAGTACTTGTGATATTTAGTGAAAGGAAATAGGTATATAATAATTACGCTCTGTGACTCCCTGATCCTTTTAAAGTAGCCCAGAATGTAACCCTATAGGTCGAGTTTGCTCCGCCGATACAGATAATTCGATTTAGTTATCGAGAGTCTGGACAAAAACAGGCATGCACTAGAAAACAGTGTGGTATTCAAAACCGGACGTCTGATGGTCTTCTGCTGGATCTAGTATAATCACCGCACGAACACCAATCATTATTCGTCACGTGATTATATACCATACAATAGCACAAAGGTCTTCCAGACTTACAGTTCTTTGGCACAGTTCGATATTTCGATAGTTGCACGATTTTCGAGTTGTTGTAACGACTATGGCTCTGTCACTTGTCTATATGATGTCAATAGAGCATCCCTGACCACCGATATGGAACTAATAGTGGTGAAGCACTATCTCGGTGTATTCACAAAGAGTTTTCAGATTGGCCAGCCCGCGTGAAGCGATGAAAATGGTAGTTTTCGTTCATACCCACTTCGACGTAGCCTCGAGTTTCTTTCGGCGATTCTAATCAAGGTAGTTACTTGCGAAACGCTAGTAAATCACCGTTAGATTTCTTTTGCAAGCTTGTCGCACAAGGCGAAGATCGCACCAACAAGGATACCCTTGCGTTGCCATCCAACCTGTAAACTCACTGGCTGAGGATCCTAAGTGTCCGATCTCTACGTCCGGAAAAGTTAAGAAGGCCAATCTCGAACAACAGTATATGTTCTTAGCAAAAAAAAACGTTAGTACCTGAGTATAGTACAATGCAAGCCAGTACTTTCCGCCATGTCCCACGAAGGCAGTCTCGTTAGCATCCATCAATGCTGCCGGCAATTCCTGATGCAATATCTCTGGTGATATCTGAAGGTTACATCCATACCTATAATTTATATGAACTATTACTTTATTACTTAATTGAGCCTTTTTTTGGTAATCCGGGGTAAATTCCTAACGGACCTTGAGGGGGCAGTGAGGCCCGGTGTGTCAGACTTGCACCGACTAAAACCCCCGGGGTGTTCCTTCTCCCGCCTGCCGAGTGCCAAGGGCAAGGCTGAGCCATCTTCCTCGGCACCCGGCCATTTTTAACTGAGCCTGAGTGTCCAACGAGTATTTTTTATGGCTTTTAAATATAGTCAATTCATTTTAGGTATTATAAATCCCAATTTGTGGGGTTAATTTGGAAAACGCTTTTATTACTCTGGTTAATTACCGTTTTTTGAGTAGAGTGGATAGTAAGTGACTGCATAATTTTGCATAACTTTAGATGTATTTAAAATATCATATATAGCTTTTGAATTAACATTTATGACAACGTCTTTTACAATCCGCCCGGTTTAATTGTGGAGGCCTTTCCCGGTTATCAACACTCGGTCCATTCGAAAAAAAAAGTGTTTTACAAATATTTCAGCCTATCTCGGAGAAGTTCGCCCACTTTTCTACCTATATTATTTAATGGATATGCTGAGCTATATGATGATGATGTCCTAGCCGGATTCGGCCACGGCGACTGTTTCAACGCCGATTAAGAAAATCAAGGCCCAGTTTTCGGAAACAGTCAATTGCGCAGGAGATATTTAAGTGCATAACTGGACGCGCTGCCAGAAAAGCACTCTCTCGTCCGAGCTCCCTCAGGCCCGATGGAATGGAGAACCAGTACGATCGGGAGGGAGAAGGATGCAGGTTTGGTCGAGTTTTCCTTCTCTGAACACCTGGTTGAATTGCGGTGTTAAAGAGATACCTTAGTCGCCTTTTACGACACCTAAGCAAGAAGAGGGGGGTGCTATTCTATTCTGCCGGCAGCCACCACGGCTAATGCTGAGCTATATATGTGTTCGCCTGCTGCCCTTAGATTAAGGTGCCCGGCGGTCGGACCTGGGTTTGCCCCCAATCCGGGCCTGCATCGTTGAAAAAGCGAATGCATTCGAGCTGTGTTTATGCGACACGTAAAGCCTTGTTGCACTCGGATAGGCATATTTGATAGACCGGCAAAATTTTATTCAATTATAAATAGAGTGTATACAAAGGTGAGAATTTATCGATAAACACCGTATTCATACCGATTTAAACACACAACGACGGAAAACATCTATACTTATTAATTGAATGAATTTTTTTATTAACTGAGGCGAAAATACAGACTATCGATCATAAACGGGAAGTTGCATGCCTTGCAGACATTTATCAGTTACACTCTGAAAAGTTTTCTTTAGAGATGAATTCTCTAATACGTGCTTCCACCCTTTATCGCATAAAACCACAGACGTCGTAATGGACTACCCTTATATCGTATATATTCTTTACTAGCTGTCTCGTCAGACCTTGTTCTGTCCTATTTCTGTAAATCAGATTTTATTCTGCCAAAACCTATTGGCCCGTCAGCTGTTTTATGAAAATTGTTTGAAGAAACCTGGCCTTAATGCTATATGTATAAAAATTGACAAATACTGACATTAATATTTAATATACGTCACTCAATTGTTTTGCCTTCCCGGAACCCGTCCACTGACATTTAAACTTTATGGTATGGTGTTAAAGTTCAAAATGACTTATAACGAATTTTTTGTATGAGAATACAGAAAAGTGTTATTTTTAGACTTTTCCAGACATTTTTTTTAATTTTTCTCTCCGTAATAACCGTCCTCAGACTTCAACAAACACACCAAAAAAGAAATCAGCCAAATTGGTTCAGCCGTTCTCGAGTTTCGTGCTTATCAAGACATTTAGCGATTCATTTTTATATATAAAAAGATATCCTACACTATAAACATCGCTTTTTCATACATAATTCTTCATACACTTTTTAATTATTGTTATATAAGTTACATGTTTTTCTTTATTTTGTTGTTTTATTTTTTATTAATTATCTTGATAAGATATAATAAGGCTCTGGCTCCCTCTGTGACATTAAGCTGACGGATCCAATTATGCCGGCTTTATATGTTTTTTGTACTTTCTCCTTTTCTATTTTTATTTTGAGGCGATATATATGAATTTCATTTCGTTTCAGAACGCGACTAGGTTGGAATACACACTCGCGTATATTTCTTCATGTTCTTTAAGCGCCTTTAAAAGAAGAGAGATTAGGTATTTGATGGGCGAAAACAGTCCGTTATCGGTCTTATTTTCGCCTACTACTCCGGGTGAAGGAGGTAAAAAGTTAGTAAACCATAAAAATATACCAGTCTGGACACGCTTTCAGTATATCGTAAGGAGCTCTGTAGTACTCCGCCCTCCTCACGATTGGATTACGGATGTTAAATCTCTCGTTCGGGTCTGTGAGGTTTATCCTTTTGACTTTTATGTCTCGTCTCTCGCAGATGTAGTCATAATGGAATTTTGGCACCGATTCCCCTCTGGCACAGTATGTTTCTAATAAAAATGAATGAAATATTGTTTTATCTAACTGTAGAACCTAGACAAATAGCATTCCGTAAACTATAACGTTAGTGGAGAGTTCAATATTGATGAAATTGAGTTAAGCTTTCTGAACCCTTTACGAAAACCAGAGCTGCAGACTTCCTTTGTTTAAGCTGATGCTTGCTCTAAGCTGATGGAGGGCCCATTTTCACCATGCGTGCATGTTTTTGTATTTTCTTTTGTTTCTGTATACTGTTACTGTATTTAAATTCTTAGTTTTTATCTAAGTTATGGCGAAATAAATTCATTTCATTTCATTTAAATGTCGCGTTGACGCGTCATACATACACGTAAAATACTGCAAGCTAAGCATGCATTCTGAATTGGAACGGATGCTTATTAAAAAAACTTGTTATACCGTAAATGGCTATCTAAAAAGTAATAAGATTATGATATATGTGCAAATATAAAGAAATATTTATAAAAATGTGATATTGTATGTGTGTTTGTGTGTGTGTTTTTGTGTTTGCAGGGACGTTTATATGCGCATTTTCGTGAATATATAGATGTAAGATACCGAATATTCGTATATGTTTCTTTTATAATTCCTTAACAATATTGAAGCCTTTTTCTACCTATACTAATACCATGCCCCACAGGATCCATGATTGTAAGAAATAAAATCTTTTATGTATACATTGTGGAGGGCAATTGATTGTCTGATTGGAATCAATTTCATACATTTGTACTTTTCTACTATCGTATATATATATATATATATATATTACGCTTCTTTTACTAATCCTTTCGTGAAAATCCGTTCAGTAAATTTTGAAATTATCGCGAAAATGTAGTGCAGTAGCTTTTGAAGGTAGTTCCCGTTACGCTACGTAGGTTTGTCGAATAAATATCGATACATCGATATATTCAATTCAATATATCGATATTTTTGGACGATATATTTTGTAATTGATATATCGATATAAAATATCCAGTATCGAAAATTGTATCGAAAACTATATTTTTTTAATTCTTATGACGGTGAAGTCGCTGGAATCTGAAACTGTAGAAGATAGGAACGAACGAAAAAAAAGAACTTTATTGTCTATGACTGTTGAGTAAAATGTTTTGTTACGTTGCATGCATTAACATCTGAATTTGTTGTAGGTATATTATTTGTCGCCATTTTTTTTTTTTGATATCTTAAATAAGTCTTAAAGTTAGAAGATAGCCTTTTAGTTCTTAATATTTTTGTAATTTTGTCTAATAAAATGGCATACTGATAAAATACGTTCGTGTTTATTTAGATTTAATCGATATATTGATATTTTTCCTTCATTATATCGACGCCGATATTGATATTTTAATAAATATCGATATAACGATATTTTTTTTCATTTTCGACATCCCTAACGCTACGTCCAAGTGTTGGAACAATACACCGCCTGCAATTAGGTCGTCTTTAAATTGACATGGGTACTTTTTAAAAAAAAAAAAAAAGATCTTCCTGTTGAATAAGCCGTGCACTGCAAAACAATTGGGTGCCACTCATATTTAGTTGTTGTTAAAATTTGTTTTTTTATTCGATATGTATTTATTTTTGCATGTACATTATATTAATAATAATGTATATGGCAAGTGCGCGTAAACACTTATATATACTTATATAGGTGTATATGTGTGTCCATGTACATATAGTCGGGAGAAAGGCTATTTGGTTTAAGCGACATTTTTTAGTGATATATATATATTTTTGAATCAGCGTTTTTTACCGATTCCAAAAATATATATCACCAAAAAATGCCGCTTAAACCAAATAGCCTTTCACCCGACGATATCATTATCTATAACACTTTGAAATAGTCTCACGCGCTGGGTGACTCAGCTGACGTGGCAATTGCTGAGCTAACTTACCTTTAGTGCGTTATCATAGCACAGGGTATTTAATTTTGTTGTTTTTTATATTGATTAACCTATCCTTCTGTGTTGTACGTTATGATGTATACCAATTAAATATATTTTATTTTTTGATAATAATATCTTACTTTTGTGAGTGCCGTCTACAGTATTCACAGCGGCGTATTTGTCGATGCAGTATCGATAACCAAACACAGTGGAATATCGAAGGTACGGCACTTTGCAAGAAAACCTTGCTTCTTGATACATCGCTCCCTGGAATTTGATATTGTAACAATATTACCAATATGAGGTAGCCATGTATGCCGAAGATACGGTTATCGTTGGAGCTTAGGTTCAGAAGTGGAGATCGTAAGTTGCCGAAGAAGCGGACTACGCATCGTCAAGGTGGGGAGTCTACATGCGCATTGTGACCGGAAAAGATTGCTAGAAAAAAGCCATCATGGTAATGGCTGGGCTAAGTGGAGGTTGTTAGGAGAAGCCAATGTCCAGCTATAGAATAAGTTGGGAATAAGTTGTTTGAGTAAGATGGTAATCGATGTTGTCTAAAGGTATGGACGAGGTCACGATTAGTGATGAAAATGCCCGGGAATTTTCCCAAAGTGCCCAAAACTTGCTTGGAATATTCCCGGGAATTTACGAAATGGTCGCGGAAGTGCTGGGCACTTTGGGAAAATTCCCGGGCTTTTGCATCACTAGTCACGATATACCGCTCTGAATGCGTGACAATGCCAGCACCAAGCTATCGCGTACATCAGTTTTGTTTCCATATAAATACTAGTAACATTCATTCCATAGATGGATTAAAGCATTCCATTTTTTTTTGGTTTCTCGGGGGGAAATCCTGCATAGGACCATCCAGGCCGCTGTGAGGGCAGCAACCCCGGTGTGTTAGACTCCTACTGACTAAAAACCCCCGGGGTGTGCCTCTAATCCATCCTTGGGAACCAAATTCATCCAGACGCCCGGAGAGCGAAATGCCTTGTCGAGGCTGCCTCTCTGGGAGGGATGAAGAGCCCACCCTTGCAATACCTATCTCACAGGCGGCGCGTCGGACGCCTCACACCGCCACCCTCTCATCCGGACAGCAGACTCCCTCAAGTCTACTGCCCGGCTATTGTCACCGGGGGAAAGCATTGCATGCCGTGACAACACATAAGTCTGGAATAAATTGCTTAAAGATAAACAAAAAAGGAACCATTTATAATCATATTTATTTTATATTCGTGCCATTTATTTTTCCTATGAAAGCAATAAAATAGTTATTATCATAATATAATATTCGAATTAATTATGCGAAGTCTGCCTACCCTGCCCAAATATCCTATGCACGTCACTGATAAATACATACAAAGTGGTACATCGTGATCTGGCAACATCTCTTGGGTCGCCGCTGCCGAGGACCGACTAACAAAATTCGAATCGCATTTTTTAATTAATTAGGTACAGTTTTAGCGGCTTTACTATTGTTTAGCGTGTGTAAAAAATTAGGGCCAATAAAACTTCTTTGTACACAATATTCTTAACTAATCTGTCATTAGGCAAAATCAAAATAATCAATTTTTTTTTTGGAATTTGGTAGTTTGGTATTATCAAAATCCTTTCTTAACGGATGCCTACGTCATAGTAGCTTTATGCATGCAAAGTCTCAGCCCGATCGGTTTAAAATTGACAAAGTTTCATTACAAACTTTCATCTCCTATTTTATCCTTTGGGGGTAGGATAGATCAAAATCCTTTCTTAGCGGATGCCTACGTCATAACATCTACTTGCTTGCCAAATTTCAGCCCGATCCGTCCAGTGGTTTGGGCTGTGCGTTGATAGATCACTATGTCAGTCAGTCAGTCAGTCACCTTTGAATTATATATATTTAGATTTATTATCGCGAGCACAGCTTGTAAATAATATGCATATTGCGTCTCTGATGACATTGATTAAATATTAAATACCGGTGAATGCATGAATGGATTTGCGACGCAGAACTCTATTACCCCGTCCCCAGTGAAAGGTATTGAGGGTGATGTTTACAAATATGGGAGACTTGCAACCCCTTTTGCCATCAAAGGGTTGTTTCTAAACGTACTATATGACTTCGTAAACCTACCTATCATATATTACAATAACACGTAACGACAACAAAAACTTTGTATTACGAGGGGAAAATTAATGAAATATATGTTTTCTTATTAAAATATTATTAAAATTAACAATTACCTGCGATGGCCTAGTGGATAAGGGACCACCACAACCATGCACAGCAGCGCGAATGATCGTGGGTTCATATCCGGCTCGTACCCATGGGATTTCCAAATTAAGTACTGATTTAGGCACAATATGATCACCAGTAAAGGAAAACATTGCGAGGAAACGCACACGGCATCTAATAGAATTGTTATGTGTACTAGTGCTATGAGAACGGCGATCAGCTGCGCTACTGGTCACGTTGGCCACGACATGTAAGCGCAAAGTGGATATAGCCACTAATGTATCCCTGATCACCGCGTAAGGAGATATAGCGTGATGATATATTAGTATAAAATATACACTATGACCGGTGGTCGTGGGTGTGGTGGTAGGAAGACATGGATTTTGGCGTTTTAGTGTTTATTTGCACTTTAAGGTACACCGAACTGCGACGCACACGCACGTACTCTAGACTTGGGACTCGGTAGTTGACTACCGAGTTGACTACCGAGACCCAAGGCAAGGTTGTCGAGTTCAGTGTTAAAGTAACCCAAGGCTGGAGTACGTGCGTGTGCGTCGCAGTTCGGTGTGCGTTAAAGTGCAAATAAACAGTAAAACGACAAAATCCGTGTCTTTTACCACCACACCCACGACCACCGTTCATAACACTAATTAAATGTTTTTTTTTTACATGAGTATACTCCCGTAAAATCTTAACCTTACAACAATAGTATCAACTTACTTTGCATATAACGCTTCTCCTGCCCGGAGGTCTGGAAACGCCGCCAAAGCAATAAGACCTAGTACCATTTATCATAATCTCTGTGACCCCTATGTGGGATATAAGCGTGATGCCGTTGATGCCGGCGAGCGCGAACCTCTGGAGGCCAGCTCTCTTTCGAACCTCAACGTTATTTTTCATACTCATAGTGTTAACAATCGCTTGCCAGCCATACACGAACTCGTGCATCGGACCTGAACATTTGATTTCATTATTCAATAGAACAAATTAACAGGTTGTGATTGCTTTTTTTTGTTTCATTGTTTTATTTTAATTTTTATGTATTTATATTTATTACGTCTTTGAAATGCATTTGTAAATTGCGTTCATTTGTAAACAATTTCTAGGCATGATTGCCTGTTATAATAGCCAGTCTTTCACAGTGATCTGTTGGTTTGTGTATATTATGGCAATGTAGTTTGCCGACAATAAAAATATTAGACTTCCAGATGTGACTTCGAAGGGCGACATATAATAGAGTCCCTAGTTAGTCAGGCAGTATGTATTCTAAGAAGAAAAACCAATCATATTAAAATAAATATTATCTCTACGCGTTTCGTTTAAACGAATCCATATCATATAAAAGTGGGAACACGCTCGCCAGATGACTATTCTACATCCCAACGGCTCAGCTACAGTAAGAGTTAGAGAACTCCTTAGTCCTAGCCGGGGTGTGAGCTAACGCAAAGCCGTGACTCCGTAAATCCGCGCGTGTGGTTCTTCTATAGATGCGATAGTGTGAAACAAGGTGGAATAACTCTTCAGAACAGCTCCTTTCACAGATGGAGTCTGAAAAAATGCTATTTGCTCACAGGATCGTTGGAAGAATATTAATCACCAGGCCTGACTTGTAACGAGTTGAGGGATAAACCGATAGCTTTTAATCTGGTTAAATAGTCGCCTTCTTGGCTACTCTGAACTTAGTATGTAGGATCCTCCCCAGGTTATCAAAAAAGGTAATTTGAAGTCGAGTTTGGTCTTAAAAGCAAAATTTCGATTAATTACCTATTCCAAAGCTGTCTCCATCGAGGATGTTGAACATTTCACCGAATGAATCAGGCATAAGGCCTGTGACGACAGTAGACGTTTGAAATCCATCATCGGGCAGTACGGGCCCTATTTCATCTGGAGCAGAAGTGAACTCATGGGCCGATCGATTGTTGAAGTGCCCTCTAGAACTTTTACCCTGCAGTGTGTCAAAAACATTAATAAATTTTTATTTGCATATATTTTTTTTACAGTGACTTAATATGGTGACTACAGAGTACCTGATAGTAAGTACAGTGTAATCAAAAAACGAAAGCGACCATCAAAGGCTGAAAATCCCTTGATGGTCTCCGTCGTAATGTCAGCCCACATATACCACGACTGAAGGTCTCTAGGTATATGAGCTACTGGATATACACAAGCTGATCCCGAAACGCGACAAGCCGAAACTGGTCACTATGACGGGCTGTACACCCATGTACTGTGGTCGCGATCCAGACGAGCACCGACGCCCTACCACCTCGCTGCTGCTCGCTTAGCACCACCCAGGAGTCACGTGTAAGGAAACTAGGTTAAAGCCTACGGACGCGACCAGCTTCGACTCCCAATATATATATATATATATACTATATATATAATATGTATATATCTTAATAATTTTTACCCTTCGAAGGGCTATATTAAAAAAAACAATTTTTATACTTATCTTGTCATAAATTCCTAATCTATCACGTCATCAAGCTGAGGAATGATCTTCCAGCCATAATTAATCCCCCGCCTCCTATGATTAGGTCTTATAAGAAAAGTGTGAAGAGACTTTTGAGCGTCTGCTCACGGCGAGTGTTGACTAACCATGTCCTGTTCTTTGGTAGTTACGATCAGTTTATTGACTTTTTTTTAAATTAATTATAGGCGAACGCTTGACCTCAATCACACCTGGTGGAAGGCGAAGATGAGTCCGATGATGAACCGCGTCCGCCCAACAAATGCCTATTCACTCTTCTCTTAAAGACTCCCAGGTCATAAGATCGCGGAAATACGGCGGCTGGAAGCATATTCCACTCCTTAGCCGTTCGCATGATGAGTGTAAAAGCGAATATTTTCGTGCGGATATAAGGAACATCCACCACATACGGATGGTATCAGACACGACTACACAGAGCATTTTTTTTTAACTGGCTCGACATAGTGACTGCACCATACCTGATGGTAAGCATGGTGCGGTCTATAAAACGCCAACGACTATCGAAAAGTAAGAAAAAACCCATTAGTAGTCGGAGCGATCATGCCGGCGTACACAAATATCTCTTCACGCTACGCTTAAAAGAAGAAGTTTTTTTGGGAGTCGAAGCTGCTCGCGTCCGTAGGCTTTACCCTAGTTTCCCTACACGTGACTCCTGGGTGGTGCCAAACGAGCAGCAGCGAGGTGGTAGGGCGTCGGTGCCCGTCTGGATCGCGACCACAGTACACGGGTGTAAAGCCCGTCATAGTGACCAGTTTCGGCTTGTCGCGTTTCGGGATCAGCTTGTGCATATCCAGTAGCTCATATACCTGGAGACCTTCAGTCGCGGTATATGGGGGCCGACATGACGATGTAGACTATCAATGGATTTTCATCCTTTGATAGTCGCTTTCGTTTTTGGACTACACTGTACTTACCATCAGGTACTCTGTAGTCACTATGTCGTGCCAGTGTAAAAAAAAAAGATCCCATATTATAGGAAAAAGGTCAGGTGTAGTGTAGTTACTTTGTCGAGCTAATAAACAAAACAAATAGATATAAAAAAAAATACCTGTGCTGTCCATAGTAAAACGAGAAAAATCGTACGCAACATAGTCCAGTTTCACTTCATAACAGACTATGCTTTAAAAGCCAGAGCCCCCATTAAAATAAATTGCCAGTTAGCAATAATGACTGCAAAAACAATAAACTAAAAGAATAAAAGTGTAAAATACGTTACTTCTACATGTTGGCTTATTCTGCTTTAATTGAGTATTGATATATTAAACAATTTTG
Organism: Automeris io; assembly: GCA_036320925.1. Classification (NCBI taxonomy): domain Eukaryota; kingdom Metazoa; phylum Arthropoda; class Insecta; order Lepidoptera; family Saturniidae; genus Automeris; species Automeris io. The sequence continues at coordinate 936,868 of JAUDJH010000036.1, forward strand.
TGTCACAGCTGAACGGTATCTCATATCTCGGCTAGGACTAAGAAGTTCTCTAACTCCTTCTTTTGCCGTATCGTTGGGCTGTGGAATGGTCTTCCGGCGAGCGTGTTCCCACCATCATATGATATGGGATCCTTTAAGCGTAGCGTGAAGAGATATTTGTGCAGGCCGGCATGATCGCTGCGACTACCGATGGGTTTTTTCTTGCCTATCGATAGTCGTTGGCGTTTTTTGGACTGCACCATGCTTACCATCAGGTTTGGTGTAGTCACTGTGCCGTGTTAGTGTAAAAGAAAGTGAGCTTGATAAATTTCAGTACAATATCTGAAAGGAATAATCAGATAAATGATGTACTCATCATAAACCGAGCAGGCTCGGATCCGGGAGCGTGCAAGCCGGAGCCCTCGCCCCGGCCGATAACTTCCAAGGGCGGTAGACGAGCACATTACAGACTACCCACTGAATAAGATATCTAAAAATATGAGCCAATTTCTCCGTGAGAATTTAGCAGAAAATTTGTACAAGCGTATTGTTTGACGTTTTAAAAGTTAACTCAAAAGTCTCATAAGATATCGTCCCGTCTTAATTTATGCAAGGTCAATTAACGATTTCGTGAATATTTGACAAATCTTAAGCGACAGATGATATTTACAATTTGTAGAGCACGAAATCTCTAAAAATTCTATATATATATTCTATAATATAAAATGAATCGTTAAAACTCGAGAACGGCTGAACCGATTTGGCTGATTTCTTTTTTGTTGTGTTTGTTGAAGTCTGGGGAAGGTTATTACGGAGAGAAAAATTTAAAAAATGTCTGAAAAAATCTAAAAACACCACTTTTCTATATTCTCATACAAAACATTCGTAATAATATTTAATAGTCAATTTGAACTTTAACACCATACCATAAAGTTTAAATGTTAGTGGACGGGTTCCGAGAAGGCACAACAATTATTGAGTGACGTATAAATATTTATGTCATAGTTAAGGCCAGGTTCCTTCAAACAATTTTCAAAAAACAGCCGACAGTCCAATAGGTTTTGGCAGAATGAAATCTGACGGGGAAGCTATTAACATTAAATAAAACAATGTGACTTTGTTTTAGAGAAATAGGGCAGAACAAGGTCGGGACAGCTAGTTATAAAATAAAAATTAATTTATGTACAACTTAAGGCTTTTTATTATAATGATTTAAAAGATCTTTCACTCTTCCTTCCCATAAGCCAAATGTAAGCTTTGCAGTGCGTGCAGGTGTAGCGCATTTTTTCGTTTTCCGATAATTCTATGTGTTTGATTTATTTATCATAGCATTATTTACTTTGTTGTGTTCACTTGTTAAGGACACACCTTTCGTATTATTTTCGTAAGATTCGTTTATACTTTGTATGTATTTGTGTGATGTCCAGTATGTGAACCAAATAAAAAAAAAACAAGATTTCTTCAGTTGAATTTACTTTCATTGCATCTTAATTTAAAATTTTTGGAATATTTATCCTATATTTTTCTTACAATTACTCAAAAACCCTACGCGTAAATTATGTTAACTTTTAAAAATGAAAACTAGACACTTTCATCTATAATTTTATACTTTTCAAATTTCTATACAGCTATTTATCTCGAAAGAACAGCCTCTTGAAAATCACCTAAAAATTGGGGACTTTTTTAATATCCTTTAATTAATGCGTCTAGTATATATAGTTTAATCGTAATTTCATTTGCATTATTCACCATTAGGAGCTGGTATCCTAACCAAGAGTTCATTTTCCTTACATCTCATGATATCGCCATCATCATCCACAGCCCACCTTAATCCACTGCTGAACATAGGATTCTCCTTACAAGCGACATTGAGCCTAGACTTCGGCTCTTCACATCCAATCCCTTTCGGTCACCTTAACAGGTGGCACCCCACGCTCCGTATACCGATTTGCGGTCTCCATTCAAGAACCTGCCTGCTTCAACGGCCTTCGGTTTTTCAGAACGTATGGCTTGCACAGTGCCACTTCAGTTTGCTAATTCAGAGAGCTAAATCGACAACTTTGGTTATCTGTCGAATAGCCTTATTTCGGATTTTATCGTTCAGGGATGTCCATTATAGCCCACTCAATCGGATACTGAGCGACCTTAACTATTACTTTCGCTACTATTGGTGACTATAGTCATCAGCTCAAAAACGCCGCCGATTATACATGATGGGTGACTATAATCACCTGCTGAACAACACCGCTTATACATGATGGGTGACTATAATTCCCTGCTGAAGAACACCGATTATACACGATGGGTGACTATATATTATTATTTTATTCATCTGTATTATTTTACTTCTGAAAAAATAATGGAAATTGTTTTGGCTCTGAATGCACTGACTGTGCACGTTTGATGTGCGTACTTTCAGAACGGAGCTCCCTTTCCTATGAAACGCTTTGCAGCGAGGCCTATGATAGCAAAGGGTTAAACTGGTGGACTAGCCTAACCTAGGTCTGAGATTTATAGACGCTATTTCGACTTTGCTTAGCAAAGTGCTCAAAAATATAATCGTTCTGATAAAAAACTATGTTACAATAATAGAGAAGCACAACAGCAAACATTACTGATAAGCTAGGCTGGATATAATATAAATAATAGTTATTAAACGCTAAATATTAATGTGAACAACATTAACAATTAACGTATATTTCGCAACAAATATAATTTATGTTGGCAAGCATAAAAAGTGACAAGATGGATATGGCAGTGTGTAACACTTCTTAATGGCGTTGGATTAAGTAAAAATGTTGTGGAGAGAAGTTGGTATTGGGGAGTGGTACCAGATAAGTTTTAGTGCTTATAATTGTATATTATGGTATCTTTTCACACACATATATATATATATATATATATGATAGGAACTTGAGTACAGCAATGGTATTCGCAAAGCCAAGTCCATGTTGCCAAATCAGTAACTTACCAAATACTTTGAGATTCATTGAGTAATATAATTAATTTCATATAATATAAGTATATAATATAATATAAGTAATTTCTAAGGAAACTTAAAGTTGCGTCTATAGCTCTCAACCTTGGTATCCACGTTTCGGCTCCGTACTTCATAACTGATAGGACTTATTAGTTGAAAGGTTTATTTTTCAAGCATTGTGGTATAGAAATTGAAAAGATCCAACGTAATTTCCAAAAAACTGAACCCGTTTTTTGGCTTCCCCATTCATCTCGTGACAGGAGTCTTCAAAAAACGAGTGAATCGGTAATAATTGCGTAAGGCCGCCCCACCATAGCTCTCATCTTTACTTCCCAGCGGATGCGTTTGAGGTCAAATACAATTCATAGTATTTTCCAAACAAATCTGTCAGCGTACATACTGTAATTAAATCTTTACCATAAAATAAAAGCACAGTTATACATCCATGATTCATTTATTGAATATAAAGTCCCATTTATCAAAAGCTTTGAAACACCAAGTGCTAATAATTTGGCACAATATTTCAGAGGTACAAAAAATAGTTCAATAAATCATATAATCAATATACTCCAAAATTACTGTTACAGCAATTACATTGTTAATTTTTAATTTACAACCGGATCTAACTTTTATAAAGCTCGTTTAATTTATAGTCTAGCACGTATTATTCTTTTGTAATTCGAATAGTATGTTAACCATCTCATTGGTAGTATATTCCAAGACAATCCAGAAACGGGATATAAAACTGATATTACTTTAACACTAAATTAAAAACGGCATTCTGTTACTTAACGAAAAATACTAAAATAAAAAGGAACTTTTTAAAATTAGACCCTTTACAAAACACAACCAGTAGCCTAAGTGGGCATTAAAAACTTAATATATGAAATACATGCTTATACAATTATATGCTGACATTTAATGGTGCATTTTGCACCTTAAGGTACGCGTCGGATACTGGCAGTCGCGGATTGAGAGCTGCCAGAATCCGAATCGTGCCTTTAAGCTTATACAAATAGTAAAGTATACAGGACCAATCTGTTACACTGCTGTCCAAAGAAAACGTACGTATTACTAAACATTAATTGAAACGCGATTGGAAGACTACAGGGATAAAACAAAAAATGACAGTTGAAGGGCTAAATTAACGTAAAAAAATAATATATTATTTTGTCACACAGCCAAACTGCATAAACAATATTGGTTTTCAAATAATATCTTCAATCTAACTGCTAATATGGCAATAATCATTTATGCTCGTGTTTAAAACCAGCAAAATTATTTCTATTTTTTTTTAATTTTATTCAAGATCTTATTGTATGTCGTAATTATAGTTTTATAAAAGATTTTTTTTATAGTTTAGTTTATAAAAAAACGAATTGATTTTTAAAAATCAATAACCACGCAATTGATATAAAAATATTCATCGTAATATTCTACATAATTTAATACTTTACTGATACGAGTTAACTCATTTTTTCATACCCAAATGTTGGCTGGTGACAAATTAACTCGTCATTGTACTTGTATTATCTATTTCAATTTATGACACTGAGGGTGATATAGAAAAAATTGGCGTACAATATTTAGTCGTGTCCGCTTATTAACAAATAAAATATTTTTCTTGCTATTTAAGTTTTTATCTCAAACTTAGTACACTTTCACAAATTTCAACCACAACGGAACTAATAAACGAAGGAATTTTCAATGAAATATATGCTGATGCAAAATGTTAAGATGCAAAAGTATTAACAGGAATAAATATACTAGCAAGTGTTAAAAAAAACTGTCATATTAAAAAAATACTGACACTACGAATACATTTGGACATCAGTGTACGTCTTAAAATCTTATATCTACGCACACTCAAGGACTTACTAATATTACTTATCATGCATAAAATGCTTCTAACATATAGGGAGCATAAGTATTACAAAGAAAATGAGATTATTGATAAAACATCACTTATATATATATACCTGTATTAGTAAATTTTTAAGAATTATGATTCCGAACATTTTTGGACAATATATGTAGTTGTCCATATAGTCAGTATTCATACAATTTTTATAAATATTGATTCGATCATGATTATAACAATTTTCGCATATAAATACTTCGAAGATAGGTTTTTGGATGGCTACGTATTACAATTAAAAATTTAGTATCGTTTTCCAGTATTATTTAGTTATAAAGATATGAATATTTATGTTGGAAATAGCGCGCTTGCTTGTAAAGTATAATTTGGTTGTAGGACGATTGCCTGAAGTGGGTCGTGACCACAGTACACAAACGTAAATAACATAGTGAATCCCTTCGGCCTGTCGCGTTTTGAATCAACATGTGTATATAGATGTTTAGGTGTTTAGGCGTATAGGTATTTAGGTGTATAGGTATTTAGGTGTATATGTGTATAGGTATATAGGTGCTGTATATATAATAGCGAGGTCTACTATTAACAGTTTTTCTTCCATTGGTGGTCCTCGGTGTTCTATGACTACACTATAGTTTTCATCAGGTGCAATGTAGGCTTTGTCGAGCCCATAAAATAACGAATCCTCTTAACTGTACTGAAAAAATCTTATTAAACTTAACTTAGACCTAATTAAAATTAGTGGCAGTGCAGTGCGATCCTATTAGACTAAATCGGGGCTATTCCCAACCTACCTAAATACCTAAGTATAATATAAGTATATGATACGGTACTAAAGATATGATATATAAACTTACCTATTCTTAACTTCTAATATACCTTTTAATGGATCTATATAAATGATTAAATATATTCTAAATATAAATACAATAAGATAATAAAACTTAAGGCTCAAGAAAATAACTACACGTTTAAAGAAAATTAGACAATCAACAGCGTGATACTTGGTTAAAGTAACTATGAAAGATTCGCCGAGCAGTAGAATTGAGGGAGTCTGCTGCCCGGATGAGAGGGAGGCGGTGCATGGTGTCGGGCGCACCGCCTGGGAGAGAGGTTTTGGAGGGGAGGGCTTTACTCCTTCCCCTCCCAGAGAGGTAGCCTCAACAAGGCTTCTTGTTTCCTGGGCGTCTGGATGAATTTGGCTTTCCAGGCCCGGGTGGAGCAATCAGAGGGAGTTTTTAGTCAGTAGGAGTCTGACACACCGGGTTCGCTGCCCTCACAGCGTCCCTAATGGTCCTTTGCAGGATTTTCTCCCGGGATACAAATAAAAAACCTATGAAAGATTAAGACCTCAAAGATTTTCATTACATTCTGTTTACTGGGAAGATACTTTCTAATTTTACGGAAACAATTGAAAATAATGATTATTTTTAATTATAACATTTTAATAAACTATTCCTTAGTTTTAATTTTGTCTTTAAATAGCTGTTATAAGTACAGTGAATTTTTTGTCGGGAGATTATTTTCATGACACTTATAGTTATCACTTTAGTTCCAAAATTAAAAAGTTATTTTACAGTAATAATTCTGTTTTGAAAAAAATAATTGGGGTAAAATTTTTGTTACATTCATAAATATATTTAGACGTTAATAAGTTTACACAATTATATTATCGTTTTAAGATTGATTTAAAAACAATAATTTGCGACAAAAAAGAAAACGAAACTGACCAAATTCACGCTGTTCTAAAATTATATGTAACGTAATATATATCGAATAAGAAGCGTACATATATACGGCAAAGGAAAAATTAAATTTGAAGGAAATTATTTTAAAATATCATATAATATGCGACATATAACTAGATCCATGATGGTGTTGGATGTACGTGCATATATTTAGGTACTGACATACCCTTTCGTGTTGTTTTCAGAACGAAAAAATGTATTTATAATTTCCTATAACAATAACAAAATCATTAAAAAAAAAAGAGAATAAATATACAATTGTAAAATGCATTGGAATGCATGGGTTCTCTTTCATCTTCAAGTTAACACGTTCATCGTGCAACGTGAGTCGTTTATGTTCTTCACGGGGCCCAAATCCGCGTAAACAAACGCAGACATTCAAATAATGTAATATGTTATCCTATACGAATTAATAAAAGGTACTGTAAAATTTAAATATTTTTAGTATTTCAATATTGAAGATACTATATTAACATATAAGTGCTTATTGCATCAAATGTCTTTTAAAAATCTAACTGAATATCGTATTCAGTCGAACAAGAAAAGCCTCACCCAAATATGGGTGACGTGGCGATGAATGAGTCAAAGGACGAATACGAAAATCGTCGGTTACTTTACCTTGTATCGAAATGAAGAAGTTACAAAGAAACATAGGGCAGTAGCGTTCATTCCATAGATGCATGAAAGCATTGCATGCCCTTACAATAAATAAGTTTGGAATAAATGGGTTTAATTTAAATAAAAAAAGGAACCCTTTCTATTCTAATCTATTATATTTTTACGCCATCTATCTTCCCTATGAAAGTAATGTAATATTTATTATCATTATATAATATTCAAATTCAATATGTGAATCTGCCTACCCTGGTCAAATATCCTACGCACGCCACTGACGTAGGGTTTACGCTAAAATATATGTAAGACAAAAATAAAAAATATACAAACGAAATAATAAAGATATGTTTGATCCTGTGCAAAAATATAATGATGATGATGCAAATTACACTTAAAAAAAATAGAATGACAAAGATAAGAGAGACCAGTAACGCAGCTGATCGCCGTTCTCACAGCATTGCACATGAAATTTGTTTAGATACCATCCAACTTTCCGCACGGTTTTTGCCTTCAATGTGCATTGATGCTTAAATCCGCACTTAGCCTAAAATAGACCAGAGCTACTTGTGGGTTATGAACCTGCAGCCACTCGCACTGGTTATGGATACCGATCTCTTATCCAATAGGCCATAACAGCTAACGAAGAGTTACAAAATTTAAAAGAAATGTTGAATAGTTAATGTAATAATAATAATATACGGAGTATATCTTAGATTTGTGCTGATTGATTCAAATTTAAAAAATGACACGTTACGTAAATTTTAGGGTATAATAAAAATATTCGAATATACTTAAAGAACCAAGAAGTGTGTCTGGATGGGGTTTCTTTGGGCTTGCGGGCCGGAGAAGTGGACACTGCTGTACCTCCGGTCCCGGCTAGACGGAGAGAAGGAACACCCCGGGGGTTTAGTCGGTGCAAGTCCGACACACCGGGGGGCGACCCTCATCGCCCCTTGAGGTCCGTCAGGGATTTCCCCCGGGTTATAAAAAAAAAGGTTTCTTTGGGTTTTCGTTACCTAAGGGAAGTCCCATCCTATTACACCCACCACTAGTTATTCTGGTTATATGCCGCCTAGTATAAATACTAGGTCTGTTAGGGATATGGACGTTCGGATAAAGATATGCAAACAAAGTTTACCTGTTTAAGTTACAAAAATATGTAGATTAAAATGTTCTGATATGTATATAAACGCATTTTAAGCTTTCGCGTTTTGTACCCATTATAAATAGTTTAACATGGCTTATGCGCGAATTAACTTACTTTTAATTATCTACGAAAACTCTGCAGAGCGTAACGTAGAAACGTCGAGCCATAATTAAAACTAAGTTCATTCGTGCGTAAACCCCGTTATTTATAATGACATGTATATTTTACAAGATATTATTTTTATTCAAATGATAAAATAAATGTTCAGTAGCTAAATAATTTTGGGGGTTTTTTAGATTAAATTCCAATATGACAAATCGTACACAAGACACAGGTGGTATTATTTACAGAAGCGCAAGATACGAGATTAACCTTTTCATATAAAAAGACATTTTGTAAGAATTATTTAATATAAATATCTATATGGAAAAGAAGTATTAAGTAAGAAATGCGAAAAAAGGTCTACTACAGGCATTTTCTGATCTAAATTGAATATACTAAATTTTAGAAAGATATCGGGTGATACTATATACCCGTATAAGCTTTAAATATAGATACCCATAACATACCTAGTAATCACATATAAATAGACTCTGTATAAAGAGCCTAGGGTATTATAAACACCTACTAAAATCGTATAAGCATTAATGCAATACATTCACTATGAAAATATTACAAATGTGAATCAGGCTGCCTATTGTCATGGGATCACGCTTATTAGCCTTCGATTTAGTATTTAAGGCACATTGTGAAAAGCCGTAATGTACATAAAATAATAACCCTAAAAACTCAATACTTATTCTAATAGTGGTATGTTACCAACTTAATTATAACCGATATTTACAATTCCTATAATGGATTACATACGGTAATGAAATCGCAGGAGGACAGTAGTGATGCGGATAAAAGTGGAAGTCAACCCTTACACTATAGAATAAAAAACAGCAAAACAAAAATATTTAAAACAAAAATTGAAGCAAAAAATATTCCTAAAGTTAAATAAAATTAATTACTGCAAAAAAATTTAAAGATACCAATCAATTTAATGTTTTCTATCATTAACTAATTTAAGTTAAAAGTTTTATTTAAACATGATATTATAAGAAAATAGTTTATCAGACATAATTAATGATAATAAAATATCAGTTTAACATCGATAAGATTCGTTTTGTAATAGGACCGCCTATTGTTGCTGAGAATTAAGATTAGATATTATTAAGCTTTCGTAAAAAGTATTTTAAATGGAAACAGCAAACTAAAAGTCAAATGCAATGTTAGAATGTGGAATTATGACAGACTAGTTATAAATCGTGGATAATCAGAAATACTCAGAAGTTGCAAGAACTCTTGAAAGAATCTATAAAAATACGGTCATATCGTTAATTGTGAGTAAAGATACTTTATATACTAAAATCATTTATAAACTACAAACTACGCTAAATATAATCGATTAATATTAATAAAGGAAAACGTAAAAAAATTATATTTACTTTTTATCCTAATAATTATTGTTAATTTATTGCTTTAAAATAATTAATTATTCAATTAATCTATGAAAAAGAAAGAAAGATTTGGCGTGTACTGTGCGATGCGTTACAACAGTTTATAACATCATTAAACTTTCATGTAAAGTATTTAAAAAAGGCCCAAAAATCTATGGTTAAAATAATAAATCCAAAATAAAAAGTTTTTGTTAAAAAAAACAATAATTAAATTACACCAAAAAAACTCAAGGAAATATTGATTAAAAAATTATAAATATAAAGAAAAATTACTAAAATGATTGCCACTAAACCGATACGTGCTTTGTTATCAGCTGTTATTTTTCTAATTGTTAAGTCGTAGCACAGTAAAAGGTCATTGACGCGTGTGACGAGCGAACCAGTACAAATAGATGAAGAAAAAAGTTTTTTTTTTCTATGGACTCGAAAATAATATCTTATACCAAATAAGGTTTTTAATATGTTACTTGTTAAAAATAAGAAAATGATGAACACATTTAATTTAGACGGAAATTAAAGCAAAATAAAGTTGCTTGTCTTAACTCCGATCGATCCATAAACTTTTATATCAACGCACACAAGCCGCCACAACCGTAAATTTTTAGAATTCTGTAATTTTTTTCCTAAACATACTCTATATATAATATAAATTCTAAAAAGTATATCCGAGGAGACAATTTATCATTGCTTAAGTAAATTGCGACTGTTTTACGAAGTCCGTATGAAATATTATATATTGGAACATCAGACGGCCTGAAAACGTCTTAAGAAATTTTTTAAACCTTTTGGAATATAATAAGAATCTGTTAATAAAATGATTAAATTAGTGTTTTATTGAACTGTTGAATTTTAGAGTATTACTTGTTATTGCGACGAGACATATAGTTTGAACACACGTTTAAACAGTTCAACGACTTGACAAAAGTAGGAATTCTTCTTAGTTCTAGCCGGGATATGCGTTACCCTATAGCCGCGACTCCCTAAACGCTCGCGTATTGTTCTTATATACAAGAAAGAGGATAGAGCAAGATTAAATAGTTTTTCAGAACACGTGCCGTGATATAGGCAGTAGAAAACGCTTCGTGGGGCAATATTTCCTTGCAACTGGAGCGATTCAAGATACTTACTTACATCTACATTATTCACAATGCGGACAGTCCTCCGCTGCAACCTATCCAGGGCGTCTAGTGCTGTGCAGAACCGTCCTAAATATCCAAACAGTCTTCCATACTGGACCTTGTTTTTTATGTCCTAATTTTATATATATACTAGCTGACTCGGCAAACGTTGTTCTGCCATATAAATTATAGCAGACCAGCCACGCTTTGCTGTGACTGGTTTTTTAATAATTACTCAATCCAGTCAACGGATAGCGCCATCTTTTAGAATCGGTTGGAGCTAACTGTAAATTATGACTGCTAAATAATAAACAAATAATTTGCAATAAAATAATATTGCGACTATGAATTGAGATGAAAACTATCCTATCTTTTAAATTAGATCAAACTTCACGTGGTGTGTAAATTTCATTAAAACCGGTTTAGTAGCTTAGGAGTCCATCGCGGACAAACATCGTGACAGGAGATTTATATATATTAAGATATGTATAAATTTTGCTGTGTTTGTTTTTTTTATATTGCTGTGTGTTTCCTTTATTTGGAATTATCTATTAAGCGCCATAACTACAAATAAGCGTCAGCGGACTTTGTAAAATAGACATTCTATGAAATGTTCGTTAAGTACATAAAATAGTTAGTTTATTATACGAGTTCGTACAATGTTTAAGTACGAGAGAGCATATGTTCCTAATTTCTTAATTACATACCTAAATAATATAGTTTTTAACCTAGTCGACCGATGCTAAAGATTACTCGAGCCACAGGCGGAATGCGAAGAGGGTATTTCTGAAGCGTTTAACCCACACGAGATTATATCAATATGACTATATCTCAATACAAAATCCTATATTAATATCTAGGTTATACTATTTGTCCAATAATCTTTTTTAAGTACCATATAAATTTTACCAATTATAAAAAGCCTACATAGACTGATTAAATTTCTATATAAGACAGCTTAGTACCTATGAGAGGGAGCTAAATATTAACAGCCATTTTCAAGAGCCATTTAAAATTGAAAAGGCTCGGGTTTGCTAACTTGATGCGAGGCTGTAATTATGCAATATTGATATATATATATATATATATGGTTTAAATGGCAGCTATGGTAGCGAGTAAATGCACTGGATAATACCAAAAGTTATAACTCCAATACGTTTGCGGTCGAGCACTCTTTTATGAACAGTTTCGCGAGATCTTTACTTGATGATTTTTTATTATTTGCAAAAATATCACACGGACGAGTTCATTCGGCCCTTATAAGCTAAGCTTATCTTAAAGTTCATAAGGTTTTTTTCATTTAGTTAAGAGGAAACATTTTTACTTGAAAATCATTCAACCGTAATCTCAGAAGCGTTCTTTACGTTTTAATTTAATAATATATCGACACGTTACATTCCTTTTGGGGTGAGCAGAAATACATTAGTTATCAAGGTACACATGACATTTATATGAGATGCCATGCAGCCTTTTCTACTTTGTTTTCCTTTACCAGTAAGCATGTGATGGTCTTCCTTTATGTTTTAAATACAACTTAAACGAATAATCTTGACGTCAATTGACATCAATTACCATTCATATGACATGATATAGTATAGTATGATGTGATAAGATATAATATAATGTAATAATGTAATGTAATATGATACAGTATAATTAAACAGGCCACTCTGACGTATGTTGTAGGTGCCTTAATAGGAACTGTACATTTTTTATTGTAACTTTATGTATGTATTGTGTGAATTAGTTATTGTACCGGGCCACTGGCAACCCTGTAAAAGTAAATAAATAAATAAATAAAAACGTTAATTTTCATCTTTTTCGTACAACTTTATAATTCATTCGTGTTTAAAATCGACTAAACGAATTCGATTCGATTCATGTTTAAAGTAACGAGCTTTTCCGAAAACTACTGTAAGACCTCTTTACCTAATCATTCGTTTTAAATAAGTTTTTGATTATACGTAGCCATCCTACCATAGATAGACCTGTTGTAAATCCTAGCCCTCACATAAACTAATTCGATTAATTACGAAATAGTCCAAAAAGGGCAACCTATCCTAAAATAAATGTATATCAATGTATCAAACACACTACAAAACAATATCACTGGGTAGAAACTATGAAAAATCATCCGGTTATGATTCTTGTCAGTTTTTTCAAATATTATTTGTAGAATTTTTTTTTTTTAAAAGTGGCGTGAATTAAGAGACGCGCAAGCGACGGCCGAGAAAAATCCCTAAGCGCGGGTTAGTCCAGGCGTGTCACTAAGAGAGTAAATACACGCTCCATATTTTATTATTATTATTTTTTAATTTTGTCATTAGCTTATTTCTGGAATAGATTAAAAACTGGTACAGATTTAAAAGTTTAAACTAATATTATGTTGTTTTGTAATAATGGCTACTGTAGAAGCTCTTTATTAAAAATCGATGCGGTAAATCTGTTCGTTTGTTCGGATTCATAAAATAATATGAATATTGTTGTATACTATACAACGTTTTTTTACTAAGCAGGTATTTTAACAAAAATATTAAGTACATATTTTAAATGTAACATTACCTTAAAGAGTACATCGATATTTGTTAGATTATATAATTAATTGCAATAAATCGCATATATAATATCAATCGTCAAAGTATAATGCTCACATCTTTGTATTTGAAAGATTATTTAAGTCGATTATATAATTAAGTATACATAATGTTTTCTTACAATATATATTATAATAATTACTTAAAATCATTTAGAGAAACCTTAATTTTTCTTTGAAAAACTGGTTTATTTTATAAAGCAATATTGTAAATTATTAATCTGCCAAAACCTGACATAATTAAAAAATTAACAACAAATAAATCAACAGTCAGAATAATATCATAAAAAATTCGTATTTTTTAAAAATGAAACTTTTTTGATTCGGACGGGATATAAAAATAAGCTTTCCTAACTATAGGCCTTTTTACATTCCTTAAAGTAGCCATATACTTAAACAGAGAAGAAAATCGAAAACACAGTAAAAAATGCTTAAACTCATTTCCTTAGATATGTATCTACTTATATCAAGCAGGAAATAATACCACTTACGATAACCACAACATTCAATAAACAGTTAAACACTTTAAACATTTATATTATTATAAGGATTTAGACGATTAAATATAATGGTGCGTACCCACGACGCGTGTTACTACGAGCCTCTACGCACTACCTCGTGCTATGGCCGCGTGGTTTGCGTACCTACCGTCCTACGTAAAAGACAAAGGTAATGCGATGCGACATATTGATGACTAGCAGTAATAACCCGGCGTTGCTCGGCCAGAAATAACTTATTAACCCTCTTAAAGTTGATTTTATAAAAAAGCCTAAAAATGAAATCTAGTTTTCATTGTGCTTATATTATTACATTTGCAGACAGATTTTAAAGCTTTAATTCAACCTAATTAGAATGGAATATAAAAGACAGCACTTAGTATGTGCCTACTTCTTAAAAAGAAACCAATGTATAATTTTCATGTATCTAATTTCAGTAGTTGAGACTACGATGATATACCGGTTCGGACAAATCTTTTTATTTATTAATATTATTAAATCCTAGTCGATTCCGGCTCTGGCGATATTTTCCTAATCAAATTAAGTAGGTGTGGGTTGCAGCTCTATTCAACGAAGGTGGGTTCGCTGATGGCTTACGTAACTAATTTTAGCGCAGATGTCGTTTGATACGATGAACTTGTCAGGATACTGCCGACAGAGTTGTACTACGTGGCGACGGGCAAACGGGTCTTAAAACGATTACGCTTATCGCCCTACTTAAAATTACAGTGTAAACTCCATATAACGTCACTCGATTTAACGACAAACTCCCTAAAGCGTCGATATCAGTCGGCTTTGGTTGATTTAGTTTGTTTGCCATACATTGATACACTCTATATAGCATTACACCCACTCTCAATAAAGACAGAAATTTAATAATATAAAGTACTTTTTAAGCTAAGATGACTTTTGAAGTTGCCAAAATTAGTAAAAACTGCGCAGCTGTGTACGTTCTTTTGTCGCTTTATTATCCTAGCCCGTAATAAACTTGATTGTCGGCATTACACAGTCCGAACTTTAATAAATCCGTTCTTTTGTTTACAAATTGGGATTGCTTGCAAGTGTTGACTGTTGTTAGTAGGAGTCATGAATTATCTATACGTTAACATATTCTTAGTTACTTACAAATTTTCAAACTGTAAACATGGCTAGTAAGAGTTTAAAACTTTTTCTCTTTCTAATACAGATTTTTCTTCTCTTCATTTAACGACAACTCTCTATAACGTCAAAATATGTGCAGTCCCTTGAAGGTCGTTATATAGAGCTTGCACTGTATTTAAATATCAATAGAAGATTGCAGCTACACGTGGAGTACCATAAAACGGTTCGCACGCGACGTCGTGCATAATTGATATTCGCGCGACGAAAAACGTTTCTTGGTTTTTGATACAAAACATAACTCTCAAAGTTTATTTCGCTTTAAATATACTATAATATATTACTATATTCTTTTTCATTCGTTGTTTCCTAAGTTTTTGTAATGTCAAAGTATTAAAAATATAATTGTTTTAATAAAACCTCAGTATGTTTCCCTATGTTTGACTGACAATAAATTAAAGCTTTTGCTAACACGTTCTATGAATACTTCAGCCAAGCTTTACTCCGTGATAAATGGAGAGCTGTAGTGCTGCGCGTCTCCAAACGTTATGCTTGACCAAGACTGCTCTACCACGAGCATACGATTGAGAAGAGACAATAGAAAGGAGCTGAAATCGCGTCCGTTGATTATGACTTTCATCGCGGGTTGTGTCACAATACATCGCATCGCATCGCATCGTATCGCATGGCGCCTGTCTCTCACGTAGGAAAATGCCTTACGAGCTTCAATTGTTATCGCTGTAAGAAACGTGGTATATTAGAATGGAATATGATTATGATTTAAAAAATTCCGTTTCTTCGTACGGATATTCAATTTATTTAGTTATCCGAATAATTTTGGATACTTCCAATGAAGGATATTTCGATGTAGAAAGTATTTTTATTCGAATTCGTGTATTAAATAATACTTTTTGTAAATGGCTCGGTATTGGGACGAACTAAACGAATCAAAATAAGTGTTACTTTAACCATTTGCCGTGGATGATGTCATGAAACCTATGAGAATTCCGAGTATTTTTTAATTTAGTGAACTATTCGAATTTATCCGAAAGGTTTATATCGTATACGGATATTAAATATTTTTGGATATCCGATAGTCTTACTTACGGATATAAATAACGATGACATCTCTATCGGGAGCTACACGTAGCACTCACCGTGGGAGGGCACCATAAAAAAACTACAATTCTAATTTTCCACGAAATTTTAGAGTAGTCGTTCGTGTTTGTAAAAACTACAATCAGATTATATATGTGGTATTACCAAAGATTAAATACCTTATACTTAATTCTCTTCTTCGACAGTGGTCATGAGTAGCGTCTGACAGGTGAGCGTTAGTGTTCCTGTGTAAAAAAAGGCATTTTAAAAACAACCCAAATCCTGGGCCGTGAAAAAATCACCGTAAATTTAAAAAAAAAGTCGTTCAAAATTTAGAATGTTGCATGTGAATAGTGACTGTTTTTTTTTCGTTATAGTTTATTGTATTGCTTTTATAGTTATGATGGCCTTTGTTATTTTGTATTGATATACCACGTGTATTGGCTAACCTGGTGAACTTCGTACCACCTTAAAGTCAATAAATGTCAGGTGGTACGCGCCACCCGATAAGACAATTGAGGAGTCTAATTTCAAAACCCACTATAACATATTTTTTTCAAATCCCATAAATTTATAAAAACTTATAATTAATCTTTGACTTAACAATTACATTCTTATAAGGTATTTAAATTATTATTCTAGAGAGAAAAAGCAAAAAAATATTAAAATCATATGTAATATTTGCTTTGATAAAAACATTTCAAATTACTATTAGGATTATTTAGTAATTTTGCACGAAAGATCGTTTTAGCAGGTTTTTAAATAAGACGCCTCAATTATCTATGAGCACTGATGGTACGCGGCTCGTGATAAAATATACTTGTTTTTTTTTTCGAATTTACACGTGTTGGTTGACCGGGAAAGGTCTTCACAACTAAACCGGGCGGGTGGGCGAACACTGAGGGTGATCAGCCGGCAATTTTGAATTATTTTTTATCAATTTATATTAATTTATAATTATAATAATTTATATTAATTAATAAGCGTGAGCGTTTTGAATTATTTTGTTTATCTAATTAATTCTAGTTCCCATAACGACCTTAACTATAAGTTATAGCATGTAGACGAAACCCTATACGGAGTTGTCGCCCTAAGGGTCGTTAGGGTGTTACGAGAGGTGCGGGGTAAGAGGATGCGCGCGCGCACGGGACGCTAGTAAGTCAGTCGACTACCGAGATCCAAGGCGGGAGTATGTGCGTGTACGTCGTAGTTCGGTGTGCCTTAAAGTGCAAATAAACTGTAAAACGCCAAATTCGTGTCTCCCTAAAACCACACCCACGACCACCGGTCATAAAGTACATTTAAATCGTAGTTTTAAAGACTTACTCGAAAAGTCGCGCACTATCTTGGGTCTGATGTGTACGAAGATGTAATACACAGGCACACCCAACAAAGTGACAGATACACCACACAAAACGGCTATCGGCTCGCTCATGACCGGTACCACGATCAAAAGTGTGCTGACAGCCACAAAAACTATCGGGATCCACAGCTGCACCTGTTTTATTTAATAGAACCTTAGGATTATTAGCCAGTAGTGTGCATTCCACAGGAACATAAAGACATCTTGTTATACTTGCACATTTAATACATATACGGAATATTCCGTGCCAAAATCATGTCTCAAACACACAATAATTAAAAAAACCACGGCTAAGCATAATAAATCGAGGTAAACAGCAATCCAAGAAACAGAAGGTTTCGGGGCGAGTGTGTCCGCAGAAGCAGAATACCGCCATTATCGGTATATTGGCGGAAATAAAATATATATATAAGTTAATGCACCTACACAGTGGCCCTCGATTATCCAAGAAACGTTTTGCAGGGCAATGTCGAACTATTGAAATTTTCGGATTATAGTATACTGTCTAAAATCCTTTATAGTTCGTAATATTTTGTAAAAGAGTACCTCGTTTTCCTTCAAATTACGCAAACAATCTATTTGAACTATAATTTATACCACATAATTATATATACCTCTATTGTACTAATATAGGTGATTTTTGGTGTACAATCATCTTTATAGACAAGTCATAATATAAGAATTAAACGGGTTACATTACCGGACGTCCAATATATTGATTTAAAATATGGTAAAATAAATTGATTCTGAAACTCCAATTCTCATAATTACTACATTTTCGGCCAATATATAAATTAAATACCCAAGTATAACCAGGTAATGCTTTTATGGGATGCACGCCACTGCTTTTAAGTCATACTTAAAATACGACAATATAAAACTGACCTTATAAACGGAGACCGAGATTTATAAGCGCTGCATACACTTTGCTCGGAAAATAAGTTTGTCTTTGAGAAAAAGTCGAGTATATAATATTATAGGAACTTGAGCGTAACCTAAGTATTCACAGATTCAAGCCCAAATTAAAATAAATCGGTATATACCTTGATATTCATTAAATAATATGATTCAATAATGTTTGAACAAAGTTTGAGCAAAGTTAAAGTAGCTTCTATAAATCTTATCTGGAGACCAAAAGATCCAATAGAACTTTGTTGAAATCTAATTTCTTAATCTGTTATAACTAAACATATCCATTATTCTTAAAAATAAAGTTTTTTTTTTTAATACAAAATGATTCGACTTTTTATAATGAAGTATGAGCACATATATAGAATCTCTGGAAAATTTTACACACATTGAATACGTCTGCATAAATGGCAATAGAAGATAGAGATAGTTAACAAACAGCTACATAGACTAACGTTTTTTAATTACGTCACCTGCTGAGTAGTACTATCTCGGTTCTCCCGTTCGCCGTTAACGCAGACGTCAACTGCAGGTAATAAATACCTTGATTGGTCTGTGTTGCTCGGGGTTCTTGTATCTCAGCCAAAGAACAACGCTGCAGGTGACCGTAGTGAAGAATGACTCGATGACAGTGCAGTATGTGATCAGAGACGATAGACTGTCAGGTATCAGCATTACCAACGAAACCAGCATCTAATCAAAACACACTGAGCAATCAGAAGGCGTCAAATACAACAAATCTATCTGGTAGCTAGGCTTGTCAAATAAATATCAATACATCGATATTTTCAATTCAATATATCGATATTTTTTGACGATATATCGATAGAAAATGTCCAGTATCGAAAATTGTATCAAAAACGATATTTATTTTTAATTCTTAGGGCAGTGAAGTCGCTGAAATCTGAAACTGTAGAAGATAGGACCGAACGAAAAAAAAAAGAAGTATATTGTCTATGACCGTTGAGTATTATGTTTTGTTACGTTGCATGCATTGACATCTGAATTTGTTGCATGTATATTATTTGCCGCCATTTATTTATGTATTATTTATTATATTGTTTGATATCTTAAATAGGTCTTAAAGTTAGAAGATAGCCTTTTAGTTCTTGATATTTTTGTAATTTTGTCTAATAAAAAGGAATACTGGTAAAATACTTTCGTGTTTATTGAGATTTAATCGATATATCGATATTTTTCATTCCGATATATCGACGCCGATATTGATATTTTTATAATTATTGATACATCGATTTAACGATATTTTTTCATTTTCGACATCCCTACTGGTAGAACTTCAATTGAATAAAACTAAAGCAACGTCTATCCTTGAGATCAATTTCTAACCGGAACGAAAGCCACTAATCAATACATAATAACTCCGTTTATCAACCACCTATATATTTGAATTTGGTGAAAAATTATTTGAGAGCCGCTCTACAGAAAAATTTCGCTTGCGCGATGTAGGATATTAAACATGTACCAGATTCGTTAATCAATATACACGTATTTGTACACGTTTGTGACCGCTAATCTCAGAAATGGTTTACCGATTTGGATCCGGTTTTCAAATAATATTTTGTAAAAGGCAGTTCGGTTCAAACGGGATCCACAGCCTGACCGCGCCGCGACCAACGGGTTTTATTTCGAGGGGAGACAATCAGGGGGGAGGGTGGCTGTCTCTTCCCACGCACTCAATGTACTTCTGCAGACAGCGTCACAATGATCCACTGAATCTTAGGCTGAGATTTGTAAGCGCAACTTTTGCTTAGTCTTTACTAAAACATTATTATTTATATTATACAACGAATGTCAAAGGATTTGATAAGTCACTAATTTTTTCAACATGCACTTGGCTCCGAAAATACTATGGCTATACTAAAGTTCATATTACGTATTCAGTTTTTTGTCAAAATGAATTAATTTTTGGGAACTTAGCTAAGCAAAATCGAGATAGCGTTCATAAATCTCAGCTTTAAAGCACGCTTTTGATGCTTGCAGTCGCGCTTGCCGGGTCGCGATATTCCACCCTATATGCGTTTATATGGAAAGGCATCCGATGTAGCCTGTGCAGCGCTTTCAAATGCAAGGATCGCAAGCTTGACACGCTGCCTGATGGCAGCACGCGGACGCCTATAACCTACGCCGATCCTTTAGACAGTTGCACACCACGTGACTGCCATATCTAAGATATTTTAACTAAGAGAAAAATTCTACATAAGGCCTTCAGGACAGCAGTGAGGGCCGCTGCCCCAGCGTGTCGAACTCCTATAGACTAAAATACCCGTGGATACTCCTTCATCCACGTGGTCGCCGGCCGTGCGCACGAACCCGCTCTCTGCCATAACCTTTGTGCGGTGGGCCTAAACGGGCCGCCTCAGTCATGGCAGGCGGCGGGAGTACTTTTCCTTCTCGAAAATAGGCGGTGTGCATGAATACGCATACACTGCGTCACCAAAGACATCAGTCAACCGGTCGTAATTCAATCAACCGGCTAGAATTGATGCACCGGGGCCCTGACTACAGATTTCAACCAGTTTTTATGGACGGTCATAGCCAACGTGTCAGCGGCGGCTCCGGTATATCGGACTCTTACCGACTAAAGCCACCGGGGGGTTGCTTCTCCCGTTTGAAGAAGCTGAGGGCACACACGTGTCATCTTCAGCACACAGCGAAATCTTGCCTGCAGCAGGCCTTTTCTTGTGACATGGCGATTTTCCGAACTGGGTCGTGACCACAATATAAAAAGCAAAGACCGTCATAATGACTCGTTTCGGCCTGTCTGTGTAGAAATACTTTGAGACCTTCAGTCGTGATATATGTGGACCGGCATGACGTCGGCGGCTGTCAAGGGATTCTCAACCCTTGGCAGTTGTCGGTGTGCTTGGACTATACTATACATTCCATCAGGTGCGTTGCAGTTACTTTGTCGAGCCAATATAAAAATTCACTTACCAGAAAGATGAGAGAGGGCATCGGTGACATGCATTTAATGTTTATATGCGCCAGGAGTTTCGGCATGTGGCCATTCCTGGCGCCGGCGAAGCACATGCGCGATGACGTCATGATATGCACGGAGAGGCCACCCAGCACAGCGACAGCGACCAGGGCCGGCATCGCCCACCTCAGCCAGTTCAAAGCCACTTCCGCAAAGTCCTGCCAATTCCAGCTTTATTGTATTAAATCCAGCTTATATTTGCTATAAGAACAGCATTAGTACCTTGGAATTGTCACAAACGACCACTTCAAGCTGCTGTTGCGTAGCCAAATGCATCGCCTTAGTCGAGCGATTAGAAGGTTTATATTAACTAAATTGCCAACCTCTGCCAATTTTGCCTTAAAATAATCTAAAATACCCATAAAACTCTCAGATTTTTTTATAAGTAATTTTTTATTGCCTCAATTACAAAATAAAATATTTGTTAAATTGGAATTTGTGTTGAGAAATAATGTAATAAATAAAAAAAAAATTAGAAATATTTTTGGATTATAAAAAGTAACTAAACTAGTTGTAAAATATTGTTTACCTTTCAGATTCAAATTATTTTTTTTCTGGTAATTTAATTTTTAGAGTTATTTTGGACTAAAACAATTATAGAAAAAATTAACAAATAATAATCGTAATAGTGTATAAGTTAGAATATTATTTGCACCAATGAATACACTTTTCATGTGCGACTATATTGACTCTACTGCATTAGTTTTGTGTTCTCATTAGCAGATGTCTGTGATCGGAAAGGGTTAAAAATTTCTAAAATATCCTTATTATTACTGACGTCAATACTAATAGAACTCATAATAATATCCCGAAAAAATTATCCTCTAACCCTCATACTTTTTAAGTAATACCCCAAAGATTCTGAAACTCCCTTACTTAAATTATAACATGCTCGGGACTTTTGAATTTTGTCCATGGCGGACCAAGATACTAACACACCTAATAATCACATTACAAATAAAGTCATCGTCAGCTTTTACGAAGCAACTCGATCGTGTGTGGTATAATTTGTACATAGAGTCGACAAATTCCATAAAAATACGTTGCGGGTGGCTAGAACGAACGAATCATCATAAACAAAGAATGTGGACTTTGTCACATTGTGTTGCAAGTGTGGGATTAAATTACACTTGGCTGTGTTAGATTGACATAAAAGCAAGCAATAGTTAATAATTATAACATTGTACAGTTTTATTGTAATTTGTTATAAACTGCCTTCGTGAGTTTTTTTTACTCGGGGAAAATCCTCATAGGACCGTTTTAGCCGCACAGGGGGGTTGCGCGACCGAGGTGTGTCGGACTTGTACCGACTGAAGACCCCAAGGTGACTACTTCTGCGCATTGGCGGGGACTGCGGGTCCGGTAATCAATTCACCCCAGCTCCGTCGCGCCGCACCCACTGGGCATAAACTCATGGAAAGATGGTGCCTTCTCCGATACTGCTCGTTGTATTTAGGCAGAACATGTCACAATGCTATTATGTTCTAACTTAAACATAAAACTTATTTTTTTATTTCATGCCAAAGTCTGACAAGATTGCCATAGATAACTAACCTACTTTAATAATCCTCTCATACAATCACTATAATATCTATTTCATCATCCTTTCATCATTCATCCTTTCCACGTGCCTGACCCATCGATGACATCTTTCAAAGGAACCATTTTACGTGGGTATCTTTTCGCTCCAAATGCGATCCGAAAATATAGCATCACCACTGCATTAATTCTGGTTTCATGCTTCTTCAGACATACCCTGGCCTCATTGCCGTACAACGAATTGGGCACTAAAGCCGCTCTATGCAAACTACGTCATTTAAAACGTTAAATAAAAACCAATCAGAGCTTAATTTAATAAAATAGATAACTTACCACGGCTATAGCTTCTGTTGCTTTGACCCCTGACGGCCCCAGGACGGCGAGATAAGAGATATTCGCGAGCAGGTATATGATCGTCACCAGCGGCAGAGATAGATATATCGCTCGGGGCAGGTTCACAAAGGGATCTTTCAATTCCTCCGTCATGAAGTTCAGGTAGTTCCTGTGATAATACGACTATAAAGAATTTCTACGTTAAAAAGTAACATTTAAACAAATCAGAATTTTTCATTCGTTATTTTTTATTATGAAATTCAAACCTTTTAGTCTGGGATTTTTTAATCGAAGTAAATTCCATGGGCTTTCATGACTCAGGCTTAAGCCCAAAAATAGAATAGCGTTTATCGAAAAGAAACAAAAAGTATTTGTATTATTTCAAATTGTATTAGTTGTTTTTGCACAACCTGTATTAGTTCTTCAAGTAAGTTTTTTTTTGTATAAGATAAAGTACTGTTGGACGTGAAAGACCTTTATAACTTCATCAGACGAGAGGAGAAAGCAATTAGGGTGCACAGCCAGCGAATAATGGGTTAGGTGGCAACTCACAGCGTCTTGACAAAACATGAAGAATTTCTCCGAGTTACTAAAAAAGGGTTGACCTCTGTCTGCCCTTTGCCGAACTAGGCACCGAGTTCGGTGGCTGCAGATCTAAGTAGCTGACATCCTATGTTTCGATTGGAGGCGTGAAGAGCTAGATTCGCGCTCGGATATTTTGGGATATAGTTTGTGTAGAGACTGTATAGTAACTATTATAAAAGCCTTGCGAAAATCCCGCTCGTCACGGACGTGGTTTTGAAGTTAATATGACAAATTGGCGTCTTGAAATTCCTACCCTTTGATTAATACGCTTAGTATCTACACAGTATGTTTGTAGTGTTAGTAAAAGCTTAGTTTACACTCCTTTTTTCTTTAGCTTATCTAACAAATCTAAACTATTTTAAATAATATGTATAAAATTTTAATTTGCAATATAAGGATTTTTCTTTCAACGGTTTAATAGAATCTACGCATTTACAGGCTGAGGGAAAAAAATCTAGTACTTACCAACCGGAATACGAGAATATTCCAGAACAAATTGCAACGGACCACTTGCTGAACGAAGTTTCGGTACCTACCCATCCATGTTCGAAGTGTTGCGGTTTGCCCATTATACAATCTTTAGGCAAATTAAATATTTTAGTTTAGTTATCTATGACATTTATTCAGTATTAAAAACACACATTTAACATTTCAAATTGTAATATATACCATAAGAAAATTTTATTTTAAAGCAGCGATTCCCAACGTTTTGTAACAGTAACTCTAATCATGAGGGATTTTTCAATGAACAAAACCGTCTTTTTAACAAATTTTTGCTATACGCAGTCACGAATAATGCGTAGAGTGCAAAGTTTTAGATTTAAAATATTATATTTTTTCATTCTCCTTTAAATGAGGATACTGCGCAGTTGTGATTAACGCAAAAAAATTTTTTTTGGTATCTCGGGGAAAATCCTGCATAGGACCATCACGGCCGCTGTGAGGGCAGTAATCCCGGTGTGCCAGACTCCTACTGACTAAAAACCCCCGGGGTGTCCCTCTAATCGCTCCACCCGGGCCTGGGGAACCAAATTTATCCAGACGCCCGGAGAGCGAAATGCCTTGTCGACGCTGCCTCTCTGAGAGGGGTAGGGGTAAAGAGCCCACCCTTCCAACATCAATATCACAGGCGACGCGCCTGACACTGCACACCGCCACCCTCTCATCCGGACAGCAGACTCCCTCAAGTCTACTGCCCGGCTATTGTCATTGGGGTTATCGCGCTCGCTCTGAGCGAACGCATCCCTCCGGCGACGGTGCCTTGGCCGCCTAACAGAACAGCCAGAGAAGATGTTCGCTCTCTGACTCTTTCGGCGGCCTCCTTCTGCTTCATCACAACCTACAGCAAAAAAATTTACTCCTATACTTTTTATGTAACTTGAAGTTTTCAATGAATGTTTTAAGGCACCATGTTGGGAATCCCTGTTTTAAAAATTTCATCAATAAATTTTTGTAATCAAATTCAATTTTATAATACGATTGCTTTGTATTGATTTACAAAAATAGCAATAAATAATTTACAGCACATACCTTTAGCAATCCAGGTTCCTCCGCCAATGATAACGATCACCAATGCCGTAATTTTCGTGAACATAAAAACGTTTTGCAATTTTGTGGTAAATTTTACATCATACGCATTTATGAAGGTCAGCAGACCTGGAAAACGCACTTGACATCATGATCGGCCTTAAAACGGGTTTTAAGAAGTGGCAAAACACATTTGTAATAAAATAAATTTTATTGCTAATATGTAAAACAATAAAGCCTTTGATATTGTGTAAAAAATTTTACACAAGAAATAAGCGAATTTATGTAAGGGACTTTTGACACTGTTCAAACCTTTGCCGGAATTAAACCAGTATTGTAATAAGGCATAACGTATTTTATAATCTTTAAAACGATAATCGTTAAGAAAGCCAATTAGCAATATAATCGTAATTTTTTTTAATACTGTAAGCAGATTAATATATATTTTCGTCGGTTACTTTATTTATTTTTATTTTATATCCCGTGCAGAAATTACCAATTTTATTAATTTCTAAAAATGAATGTTATATTGAAAAAAAGATCCATAGAACTACAACTACGGTAGAACCGGTGAAGGTCCGAAAACAGCAAAAAACAGCCTTAAAGTCTAGAAAGTCTTAAGCGACGTCAAATGTTTATCGCCAGATTCGTTGGAAGTAGACGGATACCCAGGCCCGGCGAATGCGACGAGAGGACAGTGCTGGCACCCTGGTGGTTTTAGTCAGTGCAAGTCCGGCACACCGGGGAAGTGGCCCTTAATACTCCCCTGACGGTCCGAAGGGATATCTACCGGCTTAACAAAAAAAAAGTCAAATGTCTAATCAAATTTATACAAATATAACGTGTACACTTGTAACAAGATTATCTATTATATAAAAATAAGTCCGGTTTTCCTTCCTGACGCTATAACTCCAGAACGCACGAGCCGATTTCCACGGTTTTGCATTCGTTGGAAAGATCTCGGGCTCCGTGAGGTTTATAGCAAACAAAATTTAGGAAAATTTTCAACAGAGAAGCAGGAAAACGGGGAAAATCATTTTTCTCATACAGCGCCATCTCTGATACATAGCATGTACTACAAACCAATATGGTTTTGCATGGTGGTGGAGCAGATAGCACCAGTATTTTAAGTAGATGGCGCCGATGCGTTATACATTGTTTGACAGCTACTCATTGTACTGTGCTCAGTTAATTTCATGTGACATTTATTATGCGCACGTTCTTTCAAACGCTAACTAAAAACCAAAACGAAGCCATCTGGTGACAAAACGAAGTTCGCCGGGTTTGCTAGTTGAGTATAAAGTAAATGTCTACTATAAGTTGTGTGTAACTAAATTGCTTTTTAATAATCTAATTTTCTGTTGGCTTGTAGAGTATGTGCCTACAGGTGTGATTATTCTTCCATCATCACTTCGAGAAATGTTGATACTGTAACTGTTATATTATATAAGTTTATATTTATTAAAGTGGAAACTAATTTCAATTATTGATTTCCGTGGAAATAATAAACCATTACAATCACATTTTTCTGACCATTATCTATACTAATATTATAAAGCTGAAGAGTTTGTTTGTTTGAACGCGCTAATCTCAGGAACTACTGGTTCAAATTGAAAAATTATTTTTGTGTTAAATAGACTATTTATCGAGGAAGGCTGTAGGCTATTGATATATAAATATTGGAAAATGTGAAAAAAACGGGGAAAATTATTCATCCTTGAGTGCTTCCATTGCGTGCGCTGCGAAAACGGTTCAAGATACCAAAAATATATGTATGTAAGAATTATTCCTCTTGAAATATTCTAAAAAAATGTCCACGACTGTATATGTCTATCTTTTAAGATTAAGTCACTAGAACCGTTTTTATGGTAAACAAATTTGGTCGAAGTTAATGCATTATTTGTTAAGAGTTGTATCAACGTAATAATATTAATCATTATCCAAATAAATGTGTTGTTGATTAAGAGTATTTAATTGTGAACAAAATTGTCTTTGACATCACTTAATTTTAATGAACATCTTAGAAGACATTACAAAACCTTATATAGCAAAACAACGTTTGCCGGATCAACTAGTCTCAAATAAAATTGTTGTAAAATTATCAAAACAGTATATAGATCAGTGATTTCCAAGCAGGACCAGGGGAGACTCGACGAGGGTCTATGTTGGCATACAAAAATCGGGGTTTACAAGTTGTTAGTGGGGTTTCACAAAAATTTATCTATTTTCGATGGGAAAGAACAAAAATGTTTTCTTGACTTTACTTATCAATAGGCAGTACTTTTAATATTTAAGAGCAATAAAATTTCAAAACTTGCTATTTTTTGACAAGCTGTATATAGGTGAAAACTGAGGCATTAAATAATAAAAGAAGGATTTTAAAACTTTTAGAATCCAGTTTTCATATTTTGAGACGAGTTTTCGGAATATGGTAGAAATGTAGCACCGGGAGTTCTACCATAACCCATAAGTTGTCAACGAGAAAAAAAGTTTGGGCACCTCTAATATCGATTTTAATAATAATTTTAATTTTAGATTTTAATGAATAACTGTTTTAATAAATAAATGCCTATTAATTATTACGGCAGAGACTAAAAACAATAATCCTTACATATTGTCACAGCGGCAATTAATTTCTTGCATAAGGGATTTACCGGGCAGTCAGGAAAAAATGGTTCCAGTAGATTGTTTGCAAAGGTCAGCGCCATAATCGCATTCGTGCTGGGTCTGAAACCAAAAATCCCATTTAACCAACTGTCAACAGTAAATATAGCCTATGTATTCTCGCAGGGTCGAATTTGTAAGCCTGGAGGCGCTGGGGAAACAAAGGATTGGAGGCCCCTAATTATTAATTATATTCTAAATAAAAGAAATATTTTTTGATAATTAGAGCTCGAATAAACGAGAAGTTGTAAGGATGGCCCTCAAGGTCAACCGTTTTTGGGATTTTTTTGCTTATTTCTCTTTAATTCATGGGTACAAATTACAAATTAAAATAAATTATTTATTATATTTTAAGTAAAAATGCAAAAAATTTAAGGAGGATAATCATAAAAGTTACTGATTCGACAAAAATTGTTATTTTTTATCTCTTTGTGGAAGCTGGGGAATACTGGAAGCACGTGTAGCTTGTGACTAAAGTAAAAAAGGATTATGCTAGTTATAATTAGTGATGCCACGAATAGTGAATTGACCGAATACCGAATATTCGGCAACGCTGTCGGCCGAAGCGCCGAATATTCCTGGAAGGAGCGTGTTTAGTGAGAGGTGATTTCTGAGGCTGGTAACATTTATGATGAAAAGCGTAATCGTTTGCTACCAAAAAATGCTGAAAACTTGTTTTTATCCATCACAACTTACCACTGATCAATTTTAATTACTTAAGTGTTGTAATTTGGAAATAAATACATAATTTTGAGTAATATAACGTGTCCTTTTTACAAGATTCGGTATTCGGCCGACTAATACGAATTATTCGGCTGAATACCGAATAGCAAAAAAAGTGGCCGACTAGGTCGAATACCGAATAGTTGCCGAATATTCGTGACATCTCTAGTTATAACGTCAAAATGGTGACAGACCCCGTTGATGCCAAGCACCATTTATCAAATAGAATCGTTAGTCTTTAAATTGATTTTTATACGAAAAGAGGGTAGAGAAAATAACTTTTCACCCCCGACGAAGACTCCGCGACGCGTCAGTCTACTTGCGACCGTGCCCTGTGTAAACAGATCGAAAGGTCGAGCCTCAATTGAAAATTAATTCGCGCATAAGACCCGTTAAAGTATTTTTAATCAGTACAAAACGCGAAAGTTTAAGATATGTGTATATATATATTTTTTTTCATTTCGTTATTGACACGAATAAAAATTATAGGGAAGGATAAAGGTGTTACAAAATAAACTTAACAAAACGCATTTAAAGATTTATTTAGTACATTCATATCGAATTGTAAATAAAATTAATATTTATCTTTAATTCCAATTAATATTTATCTTGAACAAACTTGGTCAGAAATCTTATTATGCGATATAATTACAAGCTCCATATCATTTTCTTCTTCTTTCTTGTCTTCTTACATCATTTAAGGTTGTTATCAAAAGTTAGAACTTGTCCTGGATTGTCCACAAATCTAGCTGTATACGCTCCGCGTCATAAGCTTCACAATAAATAATATTCATTTAAATTATTGTTCTTTGCCGAAACCATTCCTCTCATCCGCAAATCAAATATTATGTAAATATTTCTACAAAAACTTTCAATATCCGAGAATATATGAAATTGATAATTTAACATATTTTTTAAACAAATATTCTTTATAATTTAAATAATTTCTTTAAATAATATTCTTTATGAATAGACCTTTTGTACACGACTTCCCCTTTTTATAAGCGCGGATTGACATTCCCCCGACGTAACCTTGAACTCGGCATAGTAAGCGCTATAAAGGCTAGTCCACACTTTGACCGAAGGAAAACATCAACATGTAGACAGCGCACTCGGCTTCCCTTAACATCGCGGCGGTTTCTTACATTAATTTGCCTACATTCGCTTTGGTCTTAGGCTGACATTTATAGACACTGCTTTTACTTTGCTCACACTTTTCTCAAGAACAACAAACTACTATTTCAATCCAAATATATATTTAATTACCGAATGCATCAGCTTGAATATGGCTCTGCAAATACTTAGGTAATACAGCTTTTAGTTAAATACGAATCTATCTTCTGAGCAAAGTCACAGTGGCGTCTATGAATTTCAATCTAACTTAGGCAACGTGAGTAAACCGCATAATATTAAACAATACAAAAATAATAGTATACGTACAAATAGACGTAAATATAATGCGTAGAAAATAAATTATATAATACATCTAATGTAAAATAAATAAATATCCACCTTTGTGTTGATATGTAAATGAACAAAGAAAAAAAGTGGCGAAAGATATTTTTAATATTCGCAATTGTTCCTAGCAGATATGTTAGTTAATTAATACATAATATATTCGCTAGGAAAAATTGCTTTGCCAAAACATTCCAGCACAAGAAGTAGATACAAATGATACTTAAGAGCTTCACACAGCATTGAATAGCTGAAATTTGTAGAAAGGATGAGGAATATATTCGCGGATCTATGAAAAAAAGGGTTTATTCCAAATAAAAACAAGCGTAAAAATATTAAACGAGCACCAAATAATAAAATCATACATTTTTTTTACAATCCCCTAAATAATCATGATACTATTTAAACTGCGTTACAAGAGCAAAATAATGAAATAATCTTACATCAAAATCACTCACATCTATCAGTGGCCAGGAAAACTGTAGTTCGAAACACACAACTTTAATAAAATTCCAAAATGATAACCCTTAACAGTCGTACGCTCTAAAGCAGATAACACTTATTTCAATTTTGCGGTAGTAAAGAGATTAAAAAAAACTTTGTAAAGGATTTTCAAAACAACATTATAGAAGAAGACGGACGTTTATTTTAAATTAAAAACGGCGGTGGTGAAAATAAATAAAAGAAAAATAATTTCAATCAATCCCCAACTTTCATGGTTCCTGTTGAATGCCCACTTCAAAGAACAAAGCATTGATATTACAAGACCTTCTCACGCACGACCTGTCGCGGCGGGCGACCGGGATAGTCTCCTCGGAAACTCGAAATGCTGCCCGCTTAAATTCCACCGGGAGAGCGACGCGACAATCAATACGGGGTGTTTTGGACCTAAATGAAAAAAAAAACAGCGCGCCTCCCCGCACCTGTCTAGACGGTAGAGGGTTCGAGCCCTTCGAACTTGTGATTGCGCGCATACCTATATTTATCGGATACACTGTACCTACGATTTGGTAAAACCAGACCCCTGTCTAGACAGAATTGATTGTTGCGCACATCCCTTATTTAAACTAAGCGTCTGCCCCAAGCGTTTAGGGTGGTGGGTGGGAGTAATCCGATTTCACCTAGGCAAGCTCCGTACCTAGACTCGTGTGTTGTTTGAAAGGGTATTTTCAATTAATTCACAGTCGAAGCGACGGTGTTCACAAAGGGAAAACCTGTGTATACCTGTAATCAACGAAAATTCAGTTTTCCTTTGCGATTTGCTTTTAACAATGTTATAGAGTTTATGCTTGTCTATTTTGTACGCGTCCAGAGCGCGGATATTAAAACAAGAAAAAAACACAGACAAACACAGAAATAAAAGACAGTTATACATTTCTGGAGAGGAAAATAAACGGTTCTTCTCAAACTTTAGAAACAATAAGTGCATACCTTATTCAAATGATGCTTCGTTGAGCGATTGAAATTAGGTTTCGGCTCTTTGTCCATCCGTCCGTCTGTTAAAGACTTATGACTTTCAAACCCATTAAGATAACGATTTGAAATTAAGACAAATTATGTATACATTTGGTACAACCCAATCATGGTTTTTAATAAAAAGACAAATTTGAAGGGCTCGAGGTCAGAGAGAAATATACTAATATGAGACAAGTGGGAGGCGACACGTTTGAGTAACTGCCGTCCACGAATCTTTTGTATTTATTGGGTACAGATTTTTAGATGTTACTTTGACTTTGCTCAGACTTAGCGTCAAATGAAGCTCGTGCTCATTGAGTTTGGTTACAATAAACGGGATACTTATTGATATATTATTCTTTCATTGTTTTATATAAATGTATATGTTTCGATTTGTTTTTTTCTTCTCAAAAAAACTTTTCTTTCTTTCTTTCAAATTTGCGTCTATAAAAGCTTAGGTATAGGCTTGTAATTTTAATCATTTCTAGTCTTTTTTTAACGATATCAACAGAAACTTTTGATTTATAATAATAATGATATCGTCACGCTATATCTCCTTACGGGGTGAGCAGGGATACATTAGTGGCTGTATCCACTTTGCGCTTATTTGTCGTGCCCAATGTGACCAGTGGCGCAGCTGATCGCCATCCTCACAGCACTAGTACATATAACAATTCTATTAGATGCCGTGTGCGTGTCCTTACGATGTTTTCCATTACCTGTGAGCACATGGTGGCTAAATCCGTACGCAATGCGGAAAACCCAGATGTACGTGCCGAGATTCGAACCCATGACCATTCGTGGTAACGCGAAACCGCCTTTAATTTAAAAGTTTCGAAAATCAATTCATTCTTTAGGATTTTGAAACTTTCGGTTTCGTGTTTGGCTGAAGACTGTAGTAATACTCCATTTATAGGCAGATATCAAGCAGTGACGTGGATAGGGTATTTGGAAAAGGTAGGCAGATTCACATAATTAATGTGAATATTATATAATGATAATAAATATTATATTACTTTCACAGGGAAGATAGATGGCCTGAAAATAGTATAGATATGACTATAGATATAGATATGACTTGTTTAAATTAAAGAACTTTATACCAGAGTTATTTAATGCAAGGGCAAGCAGTGCTTTCATGCATCTATGGAATGAACGCTACTGATATCAAGTTATAATCGGATACTCATTAAAAGTAAATTAACAACCATTATCAAACCAATCAGACTAAATTTTACGTTTGCTAGAAACCTTAAGGGACAGACTTCAGATTCTAACCCTGGGATTCTGCCCTGCCGCGATGTACCGCTATACCTGTGTTCATATGGAAACCCGTCCGATATACATGATTGCGCTGTTAGTTAGACGCCGTATCAAATATATAATTCTGACAGCGGACAGCGTTACGATTCAGGTACACCGGACGTCTTTCCATATAAACGCATATATATGTTAATAAAGCGGTACATCGCGGCCGTGCAGCAAATACAAAATTTACATTTAAGCTCTAGCTAAAATATCAGCCCATTTCAAAGATTTAACCTAGTTGATTTTAGACAAGTATTTGCCGACGCTACAGCTTCCGTTCGATGACTGTTTCTTTTTTCGACAGTACAATGCTATAGTGCCCGGGAAAGGCCTTTACAACTACGCCTTTATAAGACGAAGAGGGTGAACGCTTAGGGTGCCCAGCCAGCGAATTTATGAGTCGGGTGGCAACGCAAGGGCACCCCTGCGGGTACGAATACTTGTGTTTGTCAAATCGTATTGATTTTACTGCACGATGCAAAACTTTTATTAGTGACAATGTCTTGAATGGTTTCATTGTTTACCAATCAACTGATATCAGAATGAGAACACAGCTTAGCATAGCTTGAATAATTTTATTTCCCTTAATATATGGCGAATAGTATGAAAAAGTCAAGCTATATTACAGTTTTTTTTTCTAATATATTAATAAAGCTTTAGTGCATCCTTAATGACTATGTCAGCCTCTTAAGGTATGTCATGTTGTTTAAAGTCATTTGTGACTAGAGTTGGTATCGATAATTTGATTAAGCAGTTTGTACTTTTAATGACGGGCAAGAGTTAGGAATTATTACTTACTTCGAGTTGCAGCCGTAATTGTCACTGTTGTTTTTAACTTCATAAGTATTTATATATTATTTATTTCACAATAAAATAAACTGTTAGTGGATATAATTCACAGGAAAACAATCATGTTTTTATTTCATTTCGGATTCTGACAGAAAAACTGAAACTATTGATTTAAGATAAAGAGCGGATTTAATCATTTCAAATTTTTGCTAAAGGTATCCGAGAAACATACCTTTTACCCAACTTTAAAGGAAATATTTATTAAATATTATACACCCGTGCCATCCTCCGGTCCCGTTGAAATAATGTTTTTGTTTGCACCCTCGAGAAGTAGGCAGAGCATTGTGACGTGCTCTGCCTAAATACAATGAGCAGTGTCGGGGAAGATATCTTCCTCCGAGCTTGTGCCCAGCGGGTGCGGCGCGACGGGGCTGCGGCGAATTGATTACAGGTCCCACGGTACCCGTCAATGCGCAGAAGAAGTCACCTTGGGGTTTTTAGTCGGTACAAGTCCGACACACCTCGGTTTCGCCCAACCCCCAGTGCGACCGAGACGGTCCCATGAGGATTTTCCTCAAGTAAAAAAAAAAAGTTTTTGTTTGCAACCATGTAAAATTTACTTAGGTCTCGCAAAATGTCAGACTAATTAATTGAGAAAAGAGTGATTATGAAATGTAATTTAAATCATTTATCTTTTTTAGGCATATTGGATCCCCAAATTTTTCTATCAGTAATTAAATTATTTTTTTTCTATCAGTAATTAATTAATTAGTAATTCGATTCCAGTAAATTTCATTAATTAAAAAAAAAATGATTAATTACAGGTTTTTTTTTATTTTTAAATCTGTTCAAACTGTATCTATTAAACATAAATTTTTTATCGTGATTAACTATTACCGATTACGATTAATAATCTTAATCAGCAAAATCTTGATTTCGATGAATTAATTTTAATTGCAAAATTTTCGATTAACTTAATAATCGTAATTTTTAATCGTTAATCAGATAAACTTTTTACCCACACTGTTCGCGCCAAATGGTCGCGAAACACATACGCGGAGGCGCAACTCGAATTATTTATATTTTTGAAATAAAAGAAAAATATTCGTTGTGATTCATATAAAAAAATATAGAAGATAGTTGTCAATAAAATATATGTATGTATGTAAAAAATACATGTAGAAAGACCTTAGTTTTTTTCAAATCATTTATTTAGCACAATTGAAATACAGGTACAGTTTTAAATATAAATATATCACCACGACCGGTACAACTTATTCTCTCCGCCATTCGTATTAGGGATGTAACGGAGTCAGTTTTATCGGAACCGAAGTCGGAGCCGGAGCTTTTAAATTTGATTTATCGGAGTCGGAACCGAAGTCGGAATCGGAGTCGGTGACAATGTCAGTCACAAGTGATGGCAGAATAAAATAGTTTTATTAAGGGACAAATAAATACATTATTCAGTGAACCTTTTTAATTAGAAAGTGATAAATTTACACATACACAGACAATGAAAATAAAAATTGCTGTGTTTCTTATTAACATTTTTCCATTAATAATGAACAAATTAAATCAAATTTGCTCCAGGGTTGTTTTGTGTTAATTTATATTTAATTTAATGTAAAATAAAAAAAATTTAGAAATAAATTAAAACGTACATTTAGTTCTAAATTTAATAATTATAATCATATTTTTTAATCTAAATTTTTAAAAATGACTTCTTTAAATTAAGTAGCACTGATTGTTTGATTACATATAAAATGAAATCAAATAAATTTACCACAATACTGGCTGTAACCTCCGATGAATACCTCCGACTAAAAAGTTTCGGAACCGAAGGTGTAATATCAATCGGAAGTTCCGAATTATCGGAGTCGGAGTCGAAGCTCCGTAACAACCATGATTCGTATGTATCTCTCTCTCTCTCTCTCCCCTATACTTTCTATCCCTTTCACACTCTTACACTGTTCCTTATCATTTTATATTATTAGCATTATATGTTACATTCCACTCACATTCCTACATACATTACTAAGAAACTAATAAAAAAAGTTTATTTGGTAAAAACCTAATTATAAACCCAAAAGGGAAGGCGCTAACTTACACATAAGCCTAATGAATTTCTCACACACTATTTGTGTCGAAGTGACAATTGTATAAATCTGTGTATTCTTTTTGCGTTATCCGACGCCGGTACCCCCAACATAATGTTAATTCCTTCGGCACTTCACCAATCCCGAGAAAAAAGTCTTCTAAACTTTTCATAGCTACTACATTCCCAAAAAAGATGACAAATGTAGTAGAGTACACAGTGTGTCTGGAAATGATACTTTATTCAAGATTTCAGCGGGGCGTACACATTACTCGTTTTATAGAGAATTTTACCCCGGCTGCTTATGCAGTCAGTAAAATCAGGAAACTCGCAGATATGGAAACAGTTCGACTAGTTTATGTTGGCAATTTTTACAGTGTTATGTCCTATGGTAATTATTTTCCTACAGGGTAATGATGCTGATTTAAAAACTATTTACATTTCACAAAAAAGTGCTGCTCCTATTTATAATTTAAGGACTAGAGTTTCACTTAGAGAACGGTTAAAAGGCTTCAGTATTTTAACAGCTTCATTGCAATATATTTACGCCTGTATTTTGTACATACGACAAAATGTGCATTTATTTATAAGTTGTAATGTTCAAAGGGTTAATACTAGAAATAAACACAAATTAGGGTTACCTAATTACTGGCTTAAAAAAGAGTTGGAACTTATTTTTGGTTGGGGTGAAATGTTTACAGTGTGTTATTATGTATTAATTAGAAATAAAATAATTATTTAAGGAAAAAACTCACACGAATACGAAGATAGCATCCCAAAGGTAGAGAAAAGCCATTAGTGATCCATAGGCCTCGTTGATGTAATGATAGTCTCCACCACTTTTGGACAACATTGTACCTGTTAGCAATACCAAATAAAATATATTTATATATGATACAAATGATTTTAAATTTATAAGGAACAGTGAAAAAGTGAAAGGTATAGAATCCAAACCTCTTATTCGTTAAACAAGATGAATTCCACATTATTTATTTATGAGGCATAAATACATAAGACATAAACAAGACACATTACAAACGTGACTATATTTAAAAGTGTGGAATATTTACACAGAAAGCAAGAATTAAAATACAAGCAACAAACAGACAGAAACAGTAACAAAAAGAAAAATATTAATCTAATTTCCAAAAAAACATAAAACAAAGGAAAAGAGAAAAAACAAACAAACAATAACTTATGAATGTAAACACCTATCCAAAACATGTCAATATTAACTAGTGGAGCTAGACCAGGTTTTTTGCGGCCCGGAGATTTCTCTAATGTTTGTAAACTTAAGGGGATATTCTGGTCTAGAAATTTGAAAAAAAAAAATCTTTTGTTGTATCAAAGTATAGATCAAAGATGTATCAAAGTATAGACCTTCAAAATATGCCCCTAAACGGATTTTTCAAAATTCGAATTATTTTCGGAGATATAGCGAATTTTAATTTGTTGTCCTACGAAACGAAGTTAGGATTCATTGCTCTGAACTGCGAGCTTCTGCTGCTTCTAAAAAGAGCAGAACAGCTCAGTTAGCAGAAAGAACATCGCAAGACATGAATTATGAAAGAGAAGAAGGCCCGATGTATTGATGTGGCATCGCCGATTAATCCAGAGTGAGTATTAATTATTATTATCTGAGTTATTCTTTTGGAATTGTTTCTCAAACTTCAAACGAGATTTTCTCGAAACTACTTTTTTTGAGGTGGTTGAAATGATATCTCAAGTTCTACTTTACTGAGTCCTCTGAAATTTGAAGATAATCTTTTTTATACGTTTCTCTATCGCCCCTGCCTCGGATTTCGGAATATTTAAATAATAAGTATTTTTGAAAAATTCGAAATGTCAACAAGAGGGTAAAAAATTTTTTTTTCCAAGTTGACGCCGTTTTTTATATTTTTTGTTTTTTTCTTTGGTAATGGTCAATGCCAAGGCGGCTCGGGAGAAGGGAGCAGTTCGCGCAGGACTCCCAACGCGACGAGCTTCCCTCCTGACACAGGCTGGGCGGGTGACGTTGAGGGCGTCCCCGTCCAGTACAGAGAGGAGGCGAGGGGCTTAAATCCCCCTCCACGAGGGGAGGCCTGCCCAAATGCCAACGCCCGCCGAGCCGTCGGAAGTATTCGGATTCCCAGGCTCGGCGAAGGCGAAGAGAGGGCAGTGCTGGCACCCCGGTGGTTTTAGTCGGGGCAGGTCCGACACACCGGGGGAAGTGGCCCTCACCACTTTCTCCTGACGGTCCGTAGGGATTTCCACCGGGATAACAAAAAAAAAATGGTAATGGTCAATGCCATAGCGACATCCTTACTATTGAAGAATTTTTTTAATTTGTTTGTTTTAGATAACTACAAGGCTTGGAATCATGTCAACAGGGAGTACCGTATTTTTTTGTAGCCCCCACTCCACCGCCCTTTTTTTATATTTTTTTTTATACTCTTCAAATATCATTAAAAATATTTAAAAAAAATAGTAAAAATGTTTTTCATTTTTTTTGTTTTTTGTTTTGAAAAATACCTAATATTTAGGCGTCTAAACCAGAATACCCCCTTAATACACTTCTATTCTGCAAATATTTTTTTTACACTGGCTCGACATAGTGTCTACAGAGTGCCTGATGGTAAGTACAGTGTAGTCCAAAAACGAAAGCGACTATCAAAGGATGAAAATCCATTGATAGTCTACATCATCATGTTGGCCCACAAATACCACGACTGAAGGTCTCTAGGTATATGAGTTACTGGATATTCACAAGCTGATCCCGAAACGCGACAAGCCGAAACTGGTCACTATGACGGGCTTTACACCCATGTACTGTGGTCGCGATCCAGACGGGCACCGACGCCCTACCACCTCGCTGCTGCTCGTTTAGCACCACCCAGGAGTCGCGTGTAGGGAATCTAGGGTAAAGCCTACGGACGCGAGCAGCTTCGACTCCCAAATCTCTGCGCAACTGGAGCGGTTCGAGATACTTGGTAACGTCTGGATCATTCGCACTGCGGACAGCCCTGCGCTACAAATTTCACACCACTCACATTCTACTGCCTTTTATACTTCATTCTTTCATCCGTCCGCTGAAAAGGGTTGAGTGGTGTCGTTTATTTCTCAAAATTTACAATATATACTTAATCCTAATTTAAGCCTACATTATAAATTTACAAAAAAAAAACAAAACTAAACATACTAAGCCTTAACTAACGTACGGACGAAACTAACTTAAGCCTTAATAAAAAATAAAAACAACAGCAGAGGAAGATCTTATTTAACAATTAAAAACTTAACCTAGTACAAAATATGAAGGGGGACTATGAGCGGGAAGCCGTTTCGAGGCGAACCTCCTGACGGCGGCGTTCTTCTCCGTCTGCGACGACAGACGGGTCACTGGTCTAAGGTAGCTCGCGCGTCCTTCTTGGTGGAAGTCTGGGTGTTTCTTCAGTGGAATCGGGATGATGAGGGTGTGCAAATCTGTCGCACATCCGCCTAGTACTCTCCAGCGCGCCCTCTCCGGGTCGGGCGCAGTCTAGGTAAGAACTAGATCGCAGGCTTTAGGCTTCTTCTTTTTAGGATATCTATCTCTTTGTGTCTCGAAACGTTCACCTGCGTCTGGAGGTCTTGCGTGTAGCGGTGCAATATTCTGGAGGTGAACGTGCGCCGACGATTCCGCTCTATTGAACATCCTAGTAGCCAGGCTGCTCACAAAAGCTTCCAGGCTTTCGACTTTTAAGTCGCGGGCTATGGTCGCATTGCTCACATACCACGGCGCGCCCAACACCGCGCGTAGGGAGAGGTTCTGTTGAGCTTGAAGCCGCTTCTTCATCCTTGTAGACAGGTACGAGTACCATGCCGGGGCCGCGTACGTGAGCCGCGACCGGATGTAGGTCTTGTAAAGCCCTAACTTCGTACGAAGTGGGAGCCTCGAGGTAAGCACTGGATGCAGCATTCTCCTTGCTACTTTGGCCCTCGCGATCACACCCTCAGCGTGCTTCTTGAAAGATACGCCTCGATCGATGGTGACACCCAGGTATTTGACTCTTTCAGCCCTGCGCTGCAGCCTATCCAGGGTGCTGGGTAAATACTAGGCAGATCCATCATTAGTTGAATTATTTTCTTATACGACGCGAGCAGCTTCGACTCCCAAAAAAAATGTAATAAATCATGTGTGATATGTTTTCTATACAAGTGTAAAGACTACATTAAGAACCAGTGAATAGTTACTTCATAGTATTCATCTTTCCTGTAGGAACAGAATAATCGAGGCTAGCCTAATTCCACCCAGAACCAGACGAGGCGGTGGTAGCATATGTTCTACACTTCGCTTCACAAAGAGGTCCCAAGTCTGTTTACACCTCCCACACATGGAGCCTAATAAAGGATATTTGCTCTAAAGACTGTTAGAAGAATTATGTGTATTTATCTAAGGTATTTATATGAATATTCAGTTGATTTCTAGGCAGGACTGGTAGCAAATTGAGGGATACCTTAAGTGTTTTTAGCCAGCAGGAGTCTGGTACATTACACAATTTTTTAAATGTTTATTCAACATCTTAACCATTAAATTTATTACTAAAACATAATATTTGTAAAGTTTAACAGAGATAAAGTTTTTTTTTTTATTACAAAGATTAATGTATTTCTTTAAAAAGTTTTACAACCAAATGTACTTATCACTACATATTATAAACAAAGTTCTCTATACTGTCTATCTGTCTGTTCGTAATAAACCCAAAACTACTGAATGGATTTTTACATGGTTTTCAGCAATGGACAGAGTGATTTCTCAGGATAGCTTCAGTGTATTATTTGTTAAGGTCTTGGGTAAATTGTTTGAAATATGACGATAATTGTTGAAT
Source organism: Automeris io (assembly GCA_036320925.1). NCBI lineage: Eukaryota > Metazoa > Arthropoda > Insecta > Lepidoptera > Saturniidae > Automeris > Automeris io. The sequence goes on from JAUDJH010000036.1 coordinate 977,703, forward strand.
ATGACAGAAAACATCAATTTATCTTGGGGTATTCTTCGGAAATACTGCCTAGTCCCTTAGATAAATGACAAAACAATAAACGGCGAATGATTCCTCTTTTATAGGTCTACAGAAAAGCTTGTGATAATAAATATCTACCTTTTTAAGAACAACTTTTTTTTATAACGCGGCGGAACTCCCTAATGGACATCAAGGGGTCACGGCCCGGTGTGTCGGACTTGCACCGACTAAAGTCCCCGGGGTGTTCCTCCTACTCGTCTAACCGGGACCGGAAGTACAGCGTTGTCCTCTCCTCCGGTAGCTTTTAAGAACTGCTTACCATACCCATTCTAACTTTAAAAAAAAGGTAATGTCTAAGGCGGAGATTGGAAAGCTATTTAGACGGATACTGTATTAATCTTTATGAACTTAAATATCTTCATTACCTTACGCATTTAATGACAATTAAACAAAAAAATAAGACATTTATTACAAACTAGCTGTCTCGGCAGACTTTGTTCTGTCCTATTTCTATAAAACAAAGTCACATTGTTTTTCTAATGTTAATAGCTTCCCCGTCAGATTTCATTCTGCCAAAATTTATTGGCCTGTCGGCTGTTTTTTGTGAATTGTTTGAAGGAACCTGGCCATATATATATATATATATATATATATATATATATATATATATATATATATATACAATGTTACTGGTAACTAACGCAAAGCCTCTTAAAAATAACTTAGGTACACCAAGACTAACAACTTTTGTTCTAAGACTTTTGCCAAAACTTAACATATCCTAAGATATATATTTTTTTTAGTTTTAGTAGGGATTTCTATCAATCGTTAGCTCTATGTTTAAAGTTCAGTCAGCTGATGCTAAGAAATCGTCTGCCCCACTTGCATCGCGCCGCCTTTCAGAGTATTAAGAAGATCAGAACTGGAAATTTGATTTATTTATTTTTTTGTATGGGTAAAAAACGATTGAATAATAAAAAGTCGTAAAACAAAATTTGTTAGTCTTGATATACCAAAGTTATCCTTAAGAGGTTTTGCGTTAGTTACCTGTATCCCTGTATATATATATATATATATAAAAAAATTGTATGTTGTATGTTATATATATATAAAAATTGACAAATACTGACATTAATATTTATACGTCACTCAATTGTTTTGCCTTCCCGGAACCCGTCCACTAACATTTAAACTTTATGGTATGGTGTTAACGTTTAAATTAACTTTTAAATATTATTACGAATATTTTGTATGAGAATATAGAAAAGTGTTGTTTTTAGACTTTTTCAGACATTTTTTTCAATGTTTCTCTACGTAATAACCTTCCCCAGACTTCATCAAACACAACAAAAAAGAAATCAGCCAAATCGGTTCAGCCGTTCTCGAGTTTCGCGCTTATCAACACATTTAGCGATTCAATTTTATATTATAGACTAGTAGTTCCTGAGATTAGCGCGTTCAAACAAACAAACAAACAAACAAACTCTTCAGCTTTATAATATTAGTATAGATTTATCTATAATTTGAAAATAAGAAAATAAACAGTTCGGGCAGGGGAGGGGAGGAGGAGCGGTGAAGATGGAAGAGGAGGGCGTAGAAGGGAAGTAAGTTAATACGATATTTTTGGCGGTACAAAATTCCCAGGTTAGATAATTAACAAATTATATAAGTGGCAATTTTAGTATTTATTTTCTAGCAAGGTTCAAATTATTTTTGTTACAATTATTTACGAAACAGATATACTATAACGATGAATATACAAAAACATTAGGTTTCAATTACAATCTTATTTGAATTTAAGGATTTTGCTAGAAACATTACCAACGCACCCAAAATAGCCACTACTATACTTATAGTCAAATATTTTTTTCTAAAATACATACCTAATTCAGCGTAAGATATAGCGCCAAGCGTGGCCATACCACCGCAAATTATCCACACGACCAGTGCTCCCCAAACCGAACCGGTCTTTTCAAGTACTTCTTTAGGTGAAATAAAAATACCACTACCGAATATAACCCCCAAAATTATTGCCACTCCTTCTAGCAAACCTAGCTCCTTTCTCATTTTAATCGTGCCTAGAGCCTTAGCCATTTTAATACTATTTCAGCCTGCTCTAAAATTAAAAATAAATCTGTCGTTATATAGATTTCAGAGCAAAACTATCAAAATATAACTGGTGTTATAAGAAAATTTAAAATATTGTTTTATACAATATTGTAAAGTAAAAGTATGTTATAAAAATATTTTATCTACTAAAATAGAAAGCTGATACCTAATAACAAGCCGCGCTTTATTTGGGTGCGCGGAACTGAAAATTGAAATGTGAACCGATTGCCAACAACAGTAGATGAAAATCCCGGAAAACTATACAATTTCAATTTTAGAATAAAATTTCATTATTCTTATTGTAAATTGCATTTTAAATTACAGTGTTGGTATTTAACTATAAATTAAAGATGAATTATTTATGTAACCATATTTTCTTTTTTATCAATTAATTTTGTGTTATATTTTCATTCTACTTTGTCTACATTAGGTTCGTATATGATTTTGTAAGTCTAGGAAGGTATGAAATTTAGAGCCACGCTGAATTTGTTATAGTATAAACTAACTTGGAATTATTCCAAATATGTCTTGACTTTGATCCAAAACTGTTAATCCAACAAGTCGGGGAAAAACGCATAAGTCGACAGCACTGTTAGAAACTTTTTTGCTATGAAGATTAACAAAGCTCTGGGTGAAAGTATATTCGCAACAGAAAAAGCTTCAGTAAGATAAAACGTGTGAAATTATATGCTGCCAGCTTTTATTAAAATTTAACCTTAAAACGTTTATACGTTATTTTAAGGATTATATTCGTATCTTTTAAATAATTTACGAGTCACAAGAATAAAAATTTGGTTACTAAAAAAACCTTGTCTTTACGTACTCGTTTATAATTTTCTTAATACGCTCAACGTGTCTAGCGCTTTTCTGCTCAATGTAAATAGAAAAGTTTCTGTATCATTCTTTCAAAGGGTTAGTCATGATATTTCAAGTATAATTGATGAATTTATTTATTTATTTAATAGTAATTACACAGCACATTATAAGAAAATTATATACAAAATAGGAAATAAAATAAAAATCTAAAATGCCAATAACGTAGTTACACATACATATTAAATTTTGTTAAATGTTGGGTCGCTCTTATTGATGAAAATGCCCGGGAATTTTCCCAAAGTGCCCAAAACTTGCTTGGGAATATTCCCAGGAATTTACGAAATGTTCGCGGAAGTGCTGGGCACTTTGGGAAAATTACCGGGCATTTTCATCACTAGTCGCTCTCCGTATCGTATGTGAGTGTGTGTGCTCATATCGGTGTTGTATGAGATTCATCTAGCTGCAGTCCAGAAATAATAGTCCTAATGACCTGATTACGACTCAAGTGAAACATATCGATGTCTTATGAATGTACACATAATATTAAATCGTTTTATTGTTTGTACAATGTTGTTAAAATTATATTGAAATTATAGTTATATAAATGCTTTTGCTATTATAAAGAAACTTTTAATGTTATTGCATATATTTTCTTCTTCCTTCTTTCATTTTACTATAAAGAAAGGGAAATACGCTTACGGTGGTAGTATTGTATTTTGTTTTACTTTTCACTTTTCATGAACTAGGCAAAAATCAGAGTCCTAACAGCTACTTGAACAGTTAAATTTTATCTTTTTAGCTTAAGGCAATATAAAATATGATTTTTTGGGAACCTAGTTCATTATTAAAACAAGTTTTTAAGCAAAGAATACGTTTTATATATCAGAGAGAAATTGCCTTTCATTCTTTTTCCTTAACATACTAGATAATTGGATTGGTCACAGAAGAAATCAATTATCTCTTTTGCAATAATAATACAATTCTTTTATCAAATGTAATATAATGAATGAACTTTTAATTTCGCTCCGTTTCATACTAAAGTTGATTTAGCATTGTTAATGATGGAGTTTTTTTACATATAGGCTTACGCTTGACCTCAATCTCATCTGCTGGAAAGTGATGATGAGGCCGACGATGGAGCGCGCTCACCCAGCAAATACCGATTCACTCGACGTTTGAAGATTCCCATGTCACAAGACGCCGGAAACACAGACGCAGGAAGCGAGTTCCACTCCTTCGCGGTTCGCAGCAAAAAGGAGGAGGCGTATCGCTCCGTGCGAGCAGCAGGAATGTCAACCACATGTGGGTGCAAACCTGTACGGTGTCTCGTCAATTTATCGTAAAAGGAGGAGGGGGAAACTAAATCATACAACTCAGCCGCACACTCTCCAGAGTATAGTCTATAGAAAACCGAAAGGCAAGCTACTTTACGTCGGTGTTTCGAACTGAGTAGTTTACGCGACGTAAGAGCCTCATCGGCAATGAGTCGCCGAATAAATGTTTCGTAAAACTACTGGTTGTCTTTTATTCTCGTGTATTTGTAATTATTCTTTTGCGCTATGTTTACACTAGGTAAATATTTTTGCGTGCAAGAAAGAGAAAACGGTAAACGGATGTTTTCGAAACATTCGCTACCGAAGCACCAGAGGACTGTCAATTTATAATTAATTAGATTTTTCCCGCGGTTTCGCTCGCGTTAAGAAGTATTATTATTTAGGTATAGTTTTTGCGGCTTTACTTTTGTTTAACGTGTAAAAAATTAGGGCCTATCAAACTTCTTTGTACACAATATTCTTAACTAATATGTCATTAGGCGCTAAAACTATCAAGCTATTGCTTGAGAGAAGCAATGTTCTCTCAAGTCAATACCCGCAAATTTGAGAGTTTGACCCTAAGACTTGTTTATTATCATGGCGAAGCAGACTTCACCTACCTGCAGGCCAAATTTCAGCCCGATCCGTCCAGTGATTTAGGCTGTGCGTTGATAGATCACTATCTCAGTCAGTCAGTCACCTTTGAGTTATATATTAGGTCCTTACATATGAAATTGGCGTTTTGTATGGGAGGAACAAAAATTCGAATATTTTTTAATATAATATATTTAATTAATCAAAGTATGAACCATTATTTTCTATGCACTTTTGCCATCTCATAGGTAGTTCATTGATCCCTTTACTAAAAAAACCAGTCGGACGGGAATCAATAAAATCTTTGAAGGCGATTTGGACTGCCCCATCGGAGTTGAATTTTTTCCCTTGCAAGAAGTTATCCAAATTTCGAAAAAAATGGTAATCTGTTGGAGCAAGGTCCGGGGAGTACGGAGGATGTCTTAGACTTTCCAATTGAAGCTCTTCTAATTTAGTAGCCGTCTGTTGCGCAGTGTGTGGTCTAGCGTTGTCGTGAAGCAGCAGTGGCGTGGAGCGATTGACCAGCCTAGGTTGTTTAGCCGCTAACTTTTCCATCATGGTTTGCAATTGCTGACAATAGACATCAGCCGTAATAGTCTGGCCAGATTTGAGAAAACTGTAATGAACAATACCGGCACTAGTCCACCAAACGCTTACAAGTAACTTTTTTGGGGTTAATTTTCGCTTGGGGCAGGATTTGGCTGGCTGGCCAGGATCCAACCATTGCGCTGAGCGCTTTCGATTATCGTAAAGAACCCATTTTTCATCACAGGTAATGATTCGGTTTAAAATACCTTCATTATTGTGCCGGTTTAGTAATGTAACGCAGCAGTCGACGCGCGTTTGCCGGTTTGCTTCAGTCAATTCGTGAGGTACCCACCTTTCAAGCTTTTTAATCTTCCCAATTTGCTTCAAGTGAATTAAAACAGTTTTATCACTAACATCGCAGCCTGCAGCTAACTCGGACGTGGTTTGCGATGGATCCGCTTCCACAATAGCCTTCAACTCTTCATTATCAACTTGAGTCTCAGGCCGTCCACGGGGCTTGTTCTGCAGGTCGAAATTTCCAGAACGAAAACGTTGGAACCAAAAACGAACTGTGTTTTCTTTTGCAACACGGCCGCCATACACATCATTCACCCTTCGAGTTGTTTCCGCAGCACTAGTGCCACGGCGGAACTCGTACTCGTAAATAATGCGATATTTTAAGTTTTCCATTTTGTAAAATGAGTGACGCAAACAGAAAAAAACAGAAGAAAAAAACAAATGAATGACGATCATCGAAGCACAAATACATGAGTCCATAGCTGTACAAATATGAATTTGGAATTCCTTACCAAAGAGGAGAAATTTGTGATTAAAGTGGCCAGTACGAAAAACGCCAATTTCATATGTAAGGACCTAATATATATTTAGATATAGAACTTTTCTTCGCCCTCAAACGACATGAGCAGGATATAGTTGATAGCTGCTGCTTCATCGTTCTTTGGAGTAAGTATGGCACGCTCACATAACCATTCAATAGGTTTGTCATGTATATGAATAATGTCTGGATAAACTTTAGACAGCAATTCTTGAAAACCTAAGATTTATACAAACTTTCATCCCCTATTTTATCCCCTTAGGGGTGGAATTTATCAAAATCCTTTCTTAGCGGATGCCTACATCGTAACATCTACCTGCTGCCAAATTTCAGCCCAATCCGTCCAGTGGTTTGGGCTGCGCGTTGATAGATCACTATGTCAGTCAGTCAGTCACCTTTGAGTTATATATATTTAGATTTACAATGCCGTTGTCTTTTTTACATTCCTTTACAGTTGATTAGCTTATTCACGATACATAATTTTATTTGTATATATAAATAAGTAATGGTGTGGGGGAATTGAAAATAATTATTACATACGGTGAATTATTTTATTACAGGTATAATAATAAGTTGAAAAGGCAATGATCAAAACAGTTTAGGAGTTATTTCTGGGTCTGGATCTGGATAATATTGTAGTAAATCTGCTACCGGCGCTTCTTGATCTTCGTAGAAATCACACGCCAGAAGATACTCCCTTTTTGAGTAATCATCTCCTTTGCAGAACATTTCACCTGGAACAGGTGTTCATTTATAAACTTGCTTCTACAAATTAACTCAGTCTTATTCACTCAGATGATTGTATTTCTAAATCAGCGCCATCTATTTTTGACAACTTATATTGTGTACATTGATTAAATGTCTGTGGCTCTGTGGCTGTTCTGGCCAAGTGGATAAAGGGCCGGCATCCATGCGCGGCAACGTCGCGCACGCCATAGGTTCGAACCCCGGCACGTGCCTCTGGGTTTTTTCAGATTACGTACGAACACGTTTTCGTTTAACATATATAGAGAATTACATACATTGACCTAGCCCTGAACTAAACTTGCGATTTTACTATAGGATTAGACAGATTTACGGAGTCACTGGTAACTGATGCATAACCTCTTAAGGGTGACTTTGGTTGGTTGATTTTGTTGTTATACGACTTTTTCTAATTCAATTATATTTTTCCCATATAAAAATATTATAATAATTTTCTTAACTTCACATAAATTTTGCTCAAGGCATTGTGAATACACGCACGATACTAATGCGGCCCTACTCAGCTGACTGTGACATACCTACGTCAGAATCAGATGAATGTAAGTTGAAACATAGTTATTAACGGGACTTGGCTAACGATTGATAGTAAGCCCCCATTAAAACAAAAAAAAATAGTTCTTATGATGTATTACGTTTTACCAAAAGTCATAGAACAAAAGTTGTTAGTCTTGATGAACCAAAGTCACCTTTAGGAGGTTATGCGTTAGTTACCTTGTAAACATAGTCATACATCCACTACTCACGACTACCTTATCTGCCCAACCCAAGAGTTTACCGGCATCAGGACTAAAACCCAGCGGCTTCAGCATCGCAGATATGTTTAAACTGCGCTATAACAGCAAATCTTAAAATTTATCGAGGCAAACCTTCCCCTTCCTTATCTATGCTTCCTAATTATGAAAAAAAAAATTACAACTGTAATAACAATAAAATTTAAAAATAATTTATCGAATAAGGATTGAAATATATAAAAAAAACAATTCTTGACCTTGTATAAACCAAGACGTAGTGTCAAATGCCCTATGAGACTGTCAAGTCTTTAATCACTTTTAAAATGTCAAAACAAATTTTAGCCTTTTCTTTATGGATAAGATTTTTGTATATATTAGTTGAATGATATGCTCATCTGCCGCTCTTAGGTCTTGGAGCCTGCTATGCTTTCAGACCGTCAGTAAATACATAATTTGACCTCGAGCAGTTTTATAATAACAAGGAGATATATGATGATGATGATATCCTAGCCGGTTTCGGCCACGGCGACAGTTTCAATGCCGATTAAGAAAATTGAGGGCTACTTTTCGGAAACAGTCAATTGCGCAAGAGATATTTAAGTGCATAACTGGACGCGCTGCCAGAGAAGCACTCTCTCGTCCGTACTCCCTCGGGCCCGATGGAATGGAGAACCAGTACGATCGGGAGGGAGCAGGATGCAGGTTTCGTCGAGTTTTCCTTCTCTGAACACCTGGTTGAATTGTGGTGTTAATAAGATACCTTAGTCGCCTTTTACGATACCTCAGCAAGAAGAGGGGGGGTGCTATTCTATTCTGCCGGCAGCCACCACGGCTAAGGAGATATATATTATACCTTCAATATCCATAATGTGAACAGGACTCTTTGATTCTAGCGCTCCAACACAATAATGTTCTTCAGTAAGATCTGGATGCCAGTACATGATCGCATCTCTGCACGAACTTCCAGCTATAGGCAACAATATCCTGTCCTATAATAAAATTCTTTGTTTATGGTTTTAACAAACAAAAACGCTTACCATACTTTGAATAACGAATATATAATTATATATTAATTATAATCGATCGACTGTCAAGGAATGGGAATCCATTAACAGACTTTGTCGTGTTACCGGCCAATATACCGTGATATAAGGTATTCAATTTGTGCGACTTTTTGTTTTGGACCTTCTAGTCTCTAGGTGCATGAACAATTGAGCGAAAGCAAGATGATCCTAACACGTGAGTGTTTTGTAACACTAAACATACCACAACGGGTCAAATGACCCATTTTGAACGTTTCCATTGAAAATACAAGTATAATCTTACTGTTTTTGCACATTTGACTTCATGAAGTCATGACTTTTTCTAACTAATTAACCTACACTTACTTTAGTATTTTTTTTATTTTTTTTTTGTTTTATTTATTTTGAGTAATACTTGAACTTGGCGCCGATTTCCGAGAAGCCCGTGAACAACTAAAAGAAAACCAATACGAAAGAATCGTTGCCTTAGTCTCCTACAGATGCTTATCAACGTAAGAAGTGTCAAATAGGATACTGTAAAGAAAATAAAACCAACAAAATTAGCTCCAAATGTAAAAAATATGTTTGCGGAATAATTTTCAATGGACACACTTATATGTAAAAAATGCGATGAGCAATAATTAAAAATTATTATTTTTACTTTTGTAATAGAAAAGGTCAATATACCGTTTTTTTTAATATAATACATTTTATTATTTTGTTTATTTGTTTCCTAATATCCATATAATACATTCAAGCAGGAAATAGATATCTAAAAAGTGTTGGTATGATTAGTGTTAAAGGTTGTGGTGGACGGTGGCATCGGCCAAAAGTATACCTTCAATCAAACACTAAGCATTATCTGACATCAATCACTCGCATAAAGCGAATCCTATCATCGATTTCGGATTCCTTACTCACCAGGTCTGACCCAGATCAAACGTGAGGTTCGTAATAGTAATAAGATAATCACCTTGCATATAATTTTGTTATTTACAATCGGTTCCTTGACTTCACCGGTACAGAAGAATTTTCGTTTCTTTCTCATTATCAAAGTGCTCACTTCCAATACTGTTTTTATACTATTACCTGAAATAAATCATAATAATAAATCTTCATGCTATAGCCTTTTCGGTGCGAGCAGAAACACTTAAGTGGCTGTATCCACTTTGCGCTCATACGTCGTGCCCAACTAATAATAAGGATGTTGAAGATTAGCAAAGGATTTGTCTATATAAATTTAGTAAGCACATCATGTTACAAACTATAACATATTAAAAATATAATAATACTTTCCTTTTTCCCCATTTATAGCTTCAAGTTCCCGCATCCCTCTTGCTTGTGTTTCTCTGCTGTTTTGCTGTTTCATGTAATTCGCTAATCTGTACATTGCGTCCACAAATTCATCGATGGGCCCTGAAATTATTCATCAGCCATTAAAAAAAAAAACTATCGCCGATTGCCGTATTCGTAAAACCAATTAAATACAATGCATATATTCTTAAAAATCTTATCTAATTGAGATCTGAGCTCTCTGAGGCAGCCGTCGAGTTATGGCCGTGTAGCCTACTATCTTCAACTTCTTTCTTTTCGTACTGTGTCATGCTCTGGAATCATATGTGGTGGGCGCTAGTCTCAGTGTGATAGCAAGACTACTTTGCCGGGTGCGCGGGCGGTTAGGCGCTGGCGTCGCGCACGCCCGCGCAATCCCTCCGCGCGCGCCGGTATACAGCGGCTCTTAACCCTAGCGCCTACCACATATGATTCCAAAGCACGACATAGTACGAAAGGAAAGAAGTTGAAGATAGTAGGCTACAGCAGGTTTGGTCGCAATGTACCGCTCTGTATATATTTATATGTAAACGTGTCCGAAATAGGCAACTAAACAAGGTTGCAAAACGGTGCGTTAAGCACGCAACCGTGTGACTTACATTGAACTCCTTTACGTATAAAGGCACACAGAGCGCTACGCTGCGAGTTTCAGCCATTTTTTGGTCGCAGCTGTCAGAATCCGGCAGCGATCTTTAAGTTGAGAACTCACTACGCTCCCCATAAGTACACGACATCGGTATAATTTAGTTTTATTTTGAACTACCCGCTCTCAGTGTAATAAATTCCCAGTTGCCAATATAAAGAACTACATGTTTTACATGCATTGACGTTCAAGCTTTGAACGCGAGTGGTTGTGGCCATTTTATCCATAAAAGAATTGTTGATTTATCGTTGTGTGGTCTTCTTAACATATTATTCTTGTTTTTTGGGTTCATGTTAAGGTTAGGTCCGGACAACGTCAAAATGCCTGAATGGCAAAATGCTGCGAGGAATTAGTAATTTTTCTGATGGCGTAGAGTAAAGTGCGCATTGTTTGGTTTTGACGTCCATAGAAGACTACTGAATATTAAATAATTAAAAATTACGGTCTCAAAAGGACTTGTATCCAGATTCGTTAATTTTATATTTAAAAAGTTGTATATTGAAAATTATACAATAATCTGTTGAGTTTATTAATAAAATTTAATTAAATAAAGGAAAAGAACCGATAAATGGACTTTACCTGTACCAAAGCTACCGCCATCTAAATAATTTAAAAATTGGTAGAATCGTAAAGCTTCATCTGATTCAATTTCGTCCATGACCGGGCGCTTAAATGAAAAAAAATATATATTAAGCTCTTAGGTTAAGATTTATAGACTAGCTAGTTTAATTGGCTTAGACTTTGCTCAGGAAATAAGTTCCTTTTAGATAAAATCTTGAATATATAATAGTAACTTGAGTATAGCCTAAATATTCATAGAGCCAAGTTCAAGAAAATTAGTAATTTACCATATAATTTGAAAAATTTTAAATAATATAACTTTGAATGTTTGAGTAAAGTTAGCCATTAAATTATAGGGACTAATATTGTGATGGCAGAGAAGAATCGGGAGACAATTGCCAACCACAAAACCCCGATTCACTGCCCCGCCAGAACACGACAACAGAGGAGGGCCTTCGCCAGAGTCTTATATAATAAACTAACGCCGCCCGATAACTCATAGAGACGAGGGGAGGGATGGCATTTAACGTTATCCTTTACCTATACAATTTAGGCGAGACCTGAAGAAGGCCCGACGTCTCCGGTAGCCGAGGAAGTTGGCAAGACCGTATTCTTGGCCCCGTTAGACGAGAGATGGAACCCTCAGGTGGTTTTAGTCCGGTACACTGGGGCGCTGGCCCTCACCGCTGTTGTGACGACCAATAAGGATGTCAAAAAATGGAACTTTAAATGGTTTGTCTTACAAACTTTCCACTCCAAGCACCGACATCAGAGTATAGAGAATTCACTCTACTTGGCATCCAGTCCAATGATGATCGTGCTACCAAAACAGGATGCTGTGTAATAAAAACGAGATGACTATATAAATCATGAGTGTTGCCATTTAATTTTCAAATATAATGAGAAAAAATTTACCAGTGATTGAATTTTTGTTTCTACAAATCCAATAAATATTACTAAAACGGGTAACTTGGCCATCATTTCGGACTAACAATTGAGAATAGGTATATTCGTAGAAGTTGTTTTAATTGATTGTTATACATTGATAAGGAAACATAAAAGTAATGTTTTTACAATTATTTTTTAGCACTCTGCTTTAGATAGTGCATATTTAAATTTACTCACACGCCAGTAGAAGAAAGCTCAGAAAGCTGTACTTTCAAAAATGTTCCAAGGTTAAGATTTTATACATGATAATTCAACTTTGCTTACATTACTCAAAAATTACAAATTATATTACTTAAGGCATGTGATGTTACAAAAAAAAAACAATTTGTAAAATTACTTAAACTTATTCAGAGAGACTAATGAGACCCTTTCTAGAGAAAAATAATTAATTGAATATTAAATTTAAATTTTTTGATAATGAAAATTTTATAATTAAAATGCATAACTTGTACAACTGTATTATTAACAAATTAAATGGAATATTCATTGGTTTTAAAAAGTTTTGCTCCATTCAATAAAAAATTGTGCTATTTTTATATTTTCATTAAATATTATAAAACTTTTTCAAAGAAAGCTGATATTTAATAACATTATTATTTTTTTTGTATATACAATGGGTATGTATGTTCACACCTTCTTCATTTTGGAACTGTTAGACAAATTTACATAAAAATTCAGTATTCAAACATAAAAGCACTGTTCATTCTCTAGGGGCATATGGAATGTAACCTTTTACTCGGCATTTAATAAATATCCACATATGGGTACAGATCTTGACTTGGGTGGCCAATCAGAAAAAAGAACCTAACAGTAATCCACAAGAATTACGGAAGTAACTACCTTAAAAAGAAACTGCGAAAGAAACTCAAGGCTGCATTGGGGTGCTCAAACAAATATATTTGTTGGTTACATGAACTACACACACACAAACAGTGACAGTGACTATTGCAGAGTTATTCTATGCTTTTTATAATTAGTTGTTAATTAACCTGCACCATACTTTTGATATGGCATGGTGTGGGCATTATACCAATCAGAATAAAAAAAATTAACAACAATGCAACTAACCTAATCAACTCTGAATAACCCAATCTAGCATTATACAATGATTGAATACTTTCTTCATTGTTTTCAATATTTTGTTGTGAAACTCTTTTGAACTGGATTCTTCCTTGCTAAAATTAAACATATAATCAGATTTTCTTACATTATTATTTTCTTAGTTGTCATTAAGTAACTCTTGTGACCCTAAGAATGATTTTCTATATTTCTGGCTGACAATACTTCTACGCCCCTGTGAGTATAGAAGTCTGCTTGAACAGATGCCAAGGGACAAGTGATATGAAACTATTCGTGTTTCAGAATGAACTACTATGAAAAATACTGAAGAAAACTTAAGACTACATTGAAATAGTAATTGCTTTTATTGCTGTTTGTAGAATTCCACTAAAATAGCCAGTTTCAGCTTGTCACGTTTCGGGATCAGCTTGTGCATATCCAGTAGCTCATATACCTAGAGACCTTCGTAGTATATGTGGGCCGACATGGTGATGTAGATCATCAATGGATTTTCATCCTTTGATAGTCGCTTTCGTTTTTGGACTACACTGTACTTACCATCAGGTACCCTGTAGCCACTATGTCGAGCCAGTGTAAAAAAAAAACTGAAGCTGGGATCACATTGTACAGTGAATATCAATACCATCATAATATCACACCATCTGTTGGTCATTGTTGTCATGACATTGGTTTCTTTAAATAAAGTATAAAAAGAAATTTCTGTAAACCAGCATGACCACTGCAACTATTATTTTCAAAATTATGCTGGATAATTGGCTCTCCTCTCGATCAGAGTTTACTGTATGGTGAACACAGTGCTAAAGAATATGTGATAGTTGTACACACCAGCTGGGACCATCAGGCTTAGTGGAGTACTATATTGGGTCTTGTTGTACTGCTTCTTGTCATATTGTACTTATTGGTACTTAGACAAATCCAAATAGTCACATATTGTATTATATGATTTAATGGTCTATCCATTGGTTTTAATACTTTGTTGTTGATTTTTTTAATCGGCGACTTCCTTACTGAAATCAAACATACAATCAGACCTTCCTATATTATTTTCTTAGTTGTGATTGAGTGAATTTTTGTGACCCTTGAATGTTTCTGTGTTCTTCTGGGTATAGTTATTTAATTAAGTTTCAACTTTACATTAAAGGACATCAATAAAATAATTTGTTTTTGTTTGGTTCAGTGCAAAGTTTGCCTAATAACCTAAAAGTTTGTTTAGGTCACTTAAGAACTGTTTTAGCTGTGTAAAGCATGAATAAAATATATGATATAATAATATTAGTATGCAATAAATTCACTTAAATAGCAAACAATACATTAAATTAGCTCTTCTTAAATAAATGAGCTGCATCTCCTTGTTTTTGCTACAATAAATGATAATTGTTATCAGATAAAATCAGATTGTCTTTGAGGTGAATCAATAGACACGTAGAAATTGTTGGTATACTCTATATTTTTTTTATAAATAGAGATGTGATTGCCTATATAGTCGATTAATTAAGTATACTTACTATTAAAGGACGGAATACCGTGTCGATAAGATATAAAGATATAAATCTTTAATACTGTGTATGTCTGTTAAGAACAATTATCAACTGTGTCCCTTCCCGAATAAATAATTGTTTACGATACAAAAGATATCAAACCATTAAAAAATTTGATTAGGTGCAAGCAAACGGAATTATATTTCAAAAAAGTGCATTCCAGTAGTAAATCTGGTTTCTTATTTTTTTACCAAACCCTGGTCTGAAGTAAAAATCACATTATCATTAATATTTGAGTTTGTATTATTTGTAACAAAATAAATTAATTATTCAAATTTTATAGATGATAAGATGCAGTACGATTTGATGTGCACAAAACTGAGATGAGAGATCATAATGAACTGAAAATACGAAATTTGATAAATTTACATTTAATATAGCTATTTATTTGAATAGAGTGAAAATAAAAGAAAAAATGTCAAACGAAAATAAAATATATCACAAAGAAAGTCCACGTGGTTGTAGTAGAAATAAATTAAACTAAGTAACTTTCGTAACATACTTTCGTAAATTACTTTTTCTAGTGAATAAATATCAACTCGACAAGCAATAATGATTTATGAATTTGTGTTAACAACAAAAACCTTACAAATAATTTCTTCATTATTGAAACTAAGCCATAAACAACGCCATCTATTTGACGAGTCCGCATTAATCCTCACCAGGATGTAGTAGAAAAAGTGGTTGGGTGCGGAGAGTTCGACTTCTAAATGAAATATTAAGTATACTGTTGTAATATTTTAACATCCAATAGATGGCTCTGATTGTTTTAATTTGTGATTAAGTTTTGCATTGATAATGGCTTGCTGTTCAAAATTGACAAAATAATTCAAACATAGGTAAAATATTGTGCTAGTTTCTTGACATATGTAAATATTAGCAAGTCATTTCATAATTACGTAATAATGACTACGTTATGTCATTCAATAATATTGTGTATATTATGCTAGTCCCGTCGAACCAACGCTTATTATTCTTTTTCAAATTCTATAATTGTACGAATAAGAACATGCCCAAACATAAGAACATGACAAAGCTGCTTGATCCACTCGGATAATTTAGACATAACGGTAGTAACTCAAATTAAATGGAACATTCTAGCTTAATAATAATGTTTAAAGATGGTCTATATATCAATATACATGATTAAAGTACAGTATATAAACTATAGCATTGTAGACTGTGGATAAAGTAATACTATTTCAATCAGACTAAGATATTTTTTAAAAAGCACTTATGCAATGTTTTATAGCACCAAAGAAACAAAAAGAAAGATAATACATTGATATGATTTTTTACACGGAACTATGTATATCGCAACAGCAAACATATAGAATCTACCTGGTAGAGATTCGTAAAAACAAACAATCACTAGCCAAGTTTTCTACTAAACTGACTTTTTAAAACGGGAACTTATTCCATCCCATTATAAAACATACATAGTTCCCCGCCATGTCTGTCTGGGTGTCCGAGATCTACTCAAAAACTGCTAAGCAAACGTTTCTGTGATTTTCATAGTAGATGCTTGATAGTGATTTATGAGGAAGGTTTGATCTATGATTTGTTAAAGTTTTGTGTAAAGTTGTTGAAATATGACGATAATTGGTGAAAATGTCGGAAAATATCAAGCTACCTGTTATCTTTTACCGTAAATCCGCTAATACCATTGCCATATAACAATGTATGGAACGAAATTTCACTTTTATAGATATACAGAAAACTCTGCGATGGCAAATGTGCATCAAGGCATAGAGAAGGAAAGAGAAAGTGGGAGAGGAGTCTTAGCTTAAATACAACACGACATTCATCGTTGAGTCAGCTAGTGTTTTATATTCTATTGATTTCTAATTTGGAAGATATATATTGAAATAAGTGTGCCACAAGAGTCAGCCCTGGGACCTGCATTATACCTATATATTATACACCTTTGACCGTCTTCTTTGCCTACAATGTAATGTTAATATTTTCGCTGATGACACAAAATATTCATAAACACGTTAATCGACCATGATTGTTCACAAACAGATTTAGGCACTAGTTAATTGGTCTTAATTGGCCTTAATACATCAAAATGTACGATTCTGGACATAGGTAAGGGCAACCCTGGACTGAATTATACACTGGGTAATAACCAGTTCATAAAGGTAAAAGATTAGACTGACCAGGGAAAAATAATATCAAAGGGTTGGTAGTGGGAACAGCATATACCTTCGATTACTAAAAAATAAAAAGGGCGCTTATCTCTTGTTAGGAAATCCTTTGGAGGTTTAACGCCGGAAATGATGTTATGGGTTCCCAAAGCCCCCATATAAGAACTACATTAGAGTACGCGTTTCAGGTATGCAACCTCTATTTCACAAAGGACCGAAATCCTAGAGAGGGTACAGCGCAGTTTCTCCAAGTTACCTAGAGCTCTCAACCTATAAGATTTTGAATGGACATTATGAAATTGAAGGTTTTTAAAATATGCTCAAACTCAGTAGCAGCACCCATCTCAGAGGCCATCACCTCAAGCTATCTACCAATCGATCAAACGACAACCCATACAAACACTTTCTAAGCAACAGGATAGTCAGAACGTAGAATGATCTCGCCTGAATATATTATCACAGATTATCACTATCACTTGTCTCTTTCACTTCCACTGTTGTTCTTGTTTCAACTGCTTTCCTGATAATAAATAATAAATAAATTATAAAACCACGTGATAAATCATAATTTAATTTATCTCTTTCTTTCTACAGCATATTCTCGTTCGTCTGTCTCTGTATAAGTCTAATTATAGTAATATAGTGTACAGTAGTTAAGTTACTTATACTACACATACACAATACATATAACAACGTTGTAATTTTTTAACTTTATCGAGAAACACTGATTACGTAACGCTATAGCGTGGAGTTTTGCCGTTCGCGCCTTTATTATAATTGTCAGACACGACCAGTGGCGCCAATTAAGGGTATTACCCCTAAATTATAGATCTTTAATATAATATAATGTATTTTTATGAAAGTACTATTTTCTCGTATTATAGAAATATCAAGTTACCATTATTTCTGTTAACTACAAGGTGCATTATTAACAGAAAAAATCATGAGTCTTACACTATCATAATGCTTATAATGATTACGCGAACATTTGTCGTAATATGTTTATTATATATTTTTCATTATTTTTTTAATAAGCTTGGAAAGTTGATAGAATAATTATTTTAATTAAAAGTATCGAATAAAAAGAGTCAGTTTTTTAAAAAAGAAGCAGTTTTTAGTGTAAAATGTCACCAGGAGCTGGCAGCACAAACTATACTTAAGTTATTTAGTGTTTAAGTTTTAACCGTTTTTATCCTTTTATTATTGTGTATATTTTAAGTTTTAAATGTTTTTAAAATGCATATACGTGTTAGACTTTTTGGGCAACCTGATACAGTGATTGCGGTTGATTCAAAACTAACAAAAATAGAAAAACTACGATGTTTAATTCGAGACAAATTCGACATTGATCCTAAATTGCAAGTTTTGTTATATGGAGGGAAGTTGGTAAGTATTATTAAATCTATCTAAAGTTTCTTTTTAAACTGCTTCACAAACTAAACACAAAAACGGGCATTAATTCTCATTCTGTAAAGTAGGTAAACAAAGTTGCGTTTGCGCAAAAGAGGTTATGATGTCCGTTATGTTATCTTTTGAAGACGCGTCCGCATTAATTAATCGAAACGGCTTGCATAATGATTTAGCTTTTTTAAAAAAAATGTATGAGGGCTAGTGATAAAACCGAAACTTTAATTCACTGAAAAATTATATAAGCCTTTGTTTTTATGTTTTAAAAGTTCACTCAAGTGATTTAAGGTGTTGCAGCCTCATAACATTCAAGGTTAAAGATCACGAAATTTGGTTTTTGTTTACATCGTTTAATAAATTATTTATGCATTTTCACATAAGTTGGAATTCACAGTTTTATTTACAAATTTTGCTAAGAACGTTTTATTTAGGATTCATTGTAATCGAGATACGCCATGAAGGTGTGGATTACCATAAAAATTTAAGTCTTATATTTCATGTTTTTATGTGTTGGAATTCTAAAACTATGCCATAACTGGTCAACATCACCTCAAAAGGAACTTTTACGCCAAATTTAAAGATTGGTGTATTTAGAAAATAGTTTTTCAGATTTTATGATGAATATGCCAGTAGATTACCCTTTTTTCTATTGTGGGTAGCCTGTAATTTATAATATTAAGCTTATGGAGTGATATTAGGAGCATAACATTATAACATATTGCAAATAAAATTCTTCAGTTCTACCTTAATTAAGAGATTTTTTCAAAAAACTTAGATTTCCTTATTTTCAATACTTAAAAAAATACAGACTTATGGTGATAATTTTATAGTTATGCTTAAAGATAAGTTACAAATCTCGAAAAATTATTACAATTATAAAAATGTTGGAAAAAACATGGACCTTTAACAGTGACATGCATAGGATATTTGGATAGGGTAGGCAAAATTTGCATAATTAATTTGAATATTATATTATGATAGCAAATATTATATCACTTACATAGGAATGATGGCTCCTTTTTTTGTTTAACTTTAAGCACTTTATTCCAGACTTATTTATCATAAGGGCATGCAATACTTAATGCATCTATGGATTGCACACTACTGACCTTTCATTATCATGATTTAAAACATCCTTGGTTGTCTTTGATCCATGAGAAAATAATATTGTTTGCTGCTTATTATAACATTATTTGACCATGTGCTATAAAAAAAATGTTTTTTACTGAAGGTTTTTTTGGACATAGTTGGAATTTTTTAGCAATTACTCATTTTTCTGTTTATGACTTAAAATATAAATATAAACTACAACATGTGGTATGGTACTATTTTAGAAATTAAATAAGTTTCAAGACACATTCTCACAGTTAAAGGAAAACATTGTAAGGAAACCCACATGGCATCTAATAGAAATGTCATGTTTAATTGCCCTGAGAATGGCGATCAGTGAAATAATTGGAAAGTGGATACAGCCACTGATGTATCTGCGCTCAGTCCGTAAGGGATATAGTGTGATGGTATATACCACATTCAACAGTTTTTTAATTATGTTGGTACTTTATTAATATATAACATTTTAAACTAACAAATTTTAGGGTAATGATATCAGTACTTTTTCAAAATTAGTAACTTATCTTTGAATATATTTAAAACAACTATCACAAAAGACTATTTTTTTATATCTTTAAAATAAGGAAATCCAGAGTTTATACAATTTTTTTTTATGAATATCTCTTAAACTAGTTATAATTGGAGAACCGTGTTCAACAAGCTATAAACGTATTTACCAAGTATCACCTCATTAGCTTTAGATCATGACTTATAGGATGCCCTTTTTATGATAACAGGAATTTCTACTGACATATTCATTACGTGATTGTAAATTGTATGGATGAATGTAGAATGTGCTTGTTTCTGATGCCTTGTCTACAATTGGTAATATTTTTGCATCAGTTGAATGATTAGAAAAACCATGTGTCTTGCTCATGATTGTTAATTACACTAAATATTTAAGATTTTTTTTTCTAAAATGTTATAACTGGAGTATGTAACATATTATGTGCCATAAATAGCAGACACCCAAGATACAGGTATTCTTAGTTTCAGGGCTAGCTGACTGTAATTTATTACTTTCAAACTGTATTGTGTGAATAAATATTTTTTTATATAATTGTTATCACTAAATCTCAAAAACTATGTATAAAAATAACAATCTTTAAATTTCCCATGAGGTCGCCTTTTTAGGTGTAAGTGACTGGTAATTGCAGAATTTTAGAATTCAACAATAATCCAACCTGTAAAAGAGTAGAATATGAGGGTTTACATTTTTTAAACAGCCCTCTCTTTAAGCTCTATTACAAAAGTGATTAATCCTAAAAAAAGTGTTTATAGGACAATTTGAAGGTAATTTTGTGCCCTACAATTTTTGTGAAAATGCAAATATCATTTATCACATCAAAGGAGATGTTCACAAAAAAAACCTAATTTTGTGTTATTGAACTTGATTTTTTTTTTGTTTTGTTAACCTGGTGGAAATCCTCTTGGACCATCAGGAAGACAGTGATGTGTTGGACTCTTACTGACTATAATCACCGGGATGCTAAACACTGTTTACTCCTCGTCTTCGCCAAGCCTGGGGATTCATATACTTCTGACATCTTGGGAAGCAAATAGCCTTAGGCAGTACTCCACTCTGGGAAGAGTTTATAGGATGATACTTCCCCTCAAATGGGCAGCGTGTGGGCAACACACGCCACTCCTTACTCTGTCTTTTGAACTTAAATAACTTAAGATACTACAACAATATCTTTTGTAACTTTGAACAAATTTTCAAAACATCGAAACAAATTTTCGGTCAATTTTTGGATAATTAAGATTAGACCATTTTTTCGATACTGTGCTAATCATTAAACAAACTACGTGTAATACGTATTGAAGTAGTCAGACTCATTAGGTTTTAGTTTAATAAAATAATCGTAATAATGTTACATAGTATTTTTTGTGTATGAAACACTAATTTAGTCAAAGGATATTTAAAAAGTCTCCAATTTTGAGGTGATTTTCAAGACGCTGTTATTTTGGGGAAAATGGTCGTGTAGAAGTTTTAAAAGTAGAAAGTTTTAGCTTCAAGTGCCTTGTTTTCAGTTTTAAGCATTAACATAATTTACGCGTAGGGTTTTTGAATAATCGTAAAAAAAATACAGGTAGAAAAAAAACCAGAACTTTCCTCGTTTTCAAAATAATGTATGGACTTTAATTTTCTTTATTCAGTAGTCTTATCTTAAAATTCTTTCAGATAATCTAATTCCCTTTCATTCGACTTACCTAAGTGCTTTCTATGATAATTTAATCCTAAATTATTGTTAATCAAACCAAAAAAGTCCTTATTGACTTTTATAATCGATTTCTTGGGTAATAATGATTGGATAGAGAATGGAAGCAGGGTTTTGTAAACTTCTCCTATCTGATGTACTAAATAATTGAAATAATATAAACACGCGTGGGTCTGTGTTTAATTAACTCTAATAAAAAAATCACGTTATATTATAGTTGTAGTTTGCAACATATGGCATAGCGCGACGCGTAACTAACGTCCTTTAAACGAAGCGTGCAGACATATTTGTGCAGGCCCGCATGATCGCTGCGACTATCCATGGCGTTTTTGTTGCTCTCAATAATGGTAGCTAGTTTGATGGACTGTATCACGCTACCATCAGGTACGGCGTGGTCATTGTACCAAGTCAGAATAAAGAGAAATGACTGATATTTGCCTTAAAAGAATTTTTGGAAGACTTTGATTTTTATATATCCGGAATTAGAATCAGGAAGTGATTCTGCATATCTATATTTCAAGTAAATATCGATCAAAAGTGTCGCTTAAACTAAAAAGCCTTAGCACCATCGATGTGGAATTTTAATAGTTAATTTTAGTAATTAAATGTGACTCTGGTGGCTTAGTGTAAAAGAGACAGGTATCCAAGCGCGGCGACGCGGGTGGTCGTATTTCCCGGCACGTGTATCTTGATTTTTCTCATTTAATTATGGAGTCAGGCACCACAATATCATCGTCGAAGAAAAACATCGTGAGGAAACCCATATGACATCTAAGAGTAATGTTATGTTTACTAGTGAAATGAGAGCGGCGATCAGCTGCGCCACTGATCACCTTAGCCAAAGCATATAAGCGCAAAGTGGATACAGACACTAATGTATTTCTGCTCACCCCGAAAGACATATAACGTGACGATATATTAGTATAATAATTAATAGTACCTAAGATTTGTAGAATGATAATGTGGTTGTTCATTTTTAAGTCAAAAGGGTTTAAAAAAGACGATAAGGACCATGGTAACGAGCATTTAATATATTAGCAATAAGAAGTGTCGTAAGCTAATTTTCTTGAGAAACGTGATTCGATTACTTTTACAGGAAATTTGCTAATGATCCCACAAACTTCAAAGGTCAAATCATTCGTGTTCAGAAATCTGACTAAAGTTTTCTTTAATGTTACTTTCTTTGTTTCATAAAATTTTGTTGGTACAATGTTATATGGTACGGTTTCGTAAATGAAACAAACTTTTATGTTTTCTCTTAAAACTTTATTGGCGTTCACGTGCAACTTTACGCAATTGAATTTCAACGTACAATGTTGCTCTTGTAACTTGCGAAATACATTTGAGTTCTTAAACGTGACACCATTTTATGATAGGGCGTTTTATGATAGGGCGTTTTCTGATGGAGCTACGATTTAATTTGTGCAAGGGGCATTGCACATGCGTATAGAAAACCGACAGCTGCATCGATTTTTGCATTTGTAGCCCGGGACATACTGCAGATATTTTGTTGTACCTAGAAATTTTCCCCGCGCATGATCCTATGGAGAACAAACTATTTCCTTTGTTTACTAGGTTTTATCAATATAAATGACTGATTTAGTAATTCAAATAATAAATCGTCAGTATGTATTCCTTTCGAAGTGAGGTGATGCGATAGCCAATGTAAATGTGCTGTAAAGCGGATGGTCCTTGGTTTGTTTCCCGACACACATCCCTCGATTTTTCAGATTAGGTTAACTTTGGCACCGCAGACTTACCAGTGAAAGAAAACATCGTAAGAAAACCTTCATGGAATCTTATAGAAATGTCATGGATAATAGTGGTATGAGAATAGCAAATAGCTTCGCTACTGGTCACGCTGGACGCTACATAGAAGCGCAAAGTGTATACAATCCACTATGTATATAATTTGTTATTTAATACTGTATTTGAGTTTACAACCCTATGAGCAATTTGAGCACCAACAAATGAAATACAGTTTAAACTTTAATAAAACACTATTTAATTGAAGCGGTTTAATTCGACCTTGATGGTGATTTAATTATGACAGTAGTTAAAACTGGTTTATGTTTCCGAGCAAGACAATTAGTACAGTTTAGCGCTAAATAGCGTTTTATACAAGTTTAAACTAGCTTCAATTTGTTGGTGCAAGCCACCCTATGAGTATGAGTCTTATTAACACGTTGATGTCAATATCGGTCCCTAGGAGCCGAGTGTAAACTCTCCGTTTGGTCCTGAGTATCTAAGTATTTCCAGAGTACTTTGCCTGTCATGATTCGTTTCTAAGTGAACACTGTAGTCTCGAACAGAAGTCTAAAGTATGTAGATCTTGTTTATTATATCGAGGGGTGAAAAATATTTTGTTAAACGACATTTTTTGGTGGTATAGTAATATATATAATATAAATAAGCAGGTTTGAATTTTCCTGATTGATACAGCGATATTAAAGCCGGGTTCAATGTTTTAAGTGTACATTACAGAACACATATCGAGGGGTAAAAGGCTACTTGCTTAAGTGACATTAATTTAATATCGCCAAAAATGTTACATTATGCAAATAAAAATACGAGTTAAACACAATGTAGTACGCGTTGAGTATTCATCGCTATAAATATACAACTAATAAAACACAATAATATACAGGAAAAAAAGCAATAGATAACGATGTAGTAAATGAATATAACTGGGAGTCGAAGCTGGTCGCGTCCGTAGGCTTTACCCTAGTTTCCCTACACGTGACTCCTGGGTGGTGCTAAACGAGCAGCAGCGAGCTGGTAGGGGGTCTGTGCCCGTCTGGATCGCTACCACAGTACATGGGTGTAAGGCCCGTCATAGTGACCAGTTTCGGCTTGTCGCGTTTCGGGATCAGCTTGTGTATGTCCAGTAGCTCATATACCCAGAAACCTTCAGTTGCGGTATATGTGGGCCGACATGACGATGTAGACTATCAATGGATTTTCATCCTTTGATAGTCGCTTTTGTTTTTGGACTACACTGTACTTATCATCAGGTACTCTGTAGTCACTATGTCGAGCCAGTGTAAAAAAACTAATTTATTTATTCATTGTGAGTATTTTACTGATGTAGGCGAAGGTTTGGATCGATGCTTTTTTACCGAAGGTAAATAGAACAGTGTGTTCATTTTAAGTTACTGTTTATCAGTGGGGTTAAGATACGGCTGCACCGACAATTGTTGCTCAAAACATATTTATTTGTAAGTTCCGTACCGTTAAAGGAAATATTGAACCCTTATAGAATCACTCCGTGTT
The DNA here is from genome assembly GCA_036320925.1 of Automeris io. NCBI lineage: Eukaryota > Metazoa > Arthropoda > Insecta > Lepidoptera > Saturniidae > Automeris > Automeris io. Next base: position 1,002,680 of record JAUDJH010000036.1, read on the forward strand.
CCATCTGTTTGTCTGTCGGTTTGTCGAGACCCATTATCTCGGAAATAGGTGGTAGACCTTAACCAGCCAGCAGTGGTACGCCCCAGATGGTAAGACAAGAAAACTGGAGGGCCATAGTGTTCTGTGAGGATGGTATGACTCAAACGTAAACCGCCGAGAGGGCTCGCCAGGACGCTTAACTTAGAGACGTAGGCGTTAGGTTGTGGACAGCCCCCGTAGTGCATCAGTCCCAGGCTTTCAAGTCAGCCTTTGGAATTATGGCTGTTAAGGTTGGAGGCTCTAAGTGTTCGGATAGCGGTCTTCGTAAAGACGACAAAGTTGAATTACTTTTGGGTTTCATAAAATGTCATTTCATGGCTATAAAAACTAATAATAAAAAAAATTTGATTAAAGTATTTAAATTTTGCGTTTAAGTTTCATTTTGCGTGCCTGAGTAACTTGAATTCTTTAATTGAGTCTCTATCATCGTATATTTTTAAGTATGTTTATGTATTCTAATGTGTCAATTTAATTAAATATATTAGGTCTGGGAAAAAGTTCGTGGCGTTTTTCCCGATGAATGGCGTTGGTCGCATATAACTAAAGAAACATGAATTACAGCAACACCAATGAGTGCACCTTTAAAGGTGACCTTTTGAACGTTAGTTAAATGTAAGAAACATTACAATCTGTGCAGTGGTTCGAAAGTATGTCGCACTCGAACATGGAGCTGATTAATGAAAAAATTCGGTGTATTCTGCAATATCGTTATGACAACGGGAACAATACTGCGCAGGCTTACGAAAAAAAAAAGTGCTGTATACATTGAAGGTACTTTATCAAATTCTGCTGTGTGGAAATGGTTTGCTTGCTTTCATTTCGGTAACTTTAATGTGAAAGATGAGTCACGCTGCGGTCGTCCAATCACTGAAAAAGCTGATGAAATACTTGAAAAAGTACAACAAGACAAGCATATCACCAGTGTCAATATTGGTATGGAGCTAGGCACTGACCATAAAAATGTTTTGAATCATTTACACAAAACTGCTTATAAAAAAAGCTTGACGAATGGAGCTCGTGAGTTGAGCGCGAAAAACATGATGGACCGATTAAACATCTGCGATACGCTGCTGAAACGGAATGAAATCGAGCCATTTCTAAAACGTCTAATAATTGGAGATGAAAAATGGGTTACGTACGATAACCGGAAGCATAAAATATTGTGAATAAAGGATGGTGAGCCTTCACAATCATTTGCTAAACTAACATCGACGCCCAAAAGAAGTGATGTTGTGTGTGTGGTGGAACTGGATGGTTATCTTCCACCACGAGCTACTTGCGGCTGGTGAGACGATTGATTATCAACTCTACTGTGGTTGACTAGAAAGATTAGGCTTGGCGATTGAGAGGAAAAGGCCCGAATTGATAAATAAGAAAGGTATTGTTTATAATCGTGACAACGCCCGACCATACACTTCTTTGATGGCCCGTCAAAAATTTAGAGAGTTCGGTTGGGAAGTTTTGTTGCTTTTAGCTTACAGTCCGGATATAACACACTCTGGCTATCGTCTATTGCGATCTCTGCAGAGCTCTCTTCATGGAATTAACTTGGTTTCAAAAGAAGCCTATGAAAACTACTTGATCCAGTTTTTTAACCAGAAACCACAGAAGGTCTTCACCAATGGGATCATGGATCTACCTAAAAAATGCCGAAACATTGTCGATAATAATGGAACATATTTGGTTCAAATAAATTCATTCACGCGCTTAAGGCGACCATTCGAATTTTACTGAAAAAACGCCACAAATTTTTCCCAGACCCAATATAATATCAATTAGGAACAAAGTGTTTTATTTTTTATATGAAACTTAAATATTCCTGTGAAATTATTAATCGTAAATATTATTGCTTTACGTGTTTATTTAAAATAAGCAACAGCAACGTAAATAATTATGTTTATTGAAGAAACATTTTATATTTTAATTTATTTATTATTCTATTTGCATTTATTTTGTGTGTATATTAATGATAATAATGTATATGATATGTGTATGTAATATATATTATTTATACATATATATTTATATATTTGTGTTGTTGTATATGTGTATTTTCATCTATGATATACATATATCTATCTATGATACTTAGAATTTTAGTCTTTAATGATGTGTATCTGTTCTATATTGATCCCTTCCTTACTGTTTTCTGCGCGTCGACGCAATAAATGGGTGTCAGCTGAAAATCAGCGCTGGATGGCTCGGCTGGTCACTTAGCATTTGCTGAGTGGACTTCCTTTTGGCGCATCATCACAACACAGGGTATATGCTTTTATTGTTTTTCTGTTTTTATTTACCTATTCTGATGTGTTGTATGTTGTGTGCCAAATAAATGTTTTTATTATTATTATATTTAATTTGTTACTAAAATATGATTTTTCGTTTGCTCACTGAGAATACCAAACAGAGATGGACAAAATGTAATCTGAAATAATTAACGATTACAAAATGCAGTCGTAATTTTAATTTTCTTGCTCTGTAATCACGATTAAAACCATTTAAAACATTAAGAAATCATAAATGTGTTTGCAATCTGGGATTCTGTAGTGTTTAAAACATAAATGAGCAAAATGCAGTCATATTAATGGTAAAAAACGTACAATGTAATCGTAATCATTTTTATTAATCTGATTACATTTTGCCCATCTATAATACCAAAGTGTTGTGATCGTAACAATATAATGTATCTAAATATGTGAACATTTTTATTTAGCTGGTTAGGAACTAAAAACACGCGTAAAATATGTTTATTATGCTTGCCTCCGAGAAAACTACTCTCTTATGTGGTGCACTGTCGTTTTACAAATATCATCCGTTGTGTGACGTTTAAAATAAGGTATAGTGATGGAAGAACACCGTTCCGTTATAATACACGATCTTTATAGAAATGGAAAAAAAAATGTTTTTAAAAAAGTTACAATAATACTTTAGTACTAAATACTATGAATGCTAGGCTAAGGGTAGTTGCTTTTGTTGTTTTGTATTTTTTTTTAATGAACCTACCCTTTCTGTATTGTATGTTGTGCTGTGTGCCATATAAATGTTCCTGGGAATTCTTGACATATCATATTGTATTTTTATAAGTATGGAAGTGTATATATTTATTGTGAATCTTTATATGTATACCTGATTTATTTATTTAGTGATTTTAAAGAATACTAACATTACTTTAATACGTGGTAGCCGAACTTGATGCTGTAGAATTATCTAGAAGCAACAGAATCTCTATTCATAACTAATGTACAGCAGAAGTATCGTGTTTGAGCTCATTCTCAATGAGTACATTACAAATAGACACATAAGTCGCGGAGTGTTTAAATAAAATAATTTTATGGTTATTTTGTATACTGGTTCGACAAAATTACTACAGCGCACCTAATGAAGATCACATTGTTATCTAAGAAAGGGAATTATTACTAAAGGGACGAGAAAGGATCCTTTGATAGTCTGCAACATCTTGCCGGCTCACATGTATTGAAGGACTCTGAAGATATTGTCCGTATTTTATTAAATATTTATTTATTTTACATAATAGGGTGCCCAGCATGGGTAACATTAGACGAGAAAACAAAAGGATCATGGTACTTAAATAGAACATATAAATGCCCCCACAATTATAGGGCACCACAGCATGCACAGTGATTAATATATAAAGCTAGTTTACATTAAAGAATAATAATAAAATAATATAAAAATTATCTTAGTCAATGTATTGAGATATTGATCAATTAGACAAGACGATAGGTAATGTAGATATAAATAGACGGAGGTGCCATACGGGTAACTTTGCTGGGGAATATACAGTGGGCGGATGTCTAGCCGTACGGAGGGAGGGCGGTGCGGAGTTTTCAATATATATTGATTTTGTATGAGACACGTTAAGTCATGCCTACACATGCACGACTCGTGGATTCTATCAATTCGATGGCAACTCAACGGCACTCTATCTAGCTTCTAAATAAGGGGAAATTATAGTTATTTTGGTGCAAAATAGTTGGATACTATCGATAATTATACCTATTTTAAAAATTCACAAAATTTGTGTTTTGAAAATAGGATTTTAATGCCTTTTATGATGTTTATTCGTAGTATTACCGATATAGAACGGACATTCTTCAGCTCCAAGACAGCTATAACTTGACCCGGTATATATAAAGACATATAACAAGACACTAGAAACAACATTTTTGTATCGTGTTCTTTATATAACGTAGACACCTATTATGAGCGGATTTTTCGATACTCCAGCCCTGTGAGTTTGAAATAGGCGTTGAAAGTTTGTAAATTCGCTAAGTTTGAATGTGAAAGGCTCTTGGGCGAAGTCAAGACGACCCAGTCCACTGACCTTCATATTCGTTTTGTACCCATCTTACTTTAATATTCGACAGCAGTTGTACAAGCGTGAAAGGGACAACGCTAAATAAACATTATATTGACTGGTGAAAGGCTATTTGCTTTAAGCGACATTTTTTGGTGATACAATAATATATATATATATATATATTTTCGGAATCAGCGTTTTTTACCGATTCGAATAATACATATATTACTAGATCACCAAAAAATGTCGCTTTAACCAAATAGCTTTTCACCCTTCTATATATATATATATATATATATATATATATATATATATATAGAGGGAATACAGTATACTGTATCCCTATCATTTAAACAAAATCCGATCGGCAATACTCTTTAATTTCTTAGGTGGGACAACTGCAAGTTTTGCGATACAAAGTCGATCTTAAAATTAATATTAAAGTAAATAAAGTACGAAAGTTTGTGTAAAAATCCATCATATGCCTATTTCTACCCAGGCAATGCCGAATCGCTACAGTTAGTCAGAAATAAAGAAAACATCTTATAATTTTTGTCCCTCGATTATGAAATTTTAATGTAGCTAAAAGCTTTTATATGCATAGTTTGATTCATTTACAAGTTCAGATGCTATTAGTTTTGTTATCGGGGTAGCTATCTAAAGTGCTTGTCTACCGATGCCTGGATGCAGCGGTAAAAGACTATAACTTAATTACGTACCAAGAGGGTGAGCTTCTAAGTATCCGTGGGTGTACAAACGAGACAAGGAAACGATAAATACCTTCTTTTTTGGTAGGGGTTTATTAAATAGTCGCCACCCCTGCGTACACCTAACACATTTGGCGGGGAGAATGGTGTAAAGTACCACCCTCCCCTCATTTCCTTGATTTGTAATTGGAGCGGTGTTCGGGAACACATCGCACATCGCTCACGCCTGGATCTGGGCGACGCGCTCCCTCAAGCGCGCCGCTCGGCGTATATCCAGTTATGGAGGAAGGCCTCTGGCGAAGGCCCTCCTTCGGCGTCCTGTCCGAGCTGGGCGGCGGAATGGGTTATCGGGGGTGGCAATAGCCTCCCGGTCCCGCTCCGCCGCTTCCGTCACCTTCATAATATCCTCCATAAAGGAAAGAGCCGTCTGCCATGCGCTGTCGCTACCGACTATCGCGCAAGCGAGTGCGGGCACTGACAGGTCACCACCCACCACCCTGAAACGATAAATATCTTTTTTTTTTGTTAAATCGGTGGAAATCCATACGGACCTTAGGGGAACGGTGAGGGCCGCTCCCCCGGTGTGTCGGACCTGCCCCGACTAAAACTACCGGGGTGTTCCTTCTCCCGTCTGCCGGATGCTAAGGGCAAAGCCAATCCATCTTCCTCGGCATCCGGCGACGTCCGGCCTTATTCGGGCCTCACCTACTAGGCGGGAGGTTGTTAAATAGTCGCCGCCACCCGCGTACACCTAACACATTTCGGGGAGAGTGGTGTAGAGTGCCACCCCCCCCTCGTCTCCTTGAATTGTCATTGGAGCGGTGTGCGGGAACACATCGCACACCGCTCACGCCTGGATCTGGGCGACGCGCTCCCTCGAGCGCGCCGCCCGGCGTATGTCCTGTTATGGAGGAAGGCCTCTGGCGAAGGCCCTCCTCCGAAACGATAAATACCTAAAGAAAAGTCCAATTAGGTGAAAATTGAGACGATAGCATCAATTGTTTAAAGATACATTTTCTTAGACTGGAATCATATTGGTTGATTTCGAAAAGTATGGCTATGGCATACTATGGTAGCCTGCGGATAAGGGATTGATATACTTGCGCGATAACGCGAATGTTAGGTACCATATATTCACCTGTGCAAGTAAATATCGAAACAAGCCCGCTTGCATGTAATAGAGATATGAGGTCCAAGTGCCCTAAGACTGGCGATCAACTGCGCTACTAGTCATGTTGGCTACCACGGTGAAGCGTTAAGTGAATACAGACACAAATATATCGTTTCTCACTCCGAAATGAATATAGCTTAGCTATATACTAGAAGGCATTTGTGGAAAACGGAGATCTAGCGGTATTATTAAAGGACTAACAACACGGAAAATATATTTTTCGGAACCTTGTCTATAATCATAGTACATTACACTAAGCAGCTTTAAAGTGAAACTTAATAAATTAACGAAATTACTAAATTATGCACAATAAGATTTAAAATAAAACTGCCATATACGGATTGTATTCGCGTACGAAGGGTCCCGTACAAACAAACCTACAAGGGACTGAATATTTAATTTCAACTGGACACTTTCACGCATTCCTAAAAAAAGGTTTTTGAGAACCAGATAACATACTTGTTCTATAAATTTTCCTTTTAAGCTATGTACCTCTAAAAACATGCTGTTTTTTATTTACTTCATGCATCTTATGATTTGATCCCTTAAACTGTGTTTTAGGTTACATTTCAAGGGATGTTTATCAGATACAGTTCATATTAGTTTATTTAAGACTAGCTTTTGCCCGCGGCTTCGCTCACGTTAAAAAGTATTATTATTATTAATTAGGTATATAGTCGCCATAGTAGCCTTATGTATGCGTATATATAGCGTATATAGTAGTCACAGCCCGATCGGATTAAAATTGACTAAGTTTCATACAAACTTTCATTCCCCATTTTATCCCCTTGGGGGTAGAATTGATAAAAATCCTTTCTTAGCGGATGTCTACGTCATAACATTTACCTGCATGCCAAATTTCAGCCCGATCCGCCCAGTGGTTTGGGCTCTGCGTTGATAGATCACTATGTCAGTCAGTCAGTCAGTCACCTTTGAGTTATATATATTTAGATATTTTCTAACAATAATTTCCTGAAAATGTTCGTTAAGTATCTGCTGTAAGTTTAAGGTGATACTTGTGAAATGTTAGTCTGAGATTTATAGACGCTATTTCGACTTTGCTTAGCAATGTTCTCAAAAATAAATTAATTTTGATAAAAAAAACTGAATATCTCATGGGAACTTGTGTATACTCAGCATTCACAGAGCCAATTCCATGTTGACAAAATCGGTGACTTACCAAATCTTTTGACATTCATTGTGTAATATAAATTTTATTGTTTTAGTAAAGTCTAAGCAAACTCAGAGTTGCGTTTATAAATTTCAGTCCAAGAACCTCGTAAATATCTTTCTAAAATTCATTCATTAGTCATTATTTATTGCCTAGGCTAAGAAAGTAACAATTGTGTTAATTTTGTATTTTTATACCAGCTATAACTTTTGTACATTGACTAATATCTGTAAAAATATATTATTTATATATCTGTGTTCATTATTTTTATCTTTTAAATAAACAATATTACTGAAACCGTTTATACAACATTTAATCTCAAGCTGTGTTTGAAATATATCTTAAAATACTACTCACTGAGAAAAATCTCACGCTTGTATTACTCATAACTTCAATTATATCAACAACTCGAAAATTCTACACACATAGCAACTGAATACAATAAATCGTTTCTTATATCTGCACAAAGAAATTCGCTTCTCCATTCATCATGGAATAGCTAATGAGTGATATATGTTTTCAGCCAGCGTATTTCCACTATCTTACGACTTAGGAGCCTTTAAGAGAACAGTGTATAATATACATTTGTTAGGCGGACACGGTTCATCGTTGGACGTATTTTCACCTTTCACCAATTCTGATTGAGATCGTGAGTCCGCGTGTTGATTGTTTAAAATGTAAACCTTAAGACAAAATATGTCTGTAAACGACAAGTTTATAGGCTTATCAAATAGTTCATTATTAACGTCGAAAAAGGCTGTATGTATACTCAACTAGAAAAGTTCTTTGCAAGGATACCCTACATGTAATATTTACAACAGAAAAAATTACCCCGTCCTTGTAGCTCGACCCGTCCTCAAATTTTATTTTTTACTACATTAAATATTATGATCCACATTGCGTCAAAGATATATATACATATAATCAATTATCCTAATCTCAAATCGCTCTCTTATTTGGTTTAAAAGTTATAGGCCCCAAACAGAAGGACAAATTGCCGACGCTCCCAACTTAGCTTAGGAATTTCGCTTTGCTGAGTCAATTATTATCCTTATGGTTTAAAAAAAAACTCGATTATTTCATCGCTCATTAAAGCAGCTAAAAAGAAAAAATAACCTGGAAAAAGCAAATCAGTCTCGGACACTACGGATTTTCCATATAAATAAACCACGAGAAAACCTGACTATGGATCTAAAGAGAGATTGAGAACTTTATTTACCTTTAGGTAATGCTTATTAGGTTCAATCAGTTTACTAAGTGTAAGTAAATATTGATAAAAAAACATAGTTTTACGGTTCCGTGCATGAAAAGAAAATGAGGAACCCACATATCATCACTTTGAAGAACTTCTAAATAAGTTAAATAATAAATAAATGCATCAAAATTCAAGATCGCAAATGTCTACCGAGCCTGGATCTGGGGGGTAGGGGCAACCTATGGCTTGCGCCTCTGACACCAAATTCTGGGAAAGGTACCCGAGTACTTTACCAAGCGTACCCATTAAATAACTTCATAAAGAATTGGTTAATTTGTACAATCCTTTATTTTGACGTTTTAAAAGTCTCATAACATACTTTAAGCTTAGCACAGTCTCTATAAATTGTGCTCTCAAAAATTATTCATTGGAATAATCCGCATATTTGAGAAATAAAGATACTAGGAATGGGGGCACCGCCAGGAAGGACTATGTTTGCCCCGTATAGAAACTAGAGGGCGCCACATTGCAGAATGGTATATTGCAATGAAATTTTGTAACGGCAAAAAATGAAGTCTAATCATTGTCACTTTCGAGACTGGGGACCTACCACAAATATATGTGAATGAGAACTATGCTAAGCTTTTGATAACCTTTCGTACTAGTAAGTCTGTCTGGTGTGAGTTCAAAGTCTTCTATTTGTGTCCAACTTATACTGACATTATCGCCTATATAGTTAAAAAGACGGTAATAACGTCGAACAGTTCATGGTTACTGATAGGGTTGATGGAAGACGTCCAAGGGTCGAAGCCTAATAAGGTGGATTGAAAAAATCCGCGACAACATCCGAGTACAGTTGCGTACCACCGTATGATGGATAACATCCTAGGGTGTTTCGCGACCCTCGAATTGAGAAGGTTGACGCCAGGAGGAAACATCAATGTCTTTAGATGGCGTTCACTCAGAATTTTTTTAAGACCAGGGTATTTGGTATTAATTTCAAATGGATACCTTTACACTTTTCTGAGAAATCCACGGAGGGTCTTGGTTGACATACAGTCGAATGGACAGTGAAGTGTTCAAGTAAGTAAGTAAGTAGTATGAAGAACGGAACATTAAGGAAAAATAAAAGCTAATAGATGTATACATAACATAAATAATAAAATAATAAGATGTTAAAGGAAAGAAAATATACTAGGATTAACCTTTATTTAATAATTTCTATGAGATAAATCTAGTACAATGATTGAGAATTATCATTCATTAATATTAATTAGTATAAGTGAAATGTTAGGGTTACATATTGATAATATTATTATACGATTATTATATGATTATATGCGTGACAGTACTTTGTCGCTATGAGTAAAATGTTTAAATCTTTATTGTAAAACTCAGGATTGTGAAGACCTGCATACAACACAAAATAATAATAATTGAAACAGTAAAATGACATAAAAGTCGTCACGCAAAATGCCTAAAGTTAAATATCAATCTTAAATTATATTTCTTAGACCGTTCTATAGCCTTATGAGCAACAATCTATTATCACCATTCGGATCTTAAACCTGTAATATGGCCTCGCCACCCTTAAGCTCATGAAGGTCTAGTTACATATAGGGAACATCGATATTACACCAAAAGGATGTGCAAAACACTAATGTACTTTCCACATCAAACTACAGGAAGAAAAGTGACTATTTAGTACCATTTCAAGTCGATCAAAATTATGTTTGATTTGGTGGAAGTGGCACAGATCTTTGTTCCGGTGTAATTCCAGCTCACGTCGAAGATGCTGTTGGGAGCCTTTAGGCTGTGAATCAGCTCCCCAGTTCTGGTGGACCAGAGGTAGATCCAGTTGTCCAAGGATCCGCTCACCAAGTACTGGCCATCAGGGGAGAAATCAATGCAGTAGATCGGCTGCGTATGCTTGTTCAACGTGTGGAGGGTGACGCCCTTCTCAATATCCCACAAGCGTATGGTGGAATCGTAGGATCCGCTGGCCAGTATGGTTGGCGCATTGGGGAAATTGGTGCATGGGCCCGTTGGAGACCATTTGATGGTGTAGATCTCCTTCGTGTGGGCGATCAGATCGCGAACAGGTGTCACCTGCTCCATGGCCCAGATCTTCAAAGTGGCATCGTCCGAGCACGAGGCAAGAAGGTTACCTTGCGGGTTCCACTTCACAGCATTGACCTCATCCTGGAATGTTTTTTTTTGTTAATTAAAATCTTCAATTAGAATCGACTATGTTGAAGGGTAATTTTAATTACCTCGTGCCCCAGGAATGTCCTGATTGGGTGTGGGCAGTCGAGCTCGCAGACGGTAACGCGTTTATCAACAGAGCACGTGGCGAAGCAAGTGTTCGTCTTCCAATCAGCGTCAATAACTGGTCCCTTATGGAATTGGAATGTCTGGCTGGGCATGCAATTCGCGGTATCCCAGACGATAGCTTTTCTGTCAGCCTGAAAAGTATTTGAATGTTTTTGTATTCAGTCAAAAAGCTTTCTTACTAATGTCTACTGTCTCTAGCCTGTGTGCCATTGATCGTGTATCTGTTAGCCCGCTTGCTTGTCTGTCCGCATATCAAACAAAACCTACTGAGCCGATACCGATGATTTTTTTTCCCAGTTTTTATATTGTATTTCTCTGCCTAAAATAAGAGATATAGGTATGTTAGTTACGCAGAAATCTCTGTATCCTACTTTCATCTCCCCATCTCTCTTCTCCTATCACATCTACCTCTGTAGTTACATATTGATTTTCCCCCCTTTCCTCCCTCCAGGTCAGTTCTCCTACTCCAGCGTCTACCCCTTCTCTTACTTCCCTTCCCTCCCTCCGTGTCTCTTCTCTTACCCCTCACGTCTACCCCCTTCCTTACCCTTCTTATCTCTGTTATCTCTCTTTGTTCGATTTACCTGTGACTTTTTTACTACTCAATTTTACTCTTATGTCGATTGAATAAAAACAGAGACAGTTTGAACTTGCCGTAGTTTTAAAATTGACATATCACCTATATCTGTATATAGTTATACAATTAACTTTTGTATAACTACGTTATTTCATTATTGCAATAGGGGACGAAGTCGCAGGCATAAATTAGAGGATTTAGTATATATTTTTTATATTATCACCCCAACGCTGAGCAAGTAGTTTCCGCGATCATTCCACTTCATTGCGAAAATCGGACCAGCGTGTCTGACCATAGTGCTGTAGAGTATCCCTGTGTTCGACCACAGGTGGCCGAAACCTTCGAATGTACCGGTAGCCAAGTAGTGACCATCAGACTGAAAAATAACAAAATGTTTTGTAATATAAAATGCGTCAAATAGTATGACTTATTGTGTCAAGCAATTTAGTCGTACGCTCCAGTCCATGGCAGTTATATCCCTGTCAGAAGGACGTCCCGCCCCGTTGATTTCAGAATAGTGTATCAACATCGCCGGGTTTAGCTCGTCATCGTAGGAGTAGCTACCGGTCAAATCCCAGATCCTGAAAAAATAATGATAGGTTTATTTATGAAGATAATGAATAAATAAAAGTTAGCAAAGCATTTCAAGCAACAACATCAATAAAATAAAAATGCATGCATGAAGCTACAAAAGAAAGAAGAAACGAACCAATTTCGAAGAATGACATGGCAGTCAACATTCGCACACAACATATATAATAATCCTGGATCAATCGAACCTGGCGGTGCTATTGTTAGATCCACTAGCCAGTAGGTCTACGCAAGGGTTCCAAGTACACATAAACACATCTGAATCGAGCCCTGGGTAGCTTTGGGAGCTTTGGGCATTGTTCTGAGATGTCTGGGGGTTCGCAGCAGCATACGCAGGGTTGTAGTTAAACCCCTAAAAATATAATCCATTGTGAATAAGTACACTCAAACCCAAAAAAATATATTGAACTAGAGAAATACATACGTCAGAGGTGCCCATAGCCGATGCCATGTTGCAGAACATCCCTGGAACGTAGTGAGTATAGTATGTGCTTTGTCGTATATACTTAAAATCCGTAGCAATCGATGGGATCAATGCAGTTTTGTAAGTTCTTGTCCCTTGATAAAAAAATATATATACATGAGTTAAGTTATTCTGCAAATATTTATACAATTATAAAAGTATGTAACTTACACCGCATATAATGATGACAGTACATATCTTGACAAACTCAATCTTTTAGTGTCTTTTCTGCTTGAGCCTTGAGTTGAATACTTACGGAGACCCAGAGAAGTCTGTAATTACAAATAATTCCATTAAATTCACGCAACTAATTGTTTATTTGATAAACAATAATGGAACTGAACACATTTTCACATCACCCATGATCATTTTACTTATACTCTTGACCAAAGATAATGAATCAAAGGGCGGTATTTTTATTTAAACCGGCGCAAAATTTATATAACGAATCACGAAAAACCACTGCTCTAAAATATTTCCTGCGGTTTATATAAGTTAAGCAAAACTGAACAATGAGTGATGGCAAGGAAAGTAATCAGACTGTTTGATACCAAACGACCGCTCTGGAGGCCCGACAAGAGGAAACTGCGCCTCGGAGAGATCTGGGATTTGGGATATATTCGCAACAGGACGCCGAGGGTGTGGGTTAAGGGGGACACAAGATCGTCCCTGGATTTAGTGTTGTACCTTAACGAATCCCTACCCATTTTATGGAGAACGATTGAATGAACGAAACCGTACAATTTTGTCAAAGACTATGAAGGCAAAATAATTCAATTAATGGATACAAGAACACACATACATGTCTGATAAGAAAAAAACAATGAATTTAAAATGTTGATATATACTGCATTTCGCACATCACTGTCGTTAGTACGCGCATATACAAATGCACAAATACCTATGTTTTAATAATTATTTGTAAATCTTAAGACGGCATCGATCGCTGAGGGGTAAGAATCTATATGATTTAATCTAAACCTATAGTTGTCAAGTGGGAAGCAGACACTGTTTCGGCTGATTCTTCAGTTCCTACATTCAAGGACCTCGTCTATCATATATTGAGGGGTTAGATTTTAAAATTATAATATACGTTTTGCACTAACATCTATAGCTCTGAGCCAGTGACGTGCATAAGGTATTTGGATAGGGTAGGCAGAATTCACGTAATTATTTTGAATATTATATTATGATAGTAAATCTTATATTGCTTTCATAGGAAAGATAAACTGCGTGAATATATGTTATATACAAGTACAAACGATTCCTTTTTTATGTTTAACTTAAACTATTTATTCCAGACTTATTTATGATAAGGGCATGCAATGCTTGCGTGCATCTATGAAATGAACCCTACTGCTCTGACCATGTATACTCAAAACTCTATATTTTATATTCCCGATCATAACACCGTATATCAGAATTAATAAATATTATCATTTGTCTCGTCTAATTTTTGTCGTTCATCTATATTCGCACAATGCTTTCGATTTAAAATTGTCAAAAAAATATTTCTTTTTCATGAATATTGCAATCATATTAAATTTCAGTTTTTGATTGGATGTGTAAATTATTAGAAAAATAAGTTTAGTTACCGTAATCGATTCTGATATTGAATGAGTTATTCGTTCCGTATATGTGAACACTAGTCATGTGTAGAATAAATGTTGATATAGCTGTCTTTTTGAACGCAGCTCATTCCTCCATCCGGTTCCTCCTTTCAACCCCCTAAGGGCACCTCCCACGAGGATGCTGGATTGATTTATGCGCGGGACGTTTGAATTTAGCTGCACCGCGCAGCATCCCCGGGAAATAGCAAAGTTCATTACACCAGAAAATTAAAATAGCTGCATCAAGTACTAAATATGTATAAGTATTGCACAAAGGGTCCAACTAAAATGAAATTCCCCGGGATCGCATGCGAAAATGTACTTTTAAAATTAATTTTTTTAACGTCAAAACTATCTTAGAACCTTTTTAAGAATGCGATGTAATTTTTGATAATGACTAATAAATCAGTGTATTTATATTGTGTATACATAGCACTTATGTGTTATTTTTATTGTTTGTATGTGTAAGTACAAAAGAAAAAAAAGTAGAAGCTTACATATATATTTTTATATATATTTACAAATATGACATACACAGTAGTTCTATATATTTATGTAAATAGATTTGTTCCTTTTGCCTTGGAAATCACGTTTTCTATATAGCTTCTTTTCATATTTTCTTACATTGACTAATAGATGCTAATAAAATTACTATAGAATTATTCTGTATTCTGAATACTATAGGTATTCTGGTCTAGACGCCTAAATTTTAGGTATTTTTCAAACTAAGATAAAAAATAAATGAAAAACATTTTTAGTATATTTTTTTAAATTATTTTTATTGATATTTGAAGAGTATAAAAAAAATTGTAAATAAATATATCAAAAAGTCGTCAAATTACAGGCCGGTGGAGTGGGGGCTACAAAATACACGATGCTCCCTGGTTGACTTGATTCCAACAAAATTAATGTAAATTAAAAAAGTTTCGTAACTATAGTAGGGTCCGCAGACGCTCGCACACATATTCAACCCGCTTGTGCACAGAATTTAATTTACTCTCTTCCCGAGTGAAATACCCTGGAAGACGACGGATGTAATAAACTTTGTCATCTTGTATGTTATTAAATTTTATACACGAACATTGTACAGGGATATTTCAAGTACGAATACGATATTCATTTTTAAACTGGCTCAGCAAAGTGACTACACTTAATGGGAAGTACACTACAGTCCAAAAACGGCGTCGACTGTCGTTAGAAAAGAATCTGTACACAGTTGGCACCGCCCGTGATACGACTGAAGGGCTCTAATTCTGAGATTTATTGTATGTTACAGATTATTCCAACTTCGACTTGACTATGTGAATATTTAGGGTATCCTTAATTTTCTGTAATATATTTAGATTTTTGTCAAATCTAACCCATTTTCTTAACAAATTCTAAGCAACATCTAAAAAATGACAATAAATATCAGTCTAATAGTATGAACAATTAATTAGAAGCACACAAGGTGATTTCGGAACGCGACCCGAAAAGCCGGATACTAAAACGGTCTTTGCTGTATTGTTTTCTTTGTGCCGTTGCGTGTATAAATAAAAATAAGAAAGTTGTTTGCTGCACTTAATACTGTTTTTTTTTTCTCCAAATTATAGTAAAGGTTGCATGTCTATTTCCTTATCTCTTTCTAATCATATTCTTAGTCCCTGCAAAGTACAGTTTGATTACTTGAAGAACATTCTTCCGTGGAAGTTGACGCGGCCCTACTCTTGGCCGCAGCAGGTGAGTAGGAGTAACACCCTGGTGGTTTGAGTTGTTATGTGTCCGACACACCGGGGCCGCTACCCTCACGGAGGCCCTGACAGTTGATGAGGATTTCCTCCGGGTCGCAAAAAAATGGTAGAAAATCCTTAGGCCTCGTCAATCTCTCGGCCTAGAAATGTATTATAAAGAAAAACATTTCAAATCGTTTAGGCTTAGAATAATTTGCCGAGGAAGATGGCTCAGCCTTGCCCTTGGCACTCGGCAGGCGGGAGAAGGAACACCCCGGGGCTTTAGTCGGTGCAAGTCCGACACACCGGGGGGCGACCCTCACCATCCCTTGAAGGTCCGTTAGGGATTTCCCCCGGGTTACAAAAAAAAGGTTTATAATAATTTGACTGGTACATTTCCATGATTATTTTTTTGTCTGCGTCTTCTACTGGTTGTCTATATACTTTCAGGCGGAAAATAAATGGGTTGTTATTTGTCAAGAGATACGTACATTTTTACGGACAAAGTAATATTTGATAAGTGATAACGCGGGTTGATAAGTGCAAAATGTTCGCAATTGACATAATGTATGTCGACATGATATTTCAAAGACATGTCAGTAGCGTTCATTTAAAGATACACTTTGGATTCTAGCAGTTATTTCGTAGCAGCGGATGACCGTCTGCCATATCTCGCTCTGTATGATTTTAAATGGAAAGTCATTATGTGACTGCGTAATACTGTCAGACTGCGTGTCAAACATGTGATCGTGACAGCGCAGCGCGATTATGTACGTTGGACGGTTTTCCATATAAATGCAAACAAAGCGGCACATCGTGACTCTCTTCAGCCTGATGTTGACTTGAGTTTCTTTCGGTGATTCTTTTCGAGGTAGTCGCTTCCGAAAAGCTACTAGATAACCCGTAGGTACTTTCCCTGGCTGGCCGGCCAAGTCGAGGTCCGTATCCTCAGAGGTGCCCTTGCGTTGCCATCCAGCCCATTAACAGACTGGCTGAGCACCTTCAGTGTTCGCCCCCTAAGGCCAGTGAAGTTGTAAAGGCTGTCCTGGCAACAACCAAACTGTCCAGTCAATAAAAGACATCTCGACTCGGCAGCAGTTGCCAGAGTCCGAAGTGTGCCTTTACAATTTTCGCTTAACGTTGTCGCTGATCGACTATTGCCTCATCCCAAATGCTTCTTGTTGTACTCTTCATTGTTACAATGATGAGTTGGAGTTTCCATACTGTACCTATCTCATCTATGCCAGAGGCATGTACTGGCGTAATTGTACTTCCAAGCCAGTGTAACAAATTGCCCCGTATCGAGCGACGTCTTTTCTAGACGAGTAAGCTTCCAATTACCCTGTCTGCTTCGTAGAAAAATATTAAAAACCTTTTATAGTTTATTTTCGTTAGTACAGTTGACTTGATATTTTTTTCAAGGAAAAACGATTTATCATTAGTAGAATTTTATCAAGTATCAACATTACGTCATTTAAGTATTAACAGTACATGGTTCGGTATACCTGACAAATAAACTATATATCTATCTATCACTACACCAAATTCCTATTAGGGTAGGTAGAGAGATTGGAACGCCACTTCTCTCTACTTTAGCAAACCACTTTCGTTTCCCTAACATTGATTAATTTCTTCATTCACTCTTGTCAATGCCGTGGACTTATGCCATTTCCCTCCATCAGCATTTTTTAAGACCTCTAATCCATGGAAGATTTGCTCTTTTTTAACCACCAAATCTCATATTACTATCACATAGTAATGACGGTACAAAGTTGTAATTTGCATGTGATTGATGTATTTTTAACTACTTCGGAATATACTGTCGATTTTAGAACTTCTTGGAATAAAATAGTTTACCTTAGGATTTTTTTTGACAAATATTTTTGCTAGGTCCTCTGTACGGAGACGGCGTGGCTGTGGAGCATTGATTACAGGACACACTCACAAAAGGACAGGACACAATATTCGTCAAGGAGTAGAAATTGTCACCTTAGGCTTTTTATCTGATTCGAGTCCAGTACACGTAGGACACGATCCTTTATGCGACCAGGAAAGTCCTATAAGGATTTTCCTTAAGTAAAAAATAAAATAAAAAGACCTGATGGTGATAGATTTTATTTCCTCTTCTTTTGACTTTTTAAAAAGAACTTTTTAAATATAAATATTCATTTCTTTTTGATATGACGGCGACAGATAACATATATGCACTGGAAGCGACGATCACCACTGTTTTTTTTAATAACCAATGACGGACTGGTTTGTGAAGCCACATTTATACCGTTGCTAGCTGTCCCGGCAGACCTGGCTCTGCCCTATTTCTCTAAAACAAAGTCACATTGTTTTTTTTTTAATGTTAATAGCTATTGGCCTGTCGGTTGTTTTTTGAAAATTGTTTGAAGGAACCTGGCCTTAATGCTGTATGTATAAAAATTGACAAATATTGACATTAATATTTATACGTCACTCAATAATTGTTTTGCCTTCCCGGAACCCGTCCACTAACATTTAAACTTTATGGTATGGTGTTAAAGTTCAAAATGACTTATAACTAATTTTTTGTATGAGAATACAGAAAAGTGTTATTATTAGACAGTTGCAGGGAATTTTTAAAATTTTTCTCTCCGTAATAACCTTCCTCAGACTTCATCAAACACAACAAAAAAGAAATCAGCCAAATCGGTTCAGCCGTTCTCGAGTTTCGCGCTTATCAAGACATTTTGCGATTCATTTTTATATTATAGATTTCTATTTCGACTTGCAACAATAAGTTTTTAAATTTATACCTCTAGTGTCATCAGGGTTGCGGAATTATCTACTAGGTCTTTCCTTCCTCCTATTATATCGGATCCTTTAACACGTTCATTGTCACCCAAATATGGGTGACGCTTTTCTTGAAGTTTATAGGCTTTTTAAAACGATTTTTTTTTTATAACTTATAGGCGAACGCTTGACCTCAATCACACCTGGTGGAAGGTGAAGATGAGTCCGATGATGAACCGCGTCCGCCCAACAAATGCCTATTTACTCTTCTTTTAAAGACTCCCAGGTCATAAGATCGCGGAAATATGGCGAATAATTAATGGATTAACAATTAATTAACATAAAATTAATTGTTATTATTAAATTACTGTTAATTAATTAATTAACAGTAATTTAATGGAATAAGCACTTATAGGGCATTAAAATATTTAAAATATTCACAGTATATAATACATTTTATTACTTGATATAGGATTACATATTAAATTGTACTATGACGCATGTTTTTTTATTAAAACACTCTTAAACACATTTGAGATGAGGAACAAAATTATTTATGATTAATAGAAGATAATATTACCATAACACTCTATTTACATTCTTTATATATCTCTTGTTTACGTTTCGGCGTGCTGAAAGTCACATCTGGGCCAGAGATGGGCAAAATGTAATCTGATTAATGATAAACGATTACAAAATATAGTCGTAATTTTAATTTTCTTGCTCTGTAATCATGATTAAATCCATTTAAAACATTAAGAAATCATAACTGTGTATACAATCTGGGATTTTGTAGTGTTTAAAACATAAATGCGCAAAATGCAGTCACGTTAATGGTAAAAAACGTAAAATGTAATCGTTAATCATTTTCATTAATCTGATTACATTTTGCCCATCTTTGATTGGGGCCTAGTGAGAAACACAAACGATTCGCCCTGGAGGACGAACATCTTAAAAGAAGTGTGAAGAGACTGAAGCAGGCCGGCATGTATGCGACGGCTGTTAGAGAACAGTGTCTTGTGGCTTAATAATTGCGGTACATATTTGGTACAGTGTGGTTTGCTTACCGTGTTTGTAAATTAAATATAAAAAATATTGATCTAAATAGGATTTTTTATTAATTTTAGTTGGAGGATGGCTACACAATTTACGATTACACTATCAACCTCAATGATGTCATACAGCTTATGGTAAAAGCTCAGAATGGACCCACGGCGCAAGAATCGGCGAAGAAGAGAAATAATGCTGATGTCACGGCTAGAAATACAGAAAAAGAAGAGTCTTATACAGGTCATTATTTCTTTGTAATAGACACTCTTTATCTTGGGAAAAATAGAGGTTGGAGAAAACAAAATTATGAAGCCACTAAAAGAAAAAATACCGATTCTTTATTACTTTATTTTAATAATAATATTTATACAACGTTACTTGTAACTAACGCCAAACCTCTTAAAGGTAACTTAGGTACATCAAGACTAACAACTTTTGTTTTATGACTTTTGCCAAAATTTAACACATCCTAAGATATAATTTTTTTAGTTTAAGTAGGGATTTCTATCAATCGTTAGCTCTATGTTTAAAGTTCAGTCAGCTGATGCTACGAAATCGTCTGCTCCAGTTGCATCGCGCCGCCTTTCAGAGTGTTAAGAAAATCAAAACTGCAATTTTGATTTATATATTTTTTGTAAGGGGAAAAAAAGATTGTATTAGAAAAAGTCGTAAAACAAAAGTTGTCAGTCCTTGATATACCAAAGTCACCCTAGAGGTTTTGCGTTAGTTACCTGTAACCCTGTATATATATTCACGCTATTTCCCTTACTGGGTAAGCAGAGATACATTAGTGGCTGTATCCGCTTTACGCTTATTTATCGTGACGAACGTCACCAGTAATGCAGCTGACCGCCGTTCTCAGGGCATTTATACCTGACATTTCTATTTGATGTTTCCTCACGATGTTTTCTACACCGGTGAGCATGTGGTGCCTATATCTGTACGTAACCTGGAAAAACCCAGGATTCGAACCTACGAACAATCGAGTCTCGGCACTTGGAAACCGGCCCATTATCCACGAGGCCACGCGACAATTACTGTATTCTGTGCTAAAAAAAAAATCCTACAGAATATCACAGAAAAACACGCAAAATGTACAATGACGTCAGACGTATAGAAACGACCCTTGTTGGAACAAAATAAAAGTTACTGATCTGATATTTCAAGGAAACTTGTACGTGTAGCTCATACGTCGATTTTAATAGAAATGAAAACTAGAATAATTCTTTTTATAGATGATCAAAGCAATGTATGTCTAAAGTCCCGATTGCTATTCCGTACAAACAAATTGATATGACAATTTTATGTAAAAACGACCAGCATTTGAATAATAAAAAGATATTTATCATAATATTTTTTATCGAATAACAAAATAGTAATATATGTATAGTCACACTATATCCTTTTCGGTGTGAGCCAAGATATATTAGGGGTTGTATCCATTTTGCGCCCATATCGAACCCAACATGATCAAAATAGCACTAGAAACATGACATTTCTAATACAAGCCATACGAGTACCCTCATGATGTTTTCTTCATCGATGAGCAATTTTTTGTCTAATTTCATTTAATAACTAGCTGTCCCGGCAGACCTGGCTCTGCCCTATTTCTATAAAACAAAGTCACATTGTTTTTTTTTTTAATGTTAATAGCTATTGGCCTGTCGACTGTTTTTTGAAAATTGTTTGAAGGAACCTGACCTTAATGCTATATGTATAAAAAATGACAAATATTGACATTAATATTTATACGTCACTCAATAATTGTTTTGCCTTCCCGGAACCCGTCCACTAACATTTAAACTTTATGGTATGGTGTTAAAGTTCAAATTGACTTTTAAATATTATTACGAATTTTTTGTATGAGAATGTAGAAAAGTGGTGTTTTTAGACTTTTTCAGACAATTTTTTTAAGTTTTTCTCTCTGTAATAACCTTTCCCAGACTTCAACAAACACAACAAAAAAGAAATCAGCCAAATCGGTTCAGCCGTTCTAGAGTTTCGCGCTTATCAAGACATTTTGAGATTCATTTTTATATGATAGATACAATATATGCTCGTTAAAAAGGTTAAACGGTGTCGATAGTAGCTCAGTTATCGTTATATGTTTCTCAGTACGCGCTGGGGTGCTGCTAAGGGTGGAAAGTTGGGGTAATGCTGCTGATTTGAAAACTTTTCAATTTGTAAAAGGGGGATGCTTGTGCTAGTTATAATTTATGCACCAGTTTCATTTAGGGAACGGTTTAAAGACTTACTATTTTAAAAGTTCCATCGCAATATATTTACGACTGTTTTATGAATAATACATACAATAAAATTTACAACTATTTCTGTCGAACATCGTTAGGAAACCCGCATGGCTTCTAATAGAAACGTAATGTATAATTGCCCTGAGTATGGTAATCAGCTACGCTACGGGTCACGTTGGGCATAATATATATTGGTTGGCAATGTGGATACAGCCACTCTGTATCTCTGCTCACCCCAAAAGAGATATAGCGTGACGTTATATTATTATTTCTGGCAAGTAGTGATGTTTAAAATGTTAATAAAAGAAATAAAAATAAGTTATAGTGTTGCCCAATTATCGGATCATAATCCATGAATTACTGTTTAAATGATAAAAATGCGTGGTCGTAATGTATACAATTTTTCTTACGGGATAATTATTCCTTTGTGTATTATATATTTTTGCCTCAATATATTGAAAAAAGCAACTACCCGAGTTTGTTGCCGGCTCTTCTCGGTAGATTCTGCTTTCTGAATCGGTGGTAGATTCATTTTATTTTTTATTGCGATTCGAAAGTGCTCGATATTACGTCAGTTTGAATAAATTTATATTACATTTCATTAAGAGTATCGATATCACATTTTGTTTTTCCCATAGACGCTACAAGCAATCTGTACGAGATAGGTGATTTGGTGGATGTTAAGGAGAAAGAACTAGGCTCATGGTTAGAAGGCAAAATAGTCGCAATATATCATGATCCGGACACAGAAGTGTCACCTGAGCTCAGCAATTCCCCAGATTCTGATGGCGAAAACCAACCGCCAATGAAGGATAAAAAGGGCCGTACGAAAATAAATACAAGAAGTGCTGAGAAAAAATTAACAAAGCCGGAGAAATACAAACGATCGGAAAAACCGGCAACAGCAGTCTTGATCCAAGTGGCGAATCCGTTAGATGAACATTTGCTGTACAAAGTGCTAATGGATACGAAGTAAGTTATACCTTTTTAGGTTTCGTGGACAATGAGCCTCCAGCTTTATCGTCACCAATATATTGTGACAATATTAAGATGTATTGGGATTTCAAGCGGTAGAGACAAGTCTCCAACCAGCAGTAGAGACCTCCACCAGAAGCTGTAGCTCATCCTACACATCTGTCATCCCGACGTGATCGGTGCCGCACACGGCAGGCGGCGAGTCTCGCGCCTTCTGTCCCCACATTCAGTGACAATACAGCTGAAGGCTCATCATCCACACCTTCTTTTTTTTATTTGGGGAAAATCTCATAGGACCGTCCCGGCCGCGAAGGGGGTGGCAGCCGGGGTGTGCCGGACTTTTACCAGCTTAAAACCCCAAGGTGACTACTTCTGCGAATTAATGGGGACTGCGGGTCCTGTCATCAATTCGCCGCAATTCTAGGTTAACAATGTTAAGTGACATTTACTTAGTCTACATTTACACATACATAAATATATAAGACATGAATAAGGTATATTACGAATGCCACTATATTTAAATGTCTAGACTACTTGCACAGAATTAAAGAAAAAGAAAACAAATACAAAGTAACTTATTCTACAATCCTCTCGAATAACATCTTTTTTTTTGAGTTTCAAAATATTATCATTAAATATATACAGATTTATAATATTATATTTTTATTACTAGGATTTCATATTATTTTCAGGGATGGTGAAATTATTGAGCTAATTTGCAAACTAAAGGAGATTCGTCCTCGCGCTCGCTGCATCATTGATGCAAATGATTTGAAAGCAGGTCAAATAGTTATGATTAACCATAATCCAGACCAGCCTCATGAAAAAGGATTTTGGTATGTCGTTTATATATAAGGGTCTTAAAAAAACATTCGTTCAGTGATAACCCTAATAGAAAATAAAATATAACTTTGTTCAAATAAATCTATTTCCAAGCATTATTGAATCGTCAAAAAAGGTAAAAGGAATCTATCTACCAATGGTTCAGAACGCGGGCTCTTCTATAGAAGAGCGAATAAGAAACTCTGGTAGTTGCTCTTTTCAACATAATCGGATACAAATATAATGATTGCCCCGTAAGGTAAAAAGATATAAAAAAGCCCACGGACCATTTATACAAATCTTCTATATTTTTTTAAGCTTTTTCTTTATTCCTATTACTAGTGTTGTTATTCAGGATTAGGAATTGTAATCATCATAGGTTGACCCCTTTTTGGATGAAGGCCTCCTCCAACTACCTCTAGTTATCCATATCTTGGGCTAACTCAGTTCATTTTGTTCTCGCCACCGAAAAGATAACATCGCCCCATTTCTTTTTTGCTCTTCCTTTTTATCTTTAACCTTCTGGTCCAGACTTTTTGTGGTTTCTATTAGCCATCTTTAGTATTTGCCTCTAGAAATATGGCCTGCCACTTAAGATGGAGAGCCTGTTGTAAAGCGTCTTCGATCTTAGTTATCTATCTGATGGCTTTGTTTTTAATTTTTTAAATACCTAATGCATAAGCCCTAGGCCCCTACATTACGTTCAGAACTTCACATCACTAACATTATTCCTTTCTTTTTTTGTAATAACAGGTTTGATTTCAAAGTCAATAAAATAAAAAAATATAGGAAGAATTATGAGCTGCTAGGAACACTTTATTTGGGTCCGGAAGCTGTACCTCAACACGATACGAAAGTTAAGGTCCTTGATAATATATACGCTATAGAAGAAGTCGTGCCTAAAAATAAAAGGGATCAGGAATATATCAACAGAGTGGCAATAATACCCAAGAAACGTGAGTTTTACATGATTTTTTACTCAATTAATCATCTTGTGAATTATTTTAAGTAACAGGTCAAAATACAGTTATTTCGAGCTAAAAAATGTATATCAGTGAGTGAAACTGTCTGAAAGTACAATTTTATTAAAGGGAAACTAATCTTTGTGATTTGATATTTGAGGAAGCGAGAAAAGGAGATTTAGACTTAAAATACTTTAGAATTGAAACTTTCATTTCTACCACGTGTGAACTTTGCACACGCACATCCAAAACTGATATATTGTTCTCACCATTCTTCAAGAAAAATTCAGATTAATTTATTTTTCCTTGTTCTATTTGTTTTTATTGAAATCATTAGTTAGTTTCCTCTTATTGTTTTATGTCCCTAAGCTCGAACTTTTTTGTATTTGTTTTTGTGGAATATTTTTTGTTTATATTTTGTTTTGTTTTCCTAAAAATTGAAGAAAAATTAGGGCGATCGACCGACTTGTGTGCCCTCACCACACGAGTACAAAGAATTATTCACATACATAGAAAACTTCTGTGCCAGTATATATGGACGGCCAAGTAGAGGTTTGCCGATATATTTTCAGCCCTTGCCGGCCGTTGCTGTGTTAGATAACACTTATCTTTCATCTGGTGCTGTGTGCTCACTTTGACGGACTGGTATACGAAAAGTAAAAAAAGAAAATACAATTTGCAATTATGAATTTAAATAAAAATGTAATGTATTTCAGGCTCGCTTCCGTTGAATTGTCTGACGTGTCGTGATGATGAAGACGCTCCGTGCCAAGACTGTGGCTGCTATGTCTGCCTTGGTAAAGAACACCCCGAAAAAGTAAGTAAGCCCAGCTCGTTTCGTTTGTTTTTCACGGAGCCCAAATCTAATATAACTTTCGGTACGCCATAACGCAAAAAAGCGATATACGATGGCGGTCCGATAAGTACTTCGCCTCACCGTCTATGGCGCTACTGTCTCGAGAAAAATATACTATCGTGTAGTACGTTCTTGTAGACGGCTATTGTCAAAATGTCAACGAAATCAGACTCGTAGTTTTGTTTTGATCGCGTATGAAAGAGGACGTGTCCGGGAATTCTAGAAAAATATGCATTTTAAAAAAGGAATTATCAGCTTGTCTACGTCTAGTGACTCATATACATAGAGACCTTCAGTCGCGGTATATGTAGGCCGTCATGACGACAAAGACTCAATTGAATTTCATCCTTTGATAGTCTCTTTCGCTTTTGGACTACGCAGTACTTACCATCAACTGCACTATAGTCATTTGTCGAGCTAGTGTAAAAAAAAATCTTGGAATCTCTTAACGACTGAATTTCTGGAACCTCCAGTGATTGGACATCGGGATCATTCGACGGTTGCTCTTCCAGACGTTTCTGTGCTTACGTTGTACAATCTCCTCGATTAATAAATCAATTGTTGTCAACACTGACGTCTTGTTGACCCATGCTCGTAACCAGTAGCGTTCATTCCATAAATGCATAAAAGCATTGCATGCCCTTACGATAAATAAGTCTGGAATAAATTCCTTTAATTCAAACAAAAAAAGAATCCTTTATATACATATCAATTCAATTTTCACGCCATCTATCTGCTCTATAAAAATAATATTTACTGCCGTTATGTAATATTAAAATTTATTATGTGAATCTGCTTACCCTAACCAAATACCTTATGCACGTCGCTGCTCGTAACTGTATTGTAATGTTTTTCTTTAAGAGACAAGCTATATGAGTGTACTAGCCGTGGTTAAATTATTGTTGTGCACATTTCAGATAGTGCTTTGCGATGAATGCAACTACGGGTATCACATGATCTGCCTTAATCCGCCCCTGAGCGAGCTTCCAGAAGAGGATTGGTACTGCCCCTCGTGCAAGCGGGACCCTAACGTAGTGATAGCCCCAGGCGCCGCAAAGCAAACTAAGAAAACCGCAGGCTCGAAGAACAGCCGGGATTGGGGACGTGGGATGGCTTGTGTCGGTAAGAGTCTATATAATTAATATCCCTTTAACATGTTCGTAGCCCCGTCACCTAAATATGGATGATGCGTTCCTTGTTGAAGTTAAAAGAATATTTAAAAGAAATTTAATGGAATAAGCACTTATATGTAAATCTATACTAATATTATAAAGCTGAAGAGTTTGTTTGTTTGTTTGAACGCGCTAATCTCAGGAACTACTGGTTCGAATCGAAAAATTCTTTTTGTGTTGAATAGACCATTTATCGAGGAAGGCTTTAGGCTATATAACATCACGATACAACTATTAGGAGCTTAGAAATGATGAAAAATGTGAAACGGGGAAAATTATCCGTCCTTGAGGGCTTCCATTGCGTGCGCTGCGAAAACGGTTCAAGATACGAAAAATATATGTATGAAAGAATTATTCCTCTTGAAATGATCTAAAAAAATCTCCGCGACAGTATATGTCTATCTTTTAAGATTAACTCACTAGAACCGTTTTTATGGTAATCAAAATTGATCGAAATTGATGCATTATTTGTTACGAGTTGTATCAACGTAATAATATTAATCTTTATCCAAATAAATGTGTTGTTGATTAAGAGTATTTAATTGTGAACAAAATTGTCTTTGACATCACTTAATTTCAATAAACATCTTAGAAGATATTACAAAACCTTATATAGCAAAACAACGTTTGCCGGATCAGCTAGTATAGGATATACAACATTATAAATAGTCACATTATACAATACCTTTTATTAATTTATATAGGATAAACACTATGTCGCATGTTTTTCATTAAAATACTCCAAACACATTTTAGGTGAAGAACAAAATACTATGCGATAAATTGAAGATATAATCATAATACTTGAGTTACATTGTTTATATATCGTTTGTTTACGTAATGGCTCACCCAGAGTCGGATTTGGGCCCCGTGAGAAACACAAACAAATCGCGCTGGGCGACGAACGTGTTAAGGAAAGAGCGAATGAGCTTTTGTTGTTGTATATTGGTTGAAGTGATCTCTGGCTTTACCCAGTAGAAACCCCTTTTATACTTGCTTGAGGGTTAATTTTCCAAAATAACATCGAAATATTTTTTATTTCTAAGCATAAAGCTAAAACCATTAAATCCCCGTTCTCATCGTGCTCAATTTAAAATTGACATATTTTCAAATATGTTTCCAATTCCTATTTCACCCTCATAGCGGTAAGATATCAATAAATACGCCCTTAAAGGGTGCCTACGTTACCCAATGTCCAATTTCACGTTCTACCTTCAGTAGTTATAGATCTACGAGAAGTCTACAGGACAGATATTTTTATGTATATAGATAGATATCACATTTAGGCAGAGTTGTTTGATGACCAGTTTGCCCTTTTATTGATTGATTAGTAGATGAAGTGAAATTTCAAAAACTGTTTAGTTCGATTTTTTTATTTATACTAATGGTAAATTACTATTAAGTAAATAAGCTTCAAGATATATTTTTTTTCATTTTAACTATGACTACCAATCAATAACTTGTGCTTTAAAGTAATTAGCTATTGCAACTATAACATCTTATTTACTGCAAGTCATTTTTATATAAAATGTTCTATCTATTAGACTATGTTTCATAAAACCGAAAAGAAAAAGCTATTTGATTTGTTATTTTAATTAAAAACATTTAACTGTTAGTAGTTGCTTAATTATTCATCACACAACAAGGCCGAAGTATAAATGAATTGGAGGAGCTATTTCTGTCTGTCTGTGCGTTCATTTATTTTTGACTTAGTGCATATTTGTTCAAACCACCAATGGTACATTTTATAATGGAACCGTATTTATTTCTCATGATTTAAATATACATTTTTATTTCAAAGGCTTTATATTTTTAAATACTTCAATGCCGTATATTTTAAAAGTTTAATTATTTATTAATGGCTGGGTCAGTAGCGTTCATCACATAGAAGCATAAAAGCATTATCTTGTTATTCTAGGACATTAAATAATGACTTAAAATTTGTTTTCTAGAAATTCTAAGTAACAATTTAATGTCTGGGATTCCCAGGAATCCCAATTTAGATTCTGAAAATCTAAGTTCAATAATCACCAGATAATAAGTCAATATATTTATTATATGTACAAGTTTTCAAAGTGATGATTTGTATGCTTCTATGGATTGCACGCCATTTGAATCGGTATCATTTAAGGCATATGGGGACCGAGTAAACACATAAAATGGCCGTTTGAAGACATAAGCACTAAAGGAATATTACATCTTTAAAACTACGCATCGTATCTTTATGTAATTTTAACCATAATTTAGCAAAGGTTGGCTTGTGTGTATTAATATATTATAATTAAATTTAGAAATAATATAGAAATCCCGCTCGTGCGAACCCTTTTGTACAATATATTTTATGCTTATCAGTGGAAGATAATATCGAGATTAAACAAGCGACAATCCTGTGTCAATCAAGTGCAATGCCATCAGCGCTGCATATCTCTGATCCCCAAAACGGGAATGACTTAGAAATGTTTATTGCATACAATTGTCAATGCTATAAGGAAATTAATGTTTAAATTATCCGGATCTTTTTAGTTTTAAAATATATGACGAAAAAAAACCTCATATCCTTTACGGGATGTGCAGAGACGTATTAGTGGCTGTATCCACTTTGGACTTTTATTTCGAGCCCAACGTGACCAGAGCGCAGCTGTTCTATCACAACTATCTCATGATTGTATTATTATAAAAAAAAATGGTTTTTCTATCGCACATCTTCCCCCTTTCGTTCGTATCATTGATACAATAGCTAAGCGATGCTTTCTCTTTGATAATAAAAAAATAATGAAAGAAAATATAGAAATTATGACAAATTGTATCTTGGGACAGAAAGCAACGTCGCAAGTTGCGAGTGAAATATTTTCTTTTCACTTTTATCATTATGATTCTATATAAGTCTATCTTTTTTTGATATTACGAAACATCGTAAAGCACCATCTGCGAATCTGAGCTCTGGGCTGTGTGATGCATGCGATAGTCTATGGTACTTTGTAATAATGGAATTACTCTTCGCGTAAAGGCCCATCGTAGTTGTTTCGCGTATTTGCATTTTCGCATAGTGTTGCGTCTCATACGTTTGCCTATCTACAATATTGATTGATTGAATCTGACAGATCACAGCACGATCCAGCTGATCATTCCTTTGTAACATAAGAAGTATTAAGGTGCGTTGACATTTGAATTGGTCGGGCGATTGCCCGAACCAGGTCGTGACCATAGTACACAGTGTAAAGATCGTCATAGGGTCTCTCCGGCCTGACCCGTTACAGGATCAGTTTGTGTACGTTCCGTAATTAGTAACCTAGAGACTTTCAATTGTGGTATGTGTGAGCTGATACCGCGACGGTGACTGTCAATGGGTCTTTTGATAGTCGCTGACGTTATTGGACTATAGTTATCATCAGTTTAAAAAAATCACGTAACTGCGTAACAGTACTCCATAACGATGTCGTAGTAACAAATATTTAATATTTGGATATGTAATTTTTATATAACATTTTAAATAATAAAATTGACTGCCCCCAACTGCTCTAAAAATTTTCATTCAGAGCCCCCGGTAAATATTCGTGACGAGCCGTTCATTTAACGCACATTTAACGATTCATTTTTATATTATAGAGATTTATTATTTTTTACCTGTTTCGGCGTAGTGACCTCACCACGCTTGATGGTAAACGTGATGAAATCCAGTCAAAAAAAACCTGTTGACATACGCAGCGATCATGCCGTAGACCGTTCTACAGCTCAATGATTCAGTAAAGTTATGAGTAAGAGAAATTCTTAGTCCTAGTTGGGATATGGATTACCGTATAGCAGAGACTTCGGAAACACGCTTTATAACCTAGAAATATAAAGGTTGATGACCTATAAAAAAAGAAGGTTAATTATATTTCTGAAATATGAGAAACAGTTGAATTAATTTAAAGGTAACTTGTAGCCTTCGATAGCTCAGTTGGTAGAGCGGTGGACTGTAGTGGTTTAACTTGAGTGCTGGCATCCATAGGTCGCTGGTTCAAATCCGGCTCGAAGGAATATATTTTTAGCTTTTTCTTGGAATATATCAATTTATAGAAAATTACACATATATTTCTACTATGATAGGTTTTTATTTTTTATGATATTTATATTAAAAAAATCTGTCGACTGTGCGAATCATGCATACATGGAGAATGTGTGTACACCTACCTACATGTGTGCAGTTTTAGAAACATAATTTGTACATTTTAAGCTGTTTTATTTTACAATAATATATATTCACGCTATACCCGTTTCGGGGTGAGCAGAGATACATTACTGGCTGTATCCACTTTGTGCTTATATGTCCGTAACCAGCAGCGCAGCCGATCGCCGTTCTTACACATTATATTTCTATCAGAAGCCACGCGGGTTTCTTCACGATGTGTTCCATTGATGTGAGGAAAAACATCGTGAAGAAACCCGCGCGGCGTCTGATAGCAATGTCATAAGTATGTGCCCTAAGAACGGCGATCACTTGCGCTACTGGTCGGGTTGGGCACGATGTATTTGCGTAAAGTAGATACAATTACTAATGTATCTTTGCTGACTCCGACCGAGTATACCCTACCACGCTATAGCATGCTATACCATGCTATAGCGTGTTGATATATTAAGGGCGGCTTGCACTAACAAATTAAATCTAGTTTAGAGTTATATAAAATGCTATTTAGCGCTGATTTGTACTTATTGTCTTGCCCTAAATCAAAATCTAGTTATAACAATTCTTAAACTGAAGTCATCATTAAGATGGAATCAAACCAATTCAATTAATAAGCATTTTATACAAGCTTAAACTAGATTAATTCGTTAGTGCAAGCCGCCCTAATAATTGTAAATTGTTTTGTACAAACAAAGGGACGATCGTACTGGCATATTCCATTATTAATGAATTGTAAACTATACTTAATATTCCATGGAATATTAAGCAATATTCATGACTAGTTCTTATCGGAAAATTATCTAAAACAATTACGGAATGTCACTAACAATATGACAAAGTCTATAAGTCACCTTGTTTATATGAACCATTTGCCACAAAACATATCCGAACCAACCTTGGCAAACAGGCTCCTTCATGGCGTATATCTAGGACTTTTAATAAGATCCATAATTAAAGTAAACATATGTTTTGTAGTTCTCCGACCTCTTTCAAAGCAAGTCTTTTAAAATTGTTTTACGGTTAACATGTAATTTTTTTTTCATAATTTGTTTATAAAGGATCTTTTGTTTCCATATCACTGTGTCATTAGGAATTTTTGTATTCGAAGTTCACTTTTTTTATATGGAAATTTGCTTATAGTACATGTTGCGCTTTCACGTAATTGGAGTGATACACACTGTATGTGAATATGGCATGATGTTTATTGTTATTTTTGAATGCATACACTCTGTTTGAAAGCCTATTAAAGTAAAATAAATAAAATAAGTTGTAACAATAATGGGGTTAGAACACACTCTTTAGTTCGTCTTATAATTATATTGAATTTTAGCAACGTTTATGGAGATTCGTGTTTACAATTGTTTTAGGTAAAACGAAAACTTGCGCCATGCCGCGCAACCATTTCGGCCCGATACCTGGTATTGAAGTTGGAATGTGCTGGAGATTTAGAATTCAGGTACTTTCTATGTATTTTATTTAACACTAGATTTACCAGACCAGTCAAAATTACTTAGAATTTTTTTCTTTACTAATATTTTTTAATTCTGGAAAATAACATCTCTCTTACTACAAGATATTAATAGATACAATGGGATTAATATTATTTGTAACAAAGTAAAATGATATAATGCAATGATGTGTTGATTTCAGGTGTCCGAAACTGGGATCCATCGCCCACCAGTTTCCGGTATTCACGGGAGAGACATTGAGGGCGCCTATAGCATAGTGCTCTCAGGTACACTATCGTTGATATTTTTTTGTGTGCATTTACATATATGGAAAGCCGTCCGAACTATGCGGCTACGTGGCTAATATTTTTATTAAAACAAAGTATATTATTTGTAGAAAACATATTTCCTTAATATTTATAGACGATTACATCTATAAATTAATTAATATAAATTAATTATAAAGTAATAATTTTTCCTGCCCTAAGCCAGGATATAGTACGAAAGGAAAACGAGCATTTGTTTTACTTAAAATTAGGTATAAGGAACTTTATCTACTTAACATATCAATCAATCGTGCGTCACACGCGCTGCGATGTTTATTATGGATCAGTAATAATTTGTTAATCAATTTTGCTTTAATAATTACTTAGGAAAATTGTTATTTATATTTTTATTAATTGCAAGAAGGCAAACATTATTTAATCCTGAAATATCTGTCTCGTCTATGAAATTTCTGCGTATAATATACAAAGTAATGAATGCCCTGTGAGAAATATTACATACATTCATAGATGGGTAAAATGTAATCAGATGTATGAAAATGATTAACGATTATATTTTACGCTTTTTACCATTAATATGACTGCATATTGCTCGTTTATGTTTTAAACACTACAAAATACCAGATTGTATACACATTTATCATTTCTTAATATTTTAAATGGATTTGCTCATGATTACAGAGCAAGAAAATTAAAATTAAGACTACATTTTGTAATCGTTCATCATTAATCAGATAACATTTTGCTCATCTTTGCATTCATTACAACCGCGTATTCATATCAGTTATATAGCGCTTTATGTAAACAGCAGTGGCGTGCATCCCATAGAAGCATAAAAAGTATTACCTCCTTACACTTATTACATTTAATACATATGTTGCTTTAAAACCTGATGTTATATGGATTTTAAGTCATGAATTCTGTCAATTACAACTTTTCCAGTCAATATAAACCCCGGATCGTACCTCTGAGTTTTACAGATTAAGTTCGAATTTAGTAGCAATTCTCTCTGCCTACCCCAATAGGGATTGAGCGTGATGTTTGACAATTTAGAGTGTTTGAGAAATGTCTTGATAAAGTCAAAATAGAGTTTATATATCTTAGCCTAGTAGAACTGTCGTGTGCACTAGAGCTGAATGTGAGAACGGCGAGCAGCTACGCACGCTTGGCACGATATATAAGCGGAAAGCGGATCTAGTTAGTTATGCATCTCTGCTCACCCCGAAAGGGATACAGTATGACAACATGTTATTATTATTTTATATAACAGCTTCCTATCACTCACCTTGCCATAACAAACACACACATTTATTTGTTATTGTTGCGAGCTTACTGCTATTTTCTTTGAAGATTTTTTTTTAAATATTATCGTTGTGTAATTGGCACAGCTTGTTAACTGTACCGTATGTAAATTGTTTGTCTGTTCTGCTCAATGATTGTGAATAAATAAATAAATAAAAAAAATATATTAAATGTTCAAATATATCAAGGTAATGCTTTTTGCGTTTCTATGGTATTGTATGCACGCAACTAAGGAATGGGTATTCCTTGTATGTGTTCATAGTTCTCCGGCAATAGAGACAGCGCTTTCAACTTTTGAATTTAAAAAGTATGTCTGTTATAGGTGGTTACGAAGATGATTACGACGATGGGTACGAATTTACATACACGGGCAGCGGCGGTAGAGATCTGTCCGGAAACAAGCGTACGGCCGAGCAGTCTTGCGACCAGAACCTTACCAGGGAAAATAAGTAAGGATATAATACTTTTTCAAGATAGGGCTTGCAGTCGCATAAGTTCCTTTGTCTATGGGACTCTTCAAAAATTGAGTGAAAATGCTCTCTTTTTTCTTTTTTTTTACACTGGCTCGACATAGTGACTACAGAGTACCTGATGGTAAGTACAGTGTAGTCCAAAAACGAAAGCGACTATCAAAGGATGAAAATCCATTGATAGTCTACATCGTCATGTCGGCCCACATATACCACGACTGAAGGTCTCTAGGTATATGAGCTACTGGATATACACAAGCTGATCCCGAAACGCGACAAGCTGAAACTGGTCACTATGACGGGCTTTACACCCATGCTCTGTGGTCGCGATCCAGACGGGCACCGGCGCCCTACCACCTCGCTGCTGCTCGTTTAGCACCACCCAGGAGTCACGTGTAGGGAAACTAGGGTAAAGCCTACGGACGCGAGCAGCTTTGACTCCCAAAAACCAGAATACCATTTATTAATTTATATAGGATAACATATTGCATTATACTATGTCGAATGTTTTTATTTAAAACACTCTAAACACATATGTGGCGAAGAACAGAATTATTTGCGATAAATCGAAGACAGTAAAATCATAATATTCGAATCACATTGTTTATATTACTACATATCATTTATTTAGGCTTATTTGGGCCCCGTGAGAAACGTGTTAATACTTATGTTGACATAAAATTCGATAATTGTTAGAATAGAAATTTTACAGTCCAAATAGTACTAAATTTTAACCAATGTATGTTTATTTTAATCTAAATTTACTCCAAACTAAACTTGTACTTATACTACGGGTACTAGATTACGACAAACTAGTCCGCTCATGACTGTGCAGTTTTTCGGTACCGGAATTCGAATCCAGGTCCTTCAGCTTAACAGGCAAGGTATTTACAAATTGTGCTATCAAACCCACTGTTTGATATGAAATATAAATAATATTGTGTAATACCGCCGGCCACACTGGTCCTTGAATAAACGAGCTCATATATAAACATATAACATTGTAGTATACAAAAGCGCACTCTATTAGTGTTTTTCCGAACTATTTTCTGATATTTGTTTTTTATACTGGCTGGACAAAGTGGCTACGATGAACCCAGAGATGTTACAAAATGCAATTGTAATTTAAATTTTTTTTTGCTCTGTAATCATGATTAAATCCATGTAAAATCTTAAGAAATCATAAATGTGTATGCGATCTGGTATTCTGTAATGTTTAAAACATAGATGAGCAAAATTCAGTCATATTAATAGTAAAAAACGTCAAATGTAATCGTAATCATTTTTATTAACCTGATTACATTTTGTCCATCCTTGGTTGTAGCTGATGTACAGTACAGCAGAGTAACCCAAGAACGATAATGACCACCAAGAAATAAGAATCGATTCACAATCACCGTCCTTGTTCCGTGGCCTTCATACACCACGAAAGGAGGCGGCAAATGTTAATCATTACGCCATCTATTTGTCCTCGGATGAATCTCAAACAGTTATTGGGAGCGAGTCATATAAATAATTACAGGCGTTGCTAACAGATGGCGTTATAACAAAGAAATAAATAACGTTATACGTTATTTGTACCTGGATTGCTATTGAATTCTTCAAATTTCACACCGCTCACATTCTACTGCCTTTCATACTTCATTCTTTCATCCGTCCGCTGAAAAGAGTTGAGTGGTGTCGTTTATTTTTAAAAATTTACAATATATACTTAATCCTAACTTAAGCCTACATTATAAATTTATAAAAAGACAAAACTAAATATACTAAACCTTAACTAACTTACGGACGAAACCAACTTAAGCCTTAATCTATAATATTAAAATGAATCACTAAATGTGTTGATAAGCGCGAAACTCGAGAACGGCTGAACCGATTTGGCTGATTTCTTTTTTGTTGTGTTTGTTGAAAGAATCAACAATGGATTATCAATGGATTAACATCCTTTGATAGTCGCTTTCGTTTTTGGACTACACTGCACTTACCATCAGGTACTCTGTAGTCACTATGTCGAGCCAGTGTAAAAAAAAACCTCTCAAGACAAGCGCGTACCGACCCAACTGTGTTCTTCATATGACGATCCATATTGTAATAATTCCAAAGAGTACTCAGTCATTAATAATTAAATAGCGCTTATCTTATGCATTGCTGGCCTTATTTAAACCCTGGAGAAGGCGACAGATATAACTACTAGCCGTAAATACATCCCCTTACTCAAGCCTGAGTCCATAATTCTTTAACAAAGCAGGTCAGAACATTTTTGGACTCCGACGCAGCCTTGAGTTTCTTTCGGCGTTTCTTCTAAAGGTAGTCGCTTCCGAAACGCTAGTAGATCACCGTCAGGTTTCATATTTAATGGCTGGCGGTCCAAGTCGAGGTCCGTACCCACAGGGGTGCGTAGCCGCCCAACCCATAAATCTCGCTGGCTAAGCGCCTTCTGCGTTCGCCCACCAAGCCCGGTTTTGTTGTGAAGGTATTTCCCATGCCACCAACGTAGGATATGCCGAAAAAAAAACATTTTTGGATATGAGTCGATCCTTCTTTCTAATTTTATTGTTTATCGGTGTTTTTGGCTTTTTGAACGCAGCCTGTAGCTACCTATAATTGGAAGAACACTTTATGGTTTTGTGTTACATTTGCTCTCTTTATGGTTTTTAATAAGTGTCACTCTGTGCTTGTATTTATGTAATGATGTTACGATGGAACTACGGTGAAACTTAAACCCTAGATTTCCAGGTTTCTAGTGCTCGCTCCTCTCGCCCGGTGAAGTTGTAAAAGCCCTTCATGGCTAAACAGCATTTGTCCTGCCTAAAAATTGTGTATGTGAAACTCTGTATGAAGTATTTATTCTTTGTTCCAGAGCGTTAGCGCGCAACTGTGCTGTGAATCGTATAAGCGAGAAGGGCTCCGACGCAGGTGACAATTGGCAAAACGGAAAACCGGTTCGAGTCGTGCGATCCCATAAAATGAAGAAGCACTTCCCGAAATACGCCCCTAAAGAGGGTTTTAGGTAAGATATCATTCCACAAGCTGATGAGGTGCATTTTATTTGCTTACTATAATGTGCACGTAAGTGCTTCTCACCGCCTGGGGTATGTGAGGAGCAGGACGGGAAGCACCTGTTTTTTGTCACCCGAGGGAAATCCCGAATGAACCTCGGGGGGCGGTGGGGGCCGCCCCCGGTGTATCGGGCTTGCACCGTCCAAAACCCAAGGGGTGTTCCGCCTTTCACCTACCGGCATCGACGATACGACTGGAGTCTCGTCCTCAATGACCGGCTGGGCGTGCAGCCTTAAGTAGGCCTCTACTCGGGCCGGGGGGGGGGGATGTATAGAGCCACCCCTCTCATGCCTCTATGTTGAAGAGCGGCACGCGCGAATTTAGTAGTGCTCCAGTAATCAAGCCGTGGTTTTATTATTATTATCAAATAATAGGCAAGCAGCTATCAGCTGATATCTGATCATAATTGGCGTGTTCAACTTAAAATGACTGAGATGAGAGCCATCTATCCAATCTAACTTTGAAACTATTCGTCGATGGCGCGTAAACAATGTCCTGAGGCAATTTAATCCAAACATGCAATATTCTGTTGTTTTAGTATCTATTTTGTTTTACAGATACGACGGTATATACAAAGTTGTCAAGTATTACCCGGAGAAAGGGTTGTCGGGCTATCGCGTTTGGAAATACCTACTCAGACGCGACGACCCTAGTCCCGCTCCCTGGGAAAAAGATGCCAAAGTATTTCCTTTAATTGTGAGTAACATATAACAGCTTACATTACAGTAATTATAATTTTAATCGTATGAATGCGGAACTAATTTTGTGAGCACATACGCCCAATAATGCGTATCAGTTAGGGCGTATAAAATAATGACAGACGTAGATAAATATCAATGATTATTAACAGTTAAGAAAAACCCATCGGTAGTTGCAGCGATCATGCCGGCCTGCACAAATACCTCTTCACGCTACGCTTAAAGGATCCCATATCATAGGACGGTGTGAAAAAATGTCCGGTGAAGGGAAAACATCATGAGGAAACCAGCATGGCATGAAATAGAAATGTTATGTGTACTATTGTTGTAAGAACGGCGAGCAGCTGCGCTACTGGTCATATTGGTCGCAAAGTGGACATAGCTACTAATGTATCTCTACTCACCTCGAAAGGGATATAGCGTGACGGTATATTATTATTAATAACACTTTTTATCGTTCAGTATCCAGACGGCTATTTGGAGGCGGAAGCTGAAAAGAAAAAAAATTTAAAGGAAAATAAATCAAAAACTCCAAATACCAAAAATAAGAAACGAAAGCTTCTCAAGAAAGAAAATTTAGGATCGGACGAAGAAATTTCACCTCCGATTAAGAAGCAAAAAATTACTCGATTTCTGTCGCCCAATAAGAAAAGAGGTAAGAAAAATAATCTTTATTATTACCCATTTTTTTAATACTGGCTCGACAAAGTGACTGCTTTCCACCTGATGGATTTTACAATATAGTCCAAGAATGTCAGCGACCGCCAGGGGACGGAAATTGCTATGTCGGTCAGTATATACCAGGGATGTTACGGAGCTTCGACTCCGACTCCGATAAGTCGGAACTTCCGATTGTTATTACACCTCCGGTTCCGAAACTTTTTAATCGGAGGTAATAATCGGAGGACACCGTCACTGTTGTAATCCATTCAATTGATTTCATTTTATATGTTGTATAAACATAATATCAATTAATCAAACAATCAATGCTACTTCATTTGAAGAAAATTAAAAAAATTGTTTAAAATAAAATATGATTAAAATGATTAAATATAAACCTAAATATACATTAAAATTTATTACTAAAAGGTTTTGTTTTATATTAAATAAAGTATAATAGAAATTAACACAAAAACAACCCTGGAGCAAATTTGATTTAATTAGTTCACTGTTAATGGGATAATGTTAATAAGAAACACAGTAATTTTTATTTTCATTGTCTGTGGATGTGTAAACTTATTACTTTCTAATTAAAAAGGTTTATTAAATAATGTTTTTACTTGTCCTTAACCACTAAAACTACTTTCTTCTGCCATCACTTGTGATTACTGACATTGCCTCCTAATCCAATTCCGACTTCGGTTCCGACTCCGATAAATCAAATTTAAAAACTCCGACTCCGACTTCAGTTCCGATAAAACTGCCTCCGTTACATCCCTAGTATATACCACGACGGAAGGTCTGTAGGTATAGGACCATCTGGAGATGTCACAATATCGAATTGATTGAGCTATTAAGCTGGAACTCGGAGACGCTACTATGAAATTGTTTAATTGTTTCTCAGGAAATAAATTCGCGTTATATTTACCTTTTCTTTATTTATATAGAACATGTTACAATATACTATGTCGCATGATTTTCGTTAAAACACTTTAACCTGTTAACCGGGGAATTAGCTATTGCTCAACTCGTTTCAGAATGGGGGCTTTTTGTTCGCAGCGATAAGTAATATTACACCTCAAATAATAAAATAATATCGTTTTTAACTTATGGTTTTTATTCATTTTGATAAAATATTTAATATATTACGATTAATTTCCATGACGAAAATCGTTGCGTTGTCATGCCCATTGCAGTAGGCTTTTATGTATGACGAAATATTTCGCCATACCCAGTTAACTGGTTAAAAACATTTAAGGCGAAGAGCAAAATGATTTGTTAAGAATCAGAGATAATAACATCATAATAAAATCATCATAATCGAATTATGATG
This sequence comes from Automeris io, assembly GCA_036320925.1. Taxonomy (NCBI): domain Eukaryota; kingdom Metazoa; phylum Arthropoda; class Insecta; order Lepidoptera; family Saturniidae; genus Automeris; species Automeris io. Next base: position 1,042,834 of record JAUDJH010000036.1, read on the forward strand.
ATTTGAATTGAATTTGTCACGCGCCATGGATGTTTATATGAATACAGTGTGTTATAATAACCCTGTCAAACCCGTGGAGTTCGATATTAGATTCAATTTAGATAATACCTTTTAGTTAAAGGCTAAAAAACCGTTAAATATAAAAATTAAATGGGAAAGTTACATGGCAACACCGGGAGCGTATGCAATTTGTGAACAAAGGAAAACAAAGTATCATGTTAGTAGGTCATGACGTCAAAAAGGTCATGACCTCTATTGACCCAAGCACCGTTAATCAATTAAATAGTTTAATTAGTTTTTAAATTGAAGTTTGTAGTAAAATAATTCCATTTCTTCAATTTTATAATATAGGACAATAACTTTGTAATGTTTAAGAATAATATAATGTTATCTTTAAGTACAATTTGGGTCGGACAGGGTGTTCAAAACATACTGTATATATATTTATATCTTTATGCAGTAACCGTACTACGCGCACGCTTAGTCTGGATCTAGGTCAATGTTTTTAATTGTACATAATTTTTTTTTTGTTCCAGTATTAAAAGAGAGGAGTGCTAGCCTAAATAATATCAGTCCGAATAAAAAATCGAAAACTAAGAAATTAGCAGATGTACTCAAAATTGAAGAGAAAAAAGCCATTGAGGCCGACGCTCTGAACAAAAAGCTATGGAACGATTGCCTCGCCGTCTTCAAGGCCAGCGGAAGGAAGGTAAATGCACGCGTAATGTATGGAAAAGAATGAAACATACTTTCACTCAACATTGGCTGTAACAGAATGCCACAAGTGTCAAAAAATTGGTAAATCGAGAGAAAACTCGAATATAGATTGAGATACCTTTAATCCACGAATATATATCGTCGGGTGAAAGGCTATTTGGTTTAAGCGACATTTTTTGGTGATATAGTGATATATATATATTAGGTCCTTACATATGAAATTGGCGTTTTGTATGGGAGGAACAAAAAGTCGAATATTTTTTAATATAATATATTTAATTAATCAAAGTATGAACCATTATTTTCTATGCACTTTTGGCATCTCATAGGTAGTTCATTGATCTCTTTACTAAAAAAACCAGTCGGACGGGAATCAATAAAATCTTTGAAGGCGATTTGGACTGCCCCATCGGAGTTGAATTTTTTCCCTTGCAAGAAGTTATCCAAATTTCGAAAAAAATGGTAATCTGTTGGAGCAAGGTCCGGGGAGTACGGAGGATGTCTTAGACTTTCCAATTGAAGCTCTTCTAATTTAGTAGCCGTCTGTTGCGCAGTGTGTGGTCTAGCGTTGTCGTGAAGCAGCAGTGGCGTGGAGCGATTGACCAGCCTAGGTTGTTTAGCCGCTAGCTTTTCCATCATGGTTTGCAATTGCTGACAATAGACATCAGCCGTAATAGTCTGGCCAGATTTGAGAAAACTGTAATGAACAATACCGGCACTAGTCCACCAAACGCTTACAAGTAACTTTTTTGGGGTTAATTTTCGCTTGGGGCAGGATTTGGCTGGCTGACCAGGATCCAACCATTGCGCTGAGCGCTTCCGATTATCGTAAAGAACCCATTTTTCATCACAGGTAATGATTCGGTTTAAAATACCTTCATTATTGTGCCGGTTTAGTAATGTAACGCAGCAGTCGACGCGCGTTTGCCGGTTTGCTTCAGTCAATTCGTGAGCTACCCACCTTTCAAGCTTTTTAATCTTCCCAATTTGCTTCAAGTGAATTAAAACAGTTTTATCACTAACATCGCAGCCTGCAGCTAACTCGGACGTGGTTTGCGATGGATCCGCTTCCACAATAGCCTTCAACTCTTCATTATCAACTTTAGTCTCAGGCCGTCCACGGGGCTTGTTCTGCAGGTCGAAATTTCCAGAACGAAAACGTTGGAACCAAAAACGAACTGTGTTTTCTTTTGCAACACGACCGCCATACACATCATTCACCCTTCGAGTTGTTTCCGCAGCACTAGTGCCACGGCGGAACTCGTACTCGTAAATAATGCGATATTTTAAGTTTTCCATTTTGTAAAATGAGTGACGCAAACAGAAAAAAACTGAAGAAAAAAACAAATGAATGACGATCATCGAAGCACAAATACATGAGTCTATAGCTGTACAAATTTGAATTTGGAATTCCTTACCAAAGAGGAGAAATTTGTGATTAAAGTGGCCAGTACGAAAAACGCCAATTTCATATGTAAGGACCTAATATTAGGGCGTTTAAAAAAAAAATATTTTTCCTCGGAACCACGCTCAAAAGTTTCGTTTTAATGCAAAAATAGGCCTCTGAAAATATCAGCCCTTAATATTAATATTTAGGTTGTCCGCATCGCACTTTTCGATTTCCCATACAAATAACACAGGACAAAAGTTTTTTTTTTCTTTTGATTTCTATAACTAATGAACGATATAACAATAGATTATTTATTAGCTTAATTTTTTTTTCATTACCTTTATTTGTATTTTTTTTTAGCAAATTAGTGTTTTTTTTAATTGTTTTCGTCCGTGTGTCAGTTGTATTTTCATTTTTGTTTTCTTCTGTACAAGTGGTCTATATTTTCAAATATAATGATTGTTTTCTTCATTGTGTATACTTTTGATTGGCAGGTTTTCGTGGAGTTTGTCGCGGAGGAATTCAAATGCATTATATGTCAGGACGTGACAGTTAATCCCGTTACCACGCCATGTTTACACAGCTTTTGCATGGTAAGTCTATTTTTTTATGGACACACATTAAAAAAAATAAAATGATTTTGGCAGTGATAATATCGTTCGGATTTAATGTATTGTAAGATTAAACTCGTTGCAGTACAGTGTGGACCCGTTGATAGCTAGGAACCCACGGCCTGGTGCAGAGATCCTCTCATTCCATAGGCCTATCTCAATCTGAGTCCGGTCTGCTTGCCTGATGTTTGTATTGACGGCAACTTCACAGCTTTTTCATTGCTTAGACGTAACAATTGGTCTCCGTGGAAGATTTACTATTACATTATCAGTAAAAGGGTATAACACTTTAATTGTTGACAAAGCAACGCAATTTACAGATGCATTTGTAAGGCGTAATAAACCCAAAATTAAAATAAAGATACGACGGACACCTTTTTGTATCTCTACATATTTATTTTATAAGTTAAAAGTACTTTATTTATTTGTCTTTTACTTTTGCTCTTGTCTTAAGTATATATTTTTATTAAAGTATCGCCATACATTTCTAGTAGATTTTTTTATTATATGTAACAGCTTATTTAATAACAATAGTATATCGTTACTCTATGTCCCTTTCGGGGTGAGTAGTGATACATTAGTGGATGTATCCACTTTGCGCTTATATATCGTGCCCAACGTGACCAGTAGCGCAGCTGATATCTGTTCTTACAGCATTAGTACTCACGATATTTCTATTAGATGCCATGTGGGGTTCCTCACTATATCGAGGGGTGAAAGGCTATTTGGTTTAAGCGACATTTTTTGGTGCTATAGTAATATATATATTTTTGGAATCAGCGTTTTTTACCGATTTACCGGTTACAGACCGAGATACCGGTTAGCATGTGGGGCTTAAAATCGTACTTAAGCTGAAAAAAAAAATAGATATACGTGCCGGGATACGAACCTAAAACCACTCGGGTTGCTGCGCATGGTTACAGGTCTCAATAGACAAACAGTCATATAAAAATGGCTCATTTAAAAATTTGTCAACGCTAGGAAAAGATTTTTTAAGCTTGTTTAAAATTAGTTTTTTTTTTCTATAATGGCTCCCACGGCAATAACTGTGGTTTTGTTTTGCAGTGACAATTAAAAATAAATGTATAAATTATAAAAGGACACATCCCAAATATAATATCAAGATAATTGTTATTACAATAATAACCTTTAAGTACCGACGTGCGATTTTAGTTACATAAGTACCGACATGACGTCTGGTAGACGACAACAACTTTTATAAACGTTTTCTTCTAAAAAAAAAAACGTTTCTATATATTTGCTTATATATGTAGTTGAAGTACATACATACAAAACAAAATATAAAAGTTTTAACATTTGATACTAATTATAAACATTTACATGGCAGATACAGTTTTTTTGCGGGAAAAATGTAGGTTTTTTTATCTTAGTGTTTGTCAGACCATATGTCGGTACATAAAGGTTAATCAAGAATGTCACAATATATTATAATCAAAGCGGGTTTGCATAGTTTTTAAACTTCATTTCAATCATTTGAAACTAAATGTCATTGTTGAGCACTATAAAAATGTAAATGTATTTATTTCGCCACAAACCAACATAAAACCAGAAATTTAAAATGCAGCAACACAATCAACACACAGAAACAAAACATGGCGAAAATGGGACCTTCATCAGCCTAAAGCCACAGAGGAAGTCTGCAGCGCTGATTTTCGTTAAGGGCCCCGGTCGTGTTACATCTAATTAGAAATATCTATAAGCAGTAAAAAAATACAATAAATGGAAATAACTTCTAGCTTAAGTAATCTTAAATATAAGTGTTTATAATAATAAGTTTAAGCAATAGCAACACACCCACTGAAAAATAAACAATACCAAAATAAACTATGACATACAATAAACAAATCGACTACATATATAGAGTAAGTTAGACGAACAGAAATGTTGTAATAGAATATAATGTATAAAAATTTGAAATATTGTTATTTTTGTTCGCAGGGTTGCCTGAAGCACGCTTTCAAGTCAATCGGGCTGATCTGCCCGTGTTGCAGGAACAACCTCGTCGACTTCGAATTGGAGTGCAACGAAGAGATGAAAACGGCTTTACGAACCATCTTAGCCGGTTACGACGCAGGCAAGAAGTGATTACTGCTAATTTAGTTTTTCAAATTTAGTATTATTCTGTTTTTAATAATTATTATATTTCAATTTTGTGTTGTGTGTCCTATAATGTCCATAATTATTATATTTCAATTTTGTGTTGTGTGTCCTATAATGTGCACTAAAAAGTCCAATAGTATATATGAATGTACCTGCCTGCTTAATACGGTCGTCGCCGCGTCGTGTCGTGTGACGCTCTTCTCGTTGCTGTTAATAGTATTTTTAGTTGGAATTAGTAAAGGTATTTAATAGAATTAGCACTTATATGTAAATATAGGGTATAAAACATTAAAACACTCTGAATACATTTGAGGTGATGAACAAAATCCTTTACGATAAACAGTATTCAGCAGTAGCGTGCATTCTATAGATGCATGCAAGCATTGCATGCCCTTATGATAAATAAGTCTGGAATAAATTGCTTAAAGCTAAACAAAAAAATGAATCATTTATATTCATATCTATTCTATATTTACGCCGTCTATCTTTCCTGTGAAAGCAATGTAATATTTACTATTATAATATAGTATTCAAATTAGTTACACGTATTCTGCCTACCCTGTCCAAATGCCCTATGCACGTCACTGGTACTCAGTGACCTATCACAGTAATCAGTGACGTGCATAGGGTGTTTGACCAGGGTAGGCAGATTCATATAATGAATTTGAATATTATATAATGATAATAAATATTATATTACTTTCATAGGGATGATAGATGGTGTAAAAATAGAATAGATATGAATATAAAGGGTTTCTTTTTTTGTTCAAATGAAAGGAATTTATTGCAGACTTATTTATCGTAAGGGCATGCAATGCTTTCATGCATTTATGGAATGGATGCTATTGACAGTAATCAAAATATTGAAGTTGTATTGTTTTTATTCCTGCACATGGTTTGTTTACGCGGATGAGGGCCTCGTGAGAAACACAAACGAAACGCGCTGGCCGACGAACGTTAAATAGGGTTATTATTTTTATATCATCACAATGTTACTTTTGAAACGAATATTTACAACAGTTTATTATTAAATAGTTTAATAAGCGTGAATAAAACACTTTATTAGTAGCAACATCGTGACTGTTTTACTGTATGATAAGGTTTTTATAGGATTATTTTTGGGTTTTATGTTTACAATGCTGTGTCGTCAATGTTATTAAGCGGATTTTTTAGTGCATATATTTTTAAATGCATGTTTTATTGAATTATAAATGTACGCTTTATTGAATTTTAAATGAATGCTTTATTGAATTTTAAATTATGTTTGCAGAATTTTAAATTATGTTTGCAGAATTATTTGAGATATGATCCCGTTTATTAATAATATTTCAAATAACTCTTTCTTAATATTTCATTGACTTGTATTTCATTAGAGAAATAATCTCTGTTTTTTATTTTATTTATTCAATTGAAATTAATACCTGATGCATGAATATTTTTAATTATGTAACCTTTTACCGAACCTCAAATAATGATTCTAATAATTGTAAAGGATAATAATTATAATAAAATAAAGATTTTAATAAATGCGTCAGTTTTTTTTAACCCTTAGAACAGACCGGTACCTACAGGGGTGCCCTTGCGTTACCACCTAACCCATATATTCGTCCGATGGAGTTGTAAACGCTTTTTCCATACAACAGTATATGATCTTGCCGAAAAAACAAAAAGTTGCTGAATGTTTTCCTGGATTCCGTTTACAAATAGAGCAATTGAAGGCCACAGGCAAACAACAATACTATCAACCATAAATAGCACGGTTTATAGTTGGTACAACGGAGAAATAAAATTACATATTTCATTTATATTTATTTTTTTATTTATTTATATGCTTTAGTGCTTACAGTCCCAAAGTTCTAAACTAAATGTATAGTTCATTGTGACGTTACAATTTTACTTAAAAATAGCAAAATCACAGATTAAAACATCATTTAAATTTGTCCGCAAGTGCGGTTCTTACTTCCCAATTTAATCTATCTATCTTTAATTTGTAGATCGATAGCTACACCCCTCCCTTTCAAACCTGTGTATGCGAAAAGAGATGCACTATAATTGCTATAGTAACAAATCTAAGATAGAAGATAGGGTATGTTATTAATCGCGGCCAGTACAGGTATCAATATCGCTCAACGACCCAACGTATTAATTTTCTGTCACTGGTAATCTTTAAGATTTATTAATACAGTAAACTGTAATGCAAATAGTAAAAAACTCATGAAATAAATTTACACTTTATTAATAAAGGGCCGTAGGCGTCCTTACTATTAAGTGTGATTTGTTCCAAGCAACACTCACAGTAGACAGTACCAATTTTTGACAGAATAATTTTTGGTATTATTATATTTTTAATAATACTGATAGTTCACAAAAACAAAGGGCTTAAAATAAAATCGAATTTATTACAAAACCTAGTTCTTTTAGCATCCGATAAGTAATACAGTTATTATATAAACATTCAAGAATTTTATTTTTATTACAAAAATTAGTACATTTAGATAGAGGCTTTCAAGTGTTTTTCTAGCCCGAATTGGCGTAATCATAGATAAATAGTCCATTTATGTGCAAGATGTAATATCAAATTATCTAAAACAAGTTTAACATATCACTAAAAATAAACTTATAATAAGATCGTATAATGGAAAATATAATGTAGACAACAGACTTCGCAAAATTTATATTACATATATAATAAATAAAATTCGGTTTAAAAAAAAACTAGTTCATTGTTTATTGATTTCATGATCATCTTTATATACATAGGTTGATATTTAAAATTAAATGTAAATACTCATTGCTTGATACAAAAATGCATAACAATTTTAAATAGATTTTTTTTATATGAAACTCTATTTAATTTCTATTTATCGATTACTTTATTATCATTTTTCCATACCGAGAATATCGGTGCCGTGATTATTAACTTTATTAATGAAATATAATTTGGAAAATCCTTATTACATATAAAGTTTAACTTTAATACCAATTTAAACTGGTTGGTTTAATCAGTAAAACTAGAAAGCTATGTTTATTAGAAATGATCGCGATCAAATTAATAACTCATACGTCCTTTAAAATTTAAAGATACTTTTAATAAAACTTTTCTGGAGCCTAATAAATGTTTTATAAAAAAAAATAAAGTATCTTTTGTAATCTATAAAGTATCTTTTTTATTATTATTATTGTTTATAGACGAACGCGTGACCTCAATCACACCTGGTGGAAGGTGAAGATGAGTTCGATGATGAAACGCGTTCGCCCAGCAAAATGCCTATTCACTCTTCTTTTAAAGACTTCCAGGCCATAAGATCGCGGAAATACGGCGGCTGGAAGCATATTCCACTCCTTAGCCGTTCGCATGATGAATGTAGAAGCGAATCTTTTCGTGCGGATATAAGGAACATCCACCACATACGGATGGTATCTGACACGATGTCTAGTGGTTTTGTGGTGGAGTGGGGCTGGTGGAATCAAAGAATGTAGCATGTCTCTCACGCCGTTATAAAAGATAAACTTCTTTTTATAATAAAACTGAAATTATTCATATCTGATATTATATGTCCTGGAAATTACTAGTTCAAAATGACCTATGATCACTTTATTATGCACTAATTATATAAAAACATACATTTAACGGGTGATTTTATAGACGAGGGAAATATCAAGATACTATGATTTGTGCCTTCTTGCAATGAATTCTATATTTCACATGAGAAAGAGAACAAATGAGAATTGATCTTTGAAAATTTTTTCACCGTACTGCATGCGACAAGCGACAATTGGCAAGTAGATGAAGATCCTTTTACGTAATTCTAGGTAAACAAGTAGTGACTTGTTTTCCCTTTGCACTTTATCCAGGGTTAAGACAAGTAAAATATCTGCTTAATAATTAGTTGTTATTCATTGATTGAAGCGTGTGATTGTCCTTGACTATTTTGAAATTAAACCGAATGCTGAATATCCTCCCTGCACGTCTCCCTCGTCTATAAAATAATCCTGTGGATGTAACTAAAGATATATGGCTGACATCGTTGTTATTCATTATTATTTATATTATTATACCTAAAATTACCTTAATCTACTGAAATGCCGCATTTGACATCCCATCTCACTTTTATAGGATAAATTTGACTACAATTAAACTAAGAAACTAAGCAACAATCATATAATAATTATTACAATTTGTTGTTTCACAACAATAATGAGATTATATATTATGGATATATCTAAAGATATATCGAAACTAATTTTTAATATTGTCAAAATTATATGCTAAAACTATATTAACCACTTTTGTAAGTGCATTTTGTTGCCAGTTAGTAAATATACAGAACTATCAAAGTAGTTACCTAAATTTCCACATATTTTGCATACTAATAGACATCAGTCCATCTTGCACCACTGCTGGCCATAAACCCTACCCTAATACCCTATCCCTATAAACGCCAATGAGCCCGGTCTTCGCCTTTTCACATTCAATCCTATTTACACTTAATATCCTTAGGAGCCTTAAATTCCTCTCTAAGCGTTATTTACCGTCTGTATCACGGCCAATGATCTGAAGACTTCTTTAACCTTGTTCCATCCTCTTCCTTCTCGAATCTCGGCTAGAAATAAGAAGTTCTCTAATTCTTGCTTTTGCCGAATCAAGCTGTGTATTGTGTAATGATTTTTCGCCGAAGCATGTTCCCATTGTCTTATATTGGATCCTGTATACTATGTGTGAAGAAATATCTGTGTAGGCCGGCATAATCACTGCGATTATTGATAGTTTTTTTCCTTACAGGGGCCTAATTCTCTATGACAATTTAGCGATACCTTGCTTTGATATCACGTCAATTTCGTAAAATGTTATGACATTTGCAAAAATCGCATTCTCTATGATACTTTCTTGAAATGAATCAGATTCGTTACCGTGACATGATATAGACAAGACACGATCTTAACGTGGTTTTCAAATGGTAAAATTTGAGTGTGAAATCTAAATTGTCATACAGAATTAGGCCCCTGGTGATATTCGTGGTAATTTTTTGGCCTGTACCGTGCTCACCAACAGGTGGAGTGGTCACTGACGAATCAGGATTTAGAAAATAACTGCCAGAGCTAAGATATGGTACAACGTATGTAGTCAGTAGGGTATGACGGTGCTCTGCGAAAGATGACTGGTAATAACTGAATGGGAGTAGTCGAAGATGCCCCTTATTTAGAGAGGTAAGTATCCAGCAGTCGAATAAGTGGTTATGATGAGGACTTTGCCGTATATTAAGGATCGTGTTATACTTAGTGTTTCTTTGAAAGATTGAATCAGAAATGAGAGTCAGGCTAAACTGTCAATTGTCAGAACATTTTTACCGAAGAACAAATAACCATTGACGCAAACGTGTTTTTGAGTGGAGATCGGATATCGGAAATGTTGTGTATGTATCTCTTCAGATAGCTATACCGACGTTACGCAGAATGGCAGGCAATTACTCGATGAGTCGAAGAAGGGGCTCTGAGGCGAACTTTGGACTCCAAGACATCTGGCTATGCCCAGCAGTGGACAAAAAGAGACTAATGATGATAAATATATATATGTTGCCAAGAACAATTACTGAAGATTTAACTGTTTGCCAATGAATTATATACATCATTATTGATGTAATAAGTCAATTTTCCCTGTTTAAAATAGTTTTGTCTTAATGTACTTATAGATAATGCCGTTTCTATCTTCTTTCTGCAGATATAAACTAATAGGCGTTTCACCAAGAGACACATGAATGATTCTATTATATTACTTAACTATTAATATAATATAACTTGTACGCGTTAATTTAAAACCAAGATCTTGTTTGACTTAATTTTTAATAACTGCGTTATTTATATTGGCACCAGAGTCGGCGGTATACATCCATCTATGGACCTTTGAATTTTAGTTTATAGCTAAATTTAGTATGATTATAAAACTATAAAAATGCTTATTTATTAATTCAAACAAATAAATTAAGAGAATGGCAGGAAGAGTAATTTTTAATCCCCTCCTTCGTCTAAGTCAAATTGTTATCTTGAAGCTATTTCTATATAGAGACCTTTGTTTTGCTGTGTTTTTACGTTTAATGTGACATAAAAACAACTATTTCAGATTAATTAGTCAAACAAAATCATTCTTCCACGTCTAATACGAATTCACTTGATCTGGGTTAGCGCTCTGCTTCGCGCGTGGCCCGTAACAATATGGTAAAATTCGCACGCTTTTAATTGTCTCCAATTAAAGTCTGAACAGTGGTTTCATTGACAAATTCTGTGCTATTTAAACCGGCTTTGATATGGATGTTTGAGAAGTTCTCGATTATTCTCTCGAGTGATGTCCACGTTCCGACGACCAGTCCCAGCAGGCCAAACAGTACAACGATTGCGTTCTTGATGAGCATGCGGATCCGCTCGGAGCGGGAGACGTAATACCAGTACGTGCAAGTCTGTATGATGGCGGGGAAGGCCAGACCCAGGGCGGAGAGGCACAGGGCTCCGAAGAGCGATATAAAGAGGTCCAGCATGGGTACAGCCGCGGCGAGGCCAACTGAAAATAATATTATATTGTTTATTCATCATACTGTGTTTGACAAGGGTAGAGACATTAGTTATAAGTTATCTGTTTCAGCTAGAAATAAGAAGTTCCTCTCTAACTCTTACATATATTTGTTGGGTCATGGGATTGTGGAATAATTTTTCGGCTAGTATGTTGTTTTCATCCTACGATATTGAATGCATTAAGCGAAGCGTCAATTCGTACTTAATCTCCAAAAGGAAAATTGTGCTTGGAAGATATTCTGCATTTGTCAAATTAGCGACAAAAACGATCTAGAAAACTGCACTGTTTATTTCGTTTATTTGTGTCTTTGGAGTGCTTTTTTAGCTTGAGTAATATTGTGAAACATTATGTATTCTTAAAAATGGCTTTTTAGTGTTTAGAGCAGTAGCGTTCATTCCATAGATGCATGAAAGCATTGTATGCCCTAACGATAAGTAAGTCTGGAATAAATTGCTTAAAGATAAACAAAAAAGGACCATTTATATTAAAATCTAGAAAAACCCAGATGTACGCGTCAGGATTTATCCTTTCGCAACGCCGCGCATTCATACTGGTCCCTTATCTACGAGACCACTACAGCCACATTTAGCAACAAACACCTTACTTTATTATTTCAAAAAGACATGGTATCTTTACCTGTATGATATATTTTACATTTGAATACAGGTGATTTGCAGTTTTTTTTTATCCTGCCTAGGCAAAGTGATCTCACCACCCCTGATGCTAGGTATGGTGCGGGCCAAAAAACCACTGTAATTATCAACAGTAAAGAAAAACAATTGATAGTCTCTGTGATCATGTCGGCCTACAGAAATATCTCGACCCGCTTCGTTTAAAGGACCCGATATCATAATCATTTTAACGTAAGCTGTGGCCTAGTAGATAAGGTATTGGATTCCATGCGCAGCATCGTGAATGGTCGTTGATTTGAATCCCGGTCCGTACCTTTGGGTTTTTCCAGATTAAGTGCATATTTAAGCACCACACGTTCACCGGTGAGGGAAACCACCGTGAGAAAACCCGCATAACATCTGATAGAATTGTCATATGTGTGTCTTGGTCACGCTGGGCACGACATTGGGCGCAAAGTGGACAACCACTAATCTATCTCTGCTCACCCTGTAAAGGATATAGCGTGACGATATATATATTTTTTAACCTGAAAACTTAAACGAAAGCAGCTATCAAAGGATGACATTCCGTTGATAGTCTACATCGTCATGTCGGCCCACATATACCACGACTGAAGGTCTCTAGGTATATGAGCTGATCCCGAAACGCGACAAGCCGAAACTGGTCACTGTGACGGGCTTTACACCCATGTACTGTGGTCTCGATCCAGGCGGGCACCGACGCCCTACCACCTCGCTGCTGCTCGTTTAGCACCACCCAGGAGTCACGTGTAGGGAAACTAGGGTAACTACGGACGCGAGCAGCTTCGATTCCCAAAAATATAAGAACAATTTCTTAATTAATCCTTTAATGGATTTTGAAAGAAGGCAGCCAAGGAAAGCACTTACAAGTGATAAGGACGATGACAGTTCGCAGTAAGTACTCCCAGATGAGCCTGTGCTTGCTGTTCAGAAGACGTACTCCAACGTACTCGTTCCACAGGATATCAATCGCCACGTAGCAAGCTAGGCCGTGCGTGATGTAGATCGCAAACGCAAGGAGGCACTGGACCACGCTCGCTAAGCTGAAAATATAATATTTAACTTTAAAAATACTCATTTTTATTCTAAACTAGCTGACCCGGCAAACGTTGTCCTGCCATATAAATTATTTCTAGTGAATATCTTCTATATTTGACTAATCTATAATATAAAAATGAATCGTTAAATGTGTAAAAGCGCGAAACTCGAGAACGGTTGAACCGATTTGGCTGATTTCTTTTTTGTTGTGTTTGTTGAAGTCTGGGGAAGGTTATTACGGAGAGAAAAATTAAAAAAATTGTCTGAAAAAGTCTAAAAACAACACTTTTCTGTATTCTCATACAAAACATTCGTAATAATATTTAAAAGTCAATTTGAACTTTAACTCCATAACATAAAGTTTAAATGTCACTGGACGGGTTCCGGGAAGGCAATACAATTGAGTGACGTATATATGGGCAAAATGTAATCTGATTAATGATGAACGATTACAAAATGTAGTCGTAAGTTTAATTTTCTTGCCCTGTAATCATGATTAAATCCATTTAAAACATTAAGAAATCATAAATGTGTGTGCAATTTGGGATTTTGTAGTGTTTAAAAAATAAATGAGCAAAATGCAGTCATATTAATGGTATAAAACGTAAAATGTAATCGTTAATTGTTTTTATTAATCTGATTACATTTTGTCCATCTATGCTTAAGCCCCTTATAATTCTTGTGATATACTCACGTTTCCTTCTCTGAAGGCAAGTTCAGAGTGATGCTACCTTCAGAGGCATCGCCATATTGCAAGTAACCGAACAATCCCATCCCGACGTACAAGATTATAATGGTGATCATAGCTCGGTTGAGCACGCCGAACTTGCCGACGAAGGCTCTCGGCGTCTTCATTTCATTCTCCAGCGGCAGTATCTAAAGCGATAAAAAAAATTGTGTGTAAATTTGTCGGTTAACATCAAAAATATGTACGTATAGCATGTAGACGCCGCCCGATACGGGTTTGTGGTAAACGCCCTAAAGGTCGTTAGGGGTGTTATGGGACGCGCGGGGTGAGGGGTGCGCGCACGCACTGGATGCTCTAGCAAAGGCAGTCGACTACTGAGACCCAAGGGTAGAGTATGTGCGTGTGCGTCGCAGTTTGGTGTGCCTTAAAGTGCAAATAAACAGTAAAACGCCAAAAATCCGTGTCTTTCTACCACCATACCCACGACCACCGGTCATATACGTCAATTTTGAATAAGTGTGGAGAATACACCAAAAGATCTAATTAAGAGTTGTAAAGCGGTAGCATGAATTGGATCGTGATCACACATGTGTAAAGACCGTCATAGTGACTTGCATCGGCCTGTCACATTTCGGAATCAGTTTGAGTATTTAACTGGTGATCTTCCGTCGTAGTATATGTGAGCCAGCATATCAATGACGACTGTCAACGGATGTTTGTCCCTTGGCGGTCGTTGCCGGTCTTGGACTACACGGTACTTTCCACCAAGAGCAATGTAGTCACTTTATCGAAGATATATAAAAATAATAATTTTTAATAAATAAGTTATACTTTTTTACATTATCGTTGTCATTTTTTTAGAGAACTGTCGACGAGCCTTAAGTAAATATGTAAGTAATACATACATTACACACATACATACATACATACATACATACATTTCGTATTACTTATTACTTTATGTAATATGAGAAGAAAATTGTATTATAAATGTTACTAATTAAGCTACAAAGCTTGTATAAGCCTTTGTTTTGACTTTTTAAAAGTTAACTCAACATTCTCATAAAATATCGTTACCAAATCTTATCATATGTAAAAGTCAGTTTTTGTGAATATATCACGACATAATTATATATACCATATGCGCTACATTATATTTACATTTTTTCAAAGTTGTAAGGGAGAGGAAGGGCGAAAAAGATTAACCTTGATTGCCTTGTCTCGATAATTTTCAATATCTGGGGCTGGTAATAGCGGGTACAACTCTCGGCGATCTTTATAACCTCTCTAAATATAGTACCTGTCGAGTTTATGCATGACAGTATCTTTAGTCAGCTTATCAAAATATAATCGAGCATTTGAATAATAATTAACGAATTTTTAAAAGACATAAATATAATTTATTTTGTACCTTTATACCTTTTTTATTATTATTACAGACAGGCTTGCGCTTGACCTCAATCTTAAATGATGGAAACTAATGCTGAGGCCGATGATGGAGCGCGCTCACTCAACAAACGCTAATTCATTAAGCGTTTGAAAATTCCCATGTCGTAAGATTTTGGAAAAACTTACGCGGGAAACGAATTCTACTCCTTGGCGGCTCACAGTTAAAAAAAGGAAACGAATCGTGCGAGCAGCTGGAATGTTAATCACATATGGATGCAAACCCGCACTACTTTTTAATAACTTATAGTAGAAGGAGAAAGGAGGAATTAAATTATACAACCCAGTCGAACAATCCAGAGTGAAGCCTATAAAAAACGTAAAGGCAGGCCACTCTACGATGATGTTCCATACTGAGTAGCTTGCGCGACGTAAAAACCTCATCGGCAATGAGTCGCCGAGCTCGGCGATTGATTGACTTCAAGACTGCACAGTAATAGGCGGAGCCGTATTTACCTAACACAATGTACTATTAACAACGGTTATAAAGCTAACAGAGGATATCTAACATTTGTTGATGGAATGTGTCCAGAATAAAAAAGAAAGAGAAAGCTTAAGGAGCACCCTAAACATCAACTTTTTGGACTTAGGCATTTATCAAAGCTATTTAAGTAATCCCAGCAGTCAAGAAGCTCGCAAAATCTATAAATTTATTTACAATAGTTTAGTGGAACCTTAAGGTTTCTCTATCTTCTAGTGTGTCTATAACACTTAGTGTAATGTTTTTCCTACTTTTGTATCTATGTATATGGTGCAGCACGATAGGGCTGGCATGACTGCATGTGCAGTCAAAAGCCCTTTAAAATATTGAATAAAAATAAAAATATAAAGCTAACAAAATCGTAAAACTCACCACACCAATGGCTTCCAAAGCAAACAGCACGGTTCCGAAGAACAGTGGGAAGTTGGCAACCTTTCCGACCGGCGCTTTGCCTTCAAACGAGGGCGCTTCTCTGAAGATGTAGTACAGGATTATCCCAAAACTGACTATTGTCACAGCATTCGCGATCGCCGAGAACGGAGCCAGGTATTTCAAGTCCCGCACCCAGTTGATCAGTATGAGCGGCAGGAGGATACAGAGCATCACTTGCAGCACAGTTATTTCTATACCGAAATGCTTCGTCAAGACGAATTGAATGTTTTCAGAGACGAATACGACGTAGACGCAGCATGTTCCGATCTGGTATATCAGTAAAAACACGTTCACAATGTGCCTGAAACAAGAGATATCATTAATAATCATATTCATAATTAACACTAAACATACCACAACGGGTCAAATGACCCATTTTGAACTTTTGCATTGAAAATACAAGTAACATCTTATTGTTTTTGCACATTTGACTTTTTCTAACTAATTAACCTACAATTAATTTTGTATATTTTTATTTTTTTGTTTTATTTATTTTGAGTAATACTTGAACTTGGCGCCGATTTCTGAGAAGCCCGTGAACAACCAAAAGAAAACAAATACGAAAGAATCGTTGCCTTAGTCTCCTACAGATGCTTATCAACGTAAGAAGTATCAAATAGGATACTGTAAAGAAAATAAAACCAACAAAATTTGCTCTAAATGTAAAAAAATATGTTAGCGGAAAATTTCCAATGGACACACTTATATGTAAAAAATGCGACGAGCAATAATTAAAAAATATTTTTTTTTCTTTTGTAATAGTAATGATCAATATACAGTTTTTATTATTTTATATTAAATATTATTATTTTGTTTATTTCCTTCATAACATCCATATAATACATTCAAGCAGGAAATAGGTATCTAAAAAGTGTTGGTATGATTAGTGTCAATTAAGGCAAACAAGATTACCAGCGTGTGGGATGTGGATTCAATGACTATTGTCCCAATAGTCGTAATGACTTTTGGGCAACGATTTCAAAGATTTTGCAGAGTCTCGATTACCAGCTTAAGAGGCTCTCCCTTGATTGTTGGATCAAGGACCGGATATTGAGGGCAGTATTACTTTATACGGCGCGCATTTTTAGAAGCTTCCTCACTCTGAGCTCCTAACAACCAGTTGTTTGGGCACCAAGCCTCGCCCTCGTAGGTCCACGTATTTATATATTTTAAAATGTTAACAATATGTATAACTATTTATATGTTTAATGATAGTAAATCGTCACCCAATATCCCTTTCGGGATGACCAGAAATACATTAATGGTTACAACCACTAACTATCCACTTTGCCCTTAAAATTAATTTCATGGATGTGCGTGGATCTGTTTTTTTTTATTTTTTTTTTATGGTATAATATATAGTATTTAAATGTGTATATTGGTTTATTGTTTTTTTTTTTGTTTTCTTTTGTGCTTATTGTGTTTTGTTGATTGATTGTCTTTTCTGTATTTTATTATGTAAAATGATTTTATATTTGTATAACTGAAATACTTAATTGAGTTTGTATATGTGGAGCTGTTCCGGTGAAGTGGCTGTGTCGACCGCAAGGGCCTGTCAGAATACCAGCGCTGCAAAGTCTAGTGCTGTGTAGCACAAGCTGAGACAGGGCCCTTATTGGCGGCAGCCTAAACATTTTTTTTATTGTATTGTTTGGTTGGTTTTTCTTTTTATGTTTTTGGTCTTTTATGTGTGTTCTATTGTTCAATGTTTGTTATATGGTTATATGGTTGCTGTTAATAAAACGTTTTCTTTTTTTCTTTCTTTATAAGTTTGCTGAACGTGGCCAGTAGCGCAGCTAATCGCTTTCCTCATAGCACTGGTATACATGACATTTCTCAATACCATATGGGCTGCCTCACGATGTTTTCCTTTACCGGTAAGCATGTGATGCCTAAATCTGTAATTAAGCCAGAAAATTCCAAAGCTACCTGCCGGGATTCGAATTTAAGACCATTTGCGTTGGCCTCCATGGTGGTTACAAGTTCCTTATCCACTAGGCCGCCACAGCCAATAATGGAAATCCAAAGAAATTTAGTTCAAGATAAGTTTGTTTGTATAAAAATTACTTCTAGAGTAAAAAAAACATTGTAACTTATAAAAAATAATAACTTTTTAAAACATTGTATATTTGTAATATTTCGTTCAATTTCCGCTTTAAATTTTTGGCTTCGAAGATAGACTTTTTGACGAAGGCACGTAAAAGCCGAAGCCGGAAGGTGACCAAAGCTTCGGTCAGAAACTAATACCGGATTATATCAGTTCTTACGTAGTAAGGTTAAAATGCAGAGCATCGAGCATCGACGTAGAGTTGCCTGCCTCACAGTCTTTTACCGGTTGCACGGTGGAGAGTGTTCTCAGGAACTGCATTCTTTGATTCCACCAGCCCCATTCCATCACAAAACCACTAGACATCGTGTCGGATACCATCCGTATGTGGTGGATGTTCCTTATATCCGCACGAAAAGATTCGCTTCTACATTCATCATGCGAACGGCTAAGGAGTCGAATATGCTTCCAGCGGTCATATTTCCGCGATCTTATGACCTGGGAGTCTTCAAGAGAGGAGTGAATAGGCATTTGTTAGGCGGACGCGGTTCATCATCGGACTCATCTTCACCTTCCACCAGGTGTGATTGAGGTCAAGCGTTAGCCTATAAATTAATAAAATACAGTTAGAAAAAATAGTCGTGATTTAAAATACGGTAAAAGTATAAAAAAAATCCTCGTTGTATCTCTATTGTTCCTGAGTGCGTCACGTATGTCGAACTCATTGTTTTTATACCAAAATAATGTAGTACGTGTGTTTAATGCTAATATTTTCATTTACTTCAATCGTAATCCACCGTAACCGACGTGAAAACGGGTGATTTGTATCAACATGACGCGTTGGTGATCATCTGCTTTAACGGAATTCTATTGCCTGCATAATGTCCATACTATTCATACTCGTAAATAAATAAAAATAAATAAATATAGGTATATCTGTTACTGGATATACACAAGCTGATCCGGAAACGCTATATGCCAAAGCGAGTAACTACGATGATCTTTACACTTGTGTACTGTAATTACGATTCAGTTCGAGCATTCGCAGTACCAGCTCTGAAATATATTGGAATATATCATCCTCAACGAAAGCTGTTTGAACGTTTGAGTATGTAAGGATTGGAGTGTCAACGATCTCACTGCTGATTATCCATGAGATAGACAAACTTAATTAAGCCTCTATGAGGTGTTCCCGATTATAACGCACACGCATTGCCTCTTATAGAGAGACTAGCTTTTGACCGCGGCTTCACTCGCATTAAGAAGTATTATTATTAATTAGATATAATTATTGCGGCTTTACTTTTGTTTAGCGTGTGTAAAAAATAAGGGCCTAATCTGTCATTAGGCGCTAAAACTACCAAGCTATTATATTATAGTCGAAAATCTGAGAAGATTTATACAAACTTTCATCCGCTATTTTATCCCCTTAGGGGTGGAATTTATCAAAATACTTTCTTAGGGGATGCCCACGTCATAGTAGCCTTATGCATGCAAAGTCTCAGCCCGACCGGATTAAAATTGACAAAGTTTCATACAAACTTTCATCCCCCATTTTATCCCCTTGGGGGTAGAATTGATCAAAATCCTTTCTTAACGGATGCCTACGTCATAACATCTACTTGCATGCCAAATTTCAGCCCAATCCGTCCAGTGGTTTGGGCTGTGCGTTGATAGATCAATATGTCAGTCAGTCAGTCAGTCACCTGTGAGTTATATATATTTAGATATGGAGGCGCCTTGCAAAAGTCGCAACCAACCAAGAAGAGAATCCATGACTGTCACTCCACTAGGAGTATTCAGTTAAGAAAGATAGAAAAATAATTGAAACTCACGCAGCATACGGAGCACAAGCCTTGCACCAATCAGGTCCCTCTGACAAAGCGGCTTCAGCGGCCGCGGTGTACGTGAGCGAGGCGATTTTCCGCCGCTTGCACAGCACGTAGCAGGAGTCGAGCAGAACATGGATGCAGTACGTGCAGAGGACTCCGATGATGATCGTGCCGATGCCTCCGACGATGTACCCGGAGTTGGAGAAAGCGTGCGGCATTGCCAGGATGCCAGTTCCGAGGCTGCCTTTCAACAGATGGAGCAAGGTCTCTGTGTTTCTGTTGACAATTATAAGTCAATTAAAAGAAAAGTCTTTAGAAATGTTCGTTTATCTCATACAAAACACATACACATTAGGAATATCATGTAACTATTAGTCATTTGACATTATTATAATAATAAATCGCCACGCTATATCGCTTTCGCAGTGAGTAGAAAGGTAGTGTGCTGTTGCTGCCGGCCCCAGCTTGCGCGATTATCGGCAGCGACTGTGACGTGCATAGGGCGTTTGGATAAGGTAGGCAGAATTCACGTAATTATTTTAACATTATATTGTTATAGTAAATATTAAATTGCGCTCGTGGGAAATATAGGCGACGTAAAAATATAATATCTATTATATTCGTATCTACGAATATAAATGCTTCCTTGTTTTGTTTAACTTTAAGCAATTTATTCCGGCCTTCTTTATTCTTTACTAGCTGATCCGGCAAACGTTGTTTTGCTATATAAGTTATTGTAATATCTTCTATGATGTTCATTAAATTAAGTGATGTTAAAGACAATTTTGTTCATAATTAAATACTCTTAATCAACAACACGTTTATGTGGATAAAGATTAATATTATTACGTTGATACAACTCTTAACAAATAATGCATTAATTTCGACCAAATTCGATTACCATAAAAACGGTTCTAGTAAGTTAATCTTAAAAGATAGACATATACTGTTGCGGACATTTTTTTAGATCATTTCAAGAGGAATAATTCTTTCATACATATATTTTTGGTATCTTGAACCGTTTTCGCAGCGCACGCAATGAAAGCCTTCAAGGATGAATAATTTTCCCCGTTTTTTTCACATTTTCCATTATTTCTTCACTCCTAATAGTTTCATCGTGATGTTATATAGCCTAAAGCCTTCCTCGATAAATGGTCTATTTAACACAAAAATAATTTTTCAATTCGAACCAGTAGTTCCTGAGATTAGCGCGTTCAAACAAACAAACAAACAAACTCTTCAGCTTTATAATATTAGTATAGATTGTAAGGGCATGCAATGCTTTAATACATCTATGGAATGACCGCTACTGGGCAGCGAAGGAGCATAACAGGCACTCCTCTCTTTATATATTATTTTAATTTTTTTATGTACGTTTGGTAGGTATAAGAATAAGGTTTAAAGTTTATTTTATCCCGCTAGGTAGTTAGGTTAGGTTAGAACCTAATCCTGCTGCGGCGATTTGATTACAGGACCCGCAGTCCCCACTAATTTGCAGAAGTAGTCACCTTGGGGTTTTTAGCTGGTAAAAGTCCGGCACACCCCGGCTGCCTACCCCTTCGCGGCCGGGACGGTCCTATGAGAATTTTCCCCAAGTAAAAAAAAAAGAACCTAATCCTAACCTATCTAAAATATTTTTTTTTCCAAACAATTTTATTATATACTTTTAGGATTTGGCACCAAAAAATACCTACAACCCCTAATTTTCAGCCTCCTACACCCACCCTCTCGTTTTGTAATCGTGAATTCAGTATTTTCGTATGGTCAATATCTAAATAATTTAACCGTCGTTTGTATTTAAAACAAAATGGAATTATTGTTATTGTCGAATGACAGATGGCGTCACGTGCGCCTCAGAGCCACCCCCCACACGCCTATAATTACATTCGTTATTTTTTATTTAACAACTAAAATATACAATGGAAATAATGTATATGGTAAAAGAACGTTTTCCAGATCAAAGACCTATTAACACAAACAGTGGTAAATAAACCTGGCAAAATTAGTACATTTTCTAATGATTTTCTTCGGATCGGCAGTGTGTCACAGCCCTTTGCGCAATCATTAGTAATTATAATTATTTTGAGTTAATAACGTTAACAGTGACATGTAATACATCACCATATATAGTGCAATCCACTCAGTATGCAATCCACGTTGGTAGTTATCCAATGGAAGATTTCCTCCATAGATCACTTTAAACGCTTCCAACCTCGTTCTAAGAAAACGCTGTATCTCGGATCGTGAGTTGGTTTAAAATGTCGAAGACATTACGTACTTAATAATAATAATAAAATATCGTAGATGTATGTCCCTTTCGGGGTGAGCAGAGCTACGTTAGAGGCTGCATTCATAAAATAAAAATTAAATATATAAATTAAATAAAATAATAAAATAAAAATTAAAGGTGGATCAAAGGTGTATAGGGGTATATTCTCTATTATGTATTATGTATTATGTATGTATGTATTATGGGGTATTCTATTATTAGGGGTATTTTATTATGTAAAATGATTTTATATTTATATAACTGCATATATAGGGCTGTCCCAGTGAAGTGGCTGCGTCGTCCGCAAGGCCCTGTCAGAATACCAGCGCTGCAGAGTCCAGTGCTGTGTAGCACAAGCTGAGACAGGGCCCTTATTGGCGGCGGCCTAGACTTTTTTATGTATTGTTTGGTTGTTCTTTTTTATGTTTTTAGTATTTTATGTGTGTTTTATTGTACAATGTAGTTACTCTTATATGGCTGCTGTTAATAAAACGTTTTTTCTTTCTTTCTTTCACTTTGGGCGTATATGTCGTCCCCAACGTGACCAGTAACGCAGCTGATTACCGTTCTCAGGGCATTTACACATCACGTTCTATCAGATGCCATATGGGTACGATGATTTCCTTCACCGGTGAGTATGTGGTGCCCGAAAGCTGTATTTATTCTGGAACACTCAAAAATACGAGCCGGGATTCGAATCTATAACTATTCGCGTTACCGCGCATCGATTCTGGTCTCTTATCCACTAGGCCACCAAAACCTATGTAAGTATTACGTATTTCATTAAATGAAAATTATAGGATTAGAAAAAAAAACCACACACAAGTAAAAGCTAAAGAAATTTTCTTAAACATGTCAACATTACATTTCGATTCTTTTAGATGAAGCTGAGGCACTGGTTGACGAA
Source organism: Automeris io (assembly GCA_036320925.1). Taxonomy (NCBI): domain Eukaryota; kingdom Metazoa; phylum Arthropoda; class Insecta; order Lepidoptera; family Saturniidae; genus Automeris; species Automeris io. The sequence goes on from JAUDJH010000036.1 coordinate 1,066,031, forward strand.
TCTAAAATATAATGACACTGAGGAACTGTTGCAGGAATAGATGTATTTGGGCTTTAACATTAACATTCTTGTGAATTTATTATTTATTTTGGTTGTATAGTCTATTTTTTAGTATGGAATATTATTATTTTTTTTTATTCTATTTATTTAAGGGACTTTTACGTGTGTACGTATGTCAGCCCCATCGTACCCTAATACAGAAATACCTAACATATTACATATGGTGCCATTGATCTGAAAAAGCCAGACGCCTCATCAGATAATAGTATGGAATATTATTGTTGTATTGTTTTGAGTTAAGATTGGAGCTACGCAGCGGTAATAAACTGTAAGTAACAAATTGTGTGCAATGTGCTGACATCCAGGATACAGGGAGTCCTAGTTTGGGTCGTCAGCTGACTTTAATGTGCTGCTTTGTAATTATTTATCTAATAAATAATTTTATTTATTTATTTTTTTATACCAACGATTTGTCTGGAGTTAACGCGCTATAATTATAACATCAATTGCAAAAATTAAGCCGATTCTGTATTATACTCATACCATAGATGGATAAAATGTAATCAGATTAATAAAATGATTACGATTACATTTTACGTTTTTTACCATTAATATGACTGTATTTTGCTCATCTATGTTTTAAACACTACAGAATCCCAGATTGTATACACATTTATGATTTTTTAATGTTTGTAATTGATTTAATCATGATAACAGAGCAAGAAAATTAATATTACATTTCTTTATATGCTTTTTATTTATATGTATTTCGGCCACATCATCTGAATAATTATTTTGTTCCATTTTTTTTTCAATGCTGTTTTCAATGTTATTTTCACTACGTTACGTTGTGCACGACGCGATGTTGTGTTTTAAGGTAGTAGATACATACATTTTGAAAAAATGAGATATTTTTTTAAGATAGTAAAGTGATTGTGTGTATTGAATTGTAATTACAGCACATAAGTGTAAACACCGTCATAGTGAATCGCTTCAGCCTGATGCGTAACGAGATTAGCTTCCAAGTGTTAAGGGGTTATATCCACTTGTGATTTTCAAAAAATCGTTTTTTTGAATGTACATATATTCAAGAATATTCTCTGAAAATTTCAAATCGATCCGACAATTAGTTTCGGAGATATGAGCGTATTAGTAAGAACGTCTCCGAGCGTTCGAAAGTAGGCGGAGCACGAGCCGGAGTAGCAGCTGTTTCTTGTAGCTTCTATCCTTTTGTTCTCGACTTATATTGTGTTTATACGGCTAAGAGACATAGTAAATAATACAGTAGAAGAAATGAAAGATAAGAATGGAAAAAAAAAAGTTTCTAGGTGGCAAAGGTAAATTGACTGGGAAAGTTATTGATAAATTAACTGTTTACTATGGTTTAGCGATTAGGAGACCCTGTGATTCTGTTGACAATACGTATAAAGCCATTTGGGCATCTTATTTCCATAACTGCTCTACAGATAAAAACCCTCAGCATGATAATTGTCCTATAGGAGAAAACTCGTGGTGTTCGTGGCAAAAAGCGCGAGCCTTGGGAACTTTGCCCAGCTATAAACATGATTATGAGGCCTTACCACCTGATGTTGCAACAGCTATTTTTCCAATTTACGAAGATCTAAGTAACAAAAAATTATTGGAACGATGTGTTGGTGGTTTTACCCAGAACAATAATGAAAGTTATAATCAGCTGATATGGAAAATAACTCCAAAAATTATTCCAGCTGGCTCTAAAATTGTGGAAATAGTTGCAAACATTGCAGCCGGGATCTTTAATGAAGGTAAAACATCTCTTCTTTATTATATGAGTGCTATGGGATTATCACTTGGACCCAATGCTCATTCCTACGTGAGTAAAGAGGACGCAGAGCGCATCTCAATTTCGGACGCAAGAGCGCAAGGGTCGACGCGCGAGGGGAGAATGGCTCGTAGACAACAACAACTAAACATTTTGGAGGCAAATGACGAAGCAGAGGGTTCCTCTTATGGTGCTGGAATAGATGACACGATGTAAGTTGAAAAAAAATTTTTTTTAATTTAGTGTAAATCGTTCCCGAAACTTTAAACGCGTTTATCTCAAAACCGTGTTTTCAGAGTCGGTGGCCAAAATTTCTCCGAAACCGCTAAACCGATCGGTTTGAAATTTTCACACGACTTACTCAGATATATTTTTCAAGTAATGATCGAAGGAATAAGGTTTTGGACAATAATTTCGATTTTTTAAGCCCTTTTGAAGTGAAAAATTTTCATGAAAAACAGAATTTTTTTTTGAACGGCCGCCATTTTGTCAAAAATTAAAATTTTGACTAGACCTTCGATTATTACTTGTATTTATTTATTACAAAACTAAATATTTTTGGTTTTTGGTTTTCAGATAATTTGGACCAGAGATATCTTGGCCACCGCCAAGCACTTTTTTTTGGAGGTCACTCCGCAGATCATCTACAGGAGCTAGGGGATCCAATATTTTTTTAAATAAACCGCTGATTGTTAAAGTACATTAAATTCTGTTTAAGTACATTTTTTCCATTAATGTATAAAATAAAATACCTCTTTGGAAAAAATTCACAAAAAAAACGCGTTTTTTCTGCCCCGCAAGTGGATATAACCCCTTAATACAACTGGAGACTTACAGTCGTGGGGGTACATTTGTGGGAAGGGCAAAAATGACTGTCAATATGTTCTCATTTCGGGGCGGTCGTTGCAGTTCTGGGACTACATTCTACTTTCCATCTGGTGCGGTGTAGCCACATTGCTAGTTAAAATTACACACACACACACACACATACCACATTGAAGCCAGTATAAAAATACCATAAAAAATAGCTTGCCACAAAAAGGCAAGACATTTTTTTCCTGTGTCAACAGATGTTTCGGATTTTCCCCGACTGTCATCGTCGGTAAAAGTGATCATATTTTCGTAATCTCATTCATACTCATTTTGTTCTATAGTTTTATTTTAAGTCTGTCACATTTCTTGGAATGAGCCAGAGATGGGCAAAATGTAATTTGATTAATGATTACAAAATGTAGGTTAATTTTAATTTACTTGCTCTGTAATCATGATTAAATCCATTTAAAACATTAAGAAATCATAAATGTGTATGCAATCTGGGACTTTGTAGTGTTTAAAACATAGATGAGTAAAATGCAGTCATATTAATGGTAAAAAACGTAAAATGTAATCGTAATCATTATATTAATCTAATTACATTTTGCCCATCTATGCCTTCGACTACAGCTAGACCTTGTTTTTTTAAAACTGGTGTGTTGGAATAATCACGTGGTGAAGACAGTAAAATGTAAAACTTCAATCCGCGACTATACCTACCCCTCTTTTTTAAACTAGGGTGTACAAATAGTGGCGGGTTGCGAAACTAGGGGAATGTAATCTGTATAAAACGAAAGTAACTGATTTTGCACGTGAGAGAAGCAAGTTTTTAAGTTATAGCTGTATAAGAACTGGTGTAAGGATATCCCCGTGAAGTTTTCCTTAACCAGCTAATTAGTCGTCGGAACACGTCGTACCGACCGCATCTTAACCTCGAGTTTCTTCTGATATTTTACAAACCAGAAACTGACGCGTTTTATAATCGAGCACATGTTTTGAGACGTGCCATCGTGTTTGATATGTATGTATGAATTTACAGTCAGCGCACATGACGCCTTGCTTTACGTACAAATATCGACAAGGCACACGGTGCGTTCCGGCGCCGCGTCGCAAACGTACTAGATTTGCTCTTCGCGAGACAAGACGTTGCCGCACGCGTGTGAACGCCGGAGTGGTATAACCTTTTTCGCCTTTTACGATACATTTTTAATAAGCTACATCGCAACACACTGCAAGTGTCAACACTGGAAGCAGCTGTCCAAATTTCCAAGGCCTTTGTTTTTAAGAATAATCGTATAAAACAGAAGTCAATGGAACTGGTTCTTGGTTGTAAGGCGTTTGTTCAAACTAGGCCGTGACCAAAGGACGCAAGTGCGAAGACCGTTATAGGCGCTCGCTTCAGGTTTTCGAGTTTTGAGATCAGCTTATGTCCAGGTGTTTATATACCTAGAGACCTTGTCCCATGATAGAGACGAGAAGTCGGCTTATATTTGTTTTTTCGTGAATAAATAATTTGTAATTTTGTCGATTTATTTATTAAGTAATATATAAACGTTAGCCGTGGTGGCTGCTGGCAGAATAGAATAGCACCCCCCTCTTCTTGCTGAGGTGTCGTAAATGGCGACTAAGGTATCTCTTTAACAACGCAATTCAACCAGGTGTTCAGAGAAGGAAAACTCGACCAAACCTGCATCCTGCTCCCTCCCGATCGTACTGGTTCTCCATTCCATCGGGCCCGAGGGAGCTCGGACGAAAGAGTGCTTTTCTGGCAGCGCGTCCAGTTATGCACTTAAATATCTCCTGCGCAATTGACTGTTTCCGAAAACTGGGCCTTGATTTTCTTAATCGGCGTTGAAATAGTCGCCGTGGCCGAATCCGGCTAGGACATCATCATCAATATATAAACGTGGAATGTAAGGCTATCCCGCTGAAATGGATGTGCTGTCCGTAAGGAACTGTCAAAATTCCAGCGCTGCAAGGTTTAGTACTCTGTAGTAATAGCTGAGACAGGGCCCTTATTGGCGGCGGTCTAGAATATTATATATATCATATATTTATATGTTATTTATTTGTATTATATCCTGACCTTGGTTGCGGATCTGCTGATCAAATGTTTTCTTTCTTTCTATATACACAAATTAGTATTATCTAATTTCCGGCTTAAAAAGGTTCATGGTTCCTACATGGGGCTCGGTATTCGCTTATACAATACAATACCTAAAAACATCTTGAAGTTACCACTATTGATTTTTTTTTTTAAACTGAATTGCTAAAATTGGATATTATTCCATTAATGACTGTTTGAATGATAAAAGTACGTAGTCTTAATATATGCAATCGTTCTCGCGGGGCATTCAATCCTTTATATATTATACCGATTATTGTACATCATTATGTTAAAAGGAGTAACTACCAGAGTTTCTTGCCGGCTCTTCTCGGCAGATTCTGCTTTCCGAACCGGTGGTAGATTCACTTTGCTTTTTTTTGACGATTCAAAAGTGCTTGGAAGTAGGCCTATTTGAATAAAGTTATATTTCATTTAATTTCATTTATATGTGGGCTGACATAATGACGACAATTATAATAATGCATTATATTAACATTAACATTATATTATTAATTATTGCATTATAATAATGAAATGGTAATTTTAAAACCCTTTACCATAAATTCATCAGTATTTTCATAGTTAGGTACGAAAAATATAGTGACTGGATATACAACGAACCGTTTGAATAATTAATAATTTATCTACACGTATCATTTAGATCACTACAGCATTAACAATGTATTTTTGTCCAAAGTGATGCTTTTAACATTAATAGTTATTTTATATCCATTTTTCTTTAATAATAGAGAAATGATTATAAATATAATTATAATAATGTACCATCAGGGTATTATTTCTTTCAAATCGAACAGAGTTTCATTAATAATGGCTGTATCCACCTTGTCTTTATATGCCATGCCCTACATAACTAGTAGGGCTGCTGATCGCCGCTCTTTTGGTAAACACATGATATTTCTAATAAATATAAAGTCAATTTTCTCGCGATATTTTCCTTCATCGGTGAGAATATTGTATCTAATTCTGCACTTAATAGGAAAAAAAACTTAAAGGTACGTGCCGGGATTCGAACTTACGACAATAGAGTTTCCGCGCATAGACACCGGTATCTTATTCTGATGGCAGAGATAGTCAAAATGTAATCTGATTAATGATTAACGATTACAAAATGCAGTCGTAATATTAATTTTCTTGCTCTGTTATCATGATTAAATCCATTTAAAACATTAAGAAATCATAAATGTGTATGTGTGAAAATTAATATTACGACTACATTTTGTAATCGTTAATCATTCATCTGATTACATTTTGCCCCTGTATGCCTGATGGCCACCATAGACATTAGAAACAGCAAAAAGAGTTCAAGGTTTATATTTGCAAGTTTATTATCGCTTTTACGTCTTAATTCTAATTTCGCGTCGCCAATAATTTATGTTTCGGATGCCCTAGGGTGGAGAATGGGAAAATTTGTCATAGGGAAAATGAACATTTAGATACACATAATAACGTAACACCGATTACTTTATTAGAGATGCTTGGGTCAAAATTAAGCCGCGAACTGGCAAATGTAGTATGAAGCGCTCATAAGAAAGCCGGAATGGCGAATTGTAAAAGCTGTTCCCACGAATAGAAAAAGATTCGATGGAAAAAGCTGGAGACCGAGCTCTTCTATGTGCGGCAATAGATCAAGAGCTTATAGCGATGGAGAAGTCAAAATCTAAACAAATTACGTGCCCAACAGTAGGTGATCAGCCTAATCTTACACATAAAGGTCATTCTACAATCATTTTCGGCCCATATTAACAGCACTACACGTATTCCTTAACCTTATTCAAGGTTTGAATTGAATTTCCGAACATGTATGATGTAAAACGCGCCGGAAAGTATCAATTTGCAACATTTACAACAAGGATTTTTCCTTTATACACTAATTTAAGACATTGAAATCTGTGACTGCCTTTATCCTTTATGGAAACACTCGCTATTCTTTAATATGCACATTAGCGAACTTGGCATAAATACATAGGAAAAGCGAGATATGTGGTTATTAAGAGAATTGGGCTCCCATTATTTATATCTATTCTAATTAATAAAAATAAAATAAAATAAAATAAGCCTTTATTTCTACTAACTACATTTTTTTTATGTTCTGCAATAGTCGCCTCCGTGGCGTAGGCCTCCCCCATCACGTTTCATTAATCTCTATATTCTAATAGAAAATCGAAAACCTTTTGTTTTGTTGTTTACTATCTTCAATAACCTATCTTTCTACGTTGTATGTTATATTATGTGTCATATAAATGCAGATTCAGATATAATTTCAGATTTTATTTAATCATAGCTAAGCTCTCTCTTTCATTGTGTCTAATCCGCTCTCTATCAAAATAAACTAAATCAATATTGGTGCAACCGATTAGAAATTACGATTCTACAACCAGCATAAATACATAGAGCCACTGACGCACATACAGGGTAGGCTGAAACATCTCTATTTTGTAATTTTTTAAAAAGTAATATTTCATAAGACTCACGTGGTGGGGTGTTCGACAACCCTATTGTCGTACGGTTCATATTCTTCTACTTCTGGAATGTCCTTCTCTTTCATATTGACTAAGAAGATGCCCTTATCTCCCGGTTTCTTCTGCTCATCCTTCACCGGTGATAAGCTGGAAATAAAAAGGATTTACTTAAACTTTAAGTATTAATAATATATCGTTACGCTATATCCCTTACTAATATATACTGCTATATCTACTTTGTGCCAAGCATGACCAGTAGCGCATCTGATCGCTATTCTAAGAGCACTTAGCTCAGCTTGTGTATATCCAGTAGCTCATATACCTAGAGACCTTCAGTCGCGGTATATGTGGGCCGACATGACGATGTAGACTATCAATGGATTTCATCCTTTGATAGTCCCTTTCGTTTTTGGACTACACTGTACTTACCATCAGTTACTCTGTAGTCACTATGTCGAGCCAGTGTAAAAAAAAAAACTTACACAAGACATTTCTATCAGATGCCATGCAGGTTGCCTCACGCTTACGTAAACGCTAAGCCCTTACGTAATCTAGAAAATCCCAGAGATATGTACCAGGATTCGAACCTACAACTATTCGCGCTGCCACACATGAAAACCGGTCTCCCATCCACTAGGCTACAACAACTATAAATAACACACATAATTTATTATTTATAAAACTTGTTTTCCGCGACATCAAGTCTATTAACAGAGGTTTTGTGGTCTACACATTTGGAGAAAATAATAATGAAGTTAAAAATACTATATAGCCTTCGAGCCTTTTTTAGAACTTTTCACCTCACTTCAAGAAAAATGTAGAATTAGGTAATATATAAAAATCAAACATACTCGCCAAATGTTCATAAATAGAACAACATAAAAATTATAAAGTTCTGTAGAGAATTGACGCGTCGTGGTCACCTGAGTTTAATTCTATAACGCCATTTTTATCAAGCTTGTATCAAGGAATGCTACAGTATTAAATAAAAACCCGAAAATATAGAAAATCATTTCGTTTTGACACAAACACACAGGATTATGTTACACATAAGTTATGATATTATGTATTATCCTTTTATTGTTTTTTTTACATTTTCAGGGAAACAACAGAAATATATATGAAATAAAAAAATACAAAACAAAAATCAAGCAAAGGAATATAAAACAATAAGAGAAAGCTAAGAAATTATATAAAGTAAAGCATAAATATAAAATTTAAACTGTATGTTTTTGTTTTATCTAAATCTGTGTTATATTGTTCTTTTTTCACAATAAACACCTTTTTCTTACTTTGATTTATTCGAGTATTTTGTACACGATTATCTCTCTATATATCTTGTAATGTCATCAATGAAAATTATAACAAAATATCGATTAAATATAAACCAAAGGTTCCTAATTAATATTATCACTATTATATAAAAGACGATATTAATAAAATCGGTAATATGTAACTTACCTCATAATATGAAAATTTTTTGAAGAATGCTATCATACAATTTGGCATATTTTAAAAATATTAACACTTAACATATTTTAAACTATCAGCTATAACTAATTTACTAAAGTTAGTTCATTAACTTTTATTATGTATATATATTTTGAAACGCATTTTACATTTAACTCTCCTCGACTGTATCTTGTTTTCCATTGCTAGGATACGTACGAATGGTAGCTTATTGATTTTAAATTAATTGCTACCACGGCTGCCTAACTAGGGTTGCTAAACCTCCCTCTCATATTACATTCTTTACAAGTATTCTCGGCGAACTTGAAATGTTAACTGCTAAGGAAGCCTGGATTTTGTGAGCCGAATAATTATTGTATTTAAAACACTGTAAGGTTTTTGAGCGTAATGGTCAAACGGACTCGTATGTGTATACAGCACTATATATATATGTATATATATATATATATAAAATTCTCGTGTCACAATGTTAGTTACCTTACTCCTCCGAAACGGCTTTACCGATTTTTATTAAATTTTATATGCATATTTAGTAGGTCTGAGAATCGGCTACTATCTATTTTTCATACCCTTAAGCGATAAGGGTTGTTACCCTTCATTTTTTTTGGACAAAATTTCTTGTTTTTATTTTTCTATGTGGCATTAAAATATACATACAACCCAAAATTTTTACCCTTTTATCACCAACCCATATTTTTAATAGCAATTTTAGTAATTTAATCATTTTTCATCCCGCTGAATAACTGGTCAATTATCACCTAGAAATAACTTATATGGCAAAACAACGTTTGCCAGGTCAGCTAATACTAGCTGAACCGAAATATATACATATATACATATGTATATATTTGTAACCTGTGTATACTATCTTGCATAGGACCAGCAGAGTCACTGAGGGTAGCGACCCCGATGTGTCAGACTCCTACTGACTGAAAACCCCCGGGGTGTCCCTCTAATTGCTCACCCGGGTATGGGACACCAAATTCATCCAAACGCGCGGGGAGCAAAAAGCCTTGTTGAGGCTACATCTCTGCGCGCCGCCCCTCTCTCATCCGCACAGAAGACTCCCTTGAGACTACTGCCCGGCTATCATCACCGGGGGATGTCACACTAGAGCTCTAGACGAACGTATCCCTCGAGCGTTGGTGCCTTGGCCGCCGAATTGCTAGGGAAAATTTTCGTTCCCTGATCCTTTAGGCGGTCTCCTTACTAAAACATTGTCCAAATTAAAAACTGTTAAATCATCATTGAGGTTAAAATAAACCGCTTCAGTTAAATAGCGTTTAGTACAAACTTAAACTAGTTTTATTTTGTTTGTGCAAGCCACCCTGAGGTAGTTACGTAATTGATTCTTACAAACCTGTGGGGTGCGAATTCGTCTGGCTCGAACGAAGGGTTGACCATCGGCCCACTTGGTCGACGAGCCCATTCTGCCGCTTCCTGGAACAAACGTGGTAAAAGTCTGTTAAAAAACCTTTCTCATCGTTATTAGTTTTCATTAACTCTACCCGATTCCGCGTACTTGACCTCAGCCTTCATCAGAACTCTTTAACACGTTCACGCCGGCGTGTACCACCGGTGGCCCGCGCTTGATTGTGCCATCGGGCGGCGTGTACCACTGGTGGCTCGCGCTAGACCGCCTCATCAAGCGTCGTGTACTACCGGTGTTCCGCATTTGATTGTGCTATTAGACACTGATAATTTAACGTACATAAATAAAAACGTTTATTTTGAATAAAAGTTATATTTAATAACGTATTATAAATATAACTTTTGCTCAATAACTTATAATATTATAAATGTAACTTAAAATCGATAAAATTAACAAAATAATTCAATATTATTTTATTTGTAACTTATTGATTTATTATTTTTTGTGTAATTTGTTGAACACCTTTTGTTATTTTTACCGGCATAGATCTCTGATCAGGATATAAAGACAACACGAGTTACACAATTTGCAAAGTAAGCACTCAATGTACTACTGAAGAAACAAGAAGCGCGTGCAAGCCTGAACACGCGACATTAGCGCGCCGCCAGATGGAGCGCGACATAGATTTACTGCCGCCGGGTGGTGCATCAAATGAAAAAATGCGCCGGCACGTGTTAAATTAAATATTCTAATCTAAATCTTTTAGTAAATATTTGGTTAAAAAATACGATTATGATACTATAGAGGTTTATAAATACAAATCAACATAATTTATTATAATAGATTAAACGACACATACATACTCACTCAAACTAACACTGCTCCATACATATTCATACACACAACCTTTTAATGCTATCTATATATATCTATAAATACTACTTTGATTGGTATATCATCGTAGAGCCTGAATTACTGAAGTTAGAATAAAATATGGGCATTAAGTTCATTGTATGACACTAGACTATGCACTAAAGATAGATTATTTCATATTCCACCCGTAACAGAGTTAAATAGAGATTGATAATTTGTTAGAAAATATGTCAATTTTGAAGTAAGCGCCATGAAAACCAGTATTTAGTTCTTTATTACGAAACAACTATTACATGTTTCGACGTGTTTTCGAAAATCCATGCCCAACGGGATAAATTATTTCAAACCAAGCAAAGACGGGTGACTACAGTTACTATAATATATAGGTTTTTTTGTAAATTACCGATTATTTATTAAATGTATCGTAGTGAAAGTCGCAGCTTTCTGCAACACTGTGCTTACAAATGCAGGATGCAGTGTGTAATTATAGAATTTTTATATAATTTATTGTAATAAAAATATTTTCCTTCTTTTCTTTTCAATGAAACTTCAACTGTGTATGTCCTATATATATAGCCTACATATTAAAGTTTAAAAAGTTAGACGTTTTCTCTAGCGAACTCCAAAATTAGTGCCAGGGCATACGTTGCGCTGCACCGGCGAAACGAAGTCACTCTCGTGTTTTACATACAAATATCCATGGTACGCACACGGCGTGTTCCGGCACCGTGCCGCTCGAGCATCGGACTTGCGTTTCGCGAGATGAGACAAAGAGGGTTGAATGGTAATAGTGAAATTATTATTTTGATAGCGAAATGTTTATTTGTTTATAAAACTGATTGATAAATCAGTAAAAATTTAATGAGCACTTTTTATATGAGTTTTATTTAAATATTATATAATATAATAAATATTTTATCTAATATTTATTAAAACAGTTTCTACCATGGTTATCCAGAGATTTATAGGTCATAATATATACCGTCACACTACCTGGATATCTCAGAGTGACAAGCACTTCACTAGCAGTGTCGTTGCGGCGTAATTACATTGTGATACCGACGCGCACGGGTGCTCGCTATAGCAGTAAAATTTCCATCATGTAAACCGGCTTTTAGTATTATGAATTCACAATAATTCCAAATGTTTGCATTTAGTATTTCTTAATAAAGCTATTTTTATACTGAGAATTCTGAGAATTTAAGACATTCTCGTTCGATACTAATGAAATCGTATGTTTGTTTATGTTAAAAGTCGTTATGGGAAAGGATTTTACTTCTCGTATATTCGATATATTTCAAGTCTTTGATGAATTATATTTATAAACTAAAAGAGCACCACGGTTTCTATAAACGTATATTAATATTACGCTTTCCATGTCTTACTAAACAACTAAATATTATCAAATAAAAAAATTGTTGTTTTTTTTTTGTTTTTACTTGGGAACAATTTTACAGCACCGTCACGCCGGGCAAAGGGGGAATGGCTGCCGAGGTGACACGGATTATACCGCCTAAAGATTCCAACGTCCTTTACTTATAGACGGGAAATTAGGGACTTGTAATCAATTCTTTACATCCTCGCTACACCGTAGATGAAGTCCTTATTGTCAGACTAAAAATATATATATTTCAACTAACCCATACCCGCGATTTCGTCTTTGTTAGTAATGATAGAATGCCTCTTGTAAGATGTTTAGTTAGAAATTACATTTATATAATACGGACGATAATTTTACTTGATCTCTGCACTATACAATGGTTTCTGAAATGAAATGAAATGAAATGATATACCATTTATAATTAAGTAGAAACGAAATACAAATGAATTGGTTTGATTTTAAGGTACTAAATCTATATTAAATTCTCTAAAAGCAGCTTTAACGTACGTACTAATCACCTCTTTAATCGACAATCTATACTAATATGATAAAGCTGAAGAATTTGTTTGTTTGTTTGTTTGAAAGCGCTAATCTCAGAAACTACTGGTTCGAATTGAAAAATTCTTTTTGTGTTTAATAGACCATTTATCGTGAAAGGCTTTAGGCTATATAACATCACTATGAAACTATTAGGAGCGAAGAAATAATGAAAAATGTGACAAAAACGGGGAGTATTATTCATCCTTAAGGGCTTCCATTGAGTGCACTGCGAAAACGGTTCAAAATACCAAAAATATACGTATGAAAGAATTATTCCTCTTGAAATGATCTAAAAAAATGTTCCAGACAGTATATATCTATCTTTTAAGATTAACTCACTAGAACCGTTTTTATGGTAATCAAATTTGGTCGAAATTAATGCATTATTTGTTAAGAGTTGTATCAACGTAATAATATTAATCTTTATCCAAATAAATGTGTTATTGATTAAGAGTATTTAATTGTGAACAAAATTGTCTTTGACATCACTTTATTTCAATGAACATCTTAGAAGATATTACAATAACTTATATAGCAAAACAACGTTTGCCGGATCAGTTAGTACTATATAAAGGACAACCTAACACAATAAATTATTGACACGATGTCGTTGTGAAAGTAGATTATAGTCGAAACTGATTTGCTAAAACTTCTCGTTTTAATACATCAATTATTGATTTTATCCAAAAATATATTTTTGTGAAAACTACGTACTTAATTTTTGAACTGCGTGACTATTATGTTATTTCAAAAATTATAACATATTTGTTGACATAATCATGATAAAAGCCTTCTGCACTTATAGTAGATGGAAATATTGATTGTAAAAATTAATTATACGAACAATACAGTATGTTGTAAAAACCCTGTCCGACCAGAAAGGGGCATATTGGTGTCATGATAACATTACCAACATACATCTCAAAAAATATATTATTCATAAATATTAATAAGTTATTGCCACATAAAACCGTAAAATTGAAAAAATTGATTAATTTTACATGTGATATAAATTCGGATTACTTACAAGCATAGATGGGCAAAATGTAATCAGATTAATGAAAATGATTAACGATTACATTTTACGTTTTTTACCATTAATATGACTGTATTTTGTTCATTTATGTTTTAAACACTACAAAAACCCAGATTGCATACACATTTATGATTTCTTAATGTTTTAAATGGGTTTAATCATGATTACAGAGCAAGAAAATTAAAGTCACGACTACATTTTGTAATCGTACATCATTAATCAGATTACATTTTGCCCATCTCTGCTTACAACAACCAGTGTAAAGATTAAACAAACGATTTAATTGATACACAGTGCTTTGTATGACCCTTTGCCGCCATGATATACTAGCGTGATTCCTAGCTTTCCTTTCTTCTTTTGTTCAAAAGTTACATACGTGCCTAGTGTTGCGATATAAGTTTTCCCATTTAATAATTTTATATGCGTTTCTTGTACCAGCAGGAAGGTTTACAATCACCAATAGACTACAGCGACACCAAGATTTTCATCGTATTTTTACTAACTTTTGACGAACTTTTTAACTCCTTTTTATAGAAACCCATGTAAAATTACAAGATATATATTAAATGGAAAATGAAATGAAATGAAAAAGTATTTATTTCGCCACAAATCAACAAAAAAACCAGAAATTTAAAATGCAACAACACAAACAACACACAGAAACAAAAGAAAATACAAAACATATAAACATGGCGAAAATGGGACCTTCACCAGCTTAAAGCCAAGGGAGAGCCTGCAGCGCTGGTTTTCGTGAAGGGCCCCAGTCGTGTTACATCTTATAAGAATTATCAATAAACAACAAAAATACAAATAGCTTAAATAATAAATTCAAAATAAATGCGAGTGATACTAAAATAAACTATTACATACAATAAATAAATCGACTACCAGATGTATTAGTGATAGATATTATAGTAAAAATATGTATACCTAAAAAGAGCAAAATTATAAGTAAAAATAAATGAAATAGACTACATGTAACTAATAGATTATTAAATAAATATCATTTTAATTCTATAATTTTAAAATAAAAATAATAATATTTTATCATTCTAATTTATTTTTAAAATTTTTATTTTAATTACAGCTAACTCTGTCCACAGCTTCAAAGCCTTTATTTAGTATTTTGCTAATGTCTAGAATAAATAACATGAAGATACGAATGAACAAATATGTATGGACAGTAATTTATTTCTTCGCAATGACCTCAAGTAGTCATAATGAAACGAAATGGTCAAATACCGCTAGAATACCTACAAACATTTTGTCAAATGCCAATGACTTCTGGCAACTATGATGAGCAGGTATTAATACAAATACCTTGGGGTCTGGATCCCCCATTGCCAAACAAAATTTTACAAAATTATAATTAATAAACAGTTTTAATTTTGATACGAGCTTAAACGTGGCTTCGGGCGTATCTAAAGCGGTTAGCACCATCAAATTAAATCTAGTTTTGACTTGTATAAAATGCCTTTGTATGATATAAAGTGACTTAAATTTAACAGTTGCTAATCCTCGATAATATTTCCGTACAATACAATAAGTATAATTTAACGAAAAATAGCGTTTCATACAAGTTTAAACTAGATTTATTATGGGAGTGTAAGTCACGGTGGAAGCTTTATTAATTTTTTTTTATCGAAATTATTTTTACATAGACGTTACGATTATATAATTTTTGTTTTGCTGAATTACATATATCGATAATGTTTTATTATTTCATCTACGACCAGTTTCTGAGACGCTCGTTAAGTGTAAAAATGCTGTCATTAATTGCATACAAGATGAGTCGTTAGTGTTTAAAATATCTTAAAATTTAATAAAAGCATTTCTTAAATCATGTCTTGCTAACTTTATCAATAAAGAAAACAATTATTATTACTCAGTTACCTTGTTTTCTTTGTATTTGATGTCCGATTTTTATTAACTATTAATAACATATCGTTAACCGTGGTCTTTTATTTCGACAGTACTATTCTTTGATGGCCGAGACAAGCCCTTCACTACATCAGGTGAAGATAGCGAGCACAAGGTGCTCACCCAGCGAATTTATGGGTTAATTAACCACGCAAGAGCACCCCTGTGTGCAGTGACGTGCATAGGATATTTGGACAGGCTAGGCAAAATTTGCGTAATTAATTTGAATATTATATTATGATAGTAAATATTATATTTCTTTCATAGAAAATATATATGGTGTGAATATAGATTAGATATGAATATAAAAGGTTGCTGTTTTGTTTAACTTTAAGGAATATATGCCAGACTTATTTATCGTCAGGGCATGCGATGCTTTGATGCATCTATGGAATGAACGCTACTGCCTGTGTGTAAGGACCTTGATTTGGACGCCCAGCCTAGAAACCTTACCGTGATCTACCAGCATATCGCAAGCGAGACCTTGAGATGAAACGCCAAATAAAACTCAAGGCTGCGTCGGGTTGTAATCATGGCTGCATCCACTTTGCCCGTATATGTTATGTCGTGCCCAACGTGACCAGTAGCGCAGCTGACCGCCGTTCTCACAGCACTAGTACACATGACATTTCTATTAGATGCCACGCAGGTTTCCTCCCAATGTTTTTCTTCGATAATGAGCATGTGTCTAAATTGGTACTTAATGGTCCTTAATCTGCAAAAACTCTGAGGTACTTGCCAGGATTCCACCTACAAGTCACGTCATCGCTCTTGGGTTACGGTCGCTTACGGCCTAGACCACTATAGGCACAATTATACTATATTTACTAATTGTTTTTTTGACATAATCAAAATTTAAATTTAGAAAATTAGATTCTATAACAAATATATAAGAAGATAGATTAAAAATTAAAATAGATTCTTAAATACTTTGCTTGATATAAACCGTAAGTAAAAAAAAAAGATTTTGTAAATAATTAGTCTGTGGAACTTGCCCAATTTTCTTCGGTATATTCACCTAAGAAAGTACGTCTCAATTATTTGCCAAAACTATAAGTATTTGCATAATTAAATAATTAGCACTTCGAATATATTTTTAAAATTATCGACGTGTTTTCCTAAAATCGATTCTATTTCTAGTGAGTGACAAACGTGTTTACACGGGACCACGTCGTGAATGACACCTATTGCGTCTACACTTAAGGCCTGTCACGCACTGCGACATTTCGCCGCGGAATTGTTACCAAAATTTTTGTAACATTAGAAATTATAAACGCACCGACAGGCGGTAAAAATTCGCACACTAAACGGTTACCCCCTTCTCTCCTCTTCGTTTGTATGAACGTAACAATTTTGTAATGGCAATGACCGCGCAAAATAAATTTCAAAGTGGGACCTAGGTAAATATTCCTTCATGAATATTTTCCCGCGCGGTGAATTTTCGCAGTACGTTCTAAGCCTAAGAGATATTAAAATGTTTATCAAATGTAAAAGGACTAAAATCTATATAAATAATAAGTCACGATACCTTCTTATCTTGTGTACACATTAAACACGCATAATTACGCACCAATACTTGTAAAAAATATATTTCAAAACATCAAAAATATAAAGGAAAAATATAAAATTATAACAAACCCGGCGAACTTCGTTTCGCCACCAGATGGCTTCGTTTTGGTTTTTAGTTAGCGTTTGAAAGAACGTGCGCATAATAAATGTCACATGAAATTAACTGAGCAGAGTACAATGAGTAGCTGTCAAACAATGTATAACGCATCGGCGCCATCTACTTAAAATACTGGTGCGATCTGCTCCACCACCATGCAAAACCATATTGGTTTGTAGTACATGTTATGTATCAGAGATGGCACTGTATGTGAATAAAGATTTTCCCCGTTTTCCTGCTTTTCTGTTGAAATTTTCCTGAATTTTGGTTCGTGCGTTCTGGAGTTATAGCGTCAGGAAGGAAAACCGGACTTATTTTTATATAATAGATATATATTATTCCTAACAAAAAACATACTCATAGAACTTACATCATACAATAAAATAATCGACATTTATGCACGAATTGTTCACTTGATGATGCTCTTGTGCTTATATCTGTCACTTGCAAAAGTTTATATATATACAGCATGGTTTAAAAACTCTATCCGACCAGTGTAGGCTTTACTCGGTATCGATATTAGATTCTATATAGGATATCCTTTTTAGTTACAGAATGTTTGCGCCGTTTATTATTAATTTACATTTATTTATAATATTTTAATATATATTTTCTTATATTATCTATTTATACACTAGCAACACTTACTCGACATTTTTATTCCCCTACCTTCCTCATTCGTTTTCCTCTCTGGGTTCGAACGCTTCGAAAACTACAACGCACTCGCTGTAATAAGCTCTTTAAAAATATACAAAACGCTACAACGCTGTCTAATACAATTGGTATCAACTCGAACGCTCTGCTTACCCCAACAACGCGTGAAATTGTGGTGTGGACGCCTGAACCAGCGCCGTGGACCGGGATCTAAACACGTAAGTTTGTTCCCGGAATTCCTTCTTATTCCTCGTCAACTCAGACGCACCACAGAACAAAAAAATATCAAATAAAAATTAATTAATTCGGGGAAAACTTTATACGGCAACATACGGAACGTGAGTAGTTCGTAAACAAAGGCAAGCAAAGAATTTGAAAAGTAGCACTGGATGGCGTATAGCAGCGTTGACCAGCACACGCTGAGCTGAGTGCTCTTTGAAATTAAACATACATAGGATATATGTGATATTATGTATTATTTTTCATCGTTATATCTAAATGCATATGTCATGTGTTATAATTGTTTCTCAATAAACGTTTCCTACTTCCTCTCCTCCTTCTTTCTTGCTAGTAGATCATGACGTCATAGAGATCATGCCCCTACTAGATCCCAAGCATGTTAATCAATTTGATAAAAGCGATTTAGTTTCATAAACCTTTACTTTGATTTTCGTAAGTAATCCAAGTATAGATCGCTTCTAAAATAACTCAATTTCTTTAATTTTGTAAGACAACTTGTTAATGTTGACGAATAATAAAAATTTTGGATGTATTTTTGTAATATTCTCATGTCACCAATATGCCTCTTTTGGGTCAGACAGGGTTTCAAAAACATACTATGTATATGTATATATACAAGAAATATTAATAAAAATATAAGATTTGAAGTAGTAAGACGATTGCTTGAGCTGGGTCCTGACCACAGTACACAAGTGTAAAGACCGTCATGGTGACTCGTTTCATCCTGTAGCGTTGCTAGGTTGTTTGTATCTGACTTGATCATATATGTATATACCTAGGGACCTTACCATATATGTGGGCCGACATGGCGATGCCAACTGTCAACGAACTTTCATCCTTTGGCAGTAGGCTTGTCGAATAAATATCGATACATTGATATATCGATATTTTCAATTCAATATATCAATATTTTTGGGCGATATATTTTGTAATGATATATCGATAGAAAATATCCAGTATCGAAAATTGTATCGAATACAATATTTTTTTAAGTCTTATGGCACTGAAGTCGCAGAAATCTGAAACTGTAGAAGATAGGAACAAACGAAAAAAAAAGAGCTATATTGTCTATGACTGTTGAGTAATTTGTTTTGTTACGTTGCATGCATTGACATCTGAATTTGTTGCATGTATATTATTATTTATTTGACACCATTTTTTTTCTTTTTTTTTTGTTTGATGTCTTAAATAGGTAATACTTTCGTGTTTATTGGGATTTAATCTATATATCAATATTTTCCTTTGATATATCGACGCCGATATTGATATTTTAATAAATATCGATACATCGATATAACGATTTTTTTTCATTTTCGACATCCTAAATGCCTATGAGCCCTATTTGGCAGTCGTTGATGTACTTGGAAAGTACAACAAATTTTGATACAGGGCATGCTAAGTCGCTACGCTACTGCCAACACCAGTAGTGGATCAACGTGATGATAGTTATCTAACCCATTAATCAATACTAAAATAGACCTCAAAGGATGTCGGTGATATGAAGTGCTTTGAACCGCGACGGAATGGTCCCCAGCCGATCCGTCTGCTCCTAACAACGAACATCCGCCTCAGGCTTATCTCATGAATTGCTCAGACCTTGCCTTTGATTTGCAATATCCTTCTGCAAGATCCAAGATGACGTCCCTTGTATTGTATACCAGAGGCATGCGGTGGAGGGGATACTGGTAACTGCAGCGCTATTTAAATATATTACACTGATTATTTATTGGGGTAAGCAGAGAGAATAGAACTCCGCTTCTATATCTTCTTATATATAAAAATGAATCGCTAAATGTGTTGATAGCGCGAAACTCGAGAACGGCTGAACCGATTTGGCTGATTTCTTTTTTGTTGTGTTTGATGAAGTCTGGGGAAGGTTATTACGGTGAGAAAAATTCCATATTCTCATACAAAAAATTCGTAATAATATTTAAAAGTCAATTTGAACTTTAACACCATACCATAAAGTTTAAATGTCAGTGGACGGGTTCCGGAAAGGCAAAACAATTGAGTGACGTATAAATATTAATGTCAGTATTTGTCTATTTTTATACATACAGCATTAAGGCCAGGTTCCTTCAAAAAATTTTCAAAAAACAATCGACAGGCCAATAGGTTTTGGCAGAATAAAATCTGACGGGGAAGCTATTAACATTAAAAAAAAGCAATGTGACTTTGCTTTAGAGAAATAGAGCAGAACAAGGTCTGCCGGGACAGCTAGTATATATATATATATTACTTCATGTACTTTCGCCGATTACGTGTGTTATATACGAGTACGTATATTTTCTTCTGCATTTATTAAAAAGGTTCGTATTACTCTTTTTTTTTGTCTGGTGGGAGGATTTTTTATATCAGGGCCATCGTAAGGCCAACGGCCCCGGTGTGTCGCACTCTTACCGACTAAAACCACTGCTGTGCTTCTCCTACTTGTCTGCCGAGGCCAAGAGTACGATCTCGCCAACTTCCTCGGCTCCCGGAGACGTCTGGCCTTCCACAGGCTTAGATTATTGAATAATACAAAAAATAATTCCCAACGCCATTGTACTTTTTATACGTATATTTTATAGATATAAGAAACAAGGAAATAACACGGTATTATGTATATTAACTTGTTAATGAATATATGTTTTTAAATGATAAATATCTTCTCATTTGTATTGCGGTCCGTATGTATATGATAATGAAAAAAAAATAACAACCCAAGATACAAAAAGTAGGCAAAAACTAAATTATATGTGAAGCAAGGTTAAACAGATGTAACCGATCTTTACAAAAGGCATACACGGATATGTTTTTAATTTAGCCGGATTTTCAATCCTTTATATATTACTTTGCCATGAGATATTTAAATCTAAAGTGTAGGTGAATCGCATCCTGCATTAGCTAGGAGCATGCTATGTTAGGAATATCTCTGAAAGATAACGTCCGATATAAGGTTACCCAACGCAAAACCAAAGTTGTCGAGAATGTTCTCAGTATTAGCATGCTGAAGTAGCTAAAAGCAGATCACGCATGCCAAAGAGAATCTATGTTCATTGGAGCAGGAGGGTTCTTAAGTGGAGACCGTGAATAGGTAGATGTAGCGTGGTGTGCTCCGCGGTAGGGTCGAGAGACTACCTCCTGAGAAGATATGAAGACCAGATCCGATGGCATTCCTTACTAGACTAGCTTAGAGACTAGCTTGGGCTGATAAGGATGATCAGTTTTCCTATTGTTGTAAAAAGTCTTATACTAAGCTCCAAACATTAATTTTCCGGTGGTAATTGTGGTGATATTTTGAATTCTAAGTAGGGCGTTTGCTTTTGTAGTTTTTTTTAAATATGCCGAATAAATAAACATTAAATGTGGTGAAATTTATTATAAAAAGTAAATAAGGAATAAAAAAAGAATTGTGAAAAATACAACTGAAGAATATATATTATTGGTAGCGCCGGTTGTTACAGTACTGTGCGATTATCGTCTAAAATTTGTCGTTGTTTGTAATATTTAAACCAGTTTATACTCAATTACTTGAGGATGTAACGGCGGCGGCGGATGCAGCACATAAGTGTTGTATTACAAAGGTGTCTCCATGCTCTTATACAAGTATTACGCTTACGGATGAATACAATTTATTATTTCACAATCTCCAGTCATTTCAAACTGTCACCACCGAACGTCTTACATACTGACGTCACAATTATAATTTCGTGAAAAGATATGATGCAGTTAAATATTAAATTTAATATCGCTATACGGGCTTTTTTACACGGGTTGACATTGTGACTACATAGTACCTGATGATAAATACAAAGTAGTCCAAAAACGAAAGCGACCATCAAAGAATGGAAATCCATTGATAGTCTACATCGTCATGTCGGCCCACATATACCGCAACTGAAGGTCTCTAGGTATATGAGCTACTGGATATACACAAGCTGATCCCGAAACGCGACAAGCCGAAACTGGTCACTATGACGGGCTTTACACCCATGTACTGTGGTCGCGATCCAGATGGGCACCGACGCCCTACCACCTCGCACCCCACCCCACTTCGAACACCCCAGTCGTTTCTGAAACGCTAGTAGATTATCGTTAGGTTCTTTTACCAGCTGGCCACCTAACTGGAGGTTCGTATCTATACCCAAGCCATAATTCGTTGGCTGAGCACTTTAAGTATTCAGGCGGAGGAGTTAGAAAAGCTTTCACGGTCAACAGCATTCCGTCTTACAGAAAAAAAGGTACCCAGTATAAAGGAATTGAGTTGAACATACAGATACATGCAACTCTCAAATAACTGTAGATTTGATTAATAAATGATCGGATCTTATGTAACAGATGCATATATTTACTTAATCCAGTAATATAGTAATATACATCTCACTCACCTTGGCCCACTAGTCAACGCTAAGGGAGGTTCAGCACTGTGTATGATCCGAATGTGTGAAAATACGAACCAAGAAAATACGGATTGCATTCGCATATTTTATTTCACTCTAACTCGGTACAGAGACTGATATGAATATAGAATTACATTACAATCACTACAAGACGTTACGTTTACACTATAGAAAATTCTAAATAGTGCAGACTCGGTTCGGATGCAGTATACGAACAGAAATGGGCAAAATGTAATCAGATTAACGAGTAATTAAATTTCGTTAATCTGTTATCATGATTAAAACCCTTCTAAATATTAATGAGTCATAAATTTGTATGAAACTGATGATTCCTTAATATTAAAAACATAGATTAGTAAAACTTAATCATATAAACGCAAAATGTAATCGTAATCGTCTTTCATTAGTCCGATTACATTTTGCCCATATGTTGATGATGATGTCCTAGCCGGATTCGGCCACGGCGACTGTTTCAACACCGATTAAGAAATTCGAGGTCCAGTTTTCGGAAACAGTCAATTGCGCAGGAGATATTTAAGTGCATAACTGGACGCGCAGCCAGACAAGCACTCTCTCGTCCGAGCTCCCTCAGGCCCGATGGAAAGGAGAACCAGTACGATCGGGAGGGAGCAGGATGCAGGTTTGGTCAGGTTTTCCTTCTCTGCACACCTGGTAGAATGGCGGTGTTCAAAAGATACCTTAGTCGCCTTTTACGACACCTCAGCAAGAAGAGGGGGGTGCTATTCTATTCTTCCGGCAGCCACCACGGCTTTTGTAGTATTAATTAAATATTACTATAGATATACCGGTCTGACAATATTCGGAACCAAATCGGAAATTAACGTACGACGGATAGGATTCGAATGACGATGTATTACGTAAACTCTCTAAAGCAACTTAGCACTGGCTTTTAACATCAAAATATTTATATTTGAACAAAGATTAACGTTTGTGTCAAAAAAGAGAAACATTTTGTACGTAAGAGAACTTACATGGAATATGTAATAGTGAAAATGCTATGTAATATAATTATATACTTATTTTGAGCAGTGTTTATCCATACCTCGACTAAGGCTCTCTCACTGCCGAGCTCAATTCTGTTTACGGTTATCTTTGTACTATAAGAGCGAAGTCCGCGTCATATACTACGCGCTTCGTATACTAGCATTAAATTGACGTTAATTATAATAATAATACAGTATATCGTCACGTTATATTCCTTTAGGGGTGGGCAGAGATATATTAGCGGTTGTAACCACTGTTCCGTATTCGAATAAGTGTGCGGACAACTTCGATTTTGCTCTGGCAACACCGTACGGGTTAACAATTGAGTTTTGCTCTCGCTCGACCGATCAGCCGAGTAACGACTTAAACATACAAATATTCATAAATTTAACCACAATCCGATTCCAAAGCGTACAAGTGTGCGAGGAAGATCCTTAAAGACACCAGTATCCTGGAGGAGAAGCAGGGGTCCCTGAGGAGTTGGCGAACTGGTGATCGCGGTAAGTGAGACTCTTTAGGCAGCCCGTGCCGCTTGCGGAGCTATCGAAGTACCGTAACTTTGCGCTTAATATCATACCCAACGTGACCAGTAGCGCAGCTGATCGCTATTCTCACAGCACTAGTACACAGGACATTTCTGTTTTTTTTTTTATAACTTATAGGCGAACGCTTGACCTCAATCACACCTGGTGGAAGGTGAAGATGAGTCCGATGATGAACCGCGTCCGCCTAACAAATGCCTATTCACTCTTCTTTTAAAGACTCCCAGGTCATAAGATCGCGGAAATATGGCCGCTGGAAGCATATTCCACTCCTTAGCCGTTCGCATGATGAATGTACAAGCGAATCTTCTCGTGCGGATATAAGGAACATCCACCACATACGGATGGTATCCGACACGATGTCTTGTGGTTTTGTGGTGGAATGGGGCTGGTGGAATCAAAGAATGTAGTTTCTGAGAACACTCTCCACCGGTCAACCGGTAAAAGACCGCGAGGCAGGCAACTCTACGTCGATGCTCAATGCTTTGCATTTTAATTTTTGACAAAGAGTCGTCGCCAATAAGTCTACGAGCTCTACGATCAATCGAGTCCAAAGCCGCCAACTGATATTTAGCGGATGATGCCATGCGGTTTTCCTCACTATATTTTTCTGACCGGTGAGGGTGTGGCGTATTAATCTAGATAAACACAGAGGTACGTGCCTGGATTCGAACCGATAATCATCTGCGTTGCCGTGCAACAATATCGATTACTTATCCAATAGACCACTACAGCCAAATTTTTAAAATATCATAACAGTACAATTAAGACGTTAACAATTTTAGGATATTAATATTGGATACAGCCTTTAATGTACTTCTACTTACCCTGCAAGAAATTAGCGTGAGGATATATTTATATTATTAATAGTGGAAAACCGTATAATATAATTATTATTCGCTTAAATTTAAATTTTCTTTTAGATTGTGCTGAGGTTAATACGTAAACATGTTGAATTAGGCTAACATGTGTACATAAGCTATGGTTGAGTATGGAAAAAAACACCGTGTTGTAAATGTCAGTATGTCGTGGAAAATTATCATCACAAGTATTTATTTTATTTGATTGCGTTGCGAAGATCGGCTACTCGAGTAAACACGAATGTCCAAACCTTAACATTGCCTTGAACAAACATGGTGTAATGTTTTCCTATTATCTTTGTTATTTCATTTGTACGAACATTTTTTTTTATTCTGACACAACACAGTGACTGCACCGCACCTGATGTTAAGCACGCTGCAATCCAAAAAACGCCAACAACTATCAACAGGTAAAAAAAACCCATCGGTAGACACAGTGATCATGCCGGCCTGCACAAATATCTCTTCAAGCTACGCTTAAATAATCCAATATTATAGGAAGCTGGGCACACACATGCGAGAAGTCCATTCTACAGCCCAACGACACGGCAAAAGAAGGAGTTAGAGAACTTCTTAGTTCTAGCCGGGATGTGAGATACCGTATAGCTGTGACTCCGCAAACCCGCGCGCGTGGTTCTATTTAGGAAGGGAGAGGGTGGAATAAGGTTAAACAACTCTTCAGAACATTCACCGTGATTCAGACGGTAGAAAACGCTCAGTGAGGCAACATCTCTACGCAACTGGAGCGGTTCAAGATGCTTAGTCACGTCAGGATCATGTTTTTATACTGGCTTGATGAAGCGACACAGGTCACTAATGACGAGTACAGGGAGAGTACAGTGTAATTCATGGGCGGCAAGGACTTCCAAATGGAATCTATTTACAGTTCTCGTTGTCATACCGATCTACACATACGACATAAGGTCTATAGGTATATGGAGATTGGAGGCACAAACTGCTTCCGCCACGCGACAAGCTGAAGTAAATCACAGCGATGGTCTTAGAACTTTTATGCTGTGCTGTGGTCACGACCGAATTCAAGCTCCATCCTCCTACCACCACAAAAATAATTGCGATTTTTTATGGTGGTAGGTCGATTGCCCGAACTGGATCGTGACCGTACACGAGTGTAAAGGCCGTCATGGTGACTCGCTTTGGCCTGTCGCGTTTCGGGATCAGCTTGTATATATCCAGTAACTCACACATCTAGAGACCTTCAGTCGTGGTCAATGCGGGCCGAAATAACGACGGAGACTCAATACATTTTCGTCCTTCGATAGTCGCTTTTATTTTTGAATTTCAGCGTACTTGCTATCACGTGCACCGTATCACTTTGTCGAGCTAGTGGAATAAAAGACTATTCGGCAAACAGCGCCAACTATGCACCTTCTCATAATATAATAATTAAAAGTCTAAGAATAACAATAATAAAAGCATTACTTTTATGCTTTAATGATATGCTCGCCACTGCATATAATCTGCATATTATCATGCAATTGTATAACAAAGCTGCGAAAATAAGTCTCACACTCGTCGAACGGATAAGTAGATTATTATTGAGCACAATTAACCATTAAAATACTGCAATTTTGCACTTAACGAGCTTAATCAATGCACTGTTGCAGAAAAAAGCCCTGCAATTGAGCCAATAGCACTCACATTATGTTAAATTATCATTTTAAAAATGATTTTATAAGTCTAAGGGTATAATAACACAAAATTGAATTATTAATTTATGTGTTATCAACAGTATCGTTGTAAATATTTCAAATATAATCATGTGTATATATTTATTTATTTACTCTTTATAGGGTTGCCAGTGGCCCGGTACAATAATTCGTTTACACAACACACATACACAGTTACAATCAACAATGTACAGTTCCTATTAAGGCATCTACAACATACGTCACAGTGGCCTGTTTATTTATACTATATTATATTATACTAAATCAATGGTAATTAATGTCAAAATTATTCGTTTGTGCATCTCTCAACAACCCGAAGAGCTATCTCCTGAATCCCGGCATGGAGTCCGCAAACATATCAACCGAATCTCCAAGAAGATTGTAGGCCCGAGACAATCTACACAAAGTACTGTTGACTCCGAGGTTTGTTCGTTTAAAAGGTGGAATTTTTAAAAGGGTCGTCTTGAATTTCTTATGCTGGTTTTGAATGAAAATTTACGGAGCAGTTGAGGACAGTTAATGTTATTATTAAAAATATAATAATATTTGATTTTTATATCTATATATATACTATGTATGTATGTACTATATATGTATATATATAAATCAATTGCTGTTCGTTAGTCTCGCTAAAACTCGGGAACAGCTGAACCGATTTGGCTAATTTTGCGTTTGAATTAATTGTTGAAGTCCAGGGAAGGTTTAAAAGGTGAGTAAATATGAAAAAAATGCTAGGAATATAGTAAAAACAACAATTTCGTTTTCCCGTACAAACCACTCTGTCCCCAGCTGTCAAACACATGATGTCAATCAAAACAAAACAAAGTTATGCCTTCAAGTTGATTAGAGGTTGCATGTCATTAAGGAAAATTTAATTTATACGCCAACTAATTAAACAAAAAAAACGTGTACCATAAGGCATTAAAATATGAATATCATTAACCTTAGATATGACTTAAGTCTTTCAATGCAATTTTATTTCTATTAGACTGCGATAGGCCAATAACTTTTGGCAGCGTGAAATCTGACGGGGCAGCTATTAACATAAAAAAATGTAACTTTGTTTTAGAGAAATAGAGCAAAACAAGGTCTGCCGGGACAGCTAGTCTACAATAGATACTAAGATAATCCACAGCGTTTCCTAAAAACATAAATTAAAAATAAAAGTATTGGAAAAAATTAACAAAATCCGCTAAGTGAAATTTAAAAACGGTTTGGTAATAACTATACAAACACAATACATAAACAATAACAAAACTATAACAAAATCAACACACCTGATCACTGTGACTTTCTATTTGTAAGCCGGAAACGTGTCTCAGAATATATCCAAACTATTGTCCCTGGCCACAGACCAGTTATATAGAAGCGACAGTCTAGGCACAACGGAAAAGTGACCAGGGTTGGTCTAGTATCGTTTGGTGGCAAATACAAAAGCGGGACACCGAGGCAGTCTGTAAGCCACCGCAATGCCAAGCTGATCTAATAAATCTGGATCATCTTGAAGCTTTCTAAGCACTTTCAGTGTATATAATCCAAAAAGTGTAAACCTATCACCGTAAGGAATATATTGAATAGAACCAGTTAGAACAAATCTAGTATAATGCCACTGGATCCCCTCAATACGATCAATAAGTCAAGATCATCAGTATAATCAAATGTGGATGTAAAATTCACGAAAATCTGACCCATATGTCGTGATGTAATAAAATAACGGCCAAGTGCAACTCGGACACGCGGGTTCGAAGGGTTCCATACAAGCTTCTTGGTTAAGTTGTAATCACCATTTTTTTTTAAGTTTTGTATGCTGTAATGTGCAAACAAGATAGTACTACTTACCAAACATGATTGTAGGTCAACATGAAGTTTCTGAAGGATTACAGACTATGATTCCTTTGCGAAAACATAAAATAAACGCACAATATTTTGTTTGCTTTGACTTAGAAATATGTGTTTTCTGAGCTATAATTGACATTTTACATATAATATTTTAGCGTTTTGTACTCTTTGAAAACATTTGAACGGCGGTAATTATGGCTCGACGTTTGCCCTGGGAACACTGGTTTTAGTCACGAATGCTGACACGCCGAGAATTTCTCGCGAGGCGGGGAGTTTTTTTTCTTTTTTTTTAACCCGGGGGAAATCCCTAACGGACCTCAGGTGGCGATGAGGGTTGCCCCCCGGTATGTCGGACTTGCACCGACTAAAACCCCGGGGTGTTCCTTCTCCCGCCTGCCGAGTGCCAAGGGCAAGGCTGAGCCGTCTTCCTCGGCACCCGGCGACGTCTGGCCTTCTACAGCCCGCCTACTTAGCAGGGGGTGGTTAAATAGATGCCACCCCCGAGGCGGGGAGTTAATTCCTCTACCCTCTTTTGTTCTTCACACTAGGATGTCGTTTTATGTCATCTTGAAAAAATGCTGATACTGTGAGATTTTTATCATAACTACTCAAATTGTCAGAAACAAAAGGACAAAGGAAGTAACTTCCCGTCCTTGATGAAAACTCCGCGGCACGTCCGCGTTAGCCTGCTCCTGAACATGTGTAACCAGATCAAAACGACCCGTAATTTAAATTAAGTTAATTCGCGCATAAGGCCCGTTAAAGTATTTATAATGAGCTATATTTAACTACAACTTACAGAGTTTGATGTTAGTTATATCTTAAGCATCAAAATTTTTTTTTCAATTACCCTCATTGGCAACAGAGATGGGCAAAATGTAATCTGATTAATGAGGAACGATTACAAAATGTAGTCGTAATTTTAATTTTCTTGCACTGTAATCATGATTAAATTCATTTAAAACATTAAAAAATGATAAATATGTATATAATCTGGGATTTTGTAGTATTTAAAACATAAATGAGCAAAATGCAGTCATATTAATGATAAAAAACGTAAAATGTGATCGTAATCATTTTTACTAATTCTATTACATTTTGCCCAACTATGATTGGCAATCTTTTTTTCCTTTTGAAGACGGGAACCCCCTTAAAAGTTGACCTTTCAAAAACCATTCAAAATAATTCCTTTAAAAGCAAACCGGAGTTGATTGTGTATAATCTTTAATTAATTCCAATCAGCTATAATGTCAATTTTACTGATACTATCTGATTAGATGTAAGCTAATACCGAGATACGAGAAACATTAATCAGATTCTCATTTACATTTCCTTCACTAAGCGATCGAACTGGATCTATCAAGGAACTGTTTCGTAATCTTCTCTTGCAAAACACTTTAGCTGGCTAATTTTACATTTCGGAGTCGCATAGATGCGCGTAATCAGGAAAACTGCGATGGGGCAGGGCCCACGTTGTAAATCTAATCGTTTCTTTATCTTTCCCTCTTACTAGTCTAATGTTTATTTATTATCACGCCGGTTCCCTATTAGGTTAGGCAGAGAGAATAAACCGTCACCACTCCGTAACCAACCTCTGCAACCAGTGTAACTTAGGTTTCTGCACATGGTTATTGGTGTTGTGATTTAATATGTTTATACATTGGTTGAATATTTTTTATTTTTTTTATTTATTTATTCACTATCATTGAACACCACATATATATATTTTACATACGGTACAGTTGACAAGCTGTGCCAATTACACAATGATAATATTTAAAAACTAACAAAGAAAAGGAAAATGAAATAACAGTAAACTCGCAACAATTAGAGATAGATGTGTGTCCGTGTGTGTGTGTTTGTTGTGACAAGGTGAGTGTAAGAAAGCTATATATGATATGTATATGAATGCAGTGTGGCGTCTGTACCCTCCTATTGGCGTTTTAACTTTAGCAAAGCTAAAACCGAGGCTATGAATTTGTTTCTCTTTTGGGAAAATGTCTCAATAGTGCATAGTGCAATGCAATGCAAGAGTGCATGAATATATCCATATTACTAGCTGTCCCGGCAGACCTTGTTCTGCCCTATTTCTCTAAATCAAAGTCACATTGTTTTTTTAATGTTAATAGCTTCCCCGTCAGATTTTTTTGAAAATTGTTTGAAGCAACCTGGCCTTAATGGTATATGTATAAAAATTGACAAATACTGACATTAATATTTATACGTCACTCAATTGTTTTGCCTTCCCGGAACTAGTCCACTAACATTTAAACTTTATGGTGTGGTATTAAAGTTCAAAATGACTTATAACGAATTTTTTGTATGAGAATACAGAAAAGTGTTATTTTTAGACAGTTGCAGGGAATTTTTAAAAATTTTATCTCCGTAATAACCTTTCTCAGACTTCATCAAACACAACAAAAAAAAAATCAGCCAAATCGGTTCAGCCGTTCTCGAGTTTCGCGCTTATCAAGACATTTAACGATTCATTTTTATATTATAGATATCAGTATTACAAGCAAGATCTCACACAAATTTTAAAAATCCCGATTTACTCTATTTTTATTTATATGTAGCAAATGAAAAACATTAAATTATGCTATGTTTTGATATGAGTATGTTGGCCTAGTGGATAAGGCACCGGTATCCATGCATAGACACACAGTTGGTCGTAGGTTTGAATCGCTGCAGGTTTCTCTCGACCTCTGGATGTGTCCGTGTGAAGAACAGACGTAGGTACCACGTGTTCACCGGTAAAGGAAAACCTCCTGAGAAAACCCGCATGGCATGCATTAGAAATGTCATGTGTAAGTGCCCTGAGAACGGTGATCAGCTGCGCTACTGGTCACACTGGCCACGACATATAAGCGCAAAGTGGATACAGCTACTAATGTATCTCTGTTCACTCTGAAAGGAACTTAGCGTGACGATATATTGTTATTATAAATTATGGTGTATGTGGGTATATTAGTTTATCGTGGGTCATGGTTGTATAAATATATATACTTAAAATTATATACTTATATATATATATATATATATATATATATATATATATATATTTAAGTAAACATCTTTGTCTCGTACACATAACTCTAAGATAAGCTTAATTTAGGACCTTTTTAATGTACGTAATTATCCGTAAATATTATTATTTATGTAAATTTTTGATAACCAAATATATATAAACAAAGTGTCAAGGTCAAACCAATAGGTAAAATTAAGGAAAAATTAAATAAAAACTGTCAAGGTTAAACAAATCTGTAAAATTAAATAAAAATAAATAAAGTGTCAAGGTTAAACCGCTCGGTAAAATTAACCAAAAATAAATATGTCGGGTTGTTTATTGCCGGTGGATCGAATTCTAAGAATGGCATAAATAATTTAGTACGTTTCTTTGATCCGTCCCTGGCGGTGTAGTGCACAGACGGCCAGTAATTCGGTCTTGCGAATGTGCCCTAGGCGGTCGACGAATTAACAAGATAAAACTGGATACGTCCAAACCAGCGAGGTCATTCCGAGTCGCACTGATATTGTGACATGCAAATAAAATCCAGGAACACTTGCCGTTGTACGGAAAACATCAATTGTAATCCCTAGTTTGAATACATGAATAAAATGTTACCTAGATATGTAAAGGCAATGTTTATATGTGGATATCAAGGCCAGAGAGGCCCGAATGATTTCTAAAGAAACTGCTCGTGTCAGGGCAATGCACTTAAAATACACTAGACGCATTAATTAAAGGATATTAAAAAATCCCAAGTTTTTAGTTGATTTTGAAGAGGCTATTATTTTGAGGAAAATGGTTGTACAGAAGTATAAAAAAAGTTTTAAATATTAACATTATTTCACGTGCAGGGTTTTTGAGTAATTGTGAGAAAAATACAGGAAGAAAAAGTATCGAAAATTTTGTATACAAGTTAATAAGGATCCTTGCGATTATGTGGACAGCTTACAAAGGCACAAGTTTTTGTCACTGGAGCATCGTCGTACTATAAATGATATGAGACTGCTTTATGATCTCCTCAACGCAAAAGTAGATTGTCCTGAACGTCTCAGGAAATTAAAATTTAAAGTTTTCACAAAACGAACTCGAAATCCTTGCTCATTCGCCTTGCCTCTTGCAAAGCACTGTTATGCCCAAAACTCGGTCATCTATAGATGTTGCGCTCAGTATAATAATTTTTTTATAGATATCGATATGTTTCACTTGAGCCGTAATCAGGACATTAAGACTATTATTTCTAGACTGCAGTTAGATGAATCTCATACAACACCGATATGAGCACACACACGCACACAAATGCACTCCCACACTCAGACACACATAACACTCACTATACGATACGGGGAGAGACCCAAACTTTTAACAAAATTTAATATGTATGCGTAACTTCGTTAATGGCATTTTAGGTTTTTATTTTATTTCCTATTTTGTATATAATTTTCTTATAATGTGCTGTGAAGTTACTATTAAATAAATAAGTACATTGCTTTCATAGGAAATATAGATGGTGTGAATATAGAATAGATATGAATTTAAATGGTATGCTTTTTGTTTGAATTTAAGCAATTTACTTTACTACTTTCATATAACCTTGTTACACAAATCATCTTGGTTAATCCGTTTTTTTGTACGTTTTACAGTTTTAAATTATAAAATTATATACTGTAGATTTGTGAATGAATAAAATAAATAAATAAATAAATAAATTTATTCCAGACTTATTTATCATCAGGGCATGCAATGCTTTCGTGCATCTATGGAATAACGCTACTGGTTACAAGATGCTTGGTCACGCCTGGATCATTCACAATGCGCACAGCCCTCCGCTGCAACCTATCCAGGGCGTCAAGCAAGTACTGGGCAGGACCATCCCACGATGCTATACAATAACAACAGTTGATCCAACGTGAACATCGGACGCAATCTATTCATGACACGTTTTTCAAAGTGTGACGTATTGCCAGTTTAACAAAGGCGGCTGCCGAAAACGTCATCTATGACAGGACTAGTGATGGAAATGCCCGGGAATTTTCCCAAAGTGCCCAAAACTTCCGAGAACATTTCGTAAATTCCCGGGAATATTCCCAAGGAAGTTTTTGGGCACTTTGGGAAAATTCCCGGGCATTTCCATCACTAGACAGGACGCGACGGCAGCCATCTTTACGCCACGCTTTGCACGACGCGCAACAATTGGATTTTGGGAGTCGAAGCTGCTCGCGTCCGTCTGATTTACCCTAGTTTCCCTACACGTGACTCCTGGGTGGTGCTAAACGAGCAGCAGCGAGGTGGTAGGGCGTCGGTGCCCGTCTGGATCGCGACCACAGTGCATGGGTGTAAAGCCCGTCATAGTGACCAGTTTCGGCTTGTCGCGTTTCGGGATCAGCTTGTGTATATCCAGTAGCTCATATACCTAGATACCTTCAGTCGTGGTATATGTGGGCCGACATGACGATTTAGACTATCAATGGATTTTCATCCTTTGATAGTCGCTTTCGTTTTTGGACTACACTGTACTTACCATCAGGTACTCTGTAGTCACTATGTCGAGACAATGTAAAAAAAATTGTAACTAAAATAAGCTTATATCATTAAATTCTTCATGAAATATGGTGTTTAATTGGTAGGAAACCATACAATGCATCAAAAATGAAGCATCAATATATCTGAATTTTCTCCTGCAAACGTATTTTCGGACTGATTTGATTGATATATAAAATGGTAATTATGAATGTTTTCGATACATCTATGTATGTATATTGAGCAATCTTAATGTGTATCATTCTGAACTAAAAGTTGTATTGCAATAAAATAATTCGTTATATCAGCATAAATCGCTTACAATCGCTGGTTTAGTGTAAACACTCGACGTTCTGCATTCTCCTTATTTCACAAGATCACGTGTAGAAATTCCTACACACAATTACTTATAATATTAAATTACCATTGTCTTTGTATAGCTCAGAAATAATTACAAAATGAGGAAAATTCATTTGCAGAAATATAAGAACAGATATAATAATTTTATGACATAAAAATTATCGAATATATTGCTCAGTAACGATATTTGTTACAAATGCCTTAAAAAAGCCTGAGTGCTTTCTACGAAAACGCTCCCTAAATCCTGTAAGATATAAAAAAACAATGCATGGTGGGATGTTCCTAATTTATAGGTCTATAGAGAAGTCGACGATAGCATTTATATATATTTCAAGAAAAGCTCATTCTTCCAGTTTCAACTTCTAAAACACGGTCACTCAAAATACGGTACCTATAATAATAGGAAAGTTATTGATATAGTAGATACAGTAGCGTTCATTCTATAGACGCATCAAAGGATTGCATACCCTTACAATAAATAAGTCTGGAATGAATTGCTTAAAGTTAAGGAAAAAAATGAATCATTTATATTCATATTATTCTCTGTTTCTGCCGTCTATTTTTCCTATGAAAGCAATATAATACATACTATCATAATATAATATTCAAATTAATTACACGAGTTCTGCCTACCCTGTCCAAATATTCTATACACGTCACTGGGTAGATATAGTATTGATCCTTATCAAAATAAATGTTCAAACACATCATAATAATCCATCATCATATAATTCATTCGAATATCTTGGGAACTGTTACAAAATAAAAAATAATAATGTACCATTACGCGATATCCCTTTCGAGGAGAGCAGAGATACATTAGTGATTATATCCACTTTGCGCTTATGTATCATGCCCAATGTGACCAGTTGCGCAGCTGATCGCCGTTCTAAGGAAAATTACAAACCCAGAAGAATGTACGTTCAGGGATTCGAACCTACGATCATTCGTGTTGACGCGCATGTTAACCGGTCCATTACACACGCCACACCACAAAAAACCGCAAAAAATAACGCTTGCCAAACTAAATTCGGGTCTTAAACTGATGACATCGCTAGAAACATTAATTATTAATAACTAGAGGGGTAGGGTACATAAGCCGGAGATGAGGAAGAGGGGAGTAAGTTAATCTAAAAGTTAACACGCCATTTTAATGACTATTAGGCGATTAAAATTTCGGTGAGTTACCTAGTTAATATTATATCAAAAAAAAAATGGCCGTGGTGGCTGCCGGCAGAATAGAATAGCACCTCCCTCTTCTTGCTGAAGTGTCGTAAAAGGCGACTAAGGTATAAATTTAACACCGCAATTAAACTAGGTGTTCAGAGAAGGAAAACTCGACCAAACCTGAATCCTGCTCCCTCCCGATCGTACTGGTTCTCCATACCATCGGGCCTGAGGGAGTTCGGACGAGAGAGTGCTTTTCTGGCAGCGCGTCCAGTTACGCACTTGAATATCTCCTGCGCAATTGACTGTTTCCGAAAACTGGACCTCGATTTTCTTAATCGGCGTTGAAACAGTCGCCGTGGCCGAATCCGGCCAGGAAATCATCATTATATCAAAATTAGTAGAAAATATCATTAGAAAATCTGTCCTCAATTAGTTAACTCTGGTGCATGAGTTGATGTCCTTGTAGCGATAAACAGTTCTTCGATGAAAATATATACTAGTGACTCATAAATGTGTGCATGTCTTTCTACTCTCGATAACACCAGTGCATAAATGTAATTTAAAACTCGATGTTATAATATGCGTCTTATAAAAGAGTATTATTTAAATAAAATTTTAAACATATCTATAATATAAAAATGAATCGTTAAATGTGTATAAGCGCGAAACTCGAGAACGGCTGAACCGATTTGGCTGATTTCTTTTTTGTTGTGTTTGTTGAAGTCTTGGGAAGGTTATTACGGAGAGAAAAATTAAGAAAAATGTCTGAAAAAGTCTAAAAACAACACTTTTCTATATTCTCATACAAAAAATCCGTAATAATATTTAAAAGTCAATTTGAACTTTAACACCATACCATAAAGTTTAAATGTCAGTGGATGGGTTCCGGGAAGGCAAAACAATTGAGTGACGTATAAATATTATAGTCAATATTTGTCAATTTTTATACATATAGCATTAAGGCCAGGTTCCTTCAAACAATTTTCAAAAAAATCTGACGGGGAAG
This sequence comes from Automeris io, assembly GCA_036320925.1. Classification (NCBI taxonomy): domain Eukaryota; kingdom Metazoa; phylum Arthropoda; class Insecta; order Lepidoptera; family Saturniidae; genus Automeris; species Automeris io. The sequence goes on from JAUDJH010000036.1 coordinate 1,102,763, forward strand.
CTATTAACATTAAAAAAAACAATGTGACTTTGTTTTAGAGAAATAGGGCAGAACAAGGTCTGCCGGGACAGCTAGTTATCTATATAAAAGAATCGTATAGATAACATAGTTCTACCTACGACGGATATATCGAAGAAAACACTATAGATATAGGTTATATTATATAACTCCAAAGAGCTTCATCAAAATTACATTATTTAAACTCCACTGCTTGAAAAATATTATACAAATCGTTCAAAAACTGGCGGAGTATGAAGTGAACACAGGCCCGGATTGTCCCCTACGAGAGGTCAATCCCCGAGGAAAATGGTGTGGTTTTACACTTGGCCTATGATGAGTAGGATTTTTATCAGTAGGAGTTAGACACACCGGGGCCGCTGTCCACACGACATCCTTGTCTGTACATGAGCAATTCCCCCGTGTAAATAAAAGGGTGGGCAAGCCGGAGCCTGGAGCGGACGATCACATCACAGTGTATCCACAAAATAATATTATATTAACTTTAGAAATGAGGCATCTTGTCTAGATTAGAAATAGATTGAAAATTTGTACAAGCCTTTGTTTTAAAGTTTTAAAAGTTAACTCAAGACTGTCATAAGATATCATTACGACGTATCAAGTCAAGGAAAGGTCGTTTTTTGTGAATTTATCGCTTCTCATGCGATAAAGGATATTTATACATTTACAAAGATGTAGAGAGGCGGGTAGACAGTAATTTTTGACCCGTCTAGAAAAAAAATCAATTTATGGGGCTGGATGAACATATAAAAAAAGTCACATACAGCTGACTACTGATCCTACCCTTGTAGTAGTATATAAAACTAAAATACTCAATCTCTACCAGTGTTTATAGAAGATATTATTTATCTCTTTTACGTAATCCTATGGTTCTGTCAATTAGAAATATAAACTACCACTCATAAATATAGTATAATAATATTTTATAGTATAACAAAAGTGTCACGTACATTTCAGTTATCGTGGTGTAAAATAAAATACATTCTGATGTTTATAAACCTTAAGCGTTACTGGATATACAAATGTGTTTGCGGAAAAACCTTGTACCTACTCAGATATCATATTTTTTTATCATTACATTATAATATAATGCATTATAGATCTTGGAAGATAATTATTAATGGATGTAATAAGAATTGACTGTTCGATTACTGCAATGCCATAAATACGTATTTACAACCGTAAAATTTGCCTCAAATTAAGTTTTTATTTTAATTTACAGGCTAACTCTTGACCTCAATCACACCAATTGATAGGTGAAATGAAAAAAAAAAGTGAAAATGTATAAATTTCGCCACAAACCAACAAAAAAACCAGAAAGTTTTAATGCAGCAATACAAACAACACACAGAAACAAAAGAAAATACAAAACATATGAACATGGCGAAAATGGGCTCTTCATCAGCCTAAAGCCACAGAGGAAGCCTGCAGCGCTGGTTTACGTGAAGGGCCCGGGTCGTGTGACGATGAACGAAGAGATGAGTGAAGAATAACATGTGTACTAGGGCTCGGAGAACGGCAAACAACTGAGCTACAGCTCGCATTGCTTACGACATAAGTGTATACGGCCTCTGTATTACTCTGCTCACTGCGAAATGAATTTAGCGTGACTATATTAATCTCTATAACTTCTTAAATTAATCACGTGTAACAAACATACGTAGGTCTCCATAACTGGTTTTGGCAACGGCAATAGACTAGTTTCTCGGTCCCGCTACGTACATACATACAATATTTAATGACTGCAATAATTTAAAATGATTTACGTAATAAAATACATCGTTACGGTTGCTAAAATCGCTTTTTTATAGTTGTATCATAGACACATACAGAGTTATTTTATAGACGAGGAAGATCCGGGCAGTAGACTTGAGGGAATCTGCTGCCCGGATGAGAGGGAGTCGGTGCACGGTGTCCGGCGCATCGCCTGGGAGGGTTTGGAGCGGTGGGTTTTACTCCTTCCCCTCCCAGAGAGGTCTCAACAAGGTCCTATGCAGGATTTTCCCCTGGGATACAAAAAAAAAATGACAAGATAGATATTTCTGGATACTATAATTTATACCATTAATAAAAATGTAAATAACTATATTCCATAACCAATTATTAAAAAAAAAATTAACAAATCAGAATTGATCCGTAAAAAGTATTGGCATCGCAGCGCATATGGAGCACAATTGATTGATAAATAGATAAAATTCGTTTTACTTAATTTAAGGTAAACATGTATTGACTTGTTTTTCTTTCGCACTATATCCTGGCTTAGGATAGGCAAAATACCTACTTATCAATGGGAAGGCCAATCGATTATTGTGTAGCTTAGCGCCTACCCTTTGGGGTTTGTAATTAGGGTTTTCTAAAATAACATTTTTATTTGTTCTTAGGTAATTTATTTTTTGCATATATATTTTGACATCTCCACTTTTTCACGAATAACAATCTTCTTTCTGTTTTCAAAATATAAAACATAGAGGTTGCGTCTCCGCTTAGGTCGTTCGCGACCATTTGGCGCGAACAATCAGTTTATTGTTATTAATTAATTAATGTGTATGTGTGTGTGTTGTGGTCCTAAATATATTGAATATAATTCACATTGTTTAAATGGAAATATTAAGATATGACTATTTTTACATATGTATTTAGAACTAAAATCGAATGCTAAATATTTCCATGAATATCTCCCTCGTCACTTGTAATCAATTTATATAATACACGCCCATCGTTCCAAGTGTTTGAATCATTGGACAAACAAAAGTAAAAATAGATTCTTAAAATTAAATCAAAACGAATAACCCAGTTATTAATATCATATATATTGAATAAAACGAAGATAACTCATGTGACACAAATGCATTAGTATGAAAACTATTTATTAGTGTTGCGACGGAAGATTCGGCCGCGGGTTCGGGTAAACAATCTTTTGACAAGTTCTGAGGTGACTTTAATCATTTCTAGAGTTTTTTTAAATATATATACATATATCAACTTAAACATTACACTTAAATTTTAAAATTTATCATACTTTTCACTCTTAGTCAATAGTTTTTTTAGCCTGGTACAGGCGCCATCTAGGAGGTATAGGTGTAGTGGGCTTCAGGTCGTCTCTATCAGGTTGCTTACATGACACAAACGTACCGTTCTCGCCTTATTCGGGCAGGAAATCCCCTCTAGTCTACTGTCCGGCTACTTTCACCCCCTGGTGAAGGTAGATGTAACGCTTGCATTGCGCGTGCATCCTCTGGCGACAATGTGTTGGCTGCCTAATGTCCAGGGACGTTGTTCGCACCCTGTCCCTTTCGGCACCCTCCTTTTTTTTAAATCAATTTATTAAAAGGGCTTTTGACTGCCGCATGCAGTCATGCCAGCCCTATCGTGCTACATCATAATTATAGGTATAAAAATATAAACATTACACTAAGTGTTATAGGCACACTATAGAAGATAGAGAAACCTTAAGGTTCCACTAAACTCTTGTAAATAAATTTATAAATTTTGCGAGATTCTTGACTACTGGGATTACTTAAATAGCTTTGATAAATGCCTAAGTCCAAAAAGTTGATGTTTAGAGTGTTACTTAAGCTTTCTCTTTCTTTTTTATTCTGGACACATTCCATCAACAAATGTTGGATATCCTCTCTGGCACCCTCCTTCTATCACATAGCAATTTCGCAGAAATATGCGACTTCGCTCTAATCCTCTACACTGTCGACCATAGCTTTCACCACCGCCGGTAGTGAGAGGTCGTCATCGATATGGTTACTAAGTCCTCACGCTCTCCATTTCAGGCTCGGCACTCTTCCAAAGTATGATGTGCCGTGTCTTCGTGGTTTCCTCAATTGTTGCTTTCCGGCGTTGGTTCCCCCTTCTGGCCACCCGCCACAGGCTACGGCCATTGGAGCTTAAACTAACCCACCTAACCTTTAAAGTTTGAGCAATAAACGATTAATCGACTCCGACGTACAATCGAATACTTATAAAAACTATTTTAACAATCATAATCAAATCAATTAGTCTTATTTGACCTTTGCTAGAAACTAATTTTGGCCCACTTTAAAGTTTTCTTGAATTAGTTTTTTTGGCCGAAGGTAGCCGAAATCGTAACTATCTGTCTCACACTAATGTAAATATGCTTTTGGACAAATGCCCTAACTGCAATGGCACGTGCATTAAAATATTCATTCATTTACATGCCTTTACTAATATTATTATATATTGAAATTTGGATGTGTGTAATAGGGTAAGCTGAGGTAAAATGGAACACTGAGCGAATTTCGAAAGGTAGAGATGAATTATGTTTTTTACCTCTAATTGTCTAAAGTAAACTAGATTATTAACTTATTACAATTCCGTAAATGAAGATGTGTGTCTAGTGAGTCTGTTGAATTTATATTTATAATATGACCTCAAAGAAAATGTTAATCGATTCGCCTCGTTGTACTCGATCTCGGTGTAATATACTTAAGAGATACTAGGTAATTGCATTCTTCATATACGCCCGATTTGAGAACCCTTCAGAATAAGGTGTTTTAGTTTACGAATACGTTATCGCTAATATTCGCTAGAGCCTTTGATGTATTTATTTAATTGTGATTAGAGGTGTTGTAAGTATATATATCGATACTGGAACCAATATATCACCGATATAATTCAAATTGGGGATCTCGATCTAAAGTCGATTAATCGGAGAGTTTTTGAATGGTGTATAGTACAGTATCGATTCCGTTAGTCGATACTTTACCCTAGAAATTAGACATTTGATTGTATGTTTTGGTAAAAAACCATAAAATTGTTCCAAAATAATTGGATGTATTCCATCATATGGATACAAATTATAGTTATCCTCCTATAGCAGGGCTTTTTAAACTTTCGTCATTCACGACCCCATTTATGATTGCGAATTTCTTGACGACTCCATACAAATATAAAAGAAAAATAAATTAATATTTTTTGATGATTTATTTATTAGGTAAAAATATACATATGAAAATATATAGTTTTAGAATTCGTTTTGAAACGTACAAAAATCTAAAATTAAAAACTGCACAAAAAATTATAAAATTATATTTATTATAGTTACAAAGATAAAAGTGGACTCTGACCGTCTTAATTCGCTCGAATATTCAAGTAGTTGCGTGGTTAGTATTAAATTAAAATATGAGTAAAAAAATCAATGAGATGGATGTGCCTGTTTTTTATTGCATAACAAATCAAATCTTGGTGGAATGTGTGAAACTGCTGGACGTAAGACCTCTTCAACATTTTTTAGCGCTGAACGATATTGGGATTTAATATGTGTTCAATCAACAAATGCGCGAGTCTAGACGCTGCAAGTCCACTGTATTCCGCCAACTCTAGTGATATTATAAAATGGTATATATAAATATTTGACATTAAAATCTCTCGCGACCGCAGAATTTTGCTACGCGACCGCACTTGGGGTCGCGACCCATAGTTTAAGAAGCCCTGTCCTATAGTCTTCTTTTACACCTGATACTTTGGTATGATTGTAAAAAAAAGAATTCATTTTTAAGTATTTTTTACCAAGAGAAAAATCTTACATAGGACTTCCCGGCGGCATCAGGGCGACTTCGGATTCCTAACAACTAAGCAATGCCTGGGTACTATTTCTGTCGTGTTATCACAAGCCCGTGGGGGGGACTTGCACTCTGCCACGAAACCGACGCGCCGAGTTCCTGCTTGGCTACCTCAACAAATTGAGAAAAGGCCTGTGGTCCCGCCTCACAAGGCCCTAAATGTTACGCGATGTGTGTATTTAGTATCTACGTTACCTGAACCAAAGAGTTCCCTGTTTTTAATGATAAGATATAGGTTATTTTATTACCATTCCTGTTTTCTATAAAATAGATTAATATTGTAAATACAAATTCTAAAATAAACCATTTTCGAGAATTCGATCTTTTAAATATCATTTATTTTTTGTTCATTTTATTCATTACATTGCGATAAAAATCGATTTAAAGAATTAAAAATCAATCTTTTTTGAGCGGTATCATCATCCCTAATTCGAGTCAGACTTTCTATTACTATAACACTACCCTCAGTCAGTACATTTTATTTTATTCACGTATCTCCGACTCGGTGCTCTTTTGAAGTAAATTTAAAAATATGAAAACTATCTTTAACGTATGATATAAATCTTTTGGCATCGTTTTACATGGCGGCATGCTGTTGTACGAAGTGTAACTAGAAAATTCTTAATATACTGCCAAATATACGAAGAAAAACCGGTTGTCTTGATAATAAGCCAACATAGAAACACTAGTACACTCGGCAGGCTTTGTTCTGCCCATACCTCCCTTTCGACGTACAGTGAACGGCCATTAGTGTCACGATACCTTTACAAAAATACATCAGAAGATTATAATATTACAAAAAAAACAAAAGATTTTATTTAAAAAAATTAAAGAAATAAAAAATGTATATTAAATCTTTTAAAATGTGATCTAAGCTCGGAGTTCTTACAAAAATCAGTGTAAAGCAAAATAAAAAGTTTTAATTGATAAACGGTGATTTGGACCTGCGATGCTCGTGACTTACTAACGTGATTCTTTGGTTTTTTCATTTCTTCATGAGTTACTTTATTTTTGAATAATTTTTATTTTATTCTATTTTATTTAACTATTATATTCTTCATAGAAAACTTCGCCGCTTTCGGGTATCGAATCCATAACCTTCTGCGTTGCCGTCAAAGAGACTTTAAAGTGTGAGGATGAGCTAGTGGACAATCGCCCAAAGTGCGCCCCAGAAATGGTTATGAGTACACCAGATCAAACAATTCTTCAGATTGTAAAAACGATAAATTATGCAGAGGGAACCAATTTTAATTAACGCAGCGAAAATTTCATGCTTTTTTCTCTTTCTATCAATGTGCTGTATAACACACAAAACATTTGTCTCTGGTGTGCGAGAAAGAGAAAAATAATTGCAAATAAACGATAAAGAAGGATATCTTGCGAAACACTTGCATAACGGTTCCAAGCCGCGAGTTAATGTGGGGTCATCGACAATAAGCACAATATATTGGCCGAAATTAATAACCTGTCCCATCACCTATCATAGATTTGTTACTATAGCAACTATACTGCATCTGATTTCGCATGCACAAGTTTGAAAGGGATAGGTGTAACTACCAATCTACGAATTAAAGATAGATAAGTTATTAGTTTTGGCAGTAAATCGATAATATAACACTCCTTATAGATTTTAATCTAAACTTGCTGACCCGACGAATTTCTTACCGCCATAAATGTCGTCTTCGCCTACTCTAGCTTCCCCTAACCTTCCTTACTTTTGCGCGTGTATATTAGTTGTAATTTGCGATAACTTATAACATATTCATTCAAATACTATGGTGTGAAATATTATCATAAAGTACATGAAATTCCTAAAGTAACTAACGTATTAAGGATGATAAGGAATAATACTGTATCTGTCTAAATTTCTTTCCAATTACCGCATTGACTGTGACCATTTATTTAGAAGTTAGAACGGGTATAGTCAGCTATCCTAAGCTTCATGTTCCCTGTCCTTTCCGCCCCTCCGTCGCCCTCGCCGTACTGGACGCAGGAGGGAAGCCTACTCAAGGCACTTCCCTCCCTAACGGATTGACGCCTGGGCGGCGCACTTGATGGAGTGCGTCGCCCAACATCTCCTAGGCGAGAGCGGTGCGCGATGTGCTCCCGTACACTGCTCAAAGAAAATGAAGGTAAGCAAAATGGTGTGCAGGGGCCTTCCATTAATAGATCAGACGTCGCCGGGTGCTGAGGAAGCTGGCACAGCCTTGCCTTTGGCCTCAGCAAACAGGAAAAGAAACAGCCCGGGGGTTTTAGACGGTGGGACTCCGACACAACAGGGGGTGACTCTCATCGTCCCCTGATGGCCCATAACGGGTTTCCCTCAGGTTAAAAAAAAAGCTATCCTTAAAAGGTGTATATATGCCATCTGGCCTTTTTTGTAAACAAGATGAGTAATCCAACCATTGTTTTGATACATCGCAAAGGGATTAAGCAGCGGCTTCGATGAAACCTCCTAAATGGCTTGACCTTTCCCAACATTGTCAACAATTATCGTTATATTTCAACCAACCTACACAAAATCCTAACAAATTATACACTGAAACCTTCCTCATGAATCACACCGTCAGTTGGTGCAAACCTAATGAAAATGTATTAGTAGTTTTTGATTTTATCGCAACAGACAGATGGCGGGGAACTTCGTTTTATAATATGTAGCGACAATCTTTAGAGAATACAAACGAAAGCTCATAATGTTAGCTGAATGTTGCATCTTTAAAAAAAGGCGTACGTGGAATCAGTTTCTCCGGCGCCGCTTGGCACACACAGGAGGCGCCTGCTTGGCACAACATATATTTGCCCATTCCAGGCTGGGCGGATTCTAAACAATTCTAAATCTGTCATCCTCGCTTGCCAACTGGAAGTCGGCACATCATCGACCGTCACGGACTTTCGTAAACTTTCCACGCAGTTTTGACTCTTTACATTATTTAAAATATATTTAAAATTTTCCACTGGATGCTTCTGAGATTTGACAAGTTATATATGATATTCTGCAAACTCAAGTGTGAAATAAAAATGTTACGTTGGTCCAGAAAAGAGAGACTAGTTGCATTACACATCAAGTTAACATTTCCTTTTTTTTTAAATCCTCATGTTCGGTTAGGGTCGCTCTCTGCCCTCACAGAGACCCAAGTGTATCGGACTTTTACCAATGAAAACTACCGGAGTATTCCTTCTCGTCTGCTGAAGGCAAGGTTACGGCCACACCAGCTTCCTGGTCAAGTTGACATTGCCTGACAAAATATTGGTAGCATCTAATTGTACAATAATGGGATTCCAATAGTAACTTTAAATTTAAACATTTTTATACAACCGATGGGCTTCAAAGGGCTTGTACTCAGAGCCGTAAAAGTTAATATAAAATAAAATAATTAGTTGCGAGAAAAGGCGGTCTGTGCGCTTGCGGCAGACCGGTCGGCGCTGTGAACCGGTCTCTATGTAGGAAATTTCCACACTTTCCTCGCAGACATCGACAAAATTAAGGTTGCTTGTACACAGAGCCTTTGATTTTAATTGGGACGCACAATTGCTCTTCCGCCTGTATTCACAAATGACATTATACGCTACGACCGCATATCACGGCTTATTTTTTTTTTTCTTAATATAATTATTGAGAATGTAAAAACTTTACTAAATACGAAAAAAACTTACTTATTTGTTTATATATATAAAGATACAAAAATGCTTATTAATTATTATTATTGCTCATTATTCTGACTGACATGTCATCGTAGAATTTTCATTACTGAACCCAGAAATATTGAATTTTTACATTAAGTTCTTTATATGTCGTAAAGCACCTACTAAGATCAGATTTATTTTATATTCCCCTTCCAAGAGGATAAAATAGGGGTTGAAAGAGGCTGGAGGGACGCGTATCCAGGGCATCAAGTAAGTGTGTATAAGTTAAGGATACAAAAGCCACTGACTGCGGCTGAGATTCAAATAATACCACTCTCACACTTTTCTAAATTAACGAATATTACAAATTATCACTTTCGTGTTTGTACAGATTGTATATACTGATATCAGTGGCGTGCATAGGATATTTGGAAAGGGTAGGCAGATTCACATTATGAATTTGAATATTATAATGATTATAAATATTATATTACTTTCGCATGGAAAATAGATGACATGAAAATACAATAGATATGAATATAAAGAGTTCCATTTTTTTGTTTATATTAAAGGAATCCCAGACTTATTTATCATATGCAATGTTTTGAGGCATTTATGGAATGAACGCCACTTACTGATATGTTGCTAACTAAATTTACTACAAGTTGACATTTAATAATGACTTTTTGTGACTCGTTTCGCGTAATATAAAAAATACATAGTAGTTCGTTCCTTTTGACATATCTTGATAGACGGGTTTAGTTGCAATATAAAGTTGTTTTTTCTATAGAATACATGCTATTACTAGTTTAATTCGTTAGTAGCACTATTCTTCTCTCCAAATAATATTAAATTATATTTAGTAAATCATAGTACTGACTTAGACGAATATATTAAAAAAAATAGCCGAAATTTTATAGTACACCAGCTGATCCGCCAAACGTTGTTTTGCTATTTAAGTTATTGTAATATCTTCTAAGATGTTCATTGAAATTAAGTGATGTCAAAGACAATTTTGTTCACAATTAAATACTCTTAATCAAAAATACCTTAATTTGGATAAAGATTAATATTATTACGTTGCTACAACTCTTAACAAATAATGCATTAATTTCGACCAAATTTGATCACCATAAAAACGGTTCTAGTGAGTTAATCTTAAAAGATAGACATATATTATTATTATTATTAATAAGAATTATTCCTCTTGAAATGATCTAAAAAATATCTGCAACATTATATTATTATTATTATCCTTTATTTATTATATACAATATTGTTACATTTTAACATAAATACATATAGACAGCATATACATTTTAAAATATAAAAACATGTAGACCTACAGGGGCGAGGCCTAAGGCCCAAGCCACCGGTAGTAAGGAGCTCAGAGTGAGGAGCCTCCTAACAATGCGTGCCGTATCGAGTAGAACTACCTTCTGTATCCGGCCCTTGATCCAACAACCAAGCGAGAGCCTTTTAAGGTGGTAATCGAGGCTCTTTGCGATCAGTCCATTAGTCGATACGACTATCGGGACAATAATCATAGAATCTACATCCCACATGCTGGCAATCTCGTGTAAGAGGTCTAAATATTTTGATAATTGTTCTTTCTCAGATTTACGAGATTTTCATCATGTGGTATGGTTATATCAACGAGTATTGCCTGGCGCGCCGACCGATCTACTACCACAATGTCAGGTCTATTAGCATTATTATTATTATTAATTTAATAGATTATAAATAATTCCGAAGATTTTAAATAATCGTAATTACATCCGTGAATAGAAAGTATGCGCTCCAACAACCGTTCGAAAATACACTACGCGAGCAGTGGTCTTATTTTGGTTACTTGTAGTAACCAACCTCACGCCAGTGGAATACGACATCAGTGAAAACGGTATACACCAATGACATTGAGCGATTGAAGTGTAAATAAATAAATTTATGTAAAAATCATAACAGGTTCATACAATTCAACATAATACGAGGTAATACAGAAAGGTGTAGAAAATCAATTCAATCGATACAAAGGCACTATTCACTGTAATATCGTATGTGAAGTAAATTAACGTGAAACGATTGTACGAGATATGACGTGATTACATAACAACTCGTGTGTACATAGTAACCAATGGACAGACCGAAAGAACATTATTTATTTATTTAAGCATTGTCAACACTTGTCTACAAAGACACAAATATATATCAAGTGATATACAATCACAGAAACAGTAGACCAACTAATTAGAGACTAGAACGACTGGCTTTGGCATAGGAATAAAATGTAAAAAAATAAAAATATTATAAATAATTCAAATGAATAAAAATAATTAATAAATGAAGCAAACAAATTTCAGCAAAGATATTTTTGAAAGACGATAATGAATTGGAAATTATGTCATGGTTTGTATTCTTTTTACATGATTCGTTATAAAATCTTCTATTCTTGTATATTTCGTATTATTAATTCATTTTTAAATAGACAGGCTTATCAAAAGAGCAGATTAATAGATGTATTATTTTTAGTGGCAAACTGAAGTGTCAGCTTTGTCTGGAACCACTTTCAGTAAAGCCTTCGGCTTCGGCCAAATTACGTCGATGTTTGGCAAAAACCAAAGAATTCTATCAAGCGCCGAAATTAAACGGACTATTACTTTTACGCATAGTATTCCAAAATATTTCTATTTTGATAAGTTGCAAGGTAATTCTTAATCGTCTTTAGAAATTGTTTTTATTCAGTTAGTATGAATCATTAATTTTAAAGTTTGTAAAATTATAACTTATTTTTCGCTTTTATTAATCTTATTTTAGACAGAGTTCGACAGTGACCGTGAAACGGTTTATTTATTTATTGATCTATTTTCAAAAATTTATACATTTCTTACCCAATAAAAAGCAACTTGACTTGAAATAAAAATCGGCAAAATTGGGATATCTGACAATTCCATTCCGGCTGACTTTATAACGATTAACGTCCAAGGTTGGAACACGAGTGGCTGTATTTTCTGTTTCATCCATCAGAGTACTACAAATTTTCATTGCTGTAGTCTTCTAGACGTGTTCTTGTTCTAGGATTGGTCTGTGATAATCGGCAAAATGCGTTGAGGAATTGGTGATTTTTCGAATGGTATGCAGTGGTGTGCGCGTCTCTTGGATCATTGGCTATTAAAAGGACTTATACTCAGAACCGTAAAACTTGCTATTAACTAATTTTATAAGACATACTTTAAAGCATATTACTGTTTTGAGGTTATCGGCAATACAAAAAGCAATCTTTTATTAAACGAGATAAAACGTTCCGTGCGCAAACTACATCAAATTAGGAAAGGATCGTCCTCAATCCATATATTACGGTAAATTTGCATATATTTGTATAATAAAACAGCTTTTTATAGCCCGTATGAAACAGAACTAGTCGCGTAAGGTGCGGCGTCGATTGAAGGATATCAGCAGATAGCCTAGAAAAACTATTGTGACATTCAAAATGGATTGCCTTGCTTGGCTTGTTCTATAGCCTTGAGTTTCTTTCGGCGTTTCTTCTCAAGGCAGTTAATAGATCACCTTAGGCTCTTTCCCACAGGGGTGCTCTTGCGCAGTGGCGTGCATAGGATATTTGGACAGGGTAAGCAAATTCACATAATTCATATAAATATTCTATAAATACTACATAACTTTCATAGGGAATACAAATGGCGTGAAAATAGAAAAGATATGAATATAAAGGGTTCCTTTTATTGTTTAAATTAAAGAATTTTATTCCCGACTTATTTATCGTAAGGGCATGCAATGCTTTCATGCATCTATGCGATGAACGCTGCTGCTCTTGCGTTGCCACCCAACCCATAATTCGTTGGATGAGCACCTTAAAAGCTCGCCCCTCTCTCCTATTGAAGTTGTTAAAGCTTATTTTCTGGTCGAAAAAAAAAAATGGTTGAATCACATTTGGCTCTTAACACTCAACCTTAGAAGATTACATTACCAGTATTCATCTGCGTTTCCTTCAAAACTTCAAAAACATCATTAAGTCTTCATCATTAATAGCAGTTTGATTTTTTTTACAACTCTAAGGGATTTATAATAACAATATATCCTCACACTACAACCTTTCCGGCAGAGATGGGCAAAATGTAATCTAATTAATGATGAACGATTACACAATGTAGTCTTAATTTTAATTTTCTTGCTCTGCAATCATAATTAACTCCATTAAAAAAATTAAGAAGTCATAAATGTGTATACAATCTGGGATTTTGTAGTGTTTAAAACATAAATGAACAAAATGCAGTCATATTAATAGTAAAAAACGTAAAATGCAATCGTTAATCATTTTTATTAATCTGATTACATTTTGCCCATCTATGCTTTCCGGGAGGAGCTGGGATGCATTAGTGGTTGTATCCACTTTGCGCTTATATGTCTCGTCCAACGTGACCAGTAGCTTAGCTGATTGACGTGTTCATAAAATTAGTATGCATGATATTTCTTAGATGCCACGCGGATTCCTTCAAGATGATTTCCTCCACCAGTGCCGGGATTGGAACCTACGATAGTTCGCTGTTAGTTTGTTGTTTTGGGAGTCGAAGCTGCTCGCGTCCGTAGGCTTTGCCCTAGTTTCCCTACACGTGACTCCTGGGTGGTGCTAAACGAGCAGCAGCGAGGTGGTAGGGCGCCGGTGCCCGTCTGGATCGCGACCACAGTACATGGGTGTAAAGGCCGTCACAGTGACCAGTTTCGGCTTGTCGCGTTTCGGGATCAGCTTCTGCATATTCAGTAGCTCATATACCGAGAGACCTTCAGTCGTGGTATATGTGGGCCGACATGACGATGTAGACTATCAATGGATTTTCATCCTTTGATAGTCGCTTTCGTTTTTGGACTATACTGTACTTACCATCAGGTGCTCTGTAGTCACTATGTCGAGCCATTGTAAAAAAAAATGTTCTAAAAAACATTATCAACTAGGCTTCTACAACCAAGGGATTGTAAACCTGAGTAATTAATCATTTCCACACGTTCTATAGATAAAAGGTCTTAATAAAAAGAGTGACAAAGAAGTGACAGTTTCTTTTTTTGCACACGCACTCCTAAAAATGACTTAAACCTGGCAACATTAGTCACAAATGTTGGATATTGAAGAAACATTACTCGTAAATACGGTATTTATAGAGGGAGGTAATGAGTATTGTGTTTATATTTCGTAGGTTAAATAATACGGAACGTGCTTTGAACAAGTTACAACGGAAATACGATATAATTTTCTTTGATTGTATTCCATAGTTCTCGGTAAATGCGATGTAAATAGAAATTAGTTTACTGTATTAAAGTTAGGTTAGTTTTTGTGGCTACACATGCATCGTGGTATGCGACATGAGCTGGAGTGATCTTTGACGTACCTAAGGCAAGTGAAGCCTGAGACAGAAATGTTTTATACCGGCAAGGATACTATCAATCCTGGAAATCACGGATTTTAATGCGCAAGGAATATATTGTTGGAGTACCTACCCTGAGTGTCTGTCTATTCGCTTTTCATTCAATGAGCGTTAGTATATGAACCATGCGTTTGAACATGTTCAAAAAATCAAGAGAACGAATCTGGTGATAAATTCAAGAACGTACCCGTATTCTTATGGTATCTTTTCTAGAAGAGATTTCTCTTTTGACTTTAGGGAAGTCAGAAGCATTCTGGATTTTAAATTGTCTGTAAAAATAAACATCATAGGGTAAATCACAGTAAGACGTTGCACGTGTGACCCTTTCTTTCATCCATAAACATGATAAGTTGTTAATGTTTTACCGATTTATTAATACCGTTAAACGGGATCGTGACAATGTTACATGAGTCGAAAGCCTATCAAAGTGATCCGCTTCAGACAGCTATGAAACAATTTCTTACAGCTATCTTCGGCGATATCGTAAAATTCCTGTGAATATAATTGTCATGAATATGACTATCTTCCTGTGATACGTTGTAATTATATGGAACGATTTTATGACTATAGATCACAGGCACGAACCTAAGAGGGGGCAGGTCGGGGCCTCCGCCTCAGGCGCCATATTCCACCGGCGGCAGACGAACACTTAACCCAATGTGTTCACTGAATAATACATCTAAAAAAATGTACTTAAACTCTCCACAAAAACTTGGCTTAATAAGTACAAACCTTTGTTTTTGACGGTTTAAAAGTTAACTCAAAACTCTCATTAGATAACGTTACCACGATCTTTATAAATCTCCAAAAATTGTGTTGTAATTTTTTTTATTGGATTAATCTATATAATTGAGAAACGAAGGTAACAAAACTGGTGGAAGCGTGGAGCGGCTGACAGAATTTTTTGATAGAAAGGTGAAAGTGGAATTTAATCGTGCATTTCAGTTGGACACTTCCCAGGGTCAAGTCTATTCGAAACCAAAATAGCACCTATTCGTATTCTCCACCAGTGCTTCAAGCTGGATGATTTCACGAAGAGAGAGTCCTATAAGTAATCACCGATATATAATTAATTATAATGAGGATTTAATTTGCAATGAAAAATATATAACCTACCTACGTAATATTATTTAGATGAAATATTATTTAAAAGCTTCTATAATTACAACCTTCCAGAAAAATTCGGGAGAAAGACGTAGTTTAGCAAAAATGTATATAGTCTTTATACAATACACACATATCTGTATGCGTTTGTGACCGTTAATCTCACAAATGGCTTCTCCGATTTTTATGCTGTTTTCTTTAATGTATTATGGAAATATCAATTTGTTATGAAGTCTTAATATTACCTCAATTAGTTATTAAATAAAGAAGGTATGTCATTTTATAAAATAAGTAGATTATTTATCAGAGAAAAGTTGTATGAAATAATTGTTTATGTGATTTGGTTGAAATACATAAATAAGTATTATACTTTTAATTGTTTGCTGTCTGAAAATATACCAGAAAGAACTTACACAGATATATATATAATATAATAGCTTACATGCACTCAATTGTTACAAAAACACACTCATACAAACACACTCGTATTTCTTATTGCTGCGAGTTTCTGATATTCTATTTTCCTAACCTTTATAGTTTTTAAATATTATCATTGTGTAATTGGCACAGCTTTAAAACCGTACCGTATATAATACAATTGTATGTGCTATTCAATGATAGTAAATAAATAAATAAACTTGAAATAATTATCATCATAACAAAAGTAAACCTTCCACGGGAACGAAATCGCGGGCTTTACTACAATATCCTACAATATCCATTGTTAATGTTAGCGGGCGACTGATGTTTCGGCTACAGCTCGGTGCAGAAATCTACCATCGCTCGAACATTAAATATGGCCACGAGACTATAAAGTTTAATCAAAATCAAGAGCTCGTTAGCGAATACTTGTAATATAATAAAAAAACGGTGAAAGGCGTACCCGGGCAAGCCACAACACGGTGATTCAGGTACTAATAAATTTTATTACATTATCTCCCGTTCTGTACTCCTATAAGGCACTTTATCTGTCATAATTATTAAATATATTTTTGTAATTCTTCCATATCTATTAATATGTCTATTAATATATATTATTATTATTTTTGGGAGTTGAAACTGCTCGCGTCCGTAGGCTTTACTCTAGTTTCCCTACACATGACTCCTGGGTGGTGCTAAACGAGCAGCAGCGAGGTGGTAGGGTGCCGGTGCCCGTCTGGATCGCAAGCACAGTGCATGCGTGTAAAGCCCGTCATAGTGACCAGTTTTGGCTTGTCGCGTTTCGGGATCAGCTTGTGCATATCCAGTAGCTCATATACCTAGAGACCTTCAGTCGTGGTATATGTGGGCCGACATGACGATGTAGACTATCAATGGATTTTCATCCTTTGATAGTCGCTTTCGTTTTTGGACTACACCGTACTTACCATCAGGTACTCTGTAGTCACTATGTCGAGCCAGTGTAAAAAAAAATATATGTAATATTTTCGTGACACGGAGTTTGTGGTCGCACCCCTCTGAAAATACATTACCGGATTTTATGATTTTTTAAATATAAATTTGATAGGTATGAGGATAGGTCGTCAAATATATTTCTTACCGCTAGGTAATTATGGTAACCCTTTTTTGATATTTTTTTGTGCATCAAAAAATAAATATAACCCTTAATTTTCACCCAAACACCCCCATCGTCCCATTTTTAATCGAGATTTTAGTATTTTTGTGAACAATATCCAATTAATTGATTGAACCGTCGTTCATATTTGAAATAGAACGAAATTATTTATATTTTTGAATGACAGATGGCGCTACGTCTTTTTCTGTCATAGATCCCAAGGCCAAATTCCACACACCTATGACCAGAAATATAATAATATGGCAGAACGTTCGCCGGGTCGGTTAGTTCTCGCGTGTAATGCAACCTTGAGATGCTACTTGAGAGAGAGATGGGCAAAATGTAATCTGATTAATGATTAACGATTACAAAATGTAGTCGGAATTACAATTTCCTTTCTCTGCAATCATGATTAACTCCATTTAAAATATTAAGAAGTCATAAATGCGAATGTAATCTGGGATTCCGATGTCTTTAAAACGTAGAGAACAAAATGCATTCGTAATCTATACTAATATTATAAAGCTGAAGAGTTTGTTTGTTTGTTTGTTTGTTTGAACGCGCTAATTTCAGGAACTACTGGTTCGAATTGAAAAATTCTTTTTGTGTTGAATAGACTATTTATCGAGGAAGGCTTTAGGCTATATAACATCACGATGCAACTATTAGGAGCGAAGAAATAATGGAAAATGTGAAAAAAACAGGGGAAAATTATTCATCCTTGAGTGCTTCCATTGCGTGCGCTGCGGAAACGGTTCAAGATACCAAAAATATATGTACGAAAGAATTATTTCTCTTGAAATGATCTAAAAATATCTCCAACTCGTATATGTCTATCTTTTAAGATTAACTCACTAGAACCGTTTTTATGGTAATCAAATTTGGTCGAAATTAATGCATTATTTGTTAAGAGTTGTATCAACGTAATAATATTAATCTTTATCCAAATAAATGTGTTGTTGATTAAGAGTATTTAATTGTGAACAAAATTGTCTTTGACATCACTTAATTCCAATGAACATCTTAGAAGATATTACAATAACTTATATAGCAAAACAACGTTTGCCGGATCAGCTAGTCGTTTTTATTAATCTGATTACAGTTTGACCATCTATGCGTGAGAAGCTGTAAAATTTATATTACACTGCTTCGATATTCGCTGTGCTGGCTTAGTGGATAAGGAACTGGTATATATTGCGTCAACGCAAATGGTCATAAGTTCATATCCCGACAAGTATCTCAGATTTTTTCCAGATTACAGATTCCAGATAAGTACGGATTTAGACCCGCTCACCGGTAAAGGAAAACATCGAGAGGATACCCGCATGGCATCTAATAGAAATGTCATGTGTACTGGTGCCCTGAGAACGGCGATCAGCTGCGCTACTGGTCACGTTGGCCACGACATACAGCCGCAAGGTGGATACAGTCAATAATGTATTTCTGCTCACCACAAAATAAATATCTCGTTATGATAAATTATTATTTTTTGGACTTTGCCTTTACTCAAACATTAGAAATTATATTATGTAATGAATGTCAAATTGCTAACATAGTAAATAATCGATTACGTAAACTATGAATTGGCTCTGCGAATACTTAAGTTATACCCAAGTTCCTATTATACAGGTGATTTTATAGACGAGGGAGATATTCGGGGAAGAAATACAGCATTCGATTCTTATTATATGTAAATATAGTGATATCTTAATATTTCCACTAAAACAACGTAAATTATAGTCATCATATTTAGGGGCAATAAAACACATTACATAATGAATAACAATTAATTATTAAGTAGGTATTTTACCTGCTCTAGGCCAGGATAATAATGTATAAAGGAAAAACCAGTTGATACCTGCTTACCTTAACTTAAGTAAAAGGAACTTATCTGGTTACCATTTAATCATGCACTACACACGCTACGATATCTGCATTTCTTACAGATCATTTATCATTAGATCATTAATTGTTCTTTATTAATTATTAAGGAATATAGTTACTTACATTTTTATTAGTTACAAGAGGATACAAATTACTGTAACCTAAAACAATTTTCTTTGTTTATAAAATCATCCTGTATATTAATTTTTTTGGTTAAAGACGAACTTTTACTAAGCAAAGTCCAAGCAAAGCCAAAGTAGCGTCTATAAGCCTCAGCCTAAGTATTGGACCAGGTTTCGTTCACCTGTCTTCTTGATAACGAGTATTAAGGTTGGAAATTAGAAATATTATACATGTGTGAAATCCGGAACTGTACCTATGTCGTGATACCAGTGTTGCTCAAAGCGTGACCGAGGCGAGAAAAGTTAGACTTTTTTTTACATAATTTCGGAAACCGCATTTTGATAAGCACTACAAATTTAACGTGGATGGTTAAATTTGTGCCTATATTAAGGGCGGCTTGCACTAACAAATTAAATCTAGTTTAGAGTTATATAAAATGCTATTTAGCGCTGATCTGTACTTATTGTCTTGCACTAAATCAAAATCTAGTTATAACAACTCTTAAACTGAAATCATCATTAAGATGGAATCAAACCAATTCCATTAATAAGCGTTTTTATGCAAGCTTAAACTAGATTATTTCGTTAGTGCAAGCCGCCCTAAATGATTTACTGCGAGAGTTTTTTTAAATCTTTGACACATTATTAAAATCCGGTCTAAGTGGAGTATTCTGGCACAAAACCAAGATAAAACTAGTTTAATGCTGAAAAACTAACATACGGGTTAGTCGCGCCAAAAGGCACAGCCCCAGAACATACAATAAAAATATAAACGTATTCAAACGCAAACGCCATCTGGCGGACACACTTTCTTACTTGACGTTCTCGCTTTTAAAACAAACTAATAGCATAAGCATCTAATCCTTTCAAACTCGCAACACAGAACACAAATTCTCAAACACCATACTCCACACACGCATTCAAATACATACACAGTGAGTGGTTTGTAAAATGTCTGTTTACCGCTGCCAACCAGTAAGTACTTTAATAATTGTCTCAAACTATCGCAATCTTTTTTTTTTAAATTATCCCCCCTACGAGGTTGCCTTTGTGCAACGGCATAAGTTAAAGACTTATCCCGGGCCGCGTACGGGTCTTCAATACAACAATAGTTCATTGATCATCTAAATATATATAACTCAAAGGTGACTGACTGACTGATATAATGATCTATCAACGCACAGCCCAAACCACTGGACGGATCGGGCTGAAATTTGGCAGCAGGTAGATGTTATGACGTAGGCATTCGCTAAGAAAGGGTTTTGATGAATTCCATCCCCAACGGGGCAAAATAGGGTTTGAAAGTTTATAAGAAACTTTGTCAATTTTAAACCGATCAGGCTGAGACTTTACATGCATAAAGTTACTATGACGTAGGCATCTGTTAAGAAAGAGTTTGAATAAATTCCACACCTAAGGGGATAAAATAGGGGTTGAATGTTTATATAAATCTTCTCAGATTTTAGACTGATTGAACTGAAATTAAAGATTGGAGCTACTATGATGAAAACTCATACAAGAATTCAAGCTTGAAATAATCATTCTCATAGCAAAAGTACTTCTTCCACACGAACAAAGTCGCGGGCACAGCTAGTCTTTCATAAGGATTTAAAACTGCCCCTTCCCGTACTTTTCTTCACGAAAACCAGCGCCGTTCACTTCCTCTGTGGCATTAAGCTGACGGAGCCCATTTCGCCGTGTTTATATGTGTTTGTCTGTTGTATTGTCAACTTTTCTAAATGTTTTTTATGTTCCTGTATTTTTAATTTTTATTTTGAGGCGAAATAAATGTATTTAATTCCATTTACTCTTACTTATAAATACTCTTAGTTAATTCAATTTACTCTTACTTATAAATACCCTTCGTTAGGGTACTTATGTATACTTGTAGCATAAGATCTCTAAATCAAGCAATCGAGAGGTTTTTTTTAATTACCTACAGACTTGCGTTGTGTTTCAATCTCACCCGGTGGAAAGTGATAATGAGAGCGATGATGGAGCGCGCTCACCCAACAAATACGAATTCTCTTGTCATTTAAAGATTCCCTTGACAATAAGGTAAGCCTGAGATTTATAGACGATATTTTGACTTTGCTTAGCATAAACATCAATTAGTTTGACAAAAAACTGTATATGTAATAGGAAATTGAGTACACCTAAATCCGAGTTGACAAAATCGGTGACTTACCATATTATATAATTGTAATGTTTTAGCATAGTCTAAGCAAAGTTAAATTTGCGTTTATAAGTCTCAGCATTAATGTCGGGATTCGCATTTCCGCACATGTATATCGGTCACTTAACCAGTAGGCCGCCAAAACCACAACGCGTTACACATTACCTGTTAGTTCAGTCATAAATGACTTGTTAATATATATCAACGGAAGAAACCACTAACCAAATTACTAAAATTAATTCACTACCAGGAAAAATGTATAAAAATAATTACCTACTTTATTTCTGAGGCAGTTTTAAATCAGTCGCATATATTATAATAGCTGTCGTGACAGTAACTCGAGTTCGGCTGTTTGATTAGTTTTTAGTTAACTCAACTGCTAATCATTGTCAGTTTGACGGGCCATTTAACTAATTGTTAAAAATGTAATATTTTTTTGTTGGTATTTTAGAAAAAAATAAATTCGTTGTTTGACTCATTACTCATTTTAAATACAAATAATCTATTAGGCTGAGGCAGAGATTTGTACGTTACTAAAGCATCTCAAACCGCAGCTGCGCAGTGACATTGCCTCACTGAGCATTCTTCACTGTTTGTATGTTTGTATCACTGCGAGTGTTCTGAAAAGTTATTTAACCTTGTTGCACCCTCTCCCTTGTATAAAATAACAACGTGCGCGGGTTTAGGAAATTTTGACTTTTTTTTTTGACTTGGGGAAAATTCTTAAGGGGCCGTCTTGGTCGCACTGGGAGGTTGCGCGAAACCGAGGTGTGTCGGACTTGTACCGACTAAAAACTCCAAGGTGACTTCTTCTGCACATTGACGGGGACTGCGGGACCTGTAATCAATTCGCCACAGCCCTGTCGCGCCGCGCCCGCTGGGCACAAACTCGGAAGAAGATATCATCCCCGACACTGCTCGTTGTATTTAGGCAGAGCACGTCACAATGATCTGCCTACTTCTCGAGGGTCGCTAACCAGCTGCTCAGGGCCGCCACCCTGAGCGGCCGCGACCCCAAAGGCATCCGCCAGGCGGTCGTGGATCGACCGATCGGCTGGGACTGATGTGCCAGGGCGGTTGCCGGCACCCTGGTGTCTCCTTCGAGCGGCCTTCTGCCGCTCTCGCTCTGCGGCCTCCTTCTAGGACATGACGTCCTACGAAATTTTGACTATACGGTAACCCACACACTCAGCTGAACTGAGAAGTTCTCTATTACTTTTGCCGAGTCATTAATCTATGGAATGGTCTTCCGGCGAGCGTGTTCCCACCGTCCTATGATATTGGCTCCTTTAAGAGTTACATAAAGAGATATTTGTGCAAGGCATGATCACTGCGACAATCGATTTTCTTCACTGATGGTCATCACGTTGGGCACGACGCAGTAATAAGCGCAAAGTGAATACAGCCACTATTGTATCTCTGCTCACCTCGAAAGGGATATGGCGTGACGATATATTATTAGTATTAACATTTTTTACACTTGCAACACACGCCCACACTTTCCTCTCTGGGCTTAAACACTTCAACTGTCAACGCACCACTCTTTAACATCTCTAAACATGCTATCTTGCTTTATTATGCAATTTTTAGCGCATATTCGAACGTTTTATTTATTTATTTACTTTGTACAGGGTTGCCAGTCGACCGGCACAATAACTCATTTACACAATATATATACACAAATACAATCAAAAATACGCAGTTCCTATTAAGGCATCCACAACATACGTCAGAGTGGCCTGTTTATTTATACTATATTATATTATATCATACTATATTATATTATATCATATTAATGGTAATTGATGTCAAGATTATTCGTTTATGCATCTCTCAACAACCCGAAGGGCTTTCTCCTGAATCCCGACATGGAGTCCGCAAACAAATCAACCGAATCTCCAAGAAGATTGTCGGCCCGAGACAATCTACACAAAGTAATGTTGACTCCGAGGTTTGTTCGCTTAAAAGGTGGGTGAAAAAGAGAAACGGCTCGTCTGGAATTTTTCAGGGGGCTCCGAATGAAAATTTTTGAAAATTTTACACTTAGAAACTCGTCATTAATTTCAAACTCTTTAAATTGTGGTGTATCACTCCTAAACCAGCGCCGTGGTGGTCCGGAACCGAGGCCGATTCGCAAGTATATTGGCTCCCGGATTTCCGTTTCAACTTACACGCACCTTATATAGTAATTCATCGAATTCGTCAACGTGTACTTAACTCTGCGAAAACTTAGGCTATACTCCGATACTTATTATACTCGTATTATTATTTTTCTGCTAAAGACGAAACTATTTCTTGAATAAAGTCCAAATAGCGTCTATAAATTTCGATCTAACTGTTTTACAATTAGCAGGGCTTTAGTTCTGATACATTTAATTCTTACGTTTATATTCTTGGCGAATGAGTTAACGAGTAGAGACAGTAAATTTGCTATTTCATTCTCGCGTACTTATTTATTACACACGGCAACGCTGACTTAAAGCCTTGCTGGTGAAAGGCTGTGGCACATATTTATAGTTAAATGCTGATTTATAGGTAATAAAGCAAATGATACAATAATATGTACAGAATGAATAGTCTATTAGAACCGCTTGCTGTGATTTGTTTAGAGCAGCTTAAAGTTTTGTCATTCACGACCCCATTTATGATTGCGAGTTTCTTGTCGATCCCATATAAATATAAAAAAAATATAATAATATTTTTTGATGATTTATTTATTAGGTAACAATATACATATACATATGAAAATATATAGTTTTAGAATTCGTTTTGAAACATACAAAAATCTAAAATTAAAAATTGCATAAAAATTATAAAATTGTATTTATTATAGTTTCAAAAACAAAAGTGGATCCTGACCGCCTTAATTCGCTCGAGTATATTCAAGTAGTTGCGTGGTAAGTATTAAATTAAAATATAAGTAAAAAATTTAATGAGATGGATGTGCCTGTTTTTTATTGCATAACAAATCAAATCTTGGTGGAATGTTTGAAACTGCTGGACGTAAGACCTCTTCAACATTTTTTAGCGCTGAACGGTATTGGGGTTTAATATGTGTTCAATCAACAAATGCGCGTGTCTAGACGCTGCAAGTCCACTGTATTCCGCCAACTCTAGTGATGTTATAAAATGGTATATATAAATATTTGACATTAAAATCTCTCGCGACCGCAGAATTTTGCTTTGTGACGTGTAGTTAGTTTCAGGTATTGTATCCAGGTCCGAATCTGGAGGGACGGGAGACGGATAAGCCGAGACCCACGCCCGTGGTGTTAAATTCTAGGTCAGACGAGCACAAAAACTCTGTTATGTTACATGTCATTACTTGTCTGATATGTTGCAGGTAACATCTCTAAAAAAGTGCGCCAACTCCTCCTTAAAAAAGTCTGAAAATTAGTACAAGTCTTTGCTTTAACATTTTTAAATTAACTCAAAAGTCACATAAGACATTTGTTACCTCGTTTAAAGCTATGCAAGGTCAAAAGTTATATTTTATGAATACTTTGCTTCTTATATATATAAAAATGCATAAAAAGACAAGACAAAAAGACATAGAGCTTATAATAAGTCACGAACTATATACTCAGGCTGAAATTTATATAGGTTACTTTTACTTCGGTTAGACTTTTCAGAAATATTACAATTTATATTAGTCAATTAATATCAAAGGTTAAGATTATTAGCTGACTGGGTCTTTTTTATCCTTACTCATGCTTAATGACCCTGATGGTCCCTCGGCGCCGCCGCAGAACTAGGCGGCTCGGGAGAAGGGAGCAGTTCGCGCAGGAGTCCCAACGCGACGAGCTCCCCTCCTGACACAGGTGGGCGGGTGACGTTGAGGGCGTCCCCGTCCAGCGGAGAGAGGTAGGGTCAGTGTGTGTGCACACGCTGTTCCCATAGAGAGGAAGGGAGGGGTTTCAATTCCCCTCCCTGAGAGGAGGCCTGCCCAAGGCCTACCGCTCGCCGAGCCGTCGGATGTATCCGGATTCCCAGGCTCGGCGAAAGCGAAGAGAGGGCAGTGCTGGCACCCCGGTGGTTTTAGTCGGGGCAGGTCCGACACACCGGGGTGAGTGGCCCTCACCACTTCCCCTGACGGTCCGTAGGGATTTCCACCGGGTTAACAAAAAAAAACCCTGATGGTAAGCATGGTGTGCTCCGAAAATTATAAAGACTATTAACAATTAGCAAAACTCCATCGATAGTCCCAGAGACTATGTAGACCCTTTTTTTTTTGAAGCGAACTAACTACTGATTCCCGGGAAAGGCATTTACAGTTCAACCGGGCTTAGGGGGCAAGCACAGAAGGTGCTCAGCCAGCGAGTTTATGGGTTGGGTGGCAATGCAAAGACACCCCTGTGTATATACCCCTGTTCATAGTCCTAACAGGCCTTGGCCTTGATCTGTGCGAATACTTAAGCTATAAAGGAATTCTTATTATACATCCACTTTTATATCAAAGACGAATTTGTTTTTTGAGAACTTTGCTAAGTAGCGTGTAAGTAATATGTGTAGTGTATGAGTGCTCTTTGAGACGGGTAGTAGCATACAGGATACATGATGTGATGTTATGTATGTGTATTATTCTTTCATTGTTGTTTTTATATAAATATGTTTGTTGTGTGTTGTTTCCTTTGCCTCAATAAACTTTTTCTTTCTTTCTTTTTTTTTATAATCTCTGTCTAAGTAAATTATTAAATAGTCGGCTCTATTATTGAAGCTTTGTTGAATTGTGAATAGTAAGTACGCAGCGCGCGCTGCATGGCACCTAGCCATTCACACCAAGATCAAGGACAGACCGCGAGCGGCGGATAAATAAAGCAACTTGCTAATAGTGCTCCAACGAAATCTTTAATTTCGGCAACCTTCGGCCAAAATATACATTTGATAAAACTTTCAAATGGGCATTGTGACACGCTTTCGGCAGTCGTGTCATAATTCCCTACATTTATGGTCACTCTCGCTTGAAATGATAACACCCTTTTTTATATATACTCCCATGTATTTCATTAAATGTTTACATATATTTTTCTTATCTTTTTATAATATAATTTTTACAATACGACTTTTCCCTTCGAACTTCAGCTTCATTTTATCTTCTATAATATCAAAATGAATCACAAAATGTCTTGATAAGCGCGAAACTCGAGAACGGCTGAACCGATTTGGCTGATTTCTATTTTGTTGTGTTTGTTGAAGTCTGGGGATGGTTATTACGGAGAGAAAAATTTTAAAAATTCCCTGCAACTGTCTAAAAACACCACTTTTCTGTATTCTCATACAAAAAATTCGTTATAAGTCATTTTGAACTTTAATACCACACCATAAAGTTTAAATGTCAGTGGACGGGTTCCGGGAAGGCAAAACAATTGAGTGACGTATAAATATTAATGTCAGTATTTGTCAATTTTTATACATATAGCATTAAGGCCACGTTCGTACAAACAATTTCTAAAAAATCTGACGGGGAAGCTATTAACATTAAAAAAAACAATGTGACTTTGTTTTAGAGAAATAGAGCAGAACAAGGTCTGCCGGGACAGCTAGTTCTATATAATAATTGAAAAATCAATTCAAACTTCAACTTTTCAAATTCAATGTTCTTCCTTTTAAAAATAAACTTATTTTTTATTTAACGGCCAATTCCTACAAAAGTGCCACATATAATTAACCTACTTTTATATGAACCATTCACACAATCACTACAGCATTAATTTTAGCTAAATCCCGGCTTCCGGGTCGTTATGTACTGCTTTGTACACAGGAAGTCTTCCGATGTGCGTGACAGCTGACAGCATTGCTCAATCCTTAAGGCGTTTAGCGTCAAAGTAAAACTGATTTATTTAATTTATTTTAATACCATTCAGGACGGACACTGGCCAAAATACTATACAATAATAACAAAGAGTCATACAAGTATGCCTACACTAATGTACTGCGCCATTTACTTATACTTTTGCTCTTATTTTAGGTATACATATATTTTTGCTATAGTATCTATCACTAATACATTTTGTACTCGATTTATTTATTGTATGTAATAGTTTATTTTGGTATTGTTTATTTTTCAGTGGGTGTGTTGCTATTGCTTAAACTTATTATTATAAACACTTATATTTAAGATTACTTAAGCTAGATGCATTAGATGTTATTTATTGTTTTTTGTTATTGCTTATATATATTTCTAATTAGATGTAACACGAACGCTGCAGGCTTCCTCTGTGGCTTTAGGATGATGGAGGTCCCATTTTCGCCATGTTTATATGTTTTGTATTTTCTTTTGTTTCTGTGTGTTGTTTGTATTGCTACATTTAAATTTCTGGTTTTTTGTTGGTTTGTGGCGAAATAAATACATTTTATTTTCATTTCATTTACCATTTAAGGCTATCATATCATGCATCAGAAATGTAAACAATGCAAAGACTTAGAAACTAAAATAACTGAGAACTAGAGCAAAAGAAAAAGAAGGAGAAATCGCTTAATGCATGTCCCTCAACCACCTCATAACTTTCTTTTGAAGACTGGCAGACTGTCAGCGAGCGCATCCATGGTGCTCGTTAATTCATTGCTACCGCGGGACAACCTACAAATAGACGAATTGGTGCCCAAGGTTGTCCTTACATGAGTTGGGATCAGCACTTTAATACTGTGCCTGATTGAATTGATTGAGATTATTATTTATTATTCAACTATGATTGTCAAATAACTTTCAATAAGTATCCGATTCGGCTTCTACATCAACCTTTAATCGGACCTTCTAAACTGAAACCTTTAAACTATAAACTTCAGTCAGAGAAGAAGCCTAAATAAACTATTTGTTTCCCGGGCAACTGGACAAATCTGTTTCTCCAGGCTAGCCCCGGGGTTTGTAGGCAGTAGAAGTCTGACATACCAGGGTCGCTGCCCTCATAGCGGCCTTGGTGGTCGGTCTTATGCAGACTTTCCCCTGGGTTACCGAAAAAAAGGCCGAAGCTGCAACCGAACCTTCGGTCCAACACTACTAGCTAACAACTATTAACATCTGTTGGTATCATTCTAGACGTTGTAACTCATAATAAAATAAATAAGTATTCATTACATAGTACTATTTATACTAATTCAGTGATTTTACTATATTACTAAGTTGCTTAGTTTGGGTAATAGTCCGGGAGACGAGGAAGTTGGTGTGGCCGTACTCCAGTAGCGTTCATTCCATAGATGCATGCAAGCATTGCATGCCCTTACGATAAATAAGTGTAGAATAAATTGCTCAAAGTTAAACAAAAAAGGAATAATTTATATTCATAACTATACTATATTCACGCCGTATATCTTTAATTATGAACGTATGAAAGCAATATAATATTAACTATTATAATATAATATTCAAATTAATTATATGAATTCTGCCTACCCTGTCCAAATATGCACGTCATTGCCGTACCCTTGCTCCCGTCAGACAAGTAGGAGGAACACCCCGGTGGGTTTAGCCGGTGTGAGCCCGGCTCACCGGGGCGCCGCTCTCAACGCGGCCCTGACATTCCATGAGGATTTCCTCCAGGTCAAAAAAGTGTCATTATCATTGTGCTATCCAGGTTGTTCATTAGTAATCAATTTTGATGTAATACCGTGGTCTTACTTTGCACGTAAGACTTCGGTTTTATGTAAAAATTAGGTTTAATGTGTTTCTGTATTTATATTTTCGTAAATATTACTTCTAAAGCTTTACAGTTACTCAGCATCGATGTATGGTTAAAAATACATAAAACGTGAAAATGTATAATCAAAGACTCGGGTCATATGAAACCGGTTTTAATAAGGTTTGAATACTGCAAAACTCAACACCCGTTTCCTTATTGTGTGAATATTTTTTGCTGTTGTGAAGAATTTTAATTTTGTGACTAAAATCGTTTTTATTCAGAAATGATTACCTAAATGTTTATTGTTTAGATATAGATTAGTGGCTGTATCCACTCAACGTATAAGTTGTATCCAACGTGACCAGTTTCCCAACTTTCAAAGATATCGCAGCAGGGGCTTATCGCCGCGGTGTTCTTCCTCATGTCAGCTCAGTGCTGGGGGAATGGTAGGAAACTTCCTCAAACGGTAGTGACCCTGCCTGCATTGATGACAGTCCTATGTTCGAATCCCAGTAGCGGCGAACTTTTCTATGTTGAATAGGTTAGCTTGTCATAAATGTGTAATAGGTATATATTTAAGTATGTATGTATTTAGTACTGATGAGGCAAGCGCAAGCTTACTTTGGGACTATGGCAATGCGTGTAAATACACAAACATTTATCCATGGACATTTGTCCATGATGAGACTGATTATTAAATTGTGACTCAATTTGTATTCGAAAGTAATTAACTAGTGTTCGCCAATTTACTATAATCGGCATCAGCTAGTGAAATGTCGGCTTTACATGTCTTAGTATTTTTTTTTATATATGGGGAACGTAGGCAAAATTAATCGCTACGCAAATTCGCAAGGCTTACATAAACTCGCTATGCAAAAAAACTATAAAATTAATTAACCTTTCTTTATTATAAACAGGTTTACGCTTGACTTCAAACACACCTGATGGAAATTGATAATATGGCCGACTACGGACCGCACTCATCCAAGAAAAATCAATTCACTCTTTGCTTCAAAATTTTCGTATTATACGATGCTGGAATCACAGATACCGGCAACGAATTCGACTACTTTGTGATAATGTAAAGGAGGGGGTATATCTACGTACACGCAATTGGGATATCAACATTATACTAGTGTAACACCGCACAGACCCAAATCTAGATGGGACAAGCCAGAGCCCACGCTCCGAACGCCAAATTCCTAGGGCGGCAGACGAACACATCACTCAGCATGACCACTGAATAATATATCTAAAATATTGGTCAACCTCTCGAAAACAAATTGGCGTGAAAGTACAAGTCTTTAGTTTCGGTGTTTTAAAAAATATCTCATAAGTTTCATAAGATATCGTTACCACATCTTAAGTTATAGGATATATAATGTTTTAGTCAGCAGGTTTTAGTCACACGACCTAGCTTCATTCCACGACACCGGCGTCGCCGGTGGCGCCGAAGAAGGATAGTACAGTCAACTGCTGCTAACCGGTGCGTTTTCGCACCGAGGCGCAGTTTCACTCCGACGAAGCCTTGAGTTTCTTTCGGCGTTTCTTCTCAAGGTAGTAATTTCCGAAACGCTGGTAGATCACCCGTAGGGATAGTATTTTTATTTGGCTGGCGGGCCAAGTCGAGGTTCGTACCCACAGGGGTGCCCTTGCATTGCCACCCAACCCATAAACTCGCTGGCTGAGCACCTTCTGTGCTCGCCCCCTAAGCCCGGTTGAACTGTAAATGCTTTTCCCGGCACCCACTAGTTAGTTCGCTTAAAAAAAAAAGCAGGTTTTAGTCTGACACACCGGGGCACCGCCCTCACATCGCCTTTACTGTCCATGAAGGATTTCCTCCGGGATACTAAAAAAAGGGTGGAATTAAATCGTGTAGACACTTCCCAAAGTATAATTTATCCGAAATCTAAAAGCAAGTATCAAAGATGACTTCGTGACGTGAGAGCTCTATTAGTAATCATCATCAATTCGACAATTACAGGTAGTATTAGGCGTTAAAAGTAATAATATATAGTAATTAAGTAATTCTATTAGACGTCGTGCTTGTTTCCTCAGGATGTGTTCTTTGTCCGGGTACCATTTGGTGCCTAAATCTGTGATTAAACTGGAAAAATCCAGATGTATGTACCGGGATCCCAAACTACGCCCATTCGAGTCGCCGCGCCTGGTTTTTCATGACCATAATTGTCTGAATAACCTTAATCTATAGAATGATATATCGCGATTCACTATTAAATTAATTCTTCCCCATTATAAATAATGTCTACATGTAGCTGTGGTGGCTGCCGGCAGAATAGAATAGCACCCCCCTCTACTTGCTGAGGTGTCGTAAAAGGCGACTAAGGTATCTCTTTAACACTGCAATTCAACCAGGTGTTCAGAGAAGGAAAACTCAACCAAACCTGCATCCTGCTCCCTCCCGATCGTACTGGTTCTCCTTTCCATTGGGCCTGAGGGAGCACGGACGAGAGAGTGCTTTTCTGGCTGCGCGTCCAGCTATGCACTTAAATATATCCTGCGCAATTGACTGTTTCCGAAAATTGGACCTCGAATTTCTTAATCGGCGTTGAAACAGTCGCCGTGGCCGAATCCGGCTAGGACATCATCATCATCATCATCAATGTCTACATGAACAACACAATAAACATGATCATACGTAACTTGTTGTGGTAATAATTATATGCAATTTACATGCACTTGAGTAAACCATAACTAAAGTGACACGCAACGTATTCAAATATAATTTTACCTTAATTTAAAGCGAAATAAATATTTTACACTTTTAAAAATGCTAACACAAGTGAGTTCTTTAGAATGGTACGGAATAGATAGTATAGGTTATAGGGAAAATTAATAAAAGTACTACAAATATATCGTTGCTAATATACTTTGTGGATGTTTTGAGGCACTCGAGTGGTGATAGCAAGGCGATCGTTATACGATACTCAAACAGTTCAAGTAGATATACAAAGGTACACAATATTATCGCTTATTAATTCGAGATCAGCTATTGTAAACTGCAGAAATATGCAACATTGAATACGTAGTTAACAATATCATTGCTTAACATGTCCAGGTCAAGATCTAGAGGGAGGTAGCCCGGGACACATGCCCAGGGCGCACAATTCCACTGGCGGCAGACGAGCCAATCACCAGCGTATCCACTGAAAAATATATATAAAAAGCGAGCCAATCTCTGCATAAAACTTGGCTGAAAAGTAAAAAAAGTAAAAGTTTTTGGTTTTGACGTTTTAAAAGTTCACTCAAAAGTCTCAAGCAAATACTATGTAGAGAGTTATTACTGAGTTAGTTACGAAGAAATAAGAGGAATGTTACTTGTAAATGCCCTGAGCTATCCCGATTATCGCTACGCAAGAATAAATCAAAGGCTGATTGGTCACACTAACATTACTCCGACAAACCCCTGCTAACAATTAGTTAGAGCCCGGCACACGATGCGTAGCGATGCCGCAACATTATTATGCCGGAGCGGCACCACTGTGTACAATGTGTTATTAAAAATTTACTAAGACTACGAAGCGTACCACTCTGGCATCGCAACGCGTGTACCCCTTTCCGACGCGCCTTGCAAAGCGCCAGTCCAGTGCACGTGCGGTACACGGTAACACACCACGTACGCACCGTGTACGAGTATATGTAAAACAACAAAGCGACAGCGCTCTGTCGCCGCGACGCGTTGTGGGCGCCGGCGCTTACTTCATCATAACTAAAATCACGAGGCCAATTTAAGTAGCTCGTGAAGGAGACAGGCTCTCGTAGGCGTTAAGTGGAAGTAGACAGCGACTACAATAAAAATGTAAGTTGAGAGATATAATAGTATTTGGCGGATACGTCGAATTGACGTGTCCATTTTTATCTTCTACGTGAATGTACTAGTTTGAATCATTGCCACTTGGTAATTATTTTACAGGGTTGCCACTGTGAGAAACTTGAAATTGTTTTTTGGAATATTCAATAGTTTATTTATAATATACCATTACATTACATTTTGCATGTCATTTATATTATACATCCTTTTCCATTATATGGCGGTCGTCTGTACTCTTTAATGACTTTAGTACCCCGTTCCAGGCTTACTACTCTAAATGCATCTAGTATCGACGTAAAGTTGCCTGCCTCGCGGTATTTTACCGGTTGCACGGTGGAGAGTGTTCTCAGGAACTTCATTCTTTGATTCCACCAGCCCCATTCCACCACAAAACCACTAGACATCGTGTCGGATACCATCCGTATGTGGTGGATGTTCCTTATATTCGCACGAAAATATTCGCTTCTACATTTATCATGCGAATGGCTAAGGAGTGGAATACGCTTCCAGCAGCCATATTTTCGCGATCTTATGACTTGGGAGTCTTTAAGGAAAGAGTGAATAGACATTTGCTAGGCGATCGCGTTCCACATCGAACCCATCTTCACCTTCCACCAGGTGTGATTGAGGTCAAGCGTTCGTCTATAAATTATAAAAATAAATAATAATAATGCTTTAAATTTTTTAACTCCATTATTATTAATTACTCACAATGACTATGGATAAGTTGTCCATTTACTATCAAAATGAGCGGAGCGTACGTGGTAAGACGCAAGCATTTCGTCTAGGCCTTTTAAGTCAAAACCATGATCTGGTGGCAATCTGTGAAACG
This sequence comes from Automeris io, assembly GCA_036320925.1. NCBI lineage: Eukaryota > Metazoa > Arthropoda > Insecta > Lepidoptera > Saturniidae > Automeris > Automeris io. The sequence continues at coordinate 1,136,549 of JAUDJH010000036.1, forward strand.
TGGCTACTGCCGGGAGTCAACGATGCTGATTTGGCTGATACCAGATACGACGTTCATCAGCAGGACCGTGCGTTAGAGAACGCTGAGTACCGTATTTCTGTACGGTAACCTATACCGTATGTAAAATGTTTATATGTGCTGTTCAAAGATAAATAAATAAATAAAAATAAATAAAATACGTTGTGAACAAAATTATAATAATAATACAATAAGTTTTTATTGATTTATTTACTCTTTACAGGGTTGCCAGGGGCCCGGTACAATAACTCATTTACACAATACATATACACAGTTACAATCAGCAATGTACAGTTCCTATTAAGGCATCCACAACATACGTCAGAGTGGCCTGTTTATTTATACTATATTATATTATATCATACTATATTATATCATATTAATGGTAATTGATGTCAATCGATGTCAAGATTATTCGTTTGTGCATCTCTCAACAACCCGAAGACCTTTCTCTTGAATCCCGGCATGGAGTCCGCAAACACATCAACCGAATCTCTAAGAAGATTGTAGGCCCGAGGCAATCTACACAAAGCACTGTTGACTCCGAGGTTTGTTCGTTTAAAACGTGGATGAAAAAGAGAGACGGCTCGTCTGGAATTTTTCGGAATTGGAATTTTATTAGCCTCTCAACATGAGTACAAAGTAAAGAGAACACTGATAGTTATCGTAACTGTGTGCCAACCTGCAGCGCCTACTTCTTGTACAGTAGGTACACTTGTGAAAAACAAGGCAACGGAATGTAACAGATAAATATTGATATTGTAAATATTGATTTAATTACAAGATTAATTGTATAATGTTTATTAATTTATTTGTAGCTGTGCCCTCGACTTCGTTTGCGTGAAAGACATAGGTCCGACCTGTGTACGCCTTGTACAATCTAAGTAGAACCATGTTTTATATAATTCACAATATGATGATGATGTCCCAGCCGGATTCGGTCACGGCGACTGTTTCAACACCGATTAAGGAAATCGAGGACCAGTTTTCGGAAACAGTCAATTGCGCAGGAGATATTTAAGTGCATAACTGGACGCGCTGCCAGAAAAGCACTCTCTCGTCCGAGCTCCCTCAGGCCCGATGGAATGGAGAACCAGTACGATCGGGAGGGAGCGGGATGCAGGTTTGGTCGAGTTTTTCTTCTCTGAACACCTGGTTGAATTGCGGTCTTAAAGAGATACCCTAGTCGCCTTTTACGACACCTCGGCAAGAAGAGAGGGTGCTATTCTATTCTGCCGGCAGCCATTACGGCTATATCAATTAATTCACAATATAAATGTTAGCTCACCTAATATTGGTAAATGCAAATTTCTGAAACTGTTCATTTTTAATATTATTTTGTTCATACATACTTTCAATCATCGTTGTATTACAGACTTAAGTTAACGTTAAATAAAGTTTTAGTCAAATGAACTGAACAGTTGTTTTATACCTTTTCTTTCAATAAACTGATTGAAACTAACATTAAATATTAAAGGCAGCTACACAATCATTTATGAAAATCACATTTAAGTAGTTTATTCTGTTTCTTAGATTAGCGTACATATATGTATGTGTATATTGATTAACGATTCCCGTACCTTTTTATTATGCTACATCGTTCAAGCATACTTTTTCAGGCACTCGGATACAAGTTCTTGCAAACTATCGTATCTTTGAAAATTTGAAGAGGTACAGATTTGCTATAAAGATGTATTGATTAATTGCGTATTTTTTACTTGAATTTTATTGTGGAAACTTTGCAGACTTGTGTATCATTTTTATACATTATTTTGTTTATGCCGCTGACGGGAAAAATCTTCTCTGATATCACTATGCTTTGGATGGATCAATATCTGCCTACTGCCACTTTAATTTGCTAATACGGAGACCTTTGTCGACAACTTTCGATCTCTGTCGAATAACCTCATTTCGGACTTTACCCTTCAAAGAGATGCCCAACATAGCCCGCTCCATCACACGCTCAGTGACCTTAAGCTGGTGGACTAGCCCGACCGTTAGTGTCCACATCTCGGCTCCGTCATAACTGGTCTTACTTTTCAGGCATTGTGGAATAGAAGACGATAAGAACCGACGATATTGCTGTTATTTATACTTTATGGAATCTTCAAGTACTACAAGCTAATGCTTTTATATTCTTGCTTGGGATACATGCCGCAAGTTTATTTATTTAATATACCATCGATATATACTCGAAAACATTAAAAAACATATATGTAAGTTCTAAGACCGCGTGTTATATCTTTACAGGTATACCTAACTATATACAGCTAATTATAAACTAAATTTAAAAAATATATATTAGTTAATCCTGTTACACTCAAGCGGATTCAGACGAAAACAATGCAATCAAAGCCGACCGAAATCCTGATAGGGACCAGTGAAAGATGTCAATGTCACTAACTTTGTTATAGGTCTCTTTCATTCGATCAAAATGTGAACATATATTCGTTTTGAGTAACCTTTTGTCAAATGTTTTCCTAATAGGGAAACGAGGCAATACTCTGGGAACAAGCAAATTTATATTATTCATCAGGTCCGGAACAAAAATGATACCATTTACGACTTTATATAGAAACATGAGATCGAACACCTTCCTTCTGTTTTCTAGTGATGTCAGTTTATAGTGTTTAAGCCGAGCAGCGTAATCAGCACGTTAGGGGCAGTTTTTGTCTTTACGAGCAAGAAATTCTGTAAAATTGAGAATATCTTACGTAGCAACCCTGCGTGGATCGCGGCTCGCTGGTTAGAGACCGTGAGCTCACTACGCCATAGCGTCTCCATCATGATGCAAGGTTTCGTTTTAATTAGCACATACCGCGAACATGCTTTATTACATACTTATTGTTCAGCGCGTTCTAAATGCGAAAATTTACGTCAATTCTCATTAGGCACAGCATTGGAAATTGATTCTGAGGGCGGCTTGCACTAGCTGATTAAATCTAATTGAAGGTAATTTTAAAATATAAAAACATGTCGATCTATGCGTGCGAAGCCTAAGGTCCAAGCCACCGGTTGTTAAGAGCTCAGAGTGAGGAACTTCCTCACGATGCGTGCCGTATCGAGTAATACCGTCTTCTGTATTGTGTATCTAACAAAAAAGGAGAGCCACTTAATATGGACCTAGATATACATCATTATGACTGTTATATTGACTTCAAATTTGGTTAATACCAGAATAATATTCATAAAATTCAAAATGGACTAAATTTCAAATCAATATATGTATTAAATGTCCAAGTATAACAACGTAAGAGTTTCATACTTCTACATGATGCATGTTGCTGCTCTTGAGCAAAGTTTAAGCAAGATCAAAGCAGTGCTTATAAATATCAGTGTAATCGGTCTAACGGTGTTTACTGTTCACGCAGCCGGTGGATGTTTCCTCCGTGGCGATAGAAAGGCGTACAAAAGTCTATAAGTAAAACCCCGTTGGAATTTTATAATAGTGTAGATATATTTCGGTAAGCGATAGTTTAACCTCGTCCAGCGTAGCCGGTCGACCGTGACACGAAAGCGGGTAGGCAAATAATTTTAAATTCACTTTAGCATCTTGCATCGAGTCGAAAATCAATTATTCGCTATAAACCTCGTATTACTATGTTATAACAGGCTTGATAAAGTGATTACAGCGCTCCTGATGAAAAGTGCATTGTAGTCAAATAACAGCTACGAACGTCATGGGACAGATCCATTGAATTTCATTCATCGGTCCACACACACACACACTACACAGCATATATGAATAATTGGATATACACAAGCTCACAAGCTGATACTGAAACGTTATAGGCCTAGGCGAGTCACTATTACGATCTTTGCACTTGTATTCTGTGGTCACAACCTAGTTGCGCGAATCACTCTGTCACCACATAACAAACCCTCTTGATAACATTATCAAAGTTACCCAGCAACTCCCCCATGCCTCCAGGCAGACCGGTCTGTATGAACACCATATGTTCTTTCAAGTAGTGGAAAAAAATCAATAAAACATCGGTTTATCTTTCTATAATATAGAAATGAATTGCTAAATGTGTTGATAAGTGCAAAACTCGAGCACGGCTGAACCGATTTGGCTGATTTCTTTTTTGTTGTGTTTGATGAAGTCTGAGAAAGATTATTACGGAGAGAAAAAACTAAAAAAATACGGGGAAAATGGTAAAAACAACAATTTTCTTTTCCCATACAACCACTCTATCCCCAGTTGTCAAACATTTGACGTCAATCAAAACAAAGGTGCGTTAGAAGTATCTTTGTATGCCTTCAAATTGATTAGAGGTTGCATGTCATTATTGAAAACAATAATTTTTGCGCCAAGTAAACAAAAAAGAAATTGTGTACAATAAGGTATTATAATAAAAATATTGTCACTGTAGATATTACTAAAGTCTTCTAAAAAGAAGAAGAAAAAATATATTTTTATTAGACAAATTAACATAAAAAAAATGTAACTTTGTTTTTGATTATAAAATGTAGAGAAGTATGGCAGAACAAGGTCTGCCGGGACAGCTAGTTATTATATATTTATATCATAGCATTACGACCTAAGTAAAGGCTGCAGTTTCGAGTATTTTCAGCCATAAAACCCCTATGATAAAACATATAAACGGCTTGAAATTTTAACTAAAGTCTTAGCTTAATTTCTAGCAAGCTTCATACTAAGAATGATTAATCTGATTGTTTAGTTACTTTATAAGTATCCGATTATAAATCGGTAAAGATTAATTGACTATTGGCATAGCTTTAAAGGCTAGGTTAGGCCAAGCCGAAGGTGTACTTGCATCGGCAGTATATTTACTAAAATTGAAACTATACAGGGAAGAATATCATAGCCCCTGTGTAAGGATTCTAAAATTATGAAGCATTCCACATTTTTCCCGTGCCGTAGACTTAGCGGAGCTTGTTGCCCAGATGAGATGGTAGCGCTGCGCAGTATCCCGCGCACCGCATGAGAGAGAGAGAGATCCGTCTCCCAGAGAAGGAGCCTACTAAATAGGCTGTTTGGTCGCCAGGCAACTGAAAGGATAATGCTTCCCAGGACCGGGTACAATTTGAGGGGTATTCCTGGGGTTTTTAGTCAGTAGGAGTCAACACCCTGGTCGCAACCCTCACAGCGGCTCTGATTCTTCTATTCAGAATTTACCTCAGGATACAAAAACAGTAGGCCAAGCCGAAGGTCGTGGTGGTAGGTGGTGATGTGTCAGAGCTTGGCTGGCAGTACTCTCTTTTAGTGAAGACGTTATGAAGATGAAAGAGGTGGTGGAAGGATCCAATTAGGACAAAACGCCAGAGAAGAGCATTTGGCAGAGGCCTTCCTCCCTAACAGATCCACCGATCCAAGATCAGAGATAAGAGAGAGCTGGCTCTTAACACCCCTCCTCGCAAATAGTAAGGGAGTCCCGAGGTCGACCGGACGTAGCCGGATGCGGAGGGAATTGATATGGTTGTACCCTTAGTCCCGACTAGTGATGAAAATGCCCGGGAATTTTCCCAAAGTACCCAGCACTTCCGCGAACATTTCGTAAATTCCGGGGAATATTCCCAAGCAAGTTTTGGGCACTTTGGGAAAATTCCCGGGCATTTTCATCACTAGTCCCGACAAGTGGGAGAAGACCCTGACACACCGAGGTCGCTGCCCTCATGGCGGCCATGATAATCCAATACGAACCCCACCGGGCTATCAAAAATCAAGGCGATATTTTTAAAATCATAAAGAATGTGTTCGCAATTGACTAAAAGTGGATTCCAAGTTAATGATTGTTTTTATTTTTAAACTTTTGCTTTATGTTTATAATATATCTTATCTTCTATCTATAATATAAAAATGAATCGCAAAATGTCTTGATAAGCGCGAAACTCGAGAACGGCTGAACCGATTTGGCTTTTTTTTTTTTTTGTTGTGTTTGATGAAGTCTGAGGAAGGTAGTTACGGAGAGAAAAATTTTAAAAAATTCCCTGCAACTGTCTAAAAATAACACTTTTCTGTATTCTCATACAAAAAATTCGTTATAAGTCATTTTGAACTTTAACACCATACCATAAAGTTTAAATGTTGGTGGACGGGTTCCGGGAAGGCAAAACAATTGAGTGACGTATAAATATTAATGTCAATATTTGTCAATTTTTATACATATAGCATTAAGGCCAGGTTCCTTCAAACAATTATCAAAAAACAGCCGACGAGGAAGCTATTAACATTAAAAAAAACAATGTGACTTTGTTTTAGAGAAATAGGGCAGAACAAGGTCTGCCGGGACAGTTAGTATAAGATATAAACGTCTGATGTTTATTAAAATTAAGCTACAACTTGTAAATAGATGAGTAACGTCAAATCTTCAGACGAAACATCAATTGGACATCATAGTCTAAAGATACCACCGACGGTCTAAAGCGAATTCACGAGGCGCCACCACAGTATTTACGAAAACTTGTAAACAGTAAAAATGGCTATTGGCTACACCGTTTTAAATCTATTCGTTAATAAACACACTAAATGTTACATATACAACATATACATTATTACTAATACATGAATTTTGGCGTCAATCCAATCTTGCATCGATGTAGCTGGTAGCACGTAAGGTTCAGGAAAAACTTATAAAAACTCGTTTATACTCGTTATCTTAGCTCGTAATTTATATCTTCCTTTTACAATTCACATACTTATTTTTTAGGTATATATTTATCTTTTTAGAGACTTTTTTTATACCACTACAGGTATAACATAATTAGCTAAAATATTAACAATCAAATTAACTCAAAATATACAAAATGATTTTATAGACGAGGGAAATATTCAGCTTTCGATTATAATTCCAAATACGTAGAAATGGTGTAATCAAGATATTTAGGTACAATTACAGACGTGAATGGATCAGGAACAATTAATGATTAAGTAGGTATTTTGCCTGTTCTAAGCCAGGATATAGTACGAAGGGGAAAGGAATCCTGTTTACCTAAAATTACGTAAAAGGAATTTTAGGTACTTACTAATCAAACACGCGCCACAGTGTTTAAATTCTTCGCGGATCTATTCTCATTTGCTTATTAATTTTTTTTATGATTTTTTATGGAGTTTAGTTAAATACGTTTCTACTAGTTGCAAGAAGGTACAATTTATTGTATTCTGAAATCTCTCTCTCGTCTATAAAATCATAGGATTAAGGCATCATTAAATAAATAAACTCCATACTTATTGTTAATTGCTCATTGTATTTTATTTTAATTTATAGTAACGCGGGTTTATAAAGTACTTAGGAGTCGTCTCTCAAATTAAATTTATATCAGCCAGTGAAAGGAAATTGCATTATTTCATTAGTTCGATAAAGCGTGTTCCAGGGACAAGTTGAGCTCTGTGACGTACTGCGCAAGAATCAATAATGGGCTTGTAAACGTCTGATTTATTTTGCGAGAAACTGATTCCCATTTTTAAGGTGTGATTTGGATTCTGGCGGTCGCGGTTCTGCGACAGTGACCCAACAGTAGCTGGCAGGTCACGATTAGTGATGAAAATGCCCGGGAATTTTCCCAAAATGCCCAAAACTTCCGAGAATTTTTCGTAAATTCCCGGGAATATTCCCGGGCATTTTCATCACTAGTCACGATGTACTCTTCTATATCCGATGTACGTAACTGCGCGGCGCTGTAGCTGTAACGATCGCGAGCTTGATGCGCCGTTGGACAGCGCCGTGCAGTCGTTTACATCAGACGCCTTTCAAAATATATACATACAAGGCAGTACCGCAGCCATTTCAAAACTGTCGTTGAAGAAGCCTTCAGGCGGAATATTTCTTTTGAATTAAGGACGATCATAAAAATATATGTAAAAGCAATGACACTTCCTTAGTTATAATTACTCACAGGCAACAATTATGCTGAGATTTATAGACCACGACTTTGCTTAGACTTTACTTAAACAATATAAATTATGTTATTTAATTACTATCATTATGTAAAACATCGTGATCAAACGCGCATGGCATCTACTAGAAAAATCAAATGTAAGTTTCCTGAAAGCAGCGATCAGCACACTACTGGTCACGTTGGATACTTCATACTAGCGCAAAGTGGATACAGGCACAAGTGTAACTATGCTGCTGGATGTAGCATGACGTATTATTTATTTGTATCCTAAATCACCGGTTGCCTCGAGTTGCAGTCGGCTCTTTGAATATTTAATCAATATTTAAGTTCTTATAATACCTATAGTTTTTTATCAAATACAAACCTATATGCTGAGCAAAGTCTCAGCAAGGTAAGAAGCGGCTATAAACCTCAGCCTAACCGCTTACCATCAAGCGAGCTGATCGCCTGTGTGCTTTCCTATTACATAAAAGAGTGCAAAAGTTAAGCTAGTGATTTATGCGCGTCCGGCAACACGCGACCGCCATTAAGCTCTATTGACATTGCGCTAGTATTATGACATGTGGGAGGAGTCTATTTTCGTCTGACCGTGAATCCCGACTGACCATTCATTCCGCCGAAGAACTAGTGTCGGAAATCTGAAAATATCTGCCTTATTTACTAGCTATAGAAACATTAAACGCATGGCATACTCCGGCATCACACAATGTTTACTCAATAACGTAATTTAATATCATTTGTCTATCGATGGGGAAGGGGATAAAAACCGCAAATGAGTTTACACAAATCGTACATTCGTTTCTATAAGAGTGACTGACACACATATACTTAATTTAATAAACACTCTTAAATTAAAATTCGTTTTTTATCTTAATTCGGCATAAAGACCACAAAACGCATTGTTCAGGCGCAGGGCATGAATATAAAAAAGATACTTGACATCCTTTCCTCTCCCTACAACCCATTCCACGCTCGGCCCTTAACAGTGATACTTTTATACGCACGGCGGTATCGCTACACTTATCATCGACGGCGAACCCGGTCACACTACGGAATAGTCAGTTGCTTTGGACAATACGGCGAAACATATAATTAATTGTATACGACGAACGGTCCGGAGCTGCAGTAGCCTGTCCTCATCATCCAGTTTCCAGGTAAGTGCCTTTGGAATATTTCATTGTCACTGAGCCTGAACGGACTCTTTGTTCTCTAATTCTCTACGCGGAAATCCAGACCAGCGGCGCTCTAAGGCAGCTACATAAAATTTTTGGTTCCTTCGACACCATCGGTCTTCTGCGCTAACACACATGATGGATACATTAAGAAAATCCTATCAATAGTTGCAGTGTTCTATTCAGCTTCGTTTATTGGATCATAGGACGGTTGGAGTACGCTCGCCGGAAAACCATTTCACAGCTCAATGACTCGGCTGCAGTAAGAGTTAGAGAACTTCTTAGTCCCTAGCCGGGATGTGGGTTACCGAATAGCCGTGACTTAGTCAACCCGCGCGCGCGGTTCCTTTATTGAAGGGTGAGGGTGCAACAAGAGATTATAAAAAAGAGATTAATGATTAAATGGTTATTATTTAATCTCCTAAGACATATAGTCTCTTGTATTTTATACGCCACTAATTTCTTAGTACTAATGAATAATTTATTTGATTATGCAAAAATAAATGATACATCAAGACTTAAATCGTTTTTAAAATTTAATAAGAGTTGCTGTAACTGCTTGGTAGATATTTGGACGACACAAACAACTTATAATATTTTTGTTGCTGTTTTTAATACTTATTAAATATTGATTCGTTAAATAAATAGTCACCTGCGGTCGAGATTGGACCGCAAAATTGTTCAAGGTTATTTTTTGAATAAAAACAGTGTTTAGTTATTAATTTATACGTGCACGATTATTTACAGTACCTTTGGTAAAAAGTTAATATAAAAAAGAAATATAATTTTCCTTCGTACACAGTTCTATTTATTTGATTTATTTACATTTATGCATTTTATTAAAAAATAATAAAAATCAACCCTTAAAATCTAAATATTTTTTTATAATCCAACGGCAATCTTGGAAAATTAGCTGCGATCATTCAAAATGTCCTAAAAAGCAATTATAATGTATCACTTTTGAATGAAATAGCATAATTCATACAGGTAATTAAAAATACAAAACAAAATTAATATGCATTAAAAAATATAGGTATATTAAATAAAATCTGACCTTTTTGTTCTGCCGTGCAGCTGTGAGACCCACCTGGGAGCCCATCTCGGCCAATATATTCTTCGGCATTGTGGCACTTTTCACAGTCTCTTTTACTTGTATACAATTTGCGATTCCAGCACTACGTGGTCAGAGGACGCGGGTGGCGCGGAGTGCGCGCTGGTTCGAATGTGCCCGCGCAATCCATCTCCGCCATTATAAACTTCTTGCGCGTGACGTCACGCGTGCGTTGTCGCAGCCTGCCTGATCCCTGCACCCTGGCATAGATTCCTGGCCGCTACGTCACGTGACGCGCCGCAGGTGTGGCTCCGCTGTCACCACAGCGCAGAGGCAGAGCGCTATCTCCATACAAACACATAACCGACAAAAAAATTTTTAAAAGATCAGCTACATCGCTAACAGGAAAGTGTAAAATTTATAGGATTAGATCACACCGTCATAGTATGCCAATTCCGTACAAGCAGTGGCGTGTAGCCCATCGAAGCATAAAAAGCATTAACATATTATATTTACCCATGTAATACACATATTGATCTAAAATAAGACCCAATGTGTACTCTGTGAGGAGTATCAGAGTCATTATGGTTATTAATAACCAGCTGTATAAGTAAATAAAATAATATATCGTCACGCTATATCCCTTTCGCGGTGAGCAGGGATACATTAGTGCCTGTATCCACTTCGCGCTTATACAACGTTACTGGTAACTAACGCAAAACCTCTTAAAGGTAACTTAGGTACATCAAGACTAACAACTTTTATTCTATGACTATTGCCAAAACTTAACACATCCTAAGATATATATTTTTTTAGTTTTAGTAGGGATTTCTATCAATTGTTAGCTCTATGTTTAAAGTTCAGTCAGCTGATGCTACGAAATCGTCTGCTCCAGTTGCATCGCGCCGCCTTTCAGAGTGTTAAGAAGATCAGAACTGCAAATTTGATTTATTTATTTTTTTGTATGGGGACAAAAAGATTGAATTATAAAAAGTCGTAAACCAAAAGTTGTTAGTCTTGATATACAAAAGTCACCCTTGAGAGGTTTTGCGTTACTTGTTGTTGTTTGTATATCGTGCCCAACATGCACTAACACATGATATTTCTATTAGATGCCAAGCGAGTTTCCTCGCGATATTTTCCTTCACCGGTGAGCATGTAATGCCTGAGTCCGTACTTCATTCAATACTTAAATTTAGATATACATGCCGAATTCGAACCTATGACATTTCGCGTGACCGCGCATGATAACTGGTTCCGTATCCAATACGGCCTTTGCCACCAACGCCATAATATGTCAATTATAGCATGTAGACGCCGCCCGATAGGTGCTTGTGTTAAACGCCCTAAGGGTCATTAGGATGTTACGGGACGCACGGGGTAAGGGGTGCGCGCGCGCAAGTGATTGCTAAAGCAGTCGACTACTGAGACCCAAAGCTAGAGTACGTGCGTGTGCGTCGCAGTTCTGTGTCAAATAGCTGAGTTCTCGTCTTGGTCTTGCCTTGAGCTGTGGCAGGCTAGCAGGTGATTTTCTCTAGACAGGCGTACTCGATTTATGGATTTTTTAATAATTATTTACAAACGAACGCTTGACTCTACACTCTTTTTTTAAAAGCTCCCATTTCATAAGACCGTGGAAATATGCTTGCTAGAAGCACATGCCACTCATTAGCTGCTCGCATGACGTAGAAGCGAATCTCTTCGTGCAGATATAAGGAACGTCCACCACATACTGATGATATTCGATACGGTGTCTAGTGGTTCTATAATGAAATGGAGCTGACGGAATTAGGGAATGTAGCTCCTGAGAAAACTTTCCACTGTGCAACCGGTAAAAGACTGCGAGGCAGACGGATTTATGTGCCCTATTTTTTTAATCAGGTTCGATGTAGTCACTTTGCTGAGTCAAAATAAAAATGTGATAGTATATTCTGTGTATCGGTTTTAGGAGTATAATGATAACAGGGATTTGAACGTTGGATTCTGGCAGTCGCTTTAGTCACAGTCGCCTACATCGGACTGCTTTCCATATAAATGCAAACAGAGCGACCCGGCAGTCGCTGCTGGGTCGCAACTGCCAGAATCCGAATTGTGCCTTTACGCTATATTCATGTTTCTAATATACATTAATTTTTTGTAAAAAAATTCCCGAATTTCCTAAGCAAATTCAAAGTAACGTTTTTATATCTGTCTTTGAATAGATCATAGATTGAATATCCCTTAAAGAGTAAAAATATCCCGCGTCTCACTCTTATCCGTTGACATTCGATTTCCTGTCTCATCAATCACGATTCGTGTTTATTTGGCTGTAATTATAACAATTAGGTATGAATCTGTTTAGAGGAAAAATGTATCACGAATTTATGAGGCCGCCCACGCGTTTAGTCAATGATGGAAAATTTTCAGGATTAATTATGAACACTGATTACAATACCTAATAATAGTCAAGCAATTTGAGTACTATGGAAAATAACAATTTTCAAATGACTTCACTTCATCTTTATGGTGTGTATAAAACGATGTCGATTACATTACTAATTTTTGATTTATTTTTGAAGGGACAATTCGTAGTGTTCTTCTGAGGGCCTTTATAAGGTCAGGCAAGGTTTCTAATAATCTGACTAAGGGAATGTACTTGGCTGTGATGGCTTAGTGGATAAGGAGCCAGTATCCATGACCGGAAACGCGAATGGTCCCAGGTTTAGATCCCGGCACGTACTGAGTTACGCAACTGAGTTTTTACAGATTCAGTACGGACTTAAAGACCTAATGCTCACCGGTGAAGGGTAACATTGTGAGGAAACTCACACGGCATGTAATAGAAATGTCATGTGTAAGTGCACTGTCGGGCATGATATACATGCGCAAAGTGAATACTGTACTAATGTATCTCTGTTGATCTTTTTTTTTTGTTAACCCGATGGTAATCGCTACGGACCGTCAGAGGAGCGGTGAGGGCCGCTCCCCCGGTGTGTCGGACCTGCCCCGACTAAACCCACCGGGGTGTTCCTTCTCCCGTCTGCCGGATGCTAAGGGCAAAGCCGAGCCATCTTCCTCGGCATCCGGCGACGTCCGGCCTTGTTCAGGCCTAACCTACTAGGCGGGGGACGGTTAAATAGTCGTCGCCCCCCGCTTACACCTAACACATTTCGTGGAGAGTGGTGTAGAGTGCCACCCCTCCCTCGTCTCCTTGAGTTGTCATTGGAGCGGTGTGCGGGAACACATCGCAAACCGCTCACGCCAGGATCTGGGCGATGCCCTCCCTCAAATCTCTGTTGACCCTGAAATGGATATTGCGTGACGATTTATTATTATTACACTTAATTTAACATATAAATAATTACATGTATTGTTAATACTTTTAAATATGTTGTAAAAACATAAATTTAATCAATCAAAACAAAACAAAAGTGCGTTAAGATAGTCTTTGGTATTTTTTTTTTATTCAACGGGATAATTTGTTGATGACCGGGGTAATGGTCGCTACAATTTCATCGGGCTTGAGAGGGCGAGCACTATATGGTGCTTCAGCCAGCAATTTATGGGTTAGGTGGCTACGCAAGGGCACCCCTGTGGGTACGGACCTCGACTTGGGCGGCCAGCCATAAAATATGAAACCTGACGGTGATCTACCAGCGTTTCGGAAGCGACTACCTTTAGAAGAAACGCCGAAAGAAACTCAAGGCTGCCTCAGAGTGTAACAGCATTATTTAAACGACAGTTGACGGACCTATCCTCAATTGTCGTCGTCGGCGCCGCCGGCGGCGTCGGTGTCGGAATATGAATCTAGTGCATGTGTGTGCCTGAGTGATCTGTGGATTGGCGGTAATCAAATCCGCGGTAATTGGATCAACGGGATCCAACAGGACATGACGGGGGCGACGTCGTGTACGTTGTAATGACATGCTTTCTTAATTAAGGGATTCGGATAGTGCGCTGCCTTGTCGAAATAATTACGAGACGCCATCTGCATGAAACTGGCGATCGTCTCGAGCCCGAGGTCGTCATGTAGGTCTGCGTCGCGCACGTACCATGGTGCACCCACGGCATTGCGCACGGATTTATTCTGAATGCGCTGTAAGCGGCGCAGAGATGGTTTGGAGGAGTGGGCGAATACTACGCTAGCGTAGGTCATCACCGGTCTGACAACTGTCTTTGGTATGCCTTCAAGTTGATCAGAGGTTCCATGTCATTAATGAAAATTACAATTTATACGACAAGTAATCAAACAAATAACAACGTGTCCCATAAGGCATTATAATAAAAATGCCATTGCTTTAGATATGATTTAAGTCTTTCAATGCAGTTTTATTTCTATTAGACTGTGACAGACCAATAACTTTTGGCAGAATGAAATCTGACGGGCCAGCTATTAACATAAAAAAAACAATGTAACTTTGTTTTAGAGAAATAGGGCAGAACAAGGTCTGCCGGGGCAACTAGTCTATATAAAAATGACTGCAGAACCATTTTCTTTTTTTTAATTCTAACTAGTCATAGTGATCGCAACAAGCCGGATGGTGAGAATGTCCTAAACACGACTACAAGTAGCAACAGTAAAGAAAAAAGAAAGATAGTCGCAATGATTATGCCGGCCTTCGCAAATATCTCTTCACACTTTATAGAACCCAATATCATAGGACGGTGGACACAGGGTCTCTGAAAGGTAATTACACAGCTCAACGACTCTGCTGCAGTAAGAGTTAGAGAATCACTCAGTCCTAGCCGGGATGTGAGATACCGCAATAGAAGTAGAATTTCTCAAGCAAAACTATATATAAATATATGGTATCTCATCGTAGGCTCAAGCACAAATATTTACGATAACACATTCTCTTTAATATACTTCTATGACCGGTGGTCGTGGGTGTGGTTGTAGAAAGACACGGATTTTGGCGTTTTACTCTTTATTTGCACTTTAAGGCACACCAAACTACGACGCGCACGCACGTACTCTAGCCTCGGTTCTCGGTAGTCGACTGAATTAGCTAGAGCATCCCTTGCGCGCGCGCACCCCTTACCCCGCGCGTCCCGTAACACCTTAACGACCTTTAGGACGTTTAACATAAACACGTATCGGGCAGCGTCTACATGCTATACAACTGAAAACTATAGGCTGGAAATTGCTTTATTTATACTCGTACATCACAATAAAAGACAGGCAATTAATATTTACTTGTTTGCGCTACAAACCGAAAAAACTGATTTAAAAGAAAAACTGCGTATCTCACAATTTACGTAAGTCGGGGTATTACTGTATAATACTCATGAATGGAGAAATTATTTTTTTAACGCAATACGATTTATGTTATAACTCATGTTATCCTGAGGTTTTCCGATATCGGTGGTATACTCTGAGGTATTTAGAAAAATGCCAGCACACGAAATTGACTAAGCTATTTAACCGCAATGCCTGGTATTACTACCAATGACGTTTTGCGGTAAATCGTTACTAAATGGCGCGTGATTAATATTTCTCTAAACATCTCGTATTAAGAATGACGATATGACAATTATTAATCAAATAATCGATTTTTCATAACAAAAATATCCATTGTAGTATTGAAACGATCCAGTAAATCTATCTAGAAAATCGCTATAGGATTCTTAAATAAAAAAAAAACTATATAATTACCTAGATAGTTGAATACATTCAACATTTGAGATGGCAGGGCGATCGCCCTAGTTGCATCATGATCACAAAAACAAGTGTAAAGACCGTCATTGTGACTGGTTTCGGCCTGTCGTGTCTCGGGATCAATTTGTATATATCCTAGCTCATGTTATTTTAGCTAATATAGCTCTGTTCACCCAGAAAAGGATACAGCATAACGATATATTATTACTATGAAAGGATTGTTCATTATTGAAAAACACTAGCTATTACCACCTTTAATTATGTTCTCTAATTATGTATATTTCACTTTTCGTCTTATTTTTCTTCTCATGTAACGAAATATGTCTAAATGTGACGCTTACTTGACCGTACCAATCACAGTGCAGTTTCATTTCAAATATTGTACTAATTTATCGTATTTTGTTTGCACAGCAACCCTGTGTAATATATTTTTTGGTATTCATAAGAAAAAGGCGTAGTTAATGATTGACGTCTTAGCTAGTGGTTGTACCTTCTGTTTTGTTCATAGGAGAGTTGCTGATTTGTCGTTTTTGTAACCTTCTTGGCTTGTATTCCTATTTTTTGGATTAATGTTGGGTCTGGATAGCAACAGGAAGCCCGGATGGCAAAGTGCTGCAGGTGAGTTTTCTGCTGCCGTGGGCTGGAATGCGCGTCGCTTGGGTAGTTGGTTTTGACGATAATCAGAGACTACTGTGTATTAATAATACTAACGACGGGCTCAAAAGGACTTGTATCCAGAGCCGTAAAAAAATATATTAACAATGTGTAGCTAGCCAGGATAAAGTACGAAGGAAGTCAATACTTGTTTACAAAAGGAACTTCATTAAATCGTGGGCTACACGCACTACGATTTTCACGCTTTTTGCGGTTCAACTTTCATTTGGTTATCAATTTTTCTTTATGATTTGTAAAGGAATATAGTTAGTTATATTTTTATCAGTTATCAGAAAGTTTAAATGATTGCATCTTGATATATCTATGTCATTCATATATAAAATAACCTTGTATAAATATACAAACAGACAGATACGTGTTTCTTAACTTTTGTTCAATGTAATACATTCCGTGGAGATAGCTCGTTACAGATTTTGTATCATTGCCATTGCCAAACGAAAAAATACAGGAACACCTGCACGGCGCCGCAGCCGCGTGGTCGGGTGTAACCAAGAATAACTCGAGCCGGTACGATCCAGTTACAAGCGGCTCGGCGACGATGGGGGCACGGGGGGCAACGAGGAGCCTCGCGCTTAACTGCCGGCGGTTAGCGGGACCGGATTAATTGTTTTCAATTCAATTTAATTTGTATCAACGAACAGTCCTTTGAAAAGAGCGATTATCAAAGTTTCTTGTCGGCTTCCCCGCTGATCTTACTTTCAGAACTTGTGGTAAATACATGTTATTGACTATTTCAAAAAGCTTGTAATAAAGTTATTTTGAGTTTGCATTTGTTTTCTTTTGAAATTATTGGTTTGTTATTCGACGTGACATGTTGGTGTTGTTATGGATTGGGTGTCAACGCAAGGAAAATTTTGTGAATACAAACCTCAGCTTGGGCGGCCGACCAGTGAAAGAACCTAATCTGATCTACTAGAGTTTCATAAACGACTAACTTGGGAAGAAACGCCGAATAAAACTCAAGGCTGCGTCGGAATGGAACTGCGTCTCAGTGCGTAAACGCATTGGGTAGCGACAGTTGACTAAACTATTATTTTTCGTCGCCACAAGCGACATTGCTGTAGTGGAATGAATCTGTTACATCTTCCTGTTTTTCAAGGCTGTGACCGCTAATATTGTGGTAAATGGATCGTCGAGATCATGCATGCATGATCAGACATGAGAATTACAAGTACTTATTCACTTGCCTCAATCACATTTGCATAATAAATGCATATCTACTTTTTAATAATAATTTATAGTTGCATTACTTCCCATTCGGGGTGGCCAGCGATACAATAGTGACTAAATCGACGCTTGTATTTCATGAGTAACGTAACCTGTAGCACAGATGATCGGCTGGGCACCTACGCTTACGCATGCTATCATATGACATTTGGGTTTCCTCGTAACATTTTCCTTCACCGCTGAGCAAGTAATGCCTATTACAAGTTCGTATATAATCTGGAAAATCCAGAGGTACGTGGCAGAATTCGAACCTACGATTATTCGCGGACGAGTTGTGTCAAAATGACTTTCAACATCTAAAAAAACTTACAAACTATGATAGGTTTATAATCTAACTATAGGTCAATGTATCATGTGTATATGTATCAATGATGCGTTGATCTATAGTTAGATTATATATGTACCTATCATCTTATATTATATAAAAATAAGTCCGGTTTTCCTTCCTGACGCTATAACTCCAGAACGCACGAACTGATTTCCACGGTTTTGCATTCATTCGAAAGGTCTCAGCGTCCGTGAGGTTTATAGCAAACAAACTTCAGGAAAATTTTAAACAGAAAGCAGGAAAACTGGAAAAATCATTTTTCACATACAGCGCCATCTCTGATACATAGCATATACTACAAACCAATATGGTTTTGCATGGTGGTGGAGCAGATCGCACCAGTATTTTAAGTAGATGGCGCCGATGCGTCATACATTGTTTGACAGCTACTCATTGTACTCTGCTCAGTTAATTTCACGTGACATTTATTATGCGCACGTTCTTTCAAACGCTAACTAACAACCAAAACGAAGCCTTCTGGTGGCGAAACGAAGTTCGCCGGGTTTGATAGTAGTTTGTAATATTACTGATGATTTAAATACGTACTCACAAGCAATAGTTGTCACAGTAATCGTCAAGTATTATGAAAAGTATAAAAAAGATCCTGTCTTTTCAGGTTCTATTTTAGGGGATGTCATAACTTCAAAAGTTTATTCTCATAAAGATACAAATCACTTACATGAGAACAATTTGTTTTGAAACCTATCTAGAAGAGTAAAGTAGTAAAACCGCACTCGGCGTAAACAACTATATTTGTTGGTATTTCTCTTTAATATATTCTAGTAACTTAGTTCTATGTATGCCAATCGAGGCCATATTTCATATGTAGGACGTTTTAATGGTAGGTACTGTATTTACTTTGATATTGTATGAAACCATACCAAATGCACTTGATAATTAATTTAAACTCTTTAAATAAAACAACTAAAGAGGTAATCTCGGAAGTATGCTTATTTTACCAATGTGCCGTCTTACGAAAAATTCTAAGTGTTTCGGACTTCAAGGGCGAGTTTGAGGATACATTTGTAATTGAAATGTATGTTCAGAGACATAGCAATTAGAAAACTCAATCAAATACAACCGTACTCGCTAGCTGATAATAGTGGAAGAGACTAACACAACTATTGTACTTATTTTGCTACCAGTATCTTACATCCATAGATGGGCAAAATGTAATCAGGTTAATGAAAATGATTACGATTACATTTTTTTTACCATTAATATGACTGCATTTTGCTCATTTATGTTTTAAACACTACAGAATCCCAGATTGTATACACATTTATGATTTCTTAATGTTTTAAATGGAATCAGGATTACAGAGCAAGAAAATTAAAATTACGACTACATTTTGTAATCGTACATCATTAATCAGATTACATTTTGCCCATCTCTGCTTACATATTAATTAACGTGAAGAATTCACCTAAAATAATATTGTTCATTAAAATATTTTTGATGAAAGTATTCCTATTGGAGCTCTGCGTTTGTCTTTTTTAGTTCTAGTTAGTTTTTCTAGTTGATCTCCTATATTATTTTCAGAAGCTCTGGCTGGAGCCCCTTTCCTCTCTTGGTTTTGTTTCACGTAGATTCGGGTACAGCCGCAGGTTGTTGCTTAATTAAATATTTGTCGCGAATATAATACGCTGGTGCATCTAAGTTGACCATGCCCTAAGTGCAGATATTCAATCAACGGAGGTATCATTCATTTATTGATGTTTATGGGCATGATGAAACCTCGACCACATATTAACTGCACACAATCGATGCCAATAAAGTAATTTAAAGGCATACAAAGTTAGATCATTCGCAGTGAACCTTCCTTATTTGTTCACTATTTAGATACATTAAGGAAAATTTTCAAGCGCTATGAAAATAGACTTAGTAGCTTTCTGATGAAACTTTTTTATTTAGAATTAGATACGAATAAGACAGAAAATTAGTTAGAGAGAAAACTGAGAAAGTTGTTATAGCTAATTCTTAAGTAATTTACCAACCTTTGGCGAAAAATTAGTTCTTCTTTATACAAGCTCGACGTAACAATTAAGCAATCGATGGAAGGTATACTGTAGTCCAAGAACCACAAGGTCTGGTGCGGACCCGGTGAGTCATCGTCGCCATGTCGACCCGCATATACCACGGCAGAAAGTCTGTAGGCAGGTAAACTCCTGGAGGTCCACAGGCTGATCCCGAAATGCAAGAGGTTTAAGTGAGGCATCATGACTAGTGATGAAAATGCTCGGGAATTTTCCCAAAGTGCCCAAAACTTCTTTGGGAATATTCCCGGGAATTTACGAAATGTTATCGGAAATTTTGGGCACTTTGGGAAAATTCCCGGGGATTTTCATCACTAATCATGACGCGCTTTGCGGTTGTGTTCTGTGATAACGAGGTTGTGGTGGCCCAGTTGATACGTATAGTGGAACAGGTATCGATGCGCCGCGACGCGAAAAGTCCAAAGATCATATCCCGGCACATACATCTAGGTTTTTCCAGATTATGTACGCATTTCGGCACCTTATGCTCACCGGTGAAGAAAAATATCGTGAGGAACCCTGCTTGGCATCTAATAGAAATCTCATGTGTAGTAGTGATATGAGAACAGTGATAAGCTACGCGCGACGTGGATATCGACCCACGTTATCACGACATATCCCTTACGGGGTGAGCAGAAATACACAAGTGGCTGTATCCACTTTGTACTTATACGTCGAGCCCAACGTGACCAGTAGCGCAGCTGATTCGCGTTATCCGGGCACCTACATATTACATTTTTTAAATGCCATGCGGCTTTCCTCTCTATATTTTCCTTCATTGGTCAGTACGTGGTGGCTGAATTCGTAAGTAATCTGGAAAACCCAAGAGGTACATTCCGGGACTCAAAACTACGTTTATTCGCGTCATTACGCATGAGTCCCGGCCCCTTATCCACTGGGCCATAATAACCACAAAAAAAAAAGTTTTTTAATATTAAGTGAATCATTTATAGAAAGTATAATATTTAATTGGTAGCAGCCACAATCAAATTGGCAATATAATGCTATCACACACATAAAAAAAGAAATAAATAAAAATAACTCAATGCCACCGTCAATAAGGGCCCTGAGTCAGCTTGCACTACAGTGTACTAGACTCTGTAGCGCTGGAATTCTGACAGACCCTTGCGGCGACAGAGCAACTTCCCCGGGACAACCCCACAATAAACAAAATATTACACATTTGCACATCTATTATATAAAAATAAGTCCGCTTTTCCTTCCTGACGCTATAACTCCAAAACGCACGAACCGATTTCCACGGTTTTGTATTCGTTAGAAAAATCTTGGGCTCCGTGAGATTTATTGCAAACAAAATTCAGGAAAAATATTAAACAGAAAGCAGGAAAACTGAGATAATCATTTTCACATACAGCGCCATCTCTGATACATGCATGTACTACAAACCAATATGGTTTTGCATGGTGGCGGAGCAGATCGCACCAGTATTTTAAGTAGATGGCGCTAATGCGTTATACATTGTTCGACAGCTACTCATTGTACTCGGCTCAGTTAATTTCATGTGACATTTATTATGCGCACGTTCTTCCAAACGCTAACTAAAAACCAAAACGAAGCCATCTGGTGGCGAAACGAAGTTCGCCGGGTTTGCTAGTATTATATATTTAAGACTTAGTTACTTAATTTCTGATATGATTTTTAAATCAAATGGGCCTTTTAAATTGCAACAATTACAGATTCGTGCACACATATGCAATCATTTTATTCTTGTATATTTAAAAAATAATTTTTTAACTTTATTTTGATTCTTAATATGCAAATAAATAAAACAAAACACAGAGAGCAGTGTATACCACTTTATTACGACATAGATTTACAATACAATTATCACATCGAATCACATTTAATTTTACTTAATTAATTTAGGGACATGCCTGATGTACAGTGTGTACTGACAAATATTCAACCCAACTCGACTGCAGCGCGAGCGAGTGCCGTGCCGCCGTAGGACTGCTGCAGCCGACTGCAGAGGCGCTAGCACTAATACATGTGATAATGCATTCGTATAGTAAACCGTCTTATTCCGAGAAGCGTTGAATATAATACTTTCAAATGTAATGAAAGAAAACTATTCAAATAGTCATACTTTCTAATAACTTTGAATCGTTAAAAGAAAATGAATCTACCACCGGTTCAGAAAGCCGAATCTACTGTGAAGAGCCGGCAAGAGATTCTATTAATTGCTCTTTTTAACATATTGTCTACAAATATTGTAAATATAAAACACATAAGGAATTAATGTATAAAAATAGTCATGAATAGAATGATAATATCCTTTATTTATCAAGGGAAATCTTATAGTTTTAATTTTTTTATAGTGTTGGGTTTACCGGCACCTGGAAGTTATTAACTTTTATAACCACAACACCTCGTATAGCAACTCAGCCCCAGATCTTCAGATTTTACGAGGCGAGGCAAAATATAGCGCCAATCCCCCGCCAAAGGTGGGAAAGGTGTGATTTATTTACAAATGAAAAAATGTTTACAGTACAATTTTTAGAGATTTTGTGCTCCACAACTTTGTAAAAATGTAAGCATCAGTAGTCGCCTAAGAAGCAATATATTCACAAAAAAATTACCTTTGGCTTTGCATAGCTTAAAATGTGGTAACAATGTCGTGAGACATTTAAGTTTCCTTTAAAACGTCAAAACCTATACTTTTCAGCCTATTTTTTACAAAAATTTGGTCTAATTTTTTTAGATATAATTATTCTTTGGGTACGTTCCGTGATGCGTTCGTCTGCCACTTTTAGAATTTAGCGCACAGGCGCAGTTCTCGGCCTCCCCCCTATATCCGGAACTGTAGCAACTATAAATGAGTTATTGGGCTAAAAGTTAGCAAGAAGGATGTTTTTAGCGTTTTTTTAAGTCCCACGGAATACAGTATCATTTCAGCCCACCTCGGAATAAAGACGTTTACAATACGAATAAGTAATCGCAAAATGTTCGTGCCAGGCCTTCGCAGACGACACCAACACTCGACTACTGAACACGGCTGTAGTTAATCCGAATAAGCTCGAATTTATAGACTAAAATCCAGACGCTACTTTCCAGTCGCCACTGGTTTTATCACAAGTAGCTTAATTTTTTATTAATTTTAAATGAGATTCTCCCTTTATTTGTTTATAAACTTTTATCAGCTTTAGCTTATTTATTAGATTAGCTGCCTTTGCACGCCAATAAACAAATTAAGACTAAAGTGTGAAAGGCGCCACCTCCACGATGAATTTCTTTCCACAAAACATTATCGCGGCAAATTCGCTAGTGGAGGTGACGCCTTAGGGAGAACTTTGATCCACAAATGTGATGTTCTGGAGATCAATCTTCCGATGATTTCGAATAATGCGTAACTATGTTCCAACAACAAAAGATCAGGCATGCCGCTAAATAAAAATACATGCATAAATTATTATCGTACAATATTTAGACCGAATCGTTTTCGGTCAAAAGTTACATAGTCTTACTTATGTTTTAAACATTTTTCTCTGTCATAAATACATACATAAACATATATACGAGAATATAAAAAAAACTTCAATGGAAAAAATTACATTACCCCTTTAAAGTAAACCCCTGAAATGAAGGTCAATTATTTTTTAATATTTTCAATAAAAACATTCCTCGTATTGTTCACATTATTAAGAAAAATTAAGAAAGAAATTATTAATATATTAATAAGCACAATTAAAGATGTCCATCTTCTATTATTACATCTAGCGCAATATACGAAGCAAATTGATTATCAAAGGTCGATATCATTGTCAAATTAAAAACGGCATTTTTATAGTAAGTTGTAATATCCTTTACAACTTGTAAAACATTGCAATATCAACTCTTGTTTAATAATAAAATAAATTCTTCAATATCAGAAACAAATACTGTATTAACGTCACGGCTTAATTGAATTGAAAAAATATAATTCATAAAACACAACATCTTAAACCCACTGTCGTCATAACATACAGTTAAAACATAACTAATACATTAAAAATTATTTAAAGAAATCTTATCTACAATTAAGTATATAAATGCAATGTCAAAAATCACCGCAAAACAATAAATATTTCACATTTTTATTATTAAAACACAGTTTCCCGAAAAAACACTATCTTCCCCTAAATTATTGTACTTAAATTAATCTAATTGATGTTAGCCATAAGCAGTCCCTAGACATTAATATACGTTGCCAGGAATTCGATGAAACGATAGTATGTATGCTCCCAGACTTTCTCATCAATACATGGTAGCATAATAGAAAATATATTATACCGTTAATATACTATTAATGAAAATTCGGACTGCAGTAACGCGATGTACAGAGTATAACAATTACATATGTGAGATATGTAAAGAATTTGATTGTCGGTTGTTTTTGTTTGCCAAATTATTAACGTTGCGGAATAAGGATGAGATATTTAGCGACATCTGTTGTCCAGTAGATAAAATACCCTTCGTAATGACATCTTGTAGCGAATAGCACAACTACCACCTGCCACCTGTGATGTCATCTCTTGGAGAATAGAAAATGATTTCTAGAAATTTCGCTGCAGCGAAACACTGAAATATATAAGATGGCTGGAGAGGTTTCTATGCAATTGGTTGGACCTGACCCTCCACTAGACATACGCGGCAGGTTCAAACGCGGGACATTAGTTATCTACGTAAAGCGAAAGAAAGCGATCTTAGAGAAACTAAAGTGTTCAGTGCGACATTTAGTGTGGTGATTTATGAATTTAGTTGTGTTTACATTTGTGTTTGAATAAATTCAGTTTAGAAATACAGGTATGGTTTTACTGATGACCCCGATCTCGCAACAATAAAAAGGACATAAATATCATCACACAGATTCCATATCGGAGTATATGAAACGCCACTTCGCTGATGAATTTAATAAATATCAATAAAACAGGATGAGATATACTGCCAGCCACGTGTCAAGTGAGCCAAAGTTAAAAGAACAAACCATAGATGGTTAAAATGTAATATGATTAATAAAAATGATTATGATTCCATTTTACGTTTTTTACCATTAATATGACTCCATTCTGCTCATCTACGTTTTAAACACTACAGAATCCCAGAGTATACACATTAATGATTTCTTAATGTTTTAAATGGATTTAATCATGATGACAGAGCAAGAAAATTAGAATTACGACATTTTGTAATCGTTAATCATTAATCAGATTACATTTTGCCCATCCCTGGAACAAACTATATTCGACTACAGCGCCTTCACTTATCGGCAAAGTTATGTAATATACAGTCGGTCGGGTTAGAACCAGATCGACTCAAGTGATGCCGTTAAATGGGCAGTGACCTAAATTGTATGAACTATTCAGGTCTACTAATAAATGGATACAGAGTGTAATGCCGTATCAATATAAATTGCAAATATGCACACAATATATTTGTAGCATATCCACATTACGCGGGCCGGGATAAGTTATGCCCTTATGCCGTTCTCCGAGTTTGTGCCCAGCGGGCGCGGCGCGACGGGGCTGTGGCGAATTGATTACAGGACCTGCAGTCCCCGCCAATGCGCAGAAGAAGTCACCTTGGGGTTTTTAATATGTATAAGTCCAAAACACCTCGGTTTCGCGCAACCCCCAGTGCGGCCGAGACGGTCGTATGAGGATTTTTCCCAAGTAAAAAAAAAATGTCCTTATGCCGTTGCACAAATACACCCTCGTAGGCGGGATGATTTTATAAAATAAAGAGTTGCGATATTTGAGACAGTTAAAAAATACTTGGGCAGTAGACTTGAGGGAGTTTGCTGCCCGGATGAGAGGGCGGCGGTGCGCAGTGTCTAGCGCGCCGCCTATTAAAGAGGTATTGGAGGCGTGGGCTCTTTATACTCACCCCTCCCAGAGAGGAAGCCTGAATAAGGCTGTTCGCTCCCCGGGCGACTGGACGAATTTGTTTCCCAGGCCTGGGTGGAGTGATTAGAAGGCCACCCCGGGGTTTTTAGTCAGTAGGAGTCTGACACACCGGGGTCGCTGCCCTCACAGTGACCCTGATGGTCCGATATAGGATTTTCCCCCGGGATACCAAAAAAAAAAAAGTTAAAAAGTACTTACCGGTTGGAAGCGGTAGTCGGGCACTTTACAAATCACCCACTGTATGTATTCGAGTGCATATGATGCGGAGTATGGTGTCTGTGAGGATTTGCAATGTGTACAGCGAGTTTGAAAATAATTAGATGCGATTATAACGGAAAAGAATGCGATGCGATGTTTGTGTTTTAAAAGCGAGAACTGTTGAGACGAAAAGAAGTTGTGAATGTTCGCCAGATGGCGTTTGCGTTTAGGTGCGTTTACATTTTATTGTTTTGACGTTCTGCGGTTGCGCCTCTCGGCGTGACTACACATAATACACTGTAAATTGCAGAGGACGTATTGCGTGAACGGGGCCTGCAGCCTTATCGTCTTGATTCTGTTTGGAAACATCGCCAAGTCTGCCAACAGTCACATGCAGCGATTACCACAATCCTAATATATTTTATACTAGTTGACCCGGCAAACTTCATACCGCCTAACATGCAATGAATTTCTTGTTAACTTTTGCCTAAACCAACTCCCCTTCTCCCTTTCTTTCCCACTCTTCTATTGCATTCTGGATGCCCATTTACATTAATAATAATTGAACCAAATTAAGAAAAAAACGTACGTGTGTCTTTAAAAAAATGATCATTTTTTCAGTAGTAAATTTAAATTCAACCACTTTTATTTGACTTGACTTGATTGATTTGACTGAAATACATATATAAAATTATAATTTAATAAAATTGTAACTGACCGTTGTGTGTATACAGAAGATATATGAGGAAACTATCATTAGAGGCCTATCTTAATGCCATAGAATCTAAAACAATGACTGTTAAAACCTTCGTGTACTTGTTGGTGCGCGCTTATGTCAGAAACCATTTAACCTTATAACTTGTAAAACTGTTTTTTATTCCAAAATTGTATCATGTACTATGACCGGTGGTCGTGGGTGTGTTGTTAGAAAGACACGGATTTTGGCGTTTTACAGTTTATTTGCACTTTAAGGCACACCCAACTGCGACGCACACGCACGTACTCTAGCCTCGGGTCTCGGTAGTCGATAGCTTTAATTAGAGCATCCCTTGCGCGCGCGCACCCCTTACCCCCCGCGTCCCGTAACACCCTAGCGACCTTTAGGGAGTTTAACACAATTACGTATCGGGCGGCGTCTACATGCTAATACATGCTATAGTACTTTTATTTCCACAAAAAAAAGTAAGAAAGAATTAACGACATCTACTGTCGAGTATTGTAAATCATTGATGTTAATTGAATGCCATACGAATATTTAATTGTAATTTATATAAGAAACAATCACCGGCATTTATATAAAAATTTCAGCTTGAATTATTTTTTATCTACATAAAAGTACTACTTACACGGGAAAGAAATATATAACGTTACGTTCAAAGATATATAAGGGACGTCATAAAATGAACAAGGTATATATAAGTAGAGCATTTAATTGCTTTGCGGTGATTGGAAATATCGACTAAAATAAAACATAGTGATGTTGGTCCTGGAGCAGAAACAAATAACTACATCATAAACTCAAAAATAACTTACGTTATTTATTATTAGAGCTATTAGAAAATTGTACAATTCTTAAATAATATTTCAAACTGTATTATAAGGAATGACTTACAAATGTACTTTTTTTTTAAATTAATATTAAAGGTTAAATAAATTATTACATTTTCACTCACATTGATCGTAACCAATTTCAGGAATGCTTTTTAAACTTAAAACTGCTTTTAAACACTAATCGTTAATGGCATACAGATATAGCCCACTTTAGTGTTCGAAAGCGTTTTAAAATATAAAACGGGTTTCTAAATTTGAGCGTTTTTCAGTCAATTACTAATAAATTAGAAAATATTAACTAAACCTTTTACAAACAATGCGATTGATAAAAATTATATTAAGTTTAGACCGATTTATTTATTTCAATTTACACAATTATTTTGTAATTTAACTTTGGCACACAAAAGTATAAAAAAACGATTAAATTACACATATAAAAAAACAGTACTTATACATACGCATATAAATATTTTTATTAATTAATAATTGTATAATGTAATATTACGTAGTGGCGTCTTTATAATAAAGCCCCAGATGATAAAGAGAGCGAATATTCTTTTCAATTTAATCATGACGCTTTTAAGTAATGATCGGGGACTCTTATGATCACTTACTTCTAAAAATATGTTATTTAAAATTAAATCGCGCTCTTTATGCGCTAATCAATGATTTCTTAAAACGTTTTTTTTCAATCGTTTCGTTTTATTCTCGTTACTCTAGTAAGAGAGACACCACCGCCGTTTGTTTTGATACTTCAAAACATTAAATATGATTATTTTAATCTAAAGTATTTTAAAATTACAATACCTTACGAGGTGTAGATTTTGTATAAGTACATAACAACATCAAAAATATATTTAATTTAAAACATAATCATTTTCAGCAGAGGTTTTATTTTAGCTTCTTAAAAAAGTCCTTCAGAATATGTTATTTAATTAAATTATATTTAAAGATTAAGTCGAATAAAGAGATATAACTAAAATACTTAAGATTTTTTTATAATGACAACCATATGAACTTAAATGTTAGGAGACTTGCGAACGTGTGAAAAGGACGAAAAAAATTAGAAATCTTTAAAATTATTCTTTATTGTAATCTGGGTCGAATACCGCTCGCCGCAAAATTAAAGCAAATATATATATTTCATCAATAAAAAAATAATTATCGAGTAATAGTTTTTGCAAAAAAATAATTAATTTAATTCCAATGTAAATTTTACGAATCCTTGTATAATTCCAAAAAGTTATTATAATTTATTTACATTAACGGTAAAAGTTAACACGCTGTGCTTCATGTATTTTAAAAACATTTATAAAATATATAGTTCTATATGAAACTCTAAAGCAATTTAATTAATAAATATATAAGTTAAGGCTCGATTTCCTGCTATGCAGTTGTCGGTCGCGCATGAATATAATAAATATAGGTCCCGCAGCCCTTTTTTTTAACTGAATAACTACTGGGGGCCGGGAAAGGCCTATACAGTTTAACCGGGCTTAGGGTGCGAGCACGGAGTCCCGCCGCTTGTTGCATTGTAAATTAAGGATGTTGATTCCTCTCAAAAAAGATTGATCACGAAATTACAATTACATTTTGTAATCATGAATCTGATTACATTTTGCCCATCTAAGCAGCGTCACAGGAAATCAAGCCTAATTCAATTTCACGGCAAAATTATGAACTAGCGGGAGTTCAACCCAGAGCAACACAAAGTGGATCCTTAATAACCATTTCAAATGTAGCCAATGTTCTTTACTAAACTATAATTCCTCAAATCTTAACATAGATGAGCAACGTGTAATCTTTAATGATTACATTTTGCTCATCTATGTTTTAAATAATAATGAATCCAGAACTATGACTAATTAATGTTTAGAAGGGTTTTAATCATGATTACAGATTGATGAAATTAAAATTACGTCAAAATTAATCATTAATCAGATTACATTTATCCAATTTTGATATGTAATAAAGAAATGTAATTCCAATTTAAAGTTTTACTAAAAACAAACTTCGATTTGAAATAAAAGTGATAACAGCGAATTAATAAATAAATAGAGTTCTAGGTATTTCATTACTCTAACATGCAATTCTAATACTTCTATAATACTAGATTCTTGAAGAGAGAGAGAACCCTGGATAGTGGATCCGATATTATTATTAATTATCGTAAATACATCGAAAACAGTGGCACAATGCCGGCTACATATTTTATTAATCGACTTGTTACTACAACGACTAGCTACGGATAATGTGATAAATTAGACTTAACTGCCACAGACACATACTCAAGTTTATACTGTAGTCTGTGGCATGAATGGAATAATTCTTTGGAATCATATGTACGATACACGATATGCCATTGCCGGTTTAAGCCGAGCTCATATTTGAGCGAAAAAGTTTAATCGACACACTGTAATATCCGTTTAAATTTAAAAACGGATTTTAACAGCGAAATACCAATTATCAACAGTGTAAAAACCACATAATTTGCCAGTAACCTACACCGCCTTTCTCACATTACCAAGGCAAAAGGAATACCACATCCGATGGTAAATATAGTGCGATTCAAAAACGGTCGCGATCACCAAGAGACCATCGTCCGTTGATTGTCCCCGTAATCATAAATCCCTTTACAAAACTAAAGATTTAACATTCGATCTTTTTTCTCACAACGAGTTACTTTAAATAACTAACAGGAACCATAAAAGTATTTATTTCAAATATATACATAAAATTTCTAATCAAAAATTATTCAAAACCACTCTCTTTGTATATCTTATATAATATATATCACCAACACTCAATGAACAAACATAGAAGCTAATTGGCATTTACGGGTTGATTCGGATTCCGATAGTCGCTGGTCGGCAGTGACGACACAGCTGCTGCTGCCAGAAACCAAATCATACCTTTAAAGGAATACTGATTGCGATTTCAATATACTATTACAAAAATATTGACCCTGGAATGCTTCAAAGGAGAACAAGAATTGAGGCTGTCAGAACAATAGCGGATAAAGTGAAAATGTTGTGTTTGAAAAGTTAACAACAATAATCTTTTGCGAGGTGACGAGAGATACATTAGTGGCTGTATCCACTTTGCGCTTATGACGTGACTATGACGTGCCCAACGTGACCAGTAGCGCAGATGATCGCCCTTCTCACAGGACCGGTACCATACTTTTGTAAATCAGTTCCATCAGAAGTTATACCAAAATATAAGCAGTTGTGTTTACAGAAATGGAAAGAATATTTTGATTTAAGATCCAAAGACAAGGGTCAGTAGCGTTCATTCCATAGATACACGAAAGCATTGCATGCCCTAATGATAAATAAGTCTGGAATACATTGCTTAAAGTTAAACAAAAGAAGGAACCTTTTTTTTTTAATCTATAATTTGGTTAGGGCTTTAAACACACATGTGATTACGCCAGCCCTGTTTAGCTAAAAGATGTTCACTAAAATAAAGATACATAAATAATAACACTACACTAAATTATTCTGCTAAAATTTTCAACAGCGAAGAGACCATTTATATTCATATCTATTCTATGGTCACGTCATTTATGTCTCTTATGAAAGCAATATAATATTTATTATCATAATATAATAATCTAATTAATTACGCGAATTCTGCCTACCGTGTCCAAATACCCTAACACGTCGCTGACAAGGGTATATGGTACAGAACATTAGTTAGTGAGCCTCCGCATGTTCCATGGTTTTCAAGATTTCAATTATTTCGATCCCAAATTGTTATTGCCCACAGATTACGGTCCGGCCACATGCCGCTTAATATTTTTTTTTAAGTTTAATGAAAATTAAGAATACAGATAAATGCGAAATATGTAACGTTAAGGAAGACACGGCACACGTATTGACGGAATGCGCTCGGATGAAATCGGAAAGGGAAACTCTTTTTCGAGTCCTCAATATAAATATAATGGATCTCGGTGAATTCCATCAATACTTAACCCAGCCCGGGAGTACCCAGGCACTATTAATTTACACATTTATAAAAAAAAATTTAGAATTGAGATCTTAATTTTGTATGTTTACGGGGCTGAGATGACCGTGTAGTCAATAGCCTTTTTATTCAAGAATTAAAAAAAAAAGGATCAGTACCAATGACATTTCTATTACATACCACGTAGGTTTCCCCACGATATCTTCTTTCACCGCTGAGCATGTGCTATCTAAATTCTACGTTCCGGAATTCGAAATGGTCTAGTGGATACATTTAAAAGTTTGCTGCGAAAAAAATATCTTCAAAACCGATTCATATAACATTTTTTTACAGATTTAATAAGTTTTATCCTTAATCACTTTCGCGTCACGTCACTTTGGTCACAACATAAAAGCGCAAAGTGGATACACACACTCACACATATGTATCTCTGTTTATCCCGTAAGGGATATAGCGTGACGATGTATACCTACTAATGTAAAAAAAAATCTTGATTGGTTCCCGTGTATTCGATTTCCAATGTCGACTTTTATACTTCTTTATCCATTTATTAACGCTCTTTGTAGTGTGATCGACATAATAATTATTTAAATTAATAATATAGGAATGTGGTGGGGGTCTTTGCGCATTTGCCGGGAGATGAGGAAGCTAGCATAGCCGTACTCTTGGTCCCGGCAAACGGATTGGAAGAACACCGGTATAGTTTTTGCCACTAAGAGTCTATCACACCGGCCCTGGTGGTCTATCAGAATTTACACCAGGTTAAAAACGGTGTTTACGGATATCAGCCTTAGTGGCTGTCTTCATTTTTATCGATTTTCAATGTTGTTACTCAGGTCGATATTCTGGTAGTCGATAATTTTCAGAAACAGATAACATCCTTAGTCTTCAACGATGGAGCAAGAAACAATTGACATAAGACCACACAGGAGGAGCCCTAGGTAGGTGCAAGAAGATCGGTATTTTTTTATACTGGGTCAATAGAGTCTACATTGCATAGGACGGAAAGTACAATGCAGCGCAGAATATAGCAGTACCAAATTCACATATATTGGATATTTTAGTTCCGGCCTTCGTCCACTGGAAAGTAAGTTAGATAGTTGTTCGGTTGTACTCGACGATACAGTTTACAGAAGCGAGAAATGCGAGTCCGCGTTGTGGTGCAGCGCGGCCGCCAGCGTCGCCTGCAGCGTGTAGGAGCGGCCCGGTGGCGGCAGCAGCGTCAGCACGCGGCACTCCTCGCCGGGGTCGTC
Organism: Automeris io; assembly: GCA_036320925.1. Lineage (NCBI taxonomy): Eukaryota > Metazoa > Arthropoda > Insecta > Lepidoptera > Saturniidae > Automeris > Automeris io. Next base: position 1,169,431 of record JAUDJH010000036.1, read on the forward strand.
CACCGGCTGCGAGCCAGCGTACCGAGCCACGCGGGCCATTGCGGCCGCGCTCACCTGCCGCAACGATATTTGTAGGTTTACAAAATATGTCTATTGTATTTTTATTTTAATGTATTTACGCTCTTGAATTGCCCTTGTGATTGCATTCCTCTGTCAACAATTTCTAAAGTGTAAAAACCTTTTTAGCAATAACGCAATAGTCAATCTTTCACGGTGACTAATTGTTATATGGAAGCAATTGCTATGTAAGTTGGCCGCCAACGCTCCTGCGTGCACACCGGCTGAGTTAGACCGAAGCCTCCAATCACGTCGGGATCGCCACTTTGGGAGTCATTATATCGTTCCGGGCTAGCAACGTGTCTACACAGAACTTCATCTTATTTCCATCGAGTGCGACTTCGATTCCGAACGATATAATCACTCCCAAATATTTATAAATATGTTTTTAGTTTTGACAAGGCAATACATTGTTGGCCGGGAAAGACCTTCACAGCTACACAGGCGAATAGATCGAATATTTGAGGTGTTCAGCCGGTGATTTATGAGTTGGATGACAACGCAAGGCCACCTCTATGGATACGGATCTCAACTAAGGCGGCCAGCCAGGGAAGAGAGCCTAAAGGTGATCTACCAATGTTTTGGAGGCTATTATCTTGAGAAGAAACGCCGACAAAACTCAAGGCTGCGTCGGAGTGCAATTGCGCCTCGGTATGTAAACACTGCCGAATTTCGAAGGTACACTCCTTAAGTAGCAGCCCTGTAAGCAGGCTATATCTAATATATAATCTACATTTCATTTTTTAACAACTTTAGATTCTTTGTGTTCTGGCTCGACAAAGTGCATTACACCTGATGAAAAGAATACTTTCAAAAGTTTCTACCATCATAAAAGCATCAGGTGACCCTGATTACAAAACTACCCACAGGCTGACATAATCTACTTCTCTTTAACGTTATCATGTTTACTTATAAAAGAAAATACCTGGAATTCTTCCTCATCGTCGATCACTATTGTGTCAACCGCTTTGGTCGGATGACTTTCATAGACTGAGATCTGAAATAAGCATACAAAAACTTAAAAACGAGGTCTCAAGGATTCTTTGCCTTTGCCACTTCAACTGAGATCCCATTAACCCACTAAAAGGTTACTTACTAGGTGGATCAATTTTTAAATTGGCATGATATAATTGCAAAACGTTACGACATGGCACAACTGTAAAATATTGTGGCACGGCATAACTGCAAAATATTGTGGCACGACACAACTGTAAAATATTGTGGCATGCTTTAACTGCAAAATATTGTGACATGATATAACTGTAAAATAAAAATAAAATAAATAAATATTGTGGCATGCCTTAACTGCAAAATATTGTGACATGATATAACTATAAAATAAAAATAAAATAAATAAATAGTGTGGCATCCCTTAACTGCAAAATATTGTGACATGGTATAACTGCAAAAGATTCTGGCATGCCTTAACTGCAAAATATTCTGGCATGGTATAACTGCAAAATATTCTGGCATGGTATAACTGCAAAACATACTGCCATATTACCTGAACGTGTGGCGGTTGGTAAGGCGCGAGGACGCAGTGGCGCAACGGTATGGACTCCATAACTACTTCCGTCTCTATATCGGCAACCACGAGGTACTGTAAATGTTAAAACAATATTACCTCAACTGACAATAAAATCTTATTCAATCCTATGCGAACCACTCGTACACGGGATTCGGTATCTTGAAGACATTCTCGAGATTCTTCTAGAAGCGAGTTCGTGGTTACTATGCTTTCCTGTATCCTACTACAGTTCTGTTAGGATTCTAAAGCTACATTTCCATTCATGTTAAGAGAAATTTTACATTATTTACATTTAATCACAACTTGTAAAATCCTTCTCGGGATCATCTTTAATATAAATTTGCACATGCGCAAAATTGCATGCGCATGATATTCTCGCCTCCCCAAGCTCAAAGGATAGCACTCGATGGTTCGAACTCACTCCTGATGTTAATCACGGAATGTGATATGTTTGCGGATGCATGGGTGACATTATTATAGTCGAAATGTAATCAAATTGATTAACGATTACATTTTACAATTTTTATCATTAATATAACTGCATTTTGCTCATTTATGTTTTAAACACTACAAAATCCCAGATTGTATACACATTTATGATTTCTTAATGGTTTAAATGGATTTAATAATGATTACAGAGCAAGAAAATTAAAATCACGACTACATTTTGTAATCATTAATCAGATTACATTTTGCCCATCTCTGGTTATAGTTATTGCAGTCACATTAGTGCATTTTGGGGTGCCCCTGCGTTACCCCAGGCACCGTGTAAACTTGCTCGTCCCACCCTATGCTCGGACATCCTTGGGTTATAATTCGCCTATTTGTAGGTTATCTCGCAGCTTTAATGAACTGGAGAGTGCTATCGATGTGTCCGCTGACTGTCTACCGGTCTTTAAAAGGAAAATCATCGGGTGGATTAGGGACACGCAGTAGTTGTCGATATGATTTTTCATTTGCCTATGTTTTCACTTTCATTGTTTATTAATGTATTTATTTTATAAGTAGTATTGTTTATATTTTTGATGCACGATGTGGTAGCCTTAAAAGGCACAACACATTAATGTGCATTTTTTTTTATTGTCTTGTAGTGTGTTAGCCACTGGCCGCCCTTAAAAATGTAAAAATAAAATAAATTAAAATAAAATAGTTATGTCTGGGATTTAGCGATATGGCCGAGCGAATGTGAGTTGTAAAACTCAGTGGTCTACTGATTGTATTCCTATGCTGTGTGGTTTGTTATTAAATAAATAAAATACGTTCAGACCCGATGAGTGATGAGCATAAAGAAGGGCACGTCGTCGATGAGCACGTCGAAGGCCGCGATCGGGGGCTGGTCGGTGAGCCGGAACAGCCAGCGCACGCAGTCGCGCCGCCAGCCGCTCGCCGGGTGCGACTCGTGCGACCAGCGCGTCATGCGACACTGCGGCCACACGGTACGATTTATTGCAACTACAGGTCGTAATAACGGCTGCTTTTCAATAATTAACAATCCTGTTATGTTGTTTTAAAATAACAGTTTGTAGCGTGCACTCTGCCGATCCACTCTCGCGGACGCCGTAATGTTTATACGGATCGCTTACGCATCGTCCGCGGTGGACGGTAGGAGGGAGATTCACGTGACGTCTCTCGATCGGCCGCGCGCCTTAGATACGGACGCTCGCATTATTATTGGTGTTATATGTAATTTTATATGTTTAATGCTAAGTTTTTCGTGCAATATACATATCAGTGAGCAATTATGGTGTTTTACTGCCTTTAAACGTTATAAGTTTCAGTTTATTTGTTCGGAATTTTTCAACTAGCTCAGTGGAACGGCACGGGCTCCCTAGTGACTATACTCATCTAGTTGATAGATTCATCAGTTTCTAGGGGGTTCATTCATCTCCTTCAAGAAACTTACGATGAAATTATTTGTATCAAACAGTAGAAAAGTTAAAAAAAAAAAACAATTTTTAATTTTTTTAAATAGTAAAATCCAGTATTAATAAATGGTTGTTTTTTCCAATACTTAGGAGTAAAAGACATGAGTAAAACTGTCGCAACGATTGACTTTGATCAAATGTCGTCTTTCATACTGGTCTATATTTTCTTTTTTAGTAGTTGATAAATGTGTGAGAAATTATTTTTCCATCGAAAACACATGATCATATTAGAAAAATAGTTGTTACTTGATATAGTCGATAATGGATAGAACAAGTAATATATTTCTGTTTATCCCAAAGTGGATATAGCGTGGCGATGAACAAGAGCGTACGTAAAGTGTTCTCTAACCTCAAGATCGTCGTCCCAGCCGGCCTGGCGCAGTAGGCCCTGTCCGGCGAACGCGAGCAGGTCGGCGGTCGCGCTCAGCGGCTTCGCCACGGCGCCGACGAGGCTGCGGCGCAGGGCGGTCGCGCTGCTGCCGGACTCGCCGGTCGCTACGCCCACCAGCGGGTGATGAGCGAGGCCGCCCACCGCGCCTGCGTCACGTGCGAACGTAAGCCAATGCTGTGGCGACACACACTCACGCGTAGTCACACACACTCACTCATACGTAGTTATAACCCGTGGACCACACATTCGATTTGTTTGTGGCATACTATCTATCTATTTATTTATTTCTGTCCTTAACATTATCTATTTTATAATTCTTTTTACTATACTAATGTATAACTAACAACTATTTTAAATAACATTATTATATCTTCACTTATTTATATAAGTAATTTTATCAATACTTTTCATATTAACATACAAATGCTCTAAGGTTGAGAACCACTGTGTACCGGGGCGCGCGGGGGGATTGCGCGGCCGCGCGCGACGCTAGCGCGTCACACCGCCCGCGGACCCGACACAATGATGATGATGATGTCCTGGCCGGTTTCGGCCACGGCGACTGTTTCAAGACCGATTAAGAAATTCGAGGTCCAGTTTTCGGAAACAGTCAATTGCGCAGGAGATATTTAAGTGCATAACTGGACGCACTGCCAGAAAAGCACTCTCTCGTCCGAACTCCCTCAAGCCCGATGGAAAGGAGAACCAGTACGATCGGGAGGGAGCGGGATGCAGATTTGGTCGAGTTTTCCTTCTCTGAACACCTGGTTGAATTGCGGTGTTAAAGAGATACCTTATTGAACCTTATTACCTTATTGACTGATTGTGTTTATTTTCGTGTTCCTATTCGTATTATTGTGTTCTGTACTTTACTTCTACTTGGACTGTCTTACTTGTGCTTCACTACTTCTACTGGACTTTGTACTGTGCTTTATTAAACGTCTATCTACTTGCTGTCTGGACTTCTTCATTTCATTCTTCATCAACTCATCTATCACGCTATCCTGCGCTTTAGCCTACGGTAGGTTTACTATATACCACCATACCTATCACGCTAAATGTTATCAAAACACGGACTAATATGGGAGAGTAACAAACATACCGAGTATATTGATGGCGAAGTTGGTGATCCCGGCGAGGAGTCCCTGGCCCAGCGTGGGCGGCGGGCGGCGCCTGGCCTCGGCGGAGCGGCGCGCATGCTCCTCGTCGCCGGCGAGCAGGTCCAGGTTGCGAGCGAGCGAGCCCGCCCAGCACGTCACCGAGCGCACGACCGCTGCCGCTGTCGCTGCGGCCACTCCGCGCACGCCGCCCGTCGCGCTGCCCACGCGCGCTGCCAGGGCTCCCGGCGCGCCCAGCAGCTCCAGCCCGCCGACCACCCACCCTGCCCACACACTCTATCCTCACTAAGGCTCACATTTATAGACGCACCTTTCAGTTTGCGTAAACTTTACTAAAACATTACAATTTATATTACTCAATTAATTTCAAAGGATTTGGTAAGACACCGATTTTATCTGGACTTGACTCTCTGAATACTAAGGCTATACTGAAGTTCCTATTATATTATATTCGGTTTTTTGTAAAACTGATTTTTTTTAGAACTTTGTTAAGCAAAATGAAAATAGCGTCTATAAAGCTCAGCCTAAGTGTTTAAAATAGTTATGAGTTAAACTTAATCATTTCCGCTCAGTTAGTATATTTGTACTCAACTAGATGGCGCTTAGATCGAATTACAATACTCAATTGTTACGTTGTACAAAATTATATTCTGAATTTCAATATATCATGGTTCGATATTACGGTCTTTTATTTGAACATCCAGCAACATAAGTGCAGTGCTCGCGACACTAAGTCTTTTATAGACGGACAACTACTACATTTCTCCACCAGAAAAGGGAGGAAAGAGGCAGTACTTAGTTATAAGGCGATTTGGGAAAGAATGACAGTAAATTTAGGAAATAAAGTTCGCCGGGTCAACTAGTAAACTTATATCAACATGTTTATACGGACCCATCGGTGCGCGGATACGACTCGCACTTAACCAGTTATTTTTTTTAAATATGACTAATGTCGACATTTGAACCTACTAATTTTAATTTTTGTTATTTCCACTTATTGTATTTTTTTATCGCTTATAGATATTTATAATTAGATGTAACACGACCGGGGCCCTTCATGAAAACCAGCCCTACAGGCTTCCTCTGTGGCTTTAGGCAGATGGAGGTCCCATTTTCGCCATGTTTATATGTTTTGTATTGTCTTTTGTTTCTGTGTGTCGTTTGTGTTGCTGTTTTTTTAAATTTTCGGGTTTTTTGTTGGTTTGTGGCGAAATAAATAGATTTTCATTAATTCATTCATTTTACCTGAGAGTTTCAGTCACTGATACTCGTTAAATGTGTACGTACCGGCGCTGAGTATGGCCGCAGACAGATAGTGTACTGTCAGCAAGTGCGTGAGCTGCTCCGACGACGTGACCATGTCCTGCAGCCTGAACGAGCTCAGCCGCAGCGGGCTTTGGTCCAACGCTATGTACATGTGGACCTGGAACAGAGTTGTTATTATATTGTTATATCGATAGTTATGTCGATAAATATCAAATACCCGTAAGACACACCTCAGTATATCGAAGGCATGCCAAATCTTTTACCTTAATTACAACGATACTCGTGTAGACAAATAGAAGTATCGGTTAGAGATCATTGGAATCATCTCAATGAATAACTTACAAATCGGTACGTAATAGATTCGAAGTAGCTTTAAATTGAAAATTAAATTTATAAACACAATGTCAGAATTAATTATTTCATTTTTGTGGTGGTAAGGCGATTGCCTGAACTGGGCCATGACCACAGTACATGAGGGTAAAGACCGTCATAGTGACTTGCTTTGGCTTGTCGCGTTTCAAGGTCAGCTTATGTATGTCCAGCAACTCATATAAATAAAGACTTTTAGTCGTGGTATATGTGGGCCGACATGACGACGGAGACTATCAATGGATTTTCGTCCTTTGATAGTCGCTTTCGTGTTTGGACTACACTGTACTTACAGAGTAAAAAAATAATATTTTTCATTAACCTGGTAACAGTTCTAGTTAATTTAGGAAAAGTAAGCAGAAGCAGAAGTTAGCATTCTGCATTCAACTCGCGCTATAACTATGCCTTGTCTGTTATCTCCTTTACGATAATAAACGTTTTCTTTCTCACTCTCTCTACACTTACGGCGGTGTGCAACGTGAGAGTCAGATTGAGCGGGTCGATATGCAGTGTGCGCAGCCGTAGCGGATTGACCAGCGAACTCTCCTCGGCCAGCGCGAGGGAGTCCTCGGAGCCAGCGGTGAGTGGGAACGCCATCTTGTACAGCTCGAGCAGCGCCTTCATGAACGAGTCCTCGACGTACAGCGATATCGGACCCACGTGTAACGATACCTCCGTCAGTTCTAAACATAAATACAATGTTTAATGACAGCTATACTCCTCGGCTTATTTCGCAAAAGAATGAATAACAAAAATACTATTAGAATCTCTGGGACCGCCCTGAATAGGTTGCAGCGGAGGGCTGTCCGCAGTCTGAATGACTCAGACGTTACCAAGCAGCTCGAACCGCTCCAGTGGCGCAGAAATATTACCTCATTGAGCGTTTTCTACCGTCTGTATCGCGGCGCGAGTTGTGCAGAGCAATATAACCTTATTCCGCCCTCTTTATTCCATAATACAACCGCGCGCTGGTTCGTGGAGTCGCAGCTATACGGTGACCCACATCCCGGCTAAGACTAAGAAATTCTCTAACTCTTACTGCAGCCGAATCGTCGAGTTGTGGAATGGCCTTCCAGTGAGTGTGTTCCCACCGTCCTATGGTTACGATACATTGGTAATTTTTCTCGAGGCGGACTGTAAGTTGACAAGTCGACAAATGAGGGAAACCGTCACCTCTGTATCTCACGTTGATTGCTTTCCATTTCTCGTAGAGTGCCGTGAGCAGCAGCTTCGCCTGGCTCTGCCTCACGGCGAAGAGGTCCCGGTCGAGGAATATGGTCGATATCGGCGACCAGGGGTCGCGGCAAGCTGCCTGCCCGCCGGTGCTCGCGACCACGGCGAAGTCGTACTGGTACGTGTCGTAGTGCATATTGTCCACTTGCACGTTCCCCACCGACAGCGCCGCCTTCGTTTCCTGACATTTATTATAATTAAAAGTACGTTTTTATACATTCCTAAACACCGGAGCCGCTGGACGGTAGTTACTTTGACTGGCTTTAACCGGGTCGTTATCGGCCCCAGACGAAGTGCCTCTCCAACGCAGCCTTGAGTGTTTTTCGGCGTTTCTTTTCAAGGCAGTCGCTTCCGAAACACTAGTAGCCCCATAGTAGTATCACCTTAGGTCTATTTTTACTGGCTGGCTGCTGGAGGTCCGTACCTACAGGGGTGCTCTTGCGTTGCCACCCAGCACATAAACCGCTAGCTGAGAACCTACAGTGCTCGCCCACTCAAGCCCGGTGTAGTTGTAAAGGCTTTTACCGATCACCAACGAACGACACAGAAAAAAAGTACTTTTTTATTACAAAATATTTTTATCGACATATTTATATAGGAAGTAGAACAATATAGACGAAGAGATATATACAGAATGTATGAAAAAACCTGATCGAAAAGTCTTGCCTCGGCACAGTGACAACACGCCTGATGGTAAGCATCGTGAAGCCCAAAAAACCACAACTATCAACAGTAAAATAAAACTTATCGATAGTCACAGTGATCATGCCGGCCTGCAGAAATATCTTTTCACGCTTCGTTTAAAGGACCTCATATCATAGGACAGTGGGAACACGCTCGCCGGAAGAGCATTCCACAGCTGAACGACCTGACAGTACTAGTAGTTAGTCTTAGCCGAGATACGAGTAACCGTAGAGCGTGACTCTGCAAACCTACGCGCATGAATATATTATAAAAGGGAGAGGGTGTGAGGAAGGTGTTGTGACATAATGGCTTAACAAGATATCAATATAAGATCCTATTTAAATTGTTCTTTTTAGTTAAAGAGCAAAAACGAAATCGAATAAAATTAAAAATAGTTTAAAGGGGAAACTACATGGTAACATTGGAAACGTGCATAGCTCGTAAACAAAAGAAAAAAGGATAGTAATTTAACATGCTTACAGGTCATGATAGCATAAGGGCCGGGGTTTCCGCACTGTCAATAAAATATTTTGAATAGTATCTACACAGTTTTTGGTAAGTAATCTGAGCTTAGATCGCGTGTAAAATATAATAATGCAATTCCAAAGATTTTATACGACAATAACTTTATAATGTTCTTGGATAATATAACTTTCTGAAGTATTTTGTTAATGCTATCGTGTCGCGAAAATGCCCCTTTCAGATCTGACAGGGTTCTTATTGCACGTTATATATATATATATGCCGGAGTGAGAGCATCTAAATTGTTATTAATTGAAACGTCAGGTTTAGTGCTTGGATGGAATCAGAGATGGCGTTGCAATCGTAATCGACTATTCGATTTGGTGCAAGATTGAATTATGAAATTGGTAACACTGAATTAAGGAGAGTTAGTCGGGATTAGTCATTTTCGAAGGCATTCATATTTGGACGGTCGCAACGATCGGACGAATCTCAGAAATCGTCGCGTTTCCCTTCTATAATGAGTGAAGACAGTGCACGTGGCGCTAGGACGCCAGGCAGGCTGTACCCCGTCATATATATATACATCTGTATAAGTATACTGATTATATTGCCTGAACTGCCTATTACTGAATTGCAAACTTATAACGCTCACATGAACGTAATACGAAACAAAGTTACGCGAAGACGCTGGAACGGTGTGTGCGACACCCGGCCCGCTCGTTACGTGCCAGCGTGACGGTCGCACGAATCCGATGTGTTTTATCTAATCTCGAACGAGCCTAAAGAAGTGTTCGTTTCAATAATAAAGAACGCCGTTAACGTGGTCGCGGCCTGTGTTACCTTCGAACGCACGCTTATTGCGGAAGCAATTCTGTCCACATGCAGGGCGACCAGAGGAGGCGTGTCGATGGACGACGACATCTCCATCGTGAGCGCGGCGAGCATGAATCGGAACCGATCGCTAGGGCCGTCCGTGCTGTCCGCCTCGTCCCACTCTGAAATATATATTGTTTTATTCTTGCTCGACACGAGGTGACTACATCGCACCTAATGAAAAGTACAGTGAATTCCGAGAACGGCAGCCACCTCCAAGGGACAAATTCACCGTAATGGGGGTGGGCGGGGGGGGGGGGTATTATTATATAATTCGTATATTTATTTATAAAACTGTAACACCGCTACATGACAACGCATCACGAGGAGCCCGCATCGCCGCCCGCGCGCCTCAGACCGCACACCGCAGCGCGGCTATACAAGCGGACGCATCACCTCATTCGATGTATACACTCCGACGCAGCCTTGTGTTTCTTTCTATCTTTCTTCTTAAGATAATCGCTTCCGAAACGCTAGTAGATTATCCGTAGGTTCTTTCCCTCGCTGGCAGCCCAAGTCGAGGTCCGTACCCACAGGGGTGCCCTTGCGTAGCTACCCAACCCATAAATTGCTGGCTGAAGCACCATAAGTGCTCGCCCCCTAAAAAATGTTATAACAATCTTATTTTGCTTTCTTTTTTAATCATCTCTCTAATTCTGAACTCCGTATTAAGAATCTTTGATTTTGTAATACTTGACCTATGTCATTTTTATAAAATATTTTTATTTATGACGGCCGGTTCTCATTCGCACAACAGGTATACCAAATTAATTTGAAAGTCTTCTTTCGCACATTCCTATTACAATATTGATAACGGTAAGTATCATAGGTACCAATAGGTCACGTTTTTTAATAAACATGTTATTTATCATCTCAGTCAGGAGCGGATCCAGAATTCGATTCCACGCAGTCAAAGGGAGGAAAGACATTGGAAGTCATTCCGTATAAACGCATGAATAACGGTTCATCACGACCTCACAATCGCTGCTGGGTTTGTGTGAGGAGCTGTGAGGTCGCTGCCGGGACCTCACAGTGTATTTATTGGGAAACAAATAAAAAACTAGTTCACCTTGGTTTCCGATATCTTCGAGGTATACATATGACGGTTCCGGAGTGGCCCCTTCTAGATTATCATTGTTTACCGTTATAAGATCTTCTTCTTCTGGATACAAATAAAAAACAAATGCAAAATAAAAATCATTAAATAAAAATAACTGTAGTATGTTTCAAAAGCCATGTCCGATTCATAGAGACGTTATTCGGTATCGATATTAGTTTCTATTTAGGTCATCCTTTTAAAATAAGGAACAAACAAAGTATGAATAAAATTAAAATATTGTAAATTAAATGGAGGAAAGTTACATAGCAACAATGAGAGCATGCATAACAAAGGAAAAAAGGAAATCAAAAGAACATGCTAGTAGGTCATGACTCCTATTGATCACAAGAACAGTTTATCAATTAAATCTTTTCATTAGTATTTAAACTGATTTTTGTAAGTAATTCGAGGTTTAGATCTCGTGTAAAAGAATTCGATTTCTGCAATTTTATATGACAATAAATGTTCAATGTTCACGAATAATATATTTTCCTGATGTATATTGGTAATGTCATCGTGCCACCATTATGCCCCTTTCTGATCGGACAGGGTTTTCAAACATACTGTTTAAGCAATGGTTAGATAAAAAATAAAAGGCAGGTAAGTTAGTAAGCTACAGGGACGGGTAATTAACAAAAAAAGGGATAACCTGGTACTTTCATCTATAAACAGTTATGTTGTGAGATTTTTAACCATCTTCATATAGGAGATTCTGTTTCTTTGTTTTTTTAATATGTATTTTGCCGTTTATTAACCGATTTCTATAATTATTATTTTTAAGCCATTGAGTATATTTCGAATTAGTCTTATTTTAATATGGTGCAGGTCTGAGGAAGGTCTACGGAGGTATACATGTAGTCCAGAGTTCTGGAATCGACAGCAGGATTTATCGTTTTCCCTCTATAACTCAGTTGTGTGTAAACTGATCTCGGAGTTTTCTTTTTTTTTTTTTCGGAAGTATAATGTTTGAGTTTAGTATAGGAAAGGTTTTGTAAAGATCATAGTTAATTCAGAACACGCTAAATAACCAGACTATGATTGCCACGGCAACACAAAAAAAATGTAATAATAATTCAACCGCCTTCAAAAAATAAATGATAATAATTCTAAATGAAACTGTATCATTTTCGGAATCAAAGTTGACTAATATTTTGATTAATTAGGTATTACAACAAGAATATGTTTATTTCAACAATTGTCAGGTTTCAAAATAAAATGACATAATAAAAGTCATGTAATGTTGAAAATAAAAATTATTGTGTGCGGGATTTATCCGCTCCCGGTGACAATGGGCAGTTTTGTTTACGGAGTTTTCCGTGAAATGATGCAAATGGATTAAATGTGAAACAAAGTGGCAGTTGATGAATGGTAACAAAAAGGTGGTTTTTACTAAGTTTTGCAATAACAGGGTGAAGAAGCGTTCCATTCTATCTACCTTTTTTTTTCTTTTTTTTTACTTGGGAAAATCCTCATAGGACCGTCCCAGTCGCGAAGGGGGTGGCAGCCGGGGTGCGCCGGACTTTTACCAGCTAAAAACCCCAAGGTGACTACTTCTGCGAATTAGTGAGGACTGCGGGTCCTGTAATCAATTCGCCGCAGCCCCACTACGCCGCGCCTGACAGGCACAATCACGGGGGGGGGGGGGGGGAGACGCCGCCTCCTCCGATACCACCTAGTATACTTCGGCAGAGCGCGTCACATCGCACCGACGACTTCTCGGGGGTCGCTAACCGGTCGCTCAGAGCCCCCACCCTGAACAGCCACAGCCCCTAACGCATCAGCTGGCCGGTCGTGGATCGACCGATCCGCTGGCACTGATATGCCGGGGCGGTTGCCGACAGCCCAGCGTCTTCTTCGAGCGGCCTTCTGCCGTTCTCGCTCTGCGGCCTCCTTCTGGGACATGACTTCCTCACAGAAGGAGGCCACGGCCCTCCAGTTGTCCATTCTATCTACCTACCCCAATAAGAATTCGACGTAATGGTAGATAAATATTATTACACTTGCCCACGACGCACCGTCAATCAACTACAATTAGTAGTCAACTTACCGTTGTAACTCTGTTTGGACATTTTTTCGTGGAACATGACGATAGAGGGCTGCGTGTCGCAGCTGGAGTCGCTGTCGTAGTCCCAGATGTCTGCCCTGTCCGCGGAGGGGGCATCAGCCGCGGGGAGCGGCGGGGCGCCTCCCGGGGGCCTCTTGGGGGGGATCGTCGGGACCGAGGCGTTGTCGAAGGCCCCAGACGGTCGGAGAGACATTGCCTTGCCGTTAGTTGTCGATCGATCGAGTACTGGAATATCACGTTTTTTTTTTTTAAATAAATAGTAACAAAACCCGCATATTATTAAATAAAAACACTGTAATGTGTATGTGGTATTAGAATGGCGATAAGTTTCGCTCACTTTAGCGATTGGTCACGTTGGGTACGACACATAAGCGCGGTGGGTACAGCCGCTGTACGGGCGCAGGACATGAAAACCCGTTTCCTCACGGCATACCGCGCTCGGCCTTTATCAGTGGCACTTGCATGCCGGAATCAACAAGACATACATTCGCTATTTTTTCCTAATAAAAAAAAAATACATAAAAGTCTCGGATCAGGGTGTGGAATGATATACCAACTAGTGCCTTTTCTCCTATGATAATGAGTCTTTTAAAAAAGTGTGAAGTTACATTAGAGCAGGTCGGCATGATCACAGCGATTATCGAAGAACAGTCTCCAGTTTCTTGATAGTTAATTGCTTGATAGACTGCGTTGTGCTTATCATAAGGTGCAATGTAGTAACTTTAAACTATCTGTATTTGAATTTATACTTACATTGGGGCTCTGCTCCGGTGCTTTCCAAGTTGTAAGCATTCGACTCCACCTGTAAACAAATATTATTATACATTCGGCGATGTGAAGACTAAGTACAGTCCAAGGAGATATAACGTTCGCTTCCGAAACACTAGTAGACCACCGTTCTATTCTTTCCCTGGCTGACCTCCCAAGTCGAGGTCCGTCCCCACAGTAGTGCCCTTGTGTTGTCACCGAACCCATAAATTCAATGGCAGAGGACTTTAAGACTGAGATTTGTAGACGTTATTTTGACTTTGCTTGGCAAAGTGCCTCGGAAATAAATTCGTTTTAACAAAAAAATGAATATATAATAAGTACTTGAGTATGGCCTAAGTATTCGCAGAGCCAAATCCAAGTTGACAATATCGGTGAATTACTATATCCTTTCAATAGCGTTCATTCAATAGATGCATGCAAGCATTGCATGCCCTTGTGATAAATAAGTCTGAAATAAATGACTTTAAGTTAAACAAAAAAGGGGCCATTTATATTCATATCTATTCATATTCACGCCGTCTACCTTTCCTATAAAATCAATATAAAATTTTCTATCATAATATAATATACGAATTAATTAAGCGAATTCTGCCTACCGTGTCCAAATACCCTTATACACGTCACTGTATCCTTTGACATTAATTGAGTAATATAAATTGTAATGTTTTAGTAAATCTTAGCCTAAGTGCTCGTTCCTCTGACCCGGTGAAGTTGCAACGGCCTCTTCCGGCCATCAGCGTAAGGTTATGTATAAAAAACTTCGGTCCATCGATATTATGTTCCGAATCAGAGAATAACGGTTATAAATAAGGATATGAGTACTGTAGCACGCTTTCGGCGGTCGTGTCTACATTCCCTGTGTGTTTATTACGGTCGCTCACTCGCTTGAAAATAATAACACTTTCTTTATATCTATACCCATATATTTCATTTAATGTTTCCATATATTTTCCGAATCTTTTTATTATATAATTTTCACAATCCGAACCTTCCTATTTTAATTTTCCATTCAATCTATCATAATAATTCAAATCAAACTTCATATTTTTTTTTAATTTAATGTTCTCCTTTGTAAAATAAACTTATTTTTAATTAACGGGCGATTCCGACAATAGTGCCATATATAACTAACCTACTTTACAATCCAATCATACAATCACTACAGTACAGCCACCCGTATGCGCATTAGCTATCATATAAATAGTTCTGTAGCTACTCCGGGACATATCCCGCCCGGTTTAGTTGTGAAGGCCTTTCCCAGTCGCCAACGCGTCGACAAATCGAAAAGAAAAAGACCATATTTTCACGAATTTTGTATGTACGGGTTAAGGTAGGTACGGGGTAAGGTATAAGGGTTAATATGAAATTTTTACATTTAAGTTCTCTTTGAATGATTTGTATGTAGCGCTCGAGACGACTCCATGTAAACGGCGTCGAATATCACTCGCTGATATATCGTCCTGCGAAAAAAAAAAAACATTTAGATCACATTTATTACTAAATATACCTACTCTAGCCAATGAGAGCAAACAATCAATTCTTCAGGGCTCCTAGACAAAGTGACATTCGATAAACGATAACGTCAGTACAAAATAACTCATTATAAACACATTAATAGGTCTTATGCGCGAATCAACTTGGTTTCAATTATAGCTCGACGTTTCGCCTTGATTACACAGATCATGGTCACGAGCAGACTCATACCCCGCGGAGTTTTCATCTGGAGCAAGAAATTACTTCCTCTACCCTCATTTGTTCTAAATAATGTAAATAGTCACGACACGCAACACTCAGATTATCAGCATGTTTACAAGGCGATATAATACGAGCTCTAGCCATTGGGTCCCACGACGATGACAACTTTAACCCATGACCATGACTCATGTAACCAGGAGAGCTATGTCGACAACTTTAGTTCTCTGTCGGATAACCTCATTTCAGACTTAACACGTTCCCTCCGGCGGCTGGATTCGCTGTCTTCGGCATCTGACAGCTCTATACAATCAAATTTGTCTCATCGGGCGGCGCCGTTTCCTCGTAACCGCATATCTCTCATTAAGTGCTTCTGCCGACTGTGCCTGCGTTCATTTGCAAACTTTTTTTCTCTTTATCAGCAAAAAATACAAATTAAATTGATTTCTTTCATTGTACCATTAATGGTACATGCCGGCGCGAACGTGTTAATCCTTCAGAGAGATGCCCCATATGGTCCTAAATGCATGGGATAAGTAAAAGATCCGATTTTATAAAGCTTACTGGGAGATATCTACGTTCAGATGCGGTCTAGATTGGCATTACGATGATATGCACATCCAAATCAACTTTCAAAAATAAAATTAAAATGATGTTTATTTTATAATCTATCAGTTACAAGTAGTCTATTTAATTTATTTACTCTTATACGTTTGCTCTTGTTTTAGGTATTTATACATTTGTGCTATGGTGTCACTAATACATTTTGTAGTCGATTTGTTTATTGTATGTAATAGTTTATTTTAGAATTATTTATTTTTGAGTGGGTGTATTGTTATTATCTATACTTATTATTATACTTTATATTTAAAATTATTTAAGCTGTAATGTTTTTTATTGCTTAGTAAGATGTAACACGACCGGGGCCCTTCACGAAAATCAGCGCTGCAGACTTCCTCTGTGGCTTTAAGCTGATGGAGGTCCCATTTTCGCCATGTTAATATGTTTTTGTTTTTTCTTTTGTTTTTGTATGTTGTTGTCTTGTAACAGAAATGTTGCTTTTGAATTTCTAGTATTTTGTTAGTTTGTGATGAAAATAAATATATTTCATTTCATTTCATATGCTCAGTATGTAAGTCTGACCTGTGCCACTTCGGAGAGTTCGATGCGGGTGGAGTGCGGGTGCGTGCGCACGCGCATCTTCACGGTGACGTCGCCACGCAGCTGCAGCAGCTGCTCGCCGTCATTCACCGGCACCGGGTGACACCAGTCCATCTCGCCCTCGTCTGCCGGACACGCGAACCAAACGTTATATTCACACAGAGAGATAATATGACATCATCAGAGAGCACAACTCCACCTCGCTCCACACGGATGACCGCACACTTGTCTACACCAAACTCCATATTGATATAATTACTCAAATTCTGAGTTACTCTCAGCAATTCTATCAAATGTGTTTTTTGTTTTTGGTGAACACACAACTTAAAATCATCCATGTGTCATCACTAAGTCGCATACACAAAGTACACAACCAAACTACACATTTCACATATACATTTTACTAGGTTAATAACTTTTAATAAATTTTTATTTCATAACAATTATTTGAATCGCATTTAATACTCTCATATAACCTTGTTACACAAATCATCTTGGTTAATCCGATTTTTTGTACGTTTTCCTGTTTTAATTTATAAAATTATATACTGTAGATTTGTGAATGAATAAAATAAATAAATAAAGCAAGTGAGAGCTAGGTTCATATCATCTCTGTAGACCTAACTTACCTACCAAACCTAGCTTTGAATACCTTAGTAATGTACTAATTGGCTCGTCACAACCGGAGACATCTGTATCACATGGATACCTAAGGATCTACTCCACCACCCACTCATGCCCACTGACCCATACATGATTCATGGAAGGTACTGTAGTGATTGTATGATTGATTTGTAAAATAGGTTAGTTATATTTGGCACTATTGTCGGAATTGGCCATTTAATAAAAAGTAAGTTTATTTTTGAAAAGGTTAGAATATTTAATTTTAAAACTTGAAGTTTAATTTGAGGTTTTCAATTTGATTTGAGAGAGATTGAATGAAAAAATAGGATAGGAAGGTTCATATTGTAAAAATTACAAGAAATATACATGTAAACTTTACTTGAAATATATATGGGAATACAGAGTTAAAAAGTGTATTATTCTAAAGCGAGTGAGCGACCAAACCCATAGAAAAGATAGCACGCCGCCAAAGAGCGTACTACAATACCGATATTTGTATTAACTTTATACAGATCCAGCAACCTCACGAACCATGTATGAGGCACTGAATCATACGTCATCTTATAGTCAATCCGGGCAGCCGATAAGTTCCTACGACAGCGGCGAACTTGCTGACAAATGGGATTTGTTGTGTTATAACTTATAAGGTATGTTTTTGTATATTTGGTTCTAATATTTAAATAGCACCGTGACGTCCGCGCAATCGGTTCCCCTGAGCGTCGGCTGAAAATCAGCGCTGGATGGCGCGTGCAGCGTCGCCCAGCATACGCTGAGCTGAGTGCTCTTTGAGATGGGTAACAGCACACAGGATACATGATGTGATGTTATGTATTCGTTCATTGTTGTTTTTATATAAATATGTTTGTTGTGTGTTGTTTCCTTTTGGCTCAATAAACTTTTTCTTTCTTTCTTTCTTTCTTTTCTTTATTTGTTCATTTGTTTGTTCATATAATGATACTGAGGAACTGTTGCAGGAATAGATGTGTTTGGGCTTTAGCATTATTAACATTCTTTTGAAATTGTTATTCACTTTTTATTTTCATTTTTGTATAGTCTATTGTTTAGTATGTAATATTATTGTTGTATTGTTTTATAAGATTGGAGCTACGCAGCGGTAATAAACTGTAACAAATTGTGTGAAATGTGCTGACATCCAATATACAGGTTGTTCTAGTTTGGTTGTCAGCTGATTTTAATGTGCTGCTTGTAATTGTTTCTTTAATATATTTTTTTTATTTTTATTATGTCCTTCTACCACATTACCCGTACGCGGTATCCTGCGCTATAGACCTGGGGCAGGTCTAGTGATGAAAATGCCCGGGAATTTTCCCAAAGTGCCCAGCACTTCCGCGAACATTTCGTAAATTCCCGGGAATATTCCCCATACAAGTTTTGGGCACTTTGGGAAAATTCCCGGGCATTTTCACCACTAGGCAGGTCACCCGCACCACCTTACGTATACTTTGCCAAAGTACAGCATCCTCACCCCTCGCCTCTGCTATGACCAGGTGGGGTGCGTAGGGTCTCGCCGGCGCGTCCCGGGGCAGCGGGTACCGCGCGCAGTACGACGGGCTGGAGTAGTGCACCGCGGAGTTGGAGCGCGCGACGCACCACCAGCGTGTGCCGGCGCATTCCTGCTTCGCCTGTTAATATCAAATTAATTTACACGACGTTGCAGAAACGCCCCTTAATTTTAAAGACAATTATACACACTAGGGAATGATTAAAGCATGCTACACCGTATCTCAATTATATGGATTAATCCAATGAGATTTTTTACCTGACATCTTGTGCTAGCAACTTTGTATAAATCGTTTATCGAACTGTGACGGTTTTGGGATATGATTGGTCATATGGCAATCATCCGGGATCTTTGATCTGGGTCAATATATGTATATTATTCTAGGCAGTAGACTTGAGGGAGTCTGCTGCCTGGATGAGAGGAAAGCAGTGCACGGTGTCTGGCGCATCGCCTGGGAGAGAGGTTTTTGGAGGGGTGGGCTTTACTCCTTCCCCCCCAGAGAGGTAGCCGCAACAAGGATGAATTTGGCTTCCCAGGCCCGGGTGGAGTGACTAGAGGCACACCCCGGGGGTTTTTAGTCAGTAGGAGTCTGACACACCGGGGTCGCTGCCCTCACAGTGTACGGGATAAAAAAAATGTATGTTGTTCTAAACGATGTCGCTATAAACGGTTTCGACTGTATGTTATTCAGAGAGTACGCCAAGTGATATGCTTGTCGCCATATCTATTATTTACCACCTAAGGCGAGGGCTTCAGCTTCCATAAAATCCTGCCAGCAAACTTCGTACCACTTAACAGTCAAAGAATGTCGTATCAATCTATAACTAAAACCAATCTCTCTTTTTCCCACTTGTTCCTCCCCTTCTCATACTTTTCGCCTCCCATTGCCGCTACCTCCAGTGTTTCTATAATTCTTCACTCGTTTATGTGGGATGACATTACAATGCAGGCTGTTCAGCCTATTAATGTCAATCATGGCTGTATAGTATAATTTCAGTGCCTACCTATGAACCAATAATAAAAAGTACAGATATTAAAAAATGAATGGCTAACAAGTTGTGATGTGCTTTGGACAATATTTAAAAGTTTAATAAAAGGTGATTCAACAAGAGTGTTTATTAATGCCAACACAGGCTGTCAACGGATCCACATATCTTAGTGCTCACTGCCTGACTATAGTATACTTGCTACTAAACAAGTGAAGTGATTTTGTCAAGTTAGTATAAAATAAATAGCGTTGGAAACAGTTCACCATGACTCGAGAGGATGACGGTTCGTCGGGCAAGTGCAAGGGTTCGGCGACTGCGAGGTCCACCCGGGTCCTATTGTACACCGCGTACTGGGGGGAGGGGTCCCTTGCGATCGACACGAGCCAGCGACCTTCGTGCTGGAACTGAGTGACCGCCACTGGCACCTGGCGGACGGAAACATACAACTCATTAAAACAATCCGCTAAGATCACAGCTACACCGTCTATTTATTAAATGTCCAAAACTCAACATTGTACTATTAACAAATACTGTAACGTGCACTCGGCACTTTGGGAGTCGAAGCTGCTCGCGTCCGTAGGCTTTACCCTAGTTTCCCTACACGTGACTCCTGGGTGGTGCTAAATGGGCAGCAGCGAGGTGGTAGGGCGCCGGTGCCCGTCTGGATCGCGACCACAGTGCATGGGTGTAAAGGCCGTCATAGTGACCAGTTTCGGCTTGTCGCGTTTCGGGATCAGCTTGTGTATATCCAGTAGCTCATATACCTAGAGACCTTCAGTCGTGGTATATGTGGGCCGACATGACGATGTAGACTATCAATGGATTTTCATCCTTTGATAGTCGCTTTCGTTTTTGGACTACACTGTACTTACCATCAGGTACTCTGTAGTCATTATGTCGAGCCAGTGTAAAAAAAATAAAATAAAATAAAAACTCTGCCGGCCCACTCTCGCGGACGCCGTAATGTTGGTACGGATCACTTGCGCACCGTCCGCGGTGGACGGTAGGGGGGAGAATCGTGTGACGTTTACGTGAGCGACCGTTCGTTGTAATACGTAGCTCTCTAGATTATTAGATATTTTCTACAGTTCTGATTGTTTTAATTTAAGTATATGTGTAATAAACGTTTTTTGATGGACTTATCGTGTTTTTACTGCCTTTGAACGTTAAAACACACGATTAAAATTTCAATTTAAAAAAATCCGTAGTTAAATATATGTATAACGGGTAATTTCGATTCAACTCTGACAACACCGTACGCGCTGTCAATAGAATTCACTCTCTCTATCCACCCGCCTTAACGACGTACCTATAAACAGTATAACCACATTCTCTATCCTCTTCTATCCGATTCCAAAGTATACCACCAGAAAGATCCTCAAGAAAAACAGTTTCCTAAGTAGTTGGCAAACACAGTGAGTGAACTTCTCTGGACAACCTGTACAACTGTTCAGAGCTATCGGATTCACTTACAACTATTATTTTTAATATGTTTTTTATTTAAATTAATTAAAAATAGGTAAAAAAGACTCATATTTTTGATATATTGTGAACAACAAACAATCTATTGAGCAAGGTTTTGAACTATAATTAGCAGTGAAGCGCATAGGGTATTTGGATAAGGTAGGCAGAATTCACGTAATTATTTTAATATTATATTACTATAGTATATATTATATTGCGCTCATGGAAAAGATACACGGCGTAAATATAGAACAGATATGAATATAAATGTTTTCTTATTTTGTTTCACTTTAAGCAATTTATTCCGGACTTATTTATTGTAAGGGCATGCAATGCTTTAATGCATCTATGGAATGATCGCTACTGATAATTAGTGTCCCACCGAAGTTATCAATTTTTTTAGTTGGGATTTAATAATCCAAAGAGAGATGTATGGCGATCCATTTATATGAGATAAAATAAATCGTGTACCGATCGGTTGTCGCAATCGAGGAGAGCTACAGAGCGGCGCGTCTGCCCGTTGCCGAGGCGCACCGGGACCGTCGAGGCCCAGGTGTGGTGGGATTCCGCGGACGGGTCCACCGGCAGCGCCAAGCACAAGTACGGCCGCAGCTGCGATGGGTCCACGCCGCCCCAACGGTCGCGGATACCGAAGTACGGTAAGGGGGTACCGTTCACACTGGCGAAAGAAAGAAACGTTTATTGAGAAAAAAAATATACATATGTATGTATATACACAATGAAAGGATGATACATAATATCACATCACTTATATTAACATACTAGCTGTCCCGGCAGACCTTGTTCTGTCCTATTTCTTTAAAACAAAGTCACGTTGTTTTTTTTTAATGTTAATAGCTTCCCCGTCACATTTTATTCTGCCAAAACCTATTGGCCTGTTGGCTGCTTTTGGAAAATTGTTTGAAGGAACCTAGCCTTAATGCTATATGTATAAAAATTGACAAATATTGACATTAATATTTATACGTCACTCAATAATTGTTTTGCCTTCCCGGAACCCGTCCACTAACATTTAAACTTTATGGTGTTAAAGTTCAAATTGACTTTTAAATATTATTACGAATTTTTTGTATAAGAATACAGAAAAGTGTTATTTTTAGACAGTTGTAGGGAATTTTTAAAATTTTTCTCTTCGTAACAACCTTCCTCAGACTTCAACAAACACAACAAAAAAGAAATCAGCCAAATCGGTTCAGCCGTTCTCGAGTTTCGCGCTTATCAACACATTTAGCGATTCATTTTTATATATAAGATATTAGTGAAAATAGTAGAAAAAACATTATTCACCTTCCTGCTGGCGTTGGTTTGGCGACGATGAACGATGTAGGACGCAGAGTGAAATTGTATTCCTTGTCGCTAGGCACGGCCATGGGCGACACCTACAACCAATTTATCGGCAAATTAACAAATATTATCAGCCTATATTCCTTTCGGGGTAAGCAGAGAAACACAGGCAGTTGTAACGTGATTAGTGGTGCAGCTAATCGCCGTTCATCCAGGACTAGTCCACAAGATATTTCTATTAGATGGCATACGGGTTACTACTCGATGTTCTCTGTTACAATAATAGAGAAGCACAACAGCAAATATCACTGACTAGCTGATCCGGCAAACGTTGTTTTGCTATATAAGGTTTTGTAATATCTTCTAAGATGTTCATTGAAATTAACTGATGTCAAAGACAATTTTGTTCACAATTAAATACTTTTAATCAACAACACATTTATTTGGATAAAGATTAATATTATTACGTTGATACAACTCTTAACAAATAATGCATTAATTTCGACCATCTTTGAATACCATAAAAACGGTTCTAGTGACTTAATCTTGAAAGAAAGACATATACTGTCGCGGACATTTTTTTAGATCATTTCAAGAGGAATAATTCTTTCTTACATATATTTTTGGTATCTTGAACCGTTTTTGCAGCGCACGCAATGGAAGCCCTCAAGGATGAATAATATTCCCCGTTTTTTTCACATTTTCCATTATTTCTTCGCTCCTAATAATTACATCGGGATGTTATATAGCCTAAAGCCTTCCTCGATAAATTTTTCAATTCGAACCAGTAGTTCCTGAGATTAACGCGTTCAAACAAACAAACAAACTCTTCAGCTTTATAATATTAGTATAGATAAGCTAGGCTGGGTATAATATAAATAATAGTTATTAAATGCTAAATATTAATTTGAACACCATTAACAATTAACGTATATTTACGTACAAACGTACAATTAACGTATAAAAAGTGACAAGAAGGATATGGCAGAGGGTGTGACACTCGCAATGGCGTCGGTTTTTAAGTAAAAGTGTCGTGGGGAGGAGTTGTTTGATAATAAGTTTAATATTCTGTAATGAATAACAAATAATTATGAGGACAAGAGTTGATACAATGATCTGAACACGTGCCCATCGATCCAGTACGAAAACTAAGGAGGGCCGGATTGGGAGAGATCTGAAATGGCGTGTTTACCGATTACCAGATAAGTTTTAGAGTTTATAAATATATATTATTCTATACTTTTAATATTTCCTTCACCTGTGTGACCATCAGATTGACCTGTTTTTCAATCTTCTATAGAGTTTACTCTGAATGGTGTGCGGCCTAGTTGTATGATTTAGTTCCCCCCTCTCCCTTCTACTATAAATTGAAAAGACGCCGTGCGGCTTTGCATCATTATTTGGTTGACATTCCTGCTGCTCGCTCAAAGCGATTCGGCTCCTCCTTAATGCTGCGTACCGCGAAGGAGTGGAACTCGCTTCCTGCGTCGGTGTTTCCGGCGTCTTGTGACATGGGAATCTCAAACGTCGAGTGAATCGGTATTTGCTGGGCGAGCGCGCTCCATCGTCGGCCTCATCATCACTTTCCAGCAGGTGAGATTGAGGTCAATCGCAAGCCTATCAGTAATATAAAGAAAAAATAATCTTTGAATATTAAAGATGGTTTTAACCTTTCTATAATGATTCGTTTGTTACTTTAGGCAACAAATTGTTCCTCCTTTAGTGTTCAATATTTATTTATTTAGTGTTTATGTTACATTAACTTTTTTTTGTCACAGATCACTAATCAATTTTTTTTAAGTTAGTTTTTCAATCTGTTGATGGGCAGATCAAAATCTCTATACCTTTTTTTAATTATTAATTTATAGGCTAACGCTTGCCCTCAATCACACCTGGTGGAAGATGAAGATGAGTCCGATGATGAACCGCGTCCGCCTAACAAATGCCTATTCACTCTTCTCATAAAGACTCCCAGGTCATAAGATCGCGGAAATATGGCCTCTGGAAGCATATTCCACTCCTCAGCCGTTCGCATGATGAATGTAGAAGCGAATCTTTTCGTGCGGATATGAGGAACATCCATCACATACGAATGGTATCCGACACGATGTCTAGTGGTTTTGTGATGGAATGGGGAACTATATTTTTTAATACACGTTTTCGAAAGTGGCAGTTTACACTGGATAATAGATTATAAATACTCACCAAAACTTTAGTATCCAGTCTGTTGATGAGCATGTAAGTTGTGTTCACGCCGAGTACGTTGATGTCCTCTTTGATTTCGTAGTAGAGATTCAGCAACGCCAGCTACGACATAAAAGAGATATGACATTTCTAACGGAGATTAATTGAAACGGGGTTCTTCTGTTTTCGATTATTTATTTACAAACACAGTCCGTGCGTACACGTAATAAAATATATCAAAACAAACAAAGAAAAGGACGCGCGCAACACGACCGGCGGACGGGCTACGATGCTTGCGCGGCGATCTGTGGCGCGGGCCACCGAGAGGTGAGGGGAAAGAGGTATATACCGTAATGCGCGAATGATCTAAATATACCCCCCCCCCCCCCGCGTTACACATTGTATTTTAAAAGCAACAAGTGAAGAGGTCTTTAGTTTTGTTTCACCCTCTGCCTTCCTTAAAAGAACCCCGCGAGGGTATGCGGAGTCACAGGTATACCGTAACTCGCATCTCGGCTAGGACTGAGAAGTCCTTAATGCAGCCGAGTCGTCAATTGGGTCTTTGAACGAGGCTTGAAGAGGTATTTCTGCAGGCCGGCATGATCAATGCGACTATCGATTGTTTTTCTTTACTGTCATAGACGTAGTCGTTTTTTTGGACTACATTATGCTTCCCATCAATCGTGGTACGGTCACTGTGCCAAGTCCTGATATAGCTAAGTCAAGATATAGCCGAGTCAAGATATAGCCGAGTCAAGATATAGCCGAGTCAAGATATAGCCGAGTCAAGATATAGCCGAGTCAAGATATAGCCGAGTCAAGATATAGCCGAGTCAAGATATAGCCGAGTCAAGATATAGCCGAGTCAAGATATAGCCGAGTCAAGATATAGCCGAGTCAAGATATAGCCGAGTCAAGATATAGCCGAGTCAAGATATAGCCGAGTCAAGATATAGCCGAGTCAAGATATAGACGAGTCAAGATATATCAAGCAGTGATAATAATCCTTCTTGTTTTACACGCAAAGTTCTTAGAGTTACAGTTGTCCATAAGGACGAAGAGGTATAATCTGTCCGTCACCTTTTGGTTGCACTGTATGACGAACTCCGTGGTCCTGTCGAGGGCCACCTGCCCCGGCAGCAGGACTTTGTACGGCGGTATCTCCTGATCAAAAATCTCCATCTGCCCGCTCACGTACGTGTCACGGCCGGTTTCCACAGAGAAGTAGAACGACGCCTGGAAATTACAATGTTTCTCTATGTTAACGCATATGCATGTAGAAAGCAAGCAGCATGATCCAATCAACTAGCACGGATGTCGGCACCGAGAGATCTGGAGTCCTAAGACAGTACTAGGTACTGTGGAACTTGTTTGTAGAAACAGGCGTGGAACTCGATTTCTTCTACTTCTATAAAAGACTGATTTGTTTCCTGCTTAATCATTTACTTCAGGACATATTATTACAAAATTACACCATAATATTAAAGCTTTCCACCCAAACAATGTCTATTCAAAAGCATATCTCTAATCCCAAATTTCTGATGTACTCTTGTTTATTATATATCAACTGTACATACTATTTTATTCTCCACAGTCATTAGTAATTCGTACAACAGGTGAACCAAACATATTTAATCGGTTCCTTCCACATATAGCTGTTGGAGAGGCGTGCAAATAGCCCTCCATATGAGCGGGGAACGTAACTTGGTTGGCGGTAAAGAAAAACTTAAAAATAGGTCAAAAACGTGTATCAAGGAAACTTATCACTCCATAAATCGCAGCCGATATACCAGAATGTCTGCATCCACTAACCCGTAGGTCTGCAGCTTGTCCAGTATATGCTGTACAGCCCGGTACAAGGGTCCAGGGTTCTGTAAGCCGCCACGGGCACAGAAAGTTCCACTAGCACGATTACACCTGATTTCTCTTTAACAACGTCGTGTGGCGGTTTTATTATATTTTTACACTAGCTGATCCGGCAAACGTTGTTTTGCTATATAAGGTTTTGTAATATCTTCTAAGATGTTCATTGAAATTAAGTGATGTCAAAGACAATTTTGTTCACAATTAAATAATCTTAATCAACAACACATTTATTTGGATAAAGATTAATATTATTACGTTGGTACAACTGTTAACAAATAATGCATTAATTTCGACCAAATTTGATTACCATAAAAATGGTTCTAGTGAGTTAATCTTAAAAGATAGATATATGCTGTCTCAGATATTTTTTTAGATCATTTCAAGAGGAATAATTCTTTCATACATATATTTTTTGTATCTTGAACCGTTTTTGCAGCGCACGCAATGGAAGCCCTCAAGGATGAATAATTTTCCCCGTTTTTTTCACATTTTCCATTATTTCTTCGCTCCTAATAATTGCGCCGTGATGTTATATAGCCTAAAGCCTTCCTTGATAAACGGTCTATTCAACTCAAAAAGAATTTTTCAATTCGAACCAGTAGTTCCTGAGATTAGCGCGTTCAAACAAACAAACTCTTCAGCTTTATAATATTAGTATAGATTAAAGAGATCACGACGTCGCGTCGGTTGCTTACAATTTGTTATAAGAATGTAATGACGTTTGTGACGTCAAACAGAGCGGTGTAGTATATGGGACATCTACCTGTTTCACTATAGACTAGGGATGCAGATTATCCTTATATCGTTCACAAACAATTTATGGAATGATAGAAGAAATTAGGTATGAAGCGGAAATATCCTAACCGCTTCAGCAGCTGTTACATTACAACGCAATGGTGCCTACCCTGACGATGGCGGAGGGCGGCGCCACGACGGTGCCCGGGTCGAGCGTGCAGAGTGGCACCGTGTCGCCGGACCGCAGCGTGAGCCGCAGCGGCGTCGCGTTGCACAGCAGCACCACCGGACTAAACTGCACGAGGAGGCAGCACCCGGCGCCGGCGCTCACCGGCAGATACTTCACCTGGCGACACGCACACACAGCATAAGGACACCACGCCGGGGGTACCCCTACACCTAAACTGGTAGTACTACACTTATGTTCCATTTTTCTGTCAAAACACCTAACTTTGCTGAATTGTAATAATCAAGATCTTGGAAACAGACACGGGGTACCTTTCATTGCAAAAATAAAACTTGAAGCAGTTGAAATAGGGTGTTCCTATTTACTAAGGGAAAATATTTTGTTTTAAATTGGGGATACCAATATGGGGTCTTTGTATTTGGCTCTTCGATATAATTCAGGAAGAATGGAAATGATGTAGTTAGCAAGATAGAATGAAGAGGAGTTGTAGGGCTGGAGGAGATGGAGTCATGGCAGAGGGGGAGTGGGTAAGGGAGAATAGTTTTCGCGAAAAGTTAACACGTTTATTGACAGTTGGCGGAACGGAGATCGCCAGATCAGTTATTATTAATAAGCGTTCAATATTGGAGTAATAGTAACGAGAATAAGTGATCATATTCCGCCGGTGCATTAAGTGCCATCTTGATTTTAAGTAGACATAGTTATTGCCCCATTTGTCGGTAAAGAGCAAAGTTGTTGCAATTTTCATTACTCGCAACTAAAGTCATTACCATCATTATCCTACAAATATTACTTTTGTATTAGAAGGCAAAACAGTTTTCTATTATATAATTTTATTGTTACTGAAACACACGATTTCGTTTCAATCATTTTATAGCTGCCAAGCACATCAGTCAACACTACACTTTGGGCGTGAGAGGTGAGAGGTATGTCTGGAGGGAAAAGCTGGCCCCGACTGCATTTGTAGCCTAGTAACTTTAACTTCTTGCCTTTCGTACTGTGCCATGCTTTGGAATCGTATATGGTGGGCGGTAAGGTTGAGAGCCACAGTGTACCGACGCGCGCGGGAGGATTGCGCGGGCGCGCGCGACGCGAGCGCCTCACCGCCCGCGCACCCGGCACGGCAGTCTTGCAATCACACTGAGACTAGCTCCACGCGCCACTCGCTCGATACTTATAGTTTTCGCGTAATTGTTATTTTCGTGTTCCTATTCGTATTGTTGTGTTCTGTAATCTATCTCTACTTGGACAATCATACTTGTGCTTCACTATTTCTACTGGACTTTGTACTGTGCTGTATTAAACGTGCTTTATCTATTTGGGGAGGCCCACAAAGTAAAAGGCGAATAGGGAAACCTATACCAAGATGGGATGACGAAATAAAAAAAATTGCAGGTCCAAGATGGGATGACGAAATAAAAAAAATTGCAGGCCCAAGATGGCATGAAATAGCTCAAAACAAAGATGCTTGGACATTCTTGGAGGAGGCCTTTACCCGCTAAGGGGTTCTTGACTTAGCAAACACTTACGGTAGGTCTACTTTCTACTGCCACCATACCTACCACGCTAAACGTTCATATCGCGTGACTTTACAAGTAACTCTTACCACGACATCGGTTCGAGGCTGCTGCGGAGACGGCTTCAAGGGCTCGTGGTATAGTTCGCTCACAATCGAAAACGGCCAGAGGCGCGATGCACTTTCCCCATGCTCGTGTAACCTTCATAAACATAAAGCACACGTTTAACTTGCATTGTTTGTATAATTCTATTGTCTATTAATTTCACTATGCATTTGTTTTCTTTTAACTATTTATATTTATGAAATTCTGTGACTGTGAAAGCTAATAAGGATGCGTGTCTATAATATTATCGCGGGCTAAGGGTCTTCAATAAAACCACACCGGTATTATTAAACTTGAATAAGTCGAACACAAAAGAAAACGCCACTTAGTTCACAAAACTCTACAGTAAATGTCGCACCGATAAGTTCACTTTAGCTTTGTTTTCTGTAGATAACTACCCGCGCGTTTGAGTCTGCCATGTATTTATGGCGGAAGAGCAAGTCCCACCGATTGCGGAGAAGATTTTTCGGCCATTTAGAATGTTTCAGCGTTAACATTAGGCCTTAGTGACACTTCTTGAAAACGATTTCTATTTTGCAATAGATGACACCACCAGTGGCTGTAGTTCTGCTAGTCGCCACAAGGTGGCTACATCTATTTGGTAATAGAGGTCGCTACATGCCTTATTCTTATTTATGTTGTTTCTCACAGAGGTTTCAATTCAATTTTAATTGCATCTAAGAAAAATCTTTTGAAAAGAACGACTTTCTGAGTATTCTGCTGATTTTTCTCGGTAGATGACTCACCCCAAACTGGTGATAAATACATGTTACAGACTACTTAAAAGTCCTTTAAAGTTTGAATTAAATATGAGAATAAAACTAAGTTAAGATTTATTTAGTGTAAAAATTGTTCTAAACGAAATAAAAAGTGAATGAATATTTCCACTTGCAAAAAAATTACGAAAATTGAATCGTGACAGGAACTCCTGGAGGTAATTGACAGGGCGCATCAAATCAGCTGACGCAAAACAAGCACGCGCATCTAAGTATACACGTTTATTTCCTTGATTAAAATATAACATAATGTCGTCGTTATCTTCTATCAGTAAATGATTTTTATAGCAGACAATAGAATCACCATCGAACAATCTCGTTGAGTAAGTCGTCTACGTCGTTGACGGGCTGCTGCTTCGGGAACACAGTCGTGTCGGCCATGCTGTAATGCAACGGGATCGTCTCGCAGCTAACCGATGTCTGCAGGTATCTGGAAGATTTCAATATAAAAAAAAATAAAATAATATCACTGGCAGTAACTTCAATTCAATAGAGCTGAAATATTTCTCTCTTATCTATCATGTAAAGAAACTTTGAAATTCCTTAAAATTTCACTCTCGATTCTCATTAAAAATAGCGGTCTCGACCGGCATTGTCATGTTTCTAGATATTTGCAGCTCTTTTTAGTCAAGGTCGATAGCATAATGTCAACATTTCTTGGACACTCCCTCCCCGTACGTTTGTATTTATTCCATAAATCTACCACTAGATGGCGTCAATCGGTGCTTAACAGTATACAATCGTTTTGACATCGGATAAAGTACATTTCCGGATGCTTATAGTCGTGCAAATTATTTTAATATGGTTTTGTTTACTACTTATATCAAAATTAGTTACAGATAAAATTATCATTTTCTATGTAGTGGCTTGTTAGCCAGTTTGTCACATTTTGATATAAAAAAAATTAGAATATATGTCTTACTTGTACTGGAGTGACATGGTGTGCCTCGCCGCTGTGGTGCCCGGCAAGGTCAGCTGCGACGTGGCCCCTTGTCCGGGCAGCTCTTGGGGCTTCGGCTTGTCGTACAGCGACGGATCGCTCAGGTCTGTGAACGAGAGGCCCGCCGTCGTCTGCACCAGCACCTGATACGACAACGTTGCTTTGTTACCAACGAAATATAATAACAGATTTTCAGTTTAGTATAGAATTGGCATACATCGACGAGGGGGTATTTTGAAAGCTTATAGCGTGGTAACAGTGGTGGTAGTGGTGGTGGTGGTATTCGTTTAAAATATTTCTTTTTATGTTACTCGTATTTTTATTTTATTTCCTTCTGTGCTGGTTCCTTGTGTGTTAGTCTACAGTTTTAAATATAGTCGCATTTGTAATGTATCTGGTTCATGTATTATATAGTTTTATGTGTTAATATAGACTGTGTAAGTGTACTTATAAATAAATAAATATACATGCACACTGCGGTATCCCCGTCGCTATATTTAGACGTAGAATTAATTTATTATATATCCACCCAACTACCCATGTTACCCGGAAACTAGCCAGAGCAATAAAAAAACTTGTTATCACTGCACACTTGACTCATTGCACTCTATCCCCACGCGCCTTATAATGGTTTTTCTTATGGCCTATAAAACGACCGCGGAGGCAATCACCCACGTTTTTGACAATTTTCTTGAGTGTGGACATTTGTTAGTGATCGAGCGAGTATCCACCGACGGAGTTATGTAGGCTGCACAATTTTTAAAAACCTGGATGACGGGTAGTTACCCCTGGGGAAATTTTTTAACGGAAACGCTGCACTCGAGACCCAGGACGACTCAACTCCTGGGCGAGCTCCACCGTGGGCAACCACCCTCAACCAAGGCAGAGGACAGAAAGCGACTCGCATCAGCAGAACAGTATTACTTCCTAGGACGCTCTAATTCTCAAAGCCAAGTACTTTTCTCTCTCTCCATTTCTGAAGAGAAGTGAACGGTGCTGTCGCCGATCGAAAGTAAGTTTATGTAACCCCTATGATGTGTGCGACAGAAAGCGACTCGCAGCAGCAGAACAGGACGCTCTAATTCTCAAAGCCAAGTACTTTTCTCTCTCTCCATTTCTGAAGAGAAGTGAGCGGTGCTGTCGCCGATCGAAAGTAAGTTTATGTAACATCAGAAGATGTGTGCGTCATGTCCCGAACTGACCTCCGCGTCGAGCGGCAGATGGGACCGCGCGGCGTAGAGCGGCCACAGGCAGGCGAGCAGCCGGCCGTCGCCCCGCGCCCGCGTCACCCGGCACCACATCGACGCGTACGGCATGTCCTCCTCTAATGGTACTGAAACAGACACATCAGCTTCACGTTCCTTTTAATGCCGGGAAACATGCATCATAGTATAATATAATATCTATCCCTATATCAATAGATCTCGACATATTTAACGAAACTTTATACAAATTAAAAAAAGGATGTTATTTGAGAAGATAGTTCCATAGATTATTGTTTTTTTTATTAATTTCTGTTATAAAATTTTCTGATTACAGTAGTTTATATCTTGTTGTATTACTCGTATTTTTATTTTTCTTTTCTTCTGTGCATGTCGTCTATACTTATAAATATAATCGCATTTATAATGTATCGTCTTAATGTTTTATATAGTTTTTATGTGTTAATGTAGTCTATGTAAGTGTACTTATAAATCTTCTATAATATAAAAATGAATCGTTAAATGTGTATAAGCGCGAAACTCGAGAGCGGCTGAACCGATTTGGCTGATTTCTTTTTTGTTGTGTTTGAATAAGTCTGTGGAAAGTACTTATGGAGAGAAAAAACGTAAAAAATACGAGGAAAAGAGTAAAAACAACAATTTTATTTTCTCATAGATACTACTGTCCCCAGCAAACAAATATTTAACGTCAATCAAAATAAAACAAAGGTGCGTTAGGATTATCTCGGGTATGCCTTCAAAATGATTAGAGGTTGCATGTCATTAATAAAAACAGTATAACGAATTCCCTCAAATTTGTTTTATAATCATTTTTATTGTGTAATAAACTGTGTTATTTTACTTAACTATGATCAGTAATCGTGAACAATACGAAATGGTCATAATGAATCATAACGGTGTGACGTGATATTGTTTCTTTATCACCTAATGGTGTGTCCGATGCACGTATTTTATGTACTCGCCGCTACAGAACACACCAGTAAAAACATCGACCACGTCTTAGTCTATTTTATTCGTGATTTTAACGTAAAAATGCCTACACTCCTAAACAAATATACTTAACTAATTACATTTATTATATATGTACTTCTCTCACGTTTAGCTTTAATTCTGTTAAAACCCGATTTAGTTATATAGTATTTAAGTTGTCGATGCAGAAATGCGCGCATCCACATTATCCACGCAATAAAGTTGCGAATGCGTAACAACGTCATTGAAAAACATCTTTTTTTTTGACACTGACACGGCACAGTGACTGCACCAAACCTGATGGTAAGCATGGTGCAGTCCAAAAAAACGCCAACGACTATCGAAAGGTAAGAAAAAACCCGTCGGTAGTCGCAGCGATCATGCCAGCCTGCACAAATATCTCTTCACGTTACGCTTAAAGCATCCCATATCGTAGGATGGTGGGAACACGCCACGTGTTTTATTTGTAATTTGTTAAATCTCTTAGATACACTTAATTTTGGAAATTTTCAGTTTTGACGAAATACGACGAGGAGTATTCTAGTATACCAGCGGTTCCCAACCTGGGGTACGCGTATCCCAAAGGGTACGCTGATGTTTGCTTAGGGGTACTCCAAAAACAAGTATTATGGCGGTAAAAAGTATTATAAAATATGCTTTCTAGGATTAAACATTAGTTTTATAATTTTTTTCGTATATAACATTATTTAACATCATATTACGTTAAATATGTTTCCATGTTTATATTTCTTCAGCTGTATTTGTTTAAAGTAAATATATTTGAATATCTGAAATTACTAAATGATTTCTTATTTGTGTGTTTACATATATATGTGTTTGTGTGATTGTTAGGGGTACCCACTAAGTAAACAATCAGGTAGAGGGATACTCTAATGAAAAGAAGGTTGGGAACCGCTGTAGTATACTATTACGCCATTATCTAACTAAAATCTCTGGATTGCAGAATCGAATAAGAATGCATCATTTGGAAATATGAAAACATTTGCTTTCACCTTTAACTAGCCATGGTATATCTTCCTTCGGGCACTCCCTGAGCGGAATGTCGCCCGACCAGGCGCCGTCTCCCGTCATGAACTTCAACCTGAAACAAGTTTGTACATCACGGTATGTGTAAACCTGTCGACGCGCACCTGTCGGCAAACTACACGACACGACTTAACACTACAGTACACGCGCCCCTTTTTTTTACTTGAGTACTCGCTTGGCCGACTATAGTAGGCCATTTTAAAATGTCAATAACTTGTTTTTTACTAATTATCTGTTACAAGCCTACTCTTCAAGTAAATTATTAAGAAACGATTAAAAATCCACATTTTAGCGCTCTAAACTAAAAAGTTATTGCAAAATGAGTTACCCTGGTATGCTATAGTAGGCCGCGCGTGTACTCTAGTGTTAATCGATCAATGGCAGTAAATTTCACCATGATAATCTTTTTTTTATCATTTCATTGACATTTAATTCTAGCTGAAGGTGAAGTGAAATACTACGATAGATTGATTGTGAGTTCATTATAACTTCTTGAGTAAATATTTTCGTAAACTGGCGATCATTATTACTGAGAGAAAATTATAGTACTGCGTTAGACAATATATGAAGAATTGTATGGAAAATTTCCGAAGTCTTCCTTGAAATTTACTAACTTCCGCTGTTCTGATTTTCTTCATACCACACAAAATAATGATCCTCGCAAGAAACTGGGTATATTATTGTAAAAATAAAATGTACATTAATTTTGTAACTTTTTATCGAAAGTTCACGCTTGACCAAAATTTTAACTATGTCAATTTTTCAAACTAAAACAGGTACTTTTGTTTCCTAAGTCTATGTAATCCTGTCTCTTATAGTTAAGGATTTCTTCCCACCATTGTTGCTGAAAAATAGCCGGTATACATACGCGTATAAATATTTTATTTTTTTTGCGTGTCACGACGATCACTCACTTGAGTATCAGCTGGCACTCGGCGGCGCAGAGAACGCTCGTGCCGACTGTCTCGGCCGGCAGACTGCCAGACGCGACCGTCTGCCACGCGTCCGAATCAGCGCCTCGGGCTCGGACCTGCGGGGCCAACACTGTCAAACTCTATGCCCACAGGTGATCGCATTCCCAATGAGAGAAACAAAACTATATTATCTGTTAAAATTACATAGACGCTTCATCTAATATATTAAGCCAGTTAAAAAGATATCCTCACAATTTTTTTCATTGTAGCTCAGTTTCTGAGTATGATTAATAGATGGCACTATTGTTTACAATTTATACGTACAATCACTTTAGTTCTTTTGTTTGTTTAACAACATCACATTTTCAAATCTGAACAATACATGTCGACGATGTAATTTTAGCAAATGATTTTTCTATCTGCAATATTTTTAAATAAAAAAAAAAATAGGTTCTTGTGATATTCTACAGATAAACATCTGTCTAATCAAAATTCAGGTAAAGCGCGCCTTGTTTCATTAAATGAACGGTGTAGGTAGGCAGCAAATCTTTGGTGTCCAATAATACAATTCCCACGTTTTAAAACCATAGCCGTGTGATACTCATACGTCTAGAAATCTAGGGTTCAAGTATGACCCTAGTTCTATTTAACAATATTTAAAACAGACTTTTATACTATCAGACGCCGTAAATTACAACAAAAAAATGAATTGTGAGAGTAATACAAACAGAGTTTACCTTATACTCGACGTCCTGACGCAGCAAGTTCCCCAGAACAAGTCTCCCGGACAGGTGCAGGCTCCTCTGGGCGCCCGTGTCTGTGACCTTCGCGTGCAGAAACACCCCCGAGCCCTGGGTGGGGTTGTCCTCATCGTACACCTCAGCGTCTTCTAGACGGACGCGAGAGGTGCCTGTCAGCAGCGGTATGCCTGGAAGCGGTTTTCGAAGGGTCCATTCTGTGTGCACGAGCATCAAAGCGCGTACTTTTACACGGGACTTTCTAATAGTGCAGAGTTCTAGTTAGAAAGTTGCAAGAATGTACCTCTACGCCTAAACTAGTTTGATATGCGATACGGAACTGCAATGACTGCCAAAGAACGAGAATCCATTGCAATGTTTCTTTTAATTTTTACTTCATTCATTTGGTACAGAAATAAAATATATTCACGAATATCTTTATACATATAAAATTCTCGTGACACTATGTTAGTTACCTTACTCCTCCGAAACAGTTTTACTGATTTTTACTAAATTTTATATGTAGTGACGTGCATAGGGTATTTGACCATGGTAGGCAGATTCACATATTGAATTTGAATATTATATAATGATAATAAATATTATATTACTTTCATAGGGATGATAGATGGCGTAAAAATAGTATAGATATGAATATAAAGGGTTCCTTTTTTTTGTTCAAATGAAAAGATTTTATTCCAGACTTATTTATTGTAGGGCATGCAATGCTTTCATGCATTTATGGAATGAACGTTATTGTTTATATGCATATTCAGTAGGTCTGAGAATCGGCTACTATCTATTTTTCATACCCCTAAGTGATAACGGTTGTTCACCCTTACATTTTTTTTAATTATTGGACAAAAATTTTGTATTTTCTATAATGTGGCATTTAAAAATACACACAACCCTAAATTTTTACCCTTTTATTACCAACCCCTATTTTTAAACAGCCATTTTAGTCATTTAATCATTTTTCATCCCGCTCGATAACTGATCAATTGTCAGCTAGAAATAACTCATATGACAGAACAACGTTTGCCGGGCCAGCTAGTAATTAGTATAATATGCTCACTTCTAGACCAGCGCCAATCGGTCGCAGGACCGGCGAGCGCAAAACGCAGCCTCCTCTTCGCAGTGGGTTTCTGCCAGCTGTAAATACACATATCAAACACAGTGCAAACTCTACATAACGACCCTCAAGGGAATGTGCATATTTTGACGCTGTAGAGAGTTGTCGTTAAATGGAGAGAAGAAAAAATCTGTATTAGAAAAAGAAAAGGTTTATTTAAGACTAGTGTTAGTAATTACATAAAAAACAATTCTTATTTGATCGCTATTGAGTATAGTTTGTTATTTTTGACTTACTTCTTTTACTGCACCAGTAATTTTGTTGTATTGCAATTTGTTAGCAAAAGAACGGATTTCGTAGAAAGTTCGATATGTGTAATGTCGACATTCGAGTCTATTACGGGCTAGGATAGTAAAGCGATTAAAGAACGTACACAGCTGCGCAGTTTTTACTAATATTGACATCTTCAGAGGTACTTTATATTATTAAATTGCTGTCGTTATTGAGAATGGGTGTAATGCTATATAGAGTGTATCAATGTATGAGAAACAAGCTAAACCAACCAAAGCCGAGTGATAACGACGCTTTAGGGAGTTTGTCGTTAAATCGAGTGACGTTATATGGAGGTAACACGGAGGTGCGCTGTAGTCATTTTCTCAAAACAGTGTGATTTTTTTAAAACGTATTTTGCCTTTTATCTTTATATGGGAACACATTAGGGGGTGCCAATCTAGGTTTACAAAAACAATATATATATAAGGCTGAGCTTTGTGATTCGTGAATCATCCGTTATTGTTTGCTAAATTAATACAAAAAAAAGCAATGGCTGTTTATCACTGACCGGTATGAGACCCTGACCCCGGAAGCGAGAGGCACCAACTCTTCGGTGCCGTCCTGGCCGAAGCGCAGCGGCGTCGCTGTGCTGTTGTGTATCCAGAGAGACACCCTGCCCTCGAGGGCGGCGGCCACTTCCTGCACGGTCTTCGGCTCCTCGACGGTTTGTGCGGCCTCGCTCGCCGCTTCCGAACCGCGACGGTACTGGAACGGAAGGAAAAATCCGTGGCGATCAAAAGCTTACGGTAACTAAGGGTCGGAATCAAGCTTTCGTAATCCTAACCTTACTCTTTTGATAGCTCTTGCATAGAACTCCTACTGACTAAAAACCCCCGTGGTGTTCCTATTTGCTGCCAGTCGGGCTTTGGGATCCGTATTCCTGCAACGGACCGGCTATTTTAGGCTTCCACTCTGGGAGGAATATGAGTGGAGTCCATCTTTCAGGCCCTGTCCCTCCCTTATCCCTCTGGCGGTATGTGTGACTCATACACCCAGCCTTCACCTCACCTGGGCAGCAAACTACGTCAATGTTTCTACTTCAATTTCCAATACTCTCCTCTTTGCAATGAAGTGGCACAGTTTAATTTCGCTCTCCCAATTTTGCCATAAGTTGACTGAGCGACGTTTAGGTTTGCACCTTCATGCGGTTGCCATCCTAGCTGCTCGCAGGAGGCGATTCGCCTGCTCATCTTTGCTGCGAACTTCTAAGGAATGGAATTCGCTTCATACATCTGTTCGCGCCGCATCCGACAACGTGGGATTCTTTACACGATAAGTGAATCGATGTTTGTTGGGTGAACGCACTCCATCATCGCTTTCATCATCACTTACCATCGGCGGCGTGCATCCCATAAAAACATAAAGAGCATTATCTTTTTGTACCTTTGGATATATAATAATTAACTTAAAACCTGGTAATTACCCGAAGACGTGTCTTAAAGTTCATATTGGACCAAATTTTTAAATCAATATATATATTTTTTAATCGCTACACATCTGACCTATGCCAGTGGCCATGTTTACAATTTTTACTATTATCTAATTAAAATTACTTATTTTGTCGTATTTTTTCTTATCTCTTATGATTCTATAAAACTGTTCAAATATCCTAACTCTATCTTTCCATTTTCTCTCCTTATTTCTATTATATACACATCATAAATATATATATTTATTTACATTGAAATATAGTCGCATTTGTAATGTATCTGGTTCATATCTTATATAGTTTTACGTGTTAATACAGACTGTGTAAGTATTCTAATAAATAAATAAATAAAATAAATTTAGTCGTGTTTTTTTTTTCGTGAGCGTACTCTATATGCCCTTAGTCGGTACCACCACCCTGTTTGTATCGCTTTGATGCCTTTGATACGACGTGGCCCACGAAATTTGAAAAACCTAGATGAGAGTCTAATTATCACTATTCGAATGTACTTTATCTAGGCTCTCTGAACTGTAGCAAAGGGGGCTCTCATGCCGCACTTCTGCGATCTACCGACATTTATATCGGGCAGCATCATTGGTACTAGTATACATAAGTTTATTCATCAATACACATGATCTATGCAAGCTGGAGTGAGAGTGGGCAGGTCATAAATAACGAAGAACGGACGGTCAATAGAGCAGGCGGGTCATAGAGTAGAAACCGCAGATCCCCAGACGTAATATGGGGCGCCCCGAGGCAAGGTGGGCGGAAAGGAAAGGATGAGCGAAGCCGAAGACCGTGCTCAATGCCACTTGTTAGGAGAGGCCTGGGTTCAACAGTGGACCACGGTGGGCTGACGATACTAGTAGGAGTAGAGGATCTAGTAGATACTAGATGAGAATCATGGTCGAGTTCAATTAAATGTCCTAATATCTATACTAATATTATAAAGCTGAAGAGTTTGTTTGTTTGTTTGAACGCGCTAATCTCAGGAACTACTGGTTCGAATTGAAAAATTCTTTTTGAGTTGAATAGACCATTTATCGAGGAAAGTTTTAGGCTATATCACATCACGATGCAATTATTAGGAGCGAAGAAATAATGGAAAATGTGAAAAAAACGGGGAAAATTATTCATCCTTGAGGGCTTCCATTGCGTGCGCTGCAAAAACGGTTCAAGATAACAAAAATTTATGTAAGAAAGAATTATTCCTCTTGAAATGATCTACAAAAATGTCCGCGACAGTATATGTCTATCTTTTAAGATTAAATCACTAGAACCATTTTTATGGTAAACAAATTTGGTTGAAATTAATGCATTATTTGTTAAGAGTTGTATCAACGTAATAATATTAATCTTTATCCAAATAAATGTGTTGTTGATTAAGAATATTTAATTGTGAACAAAATTGTCTTTGACATCACTTAATTTCAATGAACATCTTAGAAGATATTACAAAACCTTATATAGCAAAACGTTTGTCGAATCAGCTAGTAACAAGATAATGTTTTTTATGCTTCTAAGCGGTGCACGCCACTTATTTCCGTCAGGCAAGCCTGCTTATAATTTTAAAAAAAACGTAAGTACCAATTTTATGGCGCTCTGCCAGTCTGCGATCAGGGACTGCAGCGTCCTGAGCCGGGGGACGTGTAACGCGACGCGCATCTTCTTCATGCGCATGCGCCCGCGCGCCTTCTTCACCGCGCCCTCCGGGAACGACAGAGCCGCGTGCGTCCGCACCTTGTCCGTGAACAGCACCATAGCGCCCGTCGTACAGTCCAGCATGTCGGTCCTGCGCGTACACGATACTATCAATCGTGCTTATTTGATTATCAAAGGCAATAGGCGTTTGTCAGACAAACGAGGTTCGTTATCGGCCTAATCTGCGCTTTTCACAATGTGTGATTGAGGTCAAGCGTCGGTTAACAGATCGTAGTAAAAAATAAATGAACGCCAAAATCCGAGAGTTCGAACATGGTACCATCGGTGGTAGTATACCATTCCTCTATTGGATCGCGGGTAGAATACTCCTCGGTTTATTAGATAAAAGCAAAATCTTAGCGAATGAAATGAAATTTAGAAAAATAAAGATAATACCACTTCTGAAGAATAATAACACTTAGACTGATACATTAGTGATTACATTCAATTGGTTTTCGGCTCAAGCTCGGCGGAAATTAGAAAGTTTGAGCTCCTCGGAATAGTTTTAATGAAACAAACATATATATATATTGGAGACGGGGTTGTTTTAAATGTTTGATTTAATCCTTATTTTGATGTGATTTTGATTTAAGTGAGAAAACTTTGTATAGGAGTCAAAGCACTTGTAAAGTTATTTGAAGTTCAATGCACTGCAATATTTAGGTCACACGAATAACATAAAACTCGCAACTAATAATGAACAGAATTCAAGCTAAGACTGCCTTCTGATTTACACGCCACCCATTAGTGGTAGAGGCCTGCTGCACTATAATTGCAATACTGTTAGACGATGCATAGAATGAAGTCGGTGCGGTCGCATTCTACCGAAATTCCCTGTGTATTATACTGTTAGACCAAGTCATACATCGAGAGAACAGCGGCGTTGAAGTGCAGGGCTGTGAAGAATTCTTCACGGCCTCACAGACCCGTCCAAAAGCAGTCTAGTCACTGGGATTTTCAGCAGATAAAATCCGATACACCTCCAAAATAACGTGCTAAAAGAAAAAGACCTAGGAGAAAGAAAGCAAATGTCGCTGCTTACGATAGTTTAGCGTCAAGGAGGAGCATGGCGCCGGCGGGTGACCCCATATGCGCGTGCGCAGTGCAGTCGCGGGCGGTCGCCGCCAGCACGCGGTGGCTGCGGATCAGCGGCTGCGACACGTAGAAGCCCTCCAGAGCCATCGACTGACTGCCACGTAATAGACCATATCATACATCGGGTGATCCGTCATTTCGAGGTGCCCGGGTGATTGCACGAACTGGTTCGTGACTGTAACACACGAGTGCAAAAATCCTCATGTCAACGTCTAGCTGCGGCTTGTCGCGTTTCGGGATTAGCTTGTGTACCTCTAGTTATTCATGTACCTCGTGACTAGTGATGAAAATGCCCGGGAATTTTCCCAAAGTGCCCAAAACATCCGAGAACATTTCGTAAATTCCCGGGAATATTCCCAAGGAAGTTTTGGGCACTTTGGGAAAATTCCCGGGCATTTTCATCACTACTCGTGACCTTCTATCGTGGTATAACTAGACTGGCGTGATGAACATTGACATGTATACTGTGGAACCATAAAAAGTGTTACCATATCTTAATCAATTTGTACTGTGAATCTAGAAATAACTAGATGTCAACCCCAAGTCTTGTTCTGTGCTTTCGTGCTTCGAGCGCCATCCTCTATTTGCGGATAACGAGTAAATCACCCGTAACTTTTTTTTATAAAAGAGTAATTACGCTTTTAAAATATCAAAGTCTCATAAGATATCGTTTCCACGTTTTAAGTTATAATCAATTAATAATCGTTTTTCGTGAATATTTCGACAATAAATAAATGACATTTCCATTTAAATAAAGTTGCGGAGTATAAAAAATACAAAATTTATGTTGTAAACCTTTTTTAATTGGATTAATCCACATAATTGAGGATAAAAGTAAAAAGACTAGCGTAGGAGAGGCAGACAGTAATTTTTGGCCTACTTTGAAAATTTTCAAGATTCGGTGCTGACAGATTTTGTTATATGTACAACAAAGTTACTTAGGTTAACATTGTGCGTGCTCTAAAGATACAATTAATAGTAGGCATACCCGCTGTTATAATATGACTCATTCGTACTGAGGGCTTAGACAAAGTAACATTAAATAAACGACAATGCTAGTAAAAAGTGAAAAATGCATGGAATTGACATTCGCTTTCGGAATATCACGACGTCGCGTTATTTTATTCTTACATTTTTAGGAAAACCTACTGCAATACACAAACATTCAATAATACACAAAAAAAGATATAAAATTAAGCTAAGGGGCACAAACAATAAGAGAAAATTAACTAAATATATAAAGAAAAAAATCTTACATTTGTTCATTATTCTTTTAAAGGAGTTAAATGTCTAAGTCGACATCAAAAAAACCTTTCTTATACATTGGCAAGAAAAATAAAAGTATTATTAACATAGTTATATCAATTTCATACACTTTGCAATTTTCGTCGACATCGTTTATCGAATGTTACTTCGTCTAGCGGGGCTTGTCACTCACCTGGACAACTTCGGCAGCGCGTTGTGCAGGTTGAGCTCGAACATGGCCAGCTGGAGCACGAGCTTGGTGCGCGGCAGCAGCCCCGGTGCGAAATAAGAGTCGACGCGCAGTATCCCGGCCAGCTGCTCCGCCGACACCCAGTACCCGTACTTGGATCCTGCGGGAGGACCCGGCGCCGGCACCACCTTCTGGCAATACACCAACAATCGCTTTTGATTAACACGTTTTGAACTTTCGCCTTTTGTACTCATTATAAATACTAAATATGGCTGTGTGCAGAATCTGTAGTGGCTGGTTTAAGCACTAAATGCTCACTGGGGAAAAAAAACATCGTGACGAAACTTCTATGGCGTCTTACAAGATTGTCATGTGTACTAGAGCTCTGAGAACCGCAATCAGCTATGCTGACACACAAAGCGGATACAGCCACCAGTGTATTTC
Source organism: Automeris io (assembly GCA_036320925.1). Taxonomy (NCBI): domain Eukaryota; kingdom Metazoa; phylum Arthropoda; class Insecta; order Lepidoptera; family Saturniidae; genus Automeris; species Automeris io. The sequence continues at coordinate 1,212,741 of JAUDJH010000036.1, forward strand.
TACTCACCCCAAGATATATGGGGTAATGATGTTTTGTTATCAAATATACAGCTTTTTTTAAAATACTTTTATACCTAAATCAATGCTTTATTTCAAAATTTTTAATATTTATTTATCAGTGACGTGCATAAGATATTTGGACAGGGTATGCAGAATTCGCTTAATTAACTTGAATATTATATTATGATAGTAAATATTGTATTGCTTTCATAGAAAAGATAGATGGCATGAATATAGAATAGATATGAATATAAATGGTCCCTTTTTTGTTTAACTTTAAGCAATTTATTCCAGACTTATACTTTACTTTTACTTTACTTTCCTTTTTTTATTAGTCAGGGCATGAAATGCTTTGATTTATCTATGGAATGAACACTACTGTTATTTATGGATGAGTGTAAATTATGACATGTCTTTTCATTATTATATAGAGGCTGAGCAAATACACAAATTGATCGTTTATATAAAAAGGCAACGGAGTGACCAATTTGTCTTTATTTTGGTCGCAAAAAAGAGATCGTATGGACAGTAACCCCTATTTTACTATTAGATGCTTTGCATGTTTCCTCACGATGTTTTCCATCTCTGGTAAGTATATGGTATCAGAAATGGTATAGTTTTGCTTATGATATGAAAAAGAAGAGAAGGAAAACCAGGGACAAACTTGCAAATCGACTGAATATTAGACTCTTGAAAATCCATAACTTTCGGAAGATTATAATGCGCGCGCGTTAACGGGTGAATCAAAATGTTTGAACCCAGAGGAAAGATAAGCTCGGTAGGGGGATCAAAAGGGCAAGAGTGTGTTGCAAGTATAAAAAAATAATAATAACAGAGAAAAAGTATATTCTAATCGATTAAAACATATATATATATATATAATGAATTAGAATATTATATAATGATAATAAATATTATATTACTTTCATAGGGAAGATAGATGGCGTGAAAATAGAATGGATATGAATATAAAGGATTCCTTTTTTTGGTTAAATTAAAGGAATTTATTTCAGACATATTTGTCGTAAGGGCATGCAATGCTTTCATGCATTTATGGAATGAACGCTACTGGTAAATACTATGCTTGATCCGTGTACAGTTTTGTTAAACGCATTATATATATATAGAGGCGGATAGGTTACGAGCTGTTTTAGTACAGTCAGTAGTTAGTACAGTTTAGTACAGTAGTGTTTAGTACAGTATATAATGATAAACGGTGCGATCAGCGCTTACGCAAGTACTTGATCTGGTATATATTCATTGTAAAAAAATTGCTGTAAAGACAAACATGCTTACCAAAGGTTCGTTACGCGGCAGGAACTTGGCGACGTCGAACTCGTAATGCGGCTCCGCGGGCCGCGGGCCGCAGCACACGCGGAAACGCCACATCGACGCGAACACCGCTTCTGCAGAACCATTGCCGTGCAATTGACTATCTTAAGGCCACGTGGAGAGGATGAATGATGAAAGGATGACGAAATAGATATACAATACGAATGTAATTTAATAATTTAATAATAATTTAATAATTTTATTGGATCAAAAATTTTACATTGTATAATTTAATTTACGTTGACGCCTGCACTAGTCGTGAGACTGTATCGCAGACGTCGGCGCCCACCATTACAGAGAATACTAATAATTACAAAAATATATAAAAATATACAGACGTGTAATGTGACGTGTGTGTGTGTAATGTGAGCGGAACTGAGGGCCGGGGCCTACCGCGAGTTACCTACGCAAACCAACTAAATAGAGTCCTGATGAAGAGATTACTGAATGCTGAGGATGCGACATATGATTAAAAGAATAGAGACAAATAGCGTTCTGTTCTCTCAGCCAACCAAAGTAGAATAGGGATTCGGCGTGATAGATAAATGGATAGATACGTTTGGGATTGTGTTTTACAGGTGGAGAAAAATTTCAGTTGCGTGCATCCCATGGAACCATAAAAAAGCATTATCTCTTTATACTTGGGCATTTATTAAATATATTGACTCAAGATTTAGTCAAATTTGAATTCTAAATCTCTCAATCCAGTAAGGTCACTGAAGACATATGTAGCATAAATTCATATGTATAGGAATATTTTTATTTAATTACTAGCTGTCCCGGCAGATCTTGTTCTGTCCTATTTCTCTAAAACAAAGTCACATTGTTTTTTTTAAACATTAATAGCTTCCCCGTCAGATTTTATTCTGCCAAAACCTATTGACCTGTCTTTGCTGTTTTTGACAATTGTTTTGCCTTCCCGGAACCCGTCGATTAACATTTAAACTTTATGGTATGGTGTTAAAGTTCAAATTGACTTTTAAATATTATTACGAATTTTTTGTATGAGAATATAGAAAAGTGTTGTTTTTAGACTTTTTCAGACATTTTTTAAAAAATTTCTCTCCGTAATAACCTTCCCCAGACTTCAACAAACACAACAAAAAAGAAATCAGCCAAATCGGTTCAGCCGTTCTCGAGTTTCGCGCTTATCAACACATTTAGCGATTCATTTTTATATATAAGAAGATTTCTACTGTGCACTAGATACCTAAAGCTTTTATTTAATATATTTGATTTTTTGTGGTTGCTTTGTTGAGCAAAAACACAAGATTGTTTCAGTAATATTTCAAAATATAAATCAAGTAAATAATAAACAGGTAAAAGAGAGTCACGCTTGCATCATCTAAGGCAAAAATAACCAAAATTATATTTTTTAAATTCATGGATTTAAAACAACTCTACAAGCACGTTACCCACCTATATAAGGAACGTTAGCTCGCTTGGCATATACAGAACTGAGTTACGGCAAGATATTGTTACGAGAGTAGGGTAATAAGACGCCGATGTTAACGAACAATCGGTTTATTAATCGAAGAGTGTATAATATATGCACGCAGGCAGAGAAACGTCTCGAAGCGTAGTCTTTGAATGTTCCCGATGTGCAATCGCTGCTGGTTCCAGAAATCCACTCGTTAAAGTTCCTGTGTTCTCCGTAGTCTATTCGCAAAAGCCAGTCGGCAAAGGCAGTGCTGGTATGTTCAACAAAGTCGTATTCTATCACTTTTAGATATCGCTTGTGCCGCTTCCAAACAGAAACTGTCCTGCGATCGAGTCCGGACGGTATTTATATCGATGCGGTAGGCTTCCGGCATTCTTGAGAAAGATTTAGAGAAACCTTTGCACCTTATGTTTTTTTTTTTTGTTGTTCCAGAATCGCTTATCGATCTTTTCCGGTCCGATATTTCACAGTTAAACAGCTATTTAATTAATATTCAGTTCGCGCACGTCTCAATGCGGAATGAGCGGTGTACGTAGGACGCCATCTTTGATATTCAATGATCGTTGGCGATTTGTTTGACAGTTTGCCCATTCTAAAGACCACTTCGAGACAATCTATGGGTTTTAAAATCATAGCCGTGTGATACCTATAAACCTAGAAGTCTAGAATTCGAGTTTCGCCCTAGTTCCGTCGTAACAATATTAAATAGAAATACCAACAAATATAGTTCTGTCTATGCTAAGTAAGGTCATGCTAGTTTATAGTTCCTGTTAAAATTTAAAACAAAATATTCTTATGTAGTTGATTTGTATCTTAATGAGAATAAACTCTTTGAACTGATTCGTCATCATCAGTCCCTTTTTAGCATCAATTGTGGATTTAAAAAGGTACCTGGTGGGGCAATGTAGAGGTTCGCCTCCCTGGACTCGTACACGGGCAGTGTGAAGTATGTATGAGACTTCCACTTGCAGAGGATCGGGTCGTAGAATTCCAGTACGCAGTCCGTCTCTTCGTTCTGCGAAAAATAAATTTATTGTAGGTACACAATACCTAGTTGGTTAAATATTTATAATAAAAATATATCGTCACGCTATATCTCTTTCGGGGTGAGCTGAGATACATTGGCGGCTGAATCAACTTTACGTTTGTATGTCGTGCTCACCGTGACGCGTAGCTCGTCGCCTTTATTATAGAAAGAGAAAGTTAATTGCAAATACACGAAATATATATATATATATATATTTCTACTTGTTCAAAAATCGAACATCACACAAGTAATTACAAAACAGATATAACAGTGAATACAAAAGACGTGTCCTTGAATAGGGAACATAGCAAGAAAAACTAATGACACTGAAACAAAATAAATTAAATACAAAGGGAAAAAATATGAGAAGATATAAAAAAACAAAATACATATTGCATTCAATAAAAAGTAAGGGAACTGTAATATTTTTTGTTTGGTTGTGGGCAAGGAAGAATCAATAATGTCAAAAGATTTATAAATATCATAGCCGTGGTTTACCGGCAGAATAGAACTATGGCGCCCTCTACATCACACTGAGGTATCTTGAGCGCGTGAGAGCTATGTTAACTAAGGTATACAGCGTCCCGCATTGCACGCAGGTCGCTGCCGAGTGCAACTTCTTCTCTGCGCATAGTACACGCCCGCCGCCCCGCATTAGACATTGTGTGATGGGTTACATGTTCAAACCCCTTCCGATGAATTCCTCATATATAGGGGAGGGGAAGAGAGGAATTTGTCTTGCAAAGGGACGAAACTGGCTAATAAAAATAATAATTATAGCCTTTATTCAAACTATAACAATATTTATATTTTAAATTAAATACATATAATATATACATTTTAAAATAGAAAAGGATGTACTCGTAGATGTATGGGGAGAAGTCTAAGGAGCAAGCCACCGGTAGTTAGGAGCTCAGAGTGAGGAACCTCTCAACAACGCGTGCCGTATCTTGTAATGCTGGCTTGTGTATTCGGTATTTGATCCAATAACCAAGCGACAGCCATTTTCTGCAGACGCACCATTAATCTAAACTGTAATAAAAATCTATGACCGGTGGTCGTGGGTGTGGTTTTAGGAAGACACGAATTTGGCGTTTTACAGTTTATTTGCACTTTAAGGCACACCGAACTGCGACGCACACGCACGTACTCCCGCCTTGGGTCTCGGTAGTCGAAACTCTTCCAAGCGTCCCGTGCGCGCGCACATCCTCCTACCCCGCACGTCTCGTAACACCCTAACGACCCTTAGGGCGACAACTGCGTATCGGGTTACGTCTACATGCTATAAAACTCGACACCCGTGTCAGCTTTCACTTCGAATAAAGGTCTATCTCCAAAAATGCGAATAGTTTACGTACCACTTCTGGTATGGGGAAGGCCACTAATCGCGTTATGGTTCGCGGATGAGGATACTTCCACGTGATGCAGTTCTCGTGCAAGGTCACCTGGTACGCGACAGGCAACTGATCTCCCTCCACTATTTTGAAAGCGCCACTCCTGGTTTCAAACGGCACGTTTAGGGTATCACACAAGTTACAAAAAGAAAATCGAGGGACAGTTATGTAATATACACAAATTTAGTGTTTGTAATAACCAGTTGTTATCTTAGAAAAAAATTTAGTAGCCTAGAGTAATCTGTAATGAGTCTGAACAACGGTCGTGTAGTTTACCAACAATGTTAAATGCTCTCAAACATTTGACTACCACATGTTTGCTGCGCAGGCGGCCATACAACGGGCTCTCTAGTTCGTCAGTTTTTGCCGAATCTTCTACGAATCTCAATTTAGCTTCAGCATGTTCAATCGTATGCGGCATTAATCTCGGACGAGATAATCACACCCAAATGTACCTAATATTTAGGCAAGAGATACGGATTTTTGAGCAAAAGCCACGAGAAAGTTTGTTTCGTTCCCGTAAAACTAGTTTGCATTTAAAGCAGATATAATTTGCAGAAATTCTCAACAAGTGATATGCGATAAAGGTGACAACAGCGCCATCTGATGAAACAAACACAAGTTACAGAGCTGTCAGGTACCGACAACTTTAAATACGGGCACCGCTGTAATAGTGGTTTAAATGATGGTACTTAGTACGACAGTTACCTTAAATCGTCCTTATAGTAATGGTCGCCGCAGTCGGTATTGAGCGTTTCGGCTGACGTCGCTGACTGCCGATCGGTGAGGTTCAGTGAGGACTGACGCCTGGACGCGATATCCTGGTCCACAGAGTCGCTACTCTTGTTTGCGGCAGGGGTTTGCTGCACATGTAAAGATAAACATCTATATTATTATTTGGGAGTCGAAGCTGCTCGCGTCCGTAGGCTTTACCCTAGTTTCCCTACACGTGACTCCTGGGTGGTGCTAAACGAGCAGCAGCGAGGTGGTAGGGCGTCGGTGCCCGTCTGGATCGCGACCACAGTGCATGGGTGTACAGTCCGTCATAGTGACCAGTTTCGGCTTGTCGCGTTTCGGGATCAGTCGCGGTATATGTGGGCCGACATGACGATGTAGACTATCAATGGATTTTCATCCTTTGATAGTCGCTTTTGTTTTTGGACTACACTGTACTTACCATCAGGTACTCTGTAGTCACGATGTTGAGTCAGTGTAAAAAAAAATTATTACAGTGCGTTTGAGCAAGTGTTTTTTGTTCCCCATAACATCTGTTCGTCTTCTTCTTTCTCGTGTATTTACGATCAGTTTCCTTTTCTTCGCAATGTATTGCGTACACAAGCAATACATTTACCTTTGGCGTTCGAGAAAGAGAAAAATAATTGCAAATATACGAGAAAGAATAAGATTACTTACGAGATAATGAGTTACTATAACAAACATAACACACATCCTCTCACACGCGCATGTATCATAGAAAAAAATATAGTAATATATCTTCTAATTAAATATAACACTTTCTATCCTCCCTTCATAGTTCCCTCAACGCTTAGGATCCTGACTTCAATAACTTCGAGAAACTATCTACGGTTCAGTACCGTTCAATCGCCTCGTGAAGTTACACGGTAACGGGAAACCCCAGCTGTTCGCAAAAGATAGATTTTAACGGAATTTGAGTCATCACCTTTTCCTTTCCGAATAACTCTCGAATCGACTCCTGGATCCTGTGAAGCGCTGCGACGTCATCCGGCCTGAGGTCTAAAGTGATGGAGTCTGCTTCCACGCCGATCAGTACGGTGGGCTCGCGCGCCGAAACGCCTCCTTCCATACGTCGCCATCCTTCCCATGTTGCATCTATTGAGAATCTGTCCAAACAGTTCAATATTAAAAAACCACTTACGAAAAAATCGTTAACCACTTTTATGAAAGAATTTTTATATTCTACAGATCTTTAAAAAGAGTTTGACCATGAAAGACGATGATAAGAGACTCAATTGATCGTAAAGCTCCTAAACGATTTTTATTAGCGACGACTATTTGACTGAGGCAACAATGCAAAACATCGACCATCGAACTAAAGTATTTTACCAGTTGCACAATGGAGCGTGTTCTCAAAAGCTACATTCTCTAATTCCACCAACCCCACATTTCATCACAAAACCACTAGACACCGGGTTGGATACCATCCGTATGTGGAGGACATTTCTTATATCCACACTAAGAGATTCGCTTCTATATTCACAAGTTTCCTGCGACCATATTTTTTATCCTATTTATTCATTATATTCTCATTATATATTCAAATAGGAAGTTGATGATAAAGGAGAATAAGAGATTAAGTGTTATTCGATATGAAATGAAAAAGTATTTATTTCGCCACAAATATACAAAAAAAACAGAAATTTAAATGTAGCAATACAAACAACACACAAAAACAAAAGAAAATACAAAACATATAAACATGGCGAAAATGGGACCTTCATCAGCCTAAAGCCACAGAGGAAGTCTGCAGCGCTGATTTTCGTGAAGGGCTCCGGTCGTGTTACATCTTATAAGAATTATCGATAAATAACAAAATACATATAGCTTAAATAATAAATGCGTATACAACACCTAAATATTGTTACAAACAATGTTATGTGAATTGTGCGTGTTTGTTTGTTTGTTTCGCCTATCCTAAAGTTTATAAATTCAGTTTTAAAAGACCACATAAATACTCCTGTTATATTTTTACAAGCGTCTTCCAGATTAACTATTCTTGATTCTATTCTCGATTCGCTGTTCTTCACCTTAATAAGTCATAAAATCACCTTTGACTTTAATTTTAATTGTTTATCTAAAGGTCACTTACGTCAGAAACGCTCCATAACTTTTAAAATGCTCTTAAACACAAATAAATCGCAAATTCTATTCAAGCTTAGGATTCTTTAGAATTTTAAGCACGTCTTAAAATTTAAGGAGTCTCTCTGAAACTGGACGCAAGTTAATTAATACCTTTTTGGACATAAATTAATCTTATTATGATGGTTTTGTTTGCTATCGGTGTTTATAGTTTATATTGTACAATTCAATTAAACAAATAAAGCTTACCCGAGCATCAGGGGTTTCAGCAACACGTGTCTATGGTCGCCGGGCGGGCCGACCGCCACAACGAGAGCCACGACCGTACCGAACACGACCAGCCGATCGGGTCTGGATCCGATAGCCACCTGGAGAGTGACCCCGTCCCACCCGAACGTGCCCTCCGACCCGGAACAGCCGATTTGACTGGTTTGCAGCGTTATAGCATCAAATCCTTGACTTTCTGCAATAGAAACGAAAATTTAATACTTTATAACAATAAGAAATATCGTAACGCTATATTATTTTGGGGGGGGGGGGAGCAGATTAGTGGCTGTATCTACTCTGATTATATGTGACCCAACGTGACCAGTAGTAGATCGCCGTTCTTATAGCACACACACAACACAAACATAACACATATGACATTTCTATTAGATGCCAAGCGGGTTATCTCACGACATTTTCCTTCACTGGTGAGCATTGCTGGAGTCGGTATTTAATCAGGACGAATCCAGAGCAACCTTCCACTCCGACGCAGCCTTGAGTTTCTTTCGACGTTTCTTCTCAAAGTAGTCACTTCCGAAACGCTGGCAGATGACCCGTAGGGTTAGTACTTTATTGGCTGGCGGTCCAAGTCGAGGTCCGTACACACAGGGGTGCCCTTGCATTGCCACCCAACCCATAAACTCGCTGGCTGAGCACCTTCTGTGCTCGCCCCCTAAGCCCGGTTGAACTGTAAATGCCTTTCCCGGCAATCAGTAGCTAGTCCGCTTCAAATAAAAATAAAAGAGCAACGTACTAGAATGCGAAACCACGACCATTCACGTTTTAGCGCATGAATACGGATTCCATATAATCCAGGCTACCACAGCCACGAATAAAAACATCGACTGACTATATCCCATTTAAAGAGATTTCCAGGTACCTTTAGCAAGTCATCAGTCTATATGGCAACTGGGCGCCCTACAGTATAGTTTCGAGGAATAATATAATAAAAAACTTACCCATAATCTGTCGTAGGCTATAAAACCACGTTTTGTTTCGTGGACCCAATTCAGAGTGCTTCTTCTTTGGGACTTCAAGTTTTTTCTTCACCTGTATATAGCAAAAGTTATATATTTAAAAAAATCAGTATGCTATCATTTGTACATAATTAATTGTTTTATTTTCATAATCATAATATTTACATTACAATTAATTATAATTTCCAATTCTCAATTAGATACTGGAATAATACATTAATTTATTTTAATATTCCCAGAAGCAATATAGTTACACTAAAATATGTTCTTTTTGGCAATTAGTATCATTACAACGCCATCTATCGAGGAAGATGGACAATTTAAACCATTCAATTTACAGCCATCTAATATGAAATAGTCATAGGACTCTATGTAGGGTATTTGGAATGTTCGATAACATTCTAAATGCACAACAATTGTATATAGAAAAAGGCTCACCAATGCTTGTATCCTATTAAGGCGAACTATTCTGTCCGCAGAGACATCGACCATGATTGGTCTCTCGATGTCGATAGAGATGTTTCCTTTAGAGTTCATATTTATTACACTGCCATTAGCTGGAACTGAGATAATATTTACTTTAAAATATTTTTTACCCTTTATTAGGTTCACATATTATAGAGATAGCCAATATAGCATAGAATACAATTACATCGATAAATATCAGAAGTCTGTATATCGGTTTTAAATAAAATGTGAAAATAACATGTCATATTAACATAGTGTAACTGTTACTAATTAAATTACAAAATTAGTTATATTTTTAATATACTGGGGTGTGACTTATTGGAAACTGATATTTATCGTTACAATTATAGTATAATAAACAACATTACGTGTAGTTTTGTTGCGATTTAACGATTAACATTTTTTTTTCTCTAAGACAAATAATAACGAAACGACCTACTTCCATCTTATTGAGAACATCCATGGGAGACCGGTGGAGAATACTATTTATACCGGAGAATGCCGGTCTACATATTCCAGACTGAAGGCCTCTAATCTCTACGAATAACTGGACGTAAACAAGCTGATACCGAAATGAGTCACTATAACGGTCTTTGTACATGTGAGCAATGTTCACAACCCAGTTGGGGCAATCGCTATACCTCTTTCTAATCACCAGTGCTAACCACGATGTTATAATATTATTAGATAGATTGAAAAATAGGAACAAAATAAACCGTTTCTATACACCCAATATAGAAACCGTTTATAAGCCCATGCAGGCTCGTCGGGCGGGGGATTCTTGTTTGAGGCTCTGTGCGGGGCGGAGCTCTTGTTAGTTTACGTGAAGATTGTATTATTGTGTCGAATCTCTGACAATTTGTAGTTTCAGTAAATTTAAATGTACAAGTAAATGTTAAATCGTGTTTAGTCTAAATCATCACGTATATTTGTTATTTGTTTATTATTAGTAAAATGGCTTTTGATCCTGACATTTATTTATTTTTTTGAGTAAAATAACTTCTGATCCTAACAATATAATCGGCGACTATAGAATCGGTTTAGAAGTCGCTCACCGGGCGGCAGGGCTATCTTCATAGTGAATAACGCTGGCGGCACCTCTGTGGCCGGATCGGGCGCTCCCCTGGTCGTGCTGAGCAGCGGCTCGTTCCAGTACCCGACGACGTTATTCAACCCCAACCCCATCCAGATGTTGAATATCGATACCTGAATGACGATTCGATTACTACGCGAACAAGTTAAGAATCCCCTTTTAGTGGGAAAGATGAACCTGATGCTTTGCTCAATAATTATATCAATAGTTGAGATCCATTTAGTTAGGCTCACTCTCAAATCTCCTCGGTTAGTGACATCGAATACTTTGTTAAGTTACAGAAATTTATGAGATATGACTAATTCGCTAGTAATATAATTGGCTAAGATATTGTGAAAATCAGCCTGTTTGTTACGTTTTCGTATAAACTTTAAACAATAGTCATATAAGTTACTACAATAGTAAATAATAGTCATGATCTACTTAAATAAAATTCACTACTGTGTGTGTGAACATTTTGAAAAGGGTCAACGAGAAAATACGTTTGGGAATCTCTGTTCTAGAGGATATTATATTATTAATCCTGTCAGATGTGATCGGTACGCCTTAATATTACATTTTAATTTGTTTTCTAAAAATAGCCTTACCTGAACAGATCTTTCAGATTTTTTCTGGGAGTAGTAAAAGTTAGGCTGTTGCACGGTAATATGAAACAGGGGCAAGTTGGCCCGGTTCCGCCTCGCTGGGCACACATCTGTCTGTATCGAAAATAAAACAATATATACATCATACACATAGATTTTAGAACGTGACATTTTTAATATCTTTGCAATATGACAATTTATTTAAAATAATTTCTATTAATTTAACATATGTGTATATTGTAACAACGCGCCGCTAGATGTCGCCAGCTGACAGCCATAGGCATGCCAAGCCGTTACGTCACCCCCTCCCGCCACCAAATAAGTCAGCCATGCCTAGAGGGGGAAGCGTAGCCGCTTATATAAGCCAGCCAATTGTTGATTTGCCATGCATTATTGTGATTAGAGTTTTGGGGTGGATTGCTGCCCAAAATATATTTTCATACGCATTTGAAAATTTCATTTGTTACCTGGCTTTTGTAATTTGTTACTAACTTAGAAATTATAATTATAAAGGCTTCTAACAAGTTTTTAATCAGACAAGCGGCTCAGCGCGCGTTAAAAATGCTTACGAGTTCGGTTCTCGCCCGGCCTGTTTCGGCATTCCGAGTTGATTCGGATATACTGCGACTGCTGACATGGGTTTCCAAGTCGTCCGGGACACGTGACTCCCTTCGTTCCTGCGCCCGCCTCCTCCCCTGTAATCAAATAATTCGGTCACAATTAATAAACCTCGATATTGGTATCACAAATTGTAAAATCGAAATTACGCAAAATAAACAAGCACAACAAAGCAAAATTGCGTAACGGTCGAAATTGATAACTTAATACCGACTTGCCTTTCTTTGTTTGTTTTTCTATTCATTGAAGTTTATTATTTTTATGCGAAAAGAGGGGATGTATTAAAGACACGAGTCAGATATGCCGAGCCTTAATTGGCCGAACCCCACGCGCGGCTTTAGGTTGCAAATGAGAATAAACGTTAGACAGAGGATAGAAAGGTTTATAATTTCAGCCGTAAATGAGTAACGACAAAGCGATATCCAATTTGTTGCTATGACGGTTTAATCATTATTTTGTGGATGTCACTTTTACTCGTCATTAGTAACAAACCGTATCACACGACATTTGAAAGCGTTTATTAGAGTGCCTAAGCAATATAGCATTCGTTTATCGATATCGCTCGTAGAAAAATATAAATCTATGGAATAAACATAACAGTGATATTTTGAAAGCTTATGCCATTCCCATACATTTTATGTTTCTCTAATACACAATCACTATCGATAAAGGAGTGTGGTTTTGTACATGTGCCCAGAATCGTTATGAAATCTCAACACCCATATTTATTTGTAATAAATATTTCAGCGATAGCTAACCCTTTTATAAGAATTATTACAATTATTGCTATGCAATAATATACATTTATGCGTACACATTCATATATAACTAAAAATAAATAGCACATTTAGCGCGAAAAAATATTGTAAAACAAAGGCGTCAAAGTATAGTGTGGCAAGATAGTGTAGAAAGAGAAATATTTTCTGTCTGCTGGTATTATCATCAAAATATGATTTTTTTTCTTTTTTTTTACACTGGCTCGACATAATGACTACAGAGTACCTGATGGTAAGTACAGTGTAGTCCAAAAACGAAAGCGACTATCAAAGGATGAAAATCCATTGATATTCTACATCGTCTTGTCCGCCCACATATACCACGACTGAAGGTCTCTAGGGATATGCACAAGCTGATCCCGAAACTGGTCACTATGACGGGCTTTATACCCATGCACTGTGGTCGCGACCCAGACGGGCACCGACGCCCTACCACCTCCCAAAATATAAAATAATATATAAATAATAATAATAATAATATATATGATATTTGGGAGTGGTTATAATGTTCAGATGCAATGCCGCACACTATTGAACTAGATGGAGCACAGTTGAGACTCTCGAAGACTTAGTAAAGATTGACTAACTAACTAGAGATTGCGTTGTACAGCGTTCTGCGAAGCAAACATCTAACCACAAAATGTTTAAAACCATTTAACATTGTCGATAAACTACACGATCATTGTTCAGACACAACAAAAGGTCACTGTGAAAGATTTATTCGTAAAAATTTCTTAAAGATATTACTAAAAGGCAATAACGCTTAGAATATTATTAAAACAAAAAAAAAACAAACACTATTTAAAATAGTATTTTCAAAAACTAATAAACATAAACGCTTAATAATTAAATCAAATTACAATGAAAACATTTTATGTATCTATCTATTGATATTTAAAGATATCGAAGATCCATTACTCTATCAGATATGTTTTCAAAATTTAATTAAAGCATCAGAAATTTATTATTTTACATTGAAGTATTCAAAGTTTCGATATCAACCTGCACTATCTTGCCATTCTATATGTAACTACAATAGGAAGCAAGACTTCGAATTGGTACCGCACCTTTTTCTTACCCCTGCGTTTTTTGCGTGGTTTCTTTGCGACAAGCTGCCCCGAAACAAAACGAACATTTGAGAACTGTATTACAAAATGTATCATACAAGACACGATATAAGCAAATCCATTATTTTTGTAAGCTTGGTAGATTTTGTAGATTGATAAACAGTTTTTCTTGCAAAATCCGGCATACGTCACAGAGCTCAAGATATTTGCAGCCCGCTAAGCTAGCTTATATACACAACTGTACTAAAGACGTGAATTCATTTGATGGAAGCCATCAGCGAAAGCGGATTATTTACTTTGTGTCACGCATTTTTTTGTTTAGTCCAATCGGCCTTAAATTTAGTACCTGGGGGGGGGGGGGTTTCCTTGTGGCTGATTACGATTCCACCCTCAAAATTTCAAATTTCAAAATGGCGGATCCAATATGGCGGACCGAAAATGCAAAAATTCATTCTAACCGCTTGATATTTGGCACTAAATTTTGAAATTTTTAGGACGGAATCGTCGTAATCAGCGACCCAAAAATACCTGAGTACAAAATTTTGAGCTAATCCTACGTAAGGAAAAATGTATACTTCGAAAACTTCTGGAGATAATGAATTTTCTCCATAACCATTGCGATTTTTTAAGGTTTGTTTATGTGCATAAGCAAAGTCATCCATGATTTTTAATTATTCCACATCAATTTTATTCTTGAATATATGACTGATGCTGAAACACCAAAAAAAGATCGAAAATTCGATCGAAATTGCTCAGAAAATCGTTCTAAAATAGGTGACACTCTGAGAGTGCCACCGTGACACAAAGTGAATTAATAAGTAAATTATAGCTTTTAATGGCATCCATGGGTTTAAGTTATCATTGGCATGGAACCCAGTGATTAGAAAACAATGACCTCGTTTTATATCGCTTTGTAAACATCCTGATACCGTGTTTTTTTTTTGTCAGCAGGACAATTGTTTTGGCCCTTATGGTGGTTAGTGTGCCCAGCTAGCAATCTACGAGTTGGGTGACAAAGCAAGAGCCCCCTGTGGGTACAGACCTCTACTTGGCAGACCATGATACTGTGAGTGCTATGTGCTTTGTCTATTCAAATGTACAAACAAAAGTATTTCCCCGCCCCAGATGATAACTTAACGGCTCCTTAACCCACTCGTGACCAGGTGCACTGTGTAACCGGGTCGACAAGTCGAGGCGTAATAAAAAAAAGTAAATCCGCGCTTAAGATTACATTACTTAGAATGAAATTAAATATCAGGTTATTATATAAGTAGGAAAGAAATATAGCGGGACGATATATCACTGTTATTTAAGCCGTGGTGGCTGCCGGCAGAATAGAATAGCACCTCCCTCATCTTGCTGAGGTGTCGTAAAAGGCGACTAAGGTATCTCTTTAACACCGCAACTCTACTAGGTGTTCAGAGAAGAAAAACTCGACCAAACCTGCATCCCGCTCCCTCCCGATCGTACTGGTTCTCCTTTCCATCGGGCCTGGGGGAGCTCGGACGAGAGAGTGCTTTTCTGGCTGCGCGTCCAGTTATGCACTTGAATATATCCTGCGCAATTGGCTGTTTCCGAAAACTGGACCTCGAATTTCTTAATCGGTGTTGAAACAGTCGCCGTGGCCGAATCCGGCTAGGACATCATCATCATCATTATTTATTAGATACATTACCTGGACAACAGGAGGCTCGGGGCTCGGCGGCGGCTTGAAATCAGGCGGTCTTAGTGCTATAGTATCGGGACTGTCATCATCTGCCACGTATAGAGACACGTCGACAACGCCCAGGGTCACGAACAATTCGGTAAATTGGGCTGCCTCTGACCTGTTTCATGAGAAATCATTATAAGAGCGGGTTGCGCACCATCCATGAATCACAGAACTAGAAAACTCGGATCGAATTTGGATGTTGCTTGCTTTACACGATTCCGTCGATTTAAATCCATTAAAAAAAAAAAAATACATAAATTCATGTTTGTTCTTTTATCCGGACTCGGCATAGTGATCATGCCGACCTGCAAAAATATCTCTTCACGCTACACTTAACCTCTTCAGGGACGAATTTTTTAAAGCTATCATTGTAATGTTTTCACAACACTATCAATAAAATATAATGTTCCATTATCTGTGCGCCATTATGTGTGCAAGATTTTTTTTTTGTTGGTATATTTTGTAATTAATTTTTCTCCGATAAAATTTTAACTAATTTCTCTTGAAAAACAAAAAGCAGACGTTCACATATTTGTACCAATTTCCCGGAATAGGTTAAAGAACCCGCGCGCATAGTTCTGCTTTCATATTTATAAACAGTACTCTGACTACTTCGGTCTGTCAGTATCCAGATTCGAATCAAAGAGTAATGGAGGATGGTCAGAAATTGAACGACGGATTAAGAGCGAAAACAACGAAATGTATTTTAAAACATGCAATGCGTAAACACCCGTAAAAAAATCACAGACATTTCAAATAGACTTCCATCGTAGTATAATGAAGCAATTTCTTTGCCTATTAATTATATAGTTTATAGTGGTAGAAAATTATATCGTAATTTTTTTATACCGGCTCGACAAAATAACATCACAAATTTTATTATTTGGTCTTTGGTTTTGATTTGGGTTTGATAGTGCTTTTAATGCTTCTATGGGATGCACGGTACTGCCAGTGACTACACGTTCGTTTCCCGACTTAGGTGAAAACTTACGGTTGATCAGGAACGACGATGCTGACAGATTTCTTGGACAAATCGGGAACATTCAGCGGCAGATCATCTGCAGTTTTGTTCGGTTTGAATACCGAGTGGGAGGAGCTCTCTGTCAGAGCGTCATCCACGCTGGACGCCGTGTCGAGGCAAGGCTGCGATGTCTCTAAAAAATGTATTCAATTACGCACTTGGAGATCCACCCATCCAACAAATTTATGGTATGCAAAAAATAGTTCTATTCATCCTTGCCTTAGAGTTACATTTATATTCGTTACTTAGCTTAGACTTTATTCAGACAATAAGAGCATAATTGACAAAAAAAAAGAAACTAAGACTATAATAGGAACTTCAGGACAGCTTAAGTATTTATAAGACCAAGGCGCCAGGATGTCGGCAACCTCCCAGGCGTGTCAGTCCCAGCGGGTCGGTCGATCCCCGACCGGCCAGCTGATGCCTTAGGGGCTGTGGCTGTTCAGGGTTGGGGCTTTGAGCGACCGGTTAGCGACCCCCGAGAAGTCGGCGGTGCGTTGGGACGCGCTCTGCCGAAGTACAATAGGTGGTATCGAGGGAGGCGGCGTCTCCCCCCGTGATTGTGCCTGTTAGGCGCGGCGTAGTGGGGCTGCGGCGAATGAATTACAGGACCCGCAGTCCCCACTAATTCGCAGAAGTAGTAAAAAAAAACAGTATTTACAAGACCAAGTTTTATTTCTGTGTTTTTTTTAACTTCGGATCAGTCAGTTATGTCAGTCCCATAATTACACTATACTATTAAGTAGTCATTTAATTCAACAGATAATATGTGGGTCTATACGGGTCTGAACGGACCGAGGACTTGTCGAATAGAAACATTAATTTTATTTAGTGCTAAATGTTTCTAAAATATCTTTCTATTAAAGGTAAATCAAAGCGTTATCTATCAGTTCGAATCTTGCGACAAAGTATCTTTTTATCATTTATAAACTAGCGCCATCTAGTGGAGAGGACGTGACAATAGTTTGAATGATTAGTCTCGAATCTTGAATATATCAGTCAATGTATTATAAATATTACTTTTTGATATCATGTTTTATTTTATTATTTATATTTATTTCTTCACTACTTCTCAACTTTGTTAAAATAAGACGAGAAAAGTATTCTAGCAGTAGCTGCGGATCTAGACTGCCAAGTCGAGACCCGTGAGAGATTCTAAGGGCGGCAGACAAACACATCACGTAGATGTGATATTTTTATATATACTATTTAGTAATAGTATATCTAAAAAAGTAGGCTAACATTTCTATAAAAAAATAGACGGTAGTAATATAATAACAATAATAGAATTAATAATTATGCTACATATTGTATTCACGATCCTGTCGTGAACTGACGTGTTATCATTTAACAATTTAATTCGTTACTAACCTTCTGTATTGGGCTCATCGTTGGTTTGCGTAACATTTTGAGTTGATCTATCGTCAGGGAGAAACGTCGCGTACGGACAAACACCCTGCTTGTCTTCGTCGAATATTATACCGGATTCATCGCTACAAATGAAAATAATACCATTTCATTAATATATAGATAGATACAGCTATAACTCCCTCTTTCTTTACATAACATCTCTTAACTTACTCTTAGGCTGAGACATATAGATGCTACTTTGACTTTGCTTAGTAAAGTAATAATAATAATATTGTAAGTACACAAAATTTTATTTTTAAAGGCATTGTATTATTTATCACCAATCTCAGGAAATTTAACTCATCATGTTTCTATTAGATGCTATGCGGGCTCCCTCATAATGTTTTCCTTTACCGGTGAGCATATCTTACCTAAATCCGTACTTTATTTGGAAAAATCCAAAGGTACGTGCCGGGATTCGAACTTACAAATATTCGTGTTGCGTACCGGTCCCTTATCCACTAGGCCATTACAGCCACAGGTTTAGTAAAGTGCTCGTAATAAAATAAAATAAATTCGTATTAAAAAAAAGTAACCTGAATACAGCCTAAGCGTTAGCAAAGTCAAGTCCAAGTAGAGGAAATCGATGACTTTCTTTATATTTTGATATTAAGTAATGTAATTTTTATTGTTTGAGCAAACTGTGAGCAAAGTTAGAGCAGCGTTCGTTAACCTCAGCCTTACAGACCCGCGACAACGCAGCTGTCTTCTAGAACATTCGTATCTCGTACTTTGGAGTTGAGAATTGGGATCGCGGGTACTGTTCTCCCTTAGAACTATGACACGGGGTTCTTAAAGAGGGCAGAAGGCGCGCAACGTGTCGGTATAGAAGCAATACAGACCTAACTGCGTCAATGATATCGGCGGCGAATCGTTGGAACAGCGCTAGCTGATCGACGGACACATCGATCAGGCAATCCGTGGCGAAGTTCACTTCCGCCGCCGGACTGCACAGCATCGTCCCGGAGACGAACACTGTCGGCGCCACCACGACGACTAAATTCATTCTGTAAATGCACTACAATAAGTATGCGCGAATGGAGGCCTACAGACAAGTTCCATTTTATATATTACAAGCTGTCCCGGCAGACCTTGTTCTGCCCTATTTCTCTAAAACAAAGTCACATTGTTTTTTTTTTTAATGTCAATAGCTATTGGCCTGTCGGCTGTTTTTTGAAAATTGTTTGAAGGAACCTGGCCTTAATGCTATATGTATGAAAATTGACAAATACTGACATTAATATTTATTCGTCACTCGATTGTTTTGCCATCCCGGAACCCGTCTACTAACATTTAAACTTTATGGTGTGGTATTAAAGTTCAAAATGACTTAAATATTATTACGAATTTTTTGTATGAGAATATAAAAAAGTGTTGTTTTTAGACTTTTTCAGACATTTTTTTAAGCTTTTCTCTCCGTAATAACCTTCCTCAGACTTCATAAAACATAATAAAAAAAATCAGCCAAATCGGTTCAGCCGTTCTTGAGTTTCGCGCTTATTAAGACATTTTGCGATTCATTTTTATATTATAGATTACTAGCAAACCCGGTGAACTTCGTTTCGCCACCAGATGGCTTCGTTTTGGTTTTTAGTTAGCGTTTGAAAGAACGTGCGCATAATAAATGTCACATGAAATTAACTAAGCAGAGTGCAATGAATAGCTGTCAAACAATGTATAACGCATCGGCGCCATCTACTTAAAATACTGGTGCGATCTGCTCCACCACCATGCAAAACCATATTGGTTTGTAGTACATGCTATGTATCAGTGATGGCGCTGTATGTGAAAAATGATTTCTCAGTTTTCCTGCTTTCTGTTTAAAATTTTCCTGAATTTTGTTTGCTATAAACCTCACGGAGGCCGAGACCTTTCCAAGGAATGCAAAATCGTAGAAATCGGTTCTTGCGTTCTGGAGTTATACCGTCAGGAAGGAAAACCGGACTTATTTTTATATAATAGATTATTATTGTTATTTTTCCGTTTATATATTTTTACCCCTGATTTGATATGATTCTCTAAAGGTTTAGGTTCGAAATGGGCAGTAGCCTAGTGAACCTTAGTCGATCCAAAAAACACCAAGCAGTTTTGGGGTTATATTCTGTTTGTGGCTTTGTATTTTACTTGTAAGTTATTTTAACTGCTTGCCTGATAATCTATACTAATATTATAAAGCTGAAGAGTTTGTTTGTTTGTTTGTTTGAACGCGCTAATCTCAGGAACTACTGGTTCGAATTGAAAAATTATTTTTGTGTTGAATAGACTATTTATCGAGGAAGGCTTTAGGCTATATAACATCACGATGCAACTATTAGGAGCGAAGAAATAATGGAAAATGTGAAAAAAACGGGGAAAATTATTCATCCTTGAGTGCTTCCATTGCGTGCGCTGCGAAAACGGTTCAAGATATCAAAAATATATGTATGACAGAGTTATTCCTCTTAAAATGATCTAAAAAAATGTCCGGGACAGTATATGTCTATCTTTTAAGATTAACTCACTAGAACCGTTTTTATGGTAATAAAATTTGGTCGAAATTAATGCATTATTTGTTACTAGCTGATCCGGCAAACGTTTTGCTATGTAAGGTTTTGTAATATCTTCTAAGATGTTCATTGAAATTAAGTGATGTCAAAGACAATTTTGTTTACAATTAAATACTCTTAATCAACAACACATTTATTTGGATAAAGATTAATATTATTACGTTAATACAACTCTTAACAAATAATGCATTAATTTCGACCAAATTTGTTTACCATAAAAACGGTTCTAGTGACTTAATCTTAAAAGATTAGACATATACTGTCGCGGACATTTTTTTAGATCATTTCAAGAGCAATAATTCTTTCTTACATATATTTTTGGTATCTTGAACCGTTTTTGCAGCGCACGCAATGGAAGCCCTCAAGGATGAATAATTTTGCCCGTTTTTTTCACATTTTCCATTATTTCTTCGCTCCTAATAATTGCATCGTGATGTTATATAGCCTAAAGCCTTCCTCGATAAATGGTCTATTCAACTCAAAAAGAATTTTTCGATTCGAACTAGTAGTTCCTGAGATTAGCGAGTTCAAACAAACAAACAAACAAACTCTTCAGCTTTATAATATTAGTATAGAAGAGTTGTATCAACGTAATAATATTAATCTTTATCCAAATAAATGTGTTGTTGATTAAGAGTATTTAATTGTGAACAAAATTGTCTTTGACATCACTTAATTTCAATGAACATCTTAGAAGATATTACAATAACTTATATAGCAAAACAACGTTTGCCGGATCAGCTAGTAAATAAATAAATTTACTTTTAGTGCCATTTCGATTGCCCGAACTGAACTGGATTGTGATCACAGTACACGAATGTGAACGCCATCTTAGCGAGTCGCTACGGGCCTTTCGCGTTTTAGAATCAGCTTTAATGTATGTCCAATAACTCATATACCTGGAGACCTTCAGTCGTGGCGTATGAGAACTGACATAACGCCAACTGAATAAACTTTAAACGTCAATCCAGACATCGGTTTTAAGGCATATGTTTTATGGTTATATATGTCGACCCTAATATCACGCTAGCTTGTTAATCTATAAAGCTCAAATTATTATACATTTAAATATTATAAATCAAAATTTACTTTTACAAAACGTTAAAAACAAACAATATTTTAATTCGCGTTTGTGTACTTCCAACCTGTTATTCAGGTATTCACGTATTACTCATTTTAAAGTCTTCATTCAACGTAAAACTGATATATATGTGGAATATGTTATTAAATCTCCCAATTATTTGTATCTTTTTTAGAAATTTAAAGTTCGAAGCTGGTATTACTATGAAACTGTGAAAAGACGAATGACGTTTAGTGATAAGTTAGTTTGATTTTGGTTGTAGAAAAAAGGTATGTATTATAAAGAGAATGAAGTATTACTTTGGCTTCCATATGTAAAATTAAAATAAAATAGTTTTGACCCTAAATGTCTCTTCCCTCGATCCCACATATATTTTGCCAAATACAAATAAAATGACTTGAGTCTCACTTCAGCATTTGAGTGTCTCAACTCACATTGTGATCTTTAATTATTTCAAAAGCAACATTTCCGTACAATCGAAATAAACTCACGGTTGCAGCATCGATGTTACGACGGGAGAAACAGTCGGCAGGCTCCATCTCAAGGCTGGATTTTCAGCAGCAGTGCCGTTACGAATTTCCGCGTTACTTGTCTGAATAACAAACACCACAGAATATAACACCCCGTTAGAACCAGAGACCCAACTGCGGGCATCATCAAGATTTACTTCTCAAATAAGTTAAATTTTTTAATGACAAATGGTATGAAAACTTTTACCAGCGCCACCACCGGATAGTTTAAGAAACATTAACTCCATGCAATTATTCGAGAAATAATCTATCTAATATACATATATTAGATTGTTTTTAAAGCCACAACGGAAGATCTCTAGGTGATATGAGTTAGGATACACACAAGCTGATCCCGAAACGCGACAGACAAAAAAAAGTCACTACGCCGCACTTAGTGCTTATAGCCTGTAAATTAGATTACACAAAGGGTTCTTAAATTTAAAAATTAACGATTCATGAACTGATTTATGTGACTGTTTAGTGTTAAAAAACGTTTCTGAAAACAGCCCTAAAGATTTTTTTAAGACACAATGACTACAGTGCACCTGGTGGTAACTACAGTGTACTCCAAAAACGAAAGCGACCATCAAAGGCTGTAAACCCATTGATAGTCTACATCGTCATGTCGGCCCGCATATACCGCGACTGAAGGTCTCTAGGTATATGAGCTACTGGATATGCACAAGCTGATCCCGACACGCGACAGGCCAAAGCGAGTCACTATGACGGTCTGTATACGTGTGTACTGTGGTCATGAGTCAGTTCGTGCGATCCCCTACCACCAAAAAACAAGTCTTTTACATCGAATACTTTACGAAGGGTCCTTACCTCGTGACTGATCTGCCTGAACTGTGCTGTGCTCAAGGCTATGTCGTGAACTCTCAACTCATACTGACGACCCTCGAGCTCCTTTGTGTTGTTTGTCCAATTCGGATGTAACGGCGACAGCACAGGAGTCCTGTGTATGAGCGTATATATTAAAAAAAAAATCATTAACCAAAAAACTAACATTAATTATACAATTATTATGACAAATAATATATAAAAAATACAAAAAAAATTGAAATGATTATAATAAAGTGAAACAATTGGAATGAACAAATAATAAAAAAATCAATAATGAAATGTCGCAGCGTGCACTTTGCCGGCACACTCTCGCAGACGTCGTAATGGTTATACGGATGCGGTGGACGGTAAGGGGGAGATTGTGTGACGGCTCTCGATCAACAGCGCGCTTTGTAATACGTCGCTCGCTTGCTATTAGCTATTTATCGAGTTTATTGTAGTTTAAATATTACGTTTTTCGTGCAATATACATATCAATGATCAATTATGATGTTTTACTGCCTTATGACGTTATAATGTATAATTTATAACTGGAAAATAAACTAAACATACTTGTTAATAGTTAAAACAAAAAAATTATTAATTTTTATAAAAATGTTAGAGAACAGTGTCGAAGAGAACTCTCCACGGGTATAGGGCTCCTCCAAGCGATTTCAATTTGATCTACCGGTAGCTGTTATGAGCCAGCTAGCACCCGCAATGGATCAGATGTCATCAGACCAGATGTATCACAATAATGGAGTATCATATATTCTTTCTGTCTACCCCTAAGAAGAATCAGCGTGATTGAATACCGATTTGACGATATCACTTTAGTAAAACATTCCACTTTTAAAGAGTTAAAAAATGTGGAATTTTTTATCCTCACAAAACTTCTCAAGGTGGAAAAAATATGAGTAAATAACAGAATAATAGTATTTATTTAGTTCACACTCACCTGCATATCGGATTCTCAGGATGAGGATTGCCGCATATTTGACTGATCTGGAATGATAAATATATATATATGTGTGTGTCGGAATGAGAGCGTCTAAATTGTTAATTGAAACGTCAGGTTTAGGTGCCCGGATGGAATCAGAGATGGCGTTGCAATCTTAATCAACTATTCGATTTGGTACAAGATTGAATTATGAATTTGGCAACACTGAATTAAGGAGAGTTGGTCGGGATTAGTCATTTTCGAAGGCATTCATATTTGGACCGTCGCAACGATCGGACGTATCTCAAAAATCGTCGCGTTTCCTTTCTACAATGAGTGATGAAGACAGTGCATGTGGCGCCCTGACAGGCTGTACCCCATCATATATATATATATATATATATATATATATATATATATATATATATCGAGTGAACATAAAACCTACCACATAGTGTACGTGTATATTTATACAACATTTCTACATGAAAAAAAAAAACCGACCAAATGCGAGTCAGCTTTGCGCACCGAGTGTTCCGCACATACTTAAAATGTATGAAAAAAGGTTACATATCATTGAATTTGACTAAATTTCACTGTTCAGATTATTTTTTCCATGCCATATAAAATAATGATCCTTAAATGTAACTGAACTTGTTTCTCTAAACAACAGTTTTTGATAAATTTTGTTGATTTCCGTAGAGAATTCACACTTGACCAAAATTTTAACTTCACCAATTTTATTTTCGGATAAATAGCGTTAATTTTTTTTAACACTGTCGTTGCATATCTTGTAATTTAGGGTTTCAACATACTAGACAGTCCTTAAAATTTATTTTATTTTATGATTTCATATCAAATTTACTTCTTTCGGACTTTTCCTATAGTTATAAGATCTGACTGTGCCCAATTTCATGATTCTAGGTCAAACAACATAAGCAATCATCTTTTGATTGCGGTGACTTAGTATGACTTGAGGGTCACAAGAAGTCTCCGTAGTCACAGATCTGTGTGTTTGGTAATAATTAAATCTTGATACCTCAATGTGTTCTCGAGAAAAAGGGTGCTGACAGACATACGGGTAAATAGACAACAAAGTGATCTTAAAGTGTTCCGGTTTTCGTTTTATGATACGGAACCCTAAAAGTAATGTAACTGTCAATCGACCACATACATCCAGCCATAGTTTCAACTGTAATCTTACTTCAAAAAGTATGGTGTCATCGTTGACTCGATCTTCCTGCGCACAGGTGAGCAGCAATCGGAAGCCTCCCGCGTCCAGGTACAGGAAAGGCCAATTTCTTGGACTCGGGCTGGAGAATACCATGAAAAAGACATTATTAGAGGCCACCAGAGGCACAGATATCTGACGTTCATTAATATAATTTAATTTTGGATGTACTTTTTACTGAATGATAGAGCAATGTAGCTCCAGGCTCAGGCAGGATCTGGGGGGAACTAGCTGGAGCCCGTGTCCCGGGCTACATTTTCTAGTTTTAACTTATTGTTGGCTTTGCTTTCTCTTCTCACTGGACCAGATCCGAGCCATCGAGGACGACTTTCGGCCTCGGCGTCATCTGGGTAACCTGCGCTGACCCTTAATGTGGTCTAAACCGGGCCTCAGCCAGGGCAGCACTGGGCAATGAGCCTGACTATAGAGCTCCAGTGATGTCGTGCGTTCTCTCACGCTTCACGCTTATGAGGCTTACGGATGCCTTTGTTCCCGAAGTCTGAGTCATCATGCGAGTGGAGCAGTAGCCCGAGTATTTTGTCGGCAAGAGGCTGAAACACAGGGGCGCTAATCTCATGGCACCCTGGCAGAACCTCAGGATATCTGCAGGATAACAAAAATAAATGGCTTTCGCTGTCTCGGGGTAGACTTGGTTTTATCAACTTTTACTATCGGCAATAATGACAGCGATCGTATTTTTTTTTCTTTTTTTTTGACAGGACCTCTTCTGTTAGCCGGGATAGGCTTATACAGATTAACCGGGCAAGTGGGCGAACGCTGAAGGCGCTCAGCCGGCGAGTTATGGGTTGGGCGGCTACGCAAGGGCACCCCTGTGGGTACGGACCTCGACTTGGGCGGCCAGCCAAATGAGAATAAGCCTAACGGTGATCTACCAGCGTTAACAGCGATCGTCACCTGGGCTGTCGTTTTATATTCTCTAGAGGACAGGACGAGCGCGGCGCCATCTCGTGCATGATACTGAGGAGCTGTTCCACCACAAGAGGCTGCAGGACTATCTCAATCGGCGCCATTGTTGTAAAAATCTCCCACATTGCGTCCACTTCCTGAAACATATACGTCCGTACCGTTAATAAATAATAATAATACCATACCGGAACGATATGTTCCTTGCGGGGTGAGCAGAGATACTTTAGTGGCTGTACCCACTGTGTACTTAAACCGTGCCGAATGTGATAATACTGTTCATAATTTTCTGGGCACATTTATCCTTCACCAGTGAGCATATGATGCCTAAATCCGCACGTAATCCGGAAAAACCAAATCATCGATATCAATAAAAAGTGCAAAAACAAGTTTACATGAAGTTATTGACAATTCGCCCGTTATCAACGAATAACGCAATAGCATTTATCGTTGTCAGTTGCAAAAATATTATAAGAGATGATGCTACCATTCGTTGTTTTTTTAACTACTGTTATCAATTAAAATTTGTGCTTTTAAGTTTAAGCAATAATGTTTGATTTAAGGAATAGCAGTTCATAAAAACTGTTATGTGTTATTATAACTGTTATTTATAAAAAAAAACTATTATTTGTGAAGAATTTAACAGCATTATATTTCATGGAAAACAGCAGATATTACTTTCTCTAGAGTAGATATCAGTAAATATTTATTTATTTATCGACTTATTAGCCAGCTGTTTGTACTTACAGATTTTTTCTCCAACAGTTTCGGATGTAGTTCCTCCTTCCAGCTTGATGGCAGTTTCGATATCCTTTAAAAAACAAGAAGCTTTATAGCTCTGGATTTTTACCAAGAAATTTTGCTGTGGAAATGATTTGCAGAGAGCGTGTTCTTATCGTACTATGATATTGTATCCTTTAGACTAAACGTGAAGAGATATAGTTACAGGTGGGTGTTATCACTATGACTATCTATAGGTTTTTTCTTTTTTTAACTACACCGCGCTTACTATGAGTCACTATATCAAGTCAAAATTTTAAAAAGCTGTATTTTTTTATTTTTATAAAATACAACTCTGATTACACTCGGTTTACACAACCAAAATATCGATATCAACATATTATCATTCGTATGTGGTGAATGTTCCTTATATCCATCCGCACGAGAAGATTCGCTTCTACATTCATCATGCGAACGGCTAAGGAGTGGAATATGCTACCAGCGGCCATATTTCCGCGATCTTATGACCTGGGAGTCTTTAAAAGAAGAGTGAATAGGCATTTGTTAGGCGGACGCGGTTCATCATCGGACTCATCTTCACCTTCCACCAGGTGTGATTGAGGTCAAGCGTTCGCCTATAAGTTATAAAAAAAATTAAGTGCTCCTTTTAACCACAGAGTAATCAGAAGAAAATTTCAAATATTAAGCAGATCTTCGATGGAACTTCTATCGATTCATGTGAATGGTCCATAAACTGTAGTATACGAGGAGACTGGGGTGCATTTCTCTCCCTTCTCCTTCATGCTTTTTTTTTCGTAAGAAATGATATCATGCTGTTGGCCTGGGAGAGGCCAATATATAACTTCACCGGGCGAGAGCGGCGAGTACTTACGGTGTTCACCCAGCGAATTTATGGGTTGGTTGGCAACGCAAGGGCACCCCTGTGGGTTCGAATATCAACTTGGGCGGTCTGCCAGGGAAATACCCTTAGAAAATCTCTACTAGCGTTCCAGAAGCGACTACCTTGAGAAGAAAAGTCGAAACAAAATCAACGCTGCATTGGAATGGAATCTCAGCCATACATATGTAATTACGCTAGTTCGAACCGGAGTACCGTATGTTGCGAACTCCACAGCGGAATAGGATCATTCGATAAACGATAACGATAAAGCGCAAAATGTATATAATTGACATTACGTGATGTTCGAAAGATTATACCAATTGCACTCACTCATCACTCACCACTTTCTACAAGCGTTATTGTTTATCGTATGTTACTTTATCTAGGGACCTGACGAAACGGACGGTTTGTCAACAGATTTTTCTCTCCTGGCGGTCGTTACCGTTTTTGGACTTCTACTTACCATCAGTTGCAATGTCACTTTGAAGAGCCAGTACAAAAAAAGATTTTTTTTTTTATAATTATTAGATACTCACTGCGCTTCTGTTATTGTAATCGTGATAAAATTGCTATCGCTTGACGCGTTGCGGGGTTCTTGCACATCGAGGACTCGACCACCGAGCAAGCTGGGCAACCAATCCGTACTGGGTGTTCTGAAATTTTATGATATCGACTTTTTAAGTTGACTGTACATTGCATGACATATGATAAGATTAACACTGCCTGTTTTTATATACAAACTTGTTGATATAATGTTTAATAATATTTTATGATGTATCTAAAACTTATTGTCTTTAATTTTTTTCTACAAGACAATTATGAGTAGGTTATTTCTACTCCTTTTGATTAATGCGTATATCTTTACTCATATTTAAATTTTCTATACATTTATGCTATAACTTTTTTATTCAGACATGGCACTGTGACCACGCTGTACTTAATGCAAAGTACAGTGCAATCCATAAATCGAGTGCAAACACTTAGAAATATAATACCACAAGTGAAAATTCATGTATTTTTTACGTTTAAAAGACATAGACAAAATAACAATCGATAAACGATAGCGCTAGTAGAAAAATGCAATATGTATGCAATAGATATAACGCAGCGACATAATATTTCGAAAGCTTTTTTATTATTTACAGGCGGAGCTTGACCCCAATCACGGCTGGTGGGAGGTGGAGATGAGTTGAACGATAGACCGCGTCCACCCAACAAACGCATATTCACTCTTTCCTTATACGCTCCCAAATTATAACATCGAAGAAATATGTTCGCTTGGAGCATATTCCATTTAACTGTTCACACGATTAATATCGAATCGAATCTTATCGTGCGGATTTAAAAAACATCCGCCACATGCGCGTAGTATCCGACACGCATTAGCAATTTCATACATCGTTATTTCTACTAGCGTTATTGATTATCGAATGTCTTTTTAACTTGACCTTCTATTGCTAGTGTTGGATATAGAAACACAATTATTATTATTCGATAATGTACCTTTTTGGTGATAAATGACGCGTCTTCGATGTCGTTGAAATTGAGAAAAAACGAATATACACAGTTTAGCGCTCGCGTCACGTGTTGATTGCACTGGTGTTGATTAGTACTAGTTTTCGCGCGCGGCGCCATCTGTTGTCTAGGCTTGTGGTGGGAGGGGAGAGGGGACCGACAGGTAAATAGCTGGAAACTCATGGCAATACCTAACAGCTAGGTCTAGACAGGATATACGAAAAACTCGAGTACCTCTGGAAATGCTTGATCGAGGCCGAGGCGAGTTTGATTTTGGTCTGGCTGTACTGCCGGTGCAAGTCGACCGTGGTCAGGATGTCGTCCACGTCGAACGTGAGCCGCGTGTTGTGAGAGGACACGGCCATAGCCACATGACCTATCACCCATTGGAACCAGAAGAACGTCCTCACGTTTACCTGACCTGTAACATTGTGACGGAGTTTTTTAACAATACTTGATTTGTTTGTTATCTCTTCGATATACATAATCGAATTCGATACATCTTAATATATATAAATCTCCTGTCACGATGTTTGTCCGCGATGAACTCCTAAACTACTACACCGATTTTAATGAAATTTACACACCACGTGAAGTTTGATCTAATTTAAAAGATAGGATAGTTTTCATCTCAATTCATAGTCGCAATATTATTTTATTGCAAATTATTTGTTTATTATTTAGCAGTCATAATTTACAGTTAGCTCCAACCGATTCTAAAAGATGGCGCTATCCGTTGACTGGATTGAGTAATTATTCAAAAACCAGTCACAGCAAAGCGTGGCTGGTCTGCTATAATTTATATGGCAGAACAACGTTTGCCGAGTCATCTAGTAAATATATAATAATCGATAATCGTAGTGCTCATGCCGGCCAGCACCAATGTCTCTTCGCGCTTCAATTAAATGTCTCAATATCATAGGACGGTGAAAACACGCTCCACTCGATAGCAGTAAGAGTTAGAGAACTTCTTAGTGCTAGCCAGGATTTGAGTTGTAGTATGGCTGTGACTCAGTAAACCCGCGGACGTGCTTTCACAAGGCTATATAGCTCTTCGGATCACTCGCCGCCATACAGGCGGTAGACAACTCTCAGGGCAATCGACTCAAAAATCTGATGTTTTGGGGTGAAATGGGTCACATGGAATTAGAGAATGTAGCTCTATTGATAAAAATGTTGAAAAATTACCTTCATTTTCACTATGAGCTTGGTATATCGATATGAGTTCAGATCGGACATCGCCCACCGAGTTGCTCTCCGAAGAATTGCGCATCTCCTCCATTTCAGAAACTGTTCTGCTGTAAATTTTTACCATAACGTTAGCAACGTGACCATTTTTTAGTTTTTTTGTCCTCTACGTGATTTAGCCATGCGGTTTACTGGCTGAATATAATATTGCTGCCCTATCATGTCAGCCCGTCAACCCGATAATCACAATGATCATCATACCGACCTGCACAATTATCTCTTCACGCTTCGCTTAAAGGAGCCAGTATCATAGAACGATGGGAACATTCTCGTCGGAAGACCATTCCATACCTCTACGACTTGGCAAAGGTAAGAATAATATCCTATTAATTTATATATAATCTGCACTCACACGCAACACTCTTTACTCACCTTTTTCTACACATAACACACCTATACACAACACGTCTGTATATTTTTATATATTTTTGTAATTATTAGTATTCTCTGTAATGGTGGGCGCTGACGTCTGCGATACAGTCTCACGACTAGTGCAGGCGTCAACGTAAATTAAATTATATATTGTAAAATTTTTGATCCAATAAAATTATTATTAAATTATTATTATATTATTAAAATATTAATCTAGTAGATCTGTTTAGAGATTCTACTTAAATTGTTAATTAAGAGAAATTGTACCATTTATAAATTGATACATTATGTCATAAAGCTTAAAGCTTATATATATTAATTGATTACCTTGTCAGTAATCGATGTGACACTTCAGTCGAGAGTCCCGGACTGGAGTCGCTCAGCGGAGGCTGTTGCAGTATGGTGATGATATGCGTCAAGGCATGGAACGCTGCAGCCACCAGGTGAACCTACAAACGAAAACAAACGAGTGGGTTTTTTAGGCATTTGGTTTTTGTAAGGTTGAACAGGACGTTTACATTCGTTCGATGAATTCTTATCCGGCTCGAAGGATCATTCTGTACATAATGGTGCGTCCGTAACAAACATTTCGTTTTGCACAAAAAAATCTGCTTTTTGTTCCTTTCTCATATCTTTGTAGATACTCTTATTCGCAGGTCATAGACTAAAATTATGTACGAACAACGTGGCGAGAAAGAAAAAAGTAAAATCGTAAATACACGAGAAAGAGAACAAGGTTTTTTCGAACTGCCACTTGATTGTATATGATCACTGTCGACTACACACAGCTGCAGCACAAGAACTGTCATCGCTGCACCGCCGATCTGAGCGACTGATTTTAGTAATTTTTTTAATTGATGAAATGTCAAAAGAACTCTGATAAGAATCGCGCTCAGTATTTAACTCAAAATTCTAAGTTGCCAGTTCAATTTCCATCGTCGGATCTCAGTCATGAGAAATTGATGCAAATACCATCTCAGTCATCATCATCCACAGGCTTCAGTCAGTTTCGTTGACAGATCATTTTCGCCATGTTTATATATTTTGTATTTTCTTTTGTTTTTGTGTGTTGTTTGTAAATGTACATGTAAATTTCTGGTTTTTTTGTATATTTGTGGGGAAATAAATACTTTTTCATTTCATTTCATCATTTACTTGTTTATACACCTAGATGCCTTCGGTCGTAACACATGTTAACCAATATGACGACAGATACTTTCAATGTACTCTTGTCCCTGTCGTTCTCAGAGACTGCAGTATGTTTTTCATCAGTCGCAGTGCAAGGAATTTGTCAAACTAATATGAAAAAAAAAGTATTTTAAATTTAAGTGTTTATAAAAAATACCTGATCATGCTCGAGTTTGACGATTATGGGAGGCGTATCGGCATATATATTCAAGCCTATTGAGACGATAGTGGAGTTCACATTTTTACGCTTCTCTGTGTTAGACGATGGTTCCGCCCCTTGCTGAAAAAAAAAAAAACATTTTTATAAAAATATTTTTTTACCAAGTCATATTTCAAAGTATATATCAAATCATACAATAAAGACACAACGTTGATTTATAACAAATATTTGTTTTTTTTTTTTAATTTTATTATTAATAATAAAAAAGCCAAAAGCAGTCCTTGGTAAAAAAAAATTAATAACTCATAGTAAATGAGAAAATGTGTAGTCTGTATTACTTACATCAGTTGGTGATTTACTTCGCCTGAAAAAAAAAAGAACTTATTACATTTAACTATCAAAACATATTCGATATTTATATGACATTTTTTTGGTATATTTATGTAATAATAATATATCGGCACGCTATATCACGCTCCGGGATGAGCAGACACGTTATTTGGTGTATCCCCTTTGCCCTTACATGAGCCCGGCGTGACCAGTAGCGCAGCTAACCGCCGTTCTCAGGGTACCAGTACACATGGCATTCTTGTTATATGTTTTCTCACGGTTTTTTTCCTTACCGGTTAACATATGGAGCCTACATTGTGGTGACTCATACCTACAAGCATTCGCGTCGTCGCACATAGGTACGGGTCCCTAATTCATCATCATCCCTAGGCCATGACAGCCACAGCATTGTTTCGTAAAATATTAATCCATGACGAAGAACGATAATCACCTGGCCGGTCCTCGCATGAACTCTAGCATCGTGTGCGGTTGGAACTCAATCCCTGCCATGAAGTACTTCACTCTCTGAAAATGTATGTGTATACACTTTTAAAACAAAACTCGCCAACTCAAAGACTTCTCTATGATGGAATAAGGATGCGGGAGATCACAACAATGAGAACAACACAACGGGAGTGTCGATTAACACGTCGGCACCTACTTATAAGATCTTTACACAATCGATATTAATAATCTACAGGTAGGATTTCTTATGCCACTCATGCAGGATCATGCCAATACGTCAGAACAGATATATCTTTAAAAAAAACATAAGCACTATTGTGTGTAATGTTTTTAATTTAAATGAACCACCAAGACATTTTATCGAAATTTTAGCCAATTGGTTTATTTAACGGAACATTGATAAATGTTGAGAAATTCGGTTTTTGTTGTTCGTCCTGGTATTTCACATTTACGCAATCAATACGTGCTAGTCCACAAACCCTTTTGGAATTTACCTCAACTAAATCGCTTATCCTAAGCTAAGGGCGGCAATGCAAAAAAAAACATTCCTTTATAACGTCATCGTACACAATTCTAATATGAATCGATTGTAAATACTAAATTATAGTACTGTCTGTCACACAATCTTTTTTGTTAGGGATCAAATCAAAGGTTGAAGTGCTGAAAAACAAATAAAAATTGAAAAAAAAACAACCCTAACTGGTCATGACCACGTCATAGCTAATGGTAATCAAGGAGTAGTTTAAAAAACGACTACGGCAAACAATAGCAACAAATAACTTATCGATAGTCACAGTGGCCATACATTGCACAAATATCTCTTCCCACTTCGTTTAAAGAATCCGATATCATAGCACGGTGGGAACACGCTCACCGGAAGACCATTCCTCAACTCAACAACTCGGAAAAACTAAGAGAGAACTTCTTAGTTCTAGCCCGGACATGAGCTACTGTAAAGCTGAAACTCTGTAAACCCATGCGCGTGGTTCTCCTATGGAATACGGCGTTGGAGTGAGGTTAAATAGCTTTTCAGAACGCTCGCCTCAATACAGGCGGTAGAAAACGCTCTGAGATGCAATATCTCTGCGCGACTGGAGCGGTTCAAGATGATTAGCAATGTCTGGATCATTCACAATGCAGATGCAATGTTTCCATTAGGTCAGGACATGTGATTTTTCCGTACACAGGATTTAACAGAAGCAGGAATTGATGGTAGAAGGAGAAGAGAAGAATTAAATTGTACAGCTAAGCCTTGCACTCTCCAGAGTATAGTCTATAGAACATCGAAATGTAGGCTTCTCTATATCGGTATTCCAAACCGAGTTGCTTATGCGACGTAAGAGCCTCATCGGCAATGAGCCGCCGAGTTCAGCAATCGATTGACTCCAAGGTTGCCAAAGGGCGTTCGGCGGAGCCGTCACAAAAGTGGCAGCTATACTCCACACACGACCGTACTTGTGCTTAATACAATTCAAGAAGTTGAGTAGGTGTGAAATGCCGACCTTTAAAAGAATCGCCAATTTCAGAGCAGATGTTTTTACCTTCAATCGCAGGAATTTATGGTGGAAACAATACGGCTATATGAGACCGTGGCACGACTGCAGACTTATAATACGATAGGTTTCTACGAAACGGAATTATTTGTATTAAGATTTGTATGAAATAGCTACCGCTTGGTTTGGTGAGACAGCGGGAGGCTTCACTTTCACTTTCGGGATGGTTTCGATGTCCAGTGTCTTAGTGACCAACGCCATTGTGACGGTGGTGCTCACCAGCTCCAGTATCTGTTGTAAAACATGTTTTTTTTTAATATTCTTGTACATGTAAATCTGTACGCGGAGACCTAGTGGACAAGCAATTAGTATCGATGCATGAAAGACGATGACCGCAGTTAAAATAATACTTCAATGGACCTTATGTAGGAACAACTCATTTTTAATTATGACTCGATATCAAATTACTCTCGGTATCATTTATTGAACTTCATAAGCCAAAAATTCTTTCCAGAGATCGCTTCAGAGTTACTATTCAAATTATTATGACCAAATGCGGGTAGGAAGAGTTGATTCCCGCCCTCAACGAAGGCCCCGTAGCGCCCCAGTCTGCTCGTGACTACGACCCGTGTAACCAGGTTGAAACGTGAAGCCACAATTAAAGGAATTTTCTTTCGCGCATAAGACACTTTAAAGTAATAGCGATGAGTATGAAAAAAGAAAGTTTTTATTACAAACAAGCTTGTGATAGACCTTAATCTCACTTGTTAGAAAATGATGATAAGGGGTACGTCGAAGCACACTCGTCCAATAAATACAGATTAACTAGTCGTTTAAAGATTCCCATGTCGTAAGAGGCTGGGCAAATAAAATTGTAAAATATCTAGTCTTATCGAATCGAATATAATATATAACGAGACATAGTATCATGAAAACTCCAATTCACAGTACAGTAAATACTTTTATTCCACTTTTAACACTTTTATCGTTCAACTAGCATAGTTTCCCCTTAGACATCTTACCATTTCGATGGTTATCCCCAAGACTGGCCGAGCTTCTGACTCAATAATCAAAACACTGTTTCAACCCCACCACTAGTGAGGGGGTCGAGTAGTGTTGCCATTTAAAACAATAAAACTACCTTTATAAAATTATTAAAAATTAAATACATTTGACATTTAAAATTATTGATTCGAGTTGACATGCTATGGACATTTCGATAGGATATTAATCGGATTATTTGTCGGAAGATCAAATACATCCTTGCATCTTTCGACAGGACCTTTCATAATGGCCGGGACAGGCCTTCACAACTAGACCGGGATTGGTGGGCGAACGCAGAAAGCGCTCAGCTAGCTTGGCTTATGGAGCAGTTGGTCCACTTTTTAGATATACTGGTATCAGTGTGTACGCTGAGTGATTTTTAGGCGCTCGGGGCGTGGTCCACGGCTTGTCCCTTCTTAGGTCCTGACCTAATACTGCCTGTGATACTGTACCATTCTCGGGGTGACGACGCACGGCATCTTGAGCTGCGAACGAAGGCCGCTGGCTGACCTCTCCTTTCTGCCACTGGCGGCGCGTACCTCGAGAGCGTAGCAGGACACTTCACTGAGCTTCAGCCTCCACGGGAACCCATCCAATTCATCAGCTGCAAAAACATCATAGGACCACAGTCTTTTAACCACGTGTTAACATTCACACATTTTCACCGTATATTAGTTCCAAACTATAACCAATAGATGGCATCAATGTTCATTACATTTTGTTACTTGTCATTTTTAATGCTAAGTCTTGAAAAATATGTTTTTAGATTAAAAAGAGGGTCTTGTTCTCGCAGTAGCGCGAAAGCGTCCGCATCCAATTTAATCTTCGTTCAAATTTATCAATTCTATGTTCACAATAGTGGTTCTCTGTTAGATAGCCTCATTTCGGATTTTATCGTTCATGGAGATAGGCAACTTAGCCCGCTTCAACGCACACTGAACGACCTTAACCGGGCGGACTAGCCCAGCGTGTCCAGCGCACTCCTGAACGAGGCAAATCTGGGACAGTCAAGCAACAAGTAGACTGCCTGTGCTTAAATAGATACGGAGCGGTACGGAGTTACGATAGCATGTGTGAGGTAGATAAGTTTTTCATTCCTATCTGCTATATGTCTCGTTACTAGCACAGATGGGCAAAATGTAATCAGATTAATAAAAATGATAAACGATTACATTTTACGTTTTTTACCATTAATATGACTGGATTTTGCTTATTTATGTTTTAAACACTACAAAATCCCAGATTGTATACACATTCATCCTTTCTTAAGGTGGCTTGCACTAACGAATTAATCCAGTTTAACCTTGTATAAAACGCTTATTAATTGAATTGGTTTGATTTCATCTTAATGATGATTTCAGTTTAAGAGCTGTTACAACTGGATTTTGATTTAGTGCAAGACAATAAGTACAGATCAGCGCTAAATAGCATTTTATATAACTCTAAACTAGATTTAATTTGTTAGTGCAAGCCGTCCTAAATGTTTTAAATGGATTTAATCATGATAACAGAGCAAGAAATATAAAATTACGACTACATTTTGTAATCATTCATCATTAATCAGATTACATTTTGCCCATCTCTGGTCACTAGTACTCTTATCCTATTCACCTTGTATTTTTTCTCCCCTCGCGTCCCACCCCTCTGCTCTCTGATTCAGCTCGCCCACTTGTCTCTCGGCAGCTCTTGTGACGACGTGACGTCATCATCAGTGTATAAGATTCATTATGCAAACACTTACGGTGAAACAAATGACCCGGGACGATGAACGTCGGACCCAGTTCGTTGACATCAGCCCAGATAGGATTTATGATGGTGCTCGAACTCAGCAACAAACTGCCCAAGCTGAAAAAAATATATTATAGTTTTAATTTGTTATAGTTTACAGTCGAATATAGTTTAAATGCAATACTAACTAAATGCTACTGTGGTGGCTTATGGTCGAAATTAATAACCTATCCTATCGGAGTATATTTGAGAGATTTGTTACTATAGCAACTATAGTAGGTCTCTTTTCGCATGTACGGGTTTGAAAGAGCTACAGCTTTGTACAGGTATCGATCTAGGAATTAAACATAGATAAGTTATTAATTTCGGTCGTTAGTAGATATGGAGTCGGTATCCTTGCGCGTCAAGTCTAGTGATGAAAATGCCCGGGAATTTTCCCAAAGTGCCCAACACTTCCGAGAACATTTCGTAAATTCC
Organism: Automeris io; assembly: GCA_036320925.1. Classification (NCBI taxonomy): domain Eukaryota; kingdom Metazoa; phylum Arthropoda; class Insecta; order Lepidoptera; family Saturniidae; genus Automeris; species Automeris io. Next base: position 1,250,465 of record JAUDJH010000036.1, read on the forward strand.
CGGGAATATTCCCAAGGAAGTTTTGGGCACTTTGGGAAAATTCCCGGGCATTTTCATCACTAGTCAAGGCAAGCGGTCGTAGGTTCGTATCCCGGCACGTAACTCTAGGTTTTTCCAGATTAAATAAGGACGTAGGCACCACAAGCTTACCGGTGACAAAAATCATCGTGAGACATGTCATGTAGAATAGTGCTGTACGGGCGGCGATCGCCACCCTACTGGTCACATTGGGCAAGACATATAAACGCAAAGTGGATACAGCCACCAATGTATCTCTGTCAACCTCGAAAGGGATGCAGCGTGGCGATGCATTATTATTACTTCTACGTCCCACATTTTCTACATTACTTTAGCGTCACCGTTGATCGAATGTTATATAGACAGCGCCCTCTGACCTGACGACGAGGACCCGCTGCGAGCTGGTGGCGTGCCGCTCCATGGCGTCACGCAGCGTGCCGCTGTCCGTGGCCGAGACGGTGTTCAACGTGAAGTAGACCAGCACGGCGGACACCTCGGCGGCGACGTGCGCGTGCCGGACGCGCTCGTATATCGCGTACATCTGCTCGCCCTCCCACCAGTTCCTTGCCGTCGCCTGTGTTCACAGGATGAATATCGTAATAGGTATATACCAGTGACGTGCATAGGGTATTTGGCCAGGCCGTGGTGGCTGCCGGCAGAATAGAATAGCACCTCCCTCTTCTTGCTGAGGCGTCGTATAAGGCGACTAAGGTATCTCTTTAACACCGTCATTCAACCAGGTGTTCAGAGAAGGAAAACTCGACCAAAACTGCATCCCGCTCCCTCCCGATCGTACTGGTTCTCCTTTCCATCGGGCCTGAGGAGCTCGGACGAGAGAGCGCTTTTCTGGCAGCGCGTCCAGTTATGCACTTAAATATCTCCTGCGCAATTGACTGTTTCCGAAAACTGGACCTCGAATTTCTTAATCGGTGTTCAAACAGTCACCGTGGCCGAATCCGGCTAGGACATCATCATCATCATCATTTGGACAAGGTAGGCAGAATTGACATAATTAATTTGAATATTATATTATGATAGTAAATATTATATTGATTTCATAGAAAAGATAGGTGGCGTGAATATAGAATAGATTTTAATATAAATGGTCCCTTTTTTTGTTTAACTTAAAGAATTTTAGTCAAGACTTATTTATAGTCAGGGCGTCCAGTGCTTGCATGCATCTATGGAATGACCGCTACTGTTATATACAAAAGGAAGCGGACAAATAAGTTTAGTTTCCATTTTGCACGAATGAGTAACGGCCGATAGGAATTTCGTATATTCTTTGTGAAATCGAGAAAACTAGTGTCACTTGTAAAAAAAAATCCATCTCAGCCGTTACTCGTTGGCACAACAAGAAAACTAAATTCATTTGTCGGCCTCCTTATAGACTGAGAGCTGGTAACATAAAAAAGGTGATTATTGATACATGGCTGATTTTTTTTACATGAGCACCCTTTTATGTAGCCAAGTTGAAAAAGTCTTGTCTGCCAGCGCGATCCCGTGGATGAAAGCGGGGTTGGCCGGTCAAAAAGGTCAAATTTCGAGAGAAAATTTTTAATAAGTTACACGGCTAATTATTACAAAAATAGATTATATTTATTGTTAAGAAAAGCGGAAAATTGTTGACAGACAATTTGCTAATGGATAAAGTGCTGACAGAGAGCGAGAAAAAATTAAAAAAAAAAAAATCATCCGATACATGGATGCCATATGCAAAGTTGCAGACAAAAATACCGTGGATAAGATATCGGCAGACAGTTATGAAGTGGGCTATTGCTCGAGCGCCGTCAGCGAACTCTCGCCTCATTTGCACCCCGTTGCGGCGAGAGCTCGCTGGCAGACAAGACTTTTTCAACTTGGCTACGTAAAAGGGTGCTCATACAAAGAAAACAGCCATGTAACGATAATCAAATTTTTTATGTTGCCAGCTCTTAGACTATTATGCATATACCTATTATAGTACACATTTTTCATTTAAATACTCTGTTATAGTGGAACCCGTGCTCCGGTAAACGTTGTTTACAACGCCCTCCCACTCAGGCAGTGCGAAGATTTGCGCAAAGTAAACTATTGTTCAGCAGTGGACATCACACAGATTTATGATGAATACCGATGCAGTTTGCATTGAAGATCATCGAGCTCGCATATATACCATTTGTGTACCTCACCTGTGCGTTGTTAAAGCCAGCGACTGTATTAGTCGCAAGGAGTCTCTCGCTTGGCTCGCTGATGGACCCGGAGCTCCGTGTTCTTCCGTGCACAAGCTCCGCACCCGAGCCTGTCCGCACAACTCCTTTCAACGTTGACTGGAATTTACATAAGATTCATCAATACCGGAAGATTGATTTAAGCTATTCTCTAGTCAGGCAATGCTCGATACGTTTCCGATAGAGTGTAGGTGATAAACTTATGATTTGGAGTTCAACACGGTGCGCTGATAAAACATTGTAATAAATGTAATTTATTTGTTTCTAATTATTACTGAGTTAATTGTACTTTGTTCTTGTGGTGACTGTCTTAACGCATTTGTGTGTTACGAGGCGCATTATTTATATTTCGGGAATAGCAAAAGTTATATTTTTTTTTTTATGAAAATGGGTTTATTGTTTTTCGAAATATTCCCCTTGATGATCAATACACTTTTGCATTCGTTCAAACCATTTGTCAAATCAGTTTTTGCATCCCCCTATTGAGTAACGTGCATAGAATATTTTGACAGGGTAAGCAGAATTTACTTAATTAATTTGAATATTATATTATGATAGTAAATATTATATTGCTTTCATAGAAAAGATAGACGTCGTGAATGTAGAATATATATGAATATAAATGGTTCCTTTATGATTTTACTTCAAGTAATTTATTCTAAACTTATTTATCATAAGGACATGCAATGCTTGCATGCATCTATGCAATGAACGCTACTGATATTGAGACACCGCCAAAACATGATTTTTGAACGCTTCAACTGTTACTTCGGCGCTCGTAAACCACGCAGTTTATCTTTGATATTCGGGAACAAGAAGGATTCATTGGGTGCCTAATTAGTATTGTATGGAGGATGAGCCATCAATGCGATGTTTTCACTACTCAAAAATCCGCCTGTTTGAAGAGATGTGTGAGAGCTCGCATTGTTATGATGGAGAATGATTCGTCTTCGGCGGTTAATTTTATAAATTTCTCTGAAGACTACCGGCAAACAAATGGTTGTGTATCACTCAGAATTGACCGCTCTACGATACTCAAATGGAACAGTGGCCATATAACCCAATCGGCCAAAGAAACAGGCGACCATTTGCTTCGCTGTGCTTCTTTCACGAACAACTTTTGTTGGACTTAGCGAGTTTTGGAATATCCACTAGAGATGCCAGGAATATTCGGCATCTATTCGGTATTCGGCCTATTCGGCCACTTGTTCTGCTATTCGGTATTCGGCCGAATAATGCGTACTATTCGGCCGAATACCGAATACCAAATCATGTAATAAAGACAAGTTATATTACTCAAAGTTATGTAATTATTTCCAAATTGCAACACTTTAGTAATTAAAATTGATCAGTGGTAAGTTGTGATGGATAAAAACAAACTTTTCGGCATTTTTTGGTAGCAAACGATTATGCTTTTCATCGTAAATGTTACCAGCCTCAGAAAATAACCTCTCTCACTCTCTTTCTCTCTCTCTCTCGCTCACTCACATACTAATAACTTATACCGTGAATATCCATATAAAACACAAAACACCCTTGAATAACCCGAACGGAAGTGCGAGTCTCACCAAAGACAAGATTTACTTAATTGGTGAGACTTATCACCCTGTGTATATGCATAAGTTTTGTGTTGAAATAAAGATTATTATTATTACCAAATACGCTACTTCCAGGAATATTCGGCGGCCGAATATTCGGCGCTTCGGCCGACAGCGTTGCCGAATATTCGGTATTCAGTATTCGGCCAATTCACTATTCGTGGCATCACTAATATATATCCACACGGCCGAAAGCTGTTTTGTTTCCGGCTCATACGCATATATTCATGATTCATCACCTGTTACGATTTTGCTGTGAAAAATAGTCCAACGAAAACCTACTCTTAAAATTTACGTTTTTTGGTCAAATTGTTTTACTTAACTCACTACAACAAAACAAATAGCACTTGTGCATTAAAACTTTGTGAGTACGTTTATGCTAAAAAAATTCAAGCTTTATTATGGTGTTGCCACATTTTACCTATTGAAATTAATGTTGCCAATTCCCGAAATATAAATAGTGCATAGTCTTCATACATCTTTTTATTGCTCCTTTTAAGCTGTGCGTGTGTGGGCTGTCTAATACATCTTGGAACTGTGTTTATACATTCATCCTATACCTTCCACTCGAGACTTTCATCTTTTCCACCACCTTCAACATAACCTCATAGCAATGCGGGTGTGCATCCAGTCACACGATCAACGCACCCCACATCGCCTTACATTTATGTAAAGATGTCCGCTGTAAACGCGCGAAATTAATGTTTATCTACTGATTTGTTTCAAGTTGGTAATTTGTAAAATCCCTAAGTAAATTTTTGTTTATGTATTTCTTGAGTTAATCTTTAATTCAGTCTGTTTCTAATAATAGGGTATAAGAAAACTTACCGGCGGCGTGCTGTTAGGGCGCGAAAACATCTGAGAAGTCGAGACGGATTTTGAGGATTTCGGTTGATTCTGGAAGTCTGAAATCATAGAAGCACCTGTATGAAAAACTTTATATAATCAATTTTTTTTACTATGCTTCAAATGATATTATTCCATATTACAGCTAACATATCCATTTAGAGGACATTTTAATATTGAACACGTTTTTTTAAAGTTACTGGCCTGATAAAGTAGTCCTATTGTACCTGACAGAAATTACAGTGCAGTCCAAGAATGGCGAGGACCGTCCAGGGACGAAAATCCATTGACAGCCGCTGTCGATATATCGGCCCACATATATTCCGACAGCTCTGAACAACGGACTTGCACAAGCTGATCCCGAAACGCGACAGGCCGAAGCGAGTCGCTATGATGATCTTTACACTTGTGTATTGTCGTCGCGATTTAGTTCAGGCAATCGCCCTACCGCCTCGATAAAATAATTGTTTTTTTGCTCATGGCGAAATTATTACAGAGAATTAAATAATAACATAAAAATAAAAAACTGAAATTGTAGGGACACATAGTATAATGTTAACGTAAGTAATTGATTTTGATAGGGTGATAAATGAAAGTGTGAATATTGCATAAATGAGGAACGTATGCATGTATTTAGAGACGGCTGCGTCCGTCGATTAAGGCAGTTCGGATTATACACAGTTAACAGCAACACGCATTTTATTTACATAGTCCTCGAATTCTATAGGAACCGCCACTAATAACTAGAGATGCCACGAATATTCGCCAACTATTCGGTATTCGGCCTATTCGGCCACTTTTTTTGCTATTCGATATTCGGCCGAATACCGAGTACCAAATCATGTAAAAAAGACACGTTATGTTACTTAAAATTATGTATTTATTTCCAAATTATAACACTTTAGCAATTAAAATTGATCAGTGGTAAGTTGTGATGGATAAAAACAAGCTTTTCAGTATTTTTTTGGTAGCAAGTGATTACGCTTTTCATCGTAAATGTTAAACACGCTACTTCCAGGAATATTCGGCGGCCGACAGCGTTGCCGAATATTCGGTATTCGGCCAATTCACTATTCGCAGCATCTCTACTAATAACCTAAAGAAATATTTGAATAGGTCGACATAATCGCGGCGTCTGTTAGCAGGCGGTTCTCACGATATTCAGAATTAAAAAAAAAAAGGTTCACTCACTGGTTGGTTGTACTTGAGGTACATAGGCGAGCCAGGCCATAACCAGCGGGTCGACGCTGATGGCGGTGGACTGTATCCAGAGGCCGGCGTAGTCCGGCGCGATCAGCATCGGCTCCCAGCACCACTGCACTAGCGCTCGAAAGTAAGGCCTGAGAGATTGTTACAAAATATTAGTCAGCGAAAAGTTGTTACCGAGCGCCATCTATCGACAAGTACCGAAGCTAATGCATGGCAGAGACAGCGGGCGGCAAGGCCTGGCCAGAGGCTAACGCCCGGTTTCAGATACGCTCCTTTAATTTTATAACGTTTCTAAACATTTATTAATCATCAATATACTATACAATTTACGATTCATTAGTGTTTGAAAACCAATTGAAAGTTAAAAAGCGTATCTGAAACTGGGTGTTAGGGCGACTGTAGAGGGAGTAAGTGGTAAGAATTGTAGGCCGTCATACGCGGCAGTGGAAATCTTCTCCGGTTTCTGTTTCACTCAGTTCAGGAGAGTAGAGGGAAAGGAAAAATTCAGTTTACAGTCGCTGTCGATATGTCGACTAACATCTAACCACTACGGTAGGTTTCTAGGTACATGAACCACTGGTTATACACAAACTGATCGCAAAACACAAAAGGCAGAAGCGAAGCACTATGCCGGTCTTGACGTTTGTGTACAGTGATCGCCTTAGGCCCTCTAAAATCCATCTCAGTTTTCCTTGGTTAAAGTAAAATAATATATTAGACTTGGGAGAGATGAGAATTAATTGTTAAAATCGCTTATTCGATTGGCGTATTAACAAGAAAAACTGAGTTATATAATATCGAATTATACTCACGCGGTGGACGCCGTATCAGGCGCAGAGAAGATCCACGCTTGCATCGACCTCTGATCTGTAATAAAATTACAACAATATCGTGAGTTGAGGTCGCTTGATGTGCGAAAAGCTGGTGGCGCTGACGGTATCCCAGCGGTTGTACTTAAAACATGTGCCGCCGAACCAACGCCTCCCGCTTAGAAATGTATGATAAAGTCCTGGTCGGTTTCTGCCCTGGCGACGTATCCGAATCACATAAAGTAGGCGCGGAATGAAGCCGAATTCGGCGAAGGTGTGCTTGTTGTTGAAAATATTCGGAAACTGTCAATTTGCGCTGGATATATTAGGTGCGTTAATATGCTAGCGCTTGTACAAACGCACCCCCTCCTCCAAACCTCTCTTAATCTAATGGAACGGGGAACCAACACAATTAGAGGGAGAGGAAGATGCAATGCTTGGGTACTAATAACTGACCCCTATCAGTATCCTAGGACTTTGACAATGCCTTGCTGCCTCACCCGAATCGTCGGGTACATTAGGCCGCCATTATCAAGACAGATGATGAAAAAGTAGGCAGACTTTTGCACTAAGCGAGCAATCACCGCTACAACTTGCACAAGTCCCCTCAATCAGGCTTCGTCGCTGACATGGTATCCAGGATGTGACACAGCTACTAGAAGCCACTAAATAGAAGCCTAAGCTCGCAACAATAAATTATGTAAATTACATTGTGTTCCGTATTCGAATTTATGTGCGGATAACTTACGACAGCTCTGGCAACACCGTACGGATTGTCGATTGAGTTTTGCTCTCGCTCGACCGATCAGCCGAGTAACGGCAGAAAACATATACAAATAATCATAAAACCAAACAATGCGATTCCAGAGTGTACAAGTGCGCTAAGGAAGATCCTCAAAGACACCAGTATCCTGGAGGAGAAGCAGGGGCCCCTGAGGAGTTGGCGAACTGGTGGTCGCAGTAAGAGAAGTCTCTTTAGGCAGCCCGTGCCACTTGCGGAGCTATCGACGTGCCGTACACATTGCATCTATAATTATATACTTCATATCATTATATACTTATATATTATTATATATAACTATATACTTTATCAAATATACTTCATAGCGATAGCCCGGTATAATCGTTGCGCGAGTTGAGAGCAGTGCTAAGAATCTGTTACTGCTACTTCATAATGAACAAAAACATCGACCGTGTTAATGAATTACTCCCAAAGGCTTTTAATAATTAACAATCTTTCTGACGTACCTCGCTCCTGGTGAACGATACCACGGGCTGAAAGCAGACTTATGGAATACGTGTTCACATTCTTAGTGAAATAGGCGCGCATCATGATCTCCTCGAAACACACATCTATCATAACGGCATCTGAAAAACATTAACCAATATTATTTGTAATCTACTAGCCGAGCCGGCGACCTCTTTACCTTTTAACAGTCCGCTAATATCGTGTTCACTTTTAGTCAATATGCTACTCCACTTCCATTTCTCTTTCCTCTGTCCCTTACCTTTTCTTTCCTTGTTTCCTTTGTTAATATTCTATCCTATTTTGAAAAAAATTTTTAAAAAAATATATTCTTATAAACAGTCTTTCTTGCATGCAAATTATTTGTTTTGTCTTTTTTATTGTTTATAATATTTAAAGAACATAAGATTATTAATACTTATTTTGCTATTCCGGAAATACATGAAATCGATCCAACCTTTTTGAGTTATAAACGATTTAACGAACAAGATTAGGTTATATAAAAATTAATTTGTCAGCAATTTTGTTTGATCGCAAGTTTACCGATTCTAAATATATATACAGGGTGTCCCATATCTCAACGTCAAGTCGAAACGGAGTGACAGGATTGATTATAGCCATCATGAGATAAAAAAAAATCTATCTCATGCAGTTTGTAAATTATGGCCATTTAAGTAAAACCTAGAAATTTGGTCAAACTGTAACAATTTTTCGGTTATTGTGGTCAATTTTTATTATTTTTGTTCATTTAAACTGTGGAACCGTAACCTTCAATAACATTTCTAGAATCACAGTCAAAAATAATGAAACATTTGCCCCAAGTTTTTTAGAATTAAGACTATTTGTTAAACTACGAATTTAAAATTTTCATAATTTATCGACAATGAAAGACCCTCCTTTAAAAAAAAAGTACTAGAGTGCCTTGACAAGTTCCATTAAAAGTTGGCACATTTAATCAGGATTGTAAAATGGTACAATACTTGTTAGTTTCATAGGAAAAAAAATGAGTAAAAAAAATAAAAAACCTCAAGTAACCCGATTTTTGTTAACCCATTTCATTCAGTTAAAACGTTTTTTAATCGCACAAGCTCTTGGTAGGTTTTTAAATTTACAGCAAAATGATGAGAGATATGGATAGTGGACATGTTTGCCATTAGTGAGAGAGACAGATAGTGACGCCACTTTTACCAAAGTCAACAAAAGTAAGTAAAATTAATAAAATAATAAAATCTAGCGGCGGCACTTGCATAGCATCTGCATTCCCCATAAATGAGGTGCGAGTTCGCATATTACTGTGAAGTGTAGCGCATAGGCATGGTAGATAACAAGGATGCCAACACGAAAGTCCAATTCCAATAAGAGAACCCAAAGTTGTCGGTACTAAATCAACACACGCGTATACGGAAAGGTGCGCAGCAAACGAATGAATAAGCGAAACGGACTAACCGGTGTCACGCTGATAGCGTAGCCATTTGCTTGGTACGGTGTCTGTATTTGTTTCATTGTTTATTAATTTTACGTTTGTTGACTTTGACACAATAAAGTTTCAACGTTAATTAATAAACAATGAAACAAATACAGACACCGTACCAAGCAAATGGCTACGCTACCAGACTGACACCGGTTAGTGCGTTTCGCTCATTCATTCGTTTGCTGCGCACCTTTCCGTATACGCGTGTGTTAATTTAGTACCGACAACTTTGGCTTCTATTATTGGAATTGGACTTTCGTGTTGGCATCCTTGTTATCTACCATGCCTATGCGCTACACTTCACAATAATATACAAACTTGCACCTCATTTATGGGGAATACAGATGCTATGCCAGTGCCGCCGCTAGATTTTATTATTTTATTAATTTTACTTTTGTTGACTATGGTAAAAGTGGCGTCACTATCTGTCTCTCTCACTCATTGCAAACATGTCCACTATCCATCTCTCTCATCATTTTTCCGTAAATTTAAAAACCTACCAAGAGCTTGTGGAAAAAAACGTTTGAACTGAGTAAAATGGGTTAACAAAATTCGGGTTACTTGAGGTTTTTATTTTTTTTACTCGTTTTTTTTTCCTATGAAACTAACAAGTATTGTACCATTTTATAATCCTGATTAAATGCGCCCACTTTTAATGGAACTTGCCAAGGCACTCAAGTACTTTTTTTAAAAGAAGGGCCTTTCAAAGTCGACAAATTTTGAAAATTTTGATTTCGTAGTTTAACAAATAGTCTTAATTCTAGGAAACTTGGGGCAAATGTGTCATTATTTTTGACTGTGATTCTAGAAATGTTATTCAAGGTTACGGTTCCATAGTTTAAATGAACAAAAATAATAAAAAATTTACCACAATAACCGAAAAATGGTTACAGTTTGACCAAATTTCTAGGTTTTACTTAAATGGCCATAATTTACAAACTGCATGAGATAGATTTATTTTTTATTTTTCTCATGATGGCTATAATCAATCCTGTCACTCCATTTCGACTTGACGTTGAGATATGGGACATTCTGTATATATATTACTAAATTACCAAAAAATGTCGCTTAAACCAAATAAATAGACTTTCACGCCTGGATATATTCAGTTTTTTTAGTCAAAACGAATTCATTTTTTGATAACTTTGCTAAACAATATCAATATAGCGTTAGCTTTGGTGTCAAATAATAAAGTAAGATGGAAACCATACTGCTCTAAAATACCATAGTACAGCCGCAGGTGGCTACATTAAAATAATGTCATGTAGATAACACCTTCGTCACGAATCGCGTCACTGGGCAGCTTGGTGTACCGCAACGCCATGGACTCTTTCTTCTTGACCAACGACGCCACTATCTCATACGCGGCTCGAACGCGGGCCGCCGACCCGAAGATATTGATTTCGCCTAGAGAACAGACAGAGGACAAATTATTACAGGGTGTCTTTCTTTCAATTAGCACTATTTCTTGCTCACGTGTAATTTTATCATAGTACTGTCTCAGTCTCGGTTAATGCAATAATTGTATTGATAAATTGCTTAAACCTGTACGCGCATGCTTGATAAAATAGAACGAAATGCCTAAATGAATTAATAATGTTTTCTATTTTTATCACCGCTACCGAGCAGCAACTTGATTCTCTATTAGTATCAGGCAATTGTACTAACGTATTCTGAGAGTGTAGCTGCGCAAGACGCTCTCGCGCCTCGTGAAGAGGTAGTCGTTGAGCAGGCGGTACGCGACGAGGCGCAAGTCCACGCGAGCGCACTGCCGCGGCTGCGCGTCGGGGTCGCTGCCGTCGCCGACGGCGCACAGCCCCGCCTCTACGCCGACCAGGGACACCGACACGCGAAGCCGCGCGCCCTCCCACACCGGCCCGGCGTCGTCGAGCAGCTGGCACGCCGCTGAGCACACCCTGGAAAAAATACATGGTATAACGATGCTGTCCGGGCACCTTCCACAGGTCGTTGGTCCACTATACCCGGGGACGTCCCGCATTATGAGTCATGTTCTCCACTCGATAATGATTAGTTGCGGTAAGATCGTATTAGGGAGCTTGGACAAAGTCAAAGTCGATATTCGACATTGACAGAGGACAAGCTAAAAATGTAAGGGATTGATAAGCATTTGATATATCACGTGATCTACTTAATAACGAATCGAAATTAACTCGACAATGTACTCATCATTCTATTCCATCAACCGATTTGACGTTGTCGATAGCCAAAGACACTTTCGCGATCGAAACTTTAGCGAACCCAAAGATACAATAGTCAACTAAACAAAATGGCGATTTAGACTATTTTTTGTTTTGTGATTTTAAGAATTTAAAATAATATACAAATGCTGTATAAATAATGATAAAATTACATATTTTTTATACTTAATAATTACCGGGTTTTAGTAAAATTACATTCTGTTAGTTTATTATACGTAAATTGTTCACAACGCTACTCATATACTTTCAAACATATACTTTAGTACATTCTACTCTGTTTTATAAATTAATAAGTACATTAACAAACACGCAATGTTACACAGTAAAATAAAATTTTATTTACAAATTCTCGTGTTCTTGTCAAGTGGTTTAAGTTTAAATAACGTGCCAAAAAGTCAACACTAAGTAAGTATACGAAACAAAAGAGTACATTTCCGTGATATTTAATTTCCTAACGGCGCCATTTTTATCAAACATTCGAATGGAATACGCTATTGTCAGGCTTAGCAATTTTGTCTACCAATCGGAATTCTTTATAATCAAAACGACGCCGAAATTAAAACATTTATCTTGTAATTTTCTATCACTGTATTGCTGTCACTAATCACCTGTGAGGGTAGAGAGGCATGTAAACAAAGATCGCAGTCTTCGGCAAGTAGAGGTCGAGTATGAGCGGCGGCGGTATGTGCTTCTCGGCGGGGTCATGGTCCCAGGGCTTTATCCGCACGTGGACGTCCTTGGCAATCAGTACGATGCGCCGTTGCGGTAGATTGTCATACAGAGCTTCGCATTCCTCCACTGTGAGAACGCGCATCGGTGGCTCTGAAATATTTAACAAGGCAAGCTTAGTTAGAATTTAGTCAAAGTAATTAAAAGTACGTAAGGAACGTCGATAGATGGTGCTGCGAAGCGTATCAACCCAAAAGTTCCCAAACTTTTTTCTCGTAGACCACTTTCATAACTTTTCGATTTCGATGGACCCCATGCTGTTACACATCTACCATATTCTCTAAATCCGTCAAAAAATTTGAAAATGGAAATTTGCATCGCAGCTGAATTTAAACCCTACATTCGGGGTGGTAAAAATAATAATAGTATTCTTTCTGGTGTGTTATTTATTTGCAAATAAATGCTAAATTAATTTTTCGCGCTATCTGTTAAGATTGCTCAAGCTCTTAGAACATTTAACCAAAAAATCTAAAAATTTGAATCATGTTTCAATTTTTTTTATTCTCAATACTTTTTACCAAAATTCAGCCTATTAAAAATCATTTAAAAAAATCGAATTTATTGGTTTCCTTCATTTTTTGTGTAATGTCTTATATCTGCTTACATTGACAGGTAAAGCCAACCAAACAATTTTGTTCTTTACTATCGAAACTAGATAAATTTTCGTGAACCTCCTCTACCTACAACTTGTGAACCATTATCTTTTCCCGGAAACATAGACCCCTTAGCCTAGAGCACTTTGGGCATAGTATAGACAACGCGCGAATTGAGTGCAGAGCTTGGGAACTTTTTAGTGCTGTTATCTATTTTACAAAAATATCGACATCGAGCGGATATTTGATATTGCGATTTGTCGTGGACATGGAATTACAAAAAAAACACAGATACACAAAGCGATAGATTCCCAGCTACACGCGTCAATAATCTATGCGTTTGTGGCTAAGAATTACCTTGTGTCGGAACATAAGGTCGGTCCTTGAAGACATTCATAAACGCTGTCAAGCGGTGAATAAGCCCCATGCAAACACTCAGCTCCATATCGCCAAACTTAATTTTCATTATGCAGTTCTCCACCCAATCGCTGAAAAGTTATCATTCAAAACGTCATTTTCAAATAAATGTTTAACTATATACATTATCATTTTCATTTGTAGCGCAATCATGGCCACAGGTGAGGACAGGCCACCCTATATCACGAGCCAAGTTCATCTAATTACGGCCTACAAATTTGTCTACATCGTCTACCCATCATGGAGCTGGAAGTCCCACGTTTCGTTTTCCCAATGTGGGCCACCACATACTAACTTCAAAACTCCACCTGCCATTATTACATCTTTTGTTTTTACTCTGTGAAAATCCTCATAGGAGTCTCAGCCGCACAGGGGGGGTTGCGCGACCGAGGTGTGTCGGACTTATACCGACTGAAGCCCCCAAGGTGACTACTTCTGCGCATTGGCGGGGACTGCGGGTCCGGTAATCAATTCGCCACAGCCCCGTCGCGCCGCGCCCGATGGGCACAAACTCGGGGAAAGATGACCCTCCCCGATACTGCTCGTTGTATTTAGGCAGAGCACGTCACAATGCCCTGCCAACTTCTCGAGGGCCGCTAAACCAGTTGCTCAGGGCCCCCACCCTGAGCAGCCACGACCCCAGCCATTATTTCATCTAACCCAAGGTTCCGCTCAATTACACTTAAGAGCAGTTACGCGATAACCGACATCGTGGAGCTTACAAGGAGACTATCAATCCTGGAAATCAATGATTTTGGTGCCCTTGAAATATATTTACAACCAATGAGCCTTAGTACGCGAACCGCGCTTATTGGACTATGTTCGAAAAATGAGGAACACGAAAATATTAATGTATTCATATTCTGAAAAGAGGATTGTATGTTAATAGGCACCAGATGATGGAAGGGAGGAAGGAAAGGGAGAAAAGGGACGTTGAGCTATGAGTTAATACGACATTCAGGGCGGTACATAGTTCGCCGAGTCAGCTAGTTTAATAAATACAGTGCAAACTCTATATAACGACCCTCAAGGGACTGTGTATATTTTGACGTTATAGAGAGTTGTCGTTAAATGGAGAGAAGAAAAATCTGTATTAGAACAAGTTTATTTCAGACTAGTGTTAGTAATTACATAAAGGCCCAAAGGCTTAGGCTCATCCGTCTCATCTTATTCATCTCCTTGTTCTTGATACTCGGTTTTTCTAACCGAATCCAAAATTTGTTTGTCTGTGCAAGCAATCCCAATTTGTAAACAAAAGAACGGATTTCTTAGAAAGTTCGGTATGTGTAATGCCGACAGTCGAGTTTATTACGGACTAGGATAATAAAGAGACAAAAGAACGTACACAGCTGCGCAGTTTTTACAAATTTTGGCAACTTCAAATTATTAAATTGCCGTCGTTATTGAGAGTGAGTGTAATGCTATATAGAGTGTATCATTGTATGTGAAACAAGCTAAACCAACCAAAGCCGAGTGATACCGACGCTTTAGGGAGTTTGTCGTTAAATCGAGTGACGTTACATGGAGTTTACACTGTATATTTATTTAATATCTGAGAATTACCAGAATTGGGGTTGCAGAATCCAAATTTTTCATGCTTCTACGGGATGCACTGAACTGTACTTTCCTTCAGACGCGCGTGTAGACTTTACCGAGCCTGTATAAAAAAAGACAATGATGGGTCGTGCCACTCACCTGTGCTGGAAATTCGTCGGCGGATTTTCGTAAGGATCAGCGTAATGCATCGGCGGGGTTCGCTCATGGATGTAGTTGAGCGAGGCGAGTGGCGCCACGACTTGCCAGAACTCGAAGTTGTCCAAAGCGCTTCTGCCCTGACCGTCTGACGCAGCCGGCTGCTCAAAGTCTGTCTCTTCCCGTTCTTGATTCTCTGAAGTTTGGTCCTGGTGACAGATAAATATTACAGTATATTATTGGTCTCATTAGAAAGCTCACTGTCCCACAGAGAGTTTTAGAGAGGAGTAGGTGTTTTCGTTGCGTGATCGAATCAAAATCGAAGAATTTCATAGACGAACGAGAGTCACCGACATAGCCCAGCGGGTTAGCCAGTTGACGTGGCAGTGGGCAAGACAACTCGTAAAGCGGAAAGCCGACATGGCAGAAATCTCGATTGAAGAACACATACTTTTCGCTATTCAAGGTGCCATTCTTAAAGTGAAACTATGTTAATAATACTTTTGTTTTTCGTGCCTGTGATCTATATAATAAACGTTTTTGCGATATAGATATACTGTCCTGTGCCTTTGGGCCCTTTAAAGGAATGGTGAAAGAGAAAATATTAGCCTAAGTTCAATTTTGTTCTATAAATTTTTTTTTTTTTTATAAATGTACTATTTATATGTAACATATATATATATGTATGTATATTAGTTTGATTTTCTTTTATTGTTATTTATTAGCTTGATTTTTATTTTTGTACTAATTTTTGTGGAAACTTTGTTGGCTTATGTAACATTTTTTGCGTATGTTGTTATCATTGTTATATTGCTGTAGGTTTCCCTTTAAAATAAATAAATAAATAAATACTGGCTAGCACAGTGGGACATCGACTTACAAAGTGGACAGGCGACTTAATCACACAACAACGCTGAAAGCAAGCTACTTCCAACCTGTCGATTTAGTCCTTCAGGTTTCTTATCTCCATACAGATTTTTAGGGTATGAGTAAAAATAATCACAAGTAATTATGAGTCTACCTTTCAAACTATTTCAAGTTAATTAGTGCGATGGATTGAAATTAACGTCACGCATCGAAAATGCAGTATAGCGCCATCTCACGGTGCATTAGGTGAAAGTCACAACACATTACGTAGATTGCGCATTAATACGGCGCGATGCTACCTAAGAGTATCAGGTCCAAACGGGTATGTTTCCGTAATTCGCCGTCTAGGTGCGCCTCTTTTACACTGCCTAAGGGATACATTCTCACATTTCTAGACACTAGATGGCGCTGGATACTCAAACTTGCTTATATACGGAGCGTTACAACTTTTATTTTCAAAATAATTCCTAATATTGTATCTAGAATGAAGATGGTGTTGGCAATGCGTAAACATTGGCGTATAGCGTTACAGTTTATAAAATAGTTTCTAATGTTGTATGTGGAGGGAAGATGGCGCTGGCATCGTGCACACAGTGGAACATGACGTAACCAGTTTATATTATTAATAGCGTTTCTAATATTGTCTGTTGAAAGATGGCGCTAGCTACGCGCTTAAATAGAAATTCAAATAATGTTTATCTCTAAAATATAAACAGAGCTGACTATATATGTAAGGCTGTATATAGACATAAATAACTAGAGAAAAAGAGTGAAATATGGTCAAGCATTAGCAAAAAAGACGTACTAAAGGAAAATACAATAATAAGTCAATTTTAATACTAAAAAAAAAACTTATTAAATGAATGAGATTTTGGCACTTATTTTTGATAATTTTATACATATTCCTCCTAATATACAATGGTTAACATTAAAAATATCATAATTTTCATCATTTTTTTCCTAAAGCACCTATGAGGTGCTACCATAAGTCAACGTAATAATGGGTATTTTCAATTTATTCTTTAACTATACGAAACCGGATTCGGTGTACGCAACATCTCTATCTAAGATTTACATTAGAATGCTGTTCCGTCGACTCCTCGTCTTGTGGAGCTTGGACCGTTTCCGCTGCCGGCTCGGGGAACTCTTCCTGGGGCCAGCTCCACGGCTGGTTGTCCTCGGCGCTGCCTATTTTGCGCAGATAAACTGTCGGCTCGTTCTGTAGCTAAACGAAACAAGATTATTTGAGTTAACAACGCCGATTACATTTGAAACCCAACAATATGTTGTAATATATTGATTATAATTTATTATCCAGTATTTATAATGAGTACAAAATGTGAAAGATTAAAATGTGTTAATTTATGTACGTTTTTGGATTGTTTATGTAGGACACTCACAGAATTGTGATCGCGATGGCCGCAGACGCAGCTTCCGTGCGATAGTACAGTCAGATCGCGTACTCCCATCTTGAAGCGTGCTACGGTCGGAGTGTCGAAATGGCTCTTCACGGCAGTATGGGCCGCCATTACCTCTAGAATAACACGAGATCGCCTACGAACACCGCTCTCACTTTCCATTACCTGTTCAATAAAACACCTTTTATTATTCATCGGTAGAGTATATCCCTTACTTAAAGGTAGAGGAGGCCAGGATCCAACGCGTGCCCTTGAAATAACGTGTATAGAACTGGTTCGCTTTAGCGGTCATGTTTCGGGAACAGTCTGACTAATATCAAGATTCCTAAACGCTTTTAATCACTAATGAGTTGAAAAATTAAAAATATATTAGTGTTTAAAAGTAACATACCGTCAGAGATGGGCAAAATGTAATCTGATTAATAAACGATTACAAAATGTAGTCGTAATTTTAATGTTTTTGCTTTGTAATCATGAAGTGGATATAAATAATTATACATAACAAAATATATTAACGGACGAGTCGACCCACCTTGAAAGCACACGTGACCTCGTCCAGATATACCGAGATGCTGATCGGAGTTGACCTGACTAACATCAGTACTTCCTCGGGCCCGCCCACTCTGTCAGACCATGAGGGCATCCACGACCAGGCCCATTCTGACCAACTACCTGATCGCGCCGGTTCGGCTATATTCGACGACGCTGCATCTGAAAATAGGCAAGCATCAGATAGAGACAAACATTTAACTTTATATATATACTATACATACTAGCTGTCCCGGCAGACCTTGTTCTGCCCTATTTCTCTAAAACAAAGTCACATTGATTTTTTTAATGTTAATAGCTTCCCCGTCAGATTTTATTCTGCCATTACTATTGGCCTGTCGGCTGTTTTTTGAAAATTGTTTGAAGGAACCTGGCCTCAATGTTATATGAATAAAAATTGACAAATATTGACATTAATATTTATACGTCACTCAATTGTTTTGCCTTCCCGGAACCCGTCCACTAACATTTAAACTTTATGGTATGGTGTTAAAGTTCAAATTGACTTTTAAATATTATTAGGAATTTTTTGTTTGAGAATATATAAAAGTGTTGTTTTTAGACTTTTTCAGATATTTTTCTCTCCGTAATAACCTTCCCCAGACTTCAACAAACACAACAAAAACGTATTCAGCCAAATCGGTTCAGCCGATCTCGAGTTTCGCGCTTATCAACACATTTAACGATTCATTTTTATATTATAGATATGTGTGTGTATACTGATTAATATAAGTAATAATAGTATATCGTCACACTATTTGTTTAAGAATAGAAATTAATCATGTTCATGGTTTTCATAACACCTTTCCTTGATTCATCATAGTTTAGGAGACTTCCAGTACCCCCCGAGAAGTCGGCGGTGCGTTGTGACGCGCTCTGCCGAAGTATACTAGGCGGTATCGGGGGTGACGTTGTCTCCTCCCCCCCGTGTTTGTGCCTGTCAGGCGTGGCATAGTGGGGCTGCGACGAATTGACTACAGGACCCGCAGTCCCCACTAATTCGCAGAAGTAGTCACCTTGGGGTTTTCAGCTGGTAAAAGTCCGGGACACCCTGGCTGCCACCCCCTTCGCGGCCGGGACGGTCCTATGAGGATTTTCCCCAAGTTTAAAAAAAAAAGAAGATTTCCAGTACAACTTACTTGCTGCTTGGCTGACGTTGGCCGCGTCGGGAGCTGGCTGGGCTGTGCGCTGGTCAGTCAGTCCTTGCACCAAATGGAGCAACAACAGCAACTGGTCGGTGGTAATGCTCCAACCTAGCTTCGACGAGCGCACCTGTATGTTCAAGCTGCTAGCGCGACGGGTGTTTGCTGACACCAACTTAGTTAGAACCCTGCGGATACAATATTACCAGTATAAAATATAGAATTTAATAATATCCACTGTCTAATATATCAATACATTCATAAAAGGAGGTGGTAGGGCATCGGTGCCCGTCTGGATCGCGACCACAGTACATGGGTGTAAAGCCCGTCATAGTGACCAGTTTCGGCTTGTCGCGTTTCGGGATCAGCTTGTGTATATCCAGTAGCTCATATACCTAGAGACCTTCAGTCGCGGTATATATGGGCCGATATGACGATGTAGACTATCAATGGATTTTCATCCTTTGATGGTCGCTTTCGTTTTTGGACTACACTGTATTTATCATCAGGTACTATGTAGTCACTATGACGAGCCAGTGTTAAAAAAAACAGCATATTTGAATACTAGATAGCCACTTATACTATTGTTTTGTACTGTTTAGCTAAAAATCCTAAATATTTTCTAAAATTGGACATGTACAATGTATTTTTTTCTAAAGCCTCGACAATGTGACTACAGTGCATCTGATGGAAAGTACAGTGTACAGCAATGACCTCTAATCCGTAGTGATGCGCATCTCATAGAATCATAAAAAACATTTTCTTGTTATACTTGAACATTCCATAAACATATTGACTTACTGACTTTCTGTAACTCTACATGTAGTAATTGCCAGATTTTAAGTCAATATCTTTATCAAATATCCAAGTATAACAAAGTAATGTTTTTACGCTTCTATGGCATGCGCGCCACTGCAAGGGGCGATAATGTACGAGCGGGAGGGGTCCGGGTGTATTCTGGTTTCACAAGAGCTGAGACATTTTATTATTATTATTATCAAATAATAGGCAAGCAGCTATTAGCTGATATGCCTATGTCTTAGCTGGTATGTTCAACTTAAAAAGACCGACTGAGATGAGAGCCATCTATCCAGTCTAACTTTGAAACTGTTCGTGGATGGTGCGTCAACAATGTCCTGAGGCAATTTATTCCAAACATGCAATATTCTGTTATTGAGTGAGTGGTAACCAATATTCGTTTTTGAATTCCAACGAACCAGCTGCACATCATTCACACAACAGGCACGGGGACAACTATTGACTTGAAAAGTATTACATAGCTTGGAGCAGTTATGTTTCCCTGTTAATCTATACTAATATTATAAAGCTGAAGAGTTTGTTTGTTTGAACGCGCTAATCTCAGAAACTACTGGTTCGAATTGAAAAATTATTTTTGTGTTAAATAGAATATTTATCGAGGAAGGCTTTAGGCTATATAAATCACGATGCAACTATTAGAAGCGAAGAAATAATGGAAAATGTGAAAAAAAACGGGGAAAATTATTCATCCTAGAGGGCTTCCATTGGGTGCGCTGCGAAAACGGTTCAAGATACCAAAAATATATGTATGAAAGAATTATTCCTCTTGAAATGATCTAAAAAATGTCCGCGACAGTATATGTCTATCTTTTAAGATTAACTTACTAGAACCGTTTTTATGGTAATCGAATTTGGTCGAAATTAATGCATTATTTGTTAAGAGTTGTATCAACGTAATAATATTAATCTTTATCCAAATAAATGTGTTGTTAATTAAGAGTATTTAATTATGAACAAAATTGTCTTTGACATCACTTAATTTAAATGAACATCATAGAAGATATTACAATAACTTATATA
This sequence comes from Automeris io, assembly GCA_036320925.1. NCBI lineage: Eukaryota > Metazoa > Arthropoda > Insecta > Lepidoptera > Saturniidae > Automeris > Automeris io. The sequence continues at coordinate 1,271,337 of JAUDJH010000036.1, forward strand.
GCAAAACTACGTTTGCCGGATCAGCTAGTATTTTATATGTCTCGATAAGATCTCCGCGCTGGCGTCGCTCTTGAAGTGATGACAAACGAAGAATTCTCAACCTCTCCTCATAACTTTTTTTACGTAAGCCAATCGGAATTTCAGTAGCTCTCCTCTGGACACTTTCAAGCATGTCTATATCTTTAGCAAAATAAGGGTTCCAGACCTGAAAAGCATATTCCAGCATAGGTCGTACATAAATTTTGTATATTGTTACAAAAGCTTTAGGAGTTAAGTGCTGAAAAGAGAACGATCACGAGTTTAGAATGTATACCTCAGTTCGAGCTGGCATCGATACAGCAAGGGCTCGTGAAAAAAACGGATCCTTCCGTCGCTGTCTGCTCTGTCGAGGCATAGCGTCACGTCATCCAGTAGAACCAAGCGCCTCACCACTGGTATGTACTGATCGATATCTGTCAAAGTATGGTGGGTCATCAGCACAATATTGCCCAAAGCTCTCATTTTAACTGCTTTACAATAATAAAAGGTACTATTTCCTAGGATTTACATACAGTTTGTTATAAAAACCCTGTCTGACCAGTGAAGGCGTTACTCGGTATCGAAATTACAGTTACATAAGTTTACTTACATTTATAAAGAAAATTAAGACTTTCCTATTGGAAGACCAGCAAACTGCAACCACTGGATGCCCCGTATATTTAGTTGTTTAAATATATTTTTGTTTTTATTCTATAATATATGCATTTATTTGTATGTATATCTATATATTCAAATAAAATTTGTGGATATTATATGTGTTTGCGCGTAATATACACTATACGTATATGTGTATGAACATATTAATATGTTACGATACTTTGATGTATTATCTAAAGCTTACACAGCTCTATACTTCCTCGCTTGTCGTTTTAAAACGATGAATGGTTGTCACCTGAAAACGCGCTTGGGTGCCCAGCTAGTCACCCAATATTTGCCGACTTCTCTTTGACGCATTATCACAACACACGAGTATTTATTTGCTTTTGTTGTTTTCTACCTTGATTAACCTATCCTTCTGTGTTGTATACTATGTTTGTGTGATAAATAAACACTTTTTTCTTTCTTTCTATATTGGATTCTATTTAGATTTTTTTTCAGTTACAGAGCAATAAAATAAACTTTAATTAAATCAGGTAAATTGACATGGCAGCACTAGGAATGAATGCGTTACTCGGTTTTAGGTTTAGATTGTCCTTTTTAATTAAAGAGCAAAAATCAGAATATAATAAAAGTAAAAATTAATTAAATGGGGAAACTTGTATGGCAGCACTTGGAGCATGCCTAGCTCGCACACAAAGGAAAAAGGAAACCAATGGATCAATCATGATGTCAAAGGTTCTACTCCCCGTTGATCCCAAACACTAGTTTTATTGGTCTTTAAACTAATTTTTGTTAGTATTCTGAACAAATTACATTTATATACTATAAATAATTCAATTCTTCCAATTTTATATGACAATAACTTATTTCTTCATGCCATTTGTCGATGCATGTGATTGATTGCATTTGCAAACCCCGCCGGGTTGGCAACTCTGTATGTCAGACGGACTCACTTGTCGGTAGAACTTGTTATAGAACGGTGCGCATACGATCAGCGGTTAATATAGTGGTTTTCAGTCGGGCCCCCGTGCCCGGGATGGCATGAGGAGACCCTTGACCTTCGGATTTATCTCGGTGATTATATGTTAATAACGAAACAATGTGGAAGTATATTGTGAATTAACACGTTCACGGACATATCTCTCGGCCGGGAGATACTACCCACATGGATATTGTGCCCAGCAACGGACGCTGGGTACTGAAGCGGACGGATTTCGGCTTGCACCTCACCTGAAACGGTGCTTGGAACCCGGCAAAGGTAAGCAGATCAGCTCATCATATGCACGGCATAAGGTGTGAACTATTTAGGTCATTCGTACAACCTTACAGTCCTATGGATATGTCCACTAATATCGGGGCATAGTATGTGGCGCATACGGGCGCGCACATTATTAGTATTCACAAATAATATAATTTTCTGATGTATTTTGGTAATGTTAGTGTCACTAAAACATCCTTCTCGGGATGGACAGGGTTTTCAAAACATACTGTATATATCAGTATTTGTGAACAATTACACAAAGTAACATATTCATAACAGTGCAGTTTGCCGATACCGGGACACGAACCATGGCGCTATGAAATGATCGTAAAGTAAATAAAACAAATTGTATAATTTATTTCACCTGCGAATGCTGGCTTCCAGTCGGGGCCGGCGCTGTCGACATTCAAGTACTTCACGTTGAGCGACATTATAATGTCATCCTGGACATATTTGACGATGAGGTGTTTAACTCTCAACGATATATTGCTGACAATACGACGCACCAGAGCCTGCATGTAGCCCGGGGGGGCTTCGACAACTTGCGCTCTGCGGCTAAACGGAGAAAAAACAACATTGTGGAAAGCCCCTTAAACATACACGCGCAAAATGTAACCAGATAATAGAGAAACAAAGGTAAAAGGACTGGTCGGGGACGGTGAGTAGTTTTTGTTCCGCCTCGAAATATAACAAGATCAAAGGCAAAATGTAATAACGTAGTACTAAATAATGTGTATGTTTATTCCTGTAAGTAAATAAAACGAGAAAATCCACGTTATTTTTATATAACTAAAGGATCACGTGTAATGCCCTCAGAACGGTAAACAGTTGCGCAATAGATCACATGGACAGAATGTACAAGCGAAAAGGGGAGAGTTCCTGATATAAGTGATTCTATTAACCCTGAAATGGATATATCGTGGGGATATTAAAGTACCTATCATTATTATCAAATAATAGGCGCGTGGTTGTTAAATGATTTGCCTATGCCCCAGCTCAACTATCACATATTGTTACCACTGTGTTGATCATACACTAGGCTCCAATTGAGATAAAAGCCATCTATCCAGTCTAATCTTGAAACTATCAGTCGACGGTACTTCTTATTATTATAATTCATAAAGAAACATTTTAAAAATTTAATAATTAATTAGCTCGTACTATTTTGGATCCTCAGGGACTTCATATAAAACCGTTAAACTTTTTCTACTATCCAAACGAATTCATTAAATTGTTCGTTTTGCTAAGAAAATTAAATAAAGGTGTTTCTTCATTTAAAGATAATATTTACGACGAATCATTAAAAACCAGAACGATGCCACTTTTGTTCTTGCAAGCGCCAGATTCTAAATTCTATAAATTGTTTACATCGGATATAAAATAATTTCAGATATCCGACAGTTTTAGTTACCGATATACGTGGCATTTCTAAATTTCCGTTAGCATGATTTCTACGCATGGATAACTAATTAGGGATGCTTTAGTTAAATTGGCGCTAGTATCGGCAAAAGGGACCTGCGTACCGATATTGATCGCTTACTACGCGCTTCTAATTGGCTGTTAGCATCGCTATTGGTCTAATATCGATGCGCGGATATAACGATCCGATACCCACGTGATTCTGGAACATCGAGTGACTACCTACCTTTTGTATTGACACAAAGGATGAATTTTATGTAGGTACAATTGCATCACGCCTATTGCAAGTTTACATAGACAGACAGAATGGAACGCAATATATGTCTATCATTGCAAACCTCTTTTACACTGGTTTCTCATATTTTTGAACTTACACTTCATGAGAACTCTTATTATTATATGTATAAAAATCTAAATAGTGTAATAATATTAATTTTTCCCTAAAGAAGAAACTACCCCATATAAGAAATTTTCCATGACACTTTTACTTAGATCCAGAAATGAAACCATATATTCTCTTCTACACAGATCTAGAAATGTGGAGACTTACAATCAGACAGCGTGAGCATGGCAATTACTCTTGGACCCTATAATTGTCCATTGTAGGCAACAAATTCAGGCTATCAATATTTAAAGACTTTTTTAGGATTTGTATACTATCGGACTCAATGTCACTTTACAGTTAAAATAAACAACAATGAATAAAATGTTAAAAAATTCATAGTATTTTTTTATCTTCTTTTATTTTCTTACCTGGGTGAATCTTGTGTTTGTTCCGATGATGCCGGAGGAGGAGCAAGACTTAAAACACATTCTGGAATAATATTAAATATAGATAATAATTTAGGCACCATGACCATTCAACTAAAACCATTTTATTAACATTTTAACTGGAGCTAACCTATTGTATCGATGGTAACCAGTATTGGCTCAGACATGATCTTAGTCCAAGACACTTGGATGCGTAGCTCGTGGATCCTGCCGGACACGAGCGTAAACGGCAGGGCCAGCTCTTGTTGGAGTACATCTGCTTTGAGGACGAGATTGTGAAGAACCAGTCCTCCGTCCCATAATGACACCTTTAGGATAATTATAATACATATATAATATAAACTAAGTTATTACAATGTCAAAATTCACATACAGCAATGACTGAAAAGCATCTTGTTTTCCAATATTTGAATAAAGTCCATTAATAAATATCAATACATAAAAATTATTAATAAATAAGTAAAAAATGTACCTGAGTATCAGCTGGTCTAAAGTCTCGAACATATTTATCAATATAGCTCAGAAGTATCGGAGTTACATATGATTCTATCTTAAACATGGTTTAAAATAGCGCTGTCCTTTGTATGGCCATATTCAGAGATCTTCAGTTAAGGGACCTAATAAAAACAGTTATTGTAACCATGATATTAATATTGGGCATGAAACATTTCAGTGAATAGAGGTGCAAAGGGTCTAATTTGCAGTCTACTTACTACTCATAACAGAATTTAAATACAGCATAAATACAAATTTATAATTTATGTAAAATATACTGTTATAACATTTTAGATATATAATAAAAAAACTGTAATAGAATCTTCTAGAAAATTTTAATCAAACTTCCAACTGAACAATGGCTAAGTATATTCATTCTAAATATATTTAATAGAATAACATATTTATAATGTATTTATCTGACTCTTAGAGCATTAAAAGGAAGGCTAGTGAACATGTGAAATTATTTTAATTTAATTTATAAAGAATAAGTCCACCTCTTACCTCAGTTGATGTCAGGAAAGAAGTGCAGCACAATAAATTACAGGTAAGGTGCAAGATGAAAATCAATACTATGTGACCTGCGTCGGACGCAAGGGCTGGGGGTACGCAACTATGGCCTATTTTTAGGTCATACGTGGGATGATAGGGATAGAAAATAAGACTTTTTAAAATAAATTGATAGTTTCAATTTTTAATATTGAATTACTAATTAACTACTACGAAAAATGATACAGTTATAGTTATTATCGCAATAAAAAATAACTGAACAATTAGGAAAAATAATTTTCAAACAAGAAAATAAATTACGTGGAACAACTTTTTTTTAAATGCTTGGATATTTAACAAATATATTTACAATCCTTACCTTTTAACTGTCAAGAAGCTCCTAGTGCTTATTCATGTAAAACCACTATGAATATTGTGAATTCGCAAGAATTTAACTGAATTTGGAACCGGTTAAAACAATACCCACTAGAAGAATATATTGTCTCTACGAAAATTCTTATTGATTATTATTGTTGAACTGTAAATATCGATAAAAGCAATTCACCGATTAGAATCGGTTAAGTACTGCATTTTACATATTATTGTAACGTTACTATATACAATTTAATTTAATTATAGGTGATAAAAGAATCGTAGCCCCATAAGTTACTGTTAATAGAAAATTCTGATGCTATCGTCAGGCATTTAGGATATTTTTGGAAAAAATTTCGACAAATCCGGTATTCATTTATACTTTAAGACTTTTCTAAAAAATTTATGATGTGTTAAGATGTATATTGTTCATCACTGTTATGAAAGATATATAACCAATATTTAAAAAGCAGTTTCATAATTAAAAACGTTGTATTAGTTGTAAGCTACAGTTTTGACCTCATTCTAAAAATTCGTAAAATACAACACTTGTACACACAATGACTTTTTCAAAAATGTATGACTCTTGGTTTTTTCATAATTAAAAAAAAACTGCTGTTTTTCATACAATATCCAATGTGGTGCAATCATTGTTATTTTATTTTCAATTTTCCCCCTTTTAAAAAGCGATTGATTTTCAAAGTATTCCATCTATTATTAAACAAATATTTTACCAAATAATAATAACAATACAAAAAAATACTTGAATATCTTCTTATAGTAGTTAGATAATATTATCTTCTTAAAAATTAATACCATTGAGAGAGTGAAGCATGTTAGTCGATTTTAAGCACTTATTTTCTATAAATTATAAAGTGAAATTCATTTTCTATTAAAGAGAAATTAGTGAGTCAGTCCATTAATTAAATGTGTTAGTATACTAAAAGGAAAATATAATTTTAGATCACTGGCTGAGCACCCTCTGCGTTCGCCCACCAAGCCCAGTTTTGTTGTGAAGGTCTTTCCCAGGCCATAAACGTAGGACACGCCGAAAAAAAAATTTAGTCGTAGCGTAATATTGTATAAATTACATAAAATAAAACTCACAACAAATATTCACTAAAATGAGATAGGATATCTTAAATGGATATAATAGGAATTCAGCATAAAATATAGTGGAATACCAGTCTCACTGGCCTAGCCAAGACTGAGAAAAAGGAGGTCCTTCAGGACCATATCTGTGACGATCCCTCGCTGCTGGTGGTGGCGCAACCCATGATCGGTAGCGAAAGGGTAAGGCAAGAGGTGGCATCTTTCTACGAAGTTCCAATGAAGCAAAAAGAGGCCACTGTAAGGGTCAGAGAGAGAACAACTTCTTAGGCCATTCGGTAGCCAAGGCAGCGTTACCATAGGGATACATTCGCCCAGAGCGAACGCGACATCCCCAGTGCCAATAGCCAGGCTGTAAACTTGAGGAAGTCTGCTGCCTGGATTAGAGGAAGCCAGTACACAGTTAGAAGTACCACCAGATAAAAAAGTTTTGGAGAAATGTGCCTATTACACTTACTCTTACAAGAGGGCTTCCGGATGAATTAGGTTTCCCAGGCCTGAGTGAAACAATTAGAGGGACATCACGAAGGTTTACAGTCAGTAGGAGTCTGACACATCGGGATCACTGCCCTTAACATCAGCCCTAATGCACCTAGCCAGGATTCTCTCACAATTACAAAAAAAGTAGTCTCACGGAATGAAGGATTCGATAACAATGCATTTTATCATGGTCCCCACTGTGATAAAAGGTAACGATACTTAGTTGTACTAAAAAGAAAAGATCCAGATATTCAAAGATTATGACATTAAGTTTTATTTGTGTACGAGAACGATATTTTCAAAACAATATGTTGTTTTTTAATATCGATTTTTATTGGCTGCAAATTGAATTTATTTAAATGAACACACTGTACGGCATAAAGAGTTCGTTAAGTATTCTACTAAAATATATACAAAGACAGTGTTAATAAAAGTAAGAAGGTCGTGGCAAATTTTTATATTATCCAATGTGATGGTGTAGGATGGTGGGGTGGTATATATAATACGATGGTTAATTTATAATATCGTCCAAAAAGTAAAGATTAAAAATGTTAGTCTCTAAAAAGGTACTTTTGTATTTTATGAATTGAAATTGAATTTTATGTTTTTAATATACCGATACATCGGTTCTTGATGCCGTAATCAATTGCTTTACAACATTAACATCCAGTAATATAAAATTTTTGACAGCCTTGTGTAGTGTTGCCACAGCTTAATAATATTTCACAGCAACATCTCAGAATAAATAACAAAAAGATGAGATATATACGTGTCATGGCTGTGTGATCAATGGATCTATGTTATTTGCAGATGTAATATCACCTCTGAACAAACTTTTTTATCAATATTGTAATTGCATTTACTCGAATGATTGAAACATTAAAATTTATATAAAAAAATAAAAAATAATTAGCAATTATTATAATATTTTGTCAAATACACACAAAGTTCTGAATCCAGGGCCGTAAATAAAAAAAAGTGATTTATCACCTTGACAGCCCAGTAGGGTAATTCGTCCTTGTAATGGCACTGTTAAAGAATTGTTTTTTAAGTAATTACACTTAATTTTTATTTATACCATTTTTTGATTTTATCTTTTACTTTTTTCTTATTTTTTCAATTTCTTCATTTAAAGAAAAATTAAGATTTTATTTCTAATTCTAAGATTTATTTGTTTTTTTTGCAACGGTGAAGACAAAGTTACGTTTCATTTTAATTTAAACAATTTTTAGAAACTAAAATTAGGTGGGTATGTACTTTTAATAAATAATTATTTGATTATTGCAGTGTTTAAGGAACCAGCATTTACTGGAATGGTATTATTTGGTTGTATTTTAATTTAATGTAGTGAACAAACAAATAGAGAAAATAAAACAATTACAATCAGATACACAATAAAATAATTCACTTATTTATTCATGAAAATATGAAGTGTGACAAATGTAAATTAATTGAACAGTGCTATCAACAGGTTTCTTTACCCTACTGTTTAAGTACAATGTGTTGAGGTTTTAATTATTATTTTAACTTTCGTGTTTGGTATCTAACTCAAAGAATAAAGAAATTATAGAAAGTAGTTAAAATTATGTGAGTCAGTATATTTGGGTCAGTAATATGAATATTTAAGATTTATTGTAGTGATCGTCTTGATTTGCGTTCTTTTTGAATTTACAAATAATAAACAATGGCTTTGTTTAGATGCATGTAAGTTCATTTTCAGTTATGAGATAATTCATCTTATATGATGCTGGTTTATAATTCGTTTTGCTATTTCATTTGGGTTTCATTCATAAAAAAATGTTTTGATTTCAATGATTTTTTTGTTATATAATTATTTGAAGGTGTTATTTTGTTTATTACGTTTTTATGATTTGGCAGCCCTGGTTTTCGATGTATGGCCATTTACGTCTTACTGTATAATACATTAATATTTTAACATAATTAAATATAACATAATAATCGAAAACATTAAAACTCAGCTAGGTCTCTGTTAATTAACTTTTAAGTTCATATAACAATTAAATATTCATCTACTATTTCTATTATTTCATATTTTATTTTAAAATCTGAGTAAAATAGTTAAGAATTTTCTCTAGAACTATCCATGTGTAAAGAAGAGTATTCAATTTTTTTTAATGATTAATTGTATGTAATAACTATTCTTCCCGCTGTGGTGCCCTATAAATGTGGGGGCATTTATGTGTTCTCTTTTGTGTATAATATTTCTTTTTTTTTCTTACTCAATGTGACCTACCTATGTCGGATTCCTAATTATCTAAAATAAGATAACTGTGATGCCACATGGGTATTTCTCACAATGTTTTCCATCACCAATGAGTAAGTGTGTGCCTAAATCGAAATATAATCTGGAAAAACCCACAGGTATATTCTAGGAGTCAAACCTTCGACCATCTGTGTTGCCACATATGGAAACCTATCTATTTTCAGCCACCATGTCCGCAATGAATAATGAATTTAAAACTTTTATAAAGATATTTTTCTTGTAATAGCCAACCCAAATATTATTGTCTGTATACTAAGTTTAAAAATAGGTTTTTATTGAGTATCAGTAGTTTTTGACCAAAACTGAATTTGACTTCAACTTTATAATTCATTCACTTTTAGTTAATATTAAACGGAATTATATAATATTTTAAAACTTTCAGCTTTGATGTAAGTCTAAGGCTAAGGGTTATATTTTCAATATCTCTTTTAAAAGAGGAACTCTACAGTAGTGAGCATTGTCAGGTCCAATCAAGGTATGAACAAAACATGGAGAATGCAGACAAACTTTGTTGTTTATTATCTGTGGCAGCTTCCTCAAATATTTCTGTTACAAGAAAATCACCCTTTAGTACAGAAATCCCCTTATGGTCCCTTATGACATGGTACTCTTATAATACATTTTCATATTATGAGATTTCAGTCGCTCCTATAACATAGATATTCTCACATATAATCCGGGGATCTCCCATGTTATATTTCTGTACAGTGAAATTTATAATGACTTGTACAGTTCATAATTAATATTGCATATAATTAATGTTGCATATTGTATCAATTCCCTTGTTATAAAAAATAAAATAATGTTATTGAATTTGTGATATTTAAATTTTGTAGAGTTGTGTTCCCTCAAAAGTGATATTCCGTTTTTCATAATTAGTCCGTGGTTTAGGAAGCATAAGCAAACTTGCTCGGCGAGTACTGCGTGCTGTACCAAGAGAGAGTGTTTTTATAAAAAATAAATTTAGATTGATTTTTTTATCAATATTTTATTTAATAATGATACATGTATTATAAATATATAGTTGTTGTGTATTTAATAATCCTGTTTCATTGTATATTGTCTTTGTAGCTGTAAGATATGGACAAGAAAAATAATTGTTTTGTAGGGTTTGTAATTCATTTTAGGTAGTACTGCCCCAAACTTCAATCAGGTACAATTAATCCCCTCTAATGAGAAAAGCTAAACATTATTCATTTGTACATAATGCATAATGGAAAATACACCAACAACACGTTTTCCTATAATGCAGAACTAATCTACCGTGTTATGGGGGGATTACTGTATTTAGAAAGCAAACAATATTATTTATTACATATATCTATTCAAAAGTTACTCCAGCTGTTTTTCGGTTTTTGTTTCTCTCAAGGTAGATTTTTTTACTAACACATTATTAGGTTCAGAAATAATTTTGTATAAAATTCTTGAAATATGACTGATGTTCTAAAAAAATAATAATATATTTATTCATGTATTGATTTTCGTGTAGTCATAATTTTAGAGTATGACATTGATATATTTTTTATCATGGATAGGGTTTACCTCAATGTGACAATGTTAGAAGGTTATCAATTCTTAGAAACTACAATAATAAATAAGAATGAAATGTTTTAAATACAACATTATTATTTCTTACACTGTATTCAATAAAATACACTATTATGACACTAAATAAACATAAAAAAATAATAATATGAATTTAAAAATATAAGAATATGTTGACCTGCCATGAGCGAGGCTTGAGACCCAAGCCACCAACAGTAAAGAGCCCAGAGTGAGGAGTAAACAATGTATACATTATCAAGTAACAGTCTTCTGTTACTGACATTTGATCTAATAATCTTGAGATAGAGATAAAGGGTCTTAATGATTAGCTCATTAGTTGATACTATTTGGACAATAACTATTTGTATTATCGTGTGTGTGTGTGTGTGTGTGTGTGGGGTATAAATATTTTGATGATTTACATAAAAGGTAAAGGATATAGTGTGACATTGTTATTCTCTTTATTAATTATAAATACAATATTATTACATTTTAAAATAAATACATATAAATGACATAAATTTTAAAATATAAAAACGTGTAGACAGGGGCGCGGCCTAAGGCCCACGCCACCCCTAGTTAGGAGCTCAGAAAGAGAAACATCCTAACAATGCGTGCCGTATCGAGTAGAACTGCCTTCTGTATCCGGCCCTTGATCCAACAACCAAGCGAGAGCCTCTTAAGGTGGTAATCGAGGTTCTTTGCAATCAGCCCATTAGTCATTGTAATGATACATAATTATTACTATATTCTAAAATTTAGTGTAATTTATTTTTAAATAATTTCATCAATAGTTTCTATTTTTTATATTATAGGAAAGAATGATAGTTTTTTATAAAATTGTATGTAAATTAATATTTTTCTTATTTGTTTCAGATTTAACGATTTTGTCTGGGCAACATCAATTTATTTAAAAAATTTGGAAAAAAATAATATGCAAACATTATTAATTTAGTGACCACACGTAATGATCCATTATCAGTAGCACAAATATGCATCAGTACATTTAACATCATTTATTAGGAATAATATGCTTAAACTGACAAACAGTTTTTACAGATATGTTAATTGCTTTATTACTGAGAGTAATCAGTCAAATATACGTTCAAGAAAATTCAGTCAGTTGTGGAGAAGAAAGGTATGTGGTATTGCATGTAGAGCGGGGGCAGAGGAATTGCATACCACACAAATTCTTATAAAGAAAAAGGGATATAGCATAAGAATACCCCCATTTGATGCAGATGTTCACAATACAAATAGGCTAATGAACAACCTGCCGAGCAACAAGCATGTGTCCCATGGAGGCACGTTTCAAATGTAAGTCAAAAATATGTTATTTATTAGCCTCGCCGTCTGCCGTGGACCGCACTGACCATGTCGTGGTCATCAATTGTAGTGGCGTGCCATTGCTTATAACCGGAGTCTCTACCGCACTCTTAGCTTGAATACCTTTTATTACTTATTTAGCTCGCATTATGTATAATGCACGTGACCTAGATATTGTGCATTGAACTATAAATAACCCTTCGTTGTATTAAGTGCATAAAACTTCCATCAGCCTTGGCAATTGTCAATAATAATGTTACCAAACGCTTTGGCTTTGTTCAGGAAATAAGTTCGCCTTTGACGAAAAACTGAGTATATTATATTAACTTGAGTATAAACCAAGTACTCTATATACTTTACTACTTAAAAAAAAACTGTCTAACTGAGAGGGCAACGCCTCAATGCATTAGACTCTTAGTGGCTAAATACACCTGAGATTTCCCTTTATATTTACTGCACGTCAAGAATGAGTATTCCTCTTACGTACATGAGAAATCTAAAACGATCAGAGAGGCTTTTCCGAAAATTCAACTCTTTGTGTTTATTGTGTGACAGATCACAAGGAGAAAAAAGTCCGCGAAATACGAAAAAGGAGTCGGAGAGCTCGGACAAAGACACCATAAAAATCCAGCCCCAGGTCATTCCCAGGGATTTCAGAGTTTGGGAACCTGTCGGAAACCACCGAGACTCATGCAAAAGTACTTGATTTTTTTTTTAAATTCACATAACTCGTGGTCTCTAAATATACGCTTCGGGTTCGCCAGGTCGCGATATATCGCACTATGCATTTAAACGGAAAGGCGTCCGATGTAGGCGATTGCGTAGCGCTGTCCGTCGGTGTGTCAAGCTCACAATCGTGTTAGCTATATTTCCCGACCCGAAGAAATTACACCACAAACTTAAGACGTAGAAAACTTCTTAGTTCTAGCTGAAATAGGTCCTCGTAAAACTTCGGCTCCAAAATCCAGCGCGTGTATTTCTGTTATGGAATATGGTGCTGGAATTCTCCAGAGCACTCGTCATGACACAAACGATAAAAAGGGCTAATGGAAGCAATTTTATACAAAGCGGTACATCGCGACCTGGCGAGGACTACCAGAGTCTGAATGGTACCTTAAGGCGAAGAGAAAGATAAAATTATACATGAACAATCAATCAATATAAACGTATAAACTAGTTGAACCATAATGGTTGTCTGTTTTAATCAGAATGATACAGAAAAACAATAATCTATAAAATAAAATAAAAACTATACTTATATAACTATATAAAAAATATATATTAAATAAATATATATATTATAAAAATAATTATATATTTTATATAACTATATAAAAAATAAAAACCTTGTCCTTACTGACGTGCAGGATGTATGCCTCCACGCCACTAAACCTTTCACTAAAATAAAACAATATTGTTTAAAATTGGAATTGGTGACGACAGAATCAGAAGGCAGTTTTATTGTGACTCTCTTATTTAAGTGTTTTTATGATTTACAGGCGCACGCTTGACCTCAATCTCACCTGGTGGAAGGTGAAGCTGAGCACAACGATGGACCATGTCCGCCCAACAAATGCCTATTCACTTTACTCTTAAAGGCTTTCTAAGTCATAAAATCGTAGAAATATGCTCGCTGGTACCATATTCCACACCTTAGGTGTTCTAGGTGTATACAAATGTAGAAGTGAATCTCTTCGTAAGGATGTGAAGAACGTCCACCATAGATGGATGGTATCTGACATGGTGTCTAGGGGGTTTATGATGAAATTATAATGAATGAAATTTTTGGGCTTATAATAAACAAGTACACGTTTCAACGATTTTTGGCCAACATTAAACCTATCTACATGTGGAACTCTAGGGCAGTACAGTTAGATTTGTAAATTTCCAGGTCCGTCTTTGAAATTCAAGGTGGTATCGTACAACGTCCTAGCGCAGCATTTACTGGAATGCCATCCGGACCTGTACAGAGGGTGTTCTCCTAGCAACCTTAAATGGGATGTGAGGGCTGCTCGGTTGTACAATGAAATTATGGAACTATGTCCCGATGTGAGTACTTTATTTATTTATTATTTATTTATTTATAAGTACACTTACATAGACTACATTAACACATAAAAACTATATAAGAACATGAAGAGGATACATTATGAATGCGACTATATTTATAAGTGTAGACTACATGCACAGAAGAAAAGAAAAATAAAAATACGAGTAACACAGAAAGATATAAACTACTGTAATCAGAAAGTTTTTATAACAGAAATAAAAAAAAAACAATAATCTATGGAACAATCTTCTCAAATAACATCTTTTTTTTTAATTTGTATATAGTTTCGTTAAATATGTCGAGATCTATTGATAATTGTATAACTTTGTCATTCTGCATAGGGGTGCATTTTGACCTAAGTTTGTAGAATAATTTGGAACACGGAACAAGTTAAAATTAGATGCTCTGGGTAATCTAGTAGGAGCAGAAAATTCTATAGATGGTGGTATAGATGGTTATTCTCAATGCTTTACATTTCATGTATCCATTGTGGAACAGGCCCCGAGGGATTAATAGTAATTTTCTAAGGATATTCCCATTTTATTCAAAGCACATACAACGTGTTTTCTATTTAATTAGTACTTAAATACTTATACACATCAATGCCTCGACAAACTACTCTGCTCATTGCAGTGCATGTTGCCGCTATCGGGACTCGAACCCGGGACCTTAGCATCGCAAATAGTCTCCACAAACTGCACTATCATGCCATCAATAATGAATGTAGAGAAATCAAGAGAAGTATATAAAAATAGAAGTGATATTCCATTCTCTCTGCCTACGCCTATAGGGAATCGGCGTGATGATAGGTTAATTTAATTAGATAGGTTTAATTTGCAGATATTGTGCCTACAAGAGGTTCAGGCATCTCACGTGAATAGTTTTTACTCGAAGTTCGAGCAGGTCGGCTATTTCGGCATTTTCAAGCAGAAAACGGGACAGAGGGGTGACGGCTGCGCTGTGTACTTCAAGCGGTCCATGTTCGAATTGCAAGATCACATTAGCGTAAGTGACTCTTACTGACTCTTCTTAGATGTAACATAATCATTTTTAGACGCTTGAGGGGCACGCACTTTCAAGCACAGTGTGGAATATCCACCTACAACGTCTTAGGAGGACCTTGTCCAAATCGCAGGATGCAAGCCGCTGTCGACCGGTCGCCTTGGTAAACATTAGAGATAGCCTATGTTCAGCTGTAGACCATCTCCAGCAGTCATAATGATTCATATAGTTTCTTAATTATTATTTTTTGTTAACCCGGGGGAATATCCTACATTGGATCATCAGGGTCGCTGTGAGGGCAGCGACCCCGGTGTGTCAGACTCCTACTGACTAAAAACCCCCGGGGTGTCCCTCTAATCACTCCACCCAGGCCTGGGAAACCAAATTCGTCCCGTCGCCCGGGGAGCGAACAGACTTATTCAGGCTTCCTCTCTGGGAGGGATGGGTATAAAGAGCCCACGGTATTGGAATACCTCTTTCATAGGCGGCGCGCTAGAATTGTTTCTGCAATCACTCAACTGAACCCAACGTGACCAGTGGCGCAGCTGATCGCCGTTCTCAGAGCACCAGTACACGCGACAAAGGATTTTTTATGAGAGTTTGTCACCTTTGCAGGTGGAATTCTACCAACCCGAGCTGCCTATATTGAACCGGGACAACATAGGTATGATATTGAAGTTGGTGCCGCGGAGTTTCCCCGGATCCGCCATAATCGTGGCCACCACACATCTGCTCTACAACCCGAAAAGGACGGACGTGCGTCTCGCGCAGATGCAGCTTCTCCTGGCCGAGTTGGACCGATTCGCGTATTGCAGTAGCGGTACACAGTGAGTAATAAATTATGTATGACAATGTTTGCGAGAATAATATCCCTTTTCAGCAACTTCATTTATATGAGGATAACTCTCAGATGTCTTTAGGTGCTATATAGGCAAATATCGAGTCCCATATAAGTACCGGAAACTTTTTAATCCGGTTATTAGGTAAAGTAATAGATATCTGCGAAAAGACGGACAAATAAGCTTTGTTTACCTTTTGTGCCAAAGAGTGACGGTCGATAGGAATAGAAAGATTTTGCATAAATAACAAAGAACGAATGAAATAAAGTCAGGGTTTTAAAATAAATAGTACAATAATGCACTATAAGGCCCTCAATTTCTATAGGCCTCTATATTGTAAACTAGCGGACTAGACCTGTACCACCTGAGTGCACTTTATCAAAACAGCATAACAACCTTACTAAAATTATAAGGTTTTTTTTTTTGTTAACCCGGTGGAAATGCCTACGGACCGTCAGGGGAAATGGTGAGGGCCACTTCCCCCGGTGTGTCGGACCTGCGCCGACTAAAACCACCGGGGTGCCAGCACTGCCTCTCCTCGCCTTCGCCGAGCCTGGGAATCCGGATACTTCCGACGGCTCGGCGAGCGTTGGCCTTGGGCAGGCCTCCTCTCTTGGAGGGGGAATTTAAACCCCCTCACTGCCACTCTGTGGGAACGGCGTGTGGGCACACACACGCCGGCCCTTCCTCTCTGAAATTATAAAGTTTTCGCTAATTCCAATCAACGGTTTTTATAACATTTCTTCTTTCACAGTTATTTTGAGACGTGATTCTTTAAACTGTTTTTTTTTTAATTTATGTAATAGTAATAATAATCCGAAACTATAATAATTATTATAATATGTAATATAATATAATAATAATTGTTATTCATTTATGAGTGTAATTGTCTATAAATGTTATAGAACTATCGCGTCTATAATAATTATTTTTTTATTAATATTTTTAGTTTTTATTTTAATAGATATCGTAAATGCACTAGTATTGCCGCCATAATGTGAGGTCATAATATAGCCTGTCAAGAACTTTCCCTAGCAATAACGCATTGGATAATCGTAATAAAACAAAGTAGACTGATTAAAAACGGTTTTATTCGCATGAATGAAACCCAACATACTTTTTAACGTATATTTGAAGTTAGAATTAAGTGCCCAATATCTTCTCTGAATATCTCCTTCGTTTATGAAATTAACCTGTATATAATTTACTCCAGATCTGGGCATCTCCCGATAATACTGACCGGTGACTTGAATTCGATGCCCGAGAGTGCCGTTATAGAGCTGCTGGATAGAGGAAACGTCAGGTGAGTTCTTACAATGAGACCTGAAGCATAGAATTATGCAATACTAGAAGTAATTACCCGGCGTTGTCTTGTAGAAAGTTATTATCGACTTATCTTAAAATTGAAGGATTTTCGAGCAAACTGTCAGCCTCTATTCACCCTCTTGGCAGTAGAACATCAAAAAAACAGCCCTTAATGATTACCTACATTATTAAAAGAAACCTATGTAAAAATATCGTGCTGCTAGCTTCAGTAATTTAGACTCGACAATAATGTCAAGCAGTATAAGTGATTTATTATTATTTATTTACGTATGGGCTATCAACAGTTCCATTGCATTTTATATTCACAATGAGATCACATGCACAAGCGAAATGTCTGCAACGGATACTAATAAAAGACAGCCACAGCATGGCTCTAAAGCATTAACTAAGTACTAACAATATCAAAATAAAAAATTAAAATCAAAACACCAAAAAGAAAAAATAAACTAGACAATAATACCTACAATTTCAATTAAAATTAAAAATTATCACACAAACTATATAACACCAAGAACAATGCCAAGCTCAACACATCTGCTCACTAATTTTCCTCTTGAAGGCCGGCATCGATCCGGATCAAATTTATGTATAAAATGAAATATAACTTTATTCAAATAGACCTACTACGTACCAAGTACGTTTACACATTACAATAAAGGTACAATAGACACGTTTTGTGTATCTACAATCTAGATAAACAAGAGCCAAGTATGTAGACAAACATTTTTTTTATTACAGACAGGCATGTGCTTGACCTCAAACTCACTTGATGGAAAGTGATGATGAGGCTGGTGATGGAGTGCGCTCACTCAACAAATACCGATTCACCCGTCGCTTGAAGATTCCCATGTCGTAATATGTTGGACAAACAGACGTAGGATGCGAAATCCACCCCTTGGTGGCTCGCAGCAAAAAAGATAAATCGAATCGCCTCGGGCGAGCAGCTGGAATTCCCACCATATATGTCCTCTGGTCAATAATTATATATATATATATGTAAAGGAAATATACTTCGTTCAAGGATTTCAATTTTGCCGCTCTTCGTGCGGCTGTATGTGAAACACTCTATGCCTGTATAGTTTTATATAAACTGTGGACATTGTTTTGGCAGAGACTCGACCGTGGTGTATTTCGAATTTAAACAAAGTGTTGATCTTAATATATGATAGAAATTATAATATATTTTTTTAACTTATAGCATGTAGACGCCGCCAGATACGCGTTTGTGTTAAACGCCCTAAAGATCGTTAGGGTGTTACGGGACGCGCGGGGTAAGGGGTGCGCGCGCGCAAGGGATGCTCTAGCAAAAGCAGTCGACTACCGATACCCAAGGGTAGAGTACGTTAGTGTGCGTCACAATTCGGTGTGCCTTAAAGTGCAAATAAACGGTAAAACTCCAAAAACCGTGTCTTTCTACCAACACATCCACGACCACCGGTCATAAACTGTCGTTTCTTTGGATATTTCAGAGCAACAACAGTGTTTTCTTTTAAATCACTTATAAATGTAATCTTACGTATAAATTCTATAATAGAATATCATGAAGTAAGAATCCGTAGGGAGTTGACGCGTCTTCATCTTCAGGTTTTAATAACATTATGCCTTTGTTGTACATTATTTGTTACATTATTTTAGGATTTGATAATATTACAGAAGCTTCAATAACATTTTCTAAGCCGCCTTTCATAATGTGACACATTATACCCTGCTATAGAGCGAGCCGATACCGCGACAGCTCAGACTGGAGACGCATAGAAGTCACCGACAATTGTCAACATTTGTCTGTGTATTTGAACAGGCAACAGGGACGTACGACAGACTTCAACAATGTAAAGGTAATTCAATATGCTGCCCAGTGATTTTTTTTTTATATCGGCTCGACTATGGACCCTAATTGTATGTACAGTATGGTCTAAGATCGATAACGATTATTAAAGGACGAAAATCCATTGAGAGTCGCTATATCGGCCCTCCATAGATGGGCAAAATGTAATCATATTAATAAAAATTATTACGATTATATTTTACGTTTTTTACCATTAATATGACTGCATTTTGCTCATCTATGTTTTAAACACTACAGAATACCAGATCGCATAAACATTTATGATTTCTTAATGTTTTAAGTGGATTTAATCATGATGACAGAGCAAGAAAATTAAAATTAAGACTACATTTTGTAATCGTTAATCATTAATCAGATTACATTTCGCCCATCTCTGCGGCCCTCATATGCCATAATTCTCCAGTATATGAGTTATTGGACGTACACAACTGAAAGTGAAAATCGACTGTCCATAGCGAGTTCCTATCACTGTCTAACTGCTAATAAAAAACGTTAATTAATTTAAAAAAGCCAATTTAAAAAAAAAACTTTTTTATACTTGCCCGGCAGAGTGATTACAATTTACCTAATAGAAAGTATTATACAGTTTAGTCCAAGAAAGTCGACGATCCCCAAGGGAGGAAAATCCGTTGACAGTCACCATCGTCGTGTCGAAGCACATACACCACGACGGAAGGTCACTAGGTATATGAACAACTGGATAAGCACAAACTTATCCCGAAATGCGACAGACCGAAGCGGTATTCACACTTGTGTACTATGGTCACGACCCAGTTCAGGCAATCGCCCTACCACGACAATAACTGTCAGGTGCACTCTGGTCGTATACAAAAGGAGAAGGCGGCGTTAATACAGCTTTCATATTTCGTGTTTAAATTACTTTATTTATTTAATGATATCCTACCGACTGCGCCATGTAAAGTTAGAAATCTATACTGATATTATAAAGCTGAAGAGTTTGTTTGTTTGTTTGAACGCGCTAATCTCAGGAACCACTGGTTCGAATTGAAAAATTATTTTTGTGTTGAATAGACCATTTATCGAGGAAGGCTTTAGGCTATATAACATCACGATGCAACTATTAGGAGCGAAGAAGTAATGAAAAATGTGAAAAATACGGGGAAAATTATTCATCCTTGAGGGCTTCCATTGCGTGCGCTGCGAAAACGGTTCAAGATACCAAAAATATATGTATGAATAATTTATATGACAGAACAACGTGTGCCGGATCAACTAGTTTATAATAAAATACTGTTCATGTTATTTATTTACTTAGTTACCAATCAATACATGAGTTCCCACAGCAACGTCATCACCTGACAATAACTACTACTCTGGACTCATAATAATATCATCATTGTTTACAGATATATAATTCGGAGTACAGTACCTCGCCCTCGCTCTCACCTAGCGAAGAGTCTAGGTCATTCTCATCACAGAATTTCGGGAGTCTGTTCAACAGCGGAGACCTCGGCCACTCGTTAAACCTGCTCTCGGCTTATGACAAATTCAAGCAGGACGGCGAGGAGGAAGCGACAACATTCCAAGACTATTGGGTCACTGTCGACTATATTTATTTCAGGTAAATACAAACACTTATTCCTTAGGAGTGGAAATTCAAAGTGAATGTTTTTTAGGGCACCTTTAGATTGTGTTAGTCGCTGCACGGCTGCGGCGACGGGCGGTGTTAGGTCATCTGCCGTTCGACAGAGTAGGGGGTAGCGTGCGTGTGCCACTGCCACTGCCCCTTTTGAGAGGATGTGAGGGGTAGGGTATCATCTCATACCACCTCCTAGATTGGACGCATGCCTGAGTCCAATCACTCGTTGATCCGAAGATCGAGAAGACTCTGGTACTCTGGAGCCGCCGTCCTCGCCCAACCCGACCCAACAGTGGCTACAAAGTCACAATGTACCTCTCTGTTTACATTTATATGGAAATTGAAATAAAATTGCATATAAATAAACCATGAAAGATATGAAAGTAACTAAGAAGTTATTAAGAGCAGTTATAATGAGGTGGTATTAATTTTATTTGATGAGTCCAATAAAAGATATGAAAATAACTGTTGGCTACGAAGAAATTTACGAAGAAAGTTACAACATGACGTCTAACCTGAAATTCCATTAAAATTCGTTTTGTTGAAATGTTTTCAAAATGTGACCTGAAGAAAAATATTGACCAGAAGCTTTTATTTAGGAAGACATCGTGAGAAACTTGTATGGCATCTAATAGAAATGTCTTGTGTACTAGTGCTGTGAGAACGGCGATCAGCTGCGTTACTGGTCACGTTGGGCACGACATATACGCGCAAAGTGGATGCAGCGACCTATGCACCTCTGCTCACCCCGTAAGGGGTATTGCGTGACGATATTTCATTTTTTTATTATACGCCTGAACGTTTTTACATTATTACTATAGCCATCTTTTCCGCATAGTCGGGGAAAGATGGCTAATTCTGTCATTTTTATTTGAATGAATATAAAAAAAAGTAAAAATGTGAAAATTAGTATTTTTTTGTTTTGTTTAGATTGTCAAATTTACTTTTATGATATCCTAAAAAATCTACAGCTTACTATCCTGGAATTGCATGGTATATTGTATGTTTTCTTCTGTGTAATTTCAGTTGCTGTCACTCGCTCCGTCTAACCGAGAGGCTTCGTTTGCCCACGGTGTCGGAGTGCGATGTCTTAGGCTGTCTCCCGAATGACGTCTATGCATCTGATCATCTAGCTCTAGCAGCGATATTCGAACTCAAACCCTACAAGTCAACCTTATAACAATTGTTTGAAAATATATTTTTTTTCTTAAAGATCAAAGCTATTATACGTGCATATTGTATGCAGTTATTATAAAAACAGAATTCACATTTAGGATAAGACGGTGAATGTATATTGATGATTTGATGTATCATTATTTGAAAGTTAATTAATGGGCCGAGCACGAAAGTTTGCGCAAAGTATTCGTATCGTAAAGGTGACATTTCGTTAGACGCCGCAGACTTCACTGCACTTTTGTCTTGTACTGCACTTTTCATCAGTTGTTGTGTAGTAACTATGTCGAGCCAGTATAAAAAAATCGAGCAAGTATGAAGTTACTTTCATAGTTTTAATAATATTCCAGAAGTAAATTGATAATAGTCATAGACCATTTCCGGAGTCACTGGTATTTAACTATGATAAAAAAAAACATGTGCTTCACCAGTTAACTCCTTTAATCCATTTGCATCATTTGACGGAATAATCCCAAAAACCGTTGTCAAATTGCCCAATTGTCACCAGGAACGGATAAAGCCACACTCAAATGATTGATTTCGACATTACATGATTTAATTTTTATTTTGAAAAGTGTACAATTGTTGAAATAAATATATTTTTCTAAAATACGAGGTATATAATAATTATTTTAATAACCCTATAACAATATTTGTAATGAGAAAATACTCAAAGCTTTCCTTGCGCACGCTGGTGTCGCCAAAGCTTAACAGCAGATTAAGAGCGATGATGCAAATGGGTTGACCCGTTAAATATCACGAGTGAAGGCACGATGACAATACTACGCGCACGAAGGAGATAGCACTATCGTAGTTATGAAAAGTTAGATAATCTAATTTGCGTAAGTAAAAATGTATCGTACTTCTTATACTATTAAGCATTGATTGAAATAACTTCATTACTTGCATGCACCTTGATAACATCACCGCATAAGTCATTTACAAGTATTAATTAGCGAAGTAAATAGCTAAATTACTAGCATGTAAATAATGACTTAATAACTTTTAACTAAATATTGGTTTAACAAATAAGTTGAAATGTACAATAGAATTTTTTTTTTGACCAAGTAACTCATCCCCCCTTCCCCCGCATATCTCCGGATGGCGCGGCTTTACTAAATTGCATTATAGCAAGTGTGGACTTCATAACAATTTAGTGAAGTACTTAAATTTCATGTCATAATGTACTTATAATTTAACTAAAACACGTCTAAACGTTTGTCTACTTAAAATTTAGTTACTTACATCGCTACATACGTGTGTACGGCCCATAGGTGTTATTATTTTGCACGACAGAGGCGCCATACATATATCATTACAAATTGATTCCGATACGATAGTACTATGATGCAAGTTTTCATACTTATGCCAATGTGTTTATCGTGGCCTGCATCAGGATCTCAGTTTTAGGTCTTTAGAGCAAGACTGGTTTATTGCCGGCATTCCAGTACAAAGGCCGTATATATTTTTTGCTTCGATTACAGTAAATTAATAAATAAGGGTTCTAAATCATGACGTATAAAAATTCGATATCTCCCTCTCATTATATCGTATATCCAAAATCGTAACTTCCATGTATCTTTTTGTAAATACTATATTTAATCACATTTGTGGACAATTGCAGACATTGACTTAGTCCCAAACTAAGCTACCAATTGTTCTATGTGTAATACCTTGTTTCATCCTTTACCTTTACCACTCGCGCGAGATTGCAGAGTCAAATCAATACGGCATCTCACATCTCTGCTAGGATTAAGAAGTTCTCTAACTCTTACTGCAGCCGAAGGGTGAAGAGATATTTGTGTAGCTCGGGGTTGTTGATAAAATTCACCGCCATTACTAAATACAAATGTAAACACTGCTAAGGGCGTCTTGGACGAACATATTAAATCTAGTTTAAGCCTTTATGAAACGCTATTTAAACGAAGCAGT
This sequence comes from Automeris io, assembly GCA_036320925.1. Taxonomy (NCBI): domain Eukaryota; kingdom Metazoa; phylum Arthropoda; class Insecta; order Lepidoptera; family Saturniidae; genus Automeris; species Automeris io. The sequence goes on from JAUDJH010000036.1 coordinate 1,295,296, forward strand.
TTAATTCAACCTCAGTGATGATTTCAATTTAACAGTTGTTAAAATTGGATAATGATTCCATGCAAGACAATAAGTTTAATTTAACACGAAATAACGTTTTATATAACTGTAAATTAGATTAAATTTGTTGCTCTAAGCAGCCCTAAGTTCTCTAATCACTACGACAAATGTCTCACTGGGCACTTAACTTGACTTTGTTTTTACTTCGATCGCTAAATTATGCTTTCCTTAGACAACTGCAATCCCGCGTTTGAACCTGCCGCGTATTTATAGCGGAACGGCAGGCCCCACCACTTGTACAGAAGATTTTCCAGCCATCTCATATATTCCAGCGTTTACGCTATGTTGCACCGACACTTCTAGAAACCCCTTTTTATTCTCCAATAGATGGTATCCGTCTCGATGTGTAGTGGTTTTATTAATGACACACTTTGGCCTGTCGCGTTTCGGGTTAAGCTTGTGCTCTAGACGAACTTGTATACCTAGAGACCTTCAGTTGTGGTATGTGTGGGCCGACAAGATGACGGAGATTCAATAGATTTTCATCCTTCGATATTCCGATTTTGGAATACGCAGTAGTCACTTTGCCGAGCCAGTGTAAATAAATCGTAGTTTAAGAAAATATAAAATGACAAAAATATTTACGCTTTCCTAAAATACTATAGGAGGTAGTATCGATGATGAATCATATACCTGATTAAAATTAAGTTAAAATATGTAATCCGGAGAAACATTTACTTGGTGCAAACGGTGTACGATGAGTCTCTAAAGGGTTACAAAGGACTTTCTGCGTGGGAGATATCGAAACAAAGCCACTATCCTTTATTTGGTTAATACTTGTATAATATACAACGGGTCTTGTGATTCAGTCTTCACTGTTAGTTAGAGAGTTTGTTCCAGATACCATAGAAAACTCAACCTATTCTTTTTGGTAACCCGTGGCAAAATGCTACAGGCGACCTGTAGCGCAGCTGATCGCCCTTCTCACACAACTAGTACGCATGGCATTTCTATTAAATGCCATGCCATGTTTCCTGACGATATTTTCCTTTACCGGTGATCATGTGTGTAACGGTCTGATGCTGCAGCGTCATTCGGAAACTATAGGATACTCAATTCTTCACTAACCTACAACAGAAGTATCATACTCGAGCTCGTCCAAATCGTATCAATATATAGATTACAATAAGATACGTAATTGAGTATGAGGTGTTTTAAATTTTTAGTTTAATTACGTTAAGGTATGGCACATCGCTTGACAGCGCCACGCAGTCTCTACGCCGGACGCCTTTAAGCGTAAAACGCGATATGGCATCCGCTGCTAATTCGCCACTGTTCCGTCGCAACTGTCAGAAACCGACGCGTACCTTAACTATAACTCGGGGGGTTCTAACTCTATCCGAATTACTGTCTGTGCCCTTCGAGCTTAACACTAGATTTACCGGCGAACAATTTATATCTATTGTAGAAATTTTCACAGTATAGATGAATTTTGGTTTGCTATAATTAAAATTAGATTAATAATATTTATCACTAAATTTATATATATCTTAGTAAAACACATGTTATTTTTCAGAATGAAAAATATTAGAAAAGTCTAAGACAAACATAAAGAGCGGTCATTCAGACCGGTTCGGCAAATCTAGTGTTCATCCAAACTATTCATTAGTTAGACGGATCGGTTCTCTCTCTCCTTTGCTCATAGCGCTCAAGAGCCGTGCCCTTTTATTAAGAATTAATATTTGTAATGTAATTGATTATAAATCTTTAATTTAAAATAAGCAGTATTTTGGAAAGATTTTGCATGTGGTTTATGTCAATAAAGATATAGATTTATTATAATTTGTTTTATTTTCATACAATTAAAGGTGAAATTTTTACACTGGCTCGTCAAATTGACTACAATCTATGGAAGGTACAGTTTAGCTCCAGAACAGCAGCAACTGCTAAGGGACGAGCATTAATTAACAGTAGTCGTCGCCATGTCTGCTCATATACCAACCAGGTCTCTAGTTCTAATGACATCTGGACGTACGTACACAAGCTGTTTCCGAAACAGAATTCACGAAATACTAATTAGGCTGAGACTACTTTGACTATGCTTAGACTTTATTAAAACATTACAAATTATATTAATTATTTAATATCAAAGTGTAGTGAAATTAATTGTTGATTAACTTTGGGAGTTCGAATGAAAAATCCAAGGCAAAAACAGCTGTTCAGATACTGAGGATTCTTTTCAAGGTCAGGCGGCTTTTCACGCCTATCCAACTCCTTAACCTGTATCAGGCACAAGTGCGGTCTTGTGTGGAGTATTGCTACCATCACTGGGATGGCTCCGCCAAACACCATTTGACAGCCTTGGACATGGATTCCAGAGCTCGGCGACTCATTGCCGATGAGGCTCTTACGTCGCGTAAACTACTCAGCTTGGAACACCGGCGTTGAGTGGCCTGTCTTTCGGTTTTCTATAGACTATACTCTGGAGAGTGTGCGGCTGAGTTGTATAATTTAATTCTCCCCTCCCTCTTCTACCATAAATTAACAAGACACCGTGCGGGTTTGACCCCTACGTGGTCGACGTTCCAGCTGCTCGCAATCTTCTTTTTTGCTGCGAACCACCAAGGAGTATACTAGGAGTACTTCTTCTGTCAGTTTTTCCAACATGTTATAACATGGGAATCTTCAAACGGTGAGTGAATCTGTATCTGTTGGGTGCGCGCTCCCCATCAGATGAGATTGAGGTCCAACGAAAGCCTGTCTCTCGGACTTGGACTTGGCACTGTGAATACTTAGGCTATACTTCAGTTCCTATTATACAGTCTAGTTTTTTGACAAAAAATCATTTCTTGAGTAAGGTCTAAATGATGTGAAAGTAGCGTATATAATCTCGTCCTACGGGCGGCTTGCAGCAACAAATTTAATCTAGTTTAGAGATATATAAAATGCTATTTAGCATTGATTTATGCTTATTGTCTTTCTCGGAAATAAGCAGTATTAACAATTATTACATTTAAATCGTCATTGAGGTCGAATTAAACCACCTTAATTTAATGGCGTTTAAATTATTCGTGCAAGCCACACTAAACTTTAATTTAACTTACAAAAAAATTTACTGCCTAAAAGAAGTCATAGCTATACATCTCGGTTAGGAATAAGAAATTCTCGATCATAATACTGTTGCAGTCCTTGAGCTGTGGTCATCCTGCGAGCGTGTTCCCACCGTCCCACGATATTGGGTACTTTAAATGAAGTGTGAAGAGATATTTGTGCAAGCCGGCATACTCAGTATGACCGTCGTCTGGTGTTTCTTTACTGTTCAGTAAATGATGATCGAAGTCAATTTTTGGACTGCACCATGCTTATCATCATCAGGTGCGGGGTGGTGAGTCAGGATAAAAATTAAATGTTTTTCTAGAAATGAGATTGTTCGTGTTACTAAATCCATACTGTAGTGGTCAAATGAGTTTTTATATTTTGTATCATTAAAAAAATCCTAAAATTTAGAATCAGGGATTATATAAAATAAAACAACATTTTTATTTTTTATTTTATTTAAATTATAATTAAATTATAGAACTAATAAGAATATAATACAGCACTTTTTAGTTTAAACTTAGATTAAATAGCGGAATTATTTAACGATCTTTGACGGTGGTACATTCGAGTATTGAAAGAATTATTTAAATTCAACACGTGAATATTGCTTTGGTATTTTCTCAAGACCACAGTTATTAATCGCGCCTTGGATTCAAACAGTCGCAATGCACCGCTCAGTAAGTATTTATATGCAAAGGACGATGTGGGCAAGTGTGAGGCGCCACTGTCGCTTGCTTAATACACCGTCGGTTTTACATACAGATGCATACAAAGCGATACATTGCAACCTGGCAGCCACTTCTCGGTCACATCTCCTGAGTTTTACAAGTAATTGAAGCAATCCTCGTAGCTGAGAGGCCATTAAAAATTCTTCATTATACATAATTTATTATGTCAAAAACAATTCACGTTTTCAAATTCAAACAAATCCTTCAAACGAGGTTTATTATCATTAATACCTTTCAGCACAGTCAACAGTACCTACCTCAAAGGGTTTAATATCTACGTCAAATGTAAAAATTACCTCAAAATATGTTACTTATTAATGCTGGTTTACGTTTTCATATATACCATGTAATTGAAATTACTTCGTAGATTTAAAATAAATCAAATTTAAATATCTTTTACTTCTGACGTAGAATTCACAAGCATATTTTTACATGTACAATCAACTAATTTGAAATGTAGACCTTTGTCAGTACCTACAAGAACCCTTACGGTGCTAGCAGTGCCCGCGACTACGTTCGCGTGGAAGTAGTACCTGCGGCCCTCGTCAATATTTATCCCGACGTAGCTCTGACCCGTGTACGCATCTAGAACCTAAGTTGAACCCTATTTTATATGATTCACAATATTGATGTAAGCTCAACTAATATTGGAAGAATGCAAATCCCGAAAACTGTTAATTTTTAGTTTTATTTTGTTCATACAAACTTTTAATCGAAATTGTATTAGTGACTACAGTTAACGTTAATTTAGTTTTTGTCATATGAACTGAACATTTATTAAATTTTTTTTTTCAGTAAATGATTGACATGGTTTTTTAAACTGAGATAACTTTTTTGTTTATGAACCGAATGAACTAAAATCAAAAAATGTTAAAGGCGGCTTTCCACGATATATATACAGTGTAACCTCCATATAACGTCACTCTATTTAACGACAAACTCCCTAAAACGTCGATATCAATCGGCTTTAGTTGGTTTAGCTTGTTTCCCATACAATGATACACTCTATATATAGCATTACACCCACTCTCAATAACGACAACAATTTAATAATATAAAGTACCTCTGAAGATGTCAAAATTAGTAAAAACTGCGCAGCTGTGTACTTTCTTTAATCACTTTACTATCCTAGCCCGTAATAGACTCGAATGGCGACATTACACATATCGAACTTTCTACGAAATCCGTTCTTTTGCTAACAAATAGCAATACAACAAAATTACTGGTGCAGTAAAAGAAGTCAGACAAAAATAACAAACTATACTCAATAGCGATCAAATAAGAATGGTTTTTATGTAATTACTAACACTAGTCTTAAATAAACCTTTTCTTTTTCTAATACAGATTTTTCTTCTCTCCATTTAACGACAACTCTTTTATACGACTTATCCTATATTTACCTTATTCTTGTATTTATCTTAACTCCTTGGCTTAACATAATGAATTAGTCGTAAATTTGCATGACTTGTATTTTTTCCATTATTTTTTTAAGATTTATAAATAAATAGCTGTATGCCGATGTGACGAGGTTCTAGAGTGGTCTACATTTCGTATTCGTCGACTGTACGTAACAAAGCTTTTTCATTATTGAACTATAATTATACTTTCAATAATAATGACAGTCGTTGTGCATAACATTTACAGGTTTAATGTGTGATGAAAATATGCATGTTCAAATACTCAATTGATTTATACAACACGAATCAAATTTTAACTTGTTTTTAAGGAATGTGACTGTAATGCTGAATTTATTGTCTTCTAATTGAAAGACTATGATTGTAGACGCTCTTTGAAGATCTTTTATCAGTGCCAGCTATATGTAGAGTAGCCTACAGTATTTAAAACAGAGATGGGCAAAATGTAATCTGATTAATGATGAACGGTTACAAAATGTAGACGTAATTTTAATTTTCTTGTTCTGTAATTATGATTAAATCCTTTTAAATATATTAAGAAATGATAAATGTGTATACAATCTGGGATTTTGTAGTGTTTAAAACATAAATGAGCAAAATGCACTCATATTAATGGTAAAAAACTTGAAATGTAATCGTTGATCATTTTTATTAATCTGATTACATTTTGCCCATCTATGGTTTAAAATAGATGTCGCTTTTTATTTTACGCAAACATTTTATATAGGTCATGCTAAATCATATACTAAAGGAACGTCATTAAAAAAATGTGGAGAAATTACACGCATTGAGCTAGTCCCAAAATAAGCTTGCGCTTATACCGTGGGTACTAGGCAAAGATATACACACTTTAATACATATTTATATAACTCGAGACAAACTAGCCCATTCATGATAGAAAAGTTCACTGCTACCGGAACTCGAACCCAGATCTTTCAGCGTTGCAGGCAGGTGCCCCTGTCATTGCGCTATCAGGCCGTCAAAAATTGATAACTATCATGATAGCATTGAAGTACATTCAAGTAAAATTACAGCTTGTTTATTTTTAAAACAATAAAGAAATAACCGCATTAACGTAGATATAAAAATTGATTTTTAATGCAGCATTAAAGTCACAAACTAGTACAAGTTTCACGTGAATTATTTGAATAAATTTTGATTTCATTTTGTCAAATGAACGCACTTTCTCTAGTTATGAGTTTTCCTACCACAAAGGTCTCATGTATACTGGGCGTTCGAATCAATGAATTCCGAAACGATCTCGTGCGGTTGCGTTTACGCGAATCTAACTCTTTCTGCACACGCTAAAAAAGTTTAACGTACTTACTACAGACAAGAAAAAATGTTAACATGTATGTAACATTAATTTTGTCAAGGTGAAAGGGAAGCTTTTTCGACAGCAAGCATACCACTTGTCGTGTATGTAGACTAGAATTTATCCGACATTTAGTCGACACATTGTGATTTATTTATTTTTTTGAAGCGGACTAACTAGTGTGTCCCGGGAAAGGCATTTACAGTTCAACCGGGCTTAGGGGGCGAGCACAGAAGGTGCTCAGCCAGCGAGTTTATGGGTTGGGTGGCAATGCAAGGGCACCCCTGTGGGTATGAACCTCGACTTGGACCGCCAGCCAAATAAAGTAGAGGCGTTTCGGAAGTGACTACCGTGAGAAGAAACGCCGAAAGAAACAAAAGGCTGCGTCGGAGTAGAACTGCGCCTCCGAGCGACACATTGTGATTTAAATACGTGAAATTGGATGTACCTACACGTGTATAATTTCCGTCAAATGTACAAACAGCTTTATCCGTAATAAAAATTATATTTTTCCCAAGCTTGCAGTAGTTTTGAATAACGTCTAATGAAACATTTTCAAATCCTTATCCGCTTTGCGTTCATGTTTGGTGCGCAGTATACAGTAAGCATAGAAGTTATCCTAATTTGAGCCTATTAATATGACTATATGCGACTTTTGTACAGAAAACTTATTAAGCTGAAGCTAATATTGACAACATTATTTGTCAACATTTATTCTTGGTTATTTTTAAAATATTTATAAGTTGGCACATTTTTTTACTTTTTATAAAAAAGTCTGGCAGGCGTTATTCTTTAACGATCCTAACACGAGCGATGGGACCACATTATTAACAATTATTATAAATATCTAAATTTAATTGCCAATTTATAAACTTATATTATTCCACACGCCTAAAGAGCTATAAAGTGTTAATTAACGATTAAACCTATATTTCTAATAATACTGGATGGATAATGTATTCAATTATCGCGAAAAATTCCGTTTCTTTCATAAGATCACATAATTTTGTTAGTATACAATAATAGATTGTAAGTCCTAATATAATCCTAACATATCATTATCGGGAATAATGTATGTATAAAGTATCGAAAGTCTCACATTCATCTCGACTTACATAAATCTGATCAAATTCAATTAAGTATATTTGACATTTTCTTTTGTAAAATAAGCTCGTGGCTAGCGTCCTTTATTAATACAAGAGAATACAAATAAAAACATATCTATTAAATAATGTAAAATTGGCTAAATAATTGTTTATGCAAAATTATCTTTATAGTAGACAGATTTTAAAAATGTTGCATATGAACACGTTTCAGCTTGGACGGACGGGGCCAGTAAATTAGACAAAGTATACTATAATTATAACATATATATGTATATTATAAGTATAATTAGTATACTTATAATACACTTGTTGTTGCAATGCTCTGTAAAAAAGCAACAAGTACCTACAAAACGTACATTCCTGTATAGATCAGTGCAGCGACACATGTGTTCATACGTTAAGCATATTCACGCAATAAGCTTATGACGTGTATCAAATTGAAAAACAAACGCATACAGTGGGTCCCATCGACGTTTTCGGAATTCATGAAACGTAACCCATAATCTTCGCTAAACTGTAACTACCCAGGCAATGGATCCTCTATACCCAAAGGCATAAATACCACATTCCCTTAGGTAGATATCACTTAATTATAAACCTTAAAATGTTTTTTTTATATTAATTACATATTAATTTATCAATTAATTTTTTGTTGTTACGACGACCATATTTAATATGATCAATTACGTTCTAATTTTTTAAATTTCATTCCAAGTAGAAAGATTTTACTCGAATAATTACGAAAAGTTACGATTTCTACATACGAGAAATCGCATCTTATTAAGCCAATTCTTCATTTATAATGAACTTGGTTTTTAAATGAAAATAAAGTTGTCCAATCGTTTAAATAGTTCAATTTTACCGTAACAACATTATAGTTATGCACCGGGCTCTTGCATTACATTTTTGGCTATGTACATACCACGATAGTTTTAAAACTAGTAATACTGAGCATAAATCAAAATCACTTCCCAAATTAATCACGCAATTAAGCTTTTAACGTGAGATTGTTAGTCTCTTAGTTCGTAACGATAAAATTATTGTTATGTGCTGCATGAAGTTACACAAATATTAAATAAGTAAAATATGACAACTCGTTCTACACTCGAGATAGTAAAGGATCTAATCCACGGTGACGCACGGTCGCAGTGAAACGCACGGAACTAGTGGCGTAAAATCATCCACAAGTCTTGTTTTAAGGTTCGTTCACATCTAACGGACATAGCTTGAATATCTCGGCTCAGAGAATAATTTTAAACGAAAAGTACAATCTGATTATATTAAATAGCAATCGAATAAATAAAGTTTGGTTTTACATACCGTTAACATTAGAAAAATGAATAATACTAAACGATATAAGAACAAACGAAGAAAATACAAAGTGAGTTGTAAAATAAAAATGTTAATTAATAAAGAAACGGTTCTGCAGATGTGAACGAAGCTTTAAGGTGTCGGTGACCGTTCGTAGCCTTGGTAGTTCCCTGGTCCAGACAACACCACAGTAAGCTAGAATATCCATTGCACAATAGTTAAATTTGCTAAATACGATATGGAATACACTTTTTTCCTAGACACGTTTGTATCTAGTATACAATATAGTTCATACCAATTAAGGCAGACTATCGTACTTTAGCATATTTATGCATGTGCATACCTTTCAGCTAAACCCTGAAGAGAAAATAGTCGATAAAAATACAGCGTGATATTTTAAACGAGAGAAATTAAATTATTAAGGTTTACACAATCTCAAATTAAATACAAATAAATAACGTAAACAATTTATAGGTATGTTAATTAGATATTGCAACCTGAACTTATAGTACTTAGGTTTAGCGGAAGACTGACTAGGGTGCGGCAGAATCAAAAGAGTGCATCATAACGAATTCAATCAATTCATGAAAGAGTTCCAGAATTACATTGTTGAGAAATACATTGTTTTTAAAACTTAGTTTTTAAAAATGAGTCTATAATATTTTCACCATCACTCGTTAAAAAGATTACGCTGTATTTACAAAAAAATAAGTGAATACCTGAATATTTATTTACTACAATACGAAGATAAATGCATGCATACGATTATGATATTAGTATATATTTGAAATCCTACTAATTCTCAGGGTCAATTTAGATCGGTACACGGCCATATACTCTTCAATCAAACCGTAAATATATCATTTACTGGAAGTCTCATATTCAGTTTCAGAAACATTATTTAAAATTCAAGAAAATTTTAAACACTAATAAATTATTAATTTGTTTACAAAAGCAACACATTAGTAATTGGTTAATGTTTAAATTTATTTGAAATTTAAACAGGTTATTGTCATACTTTTAATGTTATGTAAGATTTTCAAATCTTCAAAACTCTTTAGGTCTTCTACAGTTTCAATCGTAGGGTCTACGTAACAGTCAATTTCTGCTGAAATGCGCAGTTCACATTTGCTGAAGATCTTCCTACATTACTCTTATCTTAACGTGATTCTTTAAAATCCAACAAAAGAAACACGTAAGTAAAGTGTTGTCAGGGAGATGAAAAAGAGAAATTAGAGAATAGAAGTAGGTAAAAATATGAAAGGGAATAAAATGTGAACAAAATATTGACGCAAAGAGAAATATAATAAAACGAATAAATGACGCTGAAAACTATTCACTATATATATAACCACTAATGAGATCCAAAGAGAAAAATATGTTAGTATGATATAATAGTGTACATTACAATTAAGAACATACACAATTGTAATAATAAAAATGCGAACAAGGTCCCGGACGTTCTGACCCGGAAACCAATATATAAAAAAATATTTCTACTGGAGAAGAATTTGACTATTCCAATCATTTCTGATAAATGTGACCAGTCCGTACGTTATTATCGCATTCATATTATGTAAATAACCACCTAAACTTCCGTCATGCCTGAATAGTGACGCACAATTTTGGCACAGATTGGACCCTTAGCGTATTAAGAACATATCCGATCTCAGATGAATACATAAGTTCGCATTAGAGATTGAAAATGCGAATATTTAACGTGCGTTGGCGTATGATACTAGAATCACTTGAAAAAATGACATGTTTTGTGGTTACCTGGTCACACTGACCGTGCACCGCTCTATTTGATCGTCCTTACTAAATATGTAATTGCAACTCGAACATACATCTCGAGATATTAATGATTATTGATTATAGTTTTAAACTGGAATATATGTCTAACTTACTCTTATACGTTTTAATAGGGTATTTAACTTCATAATGACAGTTAATATGCAATAAGAATTAACAAGTATGGCAGTGATTGAATTTCATCATTTCAAATCTATTTCACATTCATCAATAATTATACGAAAACATAACAAATAATAAAATCGCGGAGGTAAAGTATATTTGCTTTTAGCAACATATTTTGGCGACATTGACGTGTATACATAAATTTTCAGAATCAGTGTAAAACGTTAAATTTGAAAATACACACATAGAACTCCATATCGCCAAAAAATGTCGCTTAAAAAGCCTTTTACCTTTCGATATGTATTTATTATACTAACTGAAATATAATACGAATTCATAAATAGTAAAACAGTCGAAATCTTCAAAAATGTAAAAAATAAATTTGTTTTACAATTATATAATATTAGAAGACAATATTAGTTAAATACCCTATGACTATCTTGAATTTCCCTTACGTACAGCAGTAGAGTTGATCATTTATGTATGCCTTTTGCAGGTAATTTGACCTTAATTTTTGTGGCAAGATAGTCGAAACCTGCTGGGGAACGCGTTAGATGTTTTAAATGACCTGATTGATATCGGTGTTCCTGTATCTTACTATTGCGCTATATCATACATTCGGAAACCACACAAACCAGTTCACCGATTAAGAGCCCGCGTGCTTTAATTTTATATCTAGCGGTAGAAAACACACCGTGTTAGCCACAAAGGATAACAACACATTGAACACACAAGGACATTGATCAAACCTAAACGAGTGTACATAAAATAATATAAAATATTTTTATAAAACTCTTCCCATTACGTCGGTTGCTGTAGATATGTAAAAACTTTCTTACTGTTTTATATTTTCTCAACACTGCAAATGTAGGAAAACTTTTAGTAAAAGTGTCAATTACGTTGTTGTTTTCTACCGCGAGTTTCTTATCCTATCAACATCAATTTTTAAATGCAACAGTCTCGGTATTATAATACCCTACGAATTCTACTACATAATTACATACAAAAAATGGCAATAATTACTAAATAACCTTTATAAGAACAATAAAGATTTAAACCGTCTTATATCGTATTTCTTTACTATCAAATCCAATTTCCTATGATGTTCATTTACCTCTCTTTGTAAGACACAAATGAACGCTTTTACCTCGCAAGATATTACAAATCGATCGGGAAGTTCGATCTGATTAATGGAAATACTGAATAAGGCTACTTAGCTATAGTAACGCACGGAGCTAGCTAAATTGTTGTGAAAACTGATATGCGCTTTTTTGGCCGACTGTACATTCAAAGAACGTCTAATCTGACCTTTCACTTACACCACAGCTTCTTGGTGTAAAGATAAACTGGGTATACATTGGCTGACTCCGGAACGCGACCCCCGAAAAAGAGTCACTGTGGCGGATTTTTCACCAAGTGTACGGTGGTCGCTACCCAGGCGGGCAAAACAGCCCTCCCACCTCAGCTATGAATATTTTTACAACAATGCTCACGAGATCTCTTTCATCGATTGTAATCCACAATATTTCTACATTTTTCCCGATTTTAACACCTTTCCAAAGCGTCCAAGTGTCTTTTCTTAAAAAAAAAAACATTTAACCTATCCGGATTAAAACTTTCAAATTGACTTTACAAGGAATGCTTAAAATCAAATATCTACAAATCGTGTTTTAATGCTAAATTAATTTTGGGATATAAAAATATCAAAAATCTTAAAAAATATGTAAATGTAAATAAAATATGGAATTCATAAGAAATATTAATACGTACCGGGTGGACAAATAAATATTACGCCCAAACAAAGTCTACAAATCAAAAAGCACGGTATATAACGCCCAGTAAAAGAGCACTAATGTTAACTCTAAGATTAATGTTTAATACGATCTACGTAACTAATTTACTATTTATAACTCGATATCCGACTTGTAATGTCTTTTCCCTAAATGCCTACGACATGATATTAATTCTTACCTTATAATAATATTCGTCCATGAAACATTGATAAATGATTAGGTTACGATGACTAAAAAAACAGCCCCAAATTACTTGATAATTTTACTTTTACCCAGAATATTTGTATATCGTTAGAGGATGCGTTATGCCAACTCCTTGATATCGGGAGGATATTTTTGGTTGTTCATAAATTATCAATTTAGATGACTTTTGCAAGTCAAATTTTCAAGTAATAAGGTAAAAGCCATGGCCAAACGGCTAGTCATCGGCCTATTTTAAACTAATATTTTAAAATAAATTCACACTTAGTGGATATGTATGATACCATATAAAGCTAATCATTATCAAACCTTCTCGAATATTACTGTCCCTTGCACTTGATATGCAAACTTTCCCTCGCACGTAATCATGAGACAAACCCTAAATCTGCAACAGATTATAAATTAAACGCATCCTAAATATGATAACTCACAAGGAACCTATCCATGGTTATGTCCCTGCTCACAATCGAATGATTAAATCAATGATTAATGAAATCATTATCTTAACAATCCATGATTGATACAAATAGACATTGACTTACGTTTTCCTAAACACTAATAAACACCATAACCGAGACTGTTGCGGCGACATTGAGCTGAGGAATTAGGGGTTGGACAACGGGATATTTGAACATAAAACTTACACCCTAATATCCGGATCGCGAGAAAAGATCTTACAAGGTTTATAAACTTCGGGACAGCTTGACTCTCATGATGGCTGTCAAGCTGGCTTCAAGGGTAATGTGCTTTGCCCGAAACGCTAGGGGACGCGTGAAACCGACCCCAATTACGTACGGCACGCGCCTTTACTCACACACACTAAAAGCCTTCAGATGACCAATCTAACGTCCCTCGCGAAATCAAGTATATTTTATGTTCAAGTGTATGAAGCGGGGTACAAGCCTATTCGACGGTTTATTTACAATAGGACGCAAGGAATACAACAGGTCGGAACCGGAATAGAAGCTTATTTCGGGGGATTTTTTTGTTTCTTTTATTTTTATATTTTGTATTTTTTTTTTGTTTTTATGGTTTATTAACACATATTAATATACGACTATACTAACTACCAGATATCTGCGGTATGCGAGCATTGCCTAGCATTTAACACGGAAGTAGAAATCTGTAGGGCCGTTAGGTCGCGGTGGTGACTGGTGTCACGTTTAATCGGTGGGTAGCATGAGGTACATATTTATAGGGTTGCCAGACGATATCAAAAAGGAGGAATTGCCTAAATTTATCATAGTTATTGATAAACTCTTAATGCGACGAAGGTTTTTGTATTGAGTCAGTTAAAAAAAGATTGAAGACAGAATTGTAGTAGTAGGCATACAATATGGTAAGATAGTTTCAAATACTTTGAATTACATTTGATACAAATTATATATTGGTGGGTAAAAAAATCTTTCGAAATGTATAATTATTTGGTGTGGCTAAACCATCCTTTTCAGTTTAACATCTGGCAACACTATACAGGCGCGCGTCCTACGAGGCAGTGTTGCATAGTCTCTTTACATTTTCTGACTCCACAACTCTGCTGGCGCGTTGTCACTCCGCTTCCTGAAAAAAATCGGATGAAAAATTCTTCTTTTTATGTAGAATTACATCGCGGCATCTTTCAATGGTCTCTGTCAGGTAATGTCGTTGCTATAGGAACTTGTTGATTGATTGGTAACTAAGTAAATGATAGAACATGAACAGTATTTTATTATAATTTATTTTATTATAAATTCCTAACTTTACAGTCTCCAGTAAGATCTGATCTCGAAATCAGCCTCTCCAGTAAATATACTATAAGTGTTCCGGACAAGACAAACTGTGTTTTTATGTAGAGGATTTTTTAATAAAGAGACTCAATTAAAACAAAAAAAATTGTGGAACCCTATTCGGTCCCTATTGGGAAATGCTAACTTAGTGGATAGCGTACCAGGATAGCGCCGTAAGAAACGAAATCTTTACTCTCGAATTTCCTTGGCCTCGATCGTGATTTCGTACGCGATGAGTGAAGCATACCTCCCTAACAGTGACTACGAAGAAGACTTCAGGGAGTCTTCTGCTCGGATGAGGCGGAGGCCGTGCATATGTATTGAGCAAAGTCTGATAGAGACATCCTGAGAAATGTGGCTCTTTACAGGCATCCCTCCCAAAGATGAGAGATGAGAAAAACTATTCACTCGCTGGATCATTGGAAGAATACGGATCTCCAAGCGTCACTTGCTGCGAGCTGAGGCACACCGTGAGGGTTTTTAGTCAGTAGGAGTCTAGTACACTGGGGGCCACCTCCTTCACGGCTACTATGACAGTCATATATTGGACATTCTCCTGGTCTACCAAAAAAAAGTTGATAACATACCAAGAAGTTAGACGTCTGTTTCGATAGACTCGAGGGCGTGCATATTGTTGACCCGCACGTTGCATACGGCGCGCCGGCGAACGGTGGCGTGCTCGCGACGGGCACTACCAGCGCCGGCTCCCGCGGCCGTCTCCCCGCCCGCTGCCTGCTGTTGCCGGCGCAACGCGCGCCGAGCGCGCACGGCTCGCTGTCGCTCCACTTCTTCTTGCTGCAACTATAGAACACAATCCTTTCTTGACAGTTGCCTCTAAAAGTGCATCGGGCACACGATGCGTTACAACAACGCAACGATACTACGCAGCAGTGGCAGCGCTCAGTGCCGTCTGCTATTTAAAATGTATCTGAAAAATGTACAGAGCGGTACCGCTCTGGCATCGCTACGCCTGCACCTTCTTTCTCGAAGCGCATATCCGCCGCAGGTGCGCCGCGACGTTGGAACGCACTGTATTCGTACTGGGCGAAGTCAAGCTGATTCCGAAACACAACCAGCCACAGTGATCTCTATGACTGTCTTTACATTTATGTGCTGTGTTCACGACACAGTAAGGGTAACCGCGCTGCCATCTTTAAGAGAAGAGAGAAGAGTGAATAGGCATTTGCTGGGCGAACGCGTTTCATCATCGAACTCACCTTCACCTTCCACCAGTTGTGATTGAGGTCAAACGTTCGTCTATAAATAATTAAAAGAAAATATCTCAGAAGCACGTTCTAGTGAAATGTCCAAGTATGAAAAGGTACTGCTTTTCATGTTTGTTCGCCAGTTTACCTTCCTTTGACATAACACGTTTTTGATTTGAGCTTGCTCACCTGGTTATGCCGAACGGCGTCTTGGTGCTCGAGCGCAGCGATATCGTCGTATGTCCCAGCCTCCATGTTGGTCTGCCGGTCCATGAGCTGGCGCTCCTCCTTGCGGAGGTCCACAAGGGCTTGCTCAAGCTGCTCCTCCGTCAGTAAGTTCGCCTCAATGATGTCTGCATTATCCGAAGATGAGTCGTCGCTTGTTATAGATCTTTTCTCCACTGGTCCTGAAACTGTTCAAGAGGGTTTGTGCTTTGGCCTGTATTCGAGGCCAATACAGTCAGAATTTTTTTAAGATTCTGCTAGAGATATATCTTTGGTACTGTTATCTACTTCATCCTACTATGTATACATGTAATAAATCTGTTCCTCAGGAACCTTTCTAACATTTCGTAGATACAACTGTTTGCAAGAACTTGTATACGTATATATGAGTAGCCAGAAAAAATTCAATTCCGCGATGTAGGTTAGTAAAAATAGGTAAAAAATCTATTAATAAATATGCATATATCTGTACGCGTTTGTGGCCGCTAATCATAGAAACGAAATAACCGATTTAAATGCGGTTTTCGCTAATGTATCATAGAAAGCTACCTTTAACATTTTGTGCTTTTTTTTAATCGGTCCATAAATAAAAAGCTTTGTCAGTTTAAAAAACACCTTGATTATTTATCGGGAAAATTGTATAAAATAGCTTTTCATTCATTTGACTAAAACTTTAGTTAACCGTAACTTTAGTCTGTAATACGATGACTGAAAGTTTGTATGAAAAAAACATCGACAGTTTCGGAGATTTGTACTCTTCAAATATTACCTGAAAGTATATTTGCATATCATATGTGCATTGCGAACTATATAAAATAGGGTTTAACTTAGGTTCTAGGTGAGTACACAGGTCGGAGCTACGTATGTATCGTGACGATATCTTTTTTTTTTGTATTTGGTAAATAAGATAGAATATTAACAACAAACAGGAAAGAGAAGAGTGGATAGGGGGAGGGTGGAGTAAGGAGAAAATAGGAAAGGAGTAATAGGTTTAACTAAAGTTTAATACAACATTTATTGACTGTTAGGTGGTACGAAGTCAGCCAGCTAGTATTTAATATGTTTATTTGTGAACAATTGACTCAGCTTCATCTAGTGTCAAAGTAAGCTTGTGCTAGTTTTAAAGGTACTAGACAAAGATGTACTTAGAGGTAATTAGATACATTATGGACATTTATGAACCGCGACAAGCGGCCAATACCGGTCAGTGGAAAACGACCTTAGTTTCGCAAATTATAGGCCAAACTGAAAATATCGTTTTAAAAAACAACACCATGGCAACGCAGCAACGTATGAAGACATCTGGCTCGTTGCCACCTCACGACAAATCCATCATATTGTTAACAAACTAATCGGCTTTAAACCAATGATTTAATACATTGTATTATTTAGCTTCAATCATATTTATTTACATCTAGCTGTGCCCGTGATTTCGTTCGTGTGGAAGAAGTACTTTTTATGATAATAGTTATTTAAAACTTTTTATGATATATATTCAGACAACGATCAGTTACAACTTTAGTATAATGTTATATATATTTAACTCAAATCACCTGAAAATTTATTTGAAATCTATTATTCTAATAAATAATCAGCATGTTTTTTAAACTGCTGTAACTTTTTTTTATTTATGAGTCAATTTAAATAAAATTAATACTAAATGTTAAACTAATCTATCAACAATACATTAATGACAACCGCATTGAAATCGGGTTAGCCATTTCATATATTAGCGGGCTAAACGCGTACAGATATGTGTATTTTGATTAACGATACCGACTCATTTTACTAACGTACATCACGCGAGTAAAATTTTTCAGGCTATTTGTATTTATACACGCTGTTACAAATCATGGTATCAACGGAATGATGATGGGGCGGTGGCTGAGAAACAGCTTTATTATATGAATTGATCACTAATTATTTAATTATTTATTTTAGTCTTTTATTAAATATTGCCCCCACGCAGACAACATATGTTTCATTCTGTTATAAATATTAGTATTCACTTTCTATCAAATGGTAAATAGTACAATATTTGTTAAAAAAATACTGAGAAAAGACCAGTAGATCTAATGCGAAATTGTAAAGATTCTTATGTATCTACAGATGTTACAAAAGTATGTAATAATACATAAAATCATGCATGTGTACCATGGAACGAATTAATTGTGAAAATATTGTCGTTCGAAGCCATTACTTTACCTTGTAAACATTACCTTGTTATTTACAATATTATTTTTAACAACCCTCAATGAAATCAAAATAAAATTAACTTTGTGGCATACTGATGCAAATGAATCTGTATGCGTGTGTGGTAATAAAAGTCAGGTCACGACTACATAGTCAAATAAATATTACTATGGCGGACGCCAGAGTAATCGAATGCATGCTAACTGCGTTCCACTCCTTATGTCTTATGGAAGTCTTACACTCATTCTTCGTTAAAGTATCATTTATATACTTAAACGATTATTATAAAACTTCTTCTTTAAAAGTGTGAAGGGGCTTTTGAGCAGGCTGGCATGATCACTGCAACTATCGACGAACAGTATTCTTGGTGTTTGCAGTCCGTTTGTGGACTGCGCTGACCTTAATTGCAGTAAAGTCACAATCCCAGATTTTTTGTATAACATACGAGGTCCGTTCAAAAAGCATCACGAATATTGAATTTTCGCGGGTTACTTATTTTTGATTTTAATTTTTTTTGTGGTGCTATATTTGTTCTCATGTGCCTGACTTATGCTGACAAATTCGACCATTTTGAACGTTCACTATTTTGCTTAGACGTTTTTTGGCTAGTCTTAGATTTTTGCCTATTTCAAAAAATGTAATCTGTATCAAATATTGTGTAAAAATAATTGTGTAATTGTGTGGGCAGATGTATTTCGAATGTTAATGTGTGGGGAAGCTATTTTGGACAAATCAACGTTTATCGGTAGTACAAAATGTTTTCAGAGGGCTGAGAAAATGTGAATGACTAATTGCGTGCCTAACGCCCGAGTACATCAACAACAGACGAAATCTTAATGAAGTGATGTAAATTGTATTGGTCAATTGTCGAAACACCGTTAAAGAAGTTGCCGAGGACCTAAACATATTAAGTGGTTCATGCCATGCTATTTTACCAATAATTTGAGCATGAGACGAATTTGAAAGATTCGTACCAAAATGGCTCAATTTTGACCAAAAATTAGCCCAATTTTTTGGCTAAAAACAACACACTAATGATGCTTCCTATTCCCCAGATCTGGTCCACTATGGCTTTTTATTTTTCCCGAAACTGAAGAGGCTTTTGAAAGCAAGACACTTCGTAACGTTTGAGGAGAAAAAAGCGGCAAGTAAGAGTTGAACAATATCACAAAAAATGATATTTCGAAGTGCTTCGAAGATTGGAAATAACGCTTGCACAAGTGTATAATGTCAAATGAAGATTATGACCGGTGGTCGTGGGCGTGGAGGTAGGAAGACACGGATTTTGGCGTTTTACTGTTTATTTGCACTTTACGGCACACTGAACTGCGACCCACACGCATGTACTCTATCCTCGGGTCTCGGAAGTCGACTAACTTAACTAGAGCATCCCTTGCGCTCGCGCACTCATTACCCCGCACGTCTCGTAACACCTTAACGACCCATAGATCGTTTAATACAATTACGTATCGGGCGGCGTTTACATGCTACAAGATTATTTTTAATGGGACAAAAGAGATATTTATGAACAAATAAACAATTAAAAAAAAACACAAATTACGCGGCACTTTTTGAACAGACCGCGTACATACTTGATTTTTGGTTTGTTTCTAAAACTAAACAATAATATAATAAACATAACAAAATAAAAAATAAAACTTACTTTTATAATCCAATATATTGGGAACGACGAAAAGCGCTAAAATAAAATGAAAAATCTTATGAACAGGAATATGGTTGGAATAAGCTATCATAATACTGGTTTTCCGCTCCAATACATAGCAATCAACGCTAGAGATTGAAGCGACTAAGAACTAAATTCATCTCGGTCAGCCATTCATTAAAGAGACGGAGCTCGTGAATGCGATCTTTTAACATGAAATCTACGAAGCCTAAGGGTTAATGGACTCCAAAACAATTAGCCCAGTCTTAGCAACAACTTAATGGGTGCTTCTTATACAACTAGGCCTTGGAAAAATCCAGATTTTCGTAATTATATGATTGCCTACCAATTATAATCAATAGGCAATCATAAATTATCAATATAGGCAATCGATGCCTAATGATAATGATTGGATTAATATCCTATCATTGATAATTTTGGCGTAATCAGTCATTGAGATATATTCGTATCCTTATCGAAATTGGGACAATTGAGCGTTCTCAGTGAAAGGCATAAGCAAACAAAATGGAAGAGTTCACGGGATAAATTCATTTTGAAAACTCTGGCATCGGAACTATAAATGTTATCGTAAATTTTGTATATTTTAAATTATACCCCGAACTAATCCAACCATGATTTATAAGTTTCAGAGCCGAATGATTCTTTACCGTGCTAAGCTCTTTTAGCATTGACGTGGGAAATGCAAATCGAGCCGTCAATATACCATAATCTAAGTAATATATCGCCAAAAAACCAATATAATTCAATAATGAAAATAAATACTTGCATGAAAAATAGATTTCACTCAAACATAACTAGAAACAAAATAAATAACAATTTTTATTATCTTATATTTTTACATAGCCTACTAACTATTATTTACACAAAAACCACATTGTACGCTCTAACCCCTTCCTTACACGGTAATATCACATTGATCGTCTCTGTCGACAGATTATAAGTCTTTGAGTATTTAAAAGAAACTACACCACTGTTTAACAGTCAGTGATCACTGCACACTTCATCCTTTTCATCATCTCTGGCACCTGAAATTAGCGAAAATCAACATAAAGGAAAGAAATAAAAATGGTCATGCATTGGAAAATAAAAATTAAAAAAGCTCGGTGAATACCAAATACACATATCAGGGATCACAAATTGAAATACAACATAATTATAAGGCATATACTATCCAACTTTCGCTTTCACAGCATCCAGTTTGAAGGGTTGAAATACGTCACATTATAAACGACTTACTTAGATATGGCTCCCCACTAGTGCCCGGCAGGAAGGGGCAACTTGTCACATGATTGAAATTCTGGGACTGCATCTCCTCCTGATCAGTTTCACGATGGTAGAAGTAATTGAAGTTGGACACGATAACGGGGACCGGCAGGGCGATGGTGAGCACGCCCGCGATGGCACACAGCGATCCGACGATCTTTCCCCAGACGCCGACTGGCCTGCGTAACAATGAAAACATTAGCATGTGCAAAACAACCTCTCGTAGTCAAAACTACATCATGCGACACATACAAATAAAAAATACACAATTCACTTAATGAGAGTACACTTGACGAGAAGTGATATCATGTTTTATATTGAAGCATGTTATTACTAACTGCCAAATACAAACTGTTTACATGATTCTAAACAATTTTTAATTATAACAGGGAAGGCAGATGTAAAAGAATAAAGTTGAACATTGAAATTTTAAAAGCTGCATCAACCGGTTTCCTTTAATAATGCCCGAATAGACAAACAGATTCTATCAATCTATCTGAATCTGTTGTAAAAATGATTTTTATCGGCCCCAATTTTTTTATTTCATATATGTCGTAATTTATAATATATTTGTTATTTATTTCGACAGTAACGTCAGTACCACTTCTCATCAAATGCACAGTAGATGTTTGTTTCAAAATTGATGATAATTTCGCATGGCGATTTGTTGCGCCAGCAAACAGTTTGATGCGTCACACCTTATTCGCTTGCTCGTTACAGAAGAAAAGTAGGTAACGAAAGAGATGGCGCTGAGCTGTTATCGCGAGCGTGGTTCCAATGAATCAAAAGGCATTATCGAGTCTGGAACCGTATTGATAATTATCCCAACACCACGATAATGTTGACCATTAACATTTCCTAAAACAAAACTCAACCATGATCACAGTTTTGTCAAAACCGTCCCTAACACATAAATATATATTCAATACAGAAATATACAAACAACAGTGAATACTAGGAAGCATTCATTTCATAACAATGATATGTAGAATTCATGCAAACAATCTAACATACAATTATATCGAAAATGGTGTAAAATTAAATAAAATGATGAAGCAAATAATGAGAACATTAATAATTGGAAAACAAAAATTAAAGCGGTACATAGAGGCCATGTGTAAAATTCATCTTTTTACAATGTTATTTTCATTCGGAAATCACACAATTGTAGTAGATGTCTCACCACAACTAGAATTTATTAGATAACGATACAATTTATTAGATAACTTAGGTTCATCTAAGTGATAGGACCATAGTTATTCTTCACCATTTTCGATGAGTTAAAATACGGTGCACGAACGACAACATTGTCACAGGACGGGCCAGTACATCTATCAGCAAAAGCATTTGGATAGACCAGGGCATCCGACAATCATGAAGTCAGGATATTTGTACACTAATCGTAATTAATTTGCCATATGGCAGGCAAGACTCTGCTTGCTAAATTGGATACTATTAAGATATAATGCTTTGGATGCACTTGTAGGTTTTAGGAGGGGCGATTGTCACTTTGACGACAAATTGTTTCAGCAGTTCGAATTTCGGCCAAGTGGACAATTTTACATCTAAGCTTCCATGTATAGTGAGGGGGAATAAGAGTTTTAATGTTGAAATAATAAGCAAAACAAAATAAGTTTCTCTCTCGGTTGTGCATTATCAAGGTCGTAAAGAAATGTGATAAAGGGTTTGTAAATTGTAAGCGAATCGAAGGTAAAATCAAACTAAGCATCGGTTTAGTTAATTGATGTGGTGAAGGTAGTCCCAAATCATGTTTGTTATAAAGAATGTGGGATAAAATGAAATGACGAGAAGGCAAAAATGAAACTTAGAATTTAGTCGCTGAATCATACGTCATGTCTCCATATCCTACTGTCGTCATCGTCACCACCGCCCACCAAAATGCATCGGGAATTGATTTGAAGAAGCTGTTCTCGCTGCCAGCTTCGGCAAAGTACACGGCAGACGAGAATAGCACAACACCTTAAAAGAAATACAGTATCCTAGGCATTATAGTGAACATATAGTGGCGAGAAGCGCTTGCAAACGGTCACGACCATTTAGCTCTGGAGGGTACCTCATGTCTCCATAGCCGACGGTAGTCATCGTAATTACGGCCCACCAAAAGGCGTCCAGAATTGATGAAAAGTTTGTATTGACATTGTCTTTATCGGCAAAGAAAACAGCACTGGAGAATACTATTACCCCTGTAAATAATATACTTTGTGCACCAGCTCGTGATGCATTGGTTATTCTTTCTCCTTTGCCACCGATAAGTTTAATTCGAAGAGGCGGTATAAATATCATGCAATATCATCATAAAATATCTCTAAAACCTTTCATACTTCTGGACCATCAGCTTTGTTTCATTGGTTACAGACCGTTTGATGTGATAATCCAATGTTGTAAGTTTAGGTAAAAAAAAATGTTAGTGAATATATTAAGTTCTTGCATTTTGTTTAACTTAATCTCTTGTACAGATAAACCTATTAAAGAGCATAACAATTATTTTTGTTATTACTTTTAATTACCATTTGAAATATAAATCATTCAGAACTTACCAATGAACAGGAAAAATATTAGCAGTCCAAGTTCTCTCATTGACGCCTTCAGCGTTCGGCCCAAAATTTGTAATCCCTTGGAGTGACGGGACAGCTTAAAGATACGGAATACGCGCACCAAACGAATGACACGCAGGATGGCTAAACTCATGGCTTGATTCGTGGTCTTGTCTTGTGGAGATACGGGAGCACGGGGCAAGTTCAATGTGTCTTCTTCTTCAGCAACAACGGTAGCCAAGGTGATGAAGTAAGGTATAATTGCTATTATGTCAATGATGTTCATAACGTCTCTAAAGAAATTAAATTTGTTCGGACAAGCCAGAAACCGTACTATCAACTCAAAGGTGAACCATATGATGCAGAGTGTCTCAATCAAGAAGAATGGATCCGTAATATCAGGTACTTCGTCCTCCTCAATCTTGGTGCCATTTGTCGTGGTGTTGTAAACCTTGTAGTGTTTGAATTCGGGAAGGGTCTCCAGGCAGAAGATGACGATAGACAACAAGATTACAAATACGGAGATGATGGCAACAACGCGTGCGGCTTGGGAGCTCTCGGGGTATTCAAAGAGCAGCCAGATTTTACGCTGGCGCTCATTGGAGGGCAATGGTTTCTCCTCTTCCTTAATGAAGCCTTCATCCTCCCTGAAAGAGATCTCCAATTGTGTTATCTGTCTCTCTAATCACAAATATTTTATAAAGCAATTCGACAAACCGGAATTTGGTGGTAGCTTGTTCTCCGAGTTCATAGAATTTGATTTCCTCGGAGAAGACATCCAGTGGTACGTTGACGGGGCGACGAAGCCGCCCCCCGCTTTGGTAATAATACAGAATGGCGTCAAATGAGGGACGATTCCGGTCGAAAAAGTATTCGTTCCTGAAATTTTATTGCTTATTTAGTAACATCGCCTTTTGGAACGTCTATTGGCGATCCTTTGTAATTAACATAATTGGCACTTATTATTAAATATTTTCTTTTAATTTTTTGCACTACTTTTTTTATATTATTTCTCTTAATTATAATTCATGAAAACCAACGCCTCGTACTTGTTCTGTGGCAGAAAGTTTAAAGTAAAGTGGTCAGTATGCGTTTACCTGATGGAGTCAAAATATCGGATCCTCCGCGTAGGATCGCCGAGCAGAGTCTCCGGAAACTGATTCAGCGTGCGTAACTGTGTTTCGAATCTAAGACCGCTCACCTAATTAACATAACAAATAAAAGTTAATTACCAAATTGTCACTATTCTATAAATTAATAATATTGGATTATCATGATATTTTTTACATTTTGGGGAGAGTGGTTATATCCACTTTGTGTACACATGGTGACCAATGAGACCCACTGTTCTGCAAAGCTAATCGCTAATCGCCGTTCTCAGAGTACTTTTGGTAAATAACGTACTAGGATTCCTCATGGAATCCATGAAATCAATTCTTTTACTAGATATTTAATCGTATAATTCATAAACTATAATCGTGACCATTTGTTTGAAAAGTTCAAAGCATTCCCGAAAATATTTTTACATTTACGGAGCTTGAGAATATTTATTGTCACCGATGAAAATTATAGACGTATAGTCAGAGATGGGCAAAATGTAATCTGATTAATGATGAGCGATTACAAAATGTAGTCGTAATTTTAATTTTCTTGCTCTGTAATCATGGGTTAAATCCATTTAAAACATTAAGAAATCGTAAAAGTGTATACAATCTGGGATATTGTAGTGTTAAAAACATAAATGAGCAAAATGCAGTCATATTAATGGTAAAAACCGTAAAATGTAATCGTTAATCATTTTTATTAATCTGATTACATTTTGCTTATCTATGACTATAATATTGGCATAAAGTTTAGGTTAAATTATATCTTTCCCTTTCAGAAATGTGTCATTATCTATTTAACTTGCTTATCACTATCGGCCAATGAAAGAGCAACCTTCTACTCCTAGTATATCATTTTAACCCCTTAACCCATTAGCGCCTGAACGGACACTTTGGACACAAAAGCATGATCTGCACGATCAAATTGGTCGAAAAAAAAAACCACTGTACCCTATGTTTAACAAGGTCACTCTTTCGAATGATGATGGTAACAAGTTTCTAAAATAAATTTGTTTATGCGAAAATTGCAAATAAAAACACTGTATTTGTGAAAAACAATTTTACAAAACTATTTTTTTTTTCTCATCTGAATATTTTTACATGGTTAATACCCATGAATATCACGTCCATGGACCCTAAACTAAAAGTTAGTAACTTTGAGTTAACGAAAAAACTTTTTATTCTTACAAAATGGCGTCCGAAACAATAAATTTTAGTTTTAATCTTTAGCAATTTTTTTCTCGATTTCTATGGGCTTTATGAAAAATTTCCTATGAATAAAAACGTCTTAAAATTAGTCAAAGAATGCCCTCAATTTTTTTCAGAACCGTAAAAAAATATTCGATTTTCCGGAAAAAGGAAAAGCCTTATAGCTTTCGAGCTATTCTCACGACTTGTGTAATAATTTTAAGTAGTTGCCGCCGCTTATATTTATATTTCACACGATCATCGTACGAGCTATGCCCGTAATATTTACTTTTGGCCCGATCATCGCACACAGTTTATGCCCGCAGTTGTAGGTTAAGGGGTTAAAAACAATCAATAGAGTTATTGATGAAGTATTTCACTCACTGTGTCTTTGACTTGTAATTTTGTTATTTATAGCGTTAATTAACCAGTGAGATTCAACGTTCACGATACCTCAGTTATATGGTTTTCAATTAACTTCGAAGCCGTTGGCAAGTATTATAATTATTTTAACATCAAAATATACATTTATATATTGCAGTAGAGGATATTTATATGTGTTCATTAAGAACGCCTTCTTGAAATTATACTTTCGAAAGCTTTTACTGATATGCCCCTTGACAAAATTTGCTATTTAGAATTTTTATTTTTTGTTTATAACTTCAATAAGGAAACTAAGGTTGATATTTATAGACACGGCTTTGACTTTGTTCAGACTTAACTTAAACTTATCTCATTACTATCAACGTTTGTGGTTAGTTACTGATTCAGCGAAGCCTAAGGAAAGTTAAAGCAGCGTCTATAAATATGTACCAAAGTATCCCAGACTTAAGATAATTTTACACTGCACACTTATTACACTTCTGATATAGCCTTTTACTTTTTCTTTCATCTCGTTTTTTTTAAGAACAATACGTCGACGACTGCGTAATACATCTACAACTAAACGGTGTGAAGGAAGCGCGCCCTTTAGGTGCTCAGCCAGAGATTTATGGGTTGGGTGGCAATGCAAGGGCATCTCTGTGGGTACGGACCTCGACTTAAGCGGCTAACCAAGAAAACGAACTTAACAGTGATCTACTATCGTTTCAGGAGCAACTACCTTTAGAAGAAACGGCGAAAGAAACTCAAGGCTCCGTCGGGGTGTTTTCCTCGGATATAACTTTTTCAATATTTATTTAGTTTAAAAATAACAACTCATTACTGCTAACAACATTAGATTGTTCTTATGAAAAGTGATACTCTTGACCAGTAGCGTTCATTCCATAAGTGCATAAAAGCATTGTATGCCCTTACAATAAACAAGTCTGGAATAAATTCCTTTAATTTAAACAAAAAAAGGAACCTCTTATATCCATGTCTATTCTGTTTTAACGCCATCTATCTTCCCTGTGGAAGTTATATAATATTTATTATCATTATATAATATTCAAATCATTATATGAATCTGCCTACCTGAAACTTGTATAAATTAACTTAGATTACATCTCTTCAACTCGGGGCAGTTCGCTATAACTTCATTTTGTTTTATTTATGAACATATAATTAGCCACACTTTTGGCGCTTGTATGTAATTTTTTGTGCATATGTATGGGTTTTTTTATATTTGTTAACCCTTAACTTGGCAGATATTTATTTTTTAATATCAAAATAATCTACTGCTACCTTAATCCTTATGACCAAAGGATGTCTAGAAAAAAATAAACGTGCGTTCGAAAACTAAGAATTTACCTAAAAATTCATATAAAATATTAAGTTTGCGCTTAAAAGATTATGCACTAGATTTTGTTAATTCTGACGTATCTCCACAGATACGTTATCAAGAGAAGGGTTAATTCTCTGGCCATGTTGTTATCTGTCACGTGTAAGTGCAGAAGCAAATGTTCCGAGTGTAATCTATTCTGGAACGACCGAAATAAACATCTCACCTTGACCTTTATTTATTTTGGTTGAAGATACTGCCGGTTGCAGCTGAACTATGTTCTAGTGGCATTTTTGGCTATTACTCTTCTATGTGTACTATCTAACGAGCTCTAATGCGGTTTTAAGATATTTTAAAATTGACTTGCGTCGATTTTAGAGTTGCACTCAGAAGGCGCTCAGCCAGCGAATTTTATAGGTACAACGGCTACGCAAGGGCCCCCCGTGGAACGAACCTAACGGAGATATACTAGCGTTTCGGAAGCAACTTCCTAGAGAAGAAACGCCGAAAGAAACTCAAGGCTGCGTCGGAGAGATAAGGATTCTGAGTCTATAGCTTGCCTAATATATAATAAATTGGATAATCTGGTGAACTTCGTACTGCCATGAATGTCGTGGTAACTTCCTTCCAATCTCCTTCGTCCCTCGCCCTTCCCCATCTTGCCCCTAGACACGTACCCTCTGTTAGTTACATCCTATCTCAAAATATTAATAAATATTTGGTGATTAATTTAAAAAATATATTTTATATCATCACGCTGCATTCCTTTCGGGGTGAGCTGAGATACATTGATGGCTGTGTCTACTCCGGTTCGGTCTGTGAGTAATGATTAATATATTTTTATTTATACGTCGTCATCGGTATGAGACCCGCGCTGGAATTTTTGCGTGCGTTAGTTCTTATCTTACGATAACTTCTAAGATATTAATTTAAATTATAAAGTAAATGAAATACTTAAAGTAACTAACTTATTTATGTTGATAAGGCTAAAAAATTTATACGTCTAAATAACTTTACAATTACCGCATTAAATAATATATTGCTTTTAGAAGTCACAATGGGTATAGAAACCTCGCCCAGTTTAGGGTTTAGTTGTGACGACCTTTCCTGGTCAATCAACGCGCGTCATTTCGAAAAAAAAGGGTAAAGTAATCTCTCTTTACAAGGTAGATATATGCCAGTATGGGCTTTTCTGTAGACATATAAATGATGAATAATATAATGTATGTTAATTTTATAATGTTATATAATGTTATTGACTTTGACAGTTTTCACTACTCCCTATCAGGATTTCGGTCGGCTTTGATTGTACTCTTCTCATCTGAATCCGCTTGAGTGTAGCAGGATTAACTAATTTTTTTTTAATTATGTTTATACTTGTGCTGTATATAGTTAGGTATACCTATGTTTTTTTGTAATTATTTCGTGTATATATCGATGATATATTAAATAAATGAATAAATAATACCACCGAACATTATTTTGTTAGAACTAAAGTCATTGGCAATTTAGCTTAGAGGATTAGCAGGCTGAGATACCAGTGGGCTGGTCGTACTTGCCGAAGAACTGATAGCCACTGGGGCAGACGTGTTCTTAAGTGTAGAGCACGCAACGGTAAGCGCAGTGTAGGACGCTCTCTGGTTAGGTGGAGCAAACATTTGCGCAAAGAGTCAGGCAATTGTTGGATGAGAAAGGCCGAAGATTGGGCTTAGTGGGGAACCTTAGGAGAGGCCTTTTCTGGCAGTAGATGGATACGGGTTGATGATGATTATTTTGTTATATCTCAAAGGGATTAGGCAGTATTCTCGATGAAAGCTCCTAGGCAGGTTGACTTTTTCCGTCATTGTCAACAATTATCGTCATATTTCAACCATCTTACAGAAAATCTTAAGAAATATAAAAGCTTCATCATGAATCACTCTATTGGTGAAAACCGCTTGAAAATCCGTCCAGTGGTTGTTAAGTTTATTGCGAACAAACGGACAGACGCGGCATGGGATTTTATTTTATAATATAACTGACCTGGCAAACGTTGTTCTGCGATACATATTATTTCTAGTAAAAATTTTGGTTGTGAAATAAAAAATAAGGAATGTATTGTAAGTGCGTGAGGTGTGTGATGGTCATAAATAATATAAATGATTTCGTTCTGTTTAAAATACAAACGACGGTTACGTTATTTGAATATTGTTCATACAAAAATGGCGTTAAAAAAAATTGGAGGATGTGAATAGGGGTGTGCAAATTTGGGTTTATATATATTTTGATACTAAATCAGAAAAAAAAGCTTGTCAAAAAATTGAAAAGAAATTCTGGATAGGGACACCCTAATTACATAACGTTAAAGGAATACACTTTGCGATTTATTCTAGTACCAAATATACATAAAAATTGGTCGAGCCGTTTCGGAGTTGTGCGATTACAAACGCCGTGTCATGATATTTTTATATAGTGATTTTAGATTTACCTCCGTCGCATTGTATAATACAAATGATTTCTCATAGCTTTCAAACCAAATGTATGCCGATACTTTGTAACTATGCAATCATTAGTAATTCGTTATACATGTTACAATGGAATAAAGCCATAAAACGAGAACTTAACTACATTTTAGTACTGTAACAGTAAATAACACTGTTAATTTTATACGAGCCAACTATGAATGGGTGCTTTTTTTACGAAATTCATTGCATTTTATAACTTATTGATGCCATAATTTAATTCGTAAGCACTATAGTAACTTTAACTGGGACAATAATAATAATATATAGCCTCGCTATATCCCTTACGCGGTGAGTAGAGACACATTACTGCTTGTATCCACTTTGCGCTTATTGTCGTGCCCAACGTGACCAGAATCGCAGCTGATCGTCGTTCTCAATGCATGACAATATAATGCATGCAATGACATTCCTATTAGACGTCATGCGGGTTTCCTCGCGATGTTTTCCTTTATCGGTGAGGATGCGGTACCTAGACGCACTTAATTTTGGCAAAATCCAGAGGTACGCGTCGGAAACCTAAATTTATTATCGTTGTCGTTTGTATACCGGACTATTATCCATTAAGCAACTAGAGCTATACAATGATAAATCAAAGTATACTTATAGGAATTCGTTACTGTCGATGTACCCACATATATGTCGTTAAAAAGAGTCTAGATAAACGGCTGCAGGTACATATGAAAGTAGCGCCATCTATTGAAAATAATTGACAAATATGAAATAAAAAGGAAATGAAAATGTATTATATTTATTTCGCCACAAAGCAACAAAAAAACAGAAATTAAAATGCAGCAGCACAAACAACACACAGAAAAAAAAGAAAATACAAAACATATAAACATG
Source organism: Automeris io (assembly GCA_036320925.1). Classification (NCBI taxonomy): domain Eukaryota; kingdom Metazoa; phylum Arthropoda; class Insecta; order Lepidoptera; family Saturniidae; genus Automeris; species Automeris io. The sequence continues at coordinate 1,326,412 of JAUDJH010000036.1, forward strand.
GCGAAAATGGGACCTCCATCAGCCTAAAGCCACAGAGGAAGTCTGCAGCGCTGATTTCATGAAGGACGTGTTACATCTAATTAGAAATATCTATAAGCAATAAAAAAAATACAATAAATGGTAATAACATCTAGATTAAGTAATCTTAAATATATGTGTTTATTATAATAAGTTTAAGCAATAGCAACACACCCACTGAAAAATAAACAATACCAAAATAAACTATTACATACAATAAATAAATCGACAACAAAATGTATTAGTGATAGATACTATAGCAAAAATATATGTATACCTAAAAAAAGAGCAAAAGTATAAGTAAACATAAATGAAATAGACTTCGTGTAACTAATAGATTATTAAATAAATATAATTTTAATTCCATTTTTGAAAGTTAATTTAGATTTTAATAGTTAATACCGATATTTGTATGTTTAACACGTTGAGCGCCACGTCAGCCATCGGTGGCTGACAGCTTGTAACATGAGAACTATAAAATTTTCACTATAGCATGTAGACGCCGCCCGATACTTGCTTGTGTTAAAACGCCCTAAGGGTCGTTAGGGTGTTACGGGACGCAAGGGGTAAGAGGATGTGCGCGCGCACAAGTTTCCTTGTTTTTATAATCTTTTTTTTTATCCCAGAGAAAAATCCTGCATAGGATCATCAGGGATGCTGTGAGGGCAGCGACCCCGGTGTGTCAGACTCCTACTGACTAAAAACCCCCGGGGTGTCCCTCTGATTGTTCCACCTGGGCCTGGGAAGCCAAATTCATCCAGACGCGCAGGGAACAAGAAGCCTTTTTGAGGCTACCTCTCTGGGAGGGGAAGGAGTAAAGCCCACCCCTCCAACAAACACTGTCACAGGCGATGCGCCGGACACCGTGCACCGCTTCCCTCTCATCCAGGCAGCAGACTCCCTCAAGTCTACTGCCCGGGACCCGTGTTTTTATACGTTATTAACCAAGTGTAATTATCGTGAGTTTTATAATAAACCGCTATTTAGGGTTTTGCTGACCATACAATATGTCTCAAACATTTGTTGTTGGCATATATACAAATTAATATAATATAATCAAGGTATGAAAATAATGTGAAATTATTACCTGAAGTTACGATGAAATTCTTTAAACCTTCATAACTTTTGTTCACCACTGCTGAGCCTTATGCGGTTTTTCTCTTTAATTAAAAAATCTGCCCCTTTTAATTATGTAGATATCGCCTACAAACTTTCTGGGGCACGATCCCATACAATTTCTGACTATGTCCTATAATATTTTAACTAGCTGGATTTTGGAACGCAAAATTACCGTTTTGCTGGAAGCTTCACATGCGCAAACGATTGCAAATATTTAGGCAGGCGTCGTCAATAATTGCAGTGCGATAAATTAATTTAACGGTTTGTGTTCGGACGCAAGTTCACACGTATTTCTTTCGTCGCGATGTTACTCCGCTCCTGGCAATGGACGCTTCTAAAAATACATTTTATTGTGCGTTTACCAAGGGCGGAGAGCGGAGCGTGGTTTGCTGGTTAAGACAGCATCACAATTTTTTAATCCAAACCATTTTTCAAACGGAATCTTGCTTTATTCCAATGAAAATATTTTCACCTTTTTTCTCGACTTGTATTATTTCGTTTGAGCTCAGTTCTCGGTTTGCAAGTTAAACACATTTGTCTCTCAGCGCCATCCGTTTGATTCTCACGAGGCTCAAATCCGCGTAAACAAGCGATATGCAAATATATTAACAATGTAACTGGAGTATTATGATTTCCATTATTATTTTCTATTTATCATAATAAATTTTGTTCTTCACCTCATAAAGCGTCATAATAGAATGTAAATATTATCCTATATAAATAAATAAAATGTATTGTATAATGAGAATCGTTTTAGTATTTTAATGTCGTCTATCCTATATTTACATACAAGTGCATATTCTATTAAATATATTTAAAAAAAAACAACTATAACTCTTATTAACTTCAACAAGAAGAGCGTCACCCAGATATGGGTGACGTGACAACGAATGTGTTAAGACAGCTTGTTAACGTCTTTTATCCGTTTTTTCTAAAAAAAATATGTTTTCCAACATATAATAACATTATTTTTTAAGACTTTGACTTTCCGACTTTGTAATAATAAAGTTGTATGAATTTGTATGGTTATGTATTATTCGGTTTATTGTCCATGTTAGGGTTAAGGTACCAGATTTAAAACCAGATATGGTCTAAGTCAGTAGCGTTCATTCCATACAAGCTTGAAAGCATTGCATGCCCTTACAATAAATAAGTCTGTAATAAATTACTTAAAGACAAACAAAAAAGGAAATATTCATGTTCATACCTATTCTATTCCTACGCCATGTATCATTTCTATGAAAAAATATAATGTTTACCGTAATAATATACATATACAAATTAATTACGCGAATTCTGCCTACCTTGTTGAATTGCCTTATGCACGTCACTGTTCTAAGTATATTAAGGCAATAGTATATTAAGGCATTTTATGTTGTTAAGGGATGAACGCTACTGAAAAAACCGTAAACGAATCGTGGATTCGTAATCTTGATTTCTCGAATTCATCCCACAGCAAACACCTGCGTGTCGGTTCGTATGTTATGAAGAAATTTTAATTAAATTTTCCTGTTGTAAACGCAAACCGCAGATGGTTTCGAGTTCTAAAGCCTTTTTATGATCGCCGTGGTGCGATCAGTTGCGGCGGGACGGCGTCGTTACGCGTGTGCCGACGCTGATCTTGTGGTATTCTTTTCGTTATTTTTTGTTTTACGTGTTTAAATCTGGTTTTAAGTTATTTTCACATCGTCTTATTTATTGTATTTGCGAAATTTGATACCTTTATCATTTTTGTGAGTTAGATCTTTCTTTTTTTTTTACACTAGCACTAAATAGTGACTACAGAGTACCTGATGGTAAGTACAGTGTAGTCCAAAAACGAAAGCGACTATCAAAGGATGAAAATCCATTGATAATCTACATCGTCATGTCGGCCCACATATACCACGACTGAAGGTCTCTAGGTATATGAGCTACTGGATATACACAAGCTGATCCCGAAACGCGACAAGCCGTAACTGGTCAGTATGACGGGCTTTACACCCATGTATTGTGGTCGCGATCCAGACGGGCACCGGCGCCCTACCACCTCGCTGCTGCTCGTTTAGCACCACCCAGGAGCCACGTGTAGGGAAACTAGGGTAAAGCCTACGGACGCGAGCAGCTTCGACTCCCAAAACATCCTTAATCTGTAGTGAAACAGATAGATGTCGCTTTACCACCCGCTCGATGACGTAACACAAGCGCCATTACATTAGTAACAAAATTGTATGCAACCGCTGCGATGTCGTGCTATCTCCGCTCTTTGATTTTAAAATATATAGAACCGCCGTATTGATATTTAAACCGCCACACGACGTTGTTAAAGAGAGTAACTAAGGTGTAATATTGCCAGAGGAAACTTTCTGTGCCCGTGGCCGCTATCGGAACCCTGGACCCTTGTCGTGCTGTACAGCATATACTGGACGAGCTGCAGACCTACAGGTTAGTGGATGCAGACATTCCGGTATATCGGCTGCGATTTATGGAGTGATAAGTTTCCTTATCACGTGGGTTTACGTTGTCACAGCTATACGGTATCTCACATCCCGGCTAGGATAAAGAAGTTCTCTAACTCCTTCTGTTACCGTGTCGTTGGACTGTGGAATGGTCATCCGGCGAGCGTGTTCCCACTATGATATGGGATCTTTTAAACGTAGCGTGAAGAGATATTTGTGCAGGCCGGCGTGATCGCCGTGCCTACCGACGGGTTTTTCTTGCCTATCGATAGTCGTTGGCGTTTTTTGGACTGCACCGTGCTTACCATCAGGTATGGTGCAGCCACTGTGTCGAGTCGGTATAAAAAAAAACTCGTTTTGACCTATTTTAAGTTTCTCTTAACTGCCAATCAAGTTACGTTCCCCGCTCATATGGAGGGCTGTTTACACGCCTCTCCAAAATTTTTTTATTTCTAATCAAAAAGTTAAATACACTTGGCCCCTGTTAATCCGTCCCTTGTCTAATCCTAGGGAGGTGGGTGGAGACCTCTCGCTGCCGACACTTATCCCATTCATGGTCTGCAGCGAGGGTGCATGGAGAGCGGTACTTCGCTTCTGCGATGAAGTGTTGGCGCAGAAAGAAGCGGCGGAGTGGGTGCGGGAGGCCAAGCTTCATCATCCATGGCAACGACATCCCAACCCGCCCGCCGGCCCGGAAGAACGGGACGCTGTAGAGCGGCATTCATTTAAAATGTCCATCTCTAGCAATAATAAGTAATATCGATTAACCCCTATCGATATGATGCAATTTCTAATTATACTATCTCCGTGCCCTGTATACCCATTCGACCTTATTAAAGACGGGTTAACTTAAGCAAAGGTAACCTTTGGAAGACTCAGGTTACTATAAATAATATTTTACTGTTAACATAAAAATATAAAGTCACTCAAGGCAACTGTGACATAAATTTATAGAAAGTTTTTATTATTTCTGCACTGTCTTGGTTAAATTTCTAGACTTTTCTTTAAACATTTGTGTATTCTGTGGTTGTTTCCTTGCTCAAATACGCAAGTCTATGGCAACGATATTCAAAAATATAATAACGTCAAGCTATTTGGGGTGAGCAGACATCTGCCGGAGGATTTGAAACTACTGCCATCCGCGTTGCCGGGCATTGATACCGGTTCAATATCCACTAGGCAGCTGGACCACATATTCCAAAGTATAATTTAAGTAAAACTTAGGCAGGTAGAAGACTCCAGCTTGCCTTACTTAAGGCAAGAGTATCCAAATTTTATATTTTATTTATTTTGCGGAACTCACATCTCAAAACATATTACGCTTAAAGTAATATTATGTTGTTAAACTAACATTGTATAATATTAACAAGTCTACATTGTAAATAAATTCTCAAAAATTGCTGTAACAACTCACCAGTGTTTTAGTTTTGCAAAATGGCGTCTAATGATTTAATATTAACAGTTTATTCCGTTTCGTTGATATAGTCAATAATATAAAAATTATTAAGTTTTCTGGTTTACATCTTTTAAATAAAAAATGTGCATAAGCCGATGTATTTAAAATTTTCACACTTGTCTTGGTTAACCCTAATCGAATTTAACAGTCAGCCTTTAATCTTACAATTTTTCTAAGCGGTGCAAAAATTACTGTCTTGCTCTCCTGCCAGTGCTTCTACCTTTGTTTCTCAATTATATGGATAAAATCAATGAAAAAACATTTACAGAATTTTTTTAGAGATTTTGTGCTCTACAACTTTGTATATCTAAATTATTTATCGCATAGGGAGTGAAATATTCACTATAAACAGCGGCGATGAGCAAAATGTAATTTGATTAATGATTAACGATTGTAAAATATAGACTTAATTTTAATTTTGTTGCTCCGTAATCATGATTAAATCCCTTCAAAACATTCCGTATTGTTTAAAACATAGATGAGCAAAATGCAGTCATATTAATGATGAAAAAAGCTAAATGTATTCGTAATCGTTTTTCATTAATCTAATTATATTTTGTCCATCAGCTATGCTTTTAAGCTTCTGTTTTTTTTTTTTTTTTTGGTTTTTCGGGGGAAAATCCTGCATAGGACCATCAGGGTCGCTGTGAGGGCAGCGACCCCGGTGTGTCAGACTCCTACTGACTAAAAACCCCCGGGGTCTCCCTCTAATCGCTCCACCCGAGCCTGGGAACCAAATTCATCCAGACGCCCGGAGAGCGAAATGCCTTGTCTAGGCTGCCTCTCTGGGAGGGGTAGGGGTAAAGAGCCCACCCTTCCAATGCCTATCTCACAGGCGGCGCGCCGGACACGGCACACCGCCACCCTCTCATCCGGACAGCAGACTCCCTCAAGTCTACTGCCCGATTTTGAGCTTCTGTAACTTATGACGTGTTAACGATATCTTATGAGACTTTTGAGTTTACTTTTAAAATATCACAACAAAGGCTTGTATATTTTTTCAAGCTATTTTTTAAGGAGAAGTTGTTCTTCTTTCTGAGTTATATTATTCACTAAATTCGTTGGGTACTGTGTTTGTTTGCCGCTATTGAATCTGGGCCTGGATGTAGTAGTAAGATTTTTGTATAAGAAATAGTTAACTTTAGTAAAAACGGAGTGTAATTGCTGTTTAAACCTTCGCTTAAACTAAAATCTGTATTAATGAGGCCGATTGACTAATGCGTTTATTTAAATAAATGAAACATAACTTCCCGTAGCGAAGCTGGCGTTTGCCATCCTATTGCAGAAATAACTTACAAAGTGAACTGCAAAGCTGGAGTCCGATTGCCAAACAACCGCTCTACATTACGAATATTTAATAATTCCCAAGAAATACAGCAAGTTCTGTATTTAGAAATGTAAACATTTATTAATCGATCGATAAAGAGGTCAACTTTAAACGGGTATTTACAAACACGGGGCGAGGTGGCGCCGAAAATATTGAAGCTCTGTATCAACAGGTAACCATTGTTATGAGTCAGTGAATGACCACTGGCCACTCTAATATGGACGGTAACACGCGATTGTAGGTCGACGATACTCACCCTATTGCCTCGTCTAAAATATTCTTGTTATAAAATAGAGTCCTTTTTACGCAGACCTTTTAGAAAATCGATAATATCGGACAGCTTTTTCTGGTAATACGGCAATGGTGACACTAAAGCCACGATTGGGATTATGGTAGTAACAGTACATTCATAGGAATAGCCGTCCGATGTAGGCAACTGCGTAGCGCAGTCAGGCGGCGTGTCAGTCGGTCGAACAAGCACTGCCAAAATCACAATCGCTGCTTAGAAATGTTTAAATTGACTTAAGAATTAAGAGAACATTTGTCTGTGAAGTTTCAGGCTCGGGGGCAGCAAGCAGGCAGTTGACTGAGCTGGGTTGTTACCACAGCATATTTTATTTTATTTTTTATTTTTTTTACACTGGCTCGACATAGTGACTACATAGTACCTGATGGTAAGTACAGTGTAGTCCAAAAACGAAAGCGACTATCAAAAGATGAATATCCATTGATAGTCTACATCGTCATGTCGGCCCACATATACCACGACTGAAGGTCTCTAGGTATATGAGCTACTGGATATACACAAGCTGATCCCGAAACGCGACAAGCCTAAACTGGTCGCTATGGCGGGTTTTACACCCATGCACTGTGGTCGCGATCCAGACGGGCACCGCCGCCCTACCACCTCGCTGCTGCTCGTTTAGCACCACCCAGGAGTCACGTGTAGGCATATACACAAGTGCAAAGACCATCACAATGGCTCGCTCACATGTCTCATTTTGGGGTCACTTTATACATGTATATACAGTTGTTCTTCTACTTAGAGATTTTTTGTCTCGGTATATAAGGGCCGACATGACGATGGATATTGTCAATGGATACCTATCCTGTGATAATCAACACAGTTCTGGAACTGCCTTGCGCTCGCCATCGTGCAGTCGCTTTATCGAGCCAGTATGAATTAAAATACTCACGTTAATGACGACCCTCTCGCAAAAGTCGTGGTCGTGTTGTATGGGTTCAAAAGTGACGACACCTCCTTGCGGCGGGCGTCCAGATTCCTCTTCCGTGTTACAGAGCTTAGGCAACGACCTGAAATCAAGAATCCACGTTAACTTGCGGAAAATACTATAATTGTAGCTGTAATCGCCTAGCCGTTATTGGAACCGGGATTCATCTGCGGAACCGCGAATGATACTAGGTTTGAATCAGAAGTATGCATTTATTATTTAAATTTTGGTCTAATTTAGATTCTGAAACTCCTACTCTGGTAATTACCAGTTTTTAAATCAATATATGTATATATATATTTGAGGCTATTTTTAATTTAGGGATTTTAGTTCTAAAGGACATATAAGCCCCATTGTGCCCTAAACTACGTCCTTACATCCTAGGAAAGTCGCCAATAACTAACTAAACAAAGGACCTGCAAAAATCCCGTGTGATGCTCCATTTTTTGTCTGTTATTTTTTAACTCGTTTATCAGCGACTTTCTTTGTATTTTAAGTCAATATATGAGGAAGACTGGTGTCGTGCGTGATCCTACGCCCCACTAGGTAGCGGGGAGGTGAGCACATCCCACTTCCCCCACATTTTTTTACCACAGGTTTTAGTCGGTAGGAGTCCGGCATAGCGGGCAGCGGCCCTCACCGGCCTCTGACGATCCATCAGGATTTCCCCCAGCTTACCAAAAAAAAAAGTCTAATTTATAAACCCACTATAGCATATTTTTTTCAAATCCCATAAATTTATAAAAACTTACAATTAATCTTTGACTTAACAATCACATTCTTATAAGGTATTTAAATTATTATTCTAGAGTGAAAAAGCAAAAAAGGAAATAATCATATATAATATTTGCTTTGATAAAAACATTTCAAATTACTATTAGGACTATTAAGTAAGTTTGTATAAAAAATCGTTTTAGCGGGTTTTGAAATAAGACGCCTCATATTTATTAAATGTTCAAGTAAAACAAGATATTGCTTTGAAATGTACGCTAATGGTAACTAACTCCGATAACGTACGTCTTCATATTTTCAGATGAAGTACAGATTCAAGTACCATATGCTCTTCGGTAAAGAAAACATCGTGAGGAAGCCGCCGCAAGGCGTCTAATAGAAATTTCATGTGTACTAGAGTTGTGAGAACATTCCTCAACTGCGCTCCTTCTCACATTGAGCACGATAATATATACAACTACTAAGGTATCACTGCTTACTCGGAAAGGAATATACCATAATGATATATTAATATTATTTAAGAAACGTAGGTATATATTAGAGTTGTGTACGCGGGGGGCGGCGACTATTTAACCGCCCCCTGCCTAGTAGGTGAGGCCTGAACAAGGCCGGACGTCGTCGGATGCCGAGGAAGATGCCTCGGCTTTGCCCTTAGCGTCCGGCAGACGGGAGAAGGAACACCCCGGTGGTCCGACACACCGGGGGAGCGGCCCTCACCGCTCCCCTGAAGGTCCGAACGGATTTCCACCGGGTTAACAAAAAAAAAGGTATTTATTAGAGTTGTGATTTGGGCTGTATTATAATCACCATTCCTAAACTATTATGAAATGGGAGTGTCGTTCTGAAGGTTCCTTTATTAATTATTCATTAAACCCTACTTAAAATATAATAGGTCTATTTGTAGTTGTTGTTTTGTCAAAAGTTTCGTTATTTCCTTGCGCAAAACATTTTCCCAAAAATGTGTTTTATTCAAATTTATTTTATCTTCAATATTTAAACAATATCTCCAATTAAGTAATACGCCAATATACAGTAGAGTTTCAATGAAAAACGATATTAAAGGTTAAATAGATCTCAAGTGCCAAGGAATGTGATCAAGTTTTAATTAAAAATACCATTACAACGGCGATTGTACGAGACAAAGCTGTCGGTACAGGAGATTGTCATCAAGGATTTTATTTTCAGAAAATTGAAAACGCAAAGATAATGCGTTCGATTTTTACTTCAAACTGGGTCATAATACATATGATGATGTTGTCCTATCCGGATTCGGCCACGGCGACTGTTTCAACGCCGATTAAGAAAATCAAGGCCCAGTTTTCGGAAACAATCAATTGCGCAGGAGATATTTAAGTGCATAACTGGACGCGCAGCCAGAAAAGCACTCTCTCGTCCGAGCTCCCTCAGGCCCGATGGAATGGAGAACCAGTACGATCGGGAGGGGGCGGGATGCAGGTTTGGTCGAGTTTTCCTTCTCTGAACACCTGGTTGAATTGCGGTGTTAAAGAGATACCTTAGTCGCCTTATACGACACCTCAGCAAGAAGAGGGGGGGGGGCGGTGCTATTCTATTCTGCCAGCAGCCACCACGGCTAAAAATACATAATACATATAATAAAAGATTATCCCGCCAAGTCTGAGTGGGAGTCGTCAACTGAAAGTTTCGTAAGGTTAAAATGCAGAGCATCGAGCATCGACGTAGAGTTGCCTGCCTCACAGTCTTTTACCGATTGCACGGTGGAGAGTGTTCTCAGGAACTGCATTCTTTGATTCCACCAGCCCCATTCCATCACAAAACCACTAGGCATCGTGTCAGATACCATGTTCCATACATCCGCATGAAAAGATTCGTTTCTACATTCATCATGCGAACAGCTATGGAGTGGAATATGCTTCCAGCGGCCATATTTCCGCGATCTTATGACCTGGGAGTCTTTAAAAGAAGAGTGAATAGGCATTTGTTAGGCGGACCCGGTTCATCATCGGACTCATCTTCACCTTCCACCAGGTGTGATTGAGTTCAAACGTTCGCCTATAAATTAATAAAAAAAAGATTAAACTACGAAAGTACTATATATTCACATACTACTATATGTGGATATTTATTCCTGAGAGTATGACATCCTAAGGAGCAGTATTCTACTTGAATTACGCTCCATACAAATCTATACAAGCTGGGGCTTCCAGTCTTAATATCTCATCAGAACACTCTCCGTGATACAGAAGATAAAAAACGTTCAGACATTGACGGTCAAACAAATAAAGAGTGTATTAATAACGAATTCAATAAGTTACAATGGTATGTAAGAAGAAGGAAATAAATATTATAAATAATTATAAATAAAAAGAAACTATGCTATGTGTTAGAGGTGTCCGGTGACAGGAACTAAAAAAAATCCCGCAGTACCGAGATCCAGCAGTACCGATATCCCGCAGTACCGATATCCCGCAGTACCGATATCCCGCAGTACCGATATCCCGCAGTACCGAGATCCCGCAGTACCGAGATGCCGCAGTACCGAGATCCCGTAGTACCGAAATCTTTTTTTTTATTCTGACACGGCACAGTGACTGCACCGCACCTGATGTTAAGCATGGTGCAGTCCAAAAACGCCAACGACTATCGACAGGTAAGAAAAACCCATCGGTAGTCGCAGCGATCATGCCGGCCTGCACAAATATCTCTTCACGCTACGCTTAAAGGATCCCATATCATAGGAAGGTGGGAACACGCTTGCCGGAAGACCATTCCACAGCTCAATGACACGGCAGAAAAAGGAGCCGTCAGTCGTGTTATATGTAGGCCGACATGACGATGTAGACTATCAATGGATTATCATCCTTACTTACCATCAGGTACTCTGTAGACACTAGGTCGAGCCAGTGTAAAAAAAAAGAGCTACAGTGGATATCCCGCATCATTTTCCAGTGGCGCATGTTGCGAGTATACAAGTCAAGGTACAGTCGGATTTGCGGGACTGTAGAAGTTCTTATACACGACTGATCGCAAAAAAGCAACCGTAGCAGCAGTTCCCGCGTTATTCTGCTCACAAAGAGGAATACGACAACTCGTGTGCGAAGCGAGGAAATTTCATTTGTCGATAAATTTGAAAGTAAGCACAAACAAACATAGTTTATCACGTGTAATATTCCTATTAATCAAACTATTGAGTTTTCGTGTTTTCATCAACTTTATCAATACAGTGATACTATAATCAAATACAAAAAGTTCAGTGTGATATAGTTGGTTTTCAATTGTTTTCCTTTTCTATATTTGATTTCTAAAAATATACATTGTAATTTGATTGGTCTCATGCTAATAATAAAACTTTAATAAAGTGCAATTGTGCTAATTAATTCATTATTTTATTTACCTTATGAAATCCTTATTAAAATCTCATTATATTGAAATTAACTATTCAAATTATTAGGAACAAAAGAGGATACAGGAAGTAACTTCCTGTCCCCGACGAAAACGCCTCGGCGCGTTCATCCGTTCGTAAACATTATTTGTGTAACCAGGTCGAAACGCCGAGCCATAATTAAAAGCAAGTGAATTCACGTATAAGACCCGTTAAATTATTTTTTAATGAGTACAAAACGTGATAGTTTAAAATATATGGGAGTCAAAGCTGCTCGCGTCCATAGGCTTTACCCTAATTTCCCTACACGTGACTCCTGGGTGGTGCTAAACGAGCAGCAGCGAGGTGGTAGGGCGTCGGCGCCCGTCTGGATCGCGACCACAGTGCATGGGTGTAAAGCTTGTTATAGTGACCAGTTTCGGCTTGTCGCGTTTCGGGATCAGCTTGTGCATATCCAATAGCTCATATACCTAGAGACCTTCAGTCGTGGTATATGTGGGTCGACATGACGATGTAGACTATCAATGGATTTTCATACTTTGATAGTCGCTTTCGTTTTTGGACTACACTGTACTTACAATCAGGTACTCTGTAGTCACTATGTCGAGCCAGTGTAAAAAAAAATCATTAATTGCTGTATGCGGAATCCCGCAAATATCTGGATTGAAAGCCCAAACGAATCGATCATTTTGTTTGCTGTTACTGCCTGCTGTTTCGTCGGCATTACACCTTAATTTCATTACACTATTATGTTTGGCGTTTATAAATAACTACACGTGAATAACTTCACTAACAAAATATGTTCGTTGCAAAAACAATTTTACAACAGTTCAATAAGCTGACACGATTTCAGCTGGATCGTTTGCAGTCTCACGTTCGCTGGAGCTGCGATTTACTCTCTGCTCGTGCGTAAACACGGATCGTTTTATATCCAAATGTAGGGTAGACTGGGTACGGTTGTAACAATTTTGCATTAATCGCTCATAAAATCGTAATGACAACAAAAATTCTAGCACTAAGCACGCGAAGTAAAATAGTGTTCTTTAGTCTACAAAATATTCATAAAATTTAAGCGCCTAATTCAATAATTAGGCTACAGGAGCATTTTGAAAAAACACATTCGTTTGTTACAACTTACCCCCATACCAGGGTCAGTTGTAACAGTGGTTGGGGTTAGTTGTAACACATGGAAATGAGGCACTATTAATGTGTTCTAAATAGATTTATTACAATAAAATCACAGAAGAGTAATAAATTAGAGTGTATAACGCTGATAAGACACAACTTTTATAGTTATTTAAGTGAGAAATGGAGTATTTATTATCAAGTATCTAAAATATCTTCTTGTTGTCAGTCTCTTATAATCAGTCAACAAAACAGCATTAGTAACTTCAATTATCAGTACCTTGACTTCAAAATAACTATAATTAAAACAAAATCTACATAAAATGAAGCATCTGTTCTCAAAAATCTTAATAGATTGATAAAAGCGATAGGATCTGTTGATTTTGACATTTTAAAGCATCGTGCTACTATTCTGTCTGGCTTCTGAACCGTAGTGACGCCAGTTTCATCAACGTTATATATGTTAAGTGGCTCAAAGTGATGACGATCCAGAACAACTTGTAAGTCGTCGGAAAAAATGCCGACGTTAGTCCTGTTGAAGCTTGTTACTCTAGAGAGGCTTGTAGCCTGGGCTGCGCGTACAGACAGTTCAGGGTTCCTTTTCATGAAAGAACGAAACCATTTTCTCCAGCCATCTTATTCTTAATCCAAAAACTCGGTTTCTTCAAACCATATTTAACGGTTAATTCGAACGACATCTTCCTCACCTCTTTTCTAGAGAGTCCGAAGTACATTCTTGTTAGTGAGTAAAAACTCTGTTAGGTGCCACATAACCCCATAACGGCATTTTCTGCCTCATCGCTCTCGACCTGATCCCTTTTTTCATGTATCGAAGTAGAGAAACATAGTTAACTCCGTGCGCTTCTGCGGCACTTCTAAGAGATTTACCATTTTTTACTTCTTCATATGCGTCCTTGTACTGCGATATGTCATTTCGTCTTTTTGTAGTCTTTCTTATGCGTGTCCTAGGCATCTACAACGAGGAACGAAGGGATTAATAATGTTACAACCGTACCCACAAAAATTGTTACAACTGTACCCATCTATATTCTTTATAAATAAAAAAATCACAGTGACGAAGCAAACTATCCTACACAAAAATAATTACAACTCCATATTCTCGAAGGTCTAAGCTCCAAGCAAAAAAATACTTATCATCCTATATTTGATATTAGCTACGTAATTAGAAACAATCTTCGATCGAAAATACTTACTTTGTCACGATCAAACACAATAGGACCTTTTACAACAAACTGAAGCACGCGGCCAGCCGCGAAAGACTGACAAACACGCTCGGACACGTAAACTGCTCCTTTCTCCCCTTGAACTCCTCTTCATTCCACCCATAATTCGAGAGATATTCACTCTGTTACAACCGTACCCTGTTACAACTGTACCCAGTCTACCCTACGAACGCGTTACACAGTTAATGTCGGTGTTGAATATGAATTTAAGAACAAGCGGTTGACGCACGTTTGACTGGAAGATTATTACTGTACGTTATGCACTTACTAGAGGCATACTTCGGATTCTGTTAGTTGCTGCTCGGCATAGGAAATGGCGTCCGTCTACTGCGCAGCGCTGCCTTTCAAAGCTCGCGATCGTGACAGGTAGCAGCGCTGCGCAGTCACCTACATCGGGCGCCTTTTCATGTATACATATATATATACACATGTAGGATGGTATGAGGTAGTAAATGCGTAGAACGGAACGTATGTGAGTGAAAGGAAGGAAAGAGAGAAAGGATAAACGGTTTTTTTTAAGCTAGCGCTCGAAAAGATTAAGACGTTAGAAAAAGTGTAAAAAAGCAAAATTAGTATAAAACGTGAAATAAAGTACTTTTCAAGGTTTCCCAAAACTACGTATATATATATATATAAATAAATGTATCATTCAGTACTGAATTGAAATTATTAAACTGAACAGTTTTAATTGATTGGAATCTGAGATTTTTTTTTAACTCGCCATCATTGCTTGGCCGTAACATGGCTTCACAACTAAACCGAGCTTGGTGCGCGAACGCAGATGGCGCTCAGACAGCGAATTTTTTGGGTTTGACGGCTACGCCAGGGCACCTCTGTGGCTACGGACCTCAACTTAGGCGGCTGGCCAGTGAAAAACGAACCTAAAGCTGACCTACCAGTGTTTCGGAAGCGACAACCTAGAAAAGAAATGCTCCCCAAGACTACCCAAGACTACATTATCCCAATGGTCCTCTTTCAGCCTCAAGTCGCAACGAAAACCAACCGATAACAGTGGAGAGTATTCAACGCATTAAAAAAAAACTACAAACAGCTGAGTGATCATTTGCCGGAATACAGCTAAGTACGTTTCGCCAAACTAAAATAAGGCTGTTCTAAATATAGTACGGTGTTACACGGCCGCGGTTTGAAATCGCAATAAATAGATACATATCTGTGTGCGTGACACTGACGCGCGGTTGTGGAATGGAATATGCAGTGATACCAGCCTAGGCTATTTACCCCATTTTAATGTTGAGCTACTCACCAACCAGTCTGTCTTAAGGTTAAACTGGATCGTGCACGCGTACATAAGTGTAAAGACTCGCATAGGTCTATCCCGTTTTGGGATCAAGATGTGTTTATCCGGTTCTTCAAATACCTAGAGATCTTCTGTCGTATATGTGGGCCCGGTATAGCGATGACGTCAACGAAATTTTGTCCCCTGGCTTTTGTTGCTTTTCTTGGACTAGATTATACTTTAACTGAACCGGTATAAAAGAATAATGGTTACGTTATATCACTTTTTTTCTGACAGCACAATATATTGATTGCCGGGACATGCCTTTACAACTTAACCGGGTGGAAGGGTGAGATTTACGGGGGCCTTAAAACGAATTTATAGATTGGGTTGCAACGCAACGGCACCTGTGGGTACAAACCTCGACAAGGATGACCAGCCAGCGAAATGAACATACGGGTGATGTACTAGCGCTTCGGAAGCGATTACTTTGAGAAAAACGCCGAAAGAAACTCAAGGCTGCGTCGGAGGAACTGAGCCTCGGAGCGTAAACCTAGCGTTTAACCCATAGAATTATTAAAAGGCATGTCTTATTGTAGTTGAGTGTTTAACAATACATATATCGATTTAAAATATCACGATAAGGACTTTCATTAGCCGTGGGATTTGTCTCCCTATTCACAAAAGCACCTATTTTTTTTTTTCAGTGAATTGTTAACTAAAGCAAACGGGGGATAATATTCACATTAGGCGTAAGTCAATCAACTGAAACCTTATCAATGCCACTTGTGTTGACTTATCACACCTGTGGGTATGTGTGTGTGTGTGCAAGCTTGCGTTGCCATAAAGTTGTCCCAGTTATAGAGGCGCCCGTGGAGAAGACATTAAGCCCGCTGCATTTTAAATGTAAAATAAATTACTCTGTTGCTGCGTTCTTTATTTTTATTTAAGGCTTAGGTTAGTTTTGTACATACGTTAGGTAAGGTTTAATTAGGTCCTAGTTGTGTAAAAATTTGTAATATAGTCTTAAGTTTGGGTTTAAGTCAATATTGTAAACTTTTGATCAATAAACGGCACCACTCAGACCTTATCAGCGGATGCATGAAAGAATGAACTATGAAAGGGGCACCACTCAGACCTTATCAGCGGATGGATGAAAGAATGATGTATGAAAGGCAGTGGAATGGAGTGGTGCGAAATTTGAATTTGAGCAGTGGGTTCAAAGTTTGCTGTGTGGAAATTAATCCAACAATTGAAAATATTTGGAACGTGCTATGCTGGGTGTTTCACAGAAGGATCGAATCAGAAATGAGGTGATTCTCCAGAGTATTAATGTCATCGAGACAGTTTAGAGCATTAGCAAGCTGTAGTGGCAGTGGGCTGGTCATATTTGCTGAACTGATGACCGCTAAAGTACACGTGTTCTAGTAGCGTACGTACGTGTAGCAGTAGTGGAAACCACGCCTCGGTCGGCCTATGCTTAGTATATGACGCCCTCTGGCTGTACGGAGCGACTATTTGCTCGTAAAGTTGCGAACCTTGAGAGAGGCTTATAACCAGCAGTGGACGGATACGGATTAATAATGATGAAGGGACACTAAATAATTCATCTTTTAACAGATGTGTAAAGCCATTGCAATGGTATATATAAATCGAGTAAATTGTAATAAAATCAACGCTTTGAGTAACAATACTCTTTTTTTTGGTGACCCGGGGGAAATCCCAAACGGACCTCAGGGGCGGCGATGAGGGTTGCCCCCCGGTGTGTCGGACTTGCACCGAATAAAGCCCCCGGGGTGTTCCTTCTCCCGCCTGCTGTGTGCCAAGGGCAAGGCTGAGCCATCTTCCTCGGCACCCGGCGGCGTCTAGCCTTCTGCAGGCCCCGCCTTCTTGGCAGGGGGGTGGCTGAATAGTCGCCACCCCCTGCGTACACCTAACACATTTGGCGGAGAGAGTGGTGTAAAAAAATACCACCCTCCCTTCATATCCTTAATTTGTCATTGGAACGGTGTGCGGGAACACATCGCGCCGCCCGAAGTAACAATAATGTGACAATTATGTATTTTTACATTATGGTACATAATATAACCCTTAAATTTGAACGCATACTTCTGTAACGTCCTGTATATTTATCCACGCGAACAAACCCGTTCACATCACTAGTGTCGTATACGTTATGACTGCCCGATGAGGAATGTGTTTACGCTCTGCTTCGACGTACCGGGTGTACGACAACATATGTTACGTGACAGCGTCTAAAGATGAGTGGGTGGTATCCAGAACTCGCCAGTACCATTAGTGTTGTGTGGAATATGGGATTGCGGACATAAATATAGATAGAAACATGAAGAAATCCCCGAAAACAGCATACAAACATACTATATGGAAACACTTTTGGATCTAGATATGGATATTCCATTTGTTTTGGATTTTCGGATGATGTCGATTAATAATTATTCTAAAAGTAAAGCATTATCGTTTTTTTTATATTATACAATTTTTTTGTACACTCGTTCAAAAATCCTGTATAGAACCGTCAAAGCCGCCATGAGGACGGCGACTCCGGTGTGCCAGACTCCTACAGGCTAACCCCTAGGGTGTCCCTCTCTTCGCTCAAAGCCGGACCCCGGAGTCTACACTATTCCTTCGAACCGACAAGTGAAAACCTTTCTACTGAAGCCACTGTGAAATGATACCCCTAAGGTCCTTTTTATAAAGCTACGTAAGACAGGCAATATTTCGGCCTCATCCGAACAGGAAACCCCCTCAAATATACCACCCGGGATATAAACACTACCCTGTAATAGCTTATAATTTAATTTTTAATTTTATATCTGAAACTATCCAAAATATTCATGTCGGGTATGGATACTAAAAAAATTAGGATATCCGATAAGTTTCGGTTACGGATATGCATGTCCATAGCATCTCTAGTAAACATCATATGGCGTGATAAGTGAAACTACATTTACCAACTTTTTATATCGCCCCAGAAATTCCCAGTCTAGCTGTATGACAGACAGTTCCGATGAAAATTTGCTGTTATGGAATTTTAATTTGCAGAATGCGATTGATTTCGCTGTTTCTTAGAAAAAGTATTAGAAAATATTTCAATTATACCGGGTCCATTGTCAAAGTAAAAAAACCAATACAAAATAAGTTGATATTTTTCTTTCACGTGTATTTCCATAAATTATCTCTTTTACGCAAATGATTTGGCAAAAAATATATATCTATGGCGAGCGAGAAAGAGAATAATATAAATAGACGAGAAATTAAAGACTTTTAGTTGCTGGTTTGATTTTTTTGTGTGCCCAACATGATACACATGTACGGATACGCTATTACTCCCGTGTTTTTGTTTACGTTGTAGGAACATCCCCATAAACGTGTAATTGCGTCTCAATTGATTTGAACTAAGATATACAGGATGTTAAAGAAGAGTAAAATAATAATTAAGGGTATGTATGTATACCAAGAAATCAATTAAGTGTGAAAGTATTAATTCTAAAAGCCATGATTCTATCTTAAAATATTAATAATATTTACAGTTACACAAATTAATCTAGTCACAAACTAAGCTTGTGTTTGTACTATGGGTACTAGACAAAGAAACATATACTTCAATATATATACACATCATTATGATCATGAAGAGCAAGTCATTATGATGGTCATTACACTTGTATTCTATGATCACGACCCAGCTCGAGTAAACGCACTACAACCTAAGATTAATATCAGCCTAAGGCATATAAAATGCGCGGTTTTAAAATCTGTTCGACGGAACAGAAATATAGCAGTCGAATTAATTTATTTCGAACGTAATGTAACGAATTGACAGATTTCTTGCGAATAAACAAAGGAATTGATTACAAAAAATATACACTTCAAACAAGACGATATTGGCCATACATTCGCCGCGTAAATTTAATTACGTGTAGGTTTATTGATGGCTTTACGATGAAATTGTATTTATTTTCATATCGTCATTCGATAAATTTGTTTTGAATCAATTGGCTTGTTGCGGTTCGCACACGTTAAGCGAAACCCAACTTATCTCAATTTGATGAAATATCACTAAAGATTTATTTATTTAGATTCACTATCACGTTCCAGAAACGGATCATAATACAGGCGTTACATTGACAGAAGTTTTTTTTGTTGTTATGATATTACAAGCAAGAGGTCTTCCAAAAAAAAAAAACAAACAACAAGTCATATCCTGACGAAAAATACAAATTAAAGAAGCGCTGGGATGTGAAACTCACGCTTCAATTTATATTTACACTAGCTGATCCGACAAACGTTGTTTTGCTATATAAGTTATTGTAATATCTTCTAAGATGTTCATTGAAATTAAGTGATGTCAAAGACAATTTTGTTCACATTTAAATACTCTTAATCAACAATACATTTATTTGGATAAAGGTTAATATTATTACGTTGATACAACTCTTAACAAATAATGCATCAATTTCGACCAAATTCGATTACCATAAAAACGGTTCTAGTGAGTTAATCTTAAAAGATAGACATATACTGTCGTTAACAATTTTTTTAGATCATTTCAAGAGGAATAATTCTTTCATACATATATTTTTGGTATCTTGAACCGTTTTCGCAGCGCACGCAATGAAAGCCTTCAAGGATGAATAATTTTCCCCGTTTTTTTCACATTTTCCATTATTTCTTCGCTCCTAATAGTTGCATCGTGATGTTATGTAACCTAAAGCCTTCCTCGATAAATAGTCTATTCAACACAAAAAGAATTTTTCTATTCGAACCAGTAGTTCCTGAGATTAGCGCGTTCAAACAAACAAACAAACAAACTCTTCAGCTTTATAATATTAAGTATAGATTATGAATTGATACTAAATTCGTCTAAATATTTAGTTTTCTAATTACCGTATTGTACGTGATCATTTTATACAGTGACGTGCATAGGGTGTTGAATTTCAATATTATATAATGATAATAAATATTATATAACTTTCATAGGGAAGATAGATGGCGTTAAAATAGAATAGGCATGAATATAAAGAGTTTGTTTTTTTTGTTTAAATCAAAGGTATTTGAAAAAAAATATTCTAGACTTATTTATCGTAAGGGTATGCAATGATTTCATGCATTTATGGAGTGAACGCTACTGATTTTATAAACCATCCTTAGAAGATAGAGATGTACTATCGCAGACTTTTTGTAGACTTAAAAATGAAGAATAATCCCACCATATATTGTCTTGATTTATATCTAAAAAGAATTAGGTATCGTTTTCCTTCCTGACATTATCAACAGTTATCGTCATATTTCAACTAAGTTACAAAAACAAAACAAACAATTATGCAATTACAATGCAATATTAAACAATTTTAACAAATTATATACTAAAAAAATACTCTACCTATATTAGTGAAAATCGCTCGAAAATCAGCAGTTTTTAAATTTATAGGGAACAGACGGACTGATTATAATGATTTTTGCAGAAACACACAAATCGTAGAGACCACATTACCGTATTGCGCTATTTTTAAAAATATATTTCGAATCATCAAGAGCATTTAATTTAGTAATCATGTTTAAATATATTCGACCATCTGTGTCTCAATTCCAGATGTGTCAGCAACAAGAAATTATAACATAGAACGTACTTCATGTCTATAAAGACATTAATTTATTTTCATAAGTTAAACTAAACATCTGTATGGTTATATTCCTGCAAACAGTATGAATCACACGGCAACTGTGATGAAATTGAGCAATAATATCTTAAATATAAGCCCTTTTTAGTTAAAGGTCCGTGTAGTGATCTCATTGTTCCGTGTACATAGCCAAAACATGTGTAGTGTTACCTAAACGTTTTGTTTTTTGCTATCTCGGGGAAAAATTCTGCACAGGACCACCAGAGCTGCTGTGAGGGCAGCGATCCCGGTGTGTCAGACTCCCACTGATAAAAACTCCCGGTGTGTCCCTCAAATTGCTCCACCCGGGCCTGGGAAATCAAATTCATGCGCCTGGAAAACCCGACCGAAGAGCGAAAGATCTTGTTGAAGCTACCTCTCTGAGAGGGGTAGGTGTAAAGAAGCCATATATATACTGGAAATTATTTATATTCGTAACAGTAACAGACATTAACAATTCGGTTAAGGGACTTTTAGAATTAAAGAACATATTTTTATTGTTATGCGCTAGAAATATCTAAAAACATATCTTTATTAGTTTATGAAAGACACAGCTATACTATAACTATCTACTATTATAAAGGCGAAGATTCGGATGACTGTTTGTCACTCGATAATGTCAAAACGGCTGAACAAATCTGGATGAAATTTGGCATAAAGATAAAATATAGTCGGATATAATTCAGATGTTTTTTATACCTAACTAAACTCGAAAATTATATGATTTAGATTAAACCTAACTATCTGGGTAACGTTGTGTGGGCACAGCTAGTTTTATCTCTTCTTTTGTGAGGAATTAATGGTACAGATGGAGGTTGCAAAACGGAATGGTTGAGAGCCGATCTTTCGAGAGACGACTCAAGCGTGCTGGCAACCTCTCTGGCGGTAGGTCAACCTAGGACCGGTTAGCGACCCCCGAGAAGACGGCGGTGCGTTGTGACGCGCTCTGCCGAAGTATACTCTAGGTGGTATCAGGGGAGGCGGCGTCTCCCCCCGTGATTGTGCCTGTCAGTCGCGGCGTAGTGGGGCAGCGGCGATTTGATTATAGGACCCGCAGTCCCCACTAACTCGCAGAAGTAGTCACCTTGGGGTTTTTAGCTGGTAAAAGTCCGGCACTCCCCGGCTGCCACCCCCTTCGCGGCCGGGACGGTCCTATGAGGATTTACCCCAAGTAAAAAAAAAGGACCGGTTAGCTAATATCTTTGAGGTTGAATCCTTGAGCTACCGGTCGCACGCAGTCGGTGAGGATCGAACGATCTTCGAGAAATCGGCGGAGCGATTACGCGCTCTGTCGGAAATAATATGATGTATTGTAGGAGATTTTTGCCTTCCTCCGAGATACTTCCCAATAGACGCGGAATGATTGAAATCAACCCAACTCGGTCTAACGCAAAATCGACGCACTTGGACATCGAGTTGCGGAAAATTAGTCCTTTTGAACCTGAACCAAGGAGCGGAACGACGAGGCTGTAGAAAATTGGTTACAGGTGACTGATATAGTCACCTCGGTGTTTTTAGGCGGAAGGCGTCCGATACACCCCGGTTGTGCTATTTCCGTATGCGACTACGGCGGCTTTGCGAGGGATTTCTCCAAAATAAAGCTAGGTTCACGTAAATATTAATATAAATATATTTTCTATAAAAAAAATCTACAGCCGGAATGATCAACCAAGAAATATAATATCTTTTGGGAATTATTATTACGTTCGGCGAAATATGCCGTACACGTGTTGAATTTAAAGAAGCTTAGTAAATACTGCCCAAGGACTCGGTACATACTGGCTAACTCCAAAAGCCCCGCACCACACCCGATACAAGAAGTTTATATTGTCGGTAAACTACACGGCCATTTATTCACGACGGTACGTCACTCTGAAATACTGGCTAAAGAAATTACGCTTAGAAATTGTTTACAAAGGAACACAATTTACAAAGGCATTTCTAAGATGTGATCTATGTATATATTAATACGTAAAGGATGTGAACTTTGTGCCCCTTTATACCAAAATTGCGCCTACGAAGGAGTATGAAATTTGGCACCCGCATAGTTTAAATAGAGAAGGAGTGTAGAATGCTAATATATATGTATATTTTTTAAATAATGGTTAATCAATTCATTAAATCAATAAAAAAAATTACACACCTACCATGCTATCGACACATACACGCATATTTACTCTTTTGTTTATGGTTAAAGTCTGTGGTCAAACTTAGAATAGATTAATATTGTATAATCGACAATAGAACCTTTAGTAATATTCAAAATTAATTTTAATTAATTATGGTCATATTTCGACCGGCGCATTGTGATCAAAATTGTCTTTGACATCACTTAATTTCAATGAACATCTTAGAAGATATTACAATAACTTATATAGCAAAACAACGTTTGCCGGATCAGCTAGTACAAATATAAATATTTACTTGCACTTTTCATAAGAACATTGTATTACATTGTAATACTTTAGTCTAGAATGCACTCACTTTAAAAGGCTCTGTGGTGTCGTAAAGTTCCCCACGTAAAATGCAGTATGACCTTTGCACTAGTAACATTCCTGTCGTATAACGTGGTAGCCTTTATGAGTGCTATAAAGTCAAGGTCGTGTGGTCGTAACACTGGGATGGCAGTAAAACTGGAGCTTGCAACCGAGTTGCATGAGGTCGGATTATAGGCATAAAGTCAAGGCCAATGTCTCATGACATTGAAGGTCACGATAAGAAACTTTGTACAAACAAACTTGAAGTTAACGACTTAGCGGTTTTATCTCTTTCAGGGGTTTCATTGTTTCAGCAGTGAAAAGCATGAAATTGTTTTTTTTTACACTGACTCGACATAGTGACTACAGAGTACCTGATGGTAAGTACAGTGTAGTCCAAAAACGAAAGTGACTATCAAAGGATGAAAATCCATTGATAGGCTACATCGTCATGTCAGCCCACATATACCACGACTGAAGGTCTCTAGGTATATGAACTACTGGATATACACAAGCTGATCCTGAAACGCGACAAGCCGAAACTGGTCACTATGAGGGGCTTTACACCCATGTACTGTGGTCGCGATCCAGACGGGCACCAGCGCCCTACCACCTCGCTGCTGCTCGTTTAGCACCACCCAGGAGTCACGTGTAGGGAAACTAGGGTAAAGCCTACGGACGCGAGCAGCTTCGACTCCCAAAATTCTGAAATTAGGAAATGTAAAGAAATTATATACACGTTCTTAAATAGAATATTAATCTACAAATCTGTTGACGCTACGTGATTTCCTTATTTTAATCACACTAACCGATTCTGTATCGCACTTGTAAAATGAATTTTAAATATTAACCGAAACTTACCATAATACGTTAGGGAAAACCGCATTAAAATCGGTAAAGCCGTTTCTGATAACAACAAGCACAATTGCAACGAACAAAACTTTTCACAATCATTGTTTCTATTGCAGTAACAAATGCTCTTGATGATATTTTTTCTCATATATTTCTATGTAAAGATATTGACAGCAGTTATTTGAAATAACTTATTTCTACTGTCGTATCATTGTTTTCGCGTTTATTTTCTTCATATTATTGCCTGTTATTAACATTACAATAATTTTAGTACTTGTTATGTGAAAGATGTATATGCATATTTGCTGGCAACACTCCAATAAATATAAAAATCAAATAAGCGTTCGGTACGGTGTGACAAGGCTCTTTTACGACCTCCATATAGTCGTTTTCATTAAGTCCGATATCTCAGATTAGCAGATTACATTGTTGAACTAATTATTACAACGAATAAAAAAATGGGTCTTTATCATTATTACTCTACCTGCAGCTCCGGATCTCGGTAAACCCCGGGCGCGAAATTCTAGGAGCAGCAAACGAGCTCCTCACCCGAAGTACCAACTTAATAATTTAAATAGAATCATGAGCCAACTTATCCCCAAGAAATGGCTGAAAATTTATAGAAACCTTTGTTTTTATTTTATAAAAGTTAACTCAAAGTGTCATACGATTTCGTTACCACGTCTTATGTTAAGTTATCAAAGGTCATTTTTCGTGAATATACTGCTTGTAATGCTAAAAATGTTATTTACGTGTTTACGAAGTTGTAGAGAAGGATAGGCGAGAAATAGAAATGTTTGTTACGACTCGAAAAATTTTAAGATCAGCTTCGATATACCTTCAACGCTAAGGATCCGGTGAAGGAGCCGCGGTTGCAGTAAAACTTTCTCTGATGAGCAGAATAGTTTATCGCGATTTTGTATTATCAAATAATATTTACTGACAATTACACATAGACCTTTTTTCCATCCTGTGGAAAATGGACCCTCATGGCCGGTCAGGGACGCCGTGTGCGTAGCGGCCCGTGGTTTGTCGGACTCTAACCGACTCCAATCACCGGGGTGTTCCTCCTACTCGTCTGCAGGAGCCAAGAGTACGGCCTCGTCAACTTCCTCGGCTCCCGACAATTACACATTGAGCTAGCCCTAAACTAAGCTTCGCTTGTACTACGGGTACTAGACAAGGGTATACACAACACACGCAGTATATACACACAACACAGTGTATTTACTTTTGTTTTGTACCTTGATTTACCTATCCTCTTATGTTGTATATTATATTATATACTAAATAAATGTTTTTTCTTACTATATACATACATACAAATGAATATCAATGACTTGCGGCTGACTTTTCTGATGAACACAAAATATTGCCGGTAGGATTCGAACCCACGACCATCTGCATCGTACGTAGCATAACTACAATTACAATCATGCACCAGATACATTCCACCACACCGGCGTCGCCGACGACGACAAGTAAGGTTAGATCCGTCAACTGTCGTCTAAACAACGCAGTTACACTCCGACGCAGCCTTGATTTTCTTTCGGCGTTTCTTCTCAAGGTAGTCGCTTCCGAAACGCTAGTAGATCACCGTTAGGTTTCGCATTTTGTGGCTGGCCGCCCAAGTCGAGGTCCGTACCCACAAGGGTGCCCTTGCATTGCCACCCAACCCATAAATTGCCGGCTGAGCACCCTCAGTGTCCGCCCAGCCGCCTGGTTTAGTTGTGAAGACCTTTCCCGGTCAATCTACACGGGTAATTTCGAAAAATAAGCATAACTACAAGCTATATTATACAGCCAATGATATTCTTACTTTTTATTCCGCTGCTAATCTTGCTAAACCTTTTAACCTAATTAATAAGAATTTAATCGCTTTAGTTTTATGGCAAAAAAACTTCCCGCCCGGTTATGTTGTGAAGGCCTTTACCGTTCGCCTACGTATCGACAGTTCGAAAAATAAAAATCATTTACGCGACGATTTTGTAATTAACTAAAGTGGTTAAACAATTTTTGTGTCGAACTCACGATATCCAAACGAGCAATAAACGCACATTTAAGTAACCCGATGTTTGTTATTTAATTTTTTAACCCTCTTATGCTTTTAATAGTCTCTACAAAACAATTTTATGTCCGTCTGTGTAAATACATTAAGGAAAGTCATTAAGATCGACGCAAACATACGCTTTATCAATTTTATGAGCGTTATAGCTTTTTAGAACGTCAATTTCCTTTGTATTAAGTGAATTCGTATAGAACACGTGGTTATTATAGGAATATTTTATTTGTTTTTATTTCACACGAGTGGAAAAATTTTCAATTTCAATATCAAATTACCCTAATAAAATTCAAAGTTATATCTTAACAAAAATCTATGCTTACATTGATATCTTGTACAGCTTTATTGTTCTATTTTTTTACACTGACTCGACAGAAGAGACTACAAATTCGCTTGATGGTAAGTATAACGTAGTCCATAAAGACAGCGACTGTTAAAGAGGTGTAAATCCATCGATAGTCTCCATCGTCATGTCGGCCCACATATATAATACCACGACTGAAGGTCTCTAGGTATATGAGCTACTGGATATGCACAAGCTGATCCCGAAACGCGACAAGCCGAAACTGGTCACTATGACGGGCTTTACACCCATGCACTGTGGTCGCGATTCAGACGGGCACCGACGCCCTACCACCTCGCCGCTGCTAGTTTAGCACCACCCAGGGGTCACGTGTAGGGAAACTAGGGTAAAGCCCACGGACGCGAGCAGCTTCGACTCCCAAAACGAATGAGAACGTGCGAGCGAATGTGTTTTATCTGTTGGGCGGAAAAAGCCTTTTCCGCCTCACCTGGCGAAATAAAGTGAGCATTTTGTTCAGCCAGAGAGTTAAGGGTGGTAACGCAAGGGTACACCTGTGGGTACGAACCTGGACTTGATGGCCAACCAGGGAAAATACCTACGGTGATCTACTGACGTTTCAGAAGCGACTATCTTGAAAAGAAACGCCGGCAAAACCTTAAGTCAGCGTCAGAGTAAAACTGCACCATAAAACATAAATGCATCGGTTAAAATAGACAGCTAATTTTACTATCCTGTAGCGGCGCCGACGAATTCACGAATATTAATTGTTTTTATTATGGCTTTATTCCAAGGACAGGTCCTTTGCGACTTCGCCAATGTCAGTGTGATGATTAAAAACGAGGAAAGTTGCCGGTTATGCTGTTTCAAATGTTCACGCATATTAGCTTAGTTAAAGAAAGAAAGAAAAAGTTTATTGAGGCACAGGAAACAACACACAACAAACATATTTATATAAAAACAACAATGAACGAATACATAACATCACATCATGTATCCTGTATGCTACTACCCATCTCAAAGAGCGCTCGGCTCAGCGTATGCTGGGCGACGCTGTACGCGCCATCCAGCGCTGATTTTCAGCCGACGCTCAGGGGAAAAAAAAAAGATCGAAAAGATCAAAAGATCGGTTTGACTTACGATTTCTCGTTCCCTCCTTCGCTCAACCATTTTTGTTACCAGAACATAAAATATTATAGTTGTTGTAACAGTATAAATGCTTTATTCTAGGCTACAATAATCTCTGTGCCTTTCATACAGATCCTTGCAATCATTTTTGCATTGCGTAATACGAGTAGTATACCACAATCCAAAGTTGCATTTATAATACTAACAAGATAATGATATGAAACAGTGTAGTGGATATTCTGTTTACACATTTGACAAGTTCGATGGCTATTAAAATTATTTAGTACAGCGTAAAATATATTTCAGCTGTCTTCATATATCAGTTTAATTGAAATTTTACGATCCAGTAAACCTATTTAACGGTTCATATTATCGGTTATGTATTCCCTGGTCCAGCTAAATCATCAGTTAATTTACTCCGTTTTCAATTAAATTGACGTATTATGGGTTGTAAGCTTATTGTTATCAATATTGGACAAAAAACGATATTGATTTACACATACAAGCTGATTTTTTAATCGAGTGAAATATTCCGGATAAAATAATGTATACTTTCCTGTAACTAATAAAAAGGTAAATAACTATATTCCTTAATAAAGCATAAAGAAAAATTGAGGAACCAATGAGAATTGATCCGTAAAAAATATAGATACCGTAGCGCGTGTGGCGCAGGATTGAGCTGTAATTAGACAAAGTTTCTTTTACGTAATTCGTTTTACCTTCGTACTTTATCCTGGCTTAGAACAGGCAAATTATCTGCTTAATAATTAATTGTCATTCATTAATTCATGGGTGTTATTGTCTATGAATATTATGGAACTATATTGTTCAAAATTTTCTTTATTTTTAATTAAAATATTAAGTTATCACATTTTTTACATATTTGTCTCTTGTATAAAATCATTCTCTATATGTGCAATATATTTGTATAGTAATATTATAAGAAGGGAATTTTTATAATTTTATTTGGAGTAAGAAGATAATTTTCACGGGTAAAACCCTTGGACACAGCTAGTCTACTAACCAGTACATTCGGCTAACAAAATAAATGTTCCATTCTCGGATAATCTTAAATGTTATAATCGGCCAATACGACTTTAGCTTCTATGTACACCTACTGCAGAAATGGGCAAAATGTAATCTGATTAATGATTAATTTTGTTGCTCTGTAATCATGATTAAATCCATTCAAAACATTAAGGAGTCATAAATGTGTGTGCAATTAAGGGTTCCGTAGTGTTTAAAACATAGCATATATTGGTGCGGCCCGCATTTCATCTAATAATAACATTTTTTAAAAAATAAAACTAAATTTTGTATATTTAACTATATTTATTGTTACTCTTATTTTACTGACTCTGCTCGCTTGAACTGAATTTCCAGTTTCCGTGCACACAAAACCATAAAATAGAAACATATAATATTTCTATATATGTTTTTAATTTATTGGCTGCGGTGCGGCGTTCTATGGAACAGCTCTAACTTGCGCGGGCCGCACCGTAGTGGCTTGCGGGCCGCTGGTTGCCGACCCCTGCTTTACATATAAGCCAACCATATAGTAAGTGGTTGGTTGCCGATATTGCGTTATTTTAGTGTCCCAGGGGGAAATTCTGCATGGGACCCTCAAGGTAGCTGTGAGGTTGGTCCCAGTTTTCCACAATCGTACCAACTAAAAACCCGCAGGATGTCACTCATGTCGCTGCCAGCCGGGACTAGCAAAACAGATCCGATTAGCGAATATCCTTTTTCAGGCTGCATCTTTGGGAGGATTTAGAGAGCCCAAACATTAGGCCAAACATCCATGTCAAGCGGCAAGATTCCCTTGAGTAGACTTCCCGGTTACTGATATGACCTGAGTAAATGTGATATTACATTAATGCAATTCCACGGATATGCTTACAAATAGATATGTGCTAAATTGGACGTCTCCTCTCGAATTGTCTATGCTTAACGTCAACAAAAAAGTGATTGATGTGGCACGGTTGACGCTGGCTAAGGGATTATTTCGAACAAACGTGACCTGACGCAAAATTTGGCGCAATATGACGTAGATAAAAATATTATTATAATACCTTTATAGACGCTACTCTGTATTTGCTTAAACATTGCTGAGGAAATAGGTTCGTCTTCAATAAAAATCTAGTTATATAATAGGAACTTGAGTATAGCAAAAATATTTACAGAGGCCCACCACCCACCTAAAATTACCTAATCCCCACTCGGTCTAAATTAACGAAATCAATTACATATTTACCACACTTTAACATTAACTAAATAATACAATTTGTAATGTTTGAGGAAAACCTAAGCAAAGTCAAATTTTAATCTATAAATCTTAGCCAGATCCAATCCAATTCAGTTTGGTTGAATGAAGGATGTAAATCTGTAGAAAATAGCTAACAACAGCAATGAACGTTTTATGGTTTTTAGGAGAATTTTCAAATTTAAGGGGTAAAATTCCCCAAGGGAAGGCTACATTGGATATGGCTGTAATACGAAGTTAATCGAGTAGAGTGTCGGACATATAAATTCCGCCGTTTGACGACGTCAATCATCGATATTTTTACAGCATCCAGAGATCGGTCGAACGAGCTATGTCGGTTGTCGCCCTGGCGCCGGCCGATCATATAGTCACCGCTGCGCATTAAAATTGTTATTAATCCTCAAACCAAGTTGTTTGATGTATATTTAAACTGAGATTTGCCAATACTGAATCAAAGAAAAAATAAATTAAAAAAATAAGGTGTGTGTGCGATTCACACACGATAGAAGTATGTATGTAGAAGTATGAATGTATATAACAAGGGTAGGATAATTACAAGGTTTATTTGTTTAAAAATGAAAATATTTTGATTAATTTTAAAAGATTTTTTATTTAACATATGTTACATAATTTATAGGTGTTTATTAACACTTATATTTGAACATCTATCTTGATTGTTCAATCATTGTTTTTTACGCGCACGAAACACGCGGCTACGTTCTGTTGAACTTTTTCCTGTTTTTTTTTTTGTATTTTTTTGCGGCGATATTGACGAGGTATTTCGGCATCTTATAAAATTTATTATTTAACACAAGATATAAAAATACTCACAAACACTATTAAATAATAAAACACCACGCTGACTTCTTACTAAAAATCTGTAATACACACATACACACCGACATTTGTTCTCTCGCACTGGCTCACTAATTTTTGTATTTGTGCCTCTTACCTGTCGTTTTTCCGTTGCATCCGGTTTGAAATCATAACGATTCTATAGAAGTTTCACTTCAAAATGTTTTGGACAATTTATTGCAGTTTTAGTGATTAACCTTTGTAGCCTCACAGACACACAGTAATTTAGTTTTTTGAGATTAATTTAAATATATTTATGGTTGACTAACGCCAATAAAATAAATCTAGTTTAAAATTCTATAAAACGCTATTTAGCGTTAAACTGTACTTATTATCTTGCTCAGGAACATTATCCAGTTTTAACAATTGTTAAATTTAAATAATCATTAAAATAAATTAAACCGCTACAAATAAATAACATTTTATTTAATCTTAAACTAAATTAAATTTATAGGCGCAAGCCGCCTTAGATTAACAATTTTTTCTATGACAAGCAGAATGGTTTCTTTCAAATCATGGATGTGTACAGTTAAAACCGTTTATGGTGATATCATTTAGAACAACATACCGTTTATATCAACCCAGAAAAAAATAGGCCCTTTTATCTCGAAAACATCGTTACGACTATCGGTTTTTACGACTAAATATGAGTAATCCCTTCGATGTCGTTATAACAGATTTCGACTGTATTTGTATTTAAATGTGTATATCTTTGTCGAGCACCTGTAGTATAAACATAAGCTTAAACTAACCTAGTCATTATGCGTAATTACAAGTAATTTTTATGTTATATTATGTGTGAGTTAGCAATTATTAAAAAAAATAAAATAAAATAAAATATAAATGACGAAGAATTTTTTATTTAGTCACACAATGCGTTACATTTTTTTTTGTAAAAAAAAATGTTTATTTTCATCACACGACACAGACTAATATAGAAATTTAGACGTAGCCGCGTTTATCAATTACTGTATATATTTTTTATGTCGGAAGACTCAATCAAGACTACCGCAGCTGATGACAATTTCAGTGCCATTCAAAAACGATGGTGACCATACAATGATAAGATTCCAATGACATTCGCCGTCGCTATACGCACATATTTTTAACATGGCTGTCAGTTCACGTCATAGACTAAGCATATAGTTAACTAATACACTAGTAGTAGTACAAAGCCGTAGTGGATGCCGGCAGAATAGAATAGCACCCCCTCTTCTTGCTGAGGTGTCGTAAAAGGCGACTAAGGTATCTCTTTAACACCGGAATTCAACCAGGTGTTCAGAGAAGGGAAAACTCGACCAAACCTTCATCCCGCTCCCTCCCGATCGTACTGGTTCACCATTCCATCGGGCCTGAGGGAGCTCGGACGAGAGAGTGCTTTTCTGGCTGCGCGTCCAGTTATGCACTTAAATATCTCCTGCGCAATTGACTGTTTCCGAAAACTGGACCTCGAATTTCTTAATCGGTGTTGAAACAGTCGCCGTGGTCAAAACCGGCTAGGACATCATCATCATCATCATCAGTAGTACAAAACGTTCCTTGTAGTTGTATAATGTTGAAACGATAATCGGGCGGTAATGAAACCACCTCAAACCTTTTCTAACATTGTTTCACTATCGTCTATCTTTCTTGAGACTCAGAATCGTACAATCAATATTGCGCATTAAAACATCGTATTGGGTTATCTAAAACATCTTATCGATTTTACGAAAATATCGAGAATGCTTTTATTTGTATTAAAAACTAGCAAACCCGGCGAACTTCGTTTCGCCACCAGATGGCTTCGTTTTGGTTTTTAGTTAGCGTATGAAAGAACGTACGCATAATAAATGTCACATGAAATTAACTGAGCAGGGTACAATAAGTAGCTGTCAAACAATGTATAACGCATCGGCGCCATCTACTTGAAATATGGGTGCGATCTGCTCCACCGCCATGCAAAACCATATTGGTTTGTCATGCTATGTATCAGAGATGGCGCTGTATGTGAAAAATTATTTTCCCCGTATTCCTGCTTTTTTTTTTAATTTTTCCTGAATTTTGTTTGCTACAAACCTCACGGAGCCCGAGACCTTTCCAACGAATGCAAAACCGTGGAAATCGGTTCGTGCGTTCTGGAGTTATAGCGTCAGGAAGGAAAACCGGACTTATTTTTATATAATAAATTACTTCGAAATTATGCAATCTCTCAAGATAGAATTATAATTTTTTCTTTCAGTTATCGTTTGTATAAGAAAAATACCGAAATTCAATAAGTTTAAATAATCATTGATTTTTAACACCGAAATATCGATATTTTTATTTCAATGAATACCAGATATCGATACTAAAAATTTAATTTTGAATAAAACTCATCCCTCCGCAACCGCAAAACAAGTCTCATGAATGTAGGTCAGCTGAGACGATGCGACGTGACACGCGGTTTGCGGTATTCACGTGGTGACCAGATGTCGCCCGGCTCTGCCAGTGTAGTGATCATCGATTAGCTGGCAAACGTGCAGCGCCGTGTAAAGCCACCTTTTCACTATCAAACAGCGCGAACATTTTGTTCAGAGCCAGTGTTAAGCTACATTATTACCTGCTACCTAATGGAATCATTCGTTAAATAACACTGTAGCACGATGGTAATATTACGCGTAAGAAAGAGATAACAATATAACATGAAATGAAATGTGAAACCGTGGATAAATGTTAAACAAATGAATAAATTTAAGTTGTAATATAACTACATTTTTTCTGACAAGGCTTTAAATTAAATAACTTCGTTATTCGGTGATGAATTTAACCGGTGATATATTTTTTTACCTTTGCTTATATTTTGTCTAATATACTTTTTGTAATAAAAAATGTTACCTTTTTTTTTCTTTAACAGTGACAATATTATCACGACTTTGTCGATAAATAAATATAGCAGTTATCAGCATACTACCTCAAAATAGAGAATATCTGTTTTCCTAATAACAAAAAACGAACTTTGTTCTTTATTTTGTGTAGCCGGCAATCTTCTGGTCGTACTGTACCGTTCACTTGCTACTAATGGACCATAATTAATGTGGATTTACTTTGGCTCGTGTAGTGTTTGTTATTTGAATGTGATAAACAGTAATGACTATTTCACTGAATGAAGGAGCGAATGATTGCGCCGAGTCAATTCGACCATTTGCTGATCATTTACTTTCTTGAGCGTTTTCACAACTGCGAACATCCACCAGTTCAGAATTGAAAGTCGGTTTCCTTTTTTAAGCGGTCGATGTGTAATACACTTTTAATTACTCGTCATTGTACGAGACTGGGGTTTGATCGCGACAAGATTTCGAACGTTTATATGTGATGAGAATTGCCTTTAAAAATGCAAATCGTAAAGGCGACATCACTCACCAGCACATCTGGAAGTATTCCATAGCGCGCGCCAACCGCGTGTGCCCGCGCAGTGCACGGCTGCTCCCAGCCGATCTATTGTGACGCAAGCGGGACACATCCTGACCGCAGCCGGTTTACGACTACCGCCCCCGTCTGTACTACTCGCACGTACCTCTGGTCGCCGGAGTCCTCCTGCGCCCGGGGGCATTCCTGCCTCGGCCTGAGGACAGGCGTCAGCCCCCATTTCTCGAGCAACTCTATGCGAGCAATGGTGGCTGCTCGTCGCTGGTGTGACCGGGTCGCGGGCCCCGGCTGATCGGGCACGCCGCCACCTTAGACGCGAGCCGCGCCCGCCCGGGCGGCGGGGCCCGCTGCGCTTCTCATCGCGCGCTCGCGACACCCATCGCGCGACTACACCCCGCGCACCGCACCGCACCGCAACCGCACCGTTCTGCGCAACGCTGACACCCTAACACGCCGTTATAACTTTCATTAATTAAATTGACACGATTCCGTGCGATATCCCGATATGCAGTCAGATATGTCGAGTGAGTGGACCGTCTACGGCGGCGGCTCCTTACGTAATGCGTATTTGGGGCGCGTGCGGCGGCGCCTCACCGGCCGCATCGAGTCATTGCCTCGTCGGGAGCGCGTGCCGGGCGCGAGGCGCGTTCCCGCGACAGTGCAACCGTCGCGCGCTACGACCTAACTATTGCGGGCACGCGGCTGTGTTGCCAGATCACGAACTCATATAACCATAAATATTTAAAATCCTCTTTAAAACCCTTTTTAAAACAATTATAAAATATCCCAATATATCTGGCAACCATACAATAGAAAAAAATACATGTTGTTTAAAGAGACTCGAGAAGCTACGGCTTAACAAAACAAGATGTCCAAATAGGTTAAAATGAAGGGTGGATAATCGGGAAAGTGGTTTCTGCTATAAAACAGGAAAATTGCTACGACGAAGATAATTAAGTTTCCATTGTCACGAGGCTTTAGCGTCGATTACTTTTACATTATTGCTCTAGGTGGTGCTGAACGAGCAGCAATGAGGTGATATCTGTCATACCTTGAATAGATTGTAGCCACACGATATGGGCGCAAAAACAATTATTAGCTTCGGCCTGTGCATCTCAGTATCAGCTTATTTTTATTTCCCTGTTGTATAAGCTGAACAACAAGAAAGTATTACTTTTGGTGTAGCTTTAGGTTTTAAGCGAGAGTAGCAATATAACATCAGAACTTTCAGCTTGTTTGCCAATCTGTAGAGAAATAGCTGCTGTAGTACACAAAAGAATGCAATACTAGAAATGTTATTATGGAACTGTCGCTTTTGAAAAAGTAAGAAGGTCGTTACGAAGCTTTGCTTTGTATAAGGTTGAGTTCATGTGTCCTACAAGTTTCAGCAAAGTTGAAGCTTTCATCCGTATTTCAGCGGAAACCAAAACTTCAGTCAGAATATTTTTTATGGCTATAACTTGGTCAGTACCAACACTGAATGTATATTCGCAACACTTAATACTGATCATAAAAGTAGTACTGTGACGTGGCGTAAGAATATCTTTGAATTTCTAGTTTTGAATGGCAGTGGGAGGCTGGATTGACAACATCAAAACCCTGACCAATGCATTGGTCAGTAAGAATGCCAGGCATGCATCAGCTCGAGAGAAACGTAAAGCTGTAGGGCTGCGCGTCTTCAAATGACACAGCAGACATCGACTCGTCTGCCAAAAGCAAACGAATATGTAAAAGAGAATAATAAATCAAAAACTTCCCTTGAAAATCGTTTTATTATATAAAAGAGTAATTTTGATTACCCGTTGGTGCTTTATAAATCCATAATTGTACCCCATACATTTTCACAAAACGTGGAAACACGTATTTCTTATTTCTAGCCGAAAAGCTTAATACCAGTTTTCATAGTGCTTACTTCAAAATTGACGGATGTCCACACTAACTTTCAACCTCTATTTCACCATCTTTGGAGGTGGTACTAAAAAATCCGATCTGAGTGCTAACGTCATAAAAAAACCGAATGTAAAATCCAGTTTTAGTTTCAGTTCGTGTTTTTTATATACACAGTTTCCCAAGATTAGGGGTATCGCTTTTAAGTTGGTACCACAGGCGCGCGTGCGTCCGCCTAGCCGGACCCCCGCCCGCCCTGGCGCGCGCGTTATCGACACCCGCCGCGCCGCGCCCTCACTGCACGCAATCTCACGGGCCCGACAAATATACGCTCGCTTTCAACACTTTTCATTGCTCTCCGAGAGTGAATGCTTTTTCTTCACTTTCTACGTTGAATGACCGTACACTAGAACGTACACGTAGAGCCGTAAAAATGAAAAAGACTGCGCGGACTAACAACTGAACATAATTTTTAATTTTTTAAGGTTTTGTCTCTCAAAAGGTTAATAGGTTATAGGCAGAGATGGGCAAAATGTAATCTGACTAATGAGCAACGATTACAAAATGTAGTCGTAATTTTAATTTTCTTGCTCTGTAATCATGATTAAATCCATTTAAAACATTAAGAAATGATAAATGTGTATACGATCTGTGATTTGGTAGTGTTTAAAACATAAATGAGCAAAATGCAGTGATATTAATGGTAAAAAACGTAAAATGTAATCGTCAATCATTTTCATTAATTTGATTACTTTTTGCCCACCTATGGTTATAGGGACATCTGTCTGTAAAGACTCTTTTCTCAGCAACACGTGAAGATATAAATTTGAAATTGATATCAAATACTAAGGTCCGCTGTACCTTTTGACTATAAAAAAATCATATTATACATCTAAATCTACACAATCAAAAGATACGTAAAATTTTGTTTTAAATATTCACCCTTTTCGCAAGAGAATCAAAACCCTATATATTTCGCGTTGACCTAAAATTTTGTAATTTGGCAAGAATCAAGGCCTTACAATACGTATATGAAAACAATGTAAATTTGTATTTTAATAATTTTAAAAATACTTGCGATTATTGATTTGTAGGTACCGACAAGTCTATGGGGAACCGACGGTGGCGAATTCGACTCTTGCTTTCTGGTTTTTTTATTCAAATATATTACACAATTTCCGATGGAATTGTCCAAAACCCGGCTATAAAAATTCCACCGATAGTCGCCCCGTTCATGCCAGCCAGCACAAGTCTACACGCTTTGTCGAAAACACTCAATATCATAGGCCATTCGCCGGAAGATTATTTCTCTGTTCAATGACTCGACAAAAGAATGAATATAAGGTTCATATTTGTCAAATTTGTAAATAAATAGTCATATTATATCCCAGAGAATTATATGCTATTACGGCCGTAACGTGGCATCCAAACCAGAGAATTGATTTATACGACCTAAACTTTCCGATCTAATACCACAGATCATATAATATCTAGTGCTGTGGGACTTAAAATGTTATTAGCAGTAGCATTCATTTCATAGATGCATACAAGCATTGCATGCCCTTATGATAAATAAGTGTGGAATAAATTGCTTAAAGTTAAACAAAAAAAGGGACCATTTATATTCATATCTATTCTATATTCACGCCGTCTATCTTTCCTATGTAAGTAATATAATATGTACTATCATAATATAATATTCAAATTAATTACGAGAATTCTGCCTACCCTGTCCAAATACACTATGAACGTCATTGTTATTCGTGAAACCAGTCTCCGACCGATCGTTTTGCTGTGTCTTTGGTGTTAGCCACCATTTGACAAACTGTGAGGTAATTTTCAATCTCTAGAGGTTTTTTGAGTTTTACACCATAAAAGAAAAAATTCAACCATTTGTTGTCTGTCTGTTTTTCTATCTGTTTGACTGTCAAGCCCCTTTTTCTCAGGAACGTGTCGGGGTGTCAAGTTGAAATTAATATAAAAAACTCAGGTCCGTGGTCCCTTGGGTTCTTGCAAAAATCATACTTCCAAATCAACGCATTGAAAAGATATACCCGTTTATGTCATATTATTTTTACCTCTGCGCCGTTTTTTAAAGCAATCAAAACTTATAAATGAAATGAAAAATATTATTTCCTCTCGATAAAAGCAGAAAAGTCAAGAACAATATACAAAGAAAAAGAAAATACAAGAGATAAACACATAAACATGGCTAAACATGGATGTGGAGATGGTTTGCGTGAAAGGTTCCGGTCGTGTTACATTCTATTAAGATAATTTAATAATAATTCAGGCAGTATAATAGACCTCTTTTTGCTAATAGACCTGACATTGTAGTATTAGATCGGTCGGCGCGCCGGGCAATACTCGTTAATATCACCATA
The DNA here is from genome assembly GCA_036320925.1 of Automeris io. Lineage (NCBI taxonomy): Eukaryota > Metazoa > Arthropoda > Insecta > Lepidoptera > Saturniidae > Automeris > Automeris io. Next base: position 1,364,975 of record JAUDJH010000036.1, read on the forward strand.
CCACATGATGAGAATCTCGTAAAAGTAGAGAAAGAAAAATCATCAAAATATTTAGACCTCGCACACGAGATTACCAGCATGTGGGATGTAGATTCTACGATTATTGGCCCGATAGTCGTATCGACTAATGGACTGATCGCAAAGAGCCTCGATTACCGCCTTAAGAGGCTCTCGCTTGGTTGTTGGATCAAGGGCCGGATACAGAAGGCAGTTCTACTCGATACGGCGCGCATTGTTAGGAGGTTCCTCACTCTGAGCTCCTAACTACCGGTGGCTGGGGCCTTAGGCCTCGCCCTTGTAGGCCTACATGTTTTTATATTTTAAAATTTATATGTTGTTTATATTTATTCATTTTAAGATTTAAAAATGTTGTGATATTGATGAATATTGAAATAATATTTCAGGCAGTATCAATTCAAAGAGTTTATTCTCATAAAGATACAAATCAATTACATGAAAACATTTTGTTTAAAAACTATCAAGAACAGTAAAATACTAAGAGCTCACTTGGCATAAACAGAACTATATCTGTATATCTATATCTTATATATAAAAATGAATCGCTAAATGTCTTGATAAGCGCGAAACTCGAGAACGGCCGAACCGATTTGGCTGATTTCTTTTTTGTTGTGTTTGTTGAAGTCTGGGGAAGGTTGTTACGGAGAGAAAAATTAAAAAAATTATCTGAAAAAGTCTAAAAACACCACTTTTCTATATTCTCATACATAAAATTCGTAAAAATATTTAAAAGTCAATTTGAACTTTAACACCATACAATAAAGTTTAAATGTTAGTGGACGGGTTCCGGGAAGGCAAAACAATTATTGAGTGACGTATAAATATTAATGTCAATATTTGTCAATTTTTATACATATAGCATTTAGGCCAGGTTCCTTCAAACAATTTTTAAAAAACAACCGACATCCCAATAGGTTTTGGCAGAATAAAATCTGACGGGGAAGCTTTAGTTTTAGAGAAATAGGGCAGAACAAGGTGTGCCGGGACAGCTAGTTGTAGATATATTTATCAATACACATACTTAAAATGAAATAATAATAAATAATATGTTACATATATTAAACAAATCGACGTGTTTATCAGTTACAAACACGTCGACTAAGTTTAGGACTCAAATACACTTTTAGACTGAAATTCTCAAAGTTCTCAAAAAATAAATTCGTTTTGAAAAAACCGGAATATATAATAGGAACTTGAGTATAGCCATAGTATTCGCAGAGCCAAGTCCATGTTAACAAAATTGGTGACTCACCAAATCCTTTGCCATTCATTGAGTAAAATAAATTGTAATATTTTAGTATAGTCTAAGCAAACTTAAAGTAACGTCTATAAAACTCATAAACCGTCTATAAGTGAAAACCTCATGACAATCTGTCCAATGGTTTTGGACTTTAGAATAGGGTCTTTCTTTTATAATATATAGGGTTTGTGAGGGGTGAGAATAAATAAGAGCATTTACTTAACACAGATTATCAACATCTAGAAGCAAACTTAAAATTGCGCCTATAAATCTATATATCTAAAATATCTATGGAATATTGAATAATATGTTGAAATTTTTTTGGTGTGCACTAAAAATGTGCCTGAGTTTTAGATTTAGATTTGTTGAGGTTAGACTAGTGTTCAAGATAAAATAGTGATACTTTAAAAAAAATTGTATAAAACAAAACAAAAATATAATAGAAAACATTTTTGGTTATTTAACACTAATAAAATAAAATCACAAGGACCGAAGCTGTGATACCACTATGATAAAACTAAGAGTGAGAAAGAGATAACGCCCTCTGCTAAGTGTATAATGTATCCCATCTCTTCTCTCGAGAGAATTTGCTACGAGCCTTGCGCTGGTATAAGCTTAGACCGCACTGCGCAATTTCCCCGCACGAGGAAATATCGCACGAATTTGTTTTGCGAATAAAGATTCACCTAGCTTGCACTGTGAAAATATATTAATTTCTTAATTTAATTAATTGATTATTATTAATTTTTTAGACGTAGTAGGCTATGAGAACTGGGTCGTGACCATAATATGCGAGTGTAAAAGCCGTCATAGCGACTCGCTTCGGACTGTCGTGTTTCGGGATCGGTTTGTGTATATCCAGTTTTTCATATACCTAGAGACTTTCGGTTGTGGTATATGTAGACAGACATAGCGGTGGTGACTGTCAACGAATTATCGTTCCCTGGTGGTCGTTGTTGGTCTATACCAGTGATTCCCAAAGTGGTCTATATCGATCCCTAGAGGTCTATGATAACCTGCAAGGAGTCTACGTCAGCGAAAAAAAATTTGGGGGTCCATGAAACGAAAATGGGGGTCCACGATAGTGGATCTCAACACATACAATTATAGTACCTGTTTACTTACATCATACTATCTTATAATATCAAAACATATACATTATTTATAAAAGTACCTATGAAGAAATTTTTTTATTATATATGTTTTAGCGCTAGCGAATAGTCGCACAGACTATCTCTAGCGCCATAGCATAGAAACACGAAGGACAGGGAGTAAAGGGGAAGACGGGGAGGGGAAATGGCTGCTTTAAATTGACACGTCACACGGCGCGGAAACACACTTTGGGCCAAATAGCTTTAAGTTTTGACACTGAACTTCACTACAGTTAGAAATTTACAGGAAATCAATTATCAGGTAAGTAGGGGGTCTACCCAACACGGAAAAACATGACAAGGGGTCTACGACACAAAAAAGTTTGGGGAACTCTGGTCTATACTATACTCTCCGTCGGGTGCAATGTAGCCATTTTGTCAAGTCAGCATAAAAAAAACACATGCATGACAGTGGAGTGCGCCGCTCGAATTTTATACCGCGACGTTATTTTTAGCGATTTTTCGTTTTGCCAATAATTACCACCTACGCGTCTACATTCGTAATATTCCTAGTCTTAAGAAAAATTACGGTAAAAAATTACGCGGTGAAAACTCGCAGTGCGTGTTACGGCTTAATCCAACACTGGATGGCTACGAATACGATACGATGGTTTGATATCGTCACGGTCGATTACATTGCACCCCACACGTCTATTCTATCCCCCTACTGCCTACATCCGCGACCGGGTAATAGGACTTCCGTCTCTCGGATAAAAGTTTCCGCTACTAGATGAAGCAATTTTATACAAGTTTCCGGCTTTTGGTGATGTACTTTGCAGGTTAGACGAAATTATATTAAAATTCAACGACTTTATTTGAAATAGAAGTACATACAACGTTACTGGCAACTAACGCAAAACCTCTTAAAGGTAACTTAGGTACATCAAGACTAACAACTTTTGTTCTATGACTTTTGCCGAAACTTAACACATCCTAAGATATATATATTTTTAGTATTAGTAAGGATTTCTATCAATCGTTAGCTCTATGCTTAAAGTTCAGTCAGCTAATGCTACGAAACCGTCTGCCCCAGTTGCATCGCGCCGTCTTTCAGAGTGTTAAGAGGATCAGAACTGCAAATTTGTTTTATTTAGTTTTTGTATGGGGAAAAAAATATGGATTTACAAAAAGTTGTAAAACAAATGTCGTCAATCTTAATATACCAAAGTCACTCTTTAGACGAATTGCGTTAGTTACCCGTATCTCTGTATACAGTATTGTACGCTATATCTCTTTCGGGGTGAGCAGAGATTCATAGCGGCTGTTTCCAAATTGTGTTTATATGTAGTACCCAACGTCATCATCCTCACATTATAAACTTTCGCGTTTTGTACTCATTATAAATACTCTAACAGGTCTTATGCGCGAATTAACTTACTTTTAATTATAGCTCGACAGTTTTTCTTCCGAATTTAAAGAGCGTGTATTTAGTGTAGCGATGTTAATTTGTTTTTGATCCTTTAGAGGGTTGTGGTCATTATCCCCCACGATGACCAGTCGGCTTGGGGGAGTATGGAGTTTGTTATTTATATTACTTTCTATATTTTTATAGTTTTTTAACTTCCGGTATGAAGTGGCTGATTGCTATTGTTTTTTATGTGTTGAAGGGGAACTAGTACCTGACTTCATCATATCAAAAGCATTTATTTTAAAATTTTTAGATATCATAGTTTGTTTCTTAGGCTGGGTTACTAGTTGTGGTGATATGGGTGACTCTCTGTTTCTTTTAGCTTTATTTATATTGCCTTCTTTGACTATCAGCCTATCGTGTACTAGGTAGGCAATATTTCCCTTATTTCTTTCTTCTATTAATATTGGTTGCAGAGTTCTCCTTTTTTCTAATACTTGTTTAGTGTAGTCTTCTTTTATATGTAAATCTTTCAGTTTCTTTTTATTTTTCATAATTTCAATTTTTTTCCACTCGCTAACCAAAGAAAGAAGGACTGGCCTTGGTGTTCCATAATTATTTATCTTTCCAATGCGATGAATTTTGTTTATTTCGTAATTTTCTATTGCTAACTCTAAATCTCGTTTAAAAATTTGTTTTATTATCTGTATTAATTCTAAGGTAGATTTCTCGTTCTCTATTATATTATATATTATTATGTTTTTATTTTTCTTATCTCTTTTAAGGTGCTCTAATTCTATTTCCAGGTTTCCAATTCTCTCTTTCATGTTTTTATTTTCTTCTATAATAGGCTTTAATTTTTCATCCATTTTATTAATTATTGAGGTTGTGAGTTCCGCTGTTTGATTTTTCATTTCTAATTTTATTTTATCAAAAAATAATTGAAATTGTTCTTCCATAATAGTATAATCTACTTGCATATAATAGAATGTATCAATTAATCGTAAATTTGGATTTTTGGGCTGGCCACACTAATCGGAACTGACATTTACAAGTGACATTTGCTTCGTTCTCTTACAATGACAATAAATATGGCAGTATAATAGTTACGTATGGGGGTAGTTAGTAATTTCACCACTTTGTTAATGTTTGTATTGCACGATGTAAATTTCTACCTTCACTTTTCCACATTAGTTCCATGCACTGTTTATTTTCTTTATTTCACTTATTTATTGTTTAATCACACATTGATAAGTATTTCCACGATAATTTGCAACTTTTGTTTTCTTCATTCGAACTGTGTCGCTACTCAAACGGATGTTTAACTATTTTTAATCGTTTTATATTTGGGAGCAACGTAACAGTAGTGTTTATGAATCAACCACCGCCGACCGAAAAAAGGAAGAAAAACTGTTAGAATTGGAATTAGCTTTGGACAGTATAAAATGGGACATTTTAGGAATAAGTGAAATGAGAAGGTTAGGAGAAGGAATTATAGATTATAAAAACTATGTGCTGTACTATAAAGGAGAAACATCAGGAATGTTCGGAGTTGGATTTTTAGTTAAAAAAGAATTAGCTATGAAAATCGAAGAATTTAAAGGAATATCAGAACGAATAGCTATATTGAATTTAAAACTGGCTACTAATAACAAAAAAGAAGAAAGATGGTCAATAATACAAGTATATGCACCAACAGAAAAATTAAAACAGATGACATTAAAAAAACAGAAGAATTTTATAACAACTTACAATTAGCTATAAAAGGAACACATAAAAACTTAATAATAATGGGAGACTTTAATGCCAGAGTAGGAACTTGTAAGCCAGGAGAAGAATACATAGTCGGTAAATTTGGATATGGGAAAAGAAGTATGAATGGGAGTAGACTTATCAACTTCGCATGTGAAAACAAATTAGCAATTATAAACACCTTTTTTAAAATAAAACATTCAAACAAGTGGACATGGATTTCCCCTAATGGGTTATATAAAAATGAAATAGATTATATTATGTGCAATAATCCGAAGCTTATACAGAATATAGATATTATTCACAAATTAAATTTTAACACCGATCATAGAATGGTAAGAGTCACTATGAGAACTACGCATATTAAGAAAACTAGAAAATATTTCAACAGGAACTTACACAATTACGTCTGGAATGATGACAACAATCATATCAGTCTCAAAGATCTATCGGAAGTTATGACATATGAAGGAACAGTACAGGATAAATACAACAAACTTACAGAAATACTTACAAAATTAATAAATAAAGGAGATAAAAGTAATAAACAAAGTATTTCTACATATTGTAAAAATTTAATCGAAAAGAGGAAAAACATGTTTTTAAATGAGAATAAAAATCGTAGCGAAATACGAAACATTAGTAAAATGATAAATGAACAAATGAGGAAAGATAGAAAAGCATTCAGAGATAAAATTATTTCAACATATATAGAGAAGACAGGAGGTGTTAAAAAAGCATTTAAACAACTTAATCACAAGAGAGAATGGATGCCTAAACTAAACCGAAGCAATGGATCAAGTACTAATAAAAGGGGAGAAATATTAGAAATTGCAACTGATTTCTATCGTACATTATACAGTGCAAATAAAGAGCTACCAATAGAATGTTGGGAAAAAGATCCGAACGAAGAAATCGTTCCCACAATTCTAACCTCCGAAGTAGAAAAAGCAATTTTAACTCAGAAAGATGGCAAAACACCGGGATCGGACAATATAACTAATGAAATGTTAAAATCTGGAGTTACAGAAATATCACCAATTTTTACAAAATTATTTAATGAAATACTATTAACAGAGGATATACCTAAAGATTGGACTCAATCTATCATAATATTAGTTTATAAAAAAGGTAACAAAAAAGATATTGGAAATTATAGACCCATAAGCCTCGTATCTAACATATATAAGATATTTACAAAAATATTATTAAATAGAATTACCTCAACTCTAGACGAATATCAACCAAAAGAACAAGCTGGCTTTCGAAGCAATTTTTCTACAATAGACCACATTCATGTAGTTAAACAAGTTCTCCAAAAATATAATGAATATAATAAGACCTATTACATCGCGTTTATCGATTACAACAAGGCATTCGATTCTCTTAATCATGAAGCAATATGGACTACTTTGAAAGTACAGGGAATCCACCATAAATATATCAGAATATTAAGGAATATATACACGAACTCAAAAGCAAAAGTAAAAATGGAAAGAATAGGTCCAGAATTCCCGGTAGAAAAAGGAGTGAGACAGGGCGACCCAATTTCTCCTAAACTTTTTTCTGCAGTTTTACAAATGGTTTTTAGTACACTACTCTGGGAGAATAAAGGAATAAATATCAATGGAGAGAGCTTAAGCCATTTAAGATTCGCAGATGATATAGTTCTTTTCTCAGAATGTTCAAATTCTCTAGAAAATATGATGAATGAATTAGCAACGGAAAGTATGAAAGTTGGGCTGACTATGAACACCACTAAAACGAAAATACTTACAAACTCAGAAGAACATCATATCAGAGTTAACGGGGAATTAATCGAGTATGTAAATGAATACATATATTTAGGGCAATTAATTTCAACAAAAGATAGCACAAACAAAGAAATAGAAAGAAGGGTGACCAATACTTGGAAAAGATATTGGTCACTCAGCGAGGTTATGAAAAACAGGGATCTACCAATACACCATAAAAGGAAAGTATATAATACTTGTATATTGCCGTGTATGACATATGCTTGCCAATCCTGGGCACTTACAAATAAACAATTAAATAAGCTAAAAGTTTGCCAAAACGGTATCGAAAGGAGTGTATTAGGTGTGAAATTAAAAGATAAAATTAAAAAACAGATCACAAAAGCAAAAACTAAATTTAAAGATGTCGAAACTACAGTAAAAAGGCTTAAATGGCGTTGGTCAGGCCATATGTTGCGTGACAACAAACGAAAATGGACCAGAAACATTACGGAATGGTATCCCAGAAACGGAAAAAGAAATAAAGGAAGACAAATCAAGAGATGGGAAGATGATTTAAAAAAGACGGCAGGAAAAACATGGCTAAGGGAAGCTAGAGATAGAAGAAAATGGAAATCCTTAGAGGAGGCCTATGTCGGAAGACAAGTAGAGTAGTAAAAAAAAAAAATAAAAAAAAAAAAAAAAAAGTATGTAAAATATTCTATAATAAAGGCTTATATTATTATTATTATTATTATTATTATAGCTCGACATTTCGAGCTCACACAGGCCATGAAGTATTCTCAGGAGCTATATTCTATAATTCCACCAGCCCCTTTTTATAATAAGCCCATTAGACACCTTGTCGGATACCATCCGTATGTGGTGGGCTTCCTTATATCCACACAAATATTCGCTTCTACATCTATGCGAACAGCTAAAGAGTGGAATATGCTTCCAGCGACCACACTTTTACGTTCTTATGACTTGGTATCATTTAGAAGAAGAGTGAATAGGCATTTATTAGCCAGACGTGGTTCATCGTCGGATTCATTTCATTTTCCACCAGGTATGAGTGAAATTAAAACTTGATTTTAAATGCTATTAAGTTACGTGAATCGTTCGTCTGTTGCAATAAACTTGGTCGAACCAAGAACTTAAAACGTTCTAGTGATATCCGCAACGCGACCGCGCCGTTGTATTATCGTGTTGTGACGTCACTGTACCTAATGCGCTCCCGAAAATAGGCCACTGAGCCCTCTGCTCCACTGAACAAAGGAATACATTAATAAATCAGATATAGGTTGCAAAAGCTCTACTCCCTGTGAAAATACATGCCTTTTATCTCGCTACTATTAGAAACTAGCTGCCCCGGCGTACTTCGTACAGCCATGAATATCGTGTTAACCTACTTTCCCTCTCCTCCCCCCCATCTGCCCTCTTCACCCCTTCAAGTTATTGTTTATATCCTAACTTCTTTTCAAAATATTAATAAACATTTGTGGCTGTGATTAACCAGTGGATAAGGGGCCGGTATACATGCGCGGTTACGTGAGATGTTGTAAGTTCGAATCCCGGCATTAACCTCTGGGTTTTTCACATTAAATAAGGATTTGGGCACTCCATGGTCACCGGTGAAAGGAAATATCGTGTGGAAACCTACATAGCATTAAATAGAAATGCCGTGTGTACTAGTGCTGTGAGCATGGTGATCATTTGCACTGCTGGTCAAGTTGGGCACGATATGCAAGCGTATATGTGAATCACGCTGGGATGAGCAGACACACTCAATATAGTGTAATGATATTATTATATAAAATTTATATCTTTTACTAAATTTTGTTGAAAATTGTACGTTTTATTTGAGCTCGCGGCCATTCGGGTTGGGGTGCCCGGGTACCTCTTCGGGCTGTGGGCCCGTGGCATTTTGCCACATCTGCCTCCCTGTAGTTACGTAACTAGCTTCTGATCAGACACTATAACTATATTTAAAGGTCCATCAGCTCGCAACAAGAGTGCGGTTTTCTAGAACCTGCTTGACGTCTTTAATACGGTCGTCGCCCAGCGCGATTCGTTTGTGTTTCTCACGGGGCCCAAATCCGCGTAAACAAGCGACGCGCAGGAACATAAAGCGGCTTGAATATTATGATTATATTGTAATACTAGCTGTCCCGGCAGACCTTGTTCTGCCCTATTTCTCTAAAACAAAGTTACATTGTTTTTTTTTTATGTTAATAGCTGCCCCGTCAGATTTCACGCTGCCAAAGGTATTGGTCTGTCGCAGTCTAATAGAAATAAAATTGCATTGAAAGACTAAAGTCATATTTAAGGTAATGATATTTTTATTATAATGCCTTATGGGACACGTTATTTTTTGTTTGATTACTTGGCATATAAATTATAATTTTCATTAATGACATGCAACCTCTAATCAACTTGAAGGCATACCAAAGACAATCCTAACGCACCTTTGTTTTGTTTGATTGACATCATATGTTTGACAGCTGTGGACGGAGTAATTTAAGAAGGTTGAGAAATGAGCTTCCAGGAGTTGTATTTCCACTGATTTATGTCGAGAGGCTTCAAGAAAGGATTAAAACACGATCTTTTAGGTCAGCAGTGCCATATTAACACTTCTCGTGAACCAATTGTTATTTTGCCATTGCTAGGACCTTTGCGTTGAAGTTGAAACTAGTCCAGGGATTCTTGGAAAGTTCAGGTACATCGACGGATCCTTATAAACTAGTCATGCAGTACTACCATATAGATCCGCTACATAATTAGAAATCCTGGCTAACACGTGATGACGTTATTCGATATCGGTATCAGATTCCATTTACATTATCCTTTTAAGTAAGAGAAAAAAAATGTGTGTGTGCGATTCACACACGATAGAAGTGAAACTTCAGTAAATCATCCAGAAATTATAAACGCAAATGAGAAAATAAAACGTCCTTCTATTTTTCTCGTATTAATTTGTTAAAGTTTTGAACTCGCGTCCAAGGACGCAGTTAGCGCGACGATTCTTGCTGTTGGATCCAATGCGCCAAAACTATCACAGTATAGCGTGTAGAAATAATGAATCAAATGGAACACTACATTTGCTCTCTCGCTCTGGCTCACTCATTTTTGTATTTGTGTCTCTTACCTGTTGTTATTCGTTGCATGCGGTTTGAAATCACAACGATTCTATAGAAGTTTCACTTAAAAAAACTGAATGAAATAAAAATGGTTAAATGGGGAACTTACTTTGCAATACTGGGAGTGTGCGTAGCTCTCGATCAAAGGGATAAACGAAAGCAAGGGATCATGTTCTACTGGCATGTTGTCCTAATCCATGTAGATCCCAAGCAAAGATCAGTTTTTACACTGATTTTTGTAAGTAATCTGAGCTTAGATCGCATGCAAAATAATTCAATTCCTTCAATATTGTATGGTAAAACAAACGTTCATGTAATTTTCAACATATAATTTTCTGACGTATTAGTAATGTTATCGTGACAGCAATATGCCCATTCCAAGTCGGACAGGGTTTTTAATACATACTGCAGGTGCCTATGTCCTCAGCTCTGGAAGAGGCCTAACAAAGGGACCTAGTTCCTACTTTCTATACTGTGTTTATCTGCACTGTGGTTTGAGTGTCGCACATGCGCGCGCTGTGGCGTCTCGTTCCGGTGGAGCGACGCGGACGGGGTGGGTTTGCTGCCCAGTGCGCAGACAGCTGGCCGCCTGTACCGCCCGTAATCAGGGATGCCGCAGTTCCGTATCCGAATATTATCCGAAAATTATCATTTATACTAATTCGGCCATATGAATGTTCTATATTCCACCTTGAACTGGTAACCCAGAGAAGAAATCTACATAGAACCGTCATGGCCGCAGTGAGGATAGCGGCCCCGCTTTGCTAGACTCCTACTGACTGAAAACCTCCGGAATGTCTCATCTCCTTGCCAACCAAAACTGGTAATCCGTATTGCTCCCACGACCCAGCAAGTGAATACTCTTTCTCCTGTTCCATCTTTGAGTGCGGTGATTTCAAAGGTTTTTCGCATCAAGCGGCACACATTGCAGCAAATGCAGAGCATGTTCCCTTCGTCCAATGATATTGGGTTCTTTAAGTGAAGATATATTTGTGTAGGTCGGCATGATTGTGGTTACTTTCGACAAGCGGTTGTTTCTTCACAGTCGTACTGGGTTTTTGGATTACACTGTATTTTAGATCAGGTAAAGTTCAGTCACTTTACCAAGTCAGAGTAAATAAATAAAAGTACAGGCTTAGTTGTAAGCATAGATGGCTAAAATGTAATCAGATTAATGAAAATGATTAACGATTATATTTTACGTTTTTACCATTAATATGACTGCATTTTGCTCATTTATGTTTTAAACACTACAGAATCCCAGATTGTATACACATTTATGATTTCTTAATGTTTTAAATGGATTTAATCATGATTACAGAGCAATAAAATTAAAATTACGACTACATTGTACAAATTGATACAAATGTGTACAATCTGGGATTTTGTAGTGTTTAAAACATACACGAGTAAAATGCAGTCTATAGCATGTAGACGCTGCCCGATAGATGCTTGTGTTAAAACGCCCTAAGCGTCGTTAGGGTGTTACGGGACGCGCGGGGTAAGAGGATGCGCGTGCGCAAGAGATGCTCTAGCTAAATCAGTCGACTATCGAGATCCGAGGCTAGAGTACGTGCGTGTGCGTCGCAGTTCGGTATGCCTTAAAGTGCAAATAAACAGTAAAACGCCAAAATTCGTATCTTTCTACCACCACACCCACGACCACCGGTCATAAGTCATATTAATGGTTAATAAGTGTAAAATGTAATCATTGTCATTAATCTGATAACATTTTGCCCATCTATGGTACGTATTTAGGAACCACATGGTCACCAGTTAAGAAAAACATCGTAAGCCTGAATAACATCTAATAGAAATATGATAAGTACGTGCCCTGAGAACGACGATCAATTGCGTTACAAGTCACGTTGGGCACGATATATCGCTTATATGTGTATATTAAGTGAATACAACCATTAATGTATCTTTCCTCATCCCGAAAGGTGCATAGCGTGACGATATATTATTTAATGTTTATTTCTTATGCCATAGTAGTGGCGGAACTCGAAATTCTTTAATTTAAAATTTGTATTGATATCCGAAATATCACAACCTTAACCGCACTAGTTGATTCCCTTGAGCGTCGGCAGCTGGCCGTCCAAACTTCTAAACAATATTGTGAACCTGAGATGAAAAATACCCTTAAATTTATCGAAACTCCCCGAACATTTTTACACTAATACTGAAATTTTATTCTTATGCCTTCAGTTGTAAGTCATAAAATCATCTGTTGGAATATTAGCCTTGTGGGAGTCTGCTGCCCGGATGAGAGGGCGACGGTCTAGCGCGCCGCCTGTGAAAGAGGTATTGGAGGCGTTATACCCACCCCTCCCAGAGAGGAAGCCTGAATAGGGCTGATCGCTCCCCGGGCTACTGGACTGGATTGGTTTCCTAGGCCTGGGTGGAGTGATTAGAGGAACACCCCAGGGGTTTTTAGTCAGTAGGAGTCTGACACACCGGGATCGCTGCCCTCACAGCGGCCTTGATAGATACGTAGGATTTTTCCCCGGGATACAAAAAAAATATGTTGGAATATTATTTTGATCAAAATCATAAGGATAATTAATTATCGATGACTTATCAAGCGATTTATAAAATGTAGTTAAATGGAACATAAGTTTTTATTTATTATTATTACTTTCAAACGTACTTTTCATAATAATCTGTATCATTATAATTTCACATAATGTGATATCATTTTTTTTTACCAATTTTGTTTTAAAAGACTTTCCTCATTAAAAGTCCCAAAATTTAGGGGTAAATTCCTAAGTTGGCATCAGTAAAATTCGCAATGCCACCCCGAATAGACGCCATGTTGTCTCCCGTTGGATTGCGCCAATTTACAACAGCCTTACTGCGCCTGGGATGCGCCTACATATTGCGCCAATTTGAGACCTTTTTCATTGGCCGATAACGATAATAGTATGGGTGGGGAAGTACTTTGACTCCTGCACGACTACACGATATATCACTGCAAAGAGTCACCTAATATAATTTTTATAACATTTTACTACCAAACTGCGTTTAGAACAGCGTGTGGATAGTGACTGCATTTCTTTTTTTGTGTTTTCGTTAGAACCAGTCACAGTATTATGTTAAAGGTTGTTATTTGGGGAATTTATAGTTTCTTTTTATATTGTGTCTATGTGTGTATGTATATATAATTCTTTTTCTTTTAGTAATTTTAGTAATGTTTTTTACTGTAAGCTAGCATTATGTATTAAGTATTGTGCATGTTGTGGCGCCCTATAATTGTGGGGGCATTTATCTTCTATTTTAGTACCATGATCTTTTTGTTTTTTTTACTCTATGTCGCCCATGTTGGGCACCCAATTTTGTAAAATAAAATAAAATAAAAAAATAAACTGTACCAAATCTATAACTCAATTAATTTGGGATAAGTATGAAACTTGAGATGGTAGGGTGATTGCCCAAGGTCAAGGCCACATTACACAAATGCAAACTTCGTCGTAGTGTTTTACTTAGGTTAATGCTTTTCGAGAACAGTTGTGTACTTCCAGTTCTTCATATACCTGGCATAGATCTTCAGCCGTGGTATATGGTAGGCTGGCATGACAACGACTGTCAATGGGTTCTTACTTCCTCTGGTTATCTATGCTGTTTTTGGACTAAACTGCACTTTCCAATACATGCTCGGCAGTCACTTTGTCAAGCCTGTATAAAAAGAAAATATACTATAATATAAAAATGAATCGTTAAATGTGTATAAGCGCGAAACTCGAGAACGGCTGAACCGATTTGGCTGATTTATTTTTTGTTGAGTTTGTTGAAGTCTGGAGAAGGTTATTACGGAGAGAAAAATTAAAAAAATTGTCTGAAAAAGTCTAAAAACACCACTTTTCTATATTCTCATACAAAATATTCGTAATAATATTTAAAAGTCAATTTGAACTTTAACACCATACCATAAAGTTTAAATGTTAGTGGACGGGTTCCAGGAAGGCAAAGCAATTATTGAGTGACATATAAATATTAATGTCAATATTTGTCAATTTTTATACATATAGCATTAAGGCCAGGTTCCTTCAAACAATTTTCAAAAAAATCTGAGGGGAAAGCTATTAACATTAAAAAAATCAATGTGACTTTGTTTTAGAGAAATAGGGCAGAACAAGGTCTGCCGGGACAGCTAGTATGTATATATATATGACGGAGTAAAGCCTGTCAGGACGCCACGTGCACTTTCTTCATAACTCATTGTACAAAGGAAACGCGACGATCTCTGAGATGCGTGCGATCGTTGCGATCGTCCAAAAATGAATGCCTTCCAAAATGACTAATCCCGACCAACTGTCCTTAATTCAGTGTTGACAATTTTATAATTCAATCTTGTACCAAATCGTTTTTTTTTTCGTACTTATGCGTGTTGGTTGACCAGGAAAGGTCTTCACAACTAAGCCGGGCAGGTCGAATAGTTGATTACGATTTCAACGCCATCTCTGATTCCATCCAGGCACTAAACCTGATATTTTAATTAATAACAATTCATATATATATATACATATATATATATATATATATATATATATATATATATATATATTATATCACCAAAAAATGTCGCTTAAAACAAATAGCCTTTCACCCGACGATATGTCTTGGTGTAAAACTACTGCGTGTTGTGTGGGTCGCACTTAATCGTCCTTTTTTTTATAACCCGGTGGATATCCCTACGGACCGTCAGAGGAGCGGTGAGGGCCGCTCCCCCGGTGTGTCGGACCTGCCTCGACTAAAACCACCGGGGTGTTCCTTCTCCCGTCTGCCGGATGCTAAGGGCAAAGCCGAGCCATCTTCCTCGGCATCCGGCGACGTCCGGCTTTGTTCAGGCCTCACCTACTAGGCGGGGGGCGGTTAAATAGTCGCCGCCCCCCGCTTACACCTAACACATTTCGGGGAGAGTGGTGTAAAGCGCCACCCCCTCCTCGTCTCCTTGAATTGTCATTGGAGCGGTGTGCGGAAACACATCGCACACCGCTCACGCCAGGATCTGGGCGACACACTCCCTCAAAGCGCGTCGCCCGGCGTATGTCCGGATCACGGAGGAAGGCCGTTGGCGTAAGCCCTCCTTCGGCGTCCAGTCCGAGCTGGGCGCTGGACTGGGTTGTCGGGGGTGGATATTGCCTCCCGATCCCGCTCCGTAGCTTCCTACACCTGCATAGTCTCCTCCGTGAAGGAGAGGACCGCCTGCCATGCCCTGTCAAGCGCGAGCGAGTGCCGGCAGTGACAGGTCACCACCCACCACCCTGGCACTTAATCGTTCTGATTTAACATGAAGTATATATAAAAAGTAAAAGTAAAAGATTATTTATACTTATGTTTAAAGCTAATCTTTTTTTATATTTCGTTCTAAAAATTACAATAAAATATACCATTCCTATTTATTATCTGGTAATAAAAAATTCCTGTAATTCATGTACATTTTATATTAATATAGCACAAGTAAATTACGATTATAATAAAAGTATAAAGTAAAAATTACATTCAATTCTTTAAATCGTATACTCAAAAGCGCGGATCTTTTTATTCTACTAAAGCATACCAATAACAATCTTCAAACGAATATTTTATTTTTATTTAATAGTATAAGGTCAGTGAAATGTCTCCTAATCGCAACATATTTACATTTATACTAATAAGATGCTTTGATTATTTATCTATGATGATATAAAACTCATTCATGTATAACTAAGGTCTAATTCATGCCAATTTTTATGTTAATGAGCATTCTGTATAATACCGCCATCTAGTGGCACATTACAGTACAAAATGCTATCGTAGCATCTTATAACCCGGGTTTAAAAAGTAAGAAATTTTCTTAGATCTACTGGGCACATTAAGGAACAAAAACATTAGGTATATTAATACATAATGTAATGTAATATGTAACATATGTAATTATTAAATTACAGTGGTTTAAATAGTTGTAATTTAAGCTTCATCTCATTTGATAACATTTTATGTAATACAAGGTGTATCTAGTTTTGCTCTTTTTGCATAGATGGCGTTGTCACTGAATACCAATGGCGATAATTTTGAGCGCTGTTGTTCATGAGTTTTGATAAACATTAACCGTCAGGCGAGGCATCAAGCTATTTTTATATTTGCACAACAATATTAACACAGGGCGCCTTATGGTAAGAACATCGCAGTCCAAGAAAGGCTATCTGTCAATAAAAAACTTAACATTGCCATAACCTAAAATTTAAAACATTAATAAATAATAAATGTGTATCTATACAATCTGGGATTTTGTAGTATTTAAAACATAAATGAACAAATTGCAGTCACATTAATGGTAAATAACGTAAAATGTAATCGTTAATCATTTTTATTAATCTGATTACATTTTGCCCATCTATGGTTCATAGTTGTACTTTATTTAGTGTTTTTCGTCGTATTTTGTTATTTCTGGTTCTAATTTTGATTAAATTGTTGATAGTCGCTGTCGTTTTTTGGACTACATCAGGTCTTGTGTGGTCCCTATATCCAGCCGCAGTAGGGTAGCAGTGACCTACAGTGTTCCAGTTACCTACCTACTACATCTTTTTAAAAAAATCCGAAGAAAATCCAGGATTGGACCGTCAGAGCAACCGTAATAGTGATGGCTCCGGTGTATAAGATGCTTAATGGCCAAAAACCCCAAGGGTATAACTCTACTTACTGTATTACTCCTACCGCTAAGCGCCGTGAATGAACAGCTTGGTACAGGCGCCATCTAGGACGACTAGGGACGATCTAGGTGGGACTCCTAACCTAACCTAACCTAACTACGCCTTTTTTTGTAACCCGGGAGAAGTTCCTAACGAATCTCGGGAGGCGGTGAGAGCCGCCCCCTGGTGTGTCGGACTTGCATCGACTAAAACCCCCGGGGTATTTCACCTTCCATCTACCGGCTTCGAGGGCACGGCTGGGGTCTCATCCTCGATGGCCGGTAAGGCGTGCGGCCTTGAGTAGGCCTCTATTCGTTTGAGGAGGAGTGGTGTTAAGAGCCAACCCTCTCATACATCGTTGTTGTAGAGCGGCACGCTGTAATACATCGCGTGCCGCTCGAACCTTTGCTCCCTTAAGTGTGTCGCCCAGTACCTGAGTACGCCATGATAAAACCTTTTTTTTTTAAGTTGGGGAAAATCCTCATAGGACCGTCTCAGGTGGACAGGGGGGTTGTGATGCCGCGGTGTGTCGGACTTATACCGACTAAAAACCCCAAGGTGACTACTTCTGCGCATTGCCGGGGACTGCGGGTCCTGTAATCAATTCTCAAAAGCCCCGTCGCGCCGCGCCCGATGGACACATACTCGGAGGAAGATATCATCCCCGACACTGCTCTATGTATTCAGGCGGAGCACGTCACAATGCTCTACCTACGTCTCGAGGGTCACTAACCAGTCGCTCAGGGCCCCCACCCTGAGCGACCACGACCCCAAAACGCCATGATAAAGCCTAAGCCAACCTATCCTACAATCCTGTAGCATACGATTGCGGCATCGATATATCTACAATTCAGAGGTAGATCGCAAGAAGTAGAAGTCTGAACTCCTCCGCCCTGTAGGTCGTTAAGTGGCAGAATGCAGAGGTTTGAATTCGCGTGTCATTTCCGCTCTTGAACTTGCGCAGCCTTTGCGTAACAGGCGCTTATAGCTGAGCGTCTATAGGCATATAAATTGTCTGCCATAAACGGGAATTTGTGTATAGGGCAGCCTGAATTAAAGGCACAATGGATTAACGTTAGGACAAATATAGTTTTTCTTGAAATAGGTAGGTGGTCCATCGTTAGATTCGTCTTTCACTGGGCGTGATTAAGGTTAAACGTCGTCAAAATTTGTCTTATATTAAGAGATTTTTTTATGTTGCTGCTGCCGCTTTCGAAGCATAGCTTATATGAATAAAATTACGTAAAACTAAATTACCCAATTCACTCGTTCACACTTACAATACAGTGAAGAGTGACTTAGGGATAAGCAATATTAGAAAAACCTATCGATTTTATATCGATATCTGATAACCTTCGATATAAAATACATTTTAGTGCTGAATGCACGACATGTATTGAAAGCCCGGTCCGTGAATTATTCGTGAACATTTAAAAGGTATTGTCATATAACATTGAATTATTTTCAATGTGCTCGACGCCTAATTACTTACAAAAAATGAGTTTAAAGACTAATGAAACTATGTATTTAATTGATAAACGGTGCTTGGGATCAGTTGGGGTCATGACGTCATTATTTATTAACATGATTTTTTGCTTTCTTTTTGCCTTTGGTCATGAGCTACGTAAATTCCCACAGGTACCATTGAATTTTCCTTTTATGAATTATTTTATTCGTTTATTTTTTTATCTTTTACTAATAAGGATAACCTAAATTTATATCGATACCGAGTAACTTTTTGACGGGTCGGACAGGGTTTTTATAACATATTGAATGTAAAACTCATATCGTCAAAACAACCTTAAAACAAACAACCTAGTAGTACTAACCGCACAAAACAGTTTAAGTAAATGGCATGTAATACTACATGACACACTTCTCATGGACGACAGTTGTCACTTGGAAACGGTGCAGTGTTGAGCTCTGTTATATTTTTTTATTATGGCGTGGTGTGCTGTCAAATTGTGCAGAAATTTTCAGTGATAATTCGGAAGCAATAGTAAAATTTCCTTTCATAGGTAAACAGTGAAATATGTTTGCATTTCTTTGAAAAAACGTCAATATAATTTTAAATCATATAACAATAATTTTTAACTGCTAATGTTGCCCGTTTTTTACTTTTTAAAACTCCCCAATTTTAGGGACTTATCTAACCTGTGCTTTAACACGAAAATATTAATTTTGATTGTCTTTAGCTGGCATCAAGTACGATATAGTTGTTATTAATCACTACGTTGATGAAAAATATATCTATTATTTGTGTAAGCTTTTTGGTATTTTTATTTTGGGCTAATTGCTATTGGCCCGGTCAAAATACATGGTTATGATTATCGCATAGAGTTGAAAACTGGTACGAATGTTGGGAACACCATTCCCATTGATCCCATATCAATAAAAAAGTTATTTAAGTTCACAAATATGGGTTTTTACATGTTTCAACAAAACTAAATAAAAGAAGTTGTAGATTATGCAATTATCTGTAACAATTTTGCTTACACGTATTCTCCTAAGAATTGCCATTTTTGAGGTATAGTGATCTAAGAGTTGAAAAGTTGTATACTTCTTAATATGCATGAGTACGTCACCTATATACAATACTAGTTTTTGCCCATGACTTTATCTACGTAAAATTAGTACTTCGAATAACCTATTTTTTTCCACCATGCGAACTCGCTTTCACGATCGAACAGGCAATATGTATGGTTGCATTTCTTTTCTTCCCAACCATCTTTTTACTCCTTTAAAAAATATTTCGGGAATGAAAGTATTATATGTGTTTTCCAGTGTCTGCAACGATCTTCATACCAATATTAACCGAACGTGAAATTACGTTGCACATTTCATTAATTACATCAGCCTAGGCCTTCGAATTATTATTTATATATTAAAGCCTTCTTGCCTACATAAATACCATGCCCAACAGGGTCCATAGTTGATACTAATAAAAATATATACTAATTATATAAATTGCTCTTAGGCATTATATTAGTACAGTATACTATAGTTTTCATTTACAACATTTTTTAGCAACAGTGTTTAATCTTTGTTAATTATATTTATTTTTTGCTTAAAGTCCAATTTATTAAATAAATTATTAATTAATTGATATATTTCTGGAAATAATACTTAAATAGTTACAAGGTTGTTCGGAATAACACTATACCTACATCGTGACATCCATATGATATATAGATAGTCCTAGGGTGGTGCCTTGGTTGTACCTCATGCTAAGTATTGATTCAATATTATGGAAAAATATTAAAATCATTATGTACCATAGAACTGTTTATAATTCTTTTATGTATATTAATTATATAAATGATTTTTAATTCAAGACAAGCCGAGTGAAAAAATAGTATATATGACAGAAATTTAGCATTATTCCGTATTGGAATATATAATTAATTTTAAGGGTATTTAGGGTGAATGTGGCAACTCTATATCTGGTGGCGCCAACTGCCACAATGCATCTAGTAGGTCATGTCACGTGTTCATTTTGGCGTGGAAATTTTATGTCCGATGTATGAGCGGACTCTATCTATATAATCTAAGAAAACAAATAACTGTTCACTGCTTGAAATAATATTAATTTAATTTTGACATCAGACTAATACGGAAATGTCTATTTTCGATATTTTTGTTCAAATCATTTATGTATCGCTGTTTTAGATAAATTAATAATAGTTAAAAAAAAAATTTTATTCTACATTATTGATTTTCAATTACACCTGGTGGAAAGTGAAGATGACTCCGCTGACATATCGGGTCCGCCCAACAAATGCCTATTCACCCTTTCTTTTACGGATCCCAAGTTATAAGAACGGGGAAATATAGTCACTGGAAGCATATTTCAATCCTTAGCTGGCGCATGGTGAATGTAGAAGCTAATCTTTTCGTGCGGATATAAAGAATGTTCTACTATCAAACGCGGCGGCTATTGGCTTTATAATAAAACGAGGCTGGTGGAATTAGATAATGTAGCTTTTGAGAGCACTCTCTATTGTGCAATTGGTAAAAAAAATGCGAGGCAGGCAACTTTATTCCATGCTCAACGGTCTGCATTTTAGCCTCATTCCAATAAAATCTATACTAATATTATAAAGCTGAAGAGTTTGTTTGTTTGTTTGTTTGTTTGTTTGTTAGAACGCGCTAATCTCAGGAACTACTGGTTCGAATATAAAAATTCTTTTTGAGTTGAATAGACCATTTATCGAGGAAGGCTTTAGGCTATATAATATCGCGATGCAATTATTAGGAACCAAGAAATAATGGAAAATGTGAAAAAAACGGGGAAAATTATTCATCCTTGAGGGCTTCCATTGCGTGCGCTGCAAAAACGGTTCAAGATACCAAAAATATATGTAAAAAAGAATTATTCCTCTTGAAATGATCTAAAAAAATGTCCACGACAGTATATGTCTATCTTTTAAGATTAAGTCACTAGAACCGTTTTTATGGTAATCAAATTTGGTCGAAATTAATGCATCATTTGTTAAGAGTTGTATCAACGTAATAATATTAATCTTTATCCAAATAAATGTGTTGTTGATTAAGAGTATTTAATTGTGAACAAAATTGTCTTTGACATCACTTAATTTCAATGAACATCTTAGAAGATATTACAATAACTTATATAGCAAAACAACGTTTGCCGGATCAGCTAGTATAAAATAAATACCAACAATAGTGTGGCAGTTGAACGCAACTGGCACGTTCGGCGCGGCGCGTTCGCGCCAGTGGTAAACCGCTAATGGAGCGGCCATACCCAGCCAACGAACTTTAACGATAGTTATATACACTTTTTATATATGTATTCTATTAACAGAACTGGCATCGGCGTCGAATTAATAATTAAGATGTTCTAAAGACAGATGAAGCGGTATAAAATAGACCCAACTTAATGATACTAAATGTGGCTCAACACAATATTTAAATCAAGACGTCTTATTCACTGGGATGTAGCTAATTTTGCGACGTGACAAAATTCTGAGCTTGAACAAAAACCCTTTGTGCTGTAATATCTTATTTTATACTTTGTTCGAAACCTTTGTCTAGTTATTAATTCAATTACGTAAAGCCTTAACGCCATATTGGATCACATTGTCCGATTGCTGTTGAGTGTGGTCTTATAATAACAAGCATAAGGCTTGATCCAGACTTGTTTAACGTGTAATATAATGTAAGGTGTGGATGTATAAGAGTATTACTAGCTGGTAGGGATGTCGAAAATAGAAAAAAATATCGTTATATCGATATTTATTAAAATATCAATATCGGTGTCGATATATCGAAGGAAAAATATCAATATAGCGATATATCAATTAAATCTCAATAAACACGAAAGTATTTTATCAGTATTCCATTTTATTAGACAAAATTAAAAAAATATCAAGAACTAATAGGCTATCTTCAAACTTTAAGACCTATTTAAGATATCAAACCAAAATAAATAATAAATAAATAAATGGCGGCAAATAATAGACATGCAACAAATTTAGATGTCAATGCATGCAACGTAACAAAACATAATACTCAACAGTCATAGACAATATAGTTCTTTTTTTTTCGTTCGGTCCTATCTTCTACAGTTTCAGATTTCAGCGACGTCACTGCCATAAGAATTAAAAAAATATCGATTTCCATACAATTTTCGATACTGGATATTTTATATCGATATATCATTACAAAATATATCGCCCAAAAATATCGATATATTGAATTGAAAATATCGATATATCGATGTATCGATATTTGTTCGACAAGCCTACTAGCAGGCACGGCGCGGCGATCACGCTTATGTATCGACAATTGTTTTTTAGCCTGAAATATGAACGAACGAATTTAGAGTTAGTGCGTCATCCCATAAAGGGTGAGATTTATAACTACTACTTTGACTTTGCTAACACTTTACTGAAGCATTGCAAATTATATTATTGAATTAATGTCAAAATGTATGATAAATCAACGATTTATTCAACTTGGCTTTGTAAATATGTGGCCATTACGGCTATTGTTCTGAATGGTTATTTAACCTTTTCCACTCTGTCCTTTCCATAAAAGAATGACGTGCGCAAGGTTACGGAGTCATGGGAGTACGGTAATAAATATCCTGGCTAAGAGCCGTTCTCATCGTCCTATAATATTGGAGCTTTTAAACGAAACCTGAAGAGATATTTGTATAGACCAACATGATCATTGCGTCTATTGATATGTTTTTATTTACTGTTGACAATTATAGTCATTTTTTGAATGGCACTACGCTTTCCTTCAGGAATAATGTGGTCACAATGCTGAGTCTGACAAGAAAGAATACTTAGGCTATACTGAAGTTCCCATGATAAATTAATTATTTGTCTAATATGTCTCATGTTTAAAGTATTCGCGAAGAAGCGTCTATAAATCGAATCTTTACATTTCATGACATATGACATTATGTACACGCAGAGATGGTCAAAATGTAATCTGATTAATGATGAACAATTTAAATGTAGTCGTAATTTTAATTTTCTTGCTCTGTAATCATGATTATATCCATTTAAAACATTAAGAAATGATAAATGTGTATACAATCTGGGATTTTGTAGTGTTTAAAACATACATGAGCAAAATGCAGTCGTATTAATGGTATAAAACGTAAAATGTAATCGTAATCATTTTTATTAATCTGATTACATTTTGCCTATCTATGTGTACACGTTACACACGTCTAGACCTTAAAGCGCACAGGCATTGTCTGTGCTTGACTTAAAATAGTACTCACGCCTCAGTGTTGTCATCTCTTGATTCGGAGCGCTCGGCGTTGGCCTGACCTCGGCGGTGCCTTGCTCTCTGTTCATCTCCGAGACCATAGAGGCCAGCCACTGCGGCCATTTCGCGCCGCTACCTCCCTTCCCTCACTCACATAGCCGTAGGCCAAAGCGTTAAACCGTCCACAGAATTCATATTTTACAACACAAACATATTTCACAACCGATTAAAACCTTATAATATTAATTCGAAATTTTGGACGCATTTTTAAAGTACATACATATATTTTTATTATATTTGTGATCACGTTTTATTTATTGTATCATGTCATAAGATTGATAGGTAGGTATTATCTAGATTTTTGGTAGCGCGCCTTTGGTCGCAGCTGTTGGCAAAATAGTTTAGATTGTATTTACTATTTTTTTTATTGTATTGAAGTAAAACTTTGATAAGGATGCGAGCATAGGAAAAAGTAATAACAAATTTTATTTTGAAAAATACATTACAGAATATAGCGGCAAAACAAAACAAAACGTAATAGCTTAGATAACTTTGCGAACCTGTTGATTGCTGAACGAACTGTAACTTTTTTGGAAGTGGCCAAATTTTTTCAACAAGGTTAGGCGCTTTTTATACTCCGGTTCCTACTACTAAAAGTTAATGTCCCCGATCAAAGTTTTCTGCTTTTATTAACACGATTTAGAGATAATTTAGATATAAAACAAGATAAACTTTTTTTACTACCTGACTTTAATAAAGAAAGAAACGTTTGTTGACAAAAAAGGAACAACATATATATTTAGATAAAACAATGAAAGAATAATACATCATAATTACATTATGTATCCTCTGTATGTGTGTGATTGTATGTATGTGTTATAGTCATTTTAAACTAAGTTATTGGCTTATAAACGACAGGAAAATGTGTCGATTATTTTCAAACGTCGATTGTAACGAATATGTTTTTTTTACATTATTATTATAATGCATTATTTAGTTAAATTTAACGTTATTATTTAGTTTCGTTTATATAGTCTGTCAAGAAAGTCGTGAAAAAAAAGGAGGGCGCCACTGTTTTTTACATGGTAACCCTATATATTTCGATTAATAAATTTTGATACTTCATTTGAAAAAAAAAACAGTCTTTGATAATATTTTTTAATTAATCATAGTCAACATCAGAATCAAGGTATTCAACTCCTGACATGTGTCCTGAAGATCCAGCACAAGGAAGTTGCTCCATTTCTGCATCTTCAGATTCACTGGAACTGACGCCTACTGGTATGATCAGTTCGTCTATATCATTATACAGAGTCCCACCTCGAGCATAATATTCATTTTCAATTTTAATGACATGGTCAGTACAATTTTTCCATTCTTGTGGAGTAACTGATTTGAATGCCTCTTCTGCCAACTTTACAATATTTTGACCACCAACATTTTTTTGGGCAATACGCTTTTTTAAGATGGCCCAAACCAGTTCAATGGGATTGAGATCACAATGATAAGGTGGCAGTCTTATCACTGTATGCCCATGTTCCCCTAAAAGCTCATCAATGTGGTACACCGGTTCAGGTTTATGTTTTTTTACTAACATTAATAAGGACGGTTTTCTTAATGTGGCATCGAATAAAATATTATTTTCACGTAACCACATTTTGATCTCTTCGACACGTGAACTAGATGTCGGAGCCTGGTGAAAAAGTTCAATTTAGTCATCAAATTTCAGATTGTACATGAAGCATAGATAATGATAAAGAATGAGACGATAAGAAACATAATATGTAAAAATAGTACCTTGTTTATTATAACTGAATGATATGGCGCATTATCCATAACAATTATTGATGCTTCAGTTAAATTAGGTATTAACTTTTCAGTTACCCATTTTGTAAAATTATGTGCATTCATTTCAGAATGGTAATCTTCAGTCTTGTTTTTACCACTAAATATTAACAATGCATTATTCACAAAACCTTTTTCACTACCAGCATGCACAATTATCCACCTTTTCCCTTTGGATACATTTTGTTGAACGCCAGAAATATTTATAGACTGCCAACATTTAGTTACTTTGTAGGAGTCATGAATATAACTTTCATCTAAATAAATTATGTTTTTTTGAAGCTCTTCTGGCAATCTTCTATTTTCAAGAATTTGCTTCAAATAATATTCACGTTTTGAAGCTATAATTGGCTTTTCTATAAGCGCCAGTCTATTTGTTTTGCATTTTTTGAACTTAAATCCAATTGAATGTAATATCTGTCTGAGAAGTTCATGGCTGCCATCAAAATCTAATTCTTGTTTCACCACAGCTAATAGTTTTCTTAGCGTAGGTACTTCTTTTTGGACTGTGTAGAAAAATTGAACTTTTTGACGAATGGCACATAGACTGAAATCATCAATCTGTTTACTAGGTCTGCCCTTCCTTTTTTTTCCAGGCGTTATAAATTCGCCTCCATTTTTCATACCTTCGTCCACTATACGTCGAACGGTGCTTTCAGAAACACCTGGAAGAAAAAGAAAAATTCAAACATTGTAATAAAAATACGAAAGTATCAAAATTTTTCAAGCGTAGTAATATAGGAAAGCTATACCTACAATAACATAACCTTTTAAAATTCGTAAACAATATTATCACAAAGCTAAAATATCACTTAAAAATGTACAATTTCAACCTATTTCATTTCTGTTACAGTGTCTAACATTAAAATAAGAGTACATACCTGTTATTTTAGCAGTTCGACCGTAAACATCTCCCAAATCAGAAAATAACTTTCCCGTTTGAAATTCACTCATAAATTCTTGAAAAACCTTAAATATGATCTGCCTCGTACTACTTTTATAAACAGTGCGATTCATTTTGACCACAAAACGTTTAAACGATAAGAAATATTCGCAGTAATTAATAAAAATCCAGTAAGCTAATCACAACAACCTTTGATGTGACAATTGATGTACTCAGTTAGACAGGAATACAGTGTTGCCATAACAAGTAAAAGCTTTAGTTCTCAAAACATTCTTTTCATGACTTTCTTGACGGACTATACATTAGATTTAAAATTAGGCTTCTTACAACTAACGTAAAAAAATCAAATTTCTTTTTGTATTATTTTTATATAAAGTATTGGCCACTGGTTGCCCTATAAATAAATAAATATGGCTATTTATAGATATTCATAGATGGCTTCTTCCTGGTAGTTAAAAATCAGAATGTCACAACTTATCGATATACACTCGTTATTATTACGTACATCACTAGCCTGCTTCGTACGCTTGACGGGTGCGAGCGAAACAGATAGTCAAAAAAGATTTATGTTGCGCCGCAAAACGCATTACAATTATCAATGTTCAGGCCGAGCATTTGAATACAAGAAAACTAAAATTTTTCGTCATTCACATGGGATAAGGAATCAACTGGCATCTTATACTCACTATAATAGTGTATTCATTAACTATCATTATTATAATTTGACGTGTTGGTGCATATTTTTCATTTTCAAGGTCATCTTAAGCTATGTATAAACGATAAACAATACATAAGCTAGCAAAGTCTCTACAAAAATGATACAAAACAAAAACCAAGCAAGGAGACACGAAAAAATGGCTCATGTCACTTGTAGGGAGAGCCTGTATCCTGTAGTGGTCTGAGGTGGGCTGATGATGATTGTGATGATGTATTGTAACTTAGATATAATTTCATTGGTCATTCAACCCATTTTAAACCATTAGGTAAAAAAAAATAGGCTAATTAAACCAATTCGCGGCATTCCTACTTTGTAAATATAACAATACTAGCTGATCC
This sequence comes from Automeris io, assembly GCA_036320925.1. Classification (NCBI taxonomy): domain Eukaryota; kingdom Metazoa; phylum Arthropoda; class Insecta; order Lepidoptera; family Saturniidae; genus Automeris; species Automeris io. The sequence goes on from JAUDJH010000036.1 coordinate 1,392,580, forward strand.
GGCAACCGTTGTTTTGCTATATAAGTTATTGTAATATCTTCTAAGATGTTCATTGAAATTAAGTGATGTCAAAGACAATTTTGTTCACAATTAAATACTCTTAATCAACAACACATTTATTTGGATAAAGATTAATATTATTACGTTGATACAACTCTTAACAAATAATGCATTAATTTCGACCAAATTTGATTACCATAAAAACGGTTGTAGTGAGTTAATCCTAAAAGATAGACATGTACTGCCGGTGACATTTTTTTAGATCATTTCAAGAGGAATAATTCTTTCATACATATATTTTTGGTATCTTGAACTGTTTTCGCAGCACACGCAATGGAACCCTTCAAGGATGAATAATTTTCCCCGTTTCTTCACATTTTCCATTATTTCTTGGCTCCTAATAGTTGAATAGTGATTTTATATAGCCTAAAGCCTTCCTCGATAAATAGTCTATTCAACACAAAAATAATTTTTCAATTCGAACCAGTAGTTCCTGAGATTAGCGCGTTGAAACAAACAAACAAACTCTTCAGCTTTATAATATTAGTATAGATAGATTATATAAGATTTGATTTTTTTCTAGTACTTTACTATGACATACAGAGTACAAATAAATCTCAAATATATATTTTAAAAATATATTCAATCTATTGTTGACTATTAATAAGTATTTATTGATACATTATTGTAATTAAGAGTGAAAAACGTAACATTTGAAAAAGAATGAAACGCAAACTCTACCTATTGAAACATTTTGAAGGAAGACACATGTTTTCGAGTCCTGAAGACCTACGACCTCTCCTATCGGGTCGTAGGTCTACAGAGAACTGCCGTAGGCCCAACAGTGAGCGCTCTATAAAGGCCCTAGGTATTGACGAAATGCGCATGACGTGCCCCTACCCACCGCCGTGTTCAGTCTAGACCGGACACACGACGCGACGCAGACATAATACCCTCCGCACCTTCCGATATCTGAAAGTTACTTCATGATAGACTGTTTTTTTTTAACACTAGCTCGACATAGTACCTGATGGTAAGTACAGTGTAGTCCAAAAACGAAAGCGACTATCAAAGGATGGAAATCCATTGATAGTCTCCATCATGTCGGCCCACATATACCACGACTGAAGGTCTCTAGGTATATGAACTACTGGATATACACAAGCTGATCCCGAAACGCGACAAGCCGAAACTGGTCACTATGACGGGCTTTACACCCATGTTCTGTGGTCGCGATCCAGACGGGAACCGCGTGCTGTACGGGTGTACGGGTGCTGGTTTATACGTATTCATTGTTATGATTTTTTTAAACTTACTCGACAAAGTATCTACATTGGCCCTGGTGCAACGGCAATGACCGCTAAGGGATGAAAATCCATTGGCAGTCGCCATCGTTATATCGGCTCACTTTTACCACAATAGAAGGTTAGTAGATTACTTAAGTTTATTAAATTTAGATTAGATTAGATAAGTTAAGTTAGTAGATTAATAAAAATGATTACGATTACATTTTATGTTTTTTACCATTAATATGACTGGATTTTGCTCATTTTTGTTTTAAACATTACAAAATCCCAGATTGTATACACATTTATGATTTCTTAATGTTTTAAATGCATTTAATCATGATTACAGAGCAAGAAAATTAAAATTACGACTACATTTTGTAATCGTTCATCATTAATCAGATTACAATTTGCCCATCTCTGATGTGGGCCGACATGACGACGGAGATTGTAAGTGGATTTTCGCCCTTTGATTGTCGCTGTCATTTTTGTATTGCATTGTACTTACCATTAGGTGGCCTGTAGTCACTTTGTGAAGCTAGTGTATAAAAAAAATCGATCAATGGTAGCGCAAATAGAAAAGCGCAAAATGTATGGGACTGAGATAAGATATAGAGATGTCACGTCGACACGTTATTTAAATACCATATATTCTGGACTTTTCTATTATCGGTATCGGTGATAGGAAGTTCCTCTCTGATCCTACAAATCGGATGTTTTATAGCGCAATCGATCTTCATATTTTAAGCCTGAAAATTCGGATGGGCGGATGTCAAGCTCATTGTTCATTCTAAATTGAAGGATGTGAAGGGTCTTGAAAGATAATAATAATTTATCTGGCAAAAGATAACTGGCAAAATGTAAAAGTACTGAGTACTTTGGCTCGCAAGGGCATATGGACGTACTAAGAGCTTCTTGGACGGTTTTATGTAATCCCGATTGCCTCTGTGTGTTGATAAAATTTCGGTAACCTTTTTGGGGAAAATCCTCATAGGATCGTCTCAGCCGCACAGGGGGGTTGCGCGACCGAGGTGTGTCGGACTTGTGCCGACTAAAAACCCCAAGGTGACTACTTCTGCGCATTGGCGGGGACTGCAGGTCCTGTAATCAATTCGCCACATCCCCGTCGCGCCGCGCCCGCTGGGTACAAACTCGGGGGAAGATGATACCATCCCCGATACTGCTCGTTGTTTTTAGGCAGAGCACGTCACAATGCCCTGCCAACTTCTCGAAGGTCGCTAAACTAGTTACTCAGGGCCCCCACCCTTGGCAGCCACGACCCCAAAGACATCAGCCACCCGGTCGTGGGTTGACCGATCGGCTGGGACTGATGTGCCGGGGCGGTTGCCGGCACCCTGGTATCTCCTTCGAGCGACCTTCTGCCGATCTCGCTCTGCGGCCTCCTTCTGGGACATGACAGAAGGAGACCACGGCCCTCAAGTTGTCATACCCTGCTAGCATTGCCGACACCACTGTCGGTAGTGAGAGGTATACGGCCGAAATTAATAACCTATCTTATCCTCTATCTTAGATTTGTTACTATAGCAACTATAGTGCATCTCTTTTCGGTTGCACAGGATTGAAAGGGAGAGATATAGCTATCAATCTACGAATTAAAGATAGATAAGTTATTAATTTCGGCAGATAGAAAACACATACCTTATACCAACTTCCTGCAGAATCTTTGAGGCATGTGATTTTGCTTGTTCATGGTTTGGTAACAGCGCGTACTTGCAAAGACATAATCAAGTAGCCAAGATATAGAAGTATATAAGTATACATTAGCAACTGGCTCTTATATAAGGCCTTGTGCACACTGAAGTACCATACTAACAGCATTTATCTCAGTCAGTCCTTAAAAATGATCGTGCAGTGCTGTACGAAGAGAAATCATCGATAAAAGTATTTTTAGGAATAGACCAGACATTATGGCTAAAGTTCGGTCGGAGTGTAAACTATATCGAGGGTTGAAAGGCTATTTGGTTTAAGCGATATTTTTAGGTGATATAGTAACACTAGCTGACCCGACAAACGTTGTTTTGCCATAAAAGTTATTTCTAGTTAATTTCTAGTGTAGACAAAAAATAACTAACTTATTGTGTCTAATGATACATTTAAAAATTAAAAAAATAATGGTAAGGGTGCACAACCCTTATCCCTGAAAATAGATGAAAAATAGATAGTAGCCAATTCTCAGACCTACTGAATATGCATATAAAATTTGGTATAAATCGGTAAAGCCGTTTCGGAGGAGTAGGGTAACTAACATTGTGCCACGACAATTCTATATACATATATAGAGATAAAGATATATAATATATTTTCGGAATTAGCGTTTTTACCGATTCCAAATATATATATATTACTATATCACAAAAAAATGTTGCTTAAACCAAACAGCCTTTCACTTCTAGATATGGTACCTAACTTACATTTCGACTACAACAAATAATAAATTCTCTAATTCTAACTTTTGCCGACTCGTCGGGCTGTGGAATGGTTTTCCGTCGAGCGTGTTCCCACCGTCCTATGATATGACTTCTTTAAACGAAGCATTAAGAGATATTTGTGCAGGCCGGCATGATCGTTGCGACTATCTATAGGTTTTCTTTTTACTGTTGGTAGTCGTCGTTTTTGGACTGCTCCATCCTTACCATCAGATATGTTGTAATTACTCCGCCGAGTTCAGAATATAAAAATTGAATAATGTTATAAACCGTAAGAATTTTTCTAATGGGGTTGCCTTACTATCTTCATATCGAAAGCCCCCACTACTATCTCGTATTTAATCTCTAGTACGTATAAAACTAAGATTAAATCAGCTATTGACCTTCTTTAGAGCGGCTGGCATCAGCTAATTAAATCTAGTTTAAAATTATATAAAAGTTATATTAAAGAACTTCTTAATCCTAGCCGGGATGTGAGTTGCCGTATCAGTTTTTTTTTTAACTACAATTTAAACAGCATACCCGGCCGGGTTTGGCTAGTTACGATTTGCTAATGTAGCAGAACAAACTATCTAACAATTAACGTTAGATCTACCAGCGAACAATTTATAGCTAATTTTAGACATCAATATAGGATGGTTTAATTGTCTTTGTTATAAATATCAATACTGTTCAATCAGTATCTTTTATTAGTAATATATATGTTATTTTTCAGAATGAAAACATAATAAAGAAGAAAAAATATATATGACAAATATAAAAACCGGTCATTTTAACCGTTTTGGTAAATCAATGTCAACATACATATAACTTCAACATTGATGAATTTTAAAATTTTCAACCTATTTTACGCTCAATTATGGGTTGAATATAAAAAACCGTTCTTAATCATCTACAACATTTTTTTTACACTGGCTCGACATAGTGACTACAGAGTACCTGATGGTAAGTACAGTGTAGTCCAAAAACGAAAGCGACTATCAAAGGATGAAAATCCATTGATAGTCTACATCGTCATATCGGCCCACATATACCACGACTGAAGGTCTCTAAGTATATGAGCTACTGGATATACACAAGCTGATCCCGAAACGCGACAAGCCGAAACTGGTCTCTATGACTAGGACTATAACATACAAATAATCCTATTAAAAAATCTAGCATTAGTAATTTAGTTTCTAGGGTATCTAAGTCACAAGTATTTTTATAATACGTGTAAAGTAATAATAATAATATATTTTAATGCTGTATCCCTTTTGATGAGCTGAGCAGAGATGTAAGTCGTGTCCAACGTGAACAGTAGCGCAGCTGATCGCCGTTCTCACAGCACTAGTACTCAAGTCATTTCTATTACTAAGTTTTAACTAAGTACTAAGTAGTTAACTAAGGGCGGGTTGCACTAACGGATTAATCTAGTTTAAGCTTGTATAAAACCCTTATTAATTGAATTGGTTTGATTCCATCTTAATGATGATTTGAGTTTAAGAGTTGTTATAATTAGATTTTGATTTAGTGCAAGACAATAAGTACAGATCAGCGCTAAATAGTATTTTATATAACTCTAAACTATATTTAATTTGTTAGTGCAAGCCGCCCTAAGTACTAAATATATAATAACTTAGTAGTAAAGGTTCAGCAACTTTCCTTTTGCTTTTCTACTAAAAAGGTTTACGTAAATAGAATCTAATATCGATACCGAGTACGCCAACACTGGTCGGAGAATGTTTATATAATATACCTATATGTATTCTATAAGTATATATCAGGGATGTTACGGAGCTTCGACTCCGACTCCGATAAGTCGGCACTTCCGATTGCAATAACACCTCCGGTTCCGAAACTTTTTGATCGGAGGTATTATTAATCGGAGGTCACCGCCACTGTTGTAATCAATTCATTTGATTTCTATTTATATGTTGTTGGAACATAATATCCATTGATCAAAAAATAAATTCTACTTAATTTAAATAAGTTTTTTTTTTAAATATAGACTAAAATAAAATATGATTGATGAAAAACAACCTCGGAGCAAAAATTTGATTTAGTTTGTTCACCGTTAATGGGAAAATGTCAATAAGAAACACAGCAATTTTTCTTTTCATTGTCTGTGGATGTGTAAATTTATTAGTTTCTAATTAAAAAGGTTCACTGGATAATGTTTTTATTTGTTCTTAAATAAAACTACTTTCTTCTGCCATCACTTGTGATTACTGGCATTGCCTCCGATTCCGTTTCCGATAAATCAAGTTTAAAAAATCCGACTCCAACTTCGGTTCCGATAAAACTGCCTCCGTTATATCTCTAGTATATATATATATATATAATAGAAATAAAAATTGTTCTTGGTACCAATAGTGATTAAAATCATTATTCATCGTCATATTGTATCGTGGGGGTAGATGTTAAATATATATGAACTTGGCATTTTAGTTAAATATTTTGTTTCTACCCTCACTCTAGAAATATGTACAGGTATATTTTAAAGAAGTCCTTGAGAAACTACTCAGAGACTTTGGATGACCTAGGATGACTGACTTGGCCTAGTTCTATAATAGCAATAAATTATCAAATGTCTTAATATAGTATGTTTTGTAACTTTAGTTTATTGTTTTAAAATATAAAATCAATTTGTATAATTTATAAATATACATATATCGTCACGCTTTATCCCTTTCTGGGTGAACAGTGATATATTAGTAGCTGTTTTTTTTTTTTTTGAAGCGGACTGATTGCCGGGAAAGGCATTTTCAGCTCAACCGGGCTTAGGGGGCGAGCACAGAAGGTGCTCAGCCAGCGAAATTTTTGGGTTGAGTGGAAATGCAAGAGCACCCTTGTGGGTACGAACCTCGACTTGGACCGCCAGCCAAATAAAGTACTAACCCTACGGGTGATCTACCAGCGTTTCGGAAGTGACTAACTTGAGGAGAAACGCCGAAAGAAACTCAAGGCTGCGTCGGAGTAGAACTGCGCCTCGGTGCGAAATATTAGTAGCTGTATCCACCTTGCGCTTATATATCATACCCAACGTGACCAGTAACGCAGCTGATCGCCGTTCTCAGGGCACTTACTCATGACGTTTCTATCAGTTGCCACGCGGGCTTCTTTACAATGTTTTTCTTCACCGTTGAGCATGTGAGACTTAAATCCTTACATTATCTAGAAAAACTAAGATGTACGGGCCTGGATTTGAACTGGGATTTGTAGAATTCAAAGAATAAATAAATATTATGATGATTATTGTAGCGTGCTGATACAAATTTATCTGTTTGTGTCATAATATATGTCAGATTTTTTTTTCATAATATTAAGGGCGGCCATTGGCAAACGCACTACAAAACAATAAAAAAATAGTCGAAAAAAAAAACTAGTATGCAATGTCTTGCACCGTTTATGGCCACACTATCGTGCATCAGAAACATAACAATACAACTTAGAAAATGAATACATTAACAAAGAAGAATAAATCAACCAAAGTGAAAGTAAGGGCAAAAGAAAAATCACAAGATAATTAAAAAGAAAAATCACACCAATATCTACTACATACGTGTCCCTAAGCCACCCGATGATTTTCCTTTTAAAAACCGGCAGACTGTCAGCAAACAAATCGATGGCCCTCTCCAGTTCGTTAAAGCCGCGAGATAATCTACGAATTGGCGAATTATAGCTCGGGGTTGTTTGAGTATAGGGAATGAGGGTTTACACGGTGCCTGGGGCAATGCAGGGGACCCTAAATTTAAAACGCTGGAGCAAAACTGGCCAGTAATGCTATATGTATAAAAATTGACAAATTTTGACATTAATATTTATACGTCAATCAATTGTTTTGCCTTCCCGGAACCCGTCAACTAACATTTAAACTTTATGGTATGGTGTTAAAGTTCAAATTGACTTATAACGAATTTTTTGTATGAGAATACAGAAAAGTGTTATTTTTAGACAGTTGCAGAAATTTTTTAAAATTTTTCTCTCCGTAATAACCTTCCCCAGACTTCATCAAACGCAACAAAAAAAAAATCAGCCAAATCGGTTCAGCCGTTCTCGAGTTTCGCGCTTATCAAGACATTTAGCGATTCATTTTTATATTATAGAAGATATACAAATAAAGGTGTAGCTATTGTTGTTTCAACTGTATCAATGAGACACGACACGAACGTGTGCAAACATAAATTCGTAAAACGCTATTCACAGTCTCACTTAAGCTCTCAGGCCGCACTTTCATCATAAATCATTTAATTTAGCTAACTCAGTCCCCAGGAGCATTAATTAGAAGTAATAACTTATAATCATAGATGGGCAAAATGTAATCAGATTAATACAAATGATTAACGATTACATTTTACGTTTTTTACCATTAATATGACTGCATTTTGCTCATTTATGTTTTAAACACTACAAAATCCCAGATTGTATACACATTTATCATTTCTTAATGTTTTAAATGGATTTAATCATGATTACAGAGCAAGAAAATTAAAATTACGATTACATTTTGCCCATCTCTGCTTATAATCAATATAGGTAAAGGGCCTTTTATATAAACAAGGGAGATATTCCGGGAGGATATTCAGCATTCGATTCTAATTCCAAATATGGTAATAAACTGATATCTTATTTACAAAAAAACAAAGTAAATTATAGTTAACATATTTAAGGACAAATACACACACGAATGAATGAATGAATAACAATGAATTATTTCGGCAGGCCCAAGCCAGTAACTTTATCTACTTACGAATGCGCACTAATTTTACGAATCAATCCTGATTATTCATCAATTTTTTTTGCGTTTTTTTTTTGATAGCCCGGGGAAATCCCTAACGTACCTCAGGGAGCGGTGAGGGCTGCCCCACAGTGTGTCGGACTTGCACCGACTAAAACCCCCGGGTGTTCCTTCTTCCCGTCTGACCGGGGCCAGAGGTACAGCATCATCCTCTTCTCCGACCCTCGGCAACGTCTGGCCTTTTGTAAGGCCGCATCTCTGCACTGCGAGGAGTGGTGTAAGGAGCCACCTCAATTACGATTTATTTGTTAGGAGATATTTTATAGATGTTTTAATTATTTGTATTTTTGTTTGTTACAAGGGGTATAGATTAGAGATGCCACGAATATTCGGCAACTATTCGGTATTCGGCCTATTCGGCCACTTTTTTTGCTATTCGGTATTCGGCCGAATAGTACGTTCTATTCGGTCGAATACCGAATACCAAATCATGTAAAAAAGGCACGTTATATTACTCAAAATTATCTATTTATTTCCAAATTACAACAGTTTAGTAATTAAAATTGAGCAGTGGTAAGTTGTGATGGATGAAAATAAGCTTTTCAGCATTTTTTGGTAGCAAACGATTATGCTTTTCATCGTAAATGTTACCTGCCTCAGAAAATAACCTCTCACTAAACACGCTACTTCAAGGAGAAGAAAGATAAACTTTAGCAAATTTCGAAAAGTTTGGGTATTGTTGTTCGTTTGTATTGGGTATTGTATTGTCTTTGCTGGCCGCGCCAACGCAACGAGGAAAACAGGTTGCAACTTGCCTTAATCCAGCTAACGCGCCCCCGACAAGCATGTATTCCATGCCGAATATTCGGCGCTTCGGCCGACAGCGTTGCCGAATATTCGGTATTCGGTATTCGGCCAATTCACTATTCGTGGCATCACTAGTATAGATTATTGTATCCTGAAATATCTTCTTCGTCTATAAAACCACCCTGCATGATGCTTTTAATTCTATGCAATGGTTTTTGTTTCTTTGCCTCGTGTCTTGGGGCGGCACGTGGGGACAAATCACGTACAGCTCACGTCAGATGTAAGACGGCGCTGCTCCCTCAAGTGCGCCGTCCGGGATATTAAAACGTATCCTCGACCTAAACCAATCTATCTTTTTATTACATTGACTAAGATGTTTGTTTTCTTTTCAGAAATACAACGGGCGGCAGCTGAATATTCGATATTAATTATAACTTGATATTTCTCCGAATTCCCAAGAAAAAGTGTTTTGACAGACGCACAGTTTCTTTAAAATGTGGTGAATAGGTTATATATAGAGTTGGACCCCATTGGTGTTTCTACTAATGTTATTACTTATACAGTATGTTTTGAAAACCCTGTCCGACACGAAAAGGGCATATTGGTGACACGATAACATTACCAAAGTACATAAGAAAATTATAATATATTATTCGTAATCATTTAAAAGTTATTGTCAAGTAAAATGAAATTATTATACACGTGATTTGAGCTCGGATTACTTACAAAAATGAGTTTAAAGACCAATGAAACGATTTAATTGATAAACGGTGCTTAGGATCTATGGGGGTCATGACCCTTTAAAAATCATGACCTTTTAGCATGATCATCTGCTTTCTTTTGTTTCTTTGTTCACCAGCTGCGCACGTTCCTGGTATAGCCATGTTAGTTTTCTCCATTTATTATAATTATCTACTTTTTATTTACATTTTATTTGTTTTTTTTTTATTCTTGAATTAAACAGGATAACGGAAATAGAATCTAATATCGACCCCGAGTACCGCCTTTAGCTTTACGAGTCGAACAAGGTTTTTATAATATACTGTAGAATGTTGCTTTGAGATTTCAGTTTTATATTTATTTCACGTTTTGTTATGAATTGTCTGTTTCGCGGTAAACGAGACGGAATGCGAAACGTTCACGGAGCAAAACAATTTCACAACTCTTCACAATTTTTTATGACTTCGTTTCGCCGCCAGATGGCTTCGTTTTGGTTTTTAGTTAGCGTTTGGAAGAACGTGCGCATAATAAATGTCACATGAAATTAACTGAGCAGTGTACAATGAGTAGCTGTCAAACAATGTATAGGCGTTTGTGAGTGCCTTTGCTCTGAGCAGACTGGACGTCGGGATGCTTAACAAAGTCTTAACAGAACTTTTATCTGTCGGCTGGTGAGTTAAGATCATTGGCAACATATGCCATGATAGTTATTATTTATAAGGGTACATTATACTGACATACGTACATACGTGAAAGTCCTCGAAATAAACACATATATCGTCATACTATATCCTTTGTGGGGTGAGCGGAGATACATTAGTGGTTGTACCCCTGTGGCCATTACAGGACCTACAGTCCCCGGCAATGCGCAGAAGTAGTCACCTTGGGGTTTTTAGTCGGTACAAGTCTGACACACCTCGGTCGCGCAACCCCCCTGTGCGGCCGAGACGGTCCTATGAGGATTTTCACCAAGTAAAAAAAAGAAAAAAGTGGTTGTACCCACTTTGCGCTTAGGTAAGTAGAAAGAGATATCTCTTTCTCGACGTGTCCAATACCGCACCTGATCGCCGTTCTCATGTCACTTACCTTCACATGCTATGATATCTTCTTCTCGATGACTTATATCAGTCGGGTTTCCTCACGATGTTTTCCTTTATCGTTAAGCATGTGATATCTAGATCCGTAGAGAATATGAAAAACCCAGAAGTACGTACCAGGATTCAAATCTGCGACCATTCGAGTTGCCGCGTATGGAAACCAATACCTTATCCACTAGTCCAACACAGCCACAAAAAAAGAGTTAAAAAAAATATTTAAAATAGTTTTAAAGTGATAACAGTTTGAGAAAAATAAAACTTAAAGAAATAACGCAAAGGGTGTGAATCTAAACTAATAATATTAAGATATATAAATTACGCGCTACAATATCTTGTGTGGCTAAAGGTAAAGAAGAGTGAAAATCATCAAAAGATTGACAAATACTATTATAGCTAGAGAACATTCTTCTAAAAAAGGATTATTTACCAACGTTAAAACGACGTTAACGTTAACGTTATTTACGTTTTTGGACTACACTGTATTTACCATCAGGTACTCTGTAGTCACTATGTCGAGCCAGTGTAAAAAAAACTGTTTTTATAAAATGGAATAGAAAAAGGCTAACGATTAGAGAGTCTACAGCCTTGAAGAGAGATTGAAAAGTTTATATTATTCAACAGTTCTCAAGACAATATCTGCATTTTTTTTACATATCCTTGACATAGTGACTACAGAGTACCTGATGGTAAATACAGTGTAGTCCAAAAAGGAAAGCGACTATCAAAGGATGAAAATCCATTGATAGTCCACATCGTCATGTCGGCCCACATATACCACGACTGAAGGTCTCTAGGTATATAAGCTACTGGATATACACAAGCTGATCTCGAAACGCGACAAACCGTAACTGGTCACTGTGGTCGCGATCCAGACGGGTACCGACGCCATAACACCTCGCAAAAAAAAAAAAACTAAATTAACTAAACTGTTCGCCTTATCTATACTAATATTATAAAGCTGAAGAGTTTGTTTGTTTGTTTGTTTGTTTGTTTGTTTGTTTGTTTGTTTGTTTGAACGCGCTAATCTCAGGAACTACTGGTTCGAATTGAAAAATTCTTTTTGAGTTGAATAGACCATTTATCGAGGAAGGCTATAGGCTATATAACATCACGATGCAATTATTAGAAGCGAAGAAATAATGGAAAATGTGAAAAAAACGGGCAAAATTTTTCATCCTTGAGGGCTTCCATTGCGTGCGCTGCAAAAACGGTTCAAGATACCAAAAATATATGTAAGAAAGAATTATTCCTCTTGAGATGATCTAAAAAAATGTCCGCGACAGTATATGTCTATCTTTTAAGATTAAGTCACTAGAACCGTTTTTATGGTAAACAAATTTGGTCGAAATTAATGCATTATTTGTTAAGAGTTGTATCAACGTAATAATATTAATCTTTATCCAAATAAATGCTTTGTTGATTAAGAGTATTTAATTATGAACAAAATTGTCTTTGACATCACTTAATTTCAATGAACATCATAGAAGATATTACAATAACTTATATAGCAAAACTACGTTTGCCGGATCAGCTATGTCTTGATAAGCGCGAAACTCGAGAACGACTATACCGATTTGACTGATTTCTTTTTTGTTGTGTTTGTTGAAGTCTGGGGAAGGTTATTACGGAGAGAAAAATTAAAAAAATTGTCTGAAAAAGTCTAAAAACAACACTTTTCTATATTCTCATACAAAAAATTCGTAATAATATTTAAAAGTCAATTTGAACTTTAACACCATACCATAAAGTTTAAATGTCAGTGGACGGGTTCCGGGAAGGCAAAACAATTATTGAGTGACGTATAAATATTAATGTCAATATTTGTCAATTTTTATACATATAGCATTAAGGCCAGGTTCTTTCAAACAATTTTCAAAAAAATTCTGACTGGGAGGCTATTAACATTAAAAAAAACAATATGACTTTGTTTTAGAGAAATAGGGCAGAACAAGGTCTGCCGGGACAGCTAGTCTATACTAATATTATAAAGCTGAAGAGTTTGTTTGTTTGTTTGTTTGTTTGAACGCGCTAATCTCAGGAACTACTGGTTCGAATTGAAAAATTCTTTTTGAGTTGCATAGACCATTTATCGAGGAAGGCTATAAGCTATATAACATCACGATGCAATGATTAGAAGCGAAGAAATAATGGAAAATGTGAAAAAAACGGGCAAAATTTTTCATCCTTGAGGGATTCCATTGCGTGCGCTGCAAAAACGGTTCAAGATACCAAAAATATATGTAAGAAAGAATAATTCCTCTTGAGATGATCTAAAAAAATGTCCGCGACAGTATATGTTTATCTTTTAAGATTAAGTCACTAGAACCGTTTTTATGGTAAACAAATGAGGTCGAAATTAATGCATTATTTGTTAAGAGTTGTATCAACGTAATAATATTAATCTTTATATAAATAAATGTGTTGTTGATTAAGAACATTTAATTGTGAACAAAATTGTCTTTGACATCACTTAATTTCAATGAACATCTTAGAAGATATTACAAAACCTTACATAGCAAAACAACGTTTGCTGGATCAGCTAGTGTTTAATAAACATATTTAAATATTAAAGAGTGTGGGCTCATATCGAGGGGTGGAAGGCTATTTGGCTTAAGCGACATTTTTTGGTGATATAGTCATCGGTAAAAAACGCTGATTCCGAAAATATGTAAATTAATATATCACCAAAAAATGTCGCTTAAACCAAATAGCCTTTCACCCCTCGAAATGATGTCAATGATTTACGTTGCTGACTTAAGGCAACCGATAAACAAAACGCTTCTGTACACACTTCTGTCACATAGTTGTAGACGACAAAATGTAGCGATGGCAAATGTCGTTGCTGATAACGCCGTGAACATACCTATGGTCGTTAAGACTGCACGGAATGAGCTGTGGGATGCAACAGTTACGTCTGCGATTGGCCAACTCACAGTTTACAACGCGCTCGGTGCCTCCCAGTAGCAGTGACGATGCGGTCACGTGACTCAAATCTCGTATCACTGTACGATAAGGTAGACATGCGCGATTACGAGTAGATTTATTCGATTAAATTTTACTTGATGACATTCGATTGTTTTCCATCGCAATCGATTATAACGAGTGAACAATAATAATATATACATGGTCACGTGACTCAAATCTCGTATCACTGTACGATAAAGTAGATATGCGCGATTACAGGCTGATTTTTCGATTAAATTTTACTCGATGACATTCGATTGTTTTCCATCGCAATCGATTATAACGAGTGAACAATAATAATATATACATATATTTTTTTTTCGAAATGACGCGTGTTGATTGACCGGGAAAGGTCTTCACAACTAACCCGGGCGGGTGGGCGTACACTGAAGGTGCTCAGCCGGCAATTTATGGGTTGGGTGGCAACGCAAGGGCACCCCTGTGGGTACGAACCTCGACTTGGACCGCCAGCCAAAATATACGAATACTAACGGTGATCTACCAGCGTTTCGGAAGCGACTAGCCTGAGAAGAAACGCCGAAAGAAACTCAAGGCTGCGTCAGAGTGTAATAATAATATATCATCACGCGATACCCTTTTCGGGTTGAGCAGAGATACATTAGTGGCCATATCCAGTTTGCGTTTATTTGTCGTGGCCAACGTGACCAGTAGCGAAGCTGATTGCCGTTCTCAGGGCACTTACATTTCGATTAGATGTCCTGCGGGTTTCATCACAATGATTTCTTTCACCGGTAAACATGTGGCGCCTAAATCCGTATTTTATGTGATAAGACTACAAAAAGAAAATTGTGACGTACAATTTTAAAGGGTTTCGAAAACAGGAAATAATAAATAAAATTAAATGAAATGCGCACGATTTTGTTCACATTGATTGTTACATGGCTCGATTGGTCACAATTGATAATCACTAGTCAGAGCGACTCGATGATTCGATACACGAATCGAAGTTAGGTTCGAACTGAAGCAATAAATAAAATATTACAACTGATCAATTGACAGTTCAATTCGGTAGTCAATTTGATTATAAATCAAATCGATTCGGCTATCTCGATTGTTGAAACTTCTCGCAAACACCCATCACTATAGTCAATGGTATTTGTGTGCCTGAGGTCGCTATATATACATTGGTTAAATACCTACTCTGTAAAGGCGTTACAATGTACTGTGACTCACAATTTAATTGCTACACTCATTTACTAAGGTAACTTAAAATTTTTTTCCTAACTCGAGACAGTTTTTTTTTATACCGACTCGTCACAGTGACTGCACCGTATCTGATGGTAAGCATGGTGCAGTCCAAAAAACGCCAACGACTATCGATAGGCAAGAAAAACTCATCGGTAGTCACGGCGATTATGCCGGCCTGCACAAATATCTCTTCACACTACGTTTAAAAGATCCCATATCATAGGATGGTGAGAGCACGCTCAGCCGGAAGTCCATTCCACAGCCCAACAACACGGCAAAAGAAGGAGTTAGAGAGAACTTCTCAGACCTAGCCGGGATGTGAGATACCGTATAGCCGTGACTCCGCAAACCCGCGCGCGTGGTTCTATTCAGGAAGGGAGAGGGTGGAACAAGGTTAAACAGCTCTTCAGAACACTCGCCATGATACAGACGGTAGAAAACGCTCATTGAGGCAACATCTCTGCGCAGCTGAAGCGGTGCTGAACTGAACAGTAATCACATCTCGTCTGATGGTAAGCCCGGTGCAGTCCAAAAATGATTATAACTAGTTATAGCCATAGATGGGCAAAATGTAATCAGATTAATGAAAATGATTAAAGATTACATTTTACGTTTTTTACCATTAATATGACTGGATTTTGCTCATTTTTGTTTTAAACACTACAAAATCCCAGATTGCATACACATTTATGATTTCTTAATGTTTTAAATGCATTTAATCATGATTACAGAGCAAGAAAATTAAAATTACGACTACATTTTGTAATCGTTCATCATTAATCAGATTACATTTTGCCCAACTCTGGTTACAGCGATTATGTCATCTTGCACAAATATCTCTTAGCGCGCTAATCTCTACCTAGAGTATCCTCACTGTAGATACAGATTCGATCACCCTTATTAACTCATGTAACAAGAGTAGGCACCCAGATGATTGGCTTCAGAAGACCCCAGGTCGGATGTTAGAGCGCCTTCGTCCCGCGGCTCATCCGTAGTAAGACGCAGATCAACACCACTGTCAAAAGGTTTTTTTTACGCTACCTCGAATAAGTGACTACATTATACTTGATGGAAAGTAGTGTTGTTAGTCCAAGAACGGTAACGACCGACCGTCACGAGACGAAAATAAGTAGACAGTTGCCATCGCTATATTGCTCCACATTAGAGACGGGCAAAATGTGCTCTGATTAATGATGAACGATTACAAAATGTAGTCGCAATTTTAATTTTCTTGCCCTGTGGCCATGATTAAATCCATTTACAACATTAAGAAATCATAAATGTGTAAGCAATCTGGGATTCTGTAGTGTACATAGATGAGCGAAATGCAGCCATATTAATGGTAAAAAACGTAAAATGTAATCGTTAATCATTTTTATTAATCTGATTACATTTTGGCCATCTATGGTCCACATAAACCATGACGGAAGATCTCTAGGTATATGAGCAAGTGGGTATACATAAGCCGTTTGTGACTTTATCCTTCATAGAGATATATATTTAACATCTGGTAATTAAAGCCAATGGACAAAGAAAGTATCAGAGTGGATACCTAGAGACGTAACCAGAAGCAGAGGACGACCTAAATAAAGATGGGCGATTATTTTTGTAGAGAAAGCAGGATCTTCTTGGATGAGAATGTCCAGAAATAGAGACCAAAGGAACGTGATGGGGGAAGTCTACGCTTAGAAGGCGACTACTACAGAACATTAAATAAATTAAGAGCATATGAAAAAAAAGATGTGTAAAAAAAGTAATAGAAATAAAGCCTTATTTTTTTTAAATATCAAAATAGAAGTCTTAGGATTTCAATCGGTTTAAATTTCAGATTAATGTACCTATGTATGTATTGAGTGTTCAGTACAACACTTTTTATAATTTAGTGAGATCACGCTACTGTTAGCTAGTATTAAAACATGAATACAAATATAGCAACAACTGATCTTTAAATTATTAACTATTATTAAACGTTCCTAAAATAATAATTTTTAAAAGCTATTATCTTTCGTAGAAAAAATATTTTATTGCACCATTTAACCATTAAAATCAAACCTAGGTAGTAATGCCAAAACTCAGCTTCTGCATTAAGAAATCATGGATCAGAAACAATCTCGGTGTATTTTATTTTTTAATTCAGGCAAAAATATATCTGCAGAGTAATTTCAATAAAAACTTCTAATATTTTATCTATTTCTAACCTATCACATTTGATCTATAATATTAAAATAATATGTTAAAAAGTTTAATAAAAAAATAAACTAATGAAGTAAAACAATAATGATGAATAAATACTGTAAAAACAACAAAACTTTCATAATTTGAATTTTGGCGCGCTATCTTAAGTGATTCCTATAATCTGATGTTTGTCTAATAGCATTCCTGAAACATAGAATAAGCTACCAAATATAAGTTAATAAAAATAACCCGAAGTCTACAGTTAATAAGTTATAATAATTATCTCATTTGAATTTTATAAAATAATCTTTGATACCCACACATATTTTTTTAGATGTACCTACCGACATTAAAATTTGTTACATATTGTGTTTGTATGTGAATGAGTATTTTATATTCGTTCTAAAACGTTTAAATATTTACGAAAATATCGACGATATAAATTTTTTAAAAGTATTTAAAAATATATAAAATAATAATTAAAAAAAAAACAATTGCTAGTTTATTTCATTTGATTAATTGTTTTGTAATAAATTTTATTGTATTTTGTATAAGTTGAAAAAATATTGTTCCTTATTTGAATTTTTCGCATGCATGCATACACTTTAAAATAATTAAAATCGATGATAATACAAATTTCTTAATTTAAATCAGAATTTGTTTCTGAACGTACTTGTTTTTTATTTAGATAATATGGCTGTATGCCCAGATACGCCATTTTAACAACTATATATTTATGTATATAACTTTGAATTAGGCACCTTTCACACGCGCTGTTTACTGGATAATACCGAATAGCTACTAATGTTTCAGCACACGCCACACCGCTTATTCTATTATGATTGTTAGCATTAAATAGCACTGGTTTGAAATAATCAATCAAAAGGGAAGCTGGTACTGTCAGAGTTTAGATACGTAGTCAGCTTTTGTAAACTCGATATTTTTATTAATAAGACTGGAAAGTATTATTTCGTAAGCCAGATTTACAAATATAGTTACTTCTCTTATCTACTTATAATACTCCTCGTCTTGTGTTATCTATCTATATGTTATTGTAACTCTAAATTGAATCTTATCAATATTATTATTACGAACGTATTCTTTATGTTCTACTGTAGTAGCTTTTGGTAGTCAATAGACATAATTATAATAGCACGGGTGATATTCCGACAAAAATTATGACTTTGAGAAATTAAAATTCACAAAAGCGTAATAATTAGACACTTCGTGTTCATAAGCAAATTATGTCTTTTGTTGAATTTTAGATTTGGCAACGGCAATATTTATAAACAACAAATTCTACTGTATTAGTCATATATCGACGCTTGAAAGGCAATATTGACTAAGCGACATGGAGTAAACTTTACAGGAGAGTGATTTAAAGTTCAAAATTATATTAAAAAAATTATAAAAAAAATCCTAATTATTCGATTATAACGATGTTAACACTCATATAAATCATTTTTTATAGCTATTCATAATTGTTAAAACGACGCAGAAAAATCTGGCGGTTCGGATGGTATATATAACTCATTTTACGGATTTTTGTCGCTTAGTCATGATTGCCTTTCAAGCGTCGATATGTAAAAGTATGAGGATATACACAGTACAATAAACAAGGATGGGAATGTTTAATGTCTTCTGTAATACATTCCAAAAATAATGCTGTGGTCTAGATCTTTAAAAGTATATTGCTTTAAACTAAAACACAAGTTACAATTTGGTCAAATAATGGTGGAGATGCAGACGGATAGGTAAATAGTTAGCTACATGACTAACTGATCTTAATGATTTTACAATGACTAGCAAGGGACGAGAATTTATTGATAAACATCGTGATATGAATACTTGGACGTGCAAAAAATTATTCACGAAACGCGACAGGCCAAAGCGAGTCACTATGACCGTCTTTGCACTTATATACTGTACTTTGTACTCATAAATATATTTAATTTTAAGAGCGTGCAAAAACAATAAAGTATTCTATTTCCATTATTTATTAGTTTCTAAGTTAACAAATTCGATGTTGAAAGGTATCTAAAGGATGCAAATAATTTTAAATTAGAATTTGACGAAGTACCTGTAACATTATTTTGCTTACATATTTTCTAATAAAGCTTAATATGGCGTGGTAAAGTAAAATTAAAAACTCAATAATAATGGTAGTAGCCATATAAAAATTAAAAATAATTATTGCCGCAAAATCGGTAACTTCTACCGGCCTAACTATCTATCGTTAGAACGTGTGCACGTAGCTTAATAATTTCAGAATTACATTGGATACTACAGGAGTGCGGTTCCAATCCGCCATTTCAGTGACGACCGCGTGATATGTAAGTAGTGAATACCATTTTTAATGTATTTCTGCTCTCATATATAATTTTAATTATTGAAACATGTAAATTTCAGCTATTTATTTCGTCCGGAACAATAGATTTCATTTGGAGCGTGATTTAACTGCGCTTGAGTGGAAAATTATTTTTCGTCATCCATTTTTCTAGAACTTTAATATCCTCATTTATTGTATTTACGTGGCTCAGTTGTCACATATAATGAAATATTTCGTGTTTATGATCAATTTTAACTTATTTAAACTGGAAATACATTTTTTTTCTTCTAATTTAATGCCACGTCATGCCCAAAATGGCCGACGCTTTGATGTGTGAATCTTGATAAACAAGTATGTTTTAGGTAATAAACTTGCATATTTTGTTTAAATTTTATAGTATTTATGCTCCATTTATGGTATAGGTTCGATTACAATCCACGATGGCCTATTCATAACACTGCTAGAGTAGCATGGTTCATTTTTTGCAATCTGCGTCGTGGAGTCGTGGAAAAATTTATGTGAAATTTCAAGACCAATAATAAAATTAATGTATTTTTATAGATGCTGCGGTTGTCCCGATAGGAAATGACTAAGAATTAGGTAAGTAATTCTTTTATTCATTCCACTTTTCAGTTTGGGTTAATTTAATTGAAATTATTTCAAAATGGCTACCGGGTCTCGCTACAAGTAAACCTGGTAGTGCTTGTATATTGTTTAAACGTATGTTTTTTTATTGATTTGTTAGTTTATTATTGTAAGAGTTCATAAACTGAAGAT
The DNA here is from genome assembly GCA_036320925.1 of Automeris io. NCBI lineage: Eukaryota > Metazoa > Arthropoda > Insecta > Lepidoptera > Saturniidae > Automeris > Automeris io. Next base: position 1,413,111 of record JAUDJH010000036.1, read on the forward strand.
TTGTCATTCCTGTAAATTTGAACCTAAAGCATTCGTATATAGCGTCATATTTTCTAATAGACAGCCCAAAGGCTCTCGGCTGCCCATTGAATAGCGCCATCTATTGAATTATTAAGAATCACTGCGTCGGCGCAACAAAGCCGCGAACCCCGTTCGCTTTTTTAAAAAGTGTGTTCTCAAAAAGTTAACGTTATTATTCGCTAATAAGACGAAACAATATTAAAGTAAGATTGCATTATTTGCAAATTGTTTCAACAGCGAAGTAAGTTCAACTTCGGCAAGTTTTACTTGTAAGAAAATTTAACGCGTATTTTTGCAAAATTCAGAAAGTTTTCAGCGCGGATACTCGTGCTGGAACCACGCAGCCTTCTTTAAAATTTACCTTGTGAACTGTGATTACAATAGTTTGAAGAGCTATGTGCAGGCCGGCATGAACTTTACTGCTGATAGTTCTAGTCGTTTTTTGCAGTGCTCCCCAGTTTACTACCAGACGCAATGTTGTCTTTATATAAGAGATAAGTGTATTCTAAATAATTTCATATTTAAGTTGCGTAAGTTTTTGGAAAATTATCTCAATTCAATGATTGTATATTGACAATTTTACTTTGCATTTCGTGGCGGTATTTACTGTTAAAATTCAAGGTTCTTTGAGAGTTAATGCCGTCATGCCCGCCTACATAGGTATCCGAGTTAATTCTGGATTGACCAGCAGAAGCAAGTCACAAATAAATAACATTTTCTTTAGTTTTAATCTTATTTTAGCAAATACTGTATTAAGAAGTCACATTAGAAACAGTAGTTCCATTGAAGTCAAAGAAACTATAAAAATTCATATAAACTTTTAAATAAATAAATTATACCACCTTTGTAAGCCTTCTGTTTAGTTTTTTTTTTACACTGACACGGCACAGTGACTGCACCGAACCAGATGGTAAGCATGGTGCAGTCCAAAAAAACGCCAACGACTATCGAAAGGTAAGAAAAAACCCATCGGTAGTCGCAGCGATCATGCCGGCCCGCACAAATATCTCTTCACGTTACGCTTAAAGGATCCCATATCATAGGAAGGTGGGAACACGCTCGCCGGAAGACCATTCCACAGCCCAACGACACGGCAAAAGAAGGAGTTAGAGAACTTCTTAGTCCTAGCCGGGATGTGAGATACCGTATAGCTGGGACACCGCAAACCCGCGCACATGGTTCTATTCAGGAAGGCAGAGGGTGGGACAAGGTTAAACAACTCTTCAGAACACTCGCCATAATACAGATGGTAGAAAACACTTAATGAGGCAACATCTCTACGCAATTGGAGCGATTCAAGATGTTCAGAAACGTCTGGATCGTTCACTATGCGGACAGCCCTATGCTGCAACCTATCCAGGGCATCAAGCAAGTACTGGGCAGAACCATCCCAGAGATGCGAACAGTATTCCATACAAGGCCTGACCTGGGCCTTATACAATAGATACAAAAGATTAGGTGTGAAAAACCAACGCACTCTATTCAGGATACCAAGTCTACGTGAAGTCGAGGAGATGACCGTCCCTATGTGATCCCTGAGATTGAGATCACAGCGAATATCCATGCCTAATATACTAAGGCTGTCACGCACAGCAAGCGGCACATTCTGGAGAGTAGGAAGAGGAGAAAATGGGGATTTTATACTATACTTATCTATAAATTTACAGGATTTAGAAGAAATACTAACATCATACCTACCTTGGATGGGCAGTTACATCAACACTACCAAATGGCATCAAAAGGTATGTAAATTTTATTTTAATAATTTAAAACCATATCTCACACAAAGTGTATTTTCAATAAGAAGAATCAGTTGCAATTACTCTATAATTTAGAAAACTTGTTTTTCTGCTTACCCTAAAAGGAACAAAGTGTGAAAATTGTTTATGAAATTATATTATTCAAAGGCTATATACATATAGAGTAGTTGTAGGGTCATATTTTTCAAAATCATGAACAAAGTTAAATATATTGGTAGAAAATTAAAAAAATATATATTTAACTGCCATCATATTATATGAGAATTTATTTTTATTTTAGCTTATAATAGAAGACTTTATTCATAAGTAAACTGTAATTAATAAATTTTCTAACTATATTCATAAGTAGACTTAAATTTTAATTACATTTTCAACATGTTTGACAAATAACAATATTTATACAATGAAACCTTTTTAGGATGTAAGGATTAATTAATTAATTTGGGGTTTTTAAAATAAACACAATGCTAATATTGTTTAGAGATACAAAGCAAAGGTTTACATGTTAAACAAACTTGGCAGTGTGAGAATGGTTTTTATTTTCTCTGCCCTATATTTTTATTTTTTATGCAATTTTATTTCTATGTATTATACACAATATTTGGTGATAAGGCAATTTCCCAGACTGGGTCATGACCACATTACACAAGTGTACCATCATAGTTACTTGCTTTGGCTTGTCACATTTCAAGATCAGCTTATGTATATCCAGTAAATTATATACCTAGAGACCTTTAGTCATTGTATATGTGGGCCAACATAACTACAGATACTTAATGGATTTACATCCTTCGATGGTCACTTTAGGTTTTGGACTACACTGTATTTACTATCAGGTGCACTGTAGTCACTATGTTGAGCCAGTATGAAAAAAATACAATATGATGTATGTTTAGATCATTTGGTATGTTAGGTTCAGTTGATAGTAATTGTGCCTGTAAACCATAGGTCCTGGAGTTAGATCTAAGTACATTCAAACATAATTCAAACAGATTAGGATATCATAGAAGTGTATGTATTTAAGTATATCTTTATTTATCAGAACACATATTCAGTGGGAAAAATGGACTAAGACAGTTACTCATTGGTATCTGAAAAATTAAGAAATAAGACAGACTATTTAAATGCTGGGATGATGAAATTATAGCAAATTGTAGATGATGGCAGTTGTTAGTTGGTTATTGTGGAGATGTTGGGGAAGGCCTATGCCGAAGCACAAACAAATATATGCAAAATAGTATGTTAAGGAAATGTATAATAATAAGAAATTACTTTTATATATTACTCAAGGTACATGCGACTCTGCAAGTCTAGTTTTTGACTTTGTTGAGTATTTCACATATACCATGACTTAATGTCTGGTTATTTGAACATGCGGACATACACAAGCCAATTCCGAAACTCACAAGCACAAGCAAGCCACTATGTGGTTTTTACACTTGCGTACCTTAGTCATGACTTAGTTAAGACAATTTTTATGCCACCTCTAATCATAGTGTGGGAAACTTGTAACTGCAATTTTTTTTACACTGCCTACTCATAGTGACTACAACCCACCTGATGAAAAGTCCAATGCGGTCTTAGAGAAAATAGTGTGGTAGTAAAATAATTTCAGGAGATACGGATATTTAATTTGTTTAGGATAAGAGTCCTGATTATATACCATTAAATTCTACTATTCATGTAGTAGACTAGTGTTGTTTCTTTTTCAGATAATGTTGAAAATATCTGAATAGATACTTAGAACTTAAGTTTATGATTTTGCACATGGATATTTAACTTGTTTCGGATATCCCTACTGAATACGACAGTAAGTTCTTCTATTCGGAATACATATAATCTAGCGATATGGGAGTTAGGAAATGGCTGTGAATATTTAAAAAAGCATTTCGCATGTATCTGTATATGTATTTATATTATATTTCGGATATCTAGGATTAAATGCAGCTGAAAAATAGATTGTTAGGTAAACATAAAGACTAGGGTTGTATGGAATTTCAGATGAAACTGTAACTTAGAAAAAAAATATTCCGGTTCGGATACTGATATTTTGTTTTTGGATATAGCGATTATATATGTCTTTAAATTTTACCATCCAGTGCACACGTTGACTAGGGTTGTTATTGATACGAGTTTTCGGATACGAATAAAATAAATTCAATTTTGGATACGGATATTCCATTTCTTTCGGATATATCGATTGAATAAGACCGTAAGTTTTATCATCCAGTGCACATGTTGATTAGGGTTGCTATTGATACGAGTTTTCGGATATGGATAAAATAAATTCAATTTTGGAAACGGATATTCCATTTCTTTCGGATATACCGATTGAATAAGACCGTAAGTTTTATCATCCAGTGCACATGTTGATTAGGGTTGCTATTGATACGAGTTTTCGGATACGGATAAAATAAATTCAATTTTGGATACGGATATTCAATTTCTTTCGGATATAGCGATTGCATAAGACCGTAAGTTTTACCATCCAGTGCACATGTTGATTAGGGTTGCTATTGATACGAGTTTTCGGATACGGATAAAATAAATTCAATTTTGGATACGAATATTCAATTTCTTTCGGATATAGCGATTGAATAAGACCGTAAGTTTTACCATCCAGTGCACATGTTGATTAGGGTTGCTATTGATACGAGTTTTCGGATACGGATAAAATAAATTCAATTTTGGATACGGATATTCAATTTGTTTCGGATATAGCGATTTGATAAAACCGCAAGTTTTATCATTCATTGTACGTGTTGACTAGGGTTGTTATTGACAAGTTTTCGGATACGGATAAAATAAATGCAGTTCCGGATACGAATATTCAGTTTGATTCAGATGTAGCGACTTCAAACAGCTTTAAGTTTTGTTATTTAGTGTCTATTTATATAAGAATACCTAGGTATATGGGATTTTGGCTACGGGTATTCATTAAAAGTTATTTCGTTTTCGGATATGGACATGCAATTTGATAAGAGCATCTGAAGCTGGTCTATAGGAATAGGCCATGTCTTGATTTGAACTGCTGTGAACTGCTGAAGATCTGGCTCTTTATCCCGAACAAGGTTTCGCTTATGCTATGGGTTCTCAATAAAGATAATACATACTTATCTATTTATACAGGGTGATTTTATAGACAAGGGAAATATTTAAGGCGGATTTAAGATATTTAGCATTTCACACTGATTCCAAATAAATATATAAAAAATATTTTCTTCACGACGAAGTAAATTATGGTCAACATTATTATTATGCTGTCGGACTGGAGAACTACTTAGTAATAATAGTTATTTGAGTAGTATTGCTATGTGGTATGAGTATGTAATCTTAATATATATAAAATTACGTGTCACGTTGTTTGTCCGCGATGGACTCCTAAACTTCTTAACCGATTTTAATAACATTTACACACCACGTTGCAGTTTGATCTAACTTAAAAGATAGGATAGTTTTTATATTAATTCTCAATTTTTTTACATTCGGTTCTTATTATGACGTAGAGGCACACTAATGGCAGTTTACTCTTAAAGGAAATAAATAAAGTAAAAAATTAGTTTGAAGTAATGTATGTAATGAAGCTCGCTACGAATTCTGCTCGTGCGTAAGTCCGGTTTTTTTTTTTTTTTCGAAATTGCGATACATTAATGGCCGGAAAAGTCCTTCACAACAGAACCGGGCGAGTTCTGTCCCTCAATAATCTCTTACCTGGAGATCGTCAGTCGTGGTATATGTGGACATCACGGCGGAGACTGAATGGATTTTAGTCTTTGAATGTTGCTGGAGTTCGTGGACTACACTGTATTTACCATCGGCTGCATTGTAGTTTGTCGAGTTAGTGTAAAACGTATCGATCCGGGCATCTTTGAGTGAACAGCTGGTTTAGCATGTACCCATCCATGACTCGGGATATACTAATCTGCTCATCACTACAGTTTGCAGTTATATGAACTTAAATACGAGCCCTCCAACGTCGCAGGTAGAGGCACAACTAACTTGGTTATCGGGCTGTCAAACCATCCGAAATCCACCTATAGGCTACGGATATTAAATCATTGAATATAATCTCTAGTGTCGATGGCGTATACGGATGTCTATGACATCACTAGTCTAGACACTCCCACTTGATACTTGTTGCTTGACTGACTCTCGAAAACTCTACAGGGTCTACTCGGCGTGAATCTCGGGAGATATTCACAGAGAAACAAGAGTTCAAGAAGTCTTCACTCTGAACGAGGTACCTAAAAATTTTGCATAGTACAATATTATAAAGCGACATTCAACACCAAAAAAAAAAATAGAAATGTTCTTATAACTCGTAAGTTGGTTTGTAATAGTTTACAGGCGGATGCTTAATATTATTCACACGTGGTGGAAGGTAAAGATGAGTCCGACAATGGATCGCGTCTGTTCAACCAATATCAATTCACTCTTCTCTTAAAGACTACCAAGTCATAAAATCATGGAAATATTCCGGCTGGAAACATTTCACTCCTTAGCTATACACATGATGAATGAAGGAGAAAATCTTTTCTTGTGTACATAAGGAACATCATGAAAACTCGCGCGCATGATTCTATTAAAGAAGGGAGGAGGTGAGGGCAAGAATAAATAACTTCAAAACACTCGCTGTGATTCAAACGGTAGACCCTTCTTCATATTTACCCTCATGGGCTTCCGCGCGTCGGCGCAGGCTTGTCCACCGGCACTGGCAGCCGGGCACACTGCAGTCTTGAGTTTTAATGTCCCGGTTGGGCACATCGATGGCATAAGACCCTAAGGTTAACAGTGATACTATAAGGTAATACGCCTGACCAACATAATCTGGCTTTTGATATCTATAGCATCGGGGGACGTGGAGAGGCACTACACACTCATCCCTCCTAGAGGTGTAGCATGGAAGGGGCTGTTTGTTTGCGAAGGTACATCCACATTCGGGTGGTGTCTGACACGGTGTCTAGTGGTTTTATGATGAAATGGGGTTGGTGGAATAAGAGAATGTAGTTCCTCAGAATACTCTTCACTACGCAACCGGTAAAAGACTGCGTTGCAGGAGACTTCACTTCGATGCTCGATGTTCTGCTTTTTAATCTCCGTGAAAGAGTCATTGTCAACAAATCTACGAGATCTACGGTCTCTCTATATTGGGCGATACTTCGATGCGACTGTTTAAGAATGCACTGTCGCTAGTGTTACGCGTTGGGTATATTCGTACGATTCGATATATAGTGAGGGGAGCCAGTACAAAGGAGTAACAAGTCGTAACACCGACGCTTATTAATGTATCTAGCTTTCGTTTATTGAGTAATTTTTACTGATACTCGATTTATGCCATTGTTTATACTTGTGAAGGAACCGGTGAATTAAAAGTGGCTGAGCGCGAGATCAAGCGGAATCATTGTTCCAGCCTTTAATCTGACGAATTACAATGCCGCTTGTCCTGAGAAGGTAATTACAAAATTTACAAATACTAGTTTTTTTTAGTTTTAAATACTGCCTAAGGTACTAAAATGTGGTAAACAGACAAGTAGATCACGTAACGGAAAGTTACAACTAGAGTCGCACCAGAAGTATTGTCAATATCGCACCCGATGGTAAATACCGAGTACAAAACAGTCAAAATACTTAGTCTTATAAAACGAATTTCATTGTAGGTACAGGTTTCATGTGTGGTATTGTAAATAAAGCGCAGGTATCTCTATTATGGTACTAACAGACAGGTAGATCACGTAACGGAAAATTACAACTAGAGTCGCACAAGAAGTATTGTCAATATCGCACCCGATGGTAAATAGCGAGTACAAAACAGTTAAAATAATTAGTCTTATAAAACGAATTTCATTGTAGGTACAGGTTTCATGGGTGGTATTGTAAGTAAAGCGCAGGTATCTCTATTTTGGTACTAACAGACAGATCACGTAACGGAAAGTTACAACTAGAGTCGCACCAGAAGTATTGTCAATATCGCACCCGATGGTACGTAGCGAGTACAAAAGTCAAAATGATTAGTCTTATAAAACGAATGTCATTGTAGGTACAGGTTTCATGGGTGGTATTGTAAGTAAAGCGCAGGTATCTCTATTTTGGTACTAACAGACAGATCACGTAACGGAAAGTTACAACTAGAGTCGCACCAGAAGTATTGTCAATATCGCACCCGATGGTACATAGCGAGTACAAAACAGTCAAAATAATTCGTCTTATAAAACTAATTTCATTGTAGGCACAGGTTTCTTGGGTGGTATTGTAAATAAAGTGCAGGTATCTCTATTTTGGTACTAACAGACAGGTAGATCACGTAACGGAAAGTTACAACTAGAGTCGCACCAGAAGTATTGCCAATATCGCACCCGATGGTACATAGCGAGTACAAAAGTCAAAATAATTCGTCTTATAAAACTAATTTCATTGTAAGCACAGGTTTCATGGGTGGTATTGTAAATAAAGTGCAGGTATCTCTATTTTGGCCGATACTTCGATGCGACTGTTTAAGAATGCGCTATCGCTAGTGATACGCGTTGAGTATATTCGTACGATTCGATATTTAGTGAGGGCAGCCAGTACAAAGGAGTATCAAGTCGTAACACCGACGCTTATTAATGTATCTAGCTTTCGTTTATTGAGTAATTTTTACTGATACTCGATTTATGCCTTTGTTTATACTTGAGAAGGAACCGGTGAATTAAAAGTGGCTGAGCGCGAGATCAAGCGGAATCATTGTTCCAGCCTTTAATCTGACGAATTACAATGCCGCTTGTCCTGAGAAGGTAATTACAAAATTTTTAAATACTAGTTTTTTTTAGTTTTAAATACTGCCTAAGGTACTAAAATGTGGTAAACAGACAAGTAGATCACGTAACGGAAAGTTACAACTAGAGTCGCACAAGAAGTATTGTCAATATCGCACCCGATGGTAAATACCGAGTACAAAACAGTCAAAATACTTAGTCTTATAAAACGAATTTCATTGTAGGTACAGGTTTCATGTGTGGTATTGTAAATAAAGCGCAGGTATCTTTATTATGGTACTAACAGACAGGTAGATCACGTAACGGAAAGTTACAACTAGAGTCGCACAAGAAGTATTGTCAATATCGCACCCGATGGTAAATAGCGAGTACAAAACAGTTAAAATAATTAGTCTTATAAAACGAATTTCATTGTAGGTACAGGTTTCATGGGTGGTATTGTAAGTAAAGCGCAGGTATCTCTATTTTGGTACTAACAGACAGATCACGTAACGGAAAGTTACAACTAGAGTCGCACCAGAAGTATTGTCAATATCGCACCCGATGGTAAATAGCGAGTACAAAAGTCAAAATACTTATTCTTATAAAACGAATTTCATTGTAGGTACAGGGTTCATGGGTGGTATTGTAAGTAAAGCGTAGGTATTTCTATTATGGTACCAACAGACAGGTAGATCACGTAACGGAAAGTTACAACTAGAGTCGCACCAGAAGTATTGTCAATATCGCACCCGATGGTAAATACCGAGTACAAAACAGTCAAAATACTTAGTCTTATAAAACGAATTTCATTGTAGGTACAGGTTTCATGTGTGGTATTGTAAATAAAGCGCAGGTATCTCTATTATGGTACTAACAGACAGGTAGATCACGTAACGGAAAATTACAACTAGAGTCGCACAAGAAGTATTGTCAATATCGCACCCGATGGTAAATAGCGAGTACAAAACAGTTAAAATAATTAGTCTTATAAAACGAATTTCATTGTAGGTACAGGTTTCATGGGTGGTATTGTAAGTAAAGCGCAGGTATCTCTATTTTGGTACTAACAGACAGATCACGTAACGGAAAGTTACAACTAGAGTCGCACCAGAAGTATTGTCAATATCGCACCCGATGGTACGTAGCGAGTACAAAAGTCAAAATGATTAGTCTTATAAAACGAATGTCATTGTAGGTACAGGTTTCATGGGTGGTATTGTAAGTAAAGCGCAGGTATCTCTATTTTGGTACTAACAGACAGATCACGTAACGGAAAGTTACAACTAGAGTCGCACCAGAAGTATTGTCAATATCGCACCCGATGGTACATAGCGAGTACAAAACAGTCAAAATAATTCGTCTTATAAAACTAATTTCATTGTAGGCACAGGTTTCTTGGGTGGTATTGTAAATAAAGTGCAGGTATCTCTATTTTGGTACTAACAGACAGGTAGATCACGTAACGGAAAGTTACAACTAGAGTCGCACCAGAAGTATTGCCAATATCGCACCCGATGGTACATAGCGAGTACAAAACAGTCAAAATAATTAGTCTTATAAAACGAATTTCATTGTAGGTACAGGTTTCATGTGTGGTATTGTAAATAAAGCGCAGGTATCTCTATTATGGTACTAACAGACAGGTAGATCACGTAACGGAAAGTTACAACTAGAGTCGCACCAGAAGTATTGCCAATATCGCACCCGATGGTACATAGCGAGTACAAAACAGTCAAAATAATTAGTCTTATAAAACGAATTTCATTGTAGGTACAGGTTTCATGGGTGGTATTGTAAATAAAGTGCAGGTATCTCTATTTTGGTACTAACAGATAGGTAGATCACGTAACGGAAAGTTACAACTAGAGTCGCACCAGAAATATTGCCAATATCACACCCGATGGTAAATAGCGAGTACAAAAGTCAAAATGATTAGTCTTATAAAACGAATGTCATTGTAGGTACAGGTTTCATGTGTGGTATTGTAAATAAAGCGCAGGTATCTCTATTATGGTACTAACAGACAGGTAGATCACGTAACGGAAAGTTACAACTAGAGTCGCACCAGAAGTATTGTCAATATCGCACCCGATGGTAAATAGCGAGTACAAAAGTCAAAATGATTAGTCTTATAAAACGAATGTCATTGTAGGTACAGGTTTCATGTGTGGTATTGTAAATAAAGCGCAGGTATCTCTATTATGGTAGTAACAGACAGGTAGATCACGTAACGGAAAGTTACAACTAGAGTCGCACCAGAAGTATTGTCAATATCGCACCCGATGGTAAATAGCGAATACAAAAGTCAAAATACTTATTCTTATAAAACGAATTTCATTGTAGGTACAGGGTTCATGGGTGGTATTGTAAGTAAAGCGTAGGTATTTCTATTATGGTACCAACAGACAGGTAGATCACGTAACGGAAAGTTACAACTAGAGTCGCACCAGAAGTATTGTCAATATCGCACCCGATGGTACATAGCGAGTACAAAAGTCAAAATGATTAGTCTTATAAAACGAATGTCATTGTAGGTACAGGTTTCATGGGTGGTATTGTAAGTAAAGCGCAGGTATCTCTATTTTGGTACTAACAGACAGATCACGTAACGGAAAGTTACAACTAGAGTCGCACCAGAAGTATTGTCAATATCGCACCCGATGGTACATAGCGAGTACAAAACAGTCAAAATAATTAGTCTTATAAAACGAATTTCATTGTAGGTACAGGTTTCATGGGGTGGTATTGTAAATAAAGTGCAGGTATCTCTATTTTGGTACTAACAGACAGGTAGATCACGTAACGGAAAGTTACAACTAGAGTCGCACCAGAAATATTGCCAATATCACACCCGATGGTAAATAGCGAGTACAAAAGTCAAAATGATTAGTCTTATAAAACGAATGTCATTGTAGGTACAGGTTTCATGGGTGGTATTGTAAGTAAAGTGCAGGTATCTCTATTTTGGTACTAACAGACAGGTAGATCACGTAATGGAAAGTTACAACTAGAGTCGCACCAGAAGTATTGCCAATATCGCACCCGATGGTAAATAGCGAGTACAAAACAGTTAAAATAATTAGTCTTATAAAACGAATTTCATTGTAGGTACAGGTTTCATGGGTGGTATTGTAAGTAAAGCGCAGGTATCTCTATTTTGGTACTAACAGACAGATCACGTAACGGAAAGTTACAACTAGAGTCGCACCAGAAGTATTGTCAATATCGCACCCGATGGTACATAGCGACTACAAAAGTCAAAATGATTAGTCTTATAAAACGAATGTCATTGTAGGTACAGGTTTCATGGGTGGTATTGTAAGTAAAGCGCAGGTATCTCTATTTTGGCCGATACTTCGATGTGACTGTTTAAGAATGCGCTATCGCTAGTGATACGCATTGGGTATTTAGCGTGGTAGGTATGCAGAAAGAAGAAAGTAGACCTACCGTAGGCTAAAGCGCAGGATAGCGTGTAAAGATGAGATGTTAGAATGAAGAAGTCCAGACAGCAAGTAGATAGACGTTTAATAAACACAGTACAAAGTCCAGAAGGAATAATGAAGCACAAGTATGATAGTTCAAGTAGAAATAAAGTTCACGACACAATAATATAAATAACAAACACAAAAATAACAATGCGGGCGAAAACTATGAATAGCGAGCGAGTGGTGCGTGGAGGTGCGTCGAATGAGATATCGAGACTGTTTGCCGGGTGCGCGGGCGCTCGCGTCGTGTGTACATGTACAATCCCCCCGCGCGCGCCCGGTATCCCGCAGCTCTTGGGCTTAGCGCCGTTACCATCGCACGACACGATATTAAAGAATGAATATCAAGTGTGTTAGTATGAATTGTTTTGATAAAATTACTTAGATAAATAAGTGAAGATATAATAATGCTATTTAAAATAGTTGTTAGTTATAGATTAGTATAGTATAAAGAATTAGAAAATAGATAATGTTTAAGACAGAAATAAATAAATGAATAGTGAGTATGCCACAGGTATATTCGTACGATTCGATATATAGTGAGGGGAGCCAGTACAAAGGAGTAACAAGTCGTAACACCGACGCTTATTAATGTATCTAGCTTTCGTTTATTGAGTAATTTTTACTGATACTCGATTTATGCCATTGTTTATACTTGTGAAGGAACCGGTGAATTAAAAGTGGCTGAGCGCGAGATCAAGCGGAATCATTGTTCCAGCCTTTAATCTGACGAATTACAATGCCGCTTGTCCTGAGAAGGTAATTACAAAATTTACAAATACTAGTTTTTTTTAGTTTTAAATACTGCCTAAGGTACTAAAATGTGGTAAACAGACAAGTAGATCACGTAACGGAAAGTTACAACTAGAGTCGCACAAGAAGTATTGTCAATATCGCACCCGATGGTAAATACCGAGTACAAAACAGTCAAAATACTTAGTCTTATAAAACGAAGTTCATTGTAGGTACAGGTTTCATGTGTGGTATTGTAAATAAAGCGCAGGTATCTCTATTATGGTACTAACAGACAGGTAGATCACGTAACGGAAAGTTACAACTAGAGTCGCACAAGAAGTATTGTCAATATCGCACCCGATGGTAAATAGCGAGTACAAAACAGTTAAAATAATTAGTCTTATAAAACGAATTTCATTGTAGGTACAGGTTTCATGGGTGGTATTGTAAGTAAAGCGCAGGTATCTCTATTTTGGTACTAACAGACAGATCACGTAACGGAAAGTTACAACTAGAGTCGCACCAGAAGTATTGTCAATATCGCACCCGATGGTAAATAGCGAGTACAAAAGTCAAAATACTTATTCTTATAAAACGAATTTCATTGTAGGTACAGGGTTCATGGGTGGTATTGTAAGTAAAGCGTAGGTATTTCTATTATGGTACCAACAGACAGGTAGATCACGTAACGGAAAGTTACAACTAGAGTCGCACCAGAAGTATTGTCAATATCGCACCCGATGGTACATAGCGAGTACAAAAGTCAAAATGATTAGTCTTATAAAACGAATGTCATTGTAGGTACAGGTTTCATGGGTGGTATTGTGAGTAAAGCGCAGGTATCTCTATTTTGGTACTAACAGACAGATCACGTAACGGAAAGTTACAACTAGAGTCGCACCAGAAGTATTGTCAATATCGCACCCGATGGTACATAGCGAGTACAAAACAGTCAAAATAATTCGTCTTATAAAACTAATTTCATTGTAGGCACAGGTTTCATGGGTGGTATTGTAAATAAAGTGCAGGTATCTCTATTTTGGTACTAACAGACAGGTAGATCACGTAACGGAAAATTACAACTAGAGTCGCACCAGAAGTATTGCCAATATCGCACCCGATGGTACATAGCGAGTACAAAAGTCAAAATGATTAGTCTTATAAAACGAATGTCATTGTAGGTACAGGTTTCATGGGTGGTATTGTAAGTAAAGCGCAGGTATCTCTATTTTGGCCGATACTTCGATGCGACTGTTTAAGAATGCGCTATCGCTACTGATACGCGTTGGGTATATTCGTAGGATTCGATATTTAGTGAGGGGAGCCAGTACAAAGGAGTAACAAGTCGTAACACCGACGCTTATTAATGTATTTTCGTTTATTAATTAACTTTTACTGATACTCGATTTATGCCTTTGTTTATACTTGAGAAGGAACCGGTGAATTAAAAGTGGCTGAGCGCGAGATCAAGCGGAATCATTGTTCCAGCCTTTAGTCTGACGAATTTCAATGCCGCTTGTTCTGAGAAGGTAATTTCAAAAATTTTAAATACTAGTTTTTTTTAGTTTTGAATACTGCCTAAGGTACTAAAATGTGGTAAACAGACAAGTAGATCACGTAACGGAAAGTTACAACTAGAGTCGCACAAGAAGTATTGTCAATATCGCACCCGATGGTAAATACCGAGTACAAAATAGTCAAAATACTTAGTCTTATAAAACGAATTTCATTGTAGGTACAGGTTTCATGTGTGGTATTGTAAATAAAGCGCAGGTATCTCTATTATGGTACTAACAGACAGGTAGATCACGTAATGGAAAGTTACAACTAGAGTCGCACCAGAAGTATTGCCAATATCGCACCCGATGGTAAATAGCGAGTACAAAACAGTTAAAATAATTAGTCTTATAAAACGAATTTCATTGTAGGTACAGGTTTCATGGGGTGGTATTGTAAGTAAAGCGCAGGTATCTCTATTTTGGTACTAACAGACAGATCACGTAACGGAAAGTTACAACTAGAGTCGCACCAGAAGTATTGTCAATATCGCACCCGATGGTACATAGCGACTACAAAAGTCAAAATGATTAGTCTTATAAAACGAATGTCATTGTAGGTACAGGTTTCATGGGTGGTATTGCAAGTAAAGCGCAGGTATCTCTATTTTGGCCGATACTTCGATGCGACTGTTTAAGAATGCGCTATCGCTAGTGATACGCGTTGGGTATATTCGTAGGATTCGATATTTAGTGAGGGGAGCCAGTACAAAGGAGTAACAAGTCGTAACACCGACGCTTATTAATGTATTTTCGTTTATTGATTAACTTTTACTGATACTCGATTTATGCCTTTGTTTATACTTGAGAAGGAACCGGTGAATTAAAAGTGGCTGAGCGCGAGATCAAGCGGAATCATTGTTCCAGCCTTTAGTCTGACGAATTTCAATGCCGCTTGTCCTGAGAAGGTAATTTCAAAATTTTTAAATACTAGTTTTTTTTAGTTTTAAATACTGCCTAAGGTACTAAAATGTGGTAAACAGACAAGTAGATCACGTAACGGAAAGTTACAACTAGAGTCGCACAAGAAGTATTGTCAATATCGCACCCGATGGTAAATACCGAGTACAAAACAGTCAAAATACTTAGTCTTATAAAACGAATTTCATTGTAGGTACAGGTTTCATGTGTGGTATTGTAAATAAAGCGCAGGTATCTCTATTATGGTACTAACAGACAGGTAGATCACGTAATGGAAAGTTACAACTAGAGTCGCACAAGAAGTATTGTCAATATCGCACCCGATGGTAAATACCGAGTACAAAACAGTCAAAATACTTAGTCTTATAAAACGAATTTCATTGTAGGTACAGGTTTCATGTGTGGTATTGTAAATAAAGCGCAGGTATCTCTATTATGGTACTAACAGACAGGTAGATCACGTAATGGAAAGTTACAACTAGAGTCGCACTTGAAGTATTGCCAATATCGCACCCGATGGTAAATAGCGAGTACAAAACAGTTAAAATAATTAGTCTTATAAAACGAATTTCATTGTAGGTACAGGTTTCATGGGGTGGTATTGTAAGTAAAGCGCAGGTATCTCTATTTTGGTACTAACAGACAGATCACGTAACGGAAAGTTACAACTAGAGTCGCACCAGAAGTATTGTCAATATCGCACCCGATGGTACATAGCGACTACAAAAGTCAAAATGATTACTCTTATAAAACGAATTTCATTGTAGGTACAGGTTTCATGGGTGGTATTGTAAGTAAAGCGCAGGTATCTCTATTTTGGCCGATACTTCGATGCGACTGTTTAAGAATGCGCTATCGCTAGTGATACGCGTTGGGTATATTCGTAGGATTCGATATTTAGTGAGGGGAGCCAGTACAAAGGAGTAACAAGTCGTAACACCGACGCTTATTAATGTATCTAGCTTTCGTTTATTGAGTAATTTTTACTGATACTCGATTTATGCCTTTGTTTATACTTCAGAAGGAACCGGTGAATTAAAAGTGGCTGAGCGCGAGATCAAGCGGAATCATTGTTCCAGCCTTTAATCTGACGAATTACAATGCCGCTTGTCCTGAAAAGGTAATTACAAAATTTTTAAATACTAGTTTTTATTAGTTTTAAATACTGCCTAAGGTACTAAAATGTGGTAAACAAACAAGTAGATCACGTAACGGAAAGTTACAACTAGAGTCGCACAAGAAGTATTGTCAATATCGGACCCGATGGTAAATACCGAGTACAAAACAGTCAAAATACTTAGTCTTATAAAACGAATTTCATTGTAGGTACAGGTTTCATGTGTGGTATTGTAAATAAAGCGCAGGTATCTCTATTATGGTACTAACAGACAGGTAGATCACGTAACGGAAAGTTACAACTAGAGTCGCACAAGAAGTATTGTCAATATCGCACCCGATGGTAAATAGCGAGTACAAAACAGTTAAAATAATTAGTCTTATAAAAAGAATTTCATTGTAGGTACAGGTTTCATGTGTGGTATTGTAAATAAAGCGCAGGTATCTCTATTATGGTACTAACAGACAGGTAGATCACGTAACGGAAAGTTACAACTAGAGTCGCACAAGAAGTATTGTCAATATCGCACCCGATGGTAAATAGCGAGTACAAAACAGTTAAAATAATTAGTCTTATAAAACGAATTTCATTGTAGGTACAGGTTTCATGTGTGGTATTGTAAATAAAGCGCAGGTATCTCTATTATGGTACTAACAGACAGGTAGATCACGTAACGGAAAGTTACAACTAGAGTCGCACAAGAAGTATTGTCAATATCGCACCCGATGGTAAATAGCGAGTACAAAACAGTTAAAATAATTAGTCTTATAAAACGAATTTCATTGTAGGTACAGGTTTCATGGGTGGTATTGTAAGTAAAGCGCAGGTATCTCTATTATGGTACTAACAGACAGGTAGATCACGTAACGGAAAGTTACAACTAGAGTCGCACCAGAAGTATTGTCAATATCGCACCCGATGGTACATAGCGAGTACAAAACAGTCAAAATAATTCGTCTTATAAAACGAATTTCATTGTAGGTACAGGTTTCATGTGTGGTATTGTAAATAAAGCGCAGGTATCTCTATTATGGTACTAACAGACAGGTAGATCACGTAATGGAAAGTTACAACTAGAGTCGCACCAGAAATATTGCCAATATCACACCCGATGGTACATAGCGAGTACAAAACAGTCAAAATAATTAGTCTTATAAAACGAATTTCATTGTAGGTACAGGTTTCATGGGTGGTATTGTAAGTAAAGCGCAGGTATCTCTATTTTGGTACTGTCAGACAGGTAGATCACGTAATGGAAAGTTACAACTAGAGTCGCACCAGAAATATTGCCAATATCACACCCGATGGTAAATAGCGAGTACAAAAGTCAAAATAATTAGTCTTATAAAACTAATTTCATTGTAGGTACAGGTAACATGGGTGGTATTGTAAGTAAAGCGCAGGTATCTATTTTGGTACTGTCAGACAGGTAGATCACGTAATGGAAAGTTACAACTAGAGTCGCACCAGAAATATTGCCAATATCACACCCGATGGTACATAGCGAGTACAAAACAGTCAAAATAATTAGTCTTATAAAACGAATTTCATTGTAGGTACAGGTTTCATGGGTGGTATTGTAAGTAAAGCGCAGGTATCTCTATTTTGGTACTGTCAGACAGGTAGATCACGTAATGGAAAGTTACAACTAGAGTCGCACCAGAAATATTGCCAATATCACACCCGATGGTAAATACCGAGTACAAAACAGTCAAAATACTTAGTCTTATAAAACGAATTTCATTGTAGGTACAGGTTTCATGTGTGGTATTGTAAATAAAGCGCAGGTATCTCTATTATGGTACTAACAGACAGGTAGATCACGTAACGGAAAGTTACAACTAGAGTCGCACAAGAAGTATTGTCAATATCGCACCCGATGGTAAATAGCGAGTACAAAACAGTTAAAATAATTAGTCTTATAAAACGAATTTCATTGTAGGTACAGGTTTCATGGGTGGTATTGTAAGTAAAGCGCAGGTATCTCTATTTTGGTACTAACAGACAGGTAGATCACGTAACGGAAAGTTACAACTAGAGTCGCACCAGAAGTATTGCCAATATCGCACCCGATGGTACATAGCGAGTACAAAACAGTCAAAATAATTAGTCTTATAAAACGAATTTCATTGTAGGTACAGGTTTCATGTGTGGTATTGTAAATAAAGCGCAGGTATCTCTATTATGGTACTAACAGACAGGTAGATCACGTAACGGAAAGTTACAACTAGAGTCGCACCAGAAGTATTGCCAATATCGCACCCGATGGTACATAGCGAGTACAAAACAGTCAAAATAATTAGTCTTATAAAACGAATTTCATTGTAGGTACAGGTTTCATGGGTGGTATTGTAAATAAAGTGCAGGTATCTCTATTTTGGTACTAACAGATAGGTAGATCACGTAACGGAAAGTTACAACTAGAGTCGCACCAGAAATATTGCCAATATCACACCCGATGGTACATAGCGAGTACAAAACAGTCAAAATAATTAGTCTTATAAAACGAATTTCATTGTAGGTACAGGTTTCATGGGTGGTATTGTAAGTAAAGCGCAGGTATCTCTATTTTGGTACTGTCAGACAGGTAGATCACGTAATGGAAAGTTACAACTAGAGTCGCACCAGAAATATTGCCAATATCACACCCGATGGTAAATAGCGAGTACAAAAGTCAAAATAATTAGTCTTATAAAACTAATTTCATTGTAGGTACAGGTAACATGGGTGGTATTGTAAGTAAAGCGCAGGTATCTATTTTGGTACTGTCAGACAGGTAGATCACGTGATGGAAAGTTACAACTAGAGTCGCACCAGAAGTATTGCCAATATCGCACCCGATGGTACATAGCGAGTACAAAACAGTTAAAATAATTAGTCTTATAAAACGAATTTCATTGTAGGTACAAGTTTCATGGGTGGTATTGTAAGTAAAGCGCAGGTATCTCTATTTTGGTATTGTCAGACAGGTAGATCACGTAATGGAAAGTTACAACTAGAGTCGCACCAGAAATATTGCCAATATCACACCCGATGGTAAATAGCGAGTACAAAAGTCAAAATAATTAGTCTTATAAAACTAATTTCATTGTAGGTACAGGTTTCATGGGTGGTATTGTAAGTAAAGCGCAGGTATCTATTTTGGTACTGTCAGACAGGTAGATCACGTAATGGAAAGTTACAACTAGAGTCGCACCAGAAGTATTGCCAATATCGCACCCGATGGTACATAGCGAGTACAAAACAGTCA
The DNA here is from genome assembly GCA_036320925.1 of Automeris io. NCBI lineage: Eukaryota > Metazoa > Arthropoda > Insecta > Lepidoptera > Saturniidae > Automeris > Automeris io. The sequence continues at coordinate 1,432,690 of JAUDJH010000036.1, forward strand.
AAATAATTAGTCTTATAAAACGAATTTCATTGTAGGTACAGGTTTCATGGGGTGGTATTGTAAGTAAAGTGCAGGTATCTCTATTTTGGTACTAACAGACAGGTAGATCACGTAACGGAAAGTTACAACTAGAGTCGCACAAGAAGTATTGTCAATATCGCACCCGATGGTAAATACCGAGTACAAAACAGTCAAAATACTTAGTCTTATAAAACGAATTTCATTGTAGGTACAGGTTTCATGTGTGGTATTGTAAATAAAGCGCAGGTATCTCTATTATGGTACTAACAGACAGGTAGATCACGTAACGGAAAATTACAACTAGTCGCACAAGAAGTATTGTCAATATCGCACCCGATGGTAAATAGCGAGTACAAAACAGTTAAAATAATTAGTCTTATAAAACGAATTTCATTGTAGGTACAGGTTTCATGGGTGGTATTGTAAGTAAAGCGCAGGTATCTCTATTTTGGTACTAACAGACAGATCACGTAACGGAAAGTTACAACTAGAGTCGCACAAGAAGTCAATATCGCACCCGATGGTAAATACCGAGTACAAAACAGTCAAAATACTTAGTCTTATAAAACGAATTTCATTGTTGGTACAGGTTTCATGTGTGGTATTGTGAGTAAAGCGCAGGTATCTCTATTTTGGTACTAACAGACAGATCACGTAACGGAAAGTTACAACTAGAGTCGCACCAGAAGTATTGTCAATATCGCACCCGATGGTACATAGCGAGTACAAAAGTCAAAATACTTATTCTTATAAAACGAATTTCATTGTAGGTACAGGTTTCATGGGAGGTATTGTAAGTAAAGCGCAGGTATCTATTTTGGTACTGTCAGACAGGTAGATCACGTAATGGAAAGTTACAACTAGAGTCGCACCAGAAGTATTGCCAATATCCCACCCGATGGTACATAGCGAGTACAAAACAGTCAAAATAAATAGTCTTATAAAACGAATATCATTGTAGGTACAGGTTTCATGGGTGGTATTGTAAGTAAAGCGCAGGTATCTATTTTGGTACTGTCAGACAGGTAGATCACGTAATGGAAAGTTACAACTAGAGTCGTACCAGAAGTATTGCCAATATCGCACCCGATGGTAAATAGCGAGTACAAAAGTCAAAATAATTGGTCTTATAAAACGAATTTCATTGTAGGTACGAGTTTCAATGGGCGTTTTAACTCTTAATATGATACTAATAAGGGAGCAAACAAACTGTAGATCCACCTAGTGGAAAGTGACTATTAGCGTCAGTAAACTAGTGTTATACCAGAAGCATTGCCAATTTTGCACCCGATGGTAAATACCGAGTACAATACAGTCAAAATAATTAGTCTTATAAAACGAATTTTATTGTAGATACAAGTTTCATGTAAATAAAGCGCTGGTATCTCTATTTCTGAGACTGAAAGGCGTCTAATAGACTCTCAGATCACTTAACGAAATGTATCTTCTAGCGTCTGTAAACTAATGTTTATTGGTCAAGTTTTACGGCTCTGGATACAAGTCCTTTTAAGCCCGTTGAGTAATTTTCAATATTCAGTAGTCATTGACTGCCATATAAACCAACGACCAAAGCGACGCGCACGCCATCAGAAAAATCACCAATTCCTCGCAGCACTTTGACATCCGGGCATCTTTTTGCTGTGTAGACGCAACAGCAACCTGAAAACCAGATCAGCACGAGCAAAAGTTCATAACAACGGCAAGTTACTAAAACTCCGAGGAACGAAACAGAAAACACAACCGCTTGCGTTCAAAACTTCCGTAAACTATACCATTAGTAATCAATCCGTACCCAATGGTCAATGGCCAGTACAATACAGTCCAAAAGCAATCTTATTATAAAATAGTTTCTTTCCTTTGTTTTCTATCTTCACTAACCCTATCCTTCCGTATTGCGTGTTATTAATTGTGTCAAATAAATTGCTTTTCTTTTTTAAGTATGTGTTTCTAAGATAGTTTAATTTATATATTATAAAGACAGTATGTATATCTCTTTTTTATACTAGAAGCCTGCAAACAGAGTGGAAAAGTACAGTACAGTCCAAAAATTCACTGTGTCTTGTTACATAACATACAGAACTACCCTCGAGATGTCGACGGAACGGGGTGACGCGCTTTGTCGAAATATGTTGTGCAGTATCGGAGAGGACGTTTTGTCCTCTTCCGAGATAGTGTCCGAAGGGTGCGGCATGACTGGGCTGTGGAGAATTGATTACAGGACCCACAGTCCCCGTTGATATGCAGAAGTAATCACCTTGGGATTTTTAGCCGGTACAAGTCTGGCACACAGCGACTGCGCTGGACCCCTGTGCGGCCGGGACTCTCCAATGAGGATTTTCCCCAAGTAAAAATAAAAAGCATACAAAATTTTGTTTAATTTTGTACTCAACTTCGCCTTCCGCCAGGTCTGAGGTCAAATAAATTTCTGTATTTAAAAATAATCATTCTCGCACATTCGTTTTCAGGACAACGGAGCCGTTCTAATATTACAATGTTGTGATGTTCTCTGCTGTGACTTCGTGAATGAGAGACTGATATCCTCGCGCAGCGACTGTGACCTGGTACTTACCTTCGTATTTATCCAGATTAGGTTAAGAATTAATCACCACATGCTTACCGGTGAAGGAAAACAGTGAGGAAACCCGCATGGCTTTTAATAAAAATGTCACGTGTACTAGTGGCCCGACAAGCGATCAGTTGCCTTACTGGTCACTTTTAGCATGGCGTATAGTTGAGACAGCCAGAAATATATCTGTTCACCGAAAACCATAGCGTGAAGATATTATTATCATAATTAAACAGAGCAGACTGCGGTTAACCTCAGGAGACTGTGTGGAGTAGATATACGAAATAAATATGAAAGCAATATTATTTAACACGTTCGTCGCTCCGTCACCCGAATATGAGTGACGCTATCCTTTTTAAGTTAATAGGATTTTTAGTTAGATTTTTAAAAGGATTTATTGGTTTTATCTCTTAAATATAAACTAGCTGTGCCCGCGACTTCATTCGCGTGGAAAAGGTACTTTTGTTATGATAATAATTATTGCAAGTTGAAATTTTGTATAAATGATGTAAATGCCATCGATATTTTTTTTTTTATTACAGATAGGCTTGCGCTTGATCTCACCCGATGGAAAGTGATGATGGGATCGATTATGGAGCGCATCACCCAACAAATACCGATTTACTCGTTTGAAAATTCATGTGTCATAAGATGTTGGAAAAACAGACACAGGAAGCGAATTCCATTCCAGTATATAAATTATAACTGACCCGTCGCACTTCGTACCGCCTAACAGACAATGAATGTCGTGTTACAGATTAGCTGAATTTAATTTATGATTTTATGAAAGTTATACAGTGAATATAAAATAAACATTTTCATATATTTTCTTTAGATTACAGAAAATATATTTCTGAACGCACTTATAAATATTAGACAACTAATATATACGTCAATCCTTTTTCATTACTGACATTATTTTACATTTTCTAACTCTAAATTGTGGATTCGATGTCTTTATTTAAATCCATTCTTTAACCCTTTCGTTACCGCGGTCCTTTCCGCCGAAATTGTACTACTGAGCCGGGCAGCACACCGCGAAGTGTGCACATTGCATGATGCCAAGTTGATGTTCAAATTTTCTCATTTAAGTGTATATTTAAAGATTTTGCAGGTACATTAAATAAAAAATTAAATTAGGATAAGTCTTAGTTATTTATTTTTTATTTTTGACTTCTCTGTAAAATGAGTGCCGGCTAAAGCCGGCGTTGTTGCACACGAGGTGTTACATGAATGCCGTCTAAAGCCGGCGCTGGTAACGAAAGTGTTAATTAGAGGAGAGGGTTTACTCTATCGACTGGATGAACATTAAATGTATGACAGTTACGAAACTCATGGACATTTTGTAAGGGGATTTTTTTTTCGTCAATTTTCCAATGTTTTTAATAGTTACTTCTCTATTCACGACGGAGACAAATACAGCAAATCAAAAACCATTAAAATCAGTCTCTAGCCGTTCGAACTTGATGTGCTATGATGGGCAACATTAAAATACTAAAAATGTTCACAATATACAATACCTTGTATTAATTTATATAGGATACGACCGATGGTCGTGGGTGTGTGGTGGTAGGAAGACACGGATTTTGGCGTTTTACTGTTTATTTGCACTTTAACACCGAACTGCGACGCACACGCACGTACTCTAGCCTTCGATCTCGGTAGTCGACTAACTTAGCTAGAGCATCCCTTGCGCGTGCGCACCCCTTACCCCGCGCTCGAAGAAGAAAGGTCGCCGAAACGTGAAGCGACAGATCGGCGTCGCACACGTTCGCCCACGCCCACGAGGGGCAAATCAAGAGCAATCGAAGCACTGGCCGAGGCATTGAAGAAGATGACAACGCGGGAATGAGTGCCGCCACGTCAAGCCTACCAATTTTCACCGGGGCACCGAATTGCGTGATGGTACAGAAATGGACCACTTCTCAGCAGCGGAGAACCTAGCAAGACTACGGGTGTGTCGAGAGAAGGGCTTCTCCCTTCAAGGGATGCCGTGGCACCTCTACTACACACGGCGGAGAACCCAGATGCCATAATGCGCACACTGGAGCGCTGTTATGGCTAGCCGGACGTCATCATTAACGACGCCATGCAGAAGCTGCGCAGCTACCACAAGCGGGGATCACGGCGCAAGAACTCAACGTGTTTGCAGTCCGGGTGGAGAACATAATCGCCGTGCTCAAGAACATCGGCCACAGCGGTTATCTACGAAATCCATAGCTAGCAGGGGAGATCATGGAACGAATGAGCCCGCGGCTAGTCGCAAGATGGAGAGACTACGCTCATCAGCATCGAGGAAGGGAAGAGTGCGAAGTGATCACTCTGTCTCGCTTCGAAGCGGACTTGGCGTACAGTTACACGCACCAATCCAGCACATCGAGCGCCGTCAGCATTGCAACATACGCCGAGGCAGCAGACCACGAAGCCAGCACACCGAACGACGCGTGGAGCAACCGTCTACGCCACGGTGGAGGAGCGACGCGCACCACAAGGGTGCCTCTGCTGCGGAGCGGACCATGCGACAGACTGCTGCAAGAAGATCAAAAACATGAAGATCAGCGCCCGCTAGGACTGGGCAAAATCAGCGCGCGTTTGCTTCAAGTGCCTGAAGAAGAGGCATCGTCGGGCCAACTGCAAAGCTGACGCATGCGGAGTCAACGGTTGCCGCCGGCCGCATCATCCGCTGTTGCACGACAGCGGGCTGGTACGGAAGCAGCCAAGCGGAGGTGCAACCAAGCGACGAGGAAGAGTCACTCAGCCCGGCACGAGAAGAGGCAGTGATGTCGATAGCAAACCCTAGTGAAGATAGCAGCGTGTTGCTGAAGGTATGCAGCGTCATTATTTCAGGTCCCAAGGGAGAAGTAGCTACGTACGCGCTGCTGGATGAGGGGTCATCAATAACCCTCATCGATCAGGAGCTGGCAGACAGCATCGACGCCAATAGGACTCCAACACCTCTGAGACTGCGAGGTGTCAACGCGACGGAGGAAGAAAGTAGCACTCAGCGGGTCAGCATCAAGATCTGAGGGCAGCGAGAACGCGCCGCGCATGAAATAGCAGCTCGCACAGTCAACAAGTTGGACCTGCGAGGACAGCGGGCGCCGCGGGAATTGACGCGGTACACCCACCTTCAAGAACTGCGGGAGGCCTGCTTCGAGAACGCGAAGCCGAGGATCCTGATAGGTGTCGACAACTGGCACCTGATGGTCTCCAAGCAGCTGAGAACCGGAAACAAAAACGAGCCCGCCACATCACTTACCAGCCTAGGGTGGGCCATCTACGGCGTCGAGCCTCGCCTACTCCATCGACGGGGGGAGAACATGGTGCTGCATCTACACGCGGCGGAACGGGACTGCGGCAGCACCCCCTCGAGCACCAAGCAAGAAGACGACGAGCGTCTTCAAGAAGTTGTCAAGAAGCATTTTACCTTGGAAGCGCCTGGTGTGTCGCTGGCAACTAAGGAGAAGCCAGAAGATCGAAGAGCGATCGAGATTTTCAACAGGACGGCGCTCCGAGTGAACAATCGATTTGAAGTCTGGTTGCCGTGGCGCACCGATGACATCGTGCTGCCGCCGAGCTACAGCGAAGCATTCACACGCCTCAGGGGCATAGAAAGGAAGATGGACCGCGACCCGGCATTTAGAGAAGAATACACGCGCCAGATAGAAAATTTGTTGAAAAAAGGATACGCGGAAAAGTATAGCGAGAGTGAACGAGACAGCGCTATACAGTGGTTTCTACCGCACTTCGCCGTACGAAACCCGAATAAGCCAGGCAAATTACGGCTAGTGTTTGAAGCAGCGCACCGTGTATGGAACAAAAGTCTAAACGACTATTTACTCAAGGGACCGGACCTGTTGCAATCGCTTCCCGGAATATTATTTCGATCCTGGAAAAGGCCGATCGCCGTAACAGCGGATATTGCGGAAATTATTTTACAGGTGAAGATACGAGCAGAAGATCAACCAGCCCAGTCATTGTTGTGGAGAGGTGACAACAGAAAGGACCCTCCGGAGCAGTTCAAGATGACTTCGATGATCTTCGGAGCAGCCTGCTCGCCCTTCCTAGCTCACAGCGTGCGGGATCGAAATGCGCAGGATCACGCACATTCGCACGCCAGGGCACTGCCGGTCATCACCAGGAGCCACTACATAGACGACCTCGTGCACAGCTTTAAGACCATGGAAAAAGCAAAGAAGACGATAGAAGAGGTCATCGTCGTCCACGCTCGAGCAGGCTTCACATTGAGAAGCTGGAACTCACACTGCCCGCTCCTGCTGTACACCGTCCCTCGAGAGCTGCGAGCCCGGGAGCCGACCGCTCTGGGTCACGAACACAACCAGGAGAAGACACTTGGAATGCTGTGGGACGCCGAGAGAGACGAGCTGAGCTTCAACACGACCCTGGCACGGGTTCCAGAACAAGTCCGTGAACGACAGCGGGCCCCGACGAAGCGGGAGGCCCTGGCGGCGGTCATGTCAATTTTTGACCCGCTAGGGCTACTCAGCTACTACAGCATCACTGCAAAGATTGTGTTGCAGGACTTATGGCGCATCCAGATAGGCTGGGATGAGCAGCTTCCAGACGAGCAAGCAGATCGCTTCGACCAATGGCTGAGCACACTGGACGACATAGCTCAACTGCGCCTGTCGCGACAATACGCCACCGACGACGACGCTGCGGAACCAGAGAGGCAGCTCCACGTGTTCGTCGATGCCAGCGAACAGGCATACGCAGCGGCAGCATACTGGCGGCTGAAGAACGCAGACGGCCGCGTCACGGTGACACTGGCCGTCGCTAAGGCCAGGGTGGCGCCGCTGCGCCCACACACTACCCCACGGCTGGAGCTACAAGCAGCCGTCATTGGAACTCGGCTGGCCGGCATGATAAGGCAGGAACATCACTGGAAGGCTGACCGCGTGATCTACTGGAGCGACTCATCAACGGTGCTGCAGTGGATAAGGACGAACGAGCAGCGCTACACGTCTTACGTCGTACAACGGCTCGGCGAGATAGCGGAGGCAACGGTCATCGAACAATGGCGCTGGGTGCCGACCGCACATAACGTCGCGGATGACGCGACCCGCGACGGATAGGCGCCAACCGACCAGCATGACCGCTGGTTCACAGGACCTTCTTTCCTGTACGGGCCTAAGAGTACGTGGCCGCAGGAAATGGCACGACCGAGCAGCACCGGCAGCATCGAGGAGGCCGCGTGCTGCACAGCGAGCATCGACAGCGCGAGTCCGTTGACAGAAATCAGCCGCTTCTCTTCATATGAGCGATTGATCCGGGCGACGGCGACGGTGCTCGCCTTCATAGATAAATGTCGCAAGAGGGTGACCAGACTTGATTTGCAGTACATCGAGCGAGCGGAGCACCTATGGCTACGAAGGGCGCAAGAAGAAGACTTCGGCGAGGAGATCGCGAGGCTGCGAGCTGGCCGAACCTTACCAGCTGCCAGCCGCCTCGTCAAGCTGGACCCGATGCTGCAGGACGACCTGCTGCGTGTGCGCGGGCGGATCGATGCCGGGCGCGCGCCGTACGATACGAAGCGGCCGATCATACTGGGCGGACGTCACCCGCTGACAAGACTCATCGTGCTGCGAGAACACATGGCTCCAGGGCACGCCAGCAACGAGCGCGTCCTCAACGACATCAGGCAGCGCTTCTGGATACTGCGCGCGCGCCCCACTGTGCGCGCGGTTGCCCGGGCTTTCGCGCTCTGCCGAGTGCGCCGAGCGAAGCCCCGGGTGCCGCCGATGGGGGACCTGCCGCCAGCGCGCCTGGACCAGCATCGCCGACCCTTCACCAACTGCGGGGTCGACTACTTCGGGCTGATGACCGTCACTATCGGCCGCCGACGTGAGAAGAGGTGGGGCGCGTTATTCACGTGCCTCACACTACCCGAGCTGTCCACATCGAAGTAGTGGGCAGCCTGTCTGCCGACTCCGCAATCATGGCGCTGCGACGGATGGCAGCGCGACGCGGATGGCCGCGTCAGCTCTGGAGCGACAACGGGACGAACTTCCATGGAGCCGACGCGGAGCTACGGGCAGGAAACAGCGAGTGGGAGCCGGCGCTGCGTGACTACGCGCAACTGCGCCGAATGGAGTGGCGCTTCATCCCTCCTGGCGCGCCGAATCAAGGCGGCGCGTGGGAGCGACTCGTGCGCTCAGTGAAAGCTGCGCTGAGCGCGACTCTACACGACCAAGCACCGCGAGAAGAGGTGCTGACGACGCTGCTGGCAGAAGCAGAACATGCGGTCAACTCGCGACCGCTGACACAAGTCTCAGTGGATCCAAAGGCGTTAACTCCGAACCACTTCCTCATCGGGACGTCGACAGGGCTGCCCCAGACCGGGTTGTGCTCGCCGGCAGACAGGAAGCCATGGGAGGCGGCGCAGGGGCTCGCCGACCAGTTCTGGCGACGGTGGATCCGGGAGTACCTACCGACGCTGGTGTCGCGCGGCGGAGCGCACGATCGACAGCTCCCGCTACGCCCAGGAGACCTAGTCATCGTGGTCGACGCTGCATTGCCCCGCAACATATGGCCTCGAGGCATCGTGGAGGCCGTGTACCCTGGATCAGAAGGTGACGTGCGCAGCGCTCTCATCCGCACCAGAGGAGGAACCTTCACGCGCCCTGCAAGGAACCTGGCTGTTCTCCGGCTGGAAGAGGAAGGCTTCGACGAGCTACGCCGTGGGGAGGATGTTACGAACAGCGAGCCTAGGGCGCCGGAGACGTTGGCAAGGGGTGCGGGAGAGGGGCAGGTCAACCAAGGCGACAGCTGCGACAACGGCGGCCGGACGAAGAAATCACGGCGGAATCCGGCCTCGTGATTGGCCAATCAGTTTAAGATAGATTTAAGAACAATGTAAATAGGTACTAGTTGTTAGGGTAACCTAGGGTAGGGCAGATATATGGAGGCCAAAACCCCATAAAATCAGACTTCCCTCGGAGCCACCCTCAAGAATTGAAGAAATATAGGAAGTGAATTGAAGAAGTGTTTTATTGCGAAGAACCCCGAAGAAGCGTCTATAGTCGATCCCGAACAATAAACATAATACTCGAGTTACATCCTATCCTATTAATAATCTATACTAATATTATAAAGCTGAAGAGTTTGTTTGTTTGTTTGATTGAACGCGCTAATCTCAGGAACTACTGGTTCGAATTGAAAAATTCTTTTTGTGTTGAATAGACCATTTATCGAGGAAGGCTTTAGGCTATATAACATCACGATGCAATTATTAGGAGCGAAGAAATAATGGAATATGTGAAAAAAAAACGGGGAAAATTATTCATCCTTGAGGGCTTCCATTGCGTGCGCTGCGAAAACGGTTCAAGATACCAAAAATATATGTATGAAAGAATTATTCCTCTTAAAATGATCTAAAAAAATGTCCAGGACAGTATATGTCTATCTTTTAAGATTAACTCACTAGAACCGTTTTTATGGTAAACAAATTTGGTCGTAATTAATGCATTATTTGTTAAGAGTTGTATCAACGTAATAATATTAATCTTTATCCAAATAAATGTGTTGTTGATTAAGAGTATTTAACTGTGAACAAAATTGTCTTTGACATCACTTAATTTCAATGAACATCTTAGAAGATATTACAAAACCTTATATAGCAAAACAACGTTTGCCGGATCAGCTAGTAATGTTATATATGCGAAAAAAAAAAAGCCGTGGTGGCTGCCGGCAGAATAGAATAGCACCTCCCTCTTCTCGCTGAGGTGTAAAAGGCGACTAAGGTATCTCTTTAACACCGCAATTCAACCAGGTGTTCAGAGAAGGAAAACTCGACCAAACCTGAACCCGCTCCCTCCCGATCGTACTGGTTCTCCTTTCCATCGGGCCTGAGGGAGCTCGGACGAGAGAGTGCTTTTCTGGCAACGCGTCCAGTTATGCACTTAAATATCTCCTGCGCAATTGACTGTTTCCGAAAACTGGGCCTTGATTTTCTTAATCGGCGTTGAGACAGTCGCCGTGGCCGAATCCGGCTAGGACATCATCATCATCATCATATGCGAAAGTTTGTGAATATGGTTGTTACTCTTTCACGATAAAACTACTGGACGGATTTGCATGATACTTTTACAGTTGTATAGATTTATACATCGGAGTAACATATAGGCTACAATTTGTAATTATGTAATTTTGGACGTAATATAACGACACATGTCAATTAAGTCTGAAAAAAAATCTGGCTTTTGAAAGCTTTTGTTGTTTTACATCTTCATTGACCTATCCCTTTTGTGTCGTTTGTTATGTGCCAAATAAATGCTTTTTTTTCTTTCCTTCTTACAAATAAACACATAATTGAGTTAGGGGAATGTTTTAAATTTGAAATTTAATGGTTATGTTAATGAAAGTTTTTTTTTTATTTCCACAGAGTGAAAAAAGTGAAAGCTACATTTAACAACCACTGACAATAAAAATAACTCGAACGTCGACAACTAATACGAATAACAAGTCTCAAGATAAACTCAGCCATTTGCAGACTGGCGAGAAGTAATTGGCAAGACATCTAAAGGCGAAACGAAGTAACATTCATTTGAAACCTTTAGTTACACGGGAAATAAATAAAATAGGGATGTGATTTGATCCATTAACTCGATAACGAGGAGGGAATGTTTAGTCAGGGCCCACGCCCTGGGCACCAAATTAAATGGGCGGAAGACAAGCACATCTCCCAGCGTCCTACTAAATAAATATACATTGAAACGTGTGCCGATTTCTCCACAAAAAATGGATGAAAAGTGCAAGTCTTCTGCTTTGAAGATTTAAAAGTTGACTCAATAGTATGAGACTTTTAAGTTAACTTTTATATATACGATAATAAATATAGAGATATCGTTACTACGTTTTAAGTTATATAAGGTCAAAGACAATGTTGCGTACAAATTCTCTGGAAATAAATAGGGATGGCGATTTGAGTTAAATTAACACATTGAGCCTGGTGTCGGTTCCTAGGGACCTTTCCGTTTCGAGGTCAAACTCTCCGTTTGGCCCTGAGTATAAGTATTTCCAAAGTGTACTTTGCCAGCCATGATTCTTTTCTAAGTGATCACTTATGCGTCGATCAGAAGTCCCAACATTGTATGTAGATCTCATTTATTATGTTTGTGGGTTTGAATATTCCAGATTGCTCGCTCCCTGTCGGTTAAACGGAAAGTAAACTAATATCAATGCCAGGCTCGATGCGTTTATTGAAAAATCTATTGTTCGGGTTACAAAAAAAAGAATGATTTTCAGAATTGATTTGTTGCACTAAATTGATCCAGTGAATCAATACTTGACCCTAGAAAATCAAAATTAGATTATTTGTTTTAATAAAACCCATAAAGTTATTTAGAATTATTTAAATATACTTAAACACGGAAATAAATGTGTTTCCCTTATTTTGTTTTATATCTGATATTTTGGTATGATTGTAAAAAAAAATGTAATTATCGAATTCGGGTTGTGTATAAAATTAACTTATATTTATATTTTATATACAAACTTGAAAAAAATCGATCTTTTTTAGAAGAATCGCCATCCTTAAAATAAAATACAGTGGTGAAGCGAGTGAATGATTCACTGCTGTAAGGTTAGTGGGTCCGATCCCCGTACGAAAAACAAATCCAGATGCTTATGCGCGTGAAATCAATTTTTGTAAACGCACATATAAGGATGATTTTGATACCAGCCACTGACAGATTTTTTTTAAGTAAACTAATTTAAAAGCTTAGAATTTTTAACCGTTAGTAAAGGTTAAGCAATATATCGCATTTTAAACTTTACGAAACGAAATTATCAAAGTTTAATTTGAGCTATATTTTGCTTATTTTCATTATCATTTATATTAAATAATTGTTTGAATAATTTAATTAAACAGAAAATGAATGGACTTTCATAATTATGTTGATACAACTTATTATCTCATTGAAATTTAACCGAAACGGCAAATGTCGTATTGCCAAATATAAAATTAATATCATTTTAACTTTTAAGATGGCTTATATCAGCAAATTAAATCTAGTTCAAATTTGTTTAAAATTCTATTTAGCATTAAACTGCTTATTAATTCGCTCTGAAACATGATCCAGTTTTATTAACCGTCAACTATCATCATTGACGTCGAATTAAACTGGTTCAATTAAATTGCGTTTTGTACAAATCTAAACTAGGTTTAATATGTTGTTGCAAGCCGCCCTTAGTTTAACTTACTCCATCAAATCTCTCTCCGTACCCTTAATTACATACATAAACCTTCATCGTCACTCACTGTCTATTTATGAAAACCTTATGAAAATCCGTTCAGTAACTTTTGATTTAGACCTGTTTTATAATATGCATATATTTTACTAATAAAAGTATATTTAAAATCACCTATATAAATAATAAACCTAGAGATTTCGTAATGTCAAATTAACCTTAATGTTTAAGTATGTTTGAGATAGATGGCGTTAATAACGGATTTCTTGAACATTTTCGTTTAGTAAAGGTTTTACTTTAAGATGCGATATATTAAATAATTAGGCTCAGAATTTGTTACAAAGTATTCGTTATTACACATTAATTGGCTGCTGTTATGAATAATACGGGTTCATACGACGTTATATATTCTGAGTTCGAATCCCGGTACAAGCAAACTTATCTGTTATGCACAGATTAGTTTTACTTCTGTGTGTGTTTGGATACCCATAGTACAGGCGCATATCTACATTGGGAATATGTCAATGTGTGTTTTAATAGAATTAATTCGTGTTTATTGTTAGGATGGAATCAAAGGTAGGTTTATTTGCTATTGTAAGAATTCGATCCGGCATGGCGTTGCGGAGGATTACAGGTAAGTGAATTTCAAATATTATTAAAAATAAGTTTTAGATGTTTAAGAAGGTATTTAAATATAAACTACATTGATTATGAAAACTCAGCGTTATTTAAGTAATCTAAAAGTTTCAAAGAATACAGCAGTGCCAAAGACTATTTTATGATGGACGGAATCTTGTGTGGGTCCGACAAGTAAAATGTTGAATCGTTCTTTTTATCATTGTCCAGGTTAGATCAATAATGATTTTTAGTTTTTACGACATTTAGTTATTTTATCCCTTTATGGAGCTGTGTTGTATTTCTGCAACATACTAAAGCAGATGCAGCTATAAAAGAAATGCCTATAGACTGACTTTGTTTGGTGTTATACGGCACCAACAAAGCATTTTTACGATTTAGTGACAATTCAGCTCACTAGAATTAGTGTTAAACGAATACGTACCTCTTTCCAGATCTTCTAATTCATATACAAAAATAATAATTCCTGGAGAAATACTAATATTTGACTGATGAAATTTGTATAAGTAAAGAGCAAGATGTATTTTAATAATCTGTTCATAATTTTAACTTTAATTGTTTAGTACTAATGCAATGTTGCATTTCTGCAACTTGCAAGGTGTTTAAGAATTATAAATTTTAATATATTTTTTAATTATTATTTTCGTTAATCATACACTATTTACCATCCAGTTCTTACAAAACTAATAAATTTAACGACCTTGCGCCATAAAAGGTTGAATCTAACTCGGACAAATTATAGTATGATCAAATTATATATAGCTCCAATCGCGTACTTGATTTCAACCAATTATATTCAGAATTATAAAATTTTAACTATTAAAATGACATATCCGCCAATCAGTAGCGTGTATCCTATAGAAGCGTGCAAATCCATTATCTTGTTATATTTGGATATTATCATTACATATTACCAAAAATGTGATAACCCGCGTAGCATCTAATAAAATTGTCAGGTGTTGGTGCCCTGAGTACGGCGATCAGCTGCGACTACTGTCCATGTTATATAAGCACGATATATAAGCGCTAAGTGGATACAGCCACTAATGCATCTCCGCTCACCCTGTAAGTGGTATAGTGTGACGATATATTATTATTATAAAAATCTGATAAATACCATAATCAGTTTCAAAATTAATATTGGTCCCAATTAAAAAAAAATACATTTTAAAATGTCAAAGTAAAATAAGATAATGCTTTTTTTATGTTTCTATGGGATGCACGCTACTGTCGCCAATGTATTATAATGTACGTTGGCATTTGCTTTATAACAATCTACAATTAATTTAATTAAATAATTTTTATTTTATATTTTTCGTTGGCAAACAGTTTCGTAGCCATTTTAATCGTAAATGGTGACGCGTATTGTCGGCCGCTGCGTCACAAGCAGCGTTGTTATTGCGTTGTCGACAAAAAAGGATACTGGGTACCCTCTTGAAGTACTTTCTACATATTACAACTCTGGGGGAAAACTGTACCCGGTAGCACATTTCATAACAGCAAATGGCGTGATAAAAATGTTCTAAAGAACCTGCTTTGTCGCTGTTTTGTAAAGCTTTCGAGGATTTTGTTTTTACGGAATAGGTTGACGGCTCTTTGAAATGCGGTCAAGTTGTGCGTTAATTAAAAAAATATAGCGTACGGATTTGTTTCCTTCGATGAATGATTTTAACTCTACGAAATGTTTTAAAGTGCACTTTACAAATTTGTTTTCATAGCTTTTCACTCGAAGTTCTTTAAATCTGTTATTTTCTTTAGCTACGAATAGAAAAAAATATCTTAGATAATTATTTAAGGATGACAAAAAAAGATATACAATATGAATGCGTGTGGAAGTATGAGCCGAGGCTAACCTACGCTAATCAAATAAAAAGAGTGCTGATGGAGGGTAATGTCAAAGCACGCGGGACGAATAAATGTTAAAGAAGCGAAAGAGGGTTGCAAAAATACAGAGAAGTGGCGTTCCATTTTCTCTACCTACCCTAATACGGATTCGGCATGAATATAGATATCATATTATAATTATATGATATATTAAGTCTCGTTTCTGACACCAGTCATTTTTGTCGTGATATTCCTTGGAATAATGATGTACCGCTTCTTTTTCTTCAACAAGACTATCTGTTTATTGCCTGGAAATATCTTCACAACTACGCCGGGCGGAAAGGGTGAACTCTTAGGGTGTTCAGCCAACGATTTATGGGTTGGGTGGCAATGTAAGGGCCACCTCTGGGAAAGGATCTCGATTTGCCAGCCAAAAAAATTAACCTAACGGTGATCTAGCGTTTCGGAAGCGACCTTTAGAAGGAATGGCGGATGAAACTCAAGGCTGTGGTAAAGTGGAAATGATGTACCATTATCATATTAGCTGTAGGTTGCCCGCAGCTGGACATAGGCCTCCCCTAATGTTCTAAGAGTGAGCGGTACGAAGCCGGCTGCATCTAACGCCGCCGTGCGATCTGTATTAAGGCGTCGGTCTACCTTATAGGAGGACATACCACACTGCGCTTGGCAAGTACGTGGTCTCTAGTAGAGGATTTTCTTGCCCCTTCGGCCATCCTATCTACGAAATGTGTCCAGCTCACTGCCATCATGGACTTAATGTAACATGTTCAATTAGAAAATACATTTAATTCTAAAACAAAAGACGAGTAATGAATATTAGTGTTCGACCAAAGCTATGACCGCGTCACCAGCTATAACCATCATTTGATAAGCTGTGAGGATATTTCTTTTAAATTATTTACAGGCGAAAGTTATATCTTAATCAAACCTGGTGGAAGGTGAAGTGCTACGATGAGCCACTTCCGCCTGTCAAAAGCCTGGTTACTCTTCCCTTATTTATGTTATCCTGGCTCGACAGATTTGACTACAACGCACCTGACGCAAATTGAAGTGTAGTCCTAGATCGGCAGTGATCACAATGGGATGAGAATAGCCAGTCACCGTCGTCATGATGGTACTAATACCACGCCAGAAGGTCTCTAGATATACGAACAACTGAAGGTTCATTCCAAAACGCAACAGACCGAAGCGTGTCACTATGACAGTCTTTGCACTTTGTATTGTGGAGACGATCCAGTTCGGGCATATACCTACCACCACAAAGGCTCCCAGGTCATTAAAACATGTAAATATGATCGCTGGAAGCATGTTCCAATCGTTTGCTGTTCGCATGATGAATGTAGAAGCGAATTCATGCGTATGCAAGGAACGTCCACCTCATACAAATGGTATCTGACACGACATCATTTGGTTTTATGGCGAAATGGGGCTGATGGAGTTAGAAAATGTATTTCTTGAAAAAATCTCCATTGTGCAACCGGTAATATTAATAATCACAAGTTGTTTATTTATATTTCACTTCTAGCCAATATTAAAGTAAATGTTTAGTATTTTAAAACCCGACGGACTGGACGGATCGGGCTGAAATTTGGTATGCAGGTAGATGTTATGACGTAGGATTTTGATAAATTCCACCCATAAGAGGATAAAATAGGGGACCAAAGTTTGTATAAGTTCACTCAATAGCTTTATAGTTTTAACGCCTAATGACAGATTAGTTAAGAATATTGTGTACAAATAATAAGTTTTGTAGGCCCTAATTTTTTACACACGCTAAACAAAAGTAAAGCCGCAAAAACTATACCTAATTAACAATAATACTTCTTAACGCGAGCGAAGCCGCGTGCAAAAGCTAGTCCAATAATCGGATACTTTTTACGATAGTAAAAAACCTAAACCTAGCTAAAATTTCGGTTCTTTTGAAATTTTCACTGATTGCGTTTTTTTTGCTGAAGCTTCGGTTGGTCACAAATCGTTCATGTCGTAGGCCGAACAATGCAACGACTTCATAAGGAACATCGATCGGCCTGCATTTCTAGTCAATGCCCCCCCCCCCCCACGAGTCATTAAAGTAACTAGTGTCTTGTCATTTTATCTATTGATAGCGTTTTTATTTTAAACGTTAGTGTGCCCTTTGTAAATAACAAATATTTTTGATTTTGAATTAGAAGCGCACATTTTTGAATGCGCACTCAAGCGATTCGGAGAAGGATACGCCTGCCAAGATTTTGGCGCTCCCCCAACGGTCAAAAGCAAGGCCCTCGACCCTCGGTCGTCATGTGGGTATGTGGGAAGCCAAGAAGGCCGTACTGGCCCAGAAAGAAATAGAGAGGGAGTGGCTCGCACAGGAGCTGGTCCTGGCGACGGTGCGCAGTGTTCGTCCTCGCCTCATGTCACGGCTATCACTGACCAGCTTAGAGGATAAAGGCAACACGGCGTACGCCGCCTGCCAAGCGGATCGGCCGTAACCTAGGTGTTCTTGTAGATGGAGTCACCATCAAGGCCAAGAACGTCAAAGGAAAGGGGTCGCCCACGACAAAAAGCCCGGCGTAGCGGCCATAAGGGATGACGGGGGGGCCATAATCAGAAGCTCGGTCTTTGAGGAGATGCGTAAAGTTCACTTAGAGAACGCCCGCCTCACAGACGAGCTGCGAGACTTCCGCGATGACATGGGTCTCTTTCCGGCTGCTTAAGAAAAAAAAGAACTTAAGCATAGCCTAAATATTCTCAAAACCAAGTCGAACTTGAAGGAATTGGTGACTAACCATATAATGTTTGACTAAAGGGTATAGCGAAGTAGCATCTATAAATCTTGCCTAAAGTACAAGAATTGGTCTTTTGCATAATGTTTTCGTACAATACAATAAGTATAGTTTTAAGTTAAACAGCGTTTATACAAATTTAAACTACGTTTAATTTGTTAATACAAGCCGCCCTTTAAGTTCGCGATTTAAACCGCAATCCTGTAATTCATTCTACTTTACACCCGCATCCAAACTTTGCACTTCAAAGATTTATCCGTTCCGTTTAAATGGAAATACCTTCTGAGATTTGCGGAATAAATTATCTAGTTTGTCAAGTGAATTATGCTTTGAACTGGTATAATCTGAAACCGTATGAAATAAGTTGGATAAAAAATTGATTATACGTGACCGCCATATTGTTTTGAAAGGCTGCGACATACGTAGGTTAGATTTACTATTTAAAGTTACTATGATTCTATTTTATATTTCTTTGGCGTCGTATGTGGTTAACATCATTGTGGTTATATTATTTTCGGCTCTAAATACAAGTCCTTTTGAGCCCGTCGTTAATAATTTTTAATATTTAATAGTACCTGATTAACGTAAAAACAAACTACCCAAGCGACGCGCAATTCATAGCACGCCAGAAAGAAAATCACCGTAACCCCGCAATACTTTTCTATCCTGGCATCTTGTTGCTGTCCAGATCCAACACGAACCCAAAAACCACGCGTCCCTAAGATCACAACAAAGACATATCAGCAACTCTCTGAGGAACGAAACGGAGAACACAAGCATTCGCGTTCAAAGCATAGACGTCAATCCGATTAACCGCAATGATAAAAGGATTGCCCCCGAAAAAAAAGTTGTCTTCCGTAGTTTGATTTTGGTTATTATTTATTCTTCGGTTTTTGTGTATAATGCTATCATTGCGAGGATACATGGAGAGCGGTGCTCAATTTTAGTGATCAGGTGCTTACACAGAAGGAGACGACGGAGCAGGATCGGGAGGCGCTTGTTTCAGCAGCGTCATCCCAGCCTGCTTGCTGACCCGCAAGAATAGAAACGTCCGCCTCTAACGACAGCACTGGGCGGCACACTTGAGGGAGTGTGTCGTCTAACAAGATTGCGAGCGGCACGCAATATTTTCCGCGTGCCTTCTCCCGCCTGCTGAGTGCGAAGGGCAAGGCTGAGCCATCTTCCTCGGCACTCGGCGACGCTAGCCTTCTGCAGGCCCCGTCTTCTTGGCAGGGGGTGGCTAAATAGTCGCCACCCCCTGCGTAAACTAACACATTTGGCGGCGAGAGTCGTGTAAAATGCCACCCTTCCCTCATCTCCTTGATTTTCCACTGGAACGGTGTGCCGGAACACATCGCACACCGCTCACGCCTGGATCTGGGCGACGCGCTCCCTCAAGCGCGTATGTCCTGTTATGGAGGAAGGCCTCTCTGGCGAAGGCCCTCCTCCAGCGTCCTGTTCGAGTTGGGCGGCGGATTGGGTAATCGGGGGTGGCAATAGCCTCCCAAACCCGCTCCGCTGCCTCTTTCGCCTTCATCGTCATCGTCGAGGCAACTCGCACTATGCTGACACCTCGGCGTGGGCGCGCTGCCAGTTGTATGGCACAGGTATCCACCGATGCTGCCATGCCCGGTGAACACCTACGCCATTCGGTAGGAAACCACACCGTAGCGCAGCCCAAACCACTCAGAATCGGGCGAATTGCCTCGATCGTCCGCAAGCCGTAGCTGGATCGCTCCAGCCTGAGCCTCCATTCCTCAATCGAGCTGGCATCCAGCAGACGCCTCTTATCCCTGATTTCGGTCGGAGGCGGTCGCTGGCCCCGGGCCCTTTGCTCCTCGCGCCATTTATAGAGTGACGCGAGGGCTCGGGCATCCAAGTCCCAGGGGATCGACCCCGCTAACACGCAGGCTACGTCACATGACACTGGCGTACCCCCGGACCGACGCTATCGCCAAAGCCCTTTGAGGGCGGCGCAACAGTCTTATATTGCGGCTGTTGAGAGCGTCGGCCCAAACCGGAGCACTGAACAGTGCCACGTTCGTGTAGAGGCGTCTGCAGGACACCCCAGGTCTACCTACGTTGGGCATCAGCCGCTTGAGAGCATCGGCTGCACCCACCACTTTCGGCAACAACTGATTGAGGACGAGACCGAAATACTTCATCGTTTCTCCGACGGTAACCCGCACTCCACCTATGATTATGTGAGCGTCTGGAGGCAGCGCGGACCGAGACCCGCGAAAGCACAAGATCTCGGTCTTTTGCAACGCCACCTCCAGGCCAAGGGCGCGAATTCGGCACACAACATGGGCTATACCAGCCGTTGCCAGCATTGAGGCTAAGCGATAATTCCTGCAGCAGCCATCAATGTGTCTACGGCGTAGGAGATGAGCTTCACGATAGGGTAGGTGATAAATAATGCCAATACTAGTTTACAGTTGTAGAGGTGAAACTACATAGATCTGAGTATAATTATGTTTCCTAAAAATACTACTGAGTATTAGAGTAATGTACTAGGAAATTTGTTACGGACCGCTAGTATGAAATAAGAACTCATAAAATATTATTTTCCCTCATTCTTTACTATCGAGACTCCCTCGGGATTCAAAGCTAGGAGCGGCTGGTACGTTCACCGTACGATTGAATCAATTCTGAATGAGATTCGTTTACGAAAGGCTCTTAACAGATCTTGTCAAACAACAACAATTTGGGTCGATAGATGTGAAGCCATATAAACAGAAGTAATAAAATCTTTTAACCTTGGTTTGGATTATATTTATCTGTTATGGAAAGGTTAATGGAAATTATTCGTTTTTATTAAAGCTTATCCGTCTCCTTAACATTTTAAAAGTGAAAGACTTAATGGTAAAAAACAATTTTCTGCTAATCTTAAATGGATACGACGTATCAATAAAAGTTAAGCAGGTGATAGTCTTGGCCTCATTTCTGAGATCGCCGTTCTTTGTTTGGCTTTCAGCGAAGGACAAACCTGCATTATATTCAGTGAGTAATAATCGATTGATAGGACTATAGGGTCAATGACATTGTTACTTTACCGTACAAGGCTAGATTTGGAGTTTGGAATAGAGCCGTCTAACAAGTTTCCTACATCCAAACGAAAGGTTGCATGTACCGTATCGGTTAATTTTGAAAACTTGCCATGGCGATGTATCCCTGCTTAGTTTATGCAAACTTAATGGAGTTTAACTTATCTCAGACGATGATAATTCATTCATTTGATAGACACTGATTAACACTTGTATATCCTCGTGGATCCCACGCATTATACCTGATTTAAATGGGATTTTAATAGTGTTCAAAAGTATTGATAAGTTTAATGTCTCCGTTATTGTTATTTTTAATGTAGCACTGGTTTTATGCGTGTCCTTCCATTTTTCCGTTCTGTGTACACAGAACGTTTCGAAATGTTAAAATGGTTTGCATAAATCTGATGTAATTTCTGTGATAAGGGTTTTCAACCCTGACAATGCTTCCCAAATAGTTGAACTGAATTTTACAGCGGCTTGCTCAATATGTAAATAATTAATGCCTTATCTTATCGGCTTTACCGCAATGTACATATTGTATAAATGCTTGAGACTACGAATAATCATATTGCTGACAGAATTGACTTCGAACGTAGGCTAGACGCCATATACGTTATTTCAACTTATATTGATGCCTAAGCAATACGTATTTTGTTTTACTTTGACGTTTCGGTTTCAAGCTGTTTTTGGCTATTGGCTCCTCTCCTTCCTTACTAGCTACATTTCTTTTACTGTCGCTTCACTTAGCTTGAGGAAGTCCTACACTGTGCTTGTATAAGACAGGGAAATTCATCTAGTTAAGTTTACAATTAGTTTGTTACTTGTACTCAAAGGATTTAAAGATAATTGGGATATTTTATTTCTATTTCTTTCACGCGAAATAGATGCTCTAGGACATCGAATTGCAGAACATAAGGCCCTGTTTGAACCTGAACCTTCAATAACAAATTATATTTACCTTTTTTTTCAATTATAGAATCTTCTAGTTAACTAGATATTCAACATTTTTTTCAGTGTTCAGTGGTTAATTTGATACTAAAAAGCTGAAGAACGGATAACTGTTACGGTCGCCGTGTTACGGACCAGACCACGCTACGGTGACAATAGTATAGGACGCTCTATGGCTATGTGGAGCGACGATTGGCGTAAAGTGGCAGGCAATCGTAGGACGAAAAAAGCCGAGATCTGGCTCTGTCATGTCCAACAGTGGACATGATGAAAATGACTTAAGTGATTTAATTTAGTGAAAAACTATTCCATTAGTGGTAATGGTGAAGGGGCTGTAGTAAAGTTGTGTAAAATACCAAGTTCATTAACCCCCGTCATTTATAACGTCATCTTACATTGCGTGGTCGTTACCCACTCGTGTTTCGTACATGTTAATGTTTAATATGGCTCCCTTTAAAGTAAGTTTAATAATGAAGTTTATTTCGATTGTAAGAATCATAACGACCAGTTTAATATAATTTATTGATTGTTTCTAACGTTATGAGTCACGGGGGAAAAATAGTTGCATTTATAGATAAACTAGCTGTCCCGGCAAACGTTTTGCCATACAAATTATGTCTAGGTCATAATTGATCAGTTATCGAGCGAGATGAAAAATTATTAAGTTACTAAAATGGCTATTAACAAAAAGGTAAAAATTTAGGGTTGTATGTATTTTTTAATGCCACATTATAGAAAAATAAAAACAAAAATATTTGTCCAAAAATTAAAAATAAAAATGTTTATGATGAACAACCCTTATTAGTTAGGGGTGAGAAAAATAGACAGTAGCCGATCACAGACCTACTGAATATATATATAAAAATTGGTAAAGCCGTTTTGGAAGAGTAAGGTAACTAACATTGTGACACGAGAATTTTATATATAGAGATAAAACTGTTTTCTCAATTATGGTAGCTTTAATGTGTACAAAGCAAATGTATCCTGAAACAGGCGCTTTTATATAGCAGAACAGGATCTTTGATTTATTGACAGAACGGAGCTAGGCTTCCGAGTTAAATTGGGGTATTCCGCACTTTGTCCGTCTGTCGCAGGCATGTATCTTCTAAACGAAATGAAATAACGATTTGACGTAGCATAGATGGGCAAAATGTAATCAGATTAATAAAAATGATTACATTTTACTTTTTTTGCCATTAATATGACTGTTACGAACAGCGAGCCCATGGCGCCGGCGACGCATGAATAGAGGTGCGGAAGAGGAGCACGTCGGCCGAGGCGACAGCAGCGACAACGACGGCCGGGCGACGAAACGGCAACGAAATTCGGCATCGTCATTGGCGGATTAGATTTAAGAAACATGTAATATATAGTACTAGTTATTAGGGTAGCCCGAGTGGATATATATAGCAACCAAACCTTTGTTAGGCGGCGTAGATCGAAGACTCGAAGAATTCCCTCGGAGCTACCCTCAAGAATAATTAACTGCGAATAAAGAAGCGAACTACGATCGAAGATGTGTTTTTATTGAAGAATCCCTGCTACTAGTAATCGTGTGTTGTCCATCGTGTACATCCTGGTCCATCGGAAGCCGAATAGAAGAAAGAAAGTACAACCAACGCATCGATTTATCGAAGAAAGAAAATCAAGATTCAAGAATTTGGGAAAATGGTCAAGACTCGATCGCAGGGGGGCGATACTACGGACGAGTGTGACATGTACGCACCGGCCTCGGTGCGTCATGTTGAACCACCACGCTCTCCGTCAGTGCGGCCTGCTGTTGAGACTACGACAGGGGCGTCAAACGCTACATTGACATGCGATAGGTCAAACGCTACATTGACATGCGACAAGTCAAACGCTCGATTGTCAAACGCTGAAACGTCAAACGCAGTTTCTTTCCCTACAGCAGCAAGACAACGTTCGCCAGCGAGGTCACGCCGCACAAGTACAAGCTCAGCTGCCAGATTACGGTTGCAGTTGGAGCTGCAAGCGCAGGAACGTCTCGCCGAGATCCAACTGCGGGAACTGCGCATGGAAGCGGACCTAGTCAGGAAGAGACTAGAAGTGGACCTCGAAAATATCGAAGAAGACGAACGGGGCAGCAACGTGTCAGAGACGAACGAACGCGTGAACAGTTGGCTGCAACAAGCGACCGAGGGGGATTCAACGTACCCGGCTGAAACACCGTCAGCAGAACGAGAAGGCAGAACGGCCCTCCACACCGACGATCAACGGGGGGAGCTGACCACGGCCCGAGTGACCTTTGAGGAAGAAAGGTGACAGCAACGTGAGGCGACAGAACGGCGTCGCACACGTTCGCCCACGCCCACGAGGGGCAGATCAAGGGCGATCGAGGAGCTGGCCGAGGCGTTGAAGAGGATGACGGCACGGGAACGAGTGCCGCCACGTCAAGCCTCGGACCTACCAGTATTCACCGGGGCACCGAACGAGTGGCTGCCATTCAAGGCAGCCATGCGAGATAGCACGAAGATGTACCACTTCTCGGCGGCGGAGAACTTAGCCAGGCTACGGGTGTGTCTCTGGGGAGAAGCGAGGGACGCCGTGGCACCTCTACTACACACGGCGGAGAACCCGGATGCCATAATGCACACACTGGAGCGCTGTTATGGCCAGTCGGACACCATCATCAACGACGCCATGGAGAAGCTGCGCCAGCTGCCACAAGCAGGAATGACAGCGCAAGATCTCAACGTATTTGCAGTGCGAGTGCAGAACATAATCGCCGTGCTGAATAACGTCGGCCACAGCGGTTATCTACAGAATCGACAGCTGGCGGGAGAAATCATGGAACGAATGAGCCCGCTGCTAGTCTCAAGGTGGAGAGACTACGCACATCTGCACCGAGGGATGGAAGAGTGCGAAGTGATCACTCTGTCTCGCTTCCTCACACGCGAAGCGGACTTGGCATTCAGCTACACGCGCCAATCCAGCACATCGGGCGCCGTCAGCACTGCAACATACGCCTCGCCAGCAAGACCGAGGCAGCAGAACACGAAGCCAGCACGCCGAACGACGCGTGGGGCAGCCGTCTACGCAGCGGTAGAGGAGTGACGCGCACCACAAGGGTGCTTCTGCTGTGGAGCGGACCACGCTACGGATAAATGCAAGAAGATCAAGAATATGAAGATCAGCGCCCGCTGGGACTGGGCAAAGTCAGCGCGCGTTTGCTTCAAGTGCCTGAAGAAGAGGCATCGTCGGGCCGACTGCCAAGCTGACGCATGCGGTGTCAACGGTTGCCGCCGGCCGCATCACCCGCTGTTGCACGACACCGAGCAAGTGCGAGCGCAGCCAGAGGTGCGATCCAGCGACGAGGAGGAACCACCCCGCCCGGCCAGAGAAGAAGCAGTGATGTCGATAGCAACACCCAGTGAAGACAGCAGCGTGTTGCTAAAAGTCTGCAACGTCATCATTACAGGTCCCGGGGGAGAAGTAGCTACGTACGCGCTCCTGGATGAGGGGTCATCAATAACCCTCATCGACCAAGAACTGGTAGACAGCATCGGCGCCAAGGGGATTCCGGCACCACTGAGACTGCGAGGTGTCAACGCAACGGAGGAAGAGAGCAGCAGTCAGCGGGTCAGCATCAGCATCCGGGGGCGGCGAGAACGCGCCGCGCACGAGATCACCGCTCGCACGGTCAAGAAGTTGGACCTCCGAGGACAGCGGGCGCCGCGGGAACTGACGCGGTACGCCCACCTGCAAGATCTCCGGGAGGCCTGCTTCGAGAACGCGAAGCCGAGGATCCTGATAGGTGTCGACAACTGGCACCTGATGGTCTCCCAGCAGATAAGGACCGGAAAGAAGAACGAGCCCGCCGCATCACTCACCAGCCTAGGGTGGGTCATCTACGGCATCGAGCCTCGCCTGCTCCATCGACGGGGGGAGAACACGGTGCTGCATCTACACGCGGCGGAACGAGGCTGCGGCAGCACCCCCTCGAGCACCGAGCAAGAAGACGACGAGCGTCCTCAAGAACTTGTGAAGAAACACTTCACCTTGGAAGCACTTGGTGTGTCGCTGACCACCAAGGAGAAGCCAGAAGATCGACGAGCGATCGAGATGTTCAACAAGACGGCGCGTCGAGTGAACAATCGATTCGAAGTCGGGTTGCCGTGGCGCACCGATGACATCGTGCTGCCGCCGAGCTACAGCGAAGCATATACGCGCCTCAGGGGCATAGAAAGGAAGATGGACCGCGACCCGGCATTTAAAGAAGAATACACGCGCCAAATTGAAAATTTGTTGAAAAAAGGATACGCGGAAAAGTATAGCGAGAGTGAACGAGACAGCGCTATACAGTGGTTTCTACCGCACTTCGCCGTACGAAACCCGAATAAGCCAAACAAGATACGGCTAGTGTTTGACGCAGCGCACCGCGTACAGAACAAAAGTTTGAATAACTTTTTACTCGAGGGACCGGACTTGTTACAATCACTTCCCGGAATATTATTTAGATTCCGGGAACGGCCGATCGCCGTAACAGCGGACATTTCTGAGATGTTTTTGCAGGTGAAGGTGCGAGCGGAAGATCAACCGGCGCAGTAATTCTTGTGGAGAGGCGACAACAGAAAGGACCCTCCGGAGCAGTTCAAGATGACTTCGATGATCTTCGGAGCAGCCAGCTCGCCCTTCCTGGCCCACAGCGTGCGGGACCTGAATGCGCAGGATCACGCGCATTCGCACGCCAGGGCACTGCCGGTCATCACCAGGAGCCATTACATGGACGACCTCGTGTACAGCTTCGAGACCGTGGAAGAAGCAAAGAAGACAATAGAAGAGGTCATCACCGTCCACGCTCAAGCAGGCTTCACGTTGAGAAGGAGGAACTCCAACTGCCCGCTCCTGCTGAACACCGTCCCTCGAGAGCTGCGAGCCCGGGAGCCGACCGCTCTGGGCCACGAACACCAGGAGAAGACACTTTTAATGCTGTGGGACGCCGAGAGAGACGAGCTGAGCTTCAACACGACCCTGGCACGCGTTCCAGAACAAGTCCGTGAACGACAGCGGGTCCCAACGAAGCGGGAGGCCCTGGCGGCGGTCATGTCAATTTTTGACCCGCTAGGGCTACTCAGCTGCTACAGCATCACTGCAAAGATTGTGTTGCAGGACTTATGGCGCATCCAGATAGGCTGGGATGAGCAGCTTCCAGACGAGCAAGCAGATCGCTTCGACCAATGGCTGAGCACACTGGACGACATAGCTCAACTGCGCCTGTCGCGACAATACGCCACCGACGACGAAGCTGCGGAACCAGAGAGGCAGCTCCACGTGTTCGTCGATGCCAGCGAACAGGCATACGCAGCGGCAGCATACTGGCGGCTGAAGAATGAACGGTCGCGTCACGGTGACACTGGCCGCTGCTAAGGCTAGGGTGGCGCCGCTGCGCCCGCACACTACCGCGGCTGGAGCTACAAGCAGCTGTCATCAAAACCCAGCTGGCTGGCATGATAAGGCAGGAACATCACTGGAAGGCTGATCGCGTGATCTACTGGAGGGACTCATCAACGGTGCTGCAGTGGATAAGAACGGACGCGCGGCGCTACACGCCTTACGTCGCGCACCGGCTTGGCGAGATAGCGGAGGCAACGGACATCGAACAATGGCGCTGGGTGCCGACCGCACACAACGTCGCGGATGGCGCAACCCGCGACGGAAAGGCGCCAACCGACCAGCATGACCGCTGGTTCACCGGACCTTCTTTCCTGTACGGGCCGGAGAATACGTGGCCGCAGGAAAAGGCACGACCGAGCAGCACCGGCAGCATCGAGGAGGCCGCGTGCTGCACAGCGAGCATCGACAGCGCGAGCCCGTTGCCGAACATTAGCCGTTTCTCATCGTATGAGCGGCTGATTCGGGCGACGGCGACGGTGCTCGCCTTCATCGACAAATGTCGCAAAAGAGCGACCCGACTTGAGTTGCAGTACATCGAGCGAGCGGAGCACCTATGGCTACGAAGGGCGCAAGAAGAAGACTTCGGCGAGGAGATCGCGAGGCTGCGAGCTGGCCGAACCTTACCAGCTGCCAGCCGCCTCGTCAAGCTGGACCCGATGCTGCAGGACGACCTGCTGCGTGTGCGCGGGCGGATCGATGCCGGGCGCGCGCCGTACGATACGAAGCGGCCGATCATACTGGGCGGACGTCACCCGCTGACAAGACTCATCGTGCTGCGAGAACACATGGCTCCAGGGCACGCCAGCAACGAGCGCGTCCTCAACGACATCAGGCAGCGCTTCTGGATACTGCGCGCGCGCCCCACTGTGCGCGCGGTTGCCCGGGCTTTCGCGCTCTGCCGAGTGCGCCGAGCGAAGCCCCGGGTGCCGCCGATGGGGGACCTGCCGCCAGCGCGCCTGGACCAGCATCGCCGACCCTTCACCAACTGCGGGGTCGACTACTTCGGGCTGATGACCGTCACTATCGGCCGCCGACGTGAGAAGAGGTGGGGCGCGTTATTCACGTGCCTCACACTACCCGAGCTGTCCACATCGAAGTAGTGGGCAGCCTGTCTGCCGACTCCGCAATCATGGCGCTGCGACGGATGGCAGCGCGACGCGGATGGCCGCGTCTGCTCTGGAGCGACAACGGGACGAACTTCCGTGGAGCCGACGCGGAGCTACGGGCAGCATACAGCGAGTGGGAGCCGGCGCTGCGTGACTACGCGCAGCTGCGCCGAATGGAGTGGCGCTTCATCCCTCCTGGCGCGCCGAATCAAGGCGGCGCGTGGGAGCGACTCGTGCGCTCAGTGAAAGCTGCACTGAGCGCGACTCTACACGACCAAGCACCGCGAGAAGAGGTGCAGAAGCGGAACACGCGATCAACTCACGACCCCTGACACACGTCTCCGTGGATCCGGCGGATCCGGAGGCGTTGACTCCAAACCACTTTCTCATCGGGACGTCGGCAGGGCTGCCCCAGACCGGGGTGTGCTCGCCGGCGGACAGGAGAGCATGGAAGGCAGCACAAGGGCTCGCCGACCAGTTCTGGCGACGATGGATCCGGGAGTACCTACCGACGCTGGTGGCGCGCGGCGGAGCGCACGATCGACAACGCCCTCTACGCCCCGGAGACCTAGTCATCGTGGTCGACGCTGCATTGGCCCGCAACACATGGCCTCGAGGCATCGTGGAGGCTGTGTACCCTGGACCAGACGGCGACTTGCGCAGCGCTCTCATCCGCACCAAAGGAGGAACCTTCACGCGCCCTGCAAGGAACCTGGCTGTTCTCCGGCTGGAAGAGGAAGGCTTCGACGAGCTACGCCGGGGGGAGGATGTTACGAACAGCGAGCCCAGGGCGCCGGCGACGCATGAATAGAGGTGCGGGAGAGGAGCACGTCGGCCGAGGCGACAGCAGCGACAACGACGGCCGGGCGACGAAACTGCAACGAAATCCGGCATCGTCATAGGCGGATTAGATTTAAGAAACATGTAATATATAGTACTAGTTGTTAGGGTAGCCCGAGGGGATATATATAGCAACCAAACCTTTGTTAGGCGGCGAAGATCGAAGACTCGAAGAATTCCCACGGAGCTACCCTCAAGAATAATTAACTGCGAATAAAGAAGCGAACCACGATCGAAGAAGTGTTTTTATTGAAGAATCCCTGCTACTAGTAATCGTGTGTTGTCCATCGTGTACAATGACTGCATTTTGCTCATCTATGTTTTAAACAATGCAGAATCCCAGATTGCATACACATTTATGATTTCTTAATTTTTTAAATGGATTTAATCATGATTACAGAGCAAGAAAATTAAAATTACGACTACATTTTTAATCATTAATCAGATTACATTTTGCCCATATCTGGAGCGTAGGATTTATAATACTATGTGAATCTTGGACATAAAGCCGTTAATAACGTAATAAAACCATCTAATTCTAAGTATGTTGTGTATGGGTATCGTTGCAAAGAAATTTTACAGCAAAGCATACATTAGTTTTTTTTACGTCAATATTTCACATTTTAGTAAGCTATTAAGTGTATATTTTTAGATCAATTTTGTCCCTAGATCTATCATAAAAACTCTTTCTTGTATACAGTTCTGAAATATGATGATACTGAGAAACTATTGCGGGGGAAATAAATGTCCTTGGGGTTTAACATTATTGTGTAATTATTATTTACTTTGTATAGTGTATGTAATATTATTTTTCTAATTTTTTATTTTATTTTAATTGACGCGTATGTTGAATTTTAGGTAATATCCTGTAATTTAATACGATATACTGAAAACTGACAAAAATTTCTAAGAAATACAAGCGAATGAATTTCTCAGTGAGCAGTATTTTGTTACATATTTCAAATAAGGATTTATGTTGGATATTTTTGTTTTTATAAACAATTTCAGTTTTTTTTCCTGTTTAAATGATAAACACAGATCTATAAAAATTATATCTGTGCAAAATAATATACGGGATCTATAGTCGGAGTTAATTCAATATTTTTTACAATAGTTACTCTCAAAGCGTTGACTATAATTATTAACAAATTATTTTTAGAGATTTTAACATATTACGAGTCACCACCTAAAAGTGTATTATTTAACAAAAAAAAAAAATCAAAAATGTAGGTCTAGACTTTCCATAAAAAAAAAAAACGAAATTCAGCTTAAAATACCATAAAATTCCAGACTAAAAAACAGTATGTTTTTAGGGTTCCGGAATTCAAAAGGGAAAAAGGTACACTACATTGTACATGTCTTCCCAGACCCTTATTCTCTCAAGCCTTATCGTTAAGAACGCGTGGAAGTGTCAAGTAGAAATTAATATCGAAGACTCAGTCCCTTGTAGGTTTGTTTGTATGAACCCTTCTGTATGCGAATCCGAATCAGGCGGATTGTTTTTTTAATTCGTCCTTCTGCAAAATTTGGATATCTTGTTTGGTTATAGTTAAACATTAAAGATGCTAAGTGCGAAGTGTTAAGGACAAGGTTTCGAAAATTTCCTTATTCCGAGTCTACAATTTAATAGCGCCACGAGGTCTCGGTTGGTCACGAACTACTAGTTGTATATTTTCAGTAATATGAAGATACCGGCGTGTTTGTAGCCCATAGTTTAATGTATTATTATTCCAACATAAAAGACATTGAGAAACATTTTCATCTTAAAGCATACGTTTATTTGACCAAAGGTCAGTTATAAACGGTGATGCAATTTTTTAGACATATTTGTATATATCCAAGTATCGAAATCTTCACCGTTTTTAAAAAGGTCATTTATAAAGAGAAGATCTTATTTTCTATGGAATGCCAACCTACATAATTGTAATAAAATCTATAGTAGAAAAAAATATGTAATCAAGGATAGTACTGAGTTTTATTATTTTAGCTTTCTAGATTCCCGGTGTTTAGAAACATATAAAGGTTAATCGAGAACCTATTAAGTTCTTCATACGGTTTGAGGTCTAAATTTTCTTCAACTTATTATTTGTGTTCAGTGTTAATTTTAATTTAAACGTAATCATTTGGATGTGGGATTTTAATTAAAGATTTAGTAAGCATTCTCGAGTGTAATCAATAACGAAATACCATGGTTTCTTAAGTAGTCCCTTTAAGTGATTCCCTTTTCCTTTTTCTTTTGGTGTTTCCTGTTGTTTGTTTAACAACCATGAATTTCATATAATTAGGTCATTTATCTTCTGTGTTTCATTCCCATTTAAGTAACCTTTTATAATTTTTATAAGAATTATATCATTCTCCATTCATGTTTGTAACGGATAGGCTCAGATTTTAACGTTTAAAACAGCCTAACTTAGCGTTCCTATACGATGCCATAAATTTTGTTTAAATTTATTTAATGGCAAAAAGAAAAAAAATCATAGTGATGACATGATAATGGGCTGTGTAGTGACCCTGTCTACGATGTTGAAGATTCTGGGATCGAATCCCGGGAGCTGCATCTTTTCTATGATGAATAAGATAGTTTGTCGTGGGTTGTGGATGTGTAATATGTTTAAGTATGTATATCTCTGCTTAGCACCCATAGCTTAAGTGCAAGATTACTGTATCATATCAATATCAAAGAAATGTAAAAACAATTCGTAACCGCGACTCAATAAAACACAATAAAAACACAATTGCGGAAACTAACGTTTATTTTTAACAAAGGACATTTTAAAATAAAGGTTTAAATTATGACGTCGGGGTGTATGTTAGGTATAATGGCGCATTCAGTGACATTAATATTAGTAAATGGTAACTGTCACAGAAATCTTGGCGGTTTTTCAAATACTACGGCAAACTATATTTAATTGTACAAATCTGTTATAACGTTTGATATGAACTATCGCTTTTCCGCAACCAACCTGTTTCAGCGTTGGCCGATAAAATTACGTTGCGACAACATTTTAATTCAACACGAGTGTACTGTGGAACGATTAATTCACCGAAAACGATGGTCGCTTATATAAGCCTGGTGGGAATCCTTGCCGGAAGGCGATCAGTGGGTAGTCGCTCGTCAGCTCGCATCCTTACCGAAAGTGTCCGTTTAAGTGACGGTGGAGGTTTAGGTTACTCGAGGGTGGCAGGGCGCGGGAAGCATCGCCGTGCGGCGGTCGGGTGCTGGTCGGCACTGCGCCTGGCAGCCGTTTAGGCGGGCGGCCGCGGCGGCGCTTGCACGCTACTGCGGCACGCGCTCCACGCCGACGCATCCCCGCCGCACGCCCCCCCTTTAGGGTTTACCGCCCCGCGCCGCTTTCCGCACAGCGATGCCTACCGAAACCTCTTACCTTAACTTTGAGGGTTTCGAACGTAAAAGTCCAGATTCTTAAGCAGTACTAAATTATGTCAAGTTCGAAGTTTTAACTCTAAATTCCAGAGTATTAATTCGGCGTAAATTATGTACAAACCCTTTGTACTCTTTGTTTTCAATATTTATCAAACATTTTGTTTACGATTTGGGTAATAAAATGTTAAAATGAGAAACCCATAAAATATCGTCCCAGGTTAAGCGTGGTGTTGAAATATTTCTGAGGGGAATTGCGCTAAGCGGTAGCAACACTGTTTCCGCACGCACGCCGCATTCTTTCTTTCAATCTCACGTAGTCACCCGCACAAAGCCTAAACGCTACAAGTCCTGCAGAACCGTTTGCTATTGCAGATACACCGCTGTTCAAAACCGCCTTTTCCAATCTTATTTCTATATAAAATCGTTTAAGATCCTACAAATTTTAATTGAATATTCATGAAAATCTCAGCTTGTAGCCTATAATCTTATCATATTTTGACTTTGCAACTTAATTTGTTCCTTGAATGAAACATGAAGAAATTTGCTCAAAGCTAAATTAAGATGGTTCGCGTAGTGAAATAACCTAGCGTCACCAAATTACACATCCGTAAATAGAATGATAGTATAAATGAAATCATTTAGAACAGCTCTTCGCAATCTCTTAAAGGGCGGACATTTAGCGCCTCTTCGGACTGTGGAACATTGATTTAGAAGTTTTCAGAGTGACTTACCAAGTTCAGACGTAATTTGTTATCATAGTATAACCATTGTGTTAAATACGGGAAAACAGTAAATGATACTCGCTTGCAAGTTGGTCATACACTGTTTTATTCAATTACCCCCGTGCGGGTCGCAGCCCGCACATCTACTTATTTACATATATAACATCCCTTCCCCTTAAGTTAGGATATACATTTTTATATTTAATATTAATCGTCCTCATCGGTACTGTACTGGACATTTGTTGGCGTCGAGAATATCGGACTAATTTTGCTTGCCGTCTTCTATTTGTACCGGCAGCGCGCGGCGGAGAGGTCCGACTGTCTAGAGCCACGGCTGGGTCTGCCGGTTCTATTCCCGGACCTCCTTCCCCTTCTGGTTAAGACACGGGTCGGAATGAGGGGCTCCTAGCGGGGCCACATCGGCCACTACGTCTGGGTCCCAGTTTTGCTCGCCTCTCGACGTTGTGGACATGCATTTTTTATTTGGTCTATGTACCTGGTTTCTTCGTACTCTATCTGTGGCACATATACTGAGTACATAATTTTTTAAATTTTATGTTTAATGATTCCTTGAATCCAACTTGTTTTTTTATTCATTTCATTTTTAATTATCCATACTTTATCGTTCTCTTTAAAGTCTGTTCTATGTCTACCTCGGTAGTATTTAGCCTGCAAGTTCTGATTTCGAGCGACCGTTCGCGTTAGGTCTGTGGACGAGCGTGATGGCGCGGTGGGGTTTATAAGACCGAGCCGTGAGCGCAACGTACGCCCGAATACTATCTCCGCGGGCGATTTATCAGTGGTACAGTGTCTAGAGTTTCGATAGTCGAATAAAAATTTTGTTATTTTCTCGGTCAATTTTTTTTTGTTATCACTTGTTAAAATAACAGCTTTGAGTCCCTTTTTTACTATTTTGACGAAACTTTCCGCTTGCCCATTACTGATAGGATGGTACACAGGGGGTTAAAACATGATTAATGCCGTTCAATTGACATAACTCCTTAAACTGTGACGATGTAAAAGATGTCCATTGTCACTCACTAACGTGTGTGGAAAGCCAAACCGCGACATCCAGTCATACTTATTTACTTATGACAGGCCTTGAATTATAAGTTGAAGTCAAATCGTAACATTCAACCCATTCACTATATGCATCCACTATAATTAAAAACATACGATTGTGAAATGGCCCTAGGAAATCGATATGAATCCGATAGATCGTATGCGGCGGCAGCGGCCGCAGCGCACGGCATACGGCGCAGCTCGCCGCCACGCGCTCCAGCGCCGCGTCCACGCCGGGGAACCACAGCCGTCTGCGAGCCTACGCCTTCATTTTTACTACACCGAAACGTGAATTGTGCAGTTTTTTACACATGTTTCCGTGCAACGCTGAAGGAATTATGATTTTATGTCCGCGCATTAAAATACCGTTTTCATGCGATAACTGCGTCCTACAATTGAAATATGGTTTTAAACCAGCGTCATAAATTTTCCTAGTCCAGCCATTTAAAACATAATTTCTAACGGTGACCAGATGCGTGTCACGAGCCGTCTCGCGACGCAAGACGCTCAGTGTCATCGGCAGGTCGCCCTCAAGTACGAAGTTGACGTAGGCCGCGCGATCCTCGCAGTCCTCGAGCTCGGCCGGCATTGTAGGTAGCGGCTCCGCCTCGCCGCGGGTCGGCCGCGTGCGGGTCCCAGCCCGCGCAGCTACTTATTTACATATATAACACACTGCAAAAAAGTTAGGCTATTAAACAAGTCGGTCTAACTGTCGCTTTATGTGACGGAAATTCCTTTAAATACGGACACAATCTCCAAACGGCAGGAACGATAAACTTTCCCGCTACGTAGATTATTATAAATATGAAGTCTGCAGGAGTTAACGCTTTATATGTGCCATCTTTATCGTTCCCTCTTTAATTTCTTTAGAATTGTAGAAATTTTAATTATTCGCACGACTTATTTACACATAAGAATTCATAAACGTGTGTTTATGTGTGTCAGTCGGCGGTATGTCGTTGGAAGTTGACTAAATCGCTGGTACGCCTGTGCAATCAGTCTGAGTCCAGACATGTGGCTCGTCCTTTTCCTTATTTCTCTTTTAGTTTCTGGTTTCCCCATTAAGTTTGATCCTGTAATCCCCAAGTGTCCATGGTGGTAAAGCCAGCAGCATGCGAGATCAAGTTCAAGTCGACGGACGGTGCCAACGAGGATGGAATACACACCACCCCGGGGTGTGACTGCTATTGACCCAACCTAAACCATTCAAAGCAAAGGAGAAGGGTAAGATGAGCTGTTCCGTTCTCTCAAGAACAAATACCCGCTGAAGCTGGGCTCCTGCCCCCTCTAACTTCTTTCCAGATCCCACCTCGTGAATGCAGCTGTACAGGGTTGATAATGATAGGTCACCCCAGAAAAAGTGCCCACCAAGAAGAAGTGGCACGCTGTCTCTCTAAAGCTTCGGCCGGCTAAATCAGCGGCCATCATAATGAAGGTGCAGTCTGGCGCCAAAGAGAGGGGTGTCCTACGAAAATATTATTAAGGACACCAAAAATGAAGTTTCTCGGCTCTGTGTCCGGGAGAACATCAAGAACTTACAATTGCGGGGTACCGTCACGGACTTGAGAAAAATCATTGTGCCCGGGGACCCCGTAGAAACAGGGAAGATATCGGACGGTATCTGCCAACTTTTGCAGATTCATCTCCCCGAGGCGAACGTCCACGTAAAATTCGTAAGGCCGGTCAAGTGTTTCAATGCGCGCTTGTCTATACTTGACGATTACACCACCAAGGGGAGATCAAGATCGCAATTAAGATGTGTCCAGCTGAGCACACCGACCGTATTACGCTGGGCAAGGTCCGTTGAAGCACCATAAGCCTTAGGACAGTCTGGGTGACTTACGCAGTCGACTCTGCCAAAATACTGCTCAAAAATCGTATAGAAATCAGCTGATTAAGACTCCAGATTTGTATAATGCCTTCTATGCTTCGGTACTTTAAGTGCTTAGAGCCCGGGCACGTGAATGAATGCTGCAGGGCTAAGTTACCGTTCTGGCTTTTGCTGTGGACACAAAGCCCAGGATTGTACGGGCAAGGCTCATTGTTTGGTGTGTGCAGCCACCAGCAAGCCCTCAGGCCAGATTCGACGGTGACGCCTGCGCCGTCGCGCGCAAGTCCATCAGGGCATATAAAGAAAAGAGCAATGCCCAAGCCACCGTTGTGGCGGCTAAAATCAAGCCTTAGAGTCTCACCTCACGGGGGCTCCGCTGCGAGTGCTGGGTTGTCTCTCTGAGGCGTCGGATACCCAGGCTCTACTTCAGTGGTGCTGCGAATGCTCCCACGTACCATATGGCGGTGGAGCTGTAATTATTTATCTTCCCTTAGAGTTTCTCGCGCGTCGGACGACGTCTTAAATGCGGATAGCATTCCGGTAGTCCGTCGCACCCTGCGATCGGAGGAAAACCCTGGTGGCTTTAGTAAGTCTGACAGACCGGGGCAGCGCTCCTCACCGCTGCCCTAAAGGTCCAAGAGGGTTTCCACCGGGTTACCAATAGGTTTTATGTATTTTAAACAAAGTATTTATTTTAAAGTTTAGTTTTTGGATATTGGTTTCACTCATTTTTATTTTACTCGTATTATATAAAGCCCTTGTGGTTTAAACTGTTGACTTATTTCATGATGCTCTATGACAATCTATCCAATTATATCATTGTTATATGGTATACCAGTACGTTCATTGTTTTCGCCGTGGTGGCTGCCGGCAGAATAGAATAGCACCCCCCTCTTTTTGCTGAGGTGTCGTAAAAGGCGACTAAGGTATCTCTTGAACACCGCAATTCAACCAGGTGTTTAGAGAAGGAAAACTCGACCAAACCTGTATCCCGCTCCCTCCCGATCGTACTGGTTCTCCTTTCCATCGGGCCCGAGGGAGCTCGGACGAGAGAGTGCTTTTCTGGCTGCACGTCCAGTTATGCACTTAAATATCTCCTGCGCAATTGACTGTTTCCGAAAACTGGACCTCGAATTTCTTAACCGGTG
This sequence comes from Automeris io, assembly GCA_036320925.1. Lineage (NCBI taxonomy): Eukaryota > Metazoa > Arthropoda > Insecta > Lepidoptera > Saturniidae > Automeris > Automeris io. The sequence continues at coordinate 1,470,236 of JAUDJH010000036.1, forward strand.
TGGAAACAGTCGCCGTGGCCGAAACCGGCTAGCACATCATCATCACGTTCATTGTTTTTAATGGATTTTTAAAACCTTTTAATTTACTGAGAGCTTTATTGTTGTTTGCATAAGTAAATCTTTATATTTCATCACGAGTAGAAGTCATGAAGTCAAATCGTTAAAAGCTTATAGTACGGAAACGGTTGGAAATGAAAGAGGTAAGCATTGAGTCGGCAATGTCGGTACAATATCCGCTTAGCTCTACGACTTTCATTTATTCAGAATATTCCATTCGAGGCGAACAAAGAAAATTAAGTATCACTTCGAAAAGGAATAAATATATATTTTATGCAGTTACAGTGATATTTAAGTAAGTTACAATATTATTAACTGTGACCTATGCTATTATAAAATTCTAACTGATGTCTGTTTTTAAATAGATTGTGAAAAGAAGTCGGAGCCTTTTCAAAGCAAACTAATTGAGTTTCTTCCTATTTGCTTGTAATACATTTTAAGGATTAAAAGGAGTTGAGGATTTTAAGAGAAAAAGGAATAATAATTTAAAAGATTACTGCAGTACTGTCTGGTTTCCTTACTATCAGGTCCACATTGACCGTATTGAGGTGATATAGAGGCGTTTCACTAAATTTGGTCTGACTGATACTAAAAAATATATTCCTTATGGTATATGGTATAGGCTTAAACTTTTTTGAATGCATACACTGCAAGGTCGTAGGCAGTTTTTCGATTTGATATTTCTCTATAAGCTCTTCCGTTGCCGTGTGGACGATTCTGAACTTTTAGAACAATTTAGTATTATTGCGGTACCTCGTAGGCTGCCTCGGTATCTTTCTCCCGTATTTGCCACCAAACGATTTAAGACCAACCTTGGTCACTTTTCTGTAGTGCCAAGGCTGTCGCGTTTATATAACGGGTGTATGGCCGGGGACAAGAGCATAATATATTTTGGGATCCGATGCCGGCCTTCAATAGGAAAATCAGTGAGCAGGTGTGTTGAGCTTGGCATTGTTCTTGGTAATATATCGTTTGAGTTAATTTGTAATTTTAATTGTATGTATTATTGTCTAGGTTATTTTTCTTTTTGGTGTTTTGATTTTGTTTTTTTGTTTTGAAACACTAAGTCAATGCTTTTGAGCCATGCTGTGGCTATCTTTTATTAGTATTCATTGGCGAGATTTAGCTTGTGCATGTGGTCTCATTGTTAATGTAAAATGCAATGAATCTGTTGATAGCCTATACATAAATATATAAATAAGTGTAATGGATCATGTAAATAGAACTCTGCTTGATAGATAGAATATATCCACTAGACAATTTGTACTTAGAGTAGGTGTACCCGATGCGTTGCGGCGATGTAACGCAAATGTTTATCAAATTGGCAAGCAATCTATGTGTGGGACATCGCATAAAAATGTATCGGAAAATACTGCATTCTTCGTTGTCGCAACGCATTCACCCCGCGCAGCCTCGTTTCGCAAAGTGCAAATCACACATACGGTGTGGGGCTGCAACGCATCATGTTTTCCGGCTGATTGCAATTACCAATAGCGTGCAATATTTGTAACCTTTCATTATTTGTACGCAGACATGGACAAAATGTAATCTGATTAATGATGAACGATTACAAAATGTAGTCGCAATTTTAATTTTCTTGCTCTGTAATCATGATTAAATCCATTTAAAACATTAAGAATTGACAAATTTGTATACAATCTTGGATTTTGTAGTGTTTAAAACATAAATGAGCAAAATGCAGTCATATTAATGGTAAAAAACGTAAAATGTAATCGTTAATCATTTTTATTAATCTGATTACATTTTGCCCATCTGTTTGTACGCTCGAAGAATTTACTTCAGCTTGACAGTCGTTTGCCGTTTAAAATTGCAAATTCGCAGAAGATATTGATTGCCCTGTTCATCAACATCTGTAGTTGTTATACAATCGTTTTTTTTTTTTGCAGTATAATCTGAAAACTATTTTATTTGTCAAAATCATCTATTTTCGACTCCGTAAGTCCACTGTTTGTGAAAATGTTATTTCTGTACCTCATCAGATATCATAAATTAAATCCAAATAAGTGTTAGATGAGCAGTTTGGGCATTTTATTATTAAATGTTTCTGTGGCGTCTTTGAATTGATCCAATTCTATTCTGATAGCAAACCGCGTCAGATACTTTTAATTTAATATTTTGACGCGCTTCTTGCGTGGGCCAGACGTACAAGCGGGCTGGTTGCGACAATCGTAAACGTGTTTTATGGCTTATTGTTAATTTTGATTCGCGTTAAATACGAGTGATAGTTTCTCATTCGATGAATGGATTTTCGATCAGAACATAGCGCCAGTTTTCGAAATATACTTTCACGTCTTCCTTCCTTGAAGCTGTGTTTTCGACATCTCTCGAGCGACAGCACCAATTATTGCTGTCGATCTTTTGGTCGTCGGGCTTCCAAGCGTCTACGCAAACCGCACAATGGGCATCAGACGCCCATAACTGGGTCACGTGGTCCGGCTATGCGTACCTGGAACAAAGCTCACTGCGTTTGACAGGGGCTTTGCGTATCACCTTCACTTGCTCGGGTTCCAAGTATTGGTAACAACGGAGCACGCATCAGAATAATTTATAATCAAACCTAGGCAATCTGGACGCCTTCATCCAAAATTTACTTAGCGGCAATTTTTGGGCATACCCAGATCAGAAATTAACTATTGGGTAGTGGTTCTCGCTCATGCTTATTAGATCAGGCTCCCAAATATTGTGCCGTTGGACGGCTTCGACGAAATCTAGCTTAGTTGTGCGGTCGCTCAGTTCCGTCAGAAACTTGGACGCTGTTCACAAGGAGAATGAGCTTTAGTTCCATCTGCCTTTTCTGGGCCTGTTCTAGCTCACTGGAGACTAATAACAACCTCGAATCAGTGAGGGTCCCGCAAATCCTCTATAAAAATATCTTCTATGAACATTATTTTTACTGCGGTTGCGTGTGTGCGAGCTTAATAGGAATGCTGGCTGTTTGTGTGGCCAAACGCTTGACTTCTGCGTCTTCCGTTTGTTTCTTTAGATTCAAGCAGTGCGCTGCCTTTTAGAAGTCCTCAGTCCCTCTGGCCCCCCAGTCGTCCACCAGTGGGATTACCAAAAAGCACTCCTCACTCCACAACTCGTTTACGCCAATAGTTTTCGGTTCTTGGAGGAATATGTTTGACTCACTGCTTTATCAACTTTAACCAAACTTGTAGTTGGGTTTACAGTATACACTCATCGTACGTATCTATATTAAACTATTCAATCGACGAACCTTTTTTTTATAGGTCAACATTATTAAATTATTTTATGCCTTATTATTTATTTAAACATTTCACGCCCATGAATACATATTTTTGATTAAAAAATGAACTACACGATTGCTAGGTATATAATTTCTACAAGAAATGTATGTATAAAGATAAAGTTACATAGTAAATCGTAAGCTTGAAAATGCGCTGAAATTGGTTCCTTCTTCGTTTAAAGTTACGGTTTGCGGAGCTCATTCGGATTGCCCACAGTCCCAGAGGGAAACAGATTTTGCACTGTGAATTTATATGAAAACTCGGAAAAGTAGTTTCACAATGTTTAACTTGATTTAGTATATAACTCGTTTTATTAAATTGCACCAATCTTGATAATCATAATCCTTATTATTTATGGCATATAGATATTTAATTGTTTAATTAGTAATATCTTTACTTGTAAATTTGAGGGCATATGTTTAAAATAGCTATCTGCAAGTTCCGCGTACAAAAGTACCTACAGACAACACTCCACGCTTGGTTATCATAATGCCAATTGGTAAGTCAAACGATAGAACTGCCAATTCTCTGTTTTTTATAATATGTTCCAGTACTTTCCCGTGCATTTATTCTTTCATGCTTCTTAACTCTCCCTATATTGGAGCTGGTGTATTTGAGGGATCGTCCATTCTCTTTTTTTTAATTTCATTTTGAGAATTACGTTGGTGTTATATGATAGCTCATTATATTGCTTTAAAAGTTATATGCCCGACACAGTGCCACGAAGCTCTAGCTTCGTCCAGGCAATTTTTTTGTTTGAGTGGAAAATTTTAGGTAGAAAAATATTTATTTCGAAATACGTACTGAATGTGTTTCATTGAAGTTTATTTCCAACATGCTGGAAACGACACAGAAGGTAAATATATTCAATAAGTCAATTTCAAGCTCACTGTAGCATTTTAAACCGTTTTGCTAGATTCAAAGAGATCAATTTCGTTTATACCTGTATAGCTTGTTTGAGCTTGCAAAGTTTCACGAATAGCGTTGAATTTTTCAGTTGCTACTTCGTTTTAGTTTGCAGTAGTTTGGAAGGAATTTAAAATTAGAGCTAACGAGCTTCTATTTTCCCAAGCTCCCTGCAAATTCTGAAATACTTTCCCTATTTGCATATTTGGATATTTATTTTGATATCTGTTTTATTAACGATCTTGCATAGCCGGTTCCAACAATAATCTTTCGTATGAAAACTTTCTGCATTATCATTGCCTTGACATGTGTACCCTAGGAGATTTCTCGAGTTTATGCTACTTCTTGAGCTTAGAAGCAATTTACTGAACTCGTAAGCAACTTTTCCTTCCTTTTCACCCTTTTCCACTGTCATTGTCATATTGTTCCCCTCTAGGAGTATTAATGGGGTTGTAGTTTCTCTTAGAGTTTGGATAACGAGCAACCATGGTTCATGCGAGTTCATTCTCCATTTTTGTTGGTATTATTTTTTACATTTTCTGGGAAACAGCAATATATAAACAATCAAAAATACATAAGCCTGCAAAGTTTTCACAAAAAAAAGAAAATAAAAAATAAGCAAAAGGTACATGAAACAATAAAAGAAAAGAAACTAATTATATAAATAACACATAACAAAAAGAAAAAAAATTAAACTGACAATTTTTTTTCTTAACAATTGTCTATAGGAGGCAAATGTACATGACATATTATTAACATAAAAATCTAATCAATACCAAATTATGTCCTTCCCCAGGACTTCCCTTACTGGAATTTATTTCTAGAACTTCCTCTCTTTTGAATTTGCTGCATGTTTTGTGCTTAGTGACGTCAGCCCCAAGAGTCTTGCAATATTTGTAACTTTTTGGAGTTTTCATAAAGTTATTGAATGCACGAGCAACAGTTGTCAATGTGACACCTTTTTCCTCTTTCTTTAACGAGTGCCCCTAAAGGCTTATATGAGTTAATTACGTAACTGTACGTAACGTACTTTTGGAGTGGAGTAACTATTGTTCATGTCCCACCTCATAGTTTAGTATATATATTATCTCAGTATTATATGAGTTCAGTCCCTGGAACCTGAATATTTGTAACTTATTTTACTTTCTACGAAATTGTGGAAAACTCATCAATTATTCACATGTAACCTTTCGGCTCTGTCACTGATTTGACGTTAGACCCCAGGGCCTGATTGGAGTATTTAAGAAATCTTTAATAAAAATTACTGAATTCCAGAGCAACAATTATTTATATAATATCTTGCTCCGCTGATATTGCCGTGTCGTCACTCCCCAGGGTTATACTGACGGATTTGTGACTTGATATTGTTGATAAAATTACTGAACACACTTTTAGAAAGGTATGTGGTGCGTGTGGGTTCGCGAGGGAGAAGAAGGGAATCCGGGAACGAACTTGTATATGTCCCGGTCCACGGCGCTGGTTCAGGCGTCAATACCACAATTTCACGCGTTGAGTGGGTTAGCAGAGCGCTCGTGTTTTTTACAGTTGTATAACACAGGGTTGTAGCGTTTTTATAGAATTTTTAAAGGCGAATGTATTGTGACATTATCAGTACATACCGTGGAGCTTGGAATTCCGTCCGATATCGAGTCTATGACGCGTGCTTTAATTGTATATCTGCAGCGAGTATCAAACCGAGAGTGTATCGTAAACTGCGTATGTCCGATAACTGATTTTTCTGTATGTCTTAGGCTACTACGGAAGGTGCATACAAAATATTTAATTTTAAGCGATCACAACAAGATTTCGTTATGAAGTGACTCATGGATCCACTATCTAAGACTACTCTTATGTTAAAACATCCACCATCGTTATTATACACGTAAACAATAGCACTGGGCAATAGGACGGTAGAACTAGAGTGTTAGTAAACGGAGAAGGTGATAATAATAATTCCTGCAGACTTTCCACCTTTTTCTTTATTTCACACTTGCTGTACAATTATTGGTACTTGCTTTGTAACTCTTGAGAATAGAATGCCCCGATACATCGAAACTCATGGTTTATATATCATTGTTTGTTTACAATATTGTTATAATATTGGCTGCACTGATGACGTTGGATTTAAATAACTTCATTATATAAAATAAAGATATATAAGACTAAACATTTTTAAATTTACAATAGTATCTAGTAACTCTTAAATATTGTTATATACTTACTTTACAATTAAATAATATAACTCTAATCAAGTTGTGATATTTGCGTTATGTTGGTACGGAACATATGTATTCTATTTTAATTAATAACTCGTCTGTAAAAACATATATTACGTATATAATGTGACTTAGTATATGATTTCAAGTTTTAACACAGATTATATTAGGTTCTGAGACTTAGAAACGTAGTTTTTACTTAGCTAATTACAAGCACTGACATCGTTAAATTATTCGTCCAGAAACAGTAAGAGTATGACTATTAAATATAATATTTTATTCTAAAAATCGCAATAAGAATCAGTATATTAATTTAATATTTTTATCAAGATATTTAAATAACAATAATAATTACTGTCGTTTGATGTTAGTGGTGCCAGCTTCTTTAATAGGAGGTAATATTCTATCATTAATTATTGGAGGACATAAACAAATAGATAAGGAAAAGGCTACACAGTATTGATATTTGTTCACACGCATAATCTCTAGTGCCATCGATGTCGTAATTTTGCAAGGCCTTACTGAAGAAGTGTTTATAACTTTGAATTTACTGAAAATACAATTAACTATTGTTTACATCGACCTCTTTGCCACTAAATACTTTTTGGTGGTCCGTGAACTGTCGTTTAAATAACGCAGTTTCACTCCGACGCAGCCTTGAGTTTCTTTCGGCGTTTCTTCTCAAGGTAGTCGCTTCCGAAACGCTGGTGGATTACCGTTAGGTTCGTTTTTCAACTGGCCGGCCGCCCAAGTCGAGGTCCGTACCCACAGGGGTGCCCTTGCGTAGCCGCCCAACCCATAAATTTTGCTGGCTGAGCGCCCTCTGCGTTCGCCCACCAAGCCCGGTTTTGTTGTAAAGGTCTTTCCCAGACCACCAACATAAGACATGCCGAAAAAAAAAAAACTTTTTGGTTGACACCATCAGTGATGAGACGCCAGTCTTGCTTTACTCGAGCCTTTACAACTCTCACTGATATCTACTGTATTTCTAATTCGCATCGTCGCACATTTTAAAGCCTTTCTTATATGCATCCAAGAAGGGTCACGTGGTGCTTTTTATCTTTTTGCATTAATAGACTGTGCAAGTCTTGTTATCAGGCAGACGGGGCAATAAAAATTGCCATATCATTTGTTTGTATATGTACCATTTTGATAAATGATTTTGTTTCTGACAGTATAATTTGTAGTTACAGTCACCATCTACTTTAGAAAAAATTATCGCTAATGCATTTTATCTTACTATGTGGGATAGTTTTCGAACATTGTAAATATATATAAGTTTTATTTTCTACTACCAATAATCATGTTAAACATTGAATTGTTTTCACGGTATTGGAACAGAAAAATAGTATATAGAGAAGTTGTATACAGAAATGTGCAGGCAGGATGTTACGTTACCAGACTGTTTGGCACCGTGTCTAGCGCCAGAATTCCTACCCAGTCTGACCTGCCGCACGCAATAACACTCGTTCAAGATGAAGTTATCATGTTTCATTACAACTCTTCCGGCTTAATACGTTTTTGCTTTCCCGATTACTATCTAGGTGAATAGTCTATTATTTTTTTGTCTGTATTTGCATTGATATTTTTTCAGTTTATTATATTCAGCTGAATTACTCGACTATTTTGTGGAAATAATATTGAATTTTTTTAATAGCTCTTTAAATTTTGAAAGCTTTTATGATAATTGTCAAATTGTTCACAATGTCATTTAATTTCTTATTTATTGCGTAAATAATAATTGTATTCCCATATTTATTCAAAAACATTGAACTGGGTTGTTGTTATGAACTGGAAATACTACACATTTAAAATTTTTGCGTTTTCTAATCATTCTAAGTACTCTTAACTGGTCTTATGCGCGGATTAACTTGCTTTCTCCCCTGCTCTAATGGTTGTTTTTTTGTTTACAGAAAAACCCAATTGTTGTTATTTTCGTAACTAATAAAATCACATTACATTTACTTACCTGACTCTGCTTAAACTTAGTGTTGACTTACCTGAAAACAAAATCAATGGTTAGTTACGTAATATATTCTGTATCAATATAAATAGATGTAAGTTATTTTCGTTTATCGCAAGTTTCCTGCTATTTAGTTAACATTTCCTATGATGTTGGAGTAGGAAATACGCTTCTTTCTTTGTTTAATAATCAAATAAATCGGATTAATGGAGTTACAGCTATACGGTAACTCACATCCCGGGTATAGGACTAATAGCCGTGGTGGCTGCCGGCAGAATAGAATAGCACCCCCCTCTTCTTGCCGAGGTGTCGTAAAAGGCGATTAAGGTATCTCTTTAACACCGCAATTCAACCAGGTGTTCAGAGAAGGAAAACTCGACCAAACCTGCATCCTGCTCCATCCCGATCGTACTGGTTCTCCTTTCCATCGGGCCTGAGGGAGCTCGGGCGAGAGAGTGCTTTTCTGGCAGCGCGTCCAGTTATGCACTTAAATATCTCCTGCGCAATTGACTGTTTCCGAAAACTGGGCCTTGATTTTCTTAATCGGCGTTGAAACAGTCGCCGTGGCCGAATCCGGCTAGGACATCATCATAGGACTAATAAGTTCTCTAATTCTTTCTTTTTCCAAGTCGATGGGTGTAGAATAGTCTACCGGCGAGCGTGTTCGCCCTATCCTATGGATATGGGACTGTTTAAACGAAGCGTGAAAAGACCTATACAGGCATTTATGTCAATAAATACTACGCCTATATCGATAAGTTTTTTATTTTTATTTTGATAGTGTTGTCGTTTTTGGACTGCACAACGCTTACCATTAGTTGTGGTGTGTTCAAAATGCCAAGTACAGATAAATAAGTATATTTTCTTTATTCTCCACATTTCAATGATTATTTACCAAACGTGGACTTAGCTCCATCTACATACGGTTGGCTGGTTTTTAGTTGACTATTTACAAATAATCAAATATTATTTTCTTTGATATATGCGTTTGACTTATCATTTTTCAAACGTGATCTGACTGTGAGCTTACTTATATTAATAAAAAAACGTATATAATATAATTTAAGATTTGCATAAAAATTTAGATTTTTTTCTTTCAGATTTAGTTGAAATAAAAAAAAATCTTCTTGTACAGTTTCATGGGCAACCGCCATCTAGCGGTAAATACATTCAATACAATGTTCAAAAGGCGAATTAATTCCCTCCTGTTAAAGCTTTTGTTTCAGTTTCAAATTATTTTTCATAGATGGCGCTGTAAACCAATTACTTTTTATAACTCGAAGTACTTTTTTGAGAGGTATATTTTTTATATCTCTGAATATAAACTTCACCAAATAGTATATACGTAATTTTCCAGCAAGAAAAAGAATTACTGTTTATTTAGTAAAATTGCATTTAAATATTTTCATACTTTCGAAACATGCCGTGAGATCCTAGTAAAACTTGGTTGTAACAGCGTCACACATACGCTTTTACCGACCCATGTTTTGCTTGCAGAAAATGTTGTCTTAGCATATAACTAAAGATGTATGCAATTTATTTGTTATTTTCTGTAGTCTGGTAAACTCTTGTTTATATACTAGTTTTAAAATTATTAATGTGGAAGGAAAAACGTAAATGTCGTAAAGAAGATTAAATAAGTATAAATGTATAATTTATCCTGAATTTAAAAATCAGAAGAAAAATAATTTTATTCAAGTAGAAGATGGCACGAACCACTGACCTCATCCACTATAATTAGATAAAAATAGTAATACATGTTTTCAAATTACATACTAAAATTAAAGAAATGTTATAAACTGTTCTGAGCAAACCAAAAGAAAGATCTTTTAGAATTCTTACCAGCCTACACTCCTTCACACATACAGTAAATAAAAATTATCTGTCATAGTCCGGTCAAATTAGACTAAAAATAGGGGTGAGGTTACAAAAATTCCGACTAGGCTGAATATTGGTAGGATTGTTCAATAAAGAAAATGTGAAAAGTCCGTCTTACGCGCATACCAATTCCAGTATTTCATTTAAGGTTTTAGCGTGATAGGTATGATGTTGGATAGTTGACCTACCTTGCACTATAGCGCAGGATAGTGTGATAGAGATGAGATGATGAAGAATGAAATGAAGAAGTCCAGACAGCAAGTAGATAGACGTTTAATGAAGCACAGTACAAAGTCCAGTAGAAGTAGTGAAGCACAAGTAAGACAGACCAAGTAGAAGTAGATTATACAGCACAATAATACAAATAACAACACGTAAATATCAACTATGAGATCGGTACGAATTGCGAGCGAGAGGAACGTAGTGGCGGGTCTAATGTGATAGCGAGACTATTGTGTCGGGTGCGCGTAGTGATGAAAATGCCCGGGAATTTTCCCAAAGTACCCAAAACTTCCGAGAACATTTCGTAAATTCCCAGGAATATTCCCAAGGAAGTTTTTGGGCACTTTGGGAAAATTCCCGGACATTTTCATCACTAGGTGCGCGGCCGGTGAAGCGCTCGCGTCGCGCGCACCCGCGCAATCCGCCCGCGCGCTCCGGTATACAGTAGCTCTCAACCTTACCACTCACCACATACAATTCCAAAGCATGACACAGTGCGAAAAGAAAGAAGTTGAAAGATAGTAGGCTACATCACTCCCCTCCAGAGGCCGTCACTACGGTCGATAATAAATCAGAAAAGTGAACCGTTCGGCCTGAGCGCTTTTTAGTGATGTTATCCTGAGTCAGGTGGTTCTGTTTTATAAGAATAGATTCAGGATCAGGCCTAGAGTGGATATTAGAAGTAGCTATGACATGACACAGTAGGCTACAATGTTAAATCATGGTACCGTCCTGTTGCGATCAGGTTGCGGGCTCAGGTGGATAGCTACTATTCCCTTTCTAATGATACTGTTTGTCTTTCCAGTCTGGCAACCTCTTGTTAAAACGTTTAGGCTTTTGCTGGTCTGTGACTATTCTCCAGTCTCTAACGCTAAATCAGGTGATAGTTTTAGAGTTACCGCATCTTGTGCTGAACACTTCTGTTTATCAGTACGACGTTAATTTCAATGTTTATTTAAACAACTTTCTCTTTAAAGTTCATGCTAATCTGTTATGAATAAGTTATTGAAGTGAGCTGGGATGGTGTGATCTCGGTGGAATAATGTTTGGTGCGGTTTATTTATATGAGGGCACTGTTTGGTAAGACGTTCAGTATCTCTGCTGGTTCTACTATTATTTTCCAGTCTAGTGCACCCACTAAATCAGATAATAGATATATTGACCTTATCTTGTGCTGAAGACATGTATTTATCAGTGCGACGTTTTCAAACTATCATGATATCTCCTTAACTATCATGATATCCTGTTAGGAATAAGTCTGCTGGATGATTGTCTTCTCGGTGGAATCGTGTTTTTTATGCTGCACCCTAATGGGTCCGTGCCATCTTGATTTTGAAATGTTTATAAAGATGACAGTTCTAATTCATGTTGTAGTGTCTATTTAAAATGGTGGTCTTCATCTTTAGTAAAGTTTGATTTCAAATCTCAGTTTGATTGACGTTATTTGCTAGTTAAGGAGGGTATCATTTGATTTTTGATCATTTGAGGTGTTTTTATTTGAGAGATTTGGGCCTCCATTGCTAGGTTAGAATAACCAATTTATCTTATTTGCTGTGCTTGCTCTATCTTCAGGTTGTTTGTAGGACTTCTATCGGTTGGAGCAATCTCTCTCTAGGATGTTAGTTTCACCGTGATCATGAAAATGTTTCGGCTTCGATTGTAATGTATATTTTTGTGTCTAACTCTATTAGTTGCTTTATCTTTTGCCGTGTTGTGTGGAGTGAGAAGATGCTTTAAGTGTAAATGCATGTTTATCAATCTGTACAGTGGAATATATTATTGTCTATCGGACTAATGATTGACGATCCTCGAAACGGCTATGATTCAGTAACGTTAATGTCATTTGTTGCAATCGCGTGTATATACGGACGTAATTAGTAAATAAAAGCGAAACGATAATTCTGATTATTGAATTTAACTGGAACCCGGCCAGAGCGAAGTGCGATATTGTGTAATGACGTCAATTGCGAACCTGAGAACGAGATTATAGGCCGACAAAAGTGCTTCCGTAGTTATAACAACGATCAACTGCTTCGATTTGTTCTGCATACTTGTGCATTTGGTAATACATAAAATCAATTTCTTGATGTGCTTTATCGTAAAGACTTAGAATTCATATGCCATCTCTTAAATAAAGACCACTAACCACGAGAAAATTTTATTTAAAACTATCTGAGCCTGCAAACTCGTTCCGCTTAACGGTCTATGATAGTCGTGTTAAGTTTTAGCTAAGCTCAATTCTCCTGTTCTACTTCCCTATTCTACTTATGTCTCATATACCATCTCCCTTACTCTACCTTCTGGGTTTTTTTAATGTTTTTATCATTCGTTTTATATATATATACAGTGCAAACTCTATATAACGACCCTCAAGGGACTGTACATATTTTGACGCTGTAGAGAGTTGTCGTTAAATGGAGAGAAAGAAATCTGTATTTGAAAAAGAAAAAGTTTATTTCAGACTAGTGTTAGTAATTGAGTATAGTCTGTTATTTTTGTCTGACTTCTTTTTCTGCATCAGTAATTTTGTTCTATTGCAGTGCAAATATAGCAACCCCAATTTGTAAACAAAAGAAAGGATTTCTTAGAAAGTTCGGTATGTGTAATACCGACAGTCGAGTTTATTACGGGCTAGGATAATAAAGGGACAAAAGAACGCACACATTTGCGCAGTTTTTACTAATTTTGACAACTTAAATATTATTAAATGAAGACAGAAATTGTTAGAAAAGAAAACAGCGTCGGGAGATAATGATAAGCATCTCGTGACTGTCTTCATGCGTAGAATTCGATGTTCTCCCCTCTGATAATCTTTCCCTGTCTTTATTCATTATACCAAAGAACCAAATATGAAAAAAAAAACATATTTGTATCCATAATAAAAAAAAAAAACTTAAGCCTTTGTATTCTGCGACTCAAATGGTCTAGTCGATTATGATTTTAACATTTTTTTTTTATTAACAATTTTACAATATCTAATTTAACAAAAGTCTGTGTTTTAAAATTTTATTAGCTGCAACAGATAGAATAACATGAAGCATGTAAAAAATAAATGTTTCCTGATATGTAAAGACTAGATCTATCTTAAGCCGTGTTGGATGCCGGCAGAATAGAATAGCACCCCCCTCTTCTTGCTGAGGTGTCGTATAAGGCGACTAAGGCATATCTTGAACACCGCAATTCAACCAGGTGTTTAGAGAAGGGAAAACTCGACCAAACCTGCATCCTGCTCCCTCCCGATCGTACTGGTTCTCCTTTCCATCGGGCCTGAGGGAGCTCGGACGAGAGAGTGCTTTTCTGGCTGCGCGTCCAGTTATGTACTTAAATATCTTCTGCGCAATTGACTGTTTCCGAAAACTGGACCTCAAATTTCTTAACCGGTGTTGAAACAGTCGCCGTGGCCGAAACCGGCTAGGACATCATCATCATCTTACGGTGTCTGTCGAATTCTGGCACTATCTTCTCGTCAGCTCCAATCTAGCAAAGGCGTTTTATGTAGGCGACTGCAGTGCTACGATCGTGAGCTTCGATCACAGCCGCCGAGATTCGGGTGCTAAAATTCGACGATTATCCTTAGATTTGCTACAAAGCCATAGGACTATGCAGCGCAGGAAGGAATAAGTCTTAAAGAATTTCTTAAATATAGGCTTACCCGCTGGTGCCAGCCATCCATATCGTCTGCATGATGCTTGCGTTTACGGCGCCTTCTTGATATACACTTTTTCATTGCACTTGTCACAAACTCATTACAGATAAAGAAGATTACAATTCTTCACTTAAAGCGCTGAATTTTTAATTTAGAGATCTTTTATAGTCAGCATAGTTATTTATACATTTCAATTTATTACCACTCGGAATATTGTTATTGGTTTATCTGCTCCCCCTAGGCAAATCAACGTTTGGTTATCGATAAGGGTATTAGGGAAGTCGCAATTATCTGGAATATATTTTGAAAGCTTGTTTCAATTCCATACATTTTATACTTTCTAATAGCGGTGACATTTATCGAACGACATTCGTTCGGCTTAAATTCATTGGTATGGTCCGATATTATAAGAGTAATTTCATTTTCATTATTTTGGTGATGGTTGGGGCGTCGATGTATAAACAATAAAACAATAAACGATAAGCGATATCAAACTTAAAATAGAAAAAAGAAAATTTAAATTGTCTAGCAATATTTAATTTTATCCTATTGAATAAGCAATAAAAACGTTTTTGAATTTAAATAATAAAATAAAATGCGATTGAAATATCCTCATGAACCTACTTAAAATATCTATCATTACGCCGATTTCCTATTAGGGTAAACAAAAGTAATGAAATGCCAATACTTTCTATTTTTGCAAACATCTTTCGTCTTTTAAGCTAAACTCTGGATTCGGTTTTTTTTTATTCGGCTGGACGATACATTGTTTACCGGGGTAACGGTCGCTACAATTTCACCGGGCTTTAGAGGGCGAGCACTTATGGTGCTTCAGCCAGCAATTTATGGGTTGGGTGGCTACGCAAGGGCACCCCTGTGGGTACGGACCTCGACTTGGGCTGCCAGCCATTAAATACGAAACCTAACGGTGATCTACTAGCGTTTCGGAAGCGACTACCTTGAGAAGAAACGCCGAAAGAAACTCAAGGCTGCGTCGGAGTGTAACTGCGTTATTTAAACGACAGTTGGCGGACCTATCCTTAATTGCCGTCGCCGGCAATTAAGGATAGTGATACATGATACATACAAGATACATGACGTCGCCCCCGTCATGTACGTTATAATTACATGCTTTCTTAATTAAGGGATTCGGATAGTGCGCTGCCTTGTCGAAATAATTACGAGACGCCATCTGCATGAAACTGGCGATCGTCTCGAGCCCGAGGTCGTCATGTAGGTCTGCGTCGCGCACGTACCATGGTGCACCCACGGCATTGCGCACGGATTTATTCTGAATGCGCTGTAAGCGGCGCAGAGATGGTTTGGAGGAGTGGGCGAATACTACGGTAGCGTAGGTCATCACCGGTCTGATAACAGATTTGTAAAGTGTCAGCTTATTTCTAAGCGACAATTTACTTCTCTTACCCAGTAGCGGGTGTAATCTGCCGAGAAAAAAGGCGGCGCGATCGCGAATACCTTGACGTGCGGTCGGAACGTCATTCTTCTATCAAGAATGACACGTAAATACTTGACCTGCTGGACCCAGGGGATCTCACGGTCGAAAAGTAATTGCTACACTTTTCTCGGGATTCACCTCGATCCGCCATTGCGGAAACACTCGCTTAGTTCAGAGGCTGCGGCTTGTAGTTGCCGGTGAAACGTACTTAATCTGTGATGCGAGACGTAGAGTGCGGTGTCATCCGCATAAAGAGCTAGCTCTACGCCTGTGAATTTTGACAAGTCATTGGTTTAAAGACTGTAAAGAAGCGGAGCGAGGATGGAGCCTTGCGGCACTCCAGCTCGTATGGGACGCGGAGAAGAGAGGGCTCCCTCGACGCGGTACTGAAAGTGACGGTTTGACAAATAGTCTCGTAAGATGAGCACGAGTCTGTCTGGCACGCCGAGTGTATGTAGCTTGTATAATAACAAGCCGTTGTGCCAGACTTTGTCAAATTGTTTTATCCCGTCGAAAAAGAGCGCCCCCGTAGGTATGCCTCGTTTACGAGTCAGATTGCGGAGGATGTGCTCCGTGATGCGGTGCACTTGGTGGACACACGAATGCTTGGGGCGAAACCCAAACTGTTCGTTAATGAGAACGTTCTTTGAATGAACGAAATCATTGAGGCGGTTTAATAAAACCCGCTCTTACAATTTGCCCATAGTCTTGATGAGACTGATGGGTCTGTAGCTAGTAGGAAGGATCTGGATTCTGTAGTGGATCTGTAGTCGATGTATGAGTGGCAAGTGGTGTAGGAACTGTTTGTTGTAATAAAGAGATGATTTTACCCCTTCCTTGGGGTGAGATTGTAGACTTTCCGACGCCGTTGATACAGACAACGCGTCGCCAGTGATACTTCCTACAAGTTTTCTCCCTACGGTATTTGGTTAATATTTTATTATTCTCTCTTTGTATGACATATGCATTGATGTTTTTTTGATCGTGAACATATGACTATTCTATATTTTTCTTTCTTGCATATTTATAACCCCCGACACAAAAAGAGGAATGTTATAAATTTAACGCATTTATGTTATCATCGGCTAACTTAGCCCACTGCTGGACATAGGCATTATCAACAAGTGCTATCGAGCCCAGCTTTTATTATCTAATCCTTTCTAGCCACCTTCCGCAAAGCGTCATTCCACTTTGCCGGGCGACATCCCATGCTACGTCTGCCCATCTGCGGTCTTCATTCAAGAACCCGCCTCATCCAACGACCGTCAGTTTTTCGGCATATATGGCCTGCCCAATGCGAAGTTAATACGGAGAGCTATGTCGACTTTATCCCTGAAAGAGATGTGTATTTGTTTGTATTTGGCATCATGGATCCTATTCGGATGAACTGATTTTGATTTAGTTCTGTCTGTTTAATACGCTTTTTTTACACTAGACGTCTTTACATAAAACTTGTCTCACCACACATTCCACTGCCTGTCAAAGAACCTTTCATACGTCACGCAATCGTCCATCCACTGAGAAGGGTTTGTGGTGAGTAATTTATTCAGTAAAATGTTACATTTATATATACATTTTAACTTATGAACTAACTTAAAATCTATATACAGGCAACACTTAAACTAAACGCTACTACAACACAAACTTATTCTAGTGGGACGGACAAATCTTACGCGCTATATTTACAGTTATAACTATTAAAATAAAAAGAGGGCAAAGCCTTTATTTACAATAATACTTAAAACTATAGAATATAATATGTACAAAAGAGCTGACGGTTGCACGGATGTCGGAAAACCGTTTCAGGCTTTCGCCTCTGACGGTGGCGTCTCCGCTGCTCGCTACAACGAGCAGGTCACTGGGAGAAAGCGCACAGGTGCATCCTTCATGGTGTTATCTTAGAGTTTTCGTCTAGGAGTTTCTTCAATGCTTCTGTGGATCCAATCGTCGGATGGATGTGCTAATCTTTATCGCACGTCCGCCTAGCACTCTCCAGCGCACCAACTCCTATCTTAGAGTTTTCGTCTAGGAGTTTCTTCAATGCTTCTGTGGATCCAATCGTCGGATGGATGTGCTAATCTTTATCGCACGTCCGCCTAGCACTCTCCAGCGCACCAACTCCTAAGAGTTTTCGTCTAGGAGTTTCTTCAATGCTTCTGGGGATCGAATTTTCGGATGGTTGCGCTAATCTTTATCGCACGTCCGCCTAGCACTCTCCAGCGCACCAACTCCTATCTTAGAGTTTTCGCCTAGGAGTTTCTTGAATGCTTCTGGGGATTGAATTTTCGGATGGATGCGCTAATCTTTATCGCACGTCCGCCTAGCACTCTCCAGCGCACCAACTCCTATCTTAGAGTTTTCGTCTAGGAGTTTCTTCAATGCTTCTGGGGATCGAATTTTCGGATGAATGCGCTAATCTTTATCGCACGTCCGCCTAGCACTCTCCAGCGCACCAACTCCTATCTTAGAGTTTTCGTCTAGGAGTTTCTTTAATGCTTCTGGGGATCGAATTGTCGGATGGATGCGCGAATCTTTATCGCACGTCCGCCTAGCACTCTCCAGCGCACCAACTCCGTGGGTGCAGGCTAGGAGCGGATTAGGTCACGCGCTTTGGGTTTCTTTGATTGTGGACGTCCACCTCTATCTCCGCTACCATCGGGCGGTCTTGAGTGCAGGGGCGCGATGTCCTGGAGGTGGACGTGCGCCGACGAGTCCGCTCTGTAAAACATACTGGTAGCGAGGTTGCTGATAAAATCGTCCAGGCTCTCTACGTGGAGGTCACGGGCGATGATGTCATTTCTCACGTAGCGCGGCGCGCCTACGATGGTACGAAGTGTCATAGACTGCTGAGCTCTAAGCCTTTTCTTATTAGTTTCCGACAGGTACGAATACCATGCCGGCGTCGCGTACGTGAGCCGTGATCGAATGTACGTTTTGTACACACCAATCTTCGTACGAAGGGGTAATCTGGATTTGAACACTGGACACAGCATTCTCCTCGCAAATTTAACCCGCGCGACCACATCCTTGGCATGACTCTGGAATGTCAGGCCTCGATCTATAATGACACCCAGGTATTTAACTTTATTCAACCATGGAATAGTCTGTCCCTGAAGTGTCAAGGGTGGTTGTACACGGAGGAAATGCGCCAGCAATTTCCTTTTGCCCGTGAGCGACTGAGCGTTCCAATGGGCGACTCTTAGGGTCTTATAGTCCATGAGCGAGGAGATTGAAAAGACCTCTAAGATACGCATCTTGGCCTTCTACACCCCCGCGAAGTGAGGCGATGATGTTTCCAAGCTGCATAAAACAGGCTTGCATTTCCGCTAATGATGGTAGCTTTTGTGGAGTGGGGGGTGCAGTTCTTCCCCCTGATTGTGGTTTTGATTCCGCGGCACGGCCCCGAGTCGCGGATTTCTTCTTTTTAGACTTTCGCTTGCCTTTCTTTGGCTTTCTTTTCTGTTGGCTACCAGGCCCAGTCGTGCCGCTGCGACCAGTGAGATCATTGGCCGGCGTCATCAGTGACATGGGCGCGGTCTCCTCCACGGCGTTTCTCAGCGGTGGAGCTGTCCCGTGACGTCGTATTGGCGCGGATTCGCTGGTTCGTACGACCGTCCCAGCATGCTTGTTCTTGGTTTCCTTCTTGAACACCGGACACTTGGAAAAGTTAGGCGGGTTAGGACCTCCACAATTTTTACATGTGGCCGGCTCTTCCCGAGGACGGTCGCATTCCCGCGCGATGTGGTCCCCACCACATCGGACACAGGCTTGCTGCCGATGGCAGTTGTGAGAAGAGTGCTGGAATTGCTGGCATCGGTGGCACTGGGCGAGACCAGTTCGACCGCGCCAGGCCTCTATTTTTATCCCGCGCATATACATGAGCTCGTATATGGCGGGGAGCAAACCTTCGTGTCGCTTCAACACGACATGAAAAATGCAGCCGGGGCGCCCTCCTCGCGCCCGTATGTTCTTATCGAATTCCGGCTGGAAGCCTTTCTCCTCTAAGGCGGCGATCACATCGGCGGCGTCCGTGTCAGCAGGTAGATGATGGCAGGCGGCACGGAGGAGTACCACCGCGCAGGTGGAGGGTGTACGTCGCTCCCTCTTCCGTTGCTTTTCCCTGAACGGTACTAAACAACGGGGTCAATTTCACACATCACACACTCAAAACCGTCTTGCATACGTCTCGCATTCATCCATCCACTGAAAAGGTTGTGATGTGTCCTTTATTCAAGCTAACAAACTTTTATCTTAAATATAGTATTTACAATAAAACCTTATGAGCTAAATAGAAGCGATACATACACAAACTTAACACAGGCAGGACAACACAAGTAACATTTAGCATAAACTAGCTTAAAACTAAACTATTTTATCCTAAATCTATAAATCCTACGAAATGCAAGTAGGAGCGCGAGGTGGCAGTGCCAGGGCTGGGCCCTCTAAACTGCGACTGTCAACGCGGCCCGCAACTACGGACCGGGCTCTGGAGGTCGGCGCCCCCAGGGCGCTGCCTCGAAAGTGTTGTGTAAAATGGCATCCGCGGAGGAGACGTACCAGACTGTCTCGCTTCGCCGCGGCACTGGACTAAATCTTCGCGATCATTAGGCCTTATTCTCGTCGGCCAGGAGCTGGCGGAGAAGGCTCCTAATGATCGCACTGTCAGGATTTTCTACGGGATTCAGGATGCTTCGTAGTGTGGCTATGCCGGTCTCTATTTTCTCCTGCAGTTCTGCGCTGAGGTTCTTCGGTGGCTGGCTAGAGGTCGCTGGCCCGTCCTCCTTTGCTGCTACGTCCGCAGATTGGCCCCTGTCTGCGGGTTTGCTTTTCTGGCCTCTGTGCTTTCTCCCTCCTCTCTTTCAATGGCGTCTACCAGGTCCAGTGGTGCCGTCGCGACCAGTGGGATCGTTAGCCGGCGCCATCAGCGACCCTGGCGCGGCCTCCTCCACGGCATTACGCAGCGGTGGAGCTAATCCCTCCTGTCGTCGTCTCGGCACTGAGTTCCCGGCGCGTGCGACCGTCCCGGTGCGCTTATTGCGCAATTCCCTTCGGAAAGTGGGGCACTTCGAGAAGTTTGCCGGGTGCGATCCACTGCAATTTTTGCACGTCGCGGGTTCTTCGAGTGGGCGGTCGCATTCCCGTGCCGCGTGGCTACCGCCACAGCGAACACAAGCTTGCGGTCGGTGGCAATAGTGAGAGCTGTGTCGGAAGGCTTGGCATCGGTGGCACTGGGCGGGCCCCGCACGCCCGCGCCAAGCTTCCACCGAGATCCCGCGCATCAGCAGCAGCTCTTTAATCTCGTAGATTTCTGTGGGAATTAGACCGCTGTGTCGCTTTATCACGACGTAAAACAGGCAGCCAGGGCGTCCTCCTCGAGCCCGTATGTTTTTACAGTACTCTGGCTGGAAGCCTTGCTCCTCTAAGGCGGCGATAACGTCGGCGGGGTCTGTTTCTGCGGGTAATCCCCTTATCGCCACCTTTAAGCTTCGCTCGGCAGGGAGAGAGTAGGAGAACCACGAGAGTTTGAGAGATGACTCCACCTCAGTGAGGTATCTCTGAACCACCCGGTACTCGGACTCATCTTCTGGCAGGAACCGCATCCCCTTCCCAAAGGGACGCGCGTTCGGAGGCCTGCCGAGTCTCAGGGTTAGCTCCTTGAAGTGGCTCTGCTGGGCTCTCTCCTCTTCGGGTTTCTAGTTGAAGGCTTCTGAGTTCCGTCGGCGGTGGTGGTGGTGGGCTGGCTCGGCTGAATAACGGGGTCAAGGGGACGTTAAACAACCCGGTGTGGCGTAGGTTTCACAAGTGGCACCTCGTGAGCGCGTATAGCGCCGAGTCGGCTAACCACGGCCTAGTACGGGCGCTAGGCCGGATAGCGAGACGCGGGTGAGACGTGGGGGGCACCTCGGGCGCGGTGACAGCGAGACGCACACACACGACGGAGTCAGCCAATCGCGGCTCAGCACGCAGCAATGCGCCGGACGTCGCAAGCGGTAGGCGAGAAGCGCGGGGGAGACTTCCCGATGTGCCGAACTCTGATGTCAAGTTGTGGTACTGGCTAGTTCCGTCTTTACATATGCGAATTGCGAATTTCACACCACCCCATTCCACTGCCTTTCATTCTTCATACTTTCATCCATCCACTGATAAGGTCTGGGTGGTGCCATTTATTGAAATAAATTTTATAATACATTCTTAAACCCAATCTTAAGCCTATATTACAAAACTTAAACAACTAGGACCTAACTAAACCTTAACTATGAATGTACAAAAATTAACCTAAGCCTTAAAAATAAAAATAAACAATGCAACAACAGAGGATTTATTTTTACATTTTAAACCTTAGCCTAATACAAAGAATAATTAGGGGACTGAAGCGGGAAGCCGTTTCGAGGCGGACCTCCTGACGGCGGCGTTCTTCTCCGTCTGTTACGACAGACGGGTCACTGATCGAAGGTAGCTCGCGCGTCCTTCTTGGTGGAAAATCTACGGAGTCTCTTTACATATAAATACAAAGAAAGCAGTACATTGCGATCTGGGCAACGTTGTCGAGCTGCGACTGTCAGAACTCGACTCGTACCTTTAATCTTTCATTTATAGAATTATTATTTTTTTAATTATTAATTATAATTTTGTTTTTGTGTCTTGCCTACTTCGTAAAAGATCCTCGTTTTTCGTTATTTCTGGTAATAATTTGAATGCTGAGTTTGGTAATGTGGCTCTTCATTCGGCATTCACATTTGTATCTGTTGACGATGTTTGGCAACATCTTAGTACCAGATATGCTCAAATTACTGGCAATTAATGTCTAGTTTATTAGACTACAAGCAATCGAATCTGTTTTTTTTACTCGATGGTAATCCTCGTGGACCGTCAGGACAGCTATGATGACCGCTGCTCCGGTGTGTCGGACTCTTAGCGACTAAAACCACTGGAGTATTCCTTCTCCCGTTTGCCAGGTGCTGAGGGAAAAGCCAGCTTCTACACGCAAGACAGAAAGATGCCTCAAGTTGTGCGTGACAGGAAACTGCGCTTCTATTAATTTTTACAATACGCTGTTTTAGTTAATTACTAAAATTGCCTTTTACCGCTAGCAGAGGATTATTTCGATATAAAAAAGGTACAAGGGGTTTATTTGGGCCCAACTGAATTAATTTAAATGTGATTACGTCGGTCATGTAGTTGTCAAACAAAAATTGTGAGCCGAATGAGTTTGCACACCCTTGTCTTAACGCATTTGAACGCTATTACTATATATTAGACGTCGAAGCTACTATATAAAAGACTTAAATGGCGTTAGTCCGGGCACATCTTACGTGTTAATAACATAGCGTAACGGACAAGCGTAACGGGATAGTATTCCAAAAACAGAAAAAAAAAGAAAGGAAATAAATCAAGAGATGGGATGATTATGTTAAAAAGAGAGCAGAGAAAAGCCAGAGATGAAGGGAAATAAAAATCCTTAAAAGAGGCCTTTCTCGAGAGACAATTATAATTATAAAAATATCTATAAAAGTACGTTAACGTATTTACTTGTTAAGTGTTAGTTTATGTTAGTACATAATAAAGGCTTATTATTATTATATTAGTCTAGCCCGTTGACTAATGGAATATTGGCCTAGAGCATTATCCATTGGGTTATTACCGAGTTTATTTATGTAGCAATATTTAACTAGGGGCAATGCCCCCTCGTTACGGCAAGCGTACAATCAGCTGTTCCGTTCGCTTGGGAATCGGCATAAGTATGTACCCTACTTACTATACATTTATATATTTTTGTGTTTAACACCAATAAACACTATCTATTTTCTACTTTATATTATACTAAACATATACGTTTATACCTAAAATATTATTATATGTTTACATATTTATCTAAGTAATTATATGTATATTGTACATACATTTCATATTAACACACCGTAGCGCGGTAGCGGCGTGCCCGGACTGACTCGCGATTAGGGACTTAACAACCGTCGCTTGCGCGTCTCCTAACATAACGCCATTTATAAGAACTATTAAGAAAGCAGTGCGGCGCGTTCTGTAACACGTCATTGCCTAGTAACCGAAGACGTCTTACAACTTTATAATATAATCGTTTGTTTGGGCAAACCGTTTTGTTTAGGGGTTCTGAACTGAACTTAACCAGTCTTTTTATTTGACTCACAAATCGGTCATCACACAGCTCCATACAAAATAAACATAACACTTAAGCAAAAATACAAAAGGTGTCCTTAAACAGTGAACACAGTAAGCTAAACTGATAACATTAAGATGTATAAATCAGACATAGAGAAAAAAAGTAATAGTAATAAAAAAAGAAAGCGAAAAACATGTTACATTTGCACGCACTGCAAAATCGTCTGTTTAACGTGGGGCAAAGAAGAATGAAAAACGTCAAAAGATTGACAAATACTATTAGAGCTAGAGAATATTCTACTAAAAGAGGAGTTTTTAGTGATATTTGAAGGGTTAAGGAAACTTGACATCGAAAAGCTGCTACAGCTGTATAGTTCTATGTATGATAACGTTTATATTAGTAAACGATGGTATAATTGGGTGTTATATATATAAAATATTTAGTAAGGCGCGGTACTCATGTCGTCGCCCTTCACGCGACGGCGTGGCGCGCTAACTTACCGCTTATCTATATACATATGTAGATATAATAATATCACTACTTATCCTCACTGGCATGTCATCGTGGAGCCTAAACTACTGAAGCTATAAGCAAATTAGAACTTTAAAGCGGATTTTTTTAAATTTCTCCATCGAGATAATGAAATGGGCTACAATATTTGGTCAAAATTCGTCAATATTGAAGTAAGCTAATAAAAAAACGTTTCTTGACGTTGACTTGTTTTGAGGTTTTTAAAAAGTAAATTCCCAAAGAAGTAAATTCTATGCCCGCAACGCCGGGTCACCACGGCTAGTAGGGAATAAAAAAGTAATTGTTAGTTATTCGAAAATATTCAAATGTATCTATAAAATATATTGGTCATGTTTTACTTGCTAAAGTCGTAAGCGAGAATGAAGCCACACATTTGGAGTAGTCGTGTAATGCAAATGTGAATGAAACTTTAATTTACACCTCATTTCACTCTTTTCTTTTCATAACAGAACAAACACACTGGATTACGGAAGTACAGTTTTAAAGTGACTTCTATATCGGGTAGAACTACGAAATTCTACAATTCTTACTTTTGCTGGACCGTTACGGAACTGTTCCTCTGTGAGAGTATTTTCACATGCATATGGTATTGGGTTCTTTTAGCTAAGTGAGCTGAGACATTTGTGTAGGCATGATCGTGATTATTATCGGTAGGTATCTGTCGATATCTGTACTCGGTTTTTGGAATGCACTGTACTTTGCATCAGCAGTAGTTGTCTCTGTGTCCATCATCGCGTAAACACTACTGAATGGGTTTTCCTATTGCGGGGGCATAAGTTTGCACAATTATTTTGCTTTAGCTGACGATAGATCTGTTAATATCCCGAGAAATGAGAAATATGCTCACACCCTGTTTGTAGAAACAAAAGCCTCTTTTTAGTGACTTTTCTTCAGCCTGAGTTCGGGCACACTTCCGTCAGAAAGTATTGTCCATGGTCTATTATACTAGACTTACTGCATTTGGCTGACTCCACAAGTTTCTTTACATTAAAAGCTTACACGGCGAACTTCGCACCACCACGAATATTGTGCTCGCCTATTCCTTTTCTCCCACTTTTATTTGTCCCCTCTTTCATATCTACCCCTTCTCCTTGACTTGTTCCGATATTTTCAACAATTAATTTCATTTTAATCAATTTGTAGAAAATATTAACAGATTATACAATAAAACCACCTTGATGAGTCGTTCTGTCTCTTGGTAAAATCTGCATGAAGGTATATTCAGTAGTCTTGGTGTTTATCACTGACATATAACCGCGGCGGAGTAATTAGTTTTGAATAAAGTGATATATTGATGTAATCCTCTTCTGTTTGGCCGAAGCCTCGTCACTTTGATTTAAAAACTTTTTGCTATATTATTTCCCTATTAAAACCTGCAAAGCCGTTTACTAATGTCATCAGTACTCTTCTAAAATTGCTCTAATTCCCAAAATGACATAATATGTGGAACATGGTGTGAGTCCAAATTAACCGTTAATTACGTTAGAGACATCCGCCCAATTAAGCTCGAAACGGTGCTCTTCCTTATTTTCCTTCACGTTTCAAATGAATTCACTTTAAGAATTTTAAGAGTATAAATTTTGCAAAAAGCCTTTTTATATTTTTGTAAAACATGATTTATTCCACTGTGGTATTAGATTTTCTGGTTTTTCTAAGTTATTTTTATTTACTGTTTATATGGCACAATATCACTTACTCCCAGGCTTTGGCACCAATGTTTATTTCGCGCACTCACACTTAATATATTACGCAAGTCTTAGGAACTAACAAGAACAAAAATAATTGTACGTCATCACATTTCTGAAACAAAACGCTTGTGTGTTTTAAATGACTGACAGCGCCATGTATGGACTGTGAAATGAACTAAATTAAAATAAATTCACATTTTATTTGATTAAACAGTGATTGTATAATCTATATTTTGGCTTATTCTCCTCCGGTATGCTATCTGCATCAATTGTGCATTCATGTTCACTTGGCTGGCGACGAGCCTCTAAGTTTTCCCAAAGAATGTCAACTATTTGCAGCTATATGCTTCGAATTCAGGCGTAAATATTATAAGTTTGACGTTTTTTGTTTACCTTTCTGCGGATTATGCGGCGCAGGTACCGCCCAAAGAAATCATGCCCGGTGAGTAACTGTGTCAGCCAGTAAGAAATGACGCCGTGATACCGGTTGAGCCATTCTTTTAAAACTTGACGGATACCCTCATCCGCCCGCGGGTCGTAGTTTGGGTCAGAGATGGATAAATGTGGTCAAATTCATGATTGAAGATTACAAATTTTAATTTGCTAACCTGTACTCATGACTAAAACCCTTCTAAGAATAACTGGGTCATAAGTTTGTATGCGATTCGGCTGCTATTTTATGTGCTATTTCTCTGTGTGATATGTGGTTAGGAAATTACTATATCTCTTTGATCCTGACCGAAGATCGCTTCTCGAGCTGCATGAAGTAATTAGTTGCAGAACATGCAAGTCAGAATTGTCGACCGGGACATCCGAGCTTGGCACCATTTGTCATTTAAGGGGAGAGTTCTTCCTGGAATATCTTTTACTCCAGAGTATATTTTAATATTGCTACAACCCTGTAGCTTGCGGACTGCAAGATAGGAGCACCATGTGACTTTATGTTGACAGTTAATTACAATAAGGCGATAGTTGACACTCCCGCGTCCATGTAGGTTTGACTGGTGATGAGCCTTTAAGTTTTCCCAAAGAATGTCAACTATTTGCAGCTATATGCTTCGAATCGAGGCGTAAATATTATATGTTTGACGTTTTTTGTTTACCTTTCTGCGGATTATGCGGCGCGGGTACCGCCCAAAGAAATCATGCCCGGTGAGTAACTGTGTCAGCCAGTAAGAGATGACGCCGTGATACCGGTTGAGCCATTCTTTTAAAACTTGACGGATACCCTCATCCGCCCGCGGGTCGTAGTTTGGGTCAGAGATGGATAAATGTGGTCAAATTCATGATTGAAGATTACAAATTTTAATTTGCTAACCTGTACTCATGACTAAAACCCTTCTAAGAATAACTGGGTCATAAGTTTGTATGCGATTCGGCTGCTATTTTATGTGCTATTTCTCTGTGTGATATGTGGTTAGGAAATTACTATATCTCTTTGATCCTGACCGAAGATCGCTTCTCGAGCTGCATGAAGTAATTAGTTGCAGAACATGCAAGTCAGAATTGTCGACCGGGACATCCGAGCTTGGCACCATTTGTCATTTAAGGGGAGAGTTCTTCCTGGAATATCTTTTACTCCAGAGTATATTTTAATATTGCTACAACCCTGTAGCTTGCGGACTGCAAGATAGGAGCACCATGTGACTTTATGTTGACAGTTAATTACAATAAGGCGATAGTTGACACTCCCGCGTCCATGTACGTTTGACTGGTGATGAGCCTTTAAGTTTTCCCAAAGAATGTCAACTATTTGCAGCTATATGCTTCGAATCGAGGCGTAAATATTATATGTTTGACGTTTTTTGTTTACCTTTCTGCGGATTATGCGGCGCGGGTACCGCCCAAAGAAATCATGCCCGGTGAGTAACTGTGTCAGCCAGTAAGAGATGACGCCGTGATACCGGTTGAGCCATTCTTTTAAAACTTGACGGATACCCTCATCCGCCTGCGGGTCGTAGTTTGGGTCAGAGATGGATAAATGTGGTCAAATTCATGATTAAAGATTACAAATTTTAATTTGCTAACCTGTACTCATGACTAAAACCCTTCTAAGAATAACTGGGTCATAAGTTTGTATGCAATTCGGCCGCTATTTTATGTGCTATTTCTCTGTGTGATATGTGGTTAGGAAATTACTATATCTCTTTGATCCTGACCGAAGATCGCTTCTCGAGCTGCATGGAGTAATTAGTTGCAGAACATGCAAGTCAGCATTGTCGACCGGGACATCCGAGCTTGGCACAATTTTTCATTTGAGGCGAGAGTTTTTCCTGGAATATCTTTTACTCCAGAGTATATTTTAATATTGCTACAACCCTGTAGCTTGCGGACTGCAAGATAGGAGCACCATGTGACTTTATGTTGATAGTTAATTACATTAAGGCGATAGTTGACACTCCCGCCTCCATGTACGTTTGACTGGTGATGAGCCTTTAAGTTTTCCCAAAGAATGTCACCAATTTGCAGCTATATGCTTCGAATCGAGGCGTAAATATTATAAGTTTGACGTTTTTTGTTTGCCTTTCTGCGGATTATGCGGCGCAGGTACCGCCCAAAGAAATCATGCCCGGTGAGTAACTGTGCCAGCCAGTAAGAGATGACGCCGTGACACCGGTTGAGCCATTCTTTTAAAACTTGACGGATACCCTCATCCGCCCGCGGGTCGTAGTTTGGGTTAGAGATGGATAAATGTGGTCAAATTCATGATTAAAGATTACAAATTTTAATTTGCTAACCTGTACTCATGACTAAAACCCTTCTAAGAATAACTGGGTCATAAGTTTGTATGCAATTCGGCCGCTATTTTATGTGCTATTTCTCTGTGTGATATGTGGTTAGGAAATTACTATATCTCTTTGATCCTGACCGAAGATCGCTTCTCGAGCTGCATGGAGTAATTAGTTGCAGAACATGCAAGTCAGCATTGTCGACCGGGACATCCGAGCTTGGCACCATTTGTCATTTGAGGGGAGAGTTCTTCCTTGAATATCTTTTACTCCAGAGTATATTTTAATATTGCTACAACTCTGTAGCTTGCGGTCTGCAAGATAGGAGCACCATGTGACTTTATGTTGACAGTTAATTACAATAAGGCGATAGTTGACACTCCCGCGTCCATGTACGTTTGACTGGTGATGAGCCTTTAAGTTTTCCCAAAGAATGTCAACTATTTGCAGCTATATGCTTCGAATCGAGGCGTAAATATTATAAGTTTGACGTTTTTTGTTTACCTTTCTGCGGATTATGCGGCGCAGGTACCGCCCAAAGAAATCATGCCCGGTGAGTAACTGTGTCAGCCAGTAAGAGATGACGCCGTGATACCGGTTGAGCCATTCTTTTAAAACTTGACGGATACCCTCATCCGCCCGCGGGTCGTAGTTTGGGTCAGAGATGGATAAATGTGGTCAAATTCATGATTAAAGATTACAAATTTTAATTTGCTAACCTGTACTCATGACTAAAACCCTTCTAAGAATAACTGGGTCATAAGTTTGTATGCAATTCGGCCGCTATTTTATGTGCTATTTCTCTGTGTGATATGTGGTTAGGAAATTACTATATCTCTTTGATCCTGACCGAAGATCGCTTCTCGAACTGCATGGAGTTGTGGCATACTCACTATTCATTTATTTATTTCTGTCTTTAAGATTATCTATTTTCTTTTTTTAAGTATTTAGAAGGCAAATGAACCTTTAATAATAATAATAATTTAATACAATTTATTGAAAATAAATAAATAATAATAAAATGCGCTGGTTTCTAATGTTAGTATATTTCTATGGAAAATTAGTGAGTGACAATATCTATCAAAAATTGAATATAATTCTAAGTAAAAAAGAAATCAATGTTAAAAGAGGATTTATAACACTCTCCCCGCACGTGAAAGAAAAAGATATTTACAATAATAAGAACTAAATAATAAGAAACCTAAATTACAAAAAAAATAAATAAACTAATTTATAGGTAACCTAATCAATTTCTTTGCTGGTCTTCGTAAGGTTCCAGCTTCGGTGGTTACATCGGCTACCCGTACTGAACCATCTTTTCCTGGGAATACTGCCGAAATACGACCTTTAGGCCAGGAACCCCGAGGAAGATTAGCATCAACGATAATGACTATATCACCAACGGATAAATTTCGGTGATCAGTCGAAGCTGATTGTCTTGGTACTAAAGTTGGCAAATACTCTTTAATCCAACGTTGCCAAAAATGGTCTGATAATCGGATAGCCTTTTTCCAATCTGATCGGCCACAGAGATCTCGATCAGTTAGAGACACCGGAACTTGTGCTCCTGAAGAAGTTCCCAGGAGAAAATGATTCGGTGTGAGAGCCTCCTCTGTTGCATCAGTTGGTATATATGTCAGTGGACGGCTATTAACTATATTTTCTGCTTCTGTCAGCAACGTCCATAATATCTGCTCCTGAGGGTGCTTCTGGAGTAAGGTGATTTTTAATGCTTGCTTTACAGATCGGACAAGCCTCTCCCAAGCTCCTCCCATGAATGGGGCTGCGGGTGGAATAAAGCGCCATTCTATATTTAAATTTGCTGCCGTATTTGATATAGCGTTTCCATAGAAGGCTTTCAATTCTTTATTAGCTCCAACAAATGATGTGCCATTATCGGACCAAATTTCTTGAGGTGTTCCTCTTCTCGCAATAAATCGCCTCAGTGCCAGAATTGCTGAATCAGCGGAAAGACTGTTTACAACTTCCAAATGAATAGCTCTTGTGGAGAGGCAAGTAAACAGTGCTACGTACCTCTTCTCCGTTCGTCTTCCTACGCAAACAAGGATAGGGCCGAAGTAATCCAAGCCAGTGAAGGTAAACGGACGGTAGTGGTGTGCCAGCCGAGCAGCAGGTAGATTCCCAAAAGATGGACAGCTTACTGAAGCTTTGCGATTTTTACACAGTTGACAAGAATGGCAGATCTTCTTTATTATGGATCGCAAACGAAAAATAAAAAATTGTTGTCTCATCTCGTTCAGAACAGTTTCATTATTGGCATGAGCAAATTTTATGTGATAATGAAGGATCAGTAGATGTACAGCTCTATGATCTCCATCCAATACTACTGGTTTATTGAGATCTTCTGTTTGAAAGGTACTAGATCCAATTCGTCCCGACAAGCGCATGAGACCATCTTCAGTCAAAAATACTTCTAATTTGCGCAATTTACTGTCATGAGGCAAAGGCGCTCCGGTCTGTAAGCATCTAAGCTCTCTATTAAAGGAGTCAGCTTGACAGCTCTGCAGCACTTGTAGACGGGCGAACTTCAACTCCTCTGCCGTGACATTCACCGAAGCTGGAATATCAGGACCTCTAACATTATATGGCTGCGAAGTTAGTGTTAATCCTTTTTTTTTAAGAGCCAACTGTTTTAGTTTTTTTATATATTTGTGTACATAAGCAGTTGTCCGCAAAAACCGTAACCAAGAACTAAATCTTCCAGGATCAGCTACTAATGGGTTCTTGGTGACGATTTCGTTTATTAAATTAACGTCAGCGAGTTTTACAGACGATTTAAGCTCGGTTAATGGAGTTAAATGTGCATTAGCATCATCTGGCCATGCGTTTGTTTCTAGAAAGAGAAATTTTGGGCCAGAAAACCACCGATCAGCTAGCGTTAGTCGCGTAGATTGGAAGCGAGTGGCATCATCAGCCACATTAGATATTGTCGGTACCCAGCGCCATTCGCTAGCAGCGGTGATTTCTAATATCTCTCCAACTCTATGGGCTATAAAAGGTTTGAAATTACAGGCGTCATTTCGAAGCCAAGCTAAAACATTTTTAGAATCACACCAAAAGAATCTCTTAGTAGGCTTATGAACTACGGCCAAACAAATTGTAGCCGCAAGGCGAGCTGCAATTAAAGCTCCTTGCAACTCCAATCTGGGAATCGATATTGGTTTTAAAGGAGATACACGAGCTCTACTACAAATCAAAGATGTGCGAATAGATTTATCACGAAAAACGAATCGCCAATAAGCAACGGCTGCATACGCACTTTGACTTGCATCAGAAAATACATGTAGCTCTCTATTGACTACGTTATCATTATTAATAATAATACTGTCCTCGTTAGTGATATACCAACGTGGAATTTTAATGAATTGAACTGCTTCTACGTCTGAAAACCAATCTTTCCATTTGATTTGGTCGTCTGAAGACAGTTCTTGATCCCAATCTAAACCTTTTCGCCAAGCTCTTTGAAACAATATTCTACTTTTAATTGTTAAAGGAGTTAATAAACCTAGTGGATCGAATATACGCATTAACTGCGATAGCACGTTTCTTTTTGTAAAAGTATATGAAAAGTTATTAGATTTATTAATATTAAAACCAATAGAATCCGTGGTGTGGTGCCAAATCAGTCCTAAGGTACGAACAGTTTGAGGAAAATTTCTTAAATCTATACCAGTACTATTATTAAGTCGAAAATCTGGTGGTATAAATTGCAAAACCTCAGGATGATTTGTAATACCTATCGAATCTAATTTATAATAATTTTGGATAATAATATCTAAATCACTGGAGCTTTCACTCGTACATTGATTAACGAAATCTACGCAATCCGTTCTACTATTATTAAAACCGAAAAGAACCCATCCCAAAGCGGTATTACTAGCAACAGGTTCTGAGTTTAGGCCTCTACGAGTTTCTTTAGAGATTATTAAGTGCCAATTGTCTATTCCTATTAAAAGCATTGGCTTAACATTTTCATGATATGATAAGTTTTCCGCTAAACTAGCTAAATGAGAGTAGGATTTAAGTTCTTCAGTACTGATGGATTGTTGTGTAGCTAGATTAAGGTCCTTAATAGACCGCGCATTACGTACTCGATGTGTTTCGCTACAATTTTTACCTTTAATATTAAAATTAACCATCTGTACAGGTGCTTGTTTTGATAATCCACTAATACAATTCATTTGTAGCAATGTAGATGGTCCCTTGGCACCTATGACTTTAGCAATATCAGCGTCAATGAAGGTACCTGTAGAACCATCATCTAAAAGTGCAAAGGTGTCAATCTTACCTAAAGGACCGCTCAATGTCACTGCAATAACTTTAAGTAAAGGTTTAGGAAAACCAGACGGAGGGCTCAGAGTAGAAGAATGAGTAACAATATCACTGTTATGTTTGTTTTCTGCTGGTTGTGATATAATATGGAGAAGCTCGTGATGTTTCCTGGTACATCCTTCTACACCACAACGTTTCTTCGGGTTACAAGATATATATTTATGTCCACCTTTGATTAAACAATGATAGCATACCTTTTGATCTTTGACCCAAATCCATCTATCTTCCACAGTTAAATTCAGGAATTCTTTACAATCTACGGTATTGTGCTGTGAAGATTTACAGAAATAACAAAGTATATTATTAACATTCGATCTGGACTTTTTGTTATGCTGAGGATCTACATTTCTAAAAGAGGTTGAATAACAATTCGATTTACTTCCTTTAATATTCGTGTTAACGTGGGGTACATCGTTAGTTGTTATGTAACCAAATCGATTCCGAATATCAGCCTCATGATCTAAGAAATTAGATAAAAGCTCTAGCTTACTAACATGTTCGTTGTTCATTTTGAAGGCGAAATGCGCCCATTGAACTTGCATGGATGTAGGTAATTTGCCAATAATTGTATTAGAAAGCTCTGGAGAAAATAAATATTCCCTTTGTTTTAAAAGCTTAATAGTTTCTACACAATTACGAACCTTGCAAGCAAAATCTGATACCTGCTTACCAGATTCAGATAAATTTATTTTTGGTAAGGCCTTGATTTTAGCCACTTCCTGTATAACGATTACCTCACTCTGGCCAAATCTTCTACTTAAGGCTTCGAGAACTTGATCTGGGTCATTGGCGGCGATTAAAAGCGTGGATACGGATTCTCGTGCCGGTCCGCGCAAAGCACCGCTTAGCCTGACCAAGTTTTCAGCAGGAGTATAACCAGGCTTGGTATCTTCAAATATACGTCTAAAAATCAACCAGTTAGTTGAGACACCATCAAAATGTGGCAGCTGAATATGACTCACTTTTATCGGAGCTGCAGCACAATGGCAAAATGGCCGTGAAGCCGAAGGTGGTTGCACCGAGCCAAGAGCCTCTGTCGGCTGCATCGGAGTGACCTTCTGAGTTGTGCCAATGATAGGGTTCTGAGCAGTAGTAAAAACATTATTTTTATCCAACCATAAATCTACAATTGAACGGCTACGACGGCTGCTACCAGCACTCGCTTCTTCAACAGCTGCAAGCTGAGCTTGCAGCTCTAATTCAGCCACAGCTCTCTCGCGTTCTGCAGCAGCACGCTCACGTTCTGCAGCAGCACGCTCACGTTCTGCAGCAGCACGCTCACGTTCTGCCTCTAAAGTAGCCTGTTTACGGGCATGCTCTGCAATTATTGCTAGTTTTTGAACTGTTTTTGATGATGATGTTGAAGAGTGGTGTGATTTTTTATCGGATGAGTATTTTGGAGAATGACTACCCAACTCACCTGTTGCTTGTGAGGATTCTTGAGAGGGTTCCTGAGCCATAAAATCTCCAACATTCTTACTCTCACGAAGTTGCTGTCTTGTTTTTACCATTTTTTTGTGAAATATACTAACAATAATTGTTTAAATGCTATAAATATGTTCGAAGGACCAAAATATTGAAAATAAATAAATAATAATAAAATGCGCTGGTTTCTAATGTTAGTATATTTCTATGGAAAATTAGTGAGTGACAATATCTATCAAAAATTGAATATAATTCTAAGTAAAAAAGAAATCAATGTTAAAAGAGGATTTATAACACAATTATTTTACACAGTAAACACTAAAATACTGTTTCATTTATTCTTAAGTTCAATAAGACGTTTGTATACTGGATCACAGTAAAACGGTAACGAGTGCGTACATGACATAAGTACCAAAACGCGGCACAATAAATAATACTTGTCCACAATATTTACATCCTAAATGATATTTACAACCACTCAATCAATTGTGTTTCTACGTTACATCATCTAATTTCACTAGTTGGAACTGTAAGTACGGACGTGTTGTTTAGTCCAGGGCTTCTTGTCCAGTCTTTGGCAAGAAGAAGCAGAGTATAGCACAAATGAATAAGAATGCTGAGAAGACTACGATGGGCACGACACACGCCAGATCGATGAGGTACCCGAAAGACAAGTTGCCAATAAGACCTCCGCCTCGGCCAGCCGTTAGTGAAAGCGCTGCAGCCATTACCCTAAGATTTGTAGGGAACAAGTCGACAAGCACGCAGAATACAAGACTGATGGCGAGCGAGGTAAGAGCTTCAAAGATACAAGACAGGACCAAGTTCTGAGTTGAGTTCTGTACGTAGTAGAGGCCGACAGTTACAACACCGGCGAACGTTAAACTGAAAATAAGGAAAAACTTGGCGCCCAACTTGTGCACACATAGAGGTAGCCACAGAGAAGTTGGTATACAAGCAAGACCAACAATGAGTGTGTGCATATATACACTACTGTCTATAGTCTTCTCGCAGTCGAAAGGATCGCGTGGGGTATTATTCCTATCACAGGCATCCGTGTAGAAAGTGGTAGCTTCTCATACGATTCATGGAACTGGTTCGTGGCGGCTTGTGGAGTACCCTCATTATTGCTCGGTTTCTGGTTGTTTTGGTTCCCTGAAAGTCCCAAGTTTATGATGGAATGCGGTGACTATGATGATGCGCTTAAATGTTTGAAGAGGATTTACAGACAAAACACTGGAGATGATTCGGAAAATTATCCGATTAAAAGCCTTAAAGAAAAGGTACGCAGTGTCAGTAGCATCCCAGAACTCGCAGAAGTCGATACGAAGCTTAAGCATGCGCAAGCCTAAGGACCTAAAGAGATTGTTCAGCGAAATTTGGGTCCAAACCAAAGCGCTGTGTAGACCACCTTACCTTAAATATACAATTCTTACATGTCTCATTCAGTTTGGAGTAACAACCAGTTACTATACCTTGATGATCTGGTTCCCCGAGTAATTAGTTGCAGAACATGCAAGTCAGCATTGTCGACCGGGACATCCGAGCTTGGCACAATTTTTCATTTGAGGGGAGAGTTTTTCCTGGAATATCTTTTACTCCAGAGTATATTTTAATATTGCTACAACCCTGTAGCTTGCGGACTACAAGATAGGAGCACCATGTGACTTTATGTTGACAGTTAATTACATTAAGGCGATAGTTGACACTCCCGCCTCCATGTACGTTTGACTGGTGATGAGCCTTTAAGTTTTCCCAAAGAATGTCAACTATTTGCAGCTATATGCTTCGAATCGAGGCGTAAATATTATAAGTTTGACGTTTTTTGTTTACCTTTCTGCGGATTATGCGGCGCAGGTACCGCCCAAAGAAATCATGCCCGGTGAGTAACTGTGTCAGCCAGTAAGAGATGACGCCGTGATACCGGTTGAGCCATTCTTTTAAAACTTGACGGATACCCTCATCCGCCCGCGGGTCGTAGTTTGGGTCAGAGATGGATAAATGTGGTCAAATTCATGATTAAAGATTACAAATTTTAATTTGCTAACCTGTAATTATGACTAAAACCCTTCTAAGAATAACTGGGTCATAAGTTTGTATGCAATTCGGCCGCTATTTTATGTGCTATTTCTCTGTGTGATATGTGGTTAGGAAATTACTATATCTCTTTGATCCTGACCGAAGATCGCTTCTCGAGCTGCATGGAGTAATTAGTTGCAGAACATGCAAGTCAGCATTGTCGACCGGGACATCCGAGCTTGGCACAATTTTTCATTTGAGGGGAGAGTTTTTCCTGGAATATCTTTTACTCCAGAGTATATTTTAATATTGCTACAACCCTGTAGCTTGCGGACTGCAAGATAGGAGCACCATGTGACTTTATGTTGATAGTTAATTACATTAAGGCGATAGTTGACACTCCCGCCTCCATGTACGTTTGACTGGTGATGAGCCTTCAAGTTTTCCCAATGAATGTCAACTATTTGCAGCTATATGCTTCGAATCGAGGCGTAAATATTATAAGTTTGACGTTTTTTGTTTACCTTTCTGCGGATTATGCGGCGCAGGTACCGCCCAAAGAAATCATGCCCGGTGAGTAACTGTGTCAGCCAGTAAGAGATGACGCCGTGATACCGGTTGAGCCATTCTTTTAAAACTTGACGGATACCCTCATCCGCCCGCGGGTCGTAGTTTGGGTCAGAGATGGATAAATGTGGTCAAATTCATGATTAAAGATTACAAATTTTAATTTGCTAACCTGTACTTATGACTAAAACCCTTCTAAGAATAACTGGGTCATAAGTTTGTATGCAATTCGGCCGCTATTTTATGTGCTATTTCTCTGTGTGATATGTGGTTAGGAAATTACTATATCTCTTTGATCCTGACCGAAGATCGCTTCTCGAGCTGCATGGAGTAATTAGTTGCAGAACATGCAAGTCAGCATTGTCGACCGGGACATCCGAGCTTGGCACAATTTTTCATTTGAGGGGAGAGTTTTTCCTGGAATATCTTTTACTCCAGAGTATATTTTAATATTGCTACAACCCTGTAGCTTGCGGACTGCAAGATAGGAGCACCATGTGACTTTATGTTGATAGTTAATTACATTAAGGCGATAGTTGACACTCCCGCCTCCATGTAAGTTTGACTGGTGATGAGCCTTTAAGTTTTCCCAAAGAATGTCAACTATTTGCAGCTATATGCTTCGAATCTAGGCGTAAATATTATAAGTTTTGACATTTTTTGTTTACCTTACTGCGGATTATGCGGCACAGGTACCGCCCAAAGAAACCATGCCCGGTGAGCAATTCGGTGAATTCGGCCGCTATTTTATGTGCTATTTCTCTGTGCGATATGTGGATAGGAAATTACTATATCTCTTTGATCCTCTTAGAAGATCGCTTCTTGTCTTGGTGTCTCTAAATTGACAACGTGCGAGACAATACTCGTAATATACTGTGCATAGTAGTACTGATATTTACATTATTTGTCATTAACCTGTTTTCCATAAATCAAAGATGATGTTAGTTAAGTATCTAAAGCGTTACATATTATATATTATACGGCGTTATATATTATACGGAACCGAAGATGGACGAGAAGCAAAGTAATTTCGAATGAATTGAAACTTATCACCGTTTTTAAGTTCAGAGTTAGCGGAGAAATCGTTTCGAAGCGATCTTTTCAATTGGTAGCAAGCCCGCATGCTTTTCTCGATAACGGGTCCAATATCTACAACTTAGTGCAGAGTTCGAGGTCGAAATTTCATACAAAGGAGTTAGTTAAGAGAAGTTCAGAGAAGACTTTGAAACTGACAAAATCTCTTTGTTGTTATTAAATTGCTAACTTTCAAGGGATCATGGGTACTGTTGGAGTACTTAAGGTGGACTTTTAGTTGTTATATTATTTCAATGAAATACGTGTTACACTTATGATTGTTTATTTGCCACTAGAAATTGAAACGTTTACAAACGTCATTCTATATGTACCGCCTACCTGCACATAATTTATATAAATACATCGTACATGCCGCCGACCAAAAGGTCTACAAGACCTTTTCAAAATTTGGCAACAACATAAAATATAATTTTCTACTTCTAAATTAACACACTGATTTGGTACTACCTTCAAACTTATAAGTGTAGAAACAGTTTTAAAGCGACACAACAAATAGAACGCAGAGGCAACTTCTTATTAAAATGAATACAATAAAACATTAAAAAAAAAAACGGTTAATCTCTTAAAATTGGAAAAGGACATAGGGTTGACACTAATCTTCGAGTTGATTTACCACAGTTTGTAACGAACAGTATATACTCGTGTCATCTTATCGCGACCTGGATGTTTTTCTACTATACGTGTTAGGGCCCATTTGCTAGGTGGTGTATTTTCATCCTTTAGCGACACAATTTCACCATCATTAAATTCTCATGTTCTCTTTAGCCATTTAGGTTGCTTATTTCTTTGTTTGCTAATCGATTCCTCTGCTATATTGTGATGCATTATTTGAATGGAGTTTGATTTTTGTGACCTGTTTTCTATTCCACCAAACAAAATCCAACCAAGGTTCGTTTTATGAGCACATGGAGACCCTGGTGGACCTTTGATTAGGTTGTTTTGAATTATTTGAGCATATACATCTACACCTAGGAGTAAATCAACCGAACCTGGTTTGAAATAGTTAGGATCAGCCAAATTAAATCCTTCTAGGTGAGGCCAGTCGATTGAATTGATTGCTTGGGATGGTATTTTAGTAGTTAGTTGCTTTGACATGATATATGCTCTAAAGTCCAGATTGAAAGCTTCACATTTTGACTCGATGTTAATCTTAACTACTTGTTTAATATCTTCTTTTGTTGATCCCACACCGACAACTGTACCCTTTACTGGATACCGCTTGGCCTTGAGTAGTTGAGCTGCTCGTTCACTGATAAAACTTGCTTGTGAGCCTTGATCAATTAGAGCTCGTAGTGTTCTTGTGTCGTTGTCTTCACTTCTAACTTTCACGATTGCTGATGCCAATAAAGCTGTATTTTGCTTAATTGTCATGTAAGATTCCATCGTTACTGTTTCGTCTTCTTCAAGCTCTTCCACGTTGGTATGTAGTGAAATTTACGGTTGTGTTGTTTTATGGCTTTGAGTACTACCTGCTACATAACATTTACAGGTTTTAGTGTCCTTATATTCGTGAAGGAGTGAATGATGACGCTTTTTACATATTCGACAGCATGCTGAAATACGACATTGCTGTGCAGAGTGTCCAGCTGCAAGGCAATTGAAACAAGAATTGTTTGCTTTTATATAATCACTTTGTTGTGCTGGTGAATATTTTCTAAACTCCTTACAATGGCTAAGAGTGTGGTCTTCATTGCATATTTTACAAGTTTTAATGACTTCAACGCTGTTTGCTATATGAAAAGACTTTTCCTCAAGGCGCGCTAAATGTGTTCTATGATATGATGAGTCTGTTAACTCCAATTTACGAAAACTATTTTCCAGGAATGTTTGCATCATATCAAGTGACGGTATACTGTCTGGATTTTGGCATTTATTGGTGACGTAGTCTTTCCAGTTTTCATGTGTTTCAGGGTGTAGTCTTTGTACTATTATATATATCATTAATAGATCCCAATTTTCAGTTTTCACTCCTATGTTCTCGAAATCATGTAAACATTCTGATGTAATACTTAATAAGTTCTTTATTTGATTTGAACTATTTACAGTCATTTTCTTTTGTGAAAACAACTTTTTCATGATGGCTTTAATAGCTATTCTTTTGTTTCCATAAGTGTTTTTTAAAATCTCCCATGCCTTTTCGTAGTTGAATTCAGTCACATTTATACGCTTTAAGGCTGACGCAGCATCTCCAATAAGGCTTGCTTTTAAATAATGCAATTTTTGCACCTTACTCAAGTTCTTGTTTGTATGTACAAGTGAATTAAATAAGTCATGGAATGACGATCAATCTTCATATAGACCACTAAAAATAGGCAACCGTATTTTGAGTAGTCCTATTTCCCCGTGTTCAGAGTCACTGGCTATTGGCAACGAACTGCTAATTTTAGTTTGTTGAGAATCTAAGATATCATTTAATTCACATTTTAAACCGAGAAATAATTCTTCATGATCGTAAAATTCTTCTTTAATAATGTAGGGTACTTGATCTGCCGTTTCTTTAGGTATATTGCATATTAACTTTGCATGAGCTTGTTTATATTCATCCTAATAATCTTCAACACATGATAAACGCGCTTCGACATAATTCCTTGTCAATCTCGTCTTAGGACACTTTTTCAAATTAATTTGAGCCTTCTGTAGTTTTTGTGCAATGTTTTCTATAATTTTTAAACTTTTCTCCACTTCTGTAGACATTTTGATTTTGTAACAACTTCTAATAACTTGTAAACCGGTAAAACACTTGATTGTTAATTATTCACACTTTCTTTGGTGATCAGCGAGCCCTCTAACTGGCGCTGATATCCGGCTCGAATATGGACCATATGTTGGAGTACTTAAGGTGGACTTTTAGTTGTTATATTGTTTCAATGAAATACGTGTTACACTTATGATTGTTTATTTGCCACTAGAAATTGAAACGTTTACAAACGTCATTCTATATGCACCGCCTACCTGCACATAATTCATATAAATACATCGTACAGGTACTTTTGATCGCATGACGCAAAAGGGACCCAATAAGACAGGACTATGACAACAAGTCCATTCCACAGCTCAAAGCATCTGTTCAATGAAGAGTTAGACTGCTTAATCCTAGCTGGGTTATGTGCTACCGTAATGCTGACTTTTTAAACCCGCACGCGTGGTTCTAATTAAAAGGGAGAGGAACAAGAACAAGAAATTCTTAGTAAATGTGATTGGGTTTAGGATTTGAATATAATTACTTAAATCTTCAAACGATGGAACGTTCTTCTCGATATACATTTTCTATTTTTTCTGTGTTCTGTTTATCGGCTATCAGTATTGTTTTGTTGCGCTTATTCTTGTAAAGTGTATTGTATGTATTAAGAGTAACAACGAAACAAACAAAATCCTTTTAGAGTGATGGACTGTGAGTCCTCGTAGTCTAAGAATCACCCCGATTTCTAGGCCCTTGTCAAAAGAAGAAATTGATAAATATATCTACAAAAAAATCTATTGAAATTGTGCATTTATACACGTTCTCTGCGATGAGAACGTGTAAAGAGTGTTGAATATGATTTAGATATGCTTTAACCCGTATTAAATTATAATTTTTTTATGAATTTACTGTAGTACGGTGGTATTTAGGT
This sequence comes from Automeris io, assembly GCA_036320925.1. Lineage (NCBI taxonomy): Eukaryota > Metazoa > Arthropoda > Insecta > Lepidoptera > Saturniidae > Automeris > Automeris io. The sequence goes on from JAUDJH010000036.1 coordinate 1,512,004, forward strand.
ACCACATGCTCCCGGTGAAAAAAAGTATTAGGAGAAAACCTTCATGTCACCTAGTAAACATGTCATATGTAAGCCTTGAAAACAGTGAACAACTGTGCTACTGGTCGCGTCGTGCGCTACGTAAGCGCAAAGCGGCATACAAGCACTAATATATCTCCGTTCCTCCTGAAAGTGATATAGCGTGACGATATTTTTTTGTATGGGATTCGCAAAACTTTCCGATGTACCGGACTTGTGTTACCCATTATTAATATATGATTTTTTTTTTAATTTCCTTTAAATTGTAAGCCACAAATTATAGACGTTACCAGACCTGAAGCTTATATGAAAGAGTAAATTTTTTAATCTGCTTTTCTAGCTATTTTACGTTTTTATACTTTAAAATGCTTTCTAAACTATACAGTGGTGGTACTGACCTATTTCACTTTTATAACCGGGAACTAGTTCTGGAAGTAAAACTCTAAAAACTCGGCACTTTGGTCTCCTATGTTAGAAATAACTAATTTCCCATTTTAAAATTGCCCCAAGCTTCATAACGGTTCCGACGTATTGTCTATATTGTAATTAACTGTCAACATACAGCCGCAGTGTTTCTTATCTAGAAAAAAAAAAGATAATTTTCCAAGCGAATTTGCTTGTCCTTAAGTTCCTGCATTCTTTAGCTTGTTTCCAGGTTGTAATTAATTACACCTGCCCTTAAATAGATATTTACTTATAACTACTGGGTATTTTCCGGCCGATAATTGAGTAAGCTTGTCTTTAAATATATTTTTATTTTTGCTTATTTCCAGGTTGTAATTGATTACACTTGCCCTTAAATAGATATACAGTGGCGGTGCTGAACAATTTTACTTTTATAAACGTGAACTAGTTCGGGATATAAAACTCTAAAAACTCGGCACTTTGGTCTCCTATGTTAGAAATAACTAATTTCCCTTTTTAAAATTGCCCCAAGCTTCATAACGGTTGCGACGTATTGTCTATATTGTAATTAACTGTCAACATACAGCCGCAGTGTTTCTTATCTAGAAAAAAAAAAGATAATTTTCCAAGCGAATTTGCTTGTCCTTAAGTTCCTGCATTCTTTAGCTTGTTTCCAGGTTGTAATTAATTACACCTGCCCTTAAATAGATATTTACTTATAACTACTGGGTATTTTCCGGCTTATAATTGAGTAAGCTTGTCTTTAAATATCTTTTTATTTTTGCTTGTTTCCAGGTTGTAAGTGATTACACTTGCCCTTAAATAGATATACAGTGGTGGTGCTGAACAACTTTACTTTTATAAACGTGAACTAGTTCTGGATGTAAAACTCTAAAAACTCGGCACTTTGGTCTCGTATGTTAGAAATAACTAATTTCCCTTTTTAAAATTGCCCCAAGCTTCATAACAGTTCCGACGTATTGTCTATATTGTAATTAACTGTCAACATACAGCCGCAGTGTTTCTTATCTAAAAAAAAAGATAATTTTCCAAGCGAATTTGCTTGTCCTTAAGTACCTGCATTCTTTAGCTTGTTTCCAGGTTGTAATTAATTACACCTGCCCTTAAATAGATATTTACTTATAACTACTGGGTATTTTCCGGCCGATAATTGAGTAAGCTTGTCTTTAAATATCTTTTTATGTTTGCTTGTTTCCAGGTTGTAAGTGATTACACTTGCCCTTAAATAGATATACAGTGGTGGTGCTGAACAATTTTACTTTTATAAACGTGAACTAGTTCTGGATGTAAAACTCTAAAAACTCGGGTCTCCTATGTTAGAAATAACTAATTTCTCTTTTTAAAATTGCCCCAAGCTTCATAACAGTTCCGACGTATTGTCTATATTGTAATTAACTGTCAAAATAAAGCCGCAGTGTTTCTTATCTAAAAAAATGATAATTTTCCAAGTGAATTTGCTTGTCCTTAAGTACCTGCATTCTTTAGCTTGTTTCTAGGTTGTAATTAATTACACCTGCCCTTAAATGGATATTTACTTATAATTACTGGGTATTTTCCGGGCGATAATTAAGTAAGCTTGTCTTTAAATAGCTTTTTTTTCCTTGTTTCCTGGTGGTAATTGATAGAGGCGGCGGAGAGGGACAGGGAGGCAAACGACAACCCGATCAGTCGCCTACGCAGAACAGGAAGAAGAAGGAGTGCCTTTGCCACAAGCCTACTTCCGTCATCGGAAAGACGCCTGGGCCGCAATCGAGAGAGCGCGTCGCCCAACCTATCCAGGCGAGAGCGGTGTGTGACGTGTTCCCGCACACCGCTCCAAGACAACTACTTATGAGGAGAGCGAGGGGTGGCTCTTTACTCCACCCCCTCGCAAACACAGACATGAGGCCTACCCAAAAGGCCAGACGTCGTCGCGGGCCGGTCAAGTGGACACTGCTGTGCCTCCGGTCCCGGCTAGACGGAGAGAAGGAACACCCCGGGAGTTTTAGTCGGTGCAAGTCCAACACACCGGAGGGCGACCCTCACCGCCCCCTGAGGTCCGTTAAGGATTTACCCCGGGTTACCAAAAAAAGGTGGCAATTGATAGTAAATGACATTTACTATACTTTAGCCTTTATTTTAGCCGTGGTGGCTGCCGGCAGAATAGAATAGCACCCCCCTCTTCTTGCTGAGGTGTCGTAAAAGGCGACTAAGGTATCTCTTGAACACCGCAATTCAACCAGGTGTTTAGAGAAGGAAAACTCGACCAAACCCGCATCCCGCTCCCTCCCGATCGTACTGGTTCTCCTTTCCATCGGGCCTGAGGGAGTTCGGACGAGAGAGTGCTTTTCTGGCAGCGCGTCCAGTTATGCACTTAAATATCTCCTACGCAATTGACTGTTTCCGAAAACTGGACCTCGAATTTCTTAACCGGTGTTGAAACAGTCGCCGTGGCCGAAACCGGCTAGGACATCATCACTATCGGGTATTTTGCAGGTGCTCATTGCGTACGCTTGGCCCTAAATATGCAATTGCTTTTGAGTATTTTTCAACGATAATTGAATACTCTTGAAATTCAACTTTCATTAAATAATTAAAATGCCAATAACTATTGAACGTGGTATGTCATATTGAATGTTACAGGTGATTGAATACTCATTCTTTTAAATATTTTTATATTGGTATTTTCCGGTGATAATTGCAATCGCTTGCCTTTAAATATCTATTTATTATTGCATGTTATCTCGCGCTACCGTTATTCCGTTCTATTTATGGGACTAGAAGCCTTAGTTTCTCCCTTGTGATATCATTTCGTTACACATTTATGAAACCGTCCTCGTTTATAAATAATTATACTTGTAATTTGAAGCTCTTGTGACAGAACGTGATGCAGAAGCTAAAATTTAACAAACATAACTTACCTAACAAACATAATTTATCGTCACGCCGAACTCCATTGAGGTAGACGGAATTTAGAAATTTCCCGCTACTACAAATAATATCTGGTTTTTGGAGTGCAACTAAACTCTTTGCTAAAATACCGAGTAATTTTCGAGTAGATGGACAATTTAGCGTGTATTTATTCTATTTACTTAATCATAGGTTCCAAGTTCATAACGAGGAGTTATTTGTTGTAATTTACTTTTTTTATAATATTGAGTTTTATATATAGGTATATATAAACTTCTATATATTTGGATGAATTAATATTTCACAGATTTAAACATTTCTTTTTGGTAACTCGGGGGAAATCCCAAACGGACCTCGGGGAGCGGTGATGGTCGCCCCCCGGTGTGTCGGGCTTGCACCAACTAAAACCCCTGGGGTGTTCCACCTTCCACCTACCGGCATCGAGGGCACGATTGGGATCTCGTCCTCGATGAACGGCTGGGCGTGCGGCCTTAAGTAGGCCTCTACTCGTTTACGGATTTAAAATATGCAGTATCTTGTGAAAACCCTATCTAAATCGTGAAGGCGTTACTCGGTTTCGATATTAGGTTATATTTACGTAATCCTTTTTAGTTGAAGAGCAAAAGATAACGTAAATAAAATAAAAATAGGGAAAACGTACATGGCAATACTAGTAGTATGAGTAACTCGTGTACAAAATAAAAAGGAAAGCAAAGGATCATGATAGTAGACCATGAGTATCATATATTAATTATTGTAAGTAATTAGAGAATATATCGCGTGTAAAACATTTCATTTTCTACAATTTTATATGACAATGTAATGTTTACAAAACAATATAAATTTCGGATGTATTTTGGTAATGTTATTGTGTCACCAATATGCCATTTGGGACGGACAGGATTTTGAAAACATACCACATATGTCAATGTCACAAAAAAGTTCGCCTAATACAAATAGCATTTCACCCCGCGATTTGGATGTACACAGTCCTAACCATTATACCTAATAATCATAATAATGACATTTGTTAACTTACCCCTCCGAAAATAACGGGAATATTAATGTTTTAAATTCAGGAGTGTACAGAACATTGAATTTGAACAAGATAATGGTTAACACGAAAGAAGTGTATGTAATACGAGTATTTTATGTCATTGAGGAATTTGAAACCGTCACTTAAAAATCTTTAGAAGGAAAATTGCTACAACAAAATCATATGCAAACTTTTTAGAGTCGAAAGTTTTTGGTATAGTTATTTGTGACCGAGTTTTGCGCGGTTTTCGTACTGCCGGAAGTAGTACGCAGTACTTGAGTTTCGGGCGGATAGCTCTTGCTCACTGGCCTCGAAGCCAACACATGAACAGTCAAATACGAATTATACGCATGCGCTACAGTCCACTCCACTGAATATACTATGACGAGATGCTCGTGTCAACGCTGTTTAATTAATTTAAGTGCACCACCGATTGACTTCGTGTTTCTATTGTTTTAATGGAAGCTAAATTAAATTAGCAGTTATTTTAGTTATCAGTAGTGATGTGCGGTGAACTTTTAAAAAGGAAGCTAGTACAGTCAAATGTGTAGTGAACGTTTGTAAAACATAATTTTTTACAAATGTAATTTACTTTTTGTAATGTGTCGGACGGATTTCACTTACAGCTATTTCTAGTTTTGTATTATTTTCCAAAAATATTGCACGTTGGCTTGTATTGTCCAGTTGGTATAGTAGTATGGACAGCATAAGTCCCAGGTTCGTTGTCACGTGGGAAGACGTAGTCAGTACACAACTTTACACTCTATTTATTCTTATCACTACCAGCAATTTTTGTTCCTATCGCAAGTATTATATATATCTACCCTTTTCTAAAAATTATATTTAGCGTGGTAGGTATGCATCTGGTGATGTAGACCTACCTTAGGCTATAGCGTGATAGACGAGAAGTGAAAGAAATGAAGTCTAGATACGAGAGTAAAGCACATTTAATTAAGCACAGTAAAGAGTCACAGTTGAAATAAGTAAGCACAAGTATAGTCTAATTGGAAAGGAACTACACGGCAAGATAATACGGAATAAACATAAAGATATCATCAACTACGAGAACAGTACAACAAATGGAGAGCGAGTCGTGCGTATGGCTAGTCCGAGTACGATAGCAAGACTTCGGTGGGCGATTGTGGCGCTCGCGTCGCGTTCCGGCCGCACAATATACCTATGCGCTCCGGCGTTCAGCGGTGCTCAACCTTAACACCCACAACACAGGATTCCAGTGCATGAAACAGTACGAAAGGAAAGCAGTAGAAAGATAGTAGGCTAAAAATATATTTATTTCGGTATTTTTTTTTAGTTTTTTAATATTATATTATTCTATTAATTTAAATTAATAAACTTTTCTTAGCGTTTTTCCGCTCTGTTGTGGGGGTCTATTTTTCCGCTCAACATTTTTCATTTTACTTTTTTAATAGACAAAAATCCTGCACAGGACTTCATTCTAAGCTAAGGGTGACTGCTGGTACGTACCAGGCCCCTTAAAAACCCCCTAGTTTTCCTCACCTACTGCGAGATGCCGACCGAGGATAGGGGCTTCTAGTAGCATAGCAACCCGTTGTTTGACAGAAGCTGTTAAGATTGTAAATAAAACTAAATGTTTGCATAAAAAATATATTTCTAATACTTAGCAATGATACAACATTTTGGCGACGATGAATCAAAGTCGCATATCTCACGGGATGTTTCAATTTGAAATATTCAAGAACAATAAAGAAGATTGGGAATACTACTTCCAACGATTTAACATAGAGTTGGAATTACACGGCCTGAATAGAAGTAATGTACAGAACAGAACAAAGCGCAAACAATTTTCACTATCGAGGTTCGGTCCAACACCCTTCAAGGTACTCGTTAATTATTTCCGACCAACACCAGTTACTTCAAAAACATTTGAAGAATTAGTTAACTTATTAAACGATTTTTTTGGCAAAAAAACATATGTACGTTTTAGCAGAAGGAGTCATTTATGCAACAAAAAAAAAAAGAGAAGAAAAACAGTCAGTATCACAATATGTACTTACACTTCGGATATATGCTGGCTACTGTGAATTTGGAAACACGATAGACGAATAAGAGATAATTAGTGATCGCCATCATTAATACAAGATGGCAACAAGAATTAATTCGTGAACATGCAACAAACGATTCAAAACTTGAGAGCGTTATAGCAACAGCAGTCAAACTGGAACAACCCGAAATACAAACACTTCGCATAGCAAACAAAAACAGCAAGAAAATAACGAATCAACAATTTGCAAAATTTACAACAAACCACCAAAACATAGGTAAAAGAACGATATCCAAATATAAAAAGAAGTGTATATTTTGCGGTTATGACTATCATAATGATCTGAAAGACTGTTCAGCTAGAGGGAAAACATGCAACGATTGCGGTAAAATTAATCATTTTTCAACTGTATGCTTAACTACAGGAAGAAATAAAACGAAACAATTTAAAGCACACCGTGTGCGTGATTTTGCTAAGAACAAAGAAGAAGAAAACGGAGAATTAACCGATGACGGAAGCGCACATACATATCGGCTCAATCAATCTAATTCAACTATTAAAATTATGCTCCCTGTACAACTAAGCAGTAAAAAAAATGAAATGCTATACAATCCAGGAATTGTTCATTCTGTTATTGGTAAAACATTATGGAAATCTATAAATAAACCAGTACTCGAAAAATGTCAAAACTTAGTTGCTTATACAAATGTCAATTTTTTTTTGCTTTTTCACTAGAATAATAATTTAAATACCTTATATGAATGTAATTGTTAACTCAAAGATTAATTATAAGTTTTTATAAATTTATCCGATTTGAAAAAAATATGTTATAGTAGGTTTTGAAATTAGACTCCTCATTTATAGTATCCGCATGCCCCCCACTTATATACCACATTTCTCATTGAATTAGTTCATTTGTAATCCAAACAGTAACAAGGTGAGATAATTAATGTATTATATAACGTGGTCGCGCCAATATTTATTCATTTTTTAAATCCACCTTCACTTAATTTCCTACCCTCATCCTGTCATCTTTTCCACCGCACGCGGCCGTGACATTTAGCACGGCCATCATTTTAGTGTCGTCCAATACGTCATTCCTGACGGTCGCCGCAATAGCCGTCAGCACGCAACGCGAGGACACCTCATCGTCCTGTACCTTCTTTTTGTTCGTCCGCTACGCGCACACATCGAGTGTGCCAAAATCATAGTTCGTCCGCATATTATGATGTTGGCGCCACAGCCAGGAAGGAGAGGATAAAGCTGATGTCATCAGAGCCGCGAGGATCGTACGGTCAGTGTGTGTCCTTTATTCCCTTTCTTTCCATTTTTAAATACCGCAATACAGTCCACTATCCGCTCTTCTATTGGCGCCTCCATCATTTTAGTGTTCCTTCGAAGCCGGATTCCATCATTTTGGTTCCTTCGCAGCCGGATTATACTCCATTCATTAGTGTTCCTTCGATGCCAGATTATAACTATTTTTGGGATTTTTCAAACCATTATACAACCATTTAATCTCGGCCGCAATCACACCGCAGTGCAACCATTTTGTTCGCCCGCTAGTTGTACCTATTATTATTTTTTGATTTAAAACGCATTTAGGGTTATTTAGTGATTCTTTTAATCGCATATTAATTTAAAATACAGTGTTAATTACTGTCAAAACGCATCGCAAACCATAATATTACATTGGTTATATATTTGAAATGGACTTTGACCCGTAGTCCTTTCATACGTATTTCGCATAGCATACCTTCAAATTATTATATTATTTTTTCGCCCTTATTAGGATATCTCGTAGGTCTTAATAAGTGATCAAGTATATTATAATGGCTACTCGAAGTCAGACAACCGCTAGTACTGATAAGTCTGCTCATAATAATCAGAATATTGATTTATTTATAGCAAAACGCGACGCTATTTTCGAATATATTCAAAATTTATACGATTTATCTTCTAGCATTCACACAGACGCCTCAAGGAGAGAACGTTTCCTTGACGAATCTTCTAATGTGGACTCACTACGCAACGAGTTCATGCAAGCATTAGACGATTATAATTCATGCTTATTATTAGCAAACGCGAACGCGAAACCTGACTATAAAAGTTTAATTTCGTTTGAATCGTTATATAGTAGAATTAAACGCCTTCAAACTAAATATGATAAACAAATAACGCAAGGTCACGATGTCATTTTACCTAAAAGTAAAGCAACGCTGCCCCCAATCAATTTGGTGACTTTCTCCGGTGACATTCGCTCATGGCCAGTATTTTACGCGAGTTTTAAATCCACCGTCCACGATAATACATCGCTCACGGACAGTGAAAAACTGTATTACCTATTAGGCAAACTGTCAGGTGATGCTCAGTTGGTATGCTCGAGTATATCTCCATGCCCTGAGAATTATAATATAATATTACAAACGCTCATCGATAAATATGAAGATAAACGTACGCTCGCCTCAACATATATAGACCAATTATTTAACTTTAAACGTTTTCAATCCGCTTCAGCAAATAATTTTGATTTATTCATAAATAACTTTGTAACTGCAGTACTCGCTTTACGCAACCTTAACTTAGAAAATCTCACTGATTTTATTATAGTACATATCGCGCTCAAAAAATTAGATACAGATACCGCTTGTGCTTTCGATTTAAGTTGTACATCGAATATGCCTACGTTCGACGAGTTAGTCGAATTTATAAAAAGACGGGCTAAGGTTTTAGGACGTCAGCACTCTGCTAGCTCCACAACCGACTCCGCTCGCCGTAATAATATGAATCGTCATAAAAATATCGCTTCGCCGCCGCAGTTTCAAACTTATATTAATACTACGGTTGATTCTCGTTCTAAATGTCTGTGTACAAATATATCGCATCAACATTTATTTAAATGTATATCCTTCAATAGGATGAACCCGCAAGAGCGCTATAGGTGTGTGAAAGATAACAATGCATGTATAAATTGCCTAAGTTTATGTCATAAAGTATCTAACTGCTCGTCTAAAAATAAATGCCGAGTTTGTGGATACAACCATCACACGATGTTGCATTTTAATAATGCCTCCGCGCCAACGCGTGGCGCGTCCCCGGCGCACACACCAGCGCGCCCGCCGCGCTCGCTTGCTTTGCCTCGCACGCCCGCGCGCCAGCCGGGCCCGGACGCTGCTCATGCTTATCGATCACCGTCGCCTGCTGAGCACGCACAGCCACCGCGCGCGCCGACCGCTCGCTCAGACGTCGCGCTTTGTACACATATAGATATCGCTCACTCAATGCTTATTGCGCCCGCGCATTTAATTAAAAACACTGTTTTATTATCGACCGCTCAGGTTGTCACTTTCGATACAAGTGGCAATCGACATATTATTCGCATATTATTGGATTCCGCGTCTCAAAGCCATTTTATTACAAAGGAGTGTTGTGATAAATTAGGTTTACGTTTACAAAATACTGAACCCACTATTATTAAAGGTTTTGGTGGTTCAGAAAAATTAATCAAGACAAATTACATTGATTTAAAATTTTATTCGCGTTTTAATGACAACATTTTCTTTAATATTTCGCCGCTAGTTGTCGATCAAATAACCGATTTATTGCCAACCGCAGTGGTAGACACATCAGTGCTATCACACTTAACCGCGTTACCCCTCGCCGATGATAGCTACGGTTCACCTGGTAAAATAGACGTTTTAATAGGCGCGTCACTCTTCTCGCATCTACTCTTACCGGACGAAGTTCACACCTCGCGCGACTCGTCCACGCCTCTAGCGTTGAATACAGTGCTCGGGTATGTAATAATGGGTAGTGCACCCACGTTGCCCACGCTGCATATGCACCAGGTTCTGACCTGCTGCACCGCACAGACGCCTACCGCCCTTGACAACTTAGTCAAGAGATTTTGGGAGCTCGAGCAGCCTCCCTCCGCTTCGCCCATACTGCATCCCGCTCACGTCGAATGTGAAGAATATTACAAGTCAACTACGACCCGCGATCCCGGTAGCGGCAGGTACGGCGTAGCCCTGCCCTTCAACGAGGATGTTTATACTCTCGGTGACTCTTACGTCACAGCTCGCAGACGCTTCCTATGTCTCGAAAGAAAGCTCGAAGCTTCACCTCAACTGAGGTCAGCATACGATGACGTCATCAAAGATTATCTCGATAAACGCTATATTTCTCCCGCACCGCAGTACGATTCTCATGACCCCACTCCTATTTATATTATACCGCATCATGGAGTCGTGCGCAAGGACAAGACGACAACTCGTCTCCGCATAGTTCTAGATGCTAGCAGTAAGACTAGCACTGGACGATCATTAAATGATATCTTGCACTCTGGGCCAAATCTACAGGGTGACTTATTTAAAATAATTTTGAATTTTCGCTTGTACGCAATCGCTATGACCGCTGACTGTCGACAACAATTTCTACAAATAATTTTACGCGAAGCTGATCGTCGCTATCAGTGTTTTCTCTACAGATTTAAACCACAAGACCCACTTGTATTATATCAATTCAACCGCGTTTGTTTCGGCCTCTCGTGTAGTCCGTACCATGCACTGCGCACGGTGCGCCAGCTCCTCGAAGACGACGGCGCGAGGTATCCGCTCGCGAGTAGCATTGTGCCTACGTCGCTGTATATGGACGACATCGCCTTCTCGGTTCCCAGTGAAACAGAAGCAGTCTCCGCGTCTCAACAATTAATTGATTTGTTTAAAGGCGCCCAGTGGGATCTTGTTAAGTGGAACAGTAATCGTCGACATGTATTAAATAATATACCCGCTTCGCTTAAGCTGCCAGACGATGTCGAGTTTGACAAATCTGCACATAATAAAATATTAGGCCTACATTGGTCTACAAATAGCGATTCCTTTTATTTTAAAATATCCGCGCCCGCCGATGGACCGTGTACTAAGCGATCCATATTGTCCACTATCGCCCGCCTGTGGGATATTATGGGTTTCGTGGCCCCCACAGTCGTTTACGCAAAATTAATTCTAAAACAACTTTGGCAACTTCATCTCGATTGGGATGATGTTCCACCACCGCCCATCGTCAAGATGTGGAAGCAGTTCTGTGCAGAATTACCCGCTCTTAATAATTTACGCATTCCGCGACATGTAGGTGCATGCAGTGGTTCTAACGTCACTGTCATAGGCTTCTCCGACGCCAGTGAGCTTGCCTACGGCGCTGTATTGTACTTGCATGTTAACACCGGTCATTGTAATTCTGTCAGGCTAGTTTGTGCTAAATCCAAGTTAGCCCCAACTAAGCCGCTCTCAATAGCCAGACTGGAGCTCTGTGGAGCAGTTTTACTATCCAAACTGCTTCGTATTGTTATTGATAATTACTCGCAATATTTTTCTATTAAGTGTTACGCATTCACCGACTCTAAAGTCGCATTATATTGGATAAAAAGTTCGCCACACAGGTGGCAAACGTTTGTAGCAAACCGCGTTGTGCAAATCACAGATAATATTTCCGCTGATAACTTTTATCATGTCTCAGGTATCGAAAATCCTGCTGACATACTCTCGCGTGGCATTACGCCTCAAAAAATAATTACGCACCCACTGTGGTTTCATGGGCCCCAGTGGCTTTCGTTAAATCGCTCTCAGTGGCCTCTACGGACCCTGGACGATCAAATTATAACTGACGTACCTGAACAAAAAACTTTATCGTACGCAGTATGCACTCCCGCAAAGCATTGCGCTTTATATAATCTCGCTCTCCGCACCTCCTCTTGGAGTAAACTTCTTCGCATTATAGTATATATATTTCGTTTCGCTAATTTATCGCCCCGCCGCAGCACTATTGCAGTGACTGCTGATGATTTATTTTTCGCCGAAAATAATATTCTCCGCGCTCTACAAAACCAGCATTTTGTAGAAGAGTATTCTAATATCATAAATAATAAAACCTCAGCTCTTACGCCGAGTCATTTTGTGTATACCGCACCTTTATTTTCTTTGCCCGCGCCGGAACTGAAGTCTGACCCTGTCAGTTTGCTTCATAGGCATTCGTTACTAGACAAACTAGTTCAATCCTTTTGGAACCGCTGGAGGATGGAATACCTACACGGTTTACAGGTTAGGCAGAAATGGAATACGCATTCCAACCCTATTACTCCGGGTACTTTAGTAATTATAATAGATGATAACGCGCCGCCCCTAACCTGGCCATTAGCGATTGTAGAGAAGGTACATCCTTCCAAGGATGGCATCATTCGCGTCGCAACGGTGAGGACCGTCAAGGGAACTTACCTTCGTCCGATTGTGCGTCTTTGCCCGCTGTCTTCTCAATAATTTCTTATTAGCTTATTACCGCTTCGCTATAGCTTAAGTTAGATTTATAATAATCATCTCGCATATTCGTTTATTCCGCATTGGTTTAGAATTTAGATTTAACGCGCGCATTATAACGCTCCGCCCCTTAGGTTTAGTATTGCACTTTATCTTATGGTTGTTTTTTAAAGGTGACCCTTTAAGGTGGGGTGGAAATGGTCGCGCCAATATTTATTCATTTTTTAAATCCACCTTCACTTAATTTCCTACCCTCATCCTGTCATCTTTTCCACCGCACGCGGCCGTGACATTTAGCACGGCCATCATTTTAGTGTCGTCCAATACGTCATTCCTGACGGTCGCCGCAATAGCCGTCAGCACGCAACGCGAGGACACCTCATCGTCCTGTACCTTCTTTTTGTTCGTCCGCTACGCGCACACATCGAGTGTGCCAAAATCATAGTTCGTCCGCATATTATGATGTTGGCGCCACAGCCAGGAAGGAGAGGATAAAGCTGATGTCATCAGAGCCGCGAGGATCGTACGGTCAGTGTGTGTCCTTTATTCCCTTTCTTTCCATTTTTAAATACCGCAATACAGTCCACTATCCGCTCTTCTATTGGCGCCTCCATAACGTATATCACATTAGCGATTCTAAAACCTTTATTGCTGGTTGTGATATCCGAACACAGTATTGGCGTTCCATTATTTAAATATTTTTTGCGCCAGAAGATAAATATCCTGTGATATTATAAAAAGTGTCGACCAGTTTAGTGCTGAATCTCAATTGGATAAGCTGATGAAAGTAAATTATATCGTCTCCTGATTATATTTTCGTTTTCCTTTTTCTCCTCCAGACCAGGATCACAATCGTAACTGTTCGTGCGTTCGTATCTATTTGGCCAACCCCTGTTTTTTGGATATTTCTCCAAACACAAAAAAATACAAGATATACGTGGAATACTCATCTTGTAATTTCTCAACAATGTCGATTTATTATACTCCTTATCCTTTGAAATGTAGAAACAGAATTGTGAATTAGAATGAGATTTTTCGCTCCGATGAACAATTTCATTTTTGTAGCAGTCTTTACGTTGAACTGTCCGACATATTTTAATATTTGCAGAGAATTTACTACCTAGTTTGCAGAAATATGTTGCAGAAAGGTTTGTTTACATTGCATTATTCAAATGTGTCGGTTTATCAAAATTCAGACTGCGTCTTTCCGTCAATACTGCGGGTGAATCTTCATTGGGGGTATGTCTAAGGAAGAGCCCTGCCCAGTCACCTCGTTTCTTGAGTCTCGCTCAGTGCAACCTCGGCCATGCCGACAGTCATCTTGGACTGGGTCCGACGCGCGATTGGCTTCGTTGCCTAATAATTAGTAAATACTAAATGGGTGCTAACCCTAGGACATACTGATCGTTCTATAAATGACATGTTGGCGCAGCTGTGAATTTTTCTCCTTCTGTGAGGATGTCATGTCCCAGAAGGAGGCCGCAGAGCGAGAGCGGCAGAAGGCTGCTTGAAGAAAACACCGGGGTGCCGACAACCGCCCTAACACATCAGTCCCAGCCGATCGGTCGATCCACGACCGGTTGGCTGATGTCTTTGGGGTCGTCGCTGCCCAGGGTGGGGCCCTGAGCAACTGCTTAGCAACCCTCGAGTAGTCGGCAGATCATTGTGACGTGCTCTGCCTAAATACAGCGAGCCGTATCGAGGAAGGCAACAACTTCCTCCGAGTCTGTGCCCAGTGGGTGCGGCGCGACGGGGCTGTGGCGAATTGATTACAGGACCCGCAGTCCCCGCCAATGCGCAGAAGTAGTCACCTTGGGGTTTTTAGTCGGTACAAGTCTGACGCACCTCGGTCGCGCAACCCCCTGTGCGGTCGAGACGGTCCTATGAGGATTTCCCCCAAGTAAAAAAAAAAGCTGTGAATTTTCTTAAGTGCCATACATATGTAACGTTATAAACAAAAATCGTTTAATAGATAGTTAAAATATTGATCGTGACCTCCCCTCGCCCCATATCAATAAGGTTTAGTTGTTTCTTGGATTTGCTAGACTGTATCTGGAGGCAACAGAAGTCTTCAGCTCAAGATATGGTCACTAATGTTTAATCGGAGACGGGGCGCTGGTGAGTGCTAATATACCAGCAGACAATCTGAACATATTCCTAAGTCCTTCCACGCATCTTTTTCTTCAGATGTAAACTACGTTGAAACCATGAGAATTGGCCAGTCCTAACAAGACTCGTTTCTTCCGTGGTTGAAACCCGAACATAGATCCTGAACACCTACAATACTGAAGGAAATTTAATTTCCTATTCATGTTATATCAGACAATTTGACCCACATGAGTACTTAGAGGCAAACGATATTGGTATTTTAAAAGCTTATATAGTCTTTCGAACATAAATTCTGTAATTTGTTCTTAATTTATATTCTCACAAGTATAGCATCATTTTTTTTTTCCAGAATTCTTACAAGTATTATGTTTATTCAAAGAGAACTATGTTTAAGCGTCATCTATCGTAGAATTTATAAACTTCGTGTTACATCGTTCTACTCAATAATAACAGTTGTTTTAAAGGTTTTCTCTAGATGGCGCCGTTCTATAAAATTTATTTTGGTAGTGTGCGCGCCCGTACGCACCACATACTATGATATTAGTGGACATATAGGACTGTAAGGTTGTACAAGATGACCTAAATTGTTCACACCTTATGCCGTACATATAATTAGCTGATCTGCTTAACTTTGCCGGGTAGCTCCAAGCACCGTTTCAGGTGAGGTGCATGCTGAAATCCGTCCGCTCCAGTACCCAGCGTCCGTTGCTGGGCACAATATCCATGTGGGTGGTATATCCCAGCCGAGAGATATGTCCGTGAACGTGTTAATTTACATTCCACTTGTTCCGTTCCGTTGTTCATATTTGTCCAGGGTCCCCTTATGCCGTTCCGGGCACGGGGCCCGACTGATAACCACTATATTAACCTCCGATCGTATGCGCACCGTTCTATAACAAGTTCTACCGACAAGTGAATCCGTCTGACATACAGAGCTGCCAACCCGGCGGGGTTCGCAAATGTAACCAATCACGTGCAATGTAATAATATATCATCGTGCTAAATACCTTTTGGGGTGAGCAGTGATACATTAATGGTTGTATACGTGTTGCTCTTATGTTATGCCTGACGTGACCAGCTGTGCAGCTGATCGCCGTTCTCAGAGTACTTGTCACAGGATATTTTGATATCATGCCATGTGGGGCTTTTGCTTCATACGTAACCATTTGGTGTGCCTAAATCCCTATTTCTGGAAAAACTTAAACGTAACTGCCGGGATTCAAACCTACGAATATTTGTGTCGCTTCGCATGGATCCGGTCCTTTATCGACTAAGCTACAATAACCATAAACATTAAAAATAAATTAATTCATTTACTACATTTAAAGTTTGGAACGCCCGGGTAAACATTATTACACCCAGAGATCTGTAAAATGTAATCTGATTAATGATCAACGATTACAAAATGTAGTAATTTTAATTTTCTTGCTCTGTAATCATAATTAAATCCATTTAAAACATTAAGAAATCACGACTGTTTATGCAATCTGGAATTTTGTAGTGTTTAAAACATTAATGAGCAAAATGCAGTCATATTAATGGTAAAAAACGTAAAATGTAATCGTTAATCATTTTCATTAATCCGATTACATATTGCTCATTTATGATTACACCTATGCATACCGCTGGTAGACTATACGAGGTTATTTCTTTGGCTGGCTAACCTAGCAGAAGTGCTTTGCGTTGCTAGAAATCCATAACTCGCTCGCTAAGCATTTTAAATGCTCTTCTTTCTCACCCGGGGAAGTTGTAGTTGCCTTACACGCGCACCGGCATTTTGCTCCTTGAAAATAAAGGAAGTTATGTATTTATAGCGATATTGAACTTTTCTCATCATCACGCCTAGTCTATTCTATTATAGGAAAAAATAATGGATCTCTGCTTCTCCCGGCATTACACATTTTCGAATCAAACAAATTTTGCAGGCGTCTTCTCTGTGGTCAATTTTCTGCCTTTACTAGGATATTTACGCTTTGCAATATATTGGCCAAGAGTGTAAACGGACCTTTACGGGAAGAACTCAATAAAAATTTCTGATTTGGCAGCCTGCCACGGACAAAATGTAGCCGTTTTATCCTTTGAGTCCTCTATAGTGTTCGTCGGTAGTTTCGGCGACAATTTCGGCTGCAATTATGGCTGCGATTTCGTTTTCAACGACTTCGACGAAAAGTTTCACGGTAATTTTTATAATATTTACACGATTTTTTATTAATCATAGATTCAAAAGTATTATATATTATATTACACCGCTTTTAGTCAATTTTGAACGAAATCATTTCATATTTTAAATTCACCGGCAGTTGTAGCAATAAGCGATTATTCGATTTCGGTGTCGGATAAAAAATAATCTATAATCGGGTACTTATTAAAGGCGATTTAACAATCGGGTTAAATAAGTATTACTCAGATGCTATATAATAGGAAGAAAGCATATAGTCTGAATATTAGCAGAGTCAAATCCAAGTCGACGGCATCGTCGACTTACTGATATACTTTAATAGTAATTAAATAATATAAATAGTAATGTTTGAGTAAAGGCTAAGCGTTTATAAATCACAGACTAAGACTTTGGTCTATTTCAAAGTTTTACTGTATTTATTATTTATGGCCGAATGAGTCCGAAGCATGCGGTCGCACACTAGTTCTCAAGGAAAGGAAGCACGCAGACATGTTAAAAATGTAGGGAATTCTCATGTTCTCACACTTTTATGTTCAAGGTTACGTGTTCCAGGTTACATGTTATAATTCTGGCGCGTATAGAACTGTTTTTCTTTAGTAGAACAGAATAGGATTATTTTTACTTGAAATTATCATATTACAATATTAATGTGAGTGGGGCTACGAGCCGAGGCCTATCCGCGTTATACAAAGACCGAATAAAAAGAGTTCTGATTGAGGGTGATGTCATATGTACGCGGAATCGGCGTGAGTGAATGAAGGAAATTAATCCATCTTAACTACCAATTGTAGTTACTAATATTATAAAGATGTGGATTTAAATAAATAGGGACCTTCTTTTTTGTGATCCGGTGGACATCCTCGTGAATCCTCAGGGCCGCCGTGAAGCTAACGGCCCCCGGTGTGTCGGAATCTTATCGACCAAAACCCAGCCTCCTAATCCTCCTACTCGTCAGCCGGGGTGAAGGGTATGGCCACACCAACTTCTTCAACTTGGATGGGGGACTCCGGCGACTTTGATGTAACCGCTGCGGTGGCAGCTTTGGGCTTTATCTTTGACACTTAAGTCTACGCGCAGAGACTCTGATGTCGCCGCGTGTTCTGTAGCTTGTCGGCTTGCTGGTGGCGTCGCACACAACATAGTGGGTTCTTTGCCTTGCACTCATGGGTTTTGTGTTCAGGTTGAACACATTGATAGCAAAGTCCTGTTAGATTAACGGCAGCCTTGCAGCTCTCATTCACGTGCCC
Source organism: Automeris io (assembly GCA_036320925.1). Lineage (NCBI taxonomy): Eukaryota > Metazoa > Arthropoda > Insecta > Lepidoptera > Saturniidae > Automeris > Automeris io. The sequence continues at coordinate 1,530,239 of JAUDJH010000036.1, forward strand.
GGCTCGAAGCATTTGAAGCATCGGAGTACGCGGGAAGGCACCATACGGACCTGGTTTCTTACCAAGCCGATTTTAAATCTTTTTTTCCATCAGTGTCCTGGCAATATTGCTTTGGCATGTTATCCAGGCCGTGGGCTTTATCTTTGACACTTAAGTCTACGCGCAGAGACTCTGATGTCGCCGCGTGTTCTGTAGCTTGTCGGCTTGTTGGTGGCGTCGCACACAACATAGTGGGTTCTTTGCCTTGCACTCATGGGTTTTGTGTTCAGGTTGAACACATTGATAGCAAAGTCCTGTTAGATTAACGGCAGCCTTGCAGCTCTCATTCACGTGCCCGGCTCGAAGCATTTGAAGCATCGGAGTACGCGGGAAGGCACCATACGGACCTGGTTTCTTACCAAGCCGATTTTAAATCTTTTTTTCCATCAGTGTCCTGGCAATATTGCTTTGGCATGTTATCCAGGCCGTACCGAAGCACCGCAAGCTGCAATTGCAACGATGGAATTGAGGACAGCTGTTCGTTGAAGTCATCAAACTTTGAGTTGGGCGATGATTGAGCATAACAGATTTGCTGTCTCGAATGGTTCATGTGGTAGTGACCCGTCCCGAGATCTCGGCGGTGGAAAGGAAGGGCGACTGTCCTTTATAATATTTTCGTAGGACACCCCTCTTAATGGCGCCAGGCTGTGGGCTGTGAATGCATGATGATGACCGCCATTATAGGAGTCAAAACTTAAGTGACTTGGCCTGGCGGTCTCTTCTGTTTCTTAGCAGGGACCTCTTTTGGGGATGCCCTTTCTTTATTGTCCTTATTAGTGGTAATCCGTTTCGGCTTTCCCTTTCTTCTCATGACCTTCGTTCAGCTTTCTTCAAGTGGGAACTAGGACGTTGTTGGAGGAGGGAGCGGAGAGAGGGAGTCTTTGCAGGTAGACTTCTGTCCGAACTCTGAGGACTTTTGAAGGAGTCCGCCGATTCTGTGCTAGAATTGTGAATTCCACTTTAAAAAGTTGTTCCTTTTTACAACTTCGGCAGCTGCATTACAATTATGCAAGATTAAACATTTGTCGTAGCTGTAGTCGTAGCCGAAGTTTCACAGGAGAGGGCCAAGGACTGACCCCTGTGGAACATCGCACGTCACCTCTTGTCTACCCCACTCGTTCCTCCCGGGGTAGACTATGCTCCTATCCGAGAGGTACGCTGCTATCACGCGGCGGATATACCCTGGCAACCGGTGATACTTCAGCGCTTCGTGTATGCATTCTCAGGGGAGGGAGTTGAATGCGTAGGCAATGTCGAGACGGACCGCCAAGGCAACCCCTTTCCGGGCCTCGGTTTCCTGCGCTTTTGCCCGGACTTGCATAATCGCATGAATCGTGAAGCGATTACGGCGGAAGCCGAATTGGTTATCCGCCAGGTCCGGGCCTGTCCTCTCCAGATGAGCGGTGATCTGGTCTACGATCACCCGCTCGAACATTTTGTTTACCTCGTCCAGCAGCACTATTGGCCTGAAGAACGAGGGAGCCTCGTCCATGGGCCCTGGCTTCCGCAGGAGGACGAGTCGACCCGTCTTCCACCTGCGCAGAATGGTATCTCGCGCAATACAGGCGTCGAATGTCCTCCTGATGCGCGGTTCCAGGGAGTCAAATGTCATCGCCCATACTTTGCCGTGGACCCCGTAGAGTCCAGGGGCCGTCTTTTTCCATTTGACTCTCTCCATCACCCTCTCCAGCTCTTCCCGGGCGACTGGGGGGAGGCTCATCGTCTGTCTCTTCGGGGACCTGTAACGGAGGCACGGATCCCCGTCTAACTGCTCCAAGAACTCCTGCCTGGCCGCATCTATAGACCGCGCGATGGCCACCTGCATCGCCATCTTCCTCCTTGTACAGGCCGTATAATCGATTCTCCTCTAACGGATCGCGCAGTCTCCGACGATAGCAAGTGTACCGGCGTCTCGACGAGACGCACTCGCTTCGCAGCTGAGCTATCTCGCCGTTCCACCAATACACCCGACGTCTGCGGGAGGGACGCTCTCTCTCACCCTCGCCATGGAGGCGTCGCATATGTGTGTCATGGCTACCCGCAGCCATTCCGCCTCTTCTTCCACACTAACTTCTCTCTCTGGCACGGGCAGCCACGACTGCACAATGGCCGCCCTACAATATTGCCAGCCTTTGTCATCTCGATTTATTTATTTTTCCTGAAAAACAAAACCCTATTTTACAGTGTCTAGAGTGGCTTAACCTCTTCATTAACAGCTAAATGTTGGTACGCGGCCACGACACCAACTTACCTTCTTATTATGAATAACTCTGAAACATTGACAAGCTATCATGGTAATCACACTAAAACCTTACGTGTATGCATTTGCTCATTTCGTTTCATTGGGCCCCTTTGAAATTATGACCGGTTGTTAAGGTTATAACTTGGTGCTTCAGCTATTGCCTTCCATACGTTTCTGAATCACGCGACTTAGTGTTCAGGATTCAATCAATAAAAAAGATGTAATCATGCTTTGATATGCTGACATCAAAAGCTTTTACCGATTACCATATTATATTTCGATTTTCAATTTACTTCAAAAAAGTTAGTCCACAATTCGTATATTCTTTTTAAAATGTTATTTATAAACAACTAAATAGACTGTCGTTCCTAGCTTCTATTAATCTTAGAGTTTTTGTTTTGTATGTTTTTGATAAGCTTAATTCATTCGTTTAATAAATACAATCACTGATACAGCCCTTCTAGGGATTACACTCCTGTGTTGTTTTTCAGCGGGATTTTACCGAGATTAACTTTATACCAACGGGATTCCGTAGGATCCCGCAGAGATTATAGTTTTTGTGGGATTTTTAATAAAATATGTTTTGTAGTGGTATAATTTAATGTTTATTAAAAATAACAAAAATCAACAAGATTGTGCTATGCCCAACTGAATAATATTTTACTCTTTGACTACATGTTCATGAATATGATGTTTAAATCAATAGCAAGTATCAATATTTGGTAAAGTTGTAGTATTTGTATATTAGTTAATTAAAGATATTACTTCTAATATTTATCTGAGATAATTACAAACCCGGGATCCCGCAATTTCTAAAATTATGCGGGATCCCGCTTTGTTTGGTTGCCATCCCTAATCCTTTCTTATTCAAAGAAGAACAGTGTTTTGATATGTTATTAAATTTCATATATTTTCCTCAACTTATTTTTTAAGGATTGAGCAAGTAAATATAATAATAGTATGTATGTTAAATAGTATTACTAAAAAAAGCTACATGAAATATTGACATTGAGTATCTTGTATGATGTACTAAGGGATTTTTTTTTATTACATTTTTAAGAGCTTAAAATAAGGATTGAAAGTTTGAGAACCTGTTAATTATGAAGTAAGCACTATGAACACCGGCATTTATATTTGGCTAAATAACAAAAATGTTTTTCGACGTTTTTATAAAATATATTCGCAAGGGAGTATGTTATTTCGACCCGAGCAACGCCGGGTCATCACAGCAAGTAAATAATAATGTTTTAGTATTTACTGTCACTTACAAGGCGTATGAAAGTAAAATTAATGTTATAGAGTTAGAAACGATGGTCATACTTTTGTATATTGCTAGAATATCCATATAGGAGTTATTTCATATATTTACATCAATAGGTTATGAGTTGGACTCACCGTCTCGTATCGGGTAAAGCGGAGCAGCAATCACTTACCTGGAAACAAGAAACATATGTTTAGTGGAAATGGGTTCTTTTATAATTATTGCTAAATTTATACGTTTTCTAGGTCTTAATTATTCGGGACGTTACGACCCCATCGCCCGCCAGTTCGCTGGTGCAGTCAGTCTGAGTCCGGACCAGTCACTAGTCCGCTTCCCTTACCCTTTTTCCTTTCCGTGCCCTTTCTCGCTATCTCCTTTCCAAGGATCTCATCTCCCCCTACCCTTTTCCATCCTTAGTTATTCCTCAAAGAGCTCAAAGCCCACCTCCCCCACATTTTTGGCGTAGCCCATAATGGGGCCGATCGCGCACCGGGCTTGCAGACGTCCTCGTGGTTCACCCCAGAAGTTTTAGCTGGTGCAAGTTTGACACAGCGGGGGAGTGGCCCTCACCACTCTCCTGACGGTCCGTTAGGGATTTCCTCTAGGTAAACAAAAAAAAAGGTCTTAATTATTGTCATACAATGAATGCTTTATTTATTTAGGATATTTTATCAAAACCCCATTGTAACTTATTCTAACATCTTACTATATTTTCTTAACCCGTTGAAAATCGTCTTGGACCGTCAGGTGGTAGTTTGCTGAATTATTATTGACTAAAACCAAAGGGATGCCTATTCTTCGCCGTGGTGGGCCTTTGCATCCGTATACTTACTACAGCCCGGCCAGCGATTGGCCTTAGGTAGGCTTCCCCTCTATTCTACCATCTTACTGACCCTACCACCACCTACGATTATATTTTGAAGTAACTGTGCTCGCGACTTCTTTATAAATATAGATTTAAATAGCTATACGGTAACTCATATCCCGGGTAGGAGTAACTTCTCTAACTCTTACTGCAGCCGAGTTGTTTGGCTGTGGAATGGTGCTCCGGCGAGCATGTTTCCACCGTCCCATGATATTTAAACGAAGCGTCTGGAGATGGAGATGTGATATCATTAAGACTATAGATTGTTTTTCTTTATTGTTGATAGTTGCAAACGTTTTTTGAACTGCATCATGCTTACCATTAGGCGTGCTTGGGTCACCATGCCGAATCAGGATAAAAAAAACAACTTTTTACATCACCAAATTCTGTTATAGTTGTCTCAAAACCTTTTGTATCACGTTCGCTTTTTTTGGCAATATTTGGGTTGTTAATAACTGTAGATGGTGGATTTCTGTATAGTATTTGGCTGGGTGTCATACAGAAACATGTTTTTATACATTTTCTGCATGAACTGTTATAGAGAAAGCGAGGGAGAGAGACTTCTTTCAGTCTTGGTTTACAACGGCATGAAAACGGGGACTATCAATTGGTTCCAATCCTTTGGAAGTCGTTGCTGTTCATGGAATTACGCTCTAAGTTCCATCAGATGCGCAGGTCATATGGCTGAAATAGTATAAAAACACGTTGGCTGAATGATGTCGCTGTGTTTTCTGCAAAGAGATCGACGGTTACGTAAACTTTGGTCGAATGTACTAATGCGGCAGTGGGTCGCTACTGGCACGACCTTCACCTTGACCGGGACCTTGTGCACGCAGCTATAAAGGGACAAAGAGAACACATTTCAATGTATTCCGTGCTGTGGTTTCACAATTTAACAAGTTTGAAGGTTTAAATGTATTATAGGTTTTCATGGAGTAATGTTTCGCTAACACGAATTTATTACGACTTCGTAATGATCTCCTTCTTGTAAAATAATCCAAATTTATTAAATACTAGCTGTCCCGGCAGACCTTGTTCTGCCCTATTTCTCTAAAACAAAGTCACATTGTCTTTTTAATGTTAATAGCTTCCCCGTCAGATTTTATTCTGCCAAAACCTATTGGCCTGTCGGCTGTTTTTTGAAAATTGTTTGAAGGAACCTGGCCTTAATGCTATATGTATAAAAAATTGACAAATATTGACATTAATATTTATACGTCACTCAATTGTTTTGCCTTCCCGGAACCCGTCCACTAACATTTAAACTTTATGATATGGTGTTAAAGTTCAAATTGACTTTTAAATATTAATACGAATTTTTTGTATGAGAATATAGAAAAGTGTTGTTTTTAGACTTTTTCAGACAATTTTTTTAGTTTTTCTCTCCGTAATAACCTTCCCCAGACTTCAACAAACACAACAAAAAAGAAATCAGCCAAATCGGTTCAGCTCTTCTCGAGTTTCGCGCTTATCAACACATTTAGCGATTCATTTTTATATATAAAAAATAAGACTAGCGTCCAAGTGAAGGTTGATTTCTAGCCGAAATCGAAATCGGACCCGATTAATCTGTATCATCATAATATTCGGTCGAATTCATATATTAAAAAAAATACTAAATAGAGGAGCGAGAGGGGCGTCTCCTTGTCTTTAATTTATGATCATTTTCAATTGGTATTTCTAAATGAACATTTTAAACAGTAGCTAGAATTTTTGGAGCGTTTTAAAGGGATGAAAAGACGGCAGCACGCGAAAGACCTTGGTTTACAGATTTAATGTACGGAAAAACGTTAACAGACGAAGTGCTAAAAAGAAATTGAGTTAAATATTTATATTCATCGCATTAAAACAAATTTAAAAGATCTGCGAAATGATTTTGCTATTTGTGAAAATGCATTGTATTTATTGTAAAAACTTCTATATTTTATAGATATAACATTTAAAAGATTAATAACCAATACGATTCACATACATAAAAAATAGAAGTACACATAATTCTAAATAAAAAAGAGAATTTTAATTAACATTTGTTCCACTCCACGGATGTTAGTATAATCCATGGTGTCTAAATAATATATGCATTTGTAACAGTTTATTCAGTTCATCAAACCTTTGTGTACAGCCAATACTTCGACTGATTTTTGCCGGCCCTAGCTTCGGTCAAACACTATTAAATACACGAAGAATGACGTAAAAGGTACATCGCAACTAAGAAAATAGAACGCAATAGGAAAACTGTTAAACAATGCTAGTTGGTTATTATTTTTCGTTGTGAATAATTAGTGATATAAGTTATCATTTGGTTTTAATAATTTCCTCGATCTTTCGAGCGATCAGCTTACTATGCTACGATGTATATGTAGTATTTAAGATACTTAAAAAAAGAGCTTATCGAGGTCATAAAAACATTGCGTTTTTTTTCTCTGATGACAAATGATAACTGTACAGATTTCCCTTTACTGTGTCATGAGCGGGGAGATTGAATTGAAACCACTAGATACAGGTCACCACGGGCCTAATTACTTCACATATATAGCACGTAAAACCAATACTCAATATCTCTTTTGTTGACTGATATATAATGTGCACCGCAGTCCATAGCGGATTGTTACAAAACATTTATAAATACATCTTCTTCTTAGAGTGCCTCTCCACTACCGGAGGTTGGCCGTCAGCTCAGCGAACTTTCCTCTATCCTGAGCCAAGCGAAACAGGTGTTCGACGCTGGCAATACTAGTCCACTCCCGGTTGTTACGCAGCCACGACTTCTTTCTCCTCCCAGCGCGTCGCTTTCCGTCTATTTTGCCCATCATTATTAACTGGAGGAGTCGATATTTTTCATGTCGTAAGACATGACCTAGATACGCGATCTTCCTCCTCTTGACGGTTTGCAATAACTCTCGGTTTCTGCCAACGCGCTGGAGAACCCTAACATTGGAAAACTTCTGCACCCAACTAATGCGCAGCATTCTACGGTAGCACCACATCTCGAAGGCCTCGAGATTTTTCTGTGTGTCAGCTTTCAGCGTCCAAGCTTCGCTACCGTAAAATACGACGGGCCAGATGTAACAATGGAGCATTCTAAGTCTGAGCTTTAGTGATAGTTTGCGGCTGCACAATACTTTCTCCATCTTTTTAAAGGTTGCTCGGGCAATTTCAATCCGGGTACGAATTTCTTGTTCACTATCCCATTCTTCATTTACCCAAGCACCGAGATATTTGTACATACGCACTCGCTCGAGATCTAACCCTGCAACTCTAATTCCAGGACTAAGGTGGTTATTTGATATTACCATGAGCTTGGTTTTGGACACATTCATGCTCAACCCTGCCTTCAAACTGCACTCATGGACTCTGTCCAATATCTTCTGCATGTCTTCTTCAGTTGAAGCTATAAGTACTGTGTCATCTGCGTATCTCAGATTGTTGATGATTTTACCATTTACTTTAACTCCAATCCCAAGTCCTTCTAATGCTTCCGATAATATTGTCTCTGAATATATGTTAAAGAGCAGGGGAGACAATATGAGTCTGAATCTGGACAATATTGGATGCTTGTAGCCGGTAATAAATGAAATTGATTTTAGATCAATACTGGCACTATTTAACTGTAGATAATGTCTTTCCAATTGGATGTAAGTCTGCTTATTAACAAATTAAAGGTTGATTATTTGTAGGTACAATTTATTTGACTTATAACTTAAAATAAATGAGTAAAAGCAGTAACAATTTTATAATAATCATGAATCAATTATAAATGATTACAATATAGTGAGTTACCAACAAATTAAATAAAAATAAGCTAAATCGGAATGAACAAATATTTTACAGAGCATTTATATAATGGAAATTATTAACAGTATGCATTATACCTAATTATTTTATAATGACGTATTGAATTCGTGACAATAATCATTATGGTTGTAGTACAGAATACATAATACATTCAGATTCATATTATCCAGACTCCACGACAAATCTCTATTTGATCAGTGTTTGAATTTTCGATTCTAACTGTAGCTTTCTGATCCCAGTACAAATTTTTGATACATCTGATATCTTTGCCGTCCAGCCCAACATCGATCAAGCGTTCCAAAAGAGTATCATGTCGTACGCGATCAAATGCTTTCTCGTAATCTATGAAACACAAGATGATGTCGGTTTGCATATCCCTGCACTTTTGTACTAAAACATTCAAGGCAAATAAAGCCTCACGAGTGCCCATGCCAGATCGAAAACCAAACTGACTCCCTCCCAGTTGCTCATCACACTTGGGCCGTATTCTATTGTGGATAATGGATAAGAATACTTTAAGGACGTGGCTCATAAGACTTATCAAGCGGTACTCATTGCATTTTTTAGCTCTTGCTTTTTTTGGCAAGGTGATAAATGTGGATTTAAGCCAGTCGTCAGGGAGAGTTCCTGAATTGTAAACTTGATTGAAAAGACGGGTAAGAGGTTCCACATAATCGTCCTCCAAAAGTTTAAGGACTTCCACAGGAATATTGTCTGGTCCAAGTGCTTTTCCTGCTTTGGCTGTTCTCAGTGCTTGCTTCACTTCAGACATCAGTATTGGTGGACCTGTATCATCAGTAGCAAGATCGCTAGTGCTTCTTGATATGTCAGCAAACATTTGGGCTACGTAGTCACTCCATGTCTTCTTTCTTCTGTTCAAGTCCAAAATAGGATTGCCATATTCGTCATAGAGCATGTTGAAGCTGGATTTTCTATTGAGTCATAAATACATATATATATATAAAAGCTATTAAGGTAACAATTACAAAAGTCAAGTTAATAACTTAATAGCCACACCAAACCATAAAACTTTATTATTACTTTATTTAATAGTAAAACATGACATCCGCTGCGAGGGGATGTCTTTGAGTTTCTTACAAATGAGGCCACCCTTTTTGTGAGTCTCGTCTAGAACAGAGGTCCTCAGTAGTGTTGCAGGCAGGCTTTGCCGCGTACGAGGCCATCTCATGCTACAGATACTGGTAAAGCAGTTGAGATTCTTCTTCTGAGAGCCCACGATCTGTTTTAGTCTTTGCCAGAGCACTTCGAAGTCGGTGGGCTGTCACGTCCAGTACAGGGTAATCCTGCTGATGAAAATGGAAGCATCAGACCCTGTCCGTTATTATTTCTAATCTCTACGCGAAGCGTTCCGTAGTCCTCACGCATTTCTTGGAGCTCCCTTCAAAGGCGGACATTTTTGAAGTGGAGTTTCCAAATTTTTTTATTGATGGATGTCTGCTTAAGCATTTCTACATCCTTCATAATGTCGGCTAAGGTCGCCTTACGTATAAAGGTATCCTTAACATGCTTGGACTTGGCGAAGAGAACCTTCACCAAGCTGTCATACCTCTTCACTCGGTTTTATCGGTACCATTGTTGCTGGTAATCGAAACTCAACGAAGAAAATGAGTTTTTTAATAAGAAGCTTTTTTCCAAGGTTGCTGACCTTGCGCTATTTTATAACACCAAAACTGAATAACTTGTTGTAATAGAACATTTGTTTGTTGCAGTTGATGTATTTAAGTATTTTCTCAATCATATTGATTTTGCCATGACAGTCATCGCCAGGTATATAATTTGGACTGTATTGTCTTTTATTTTGGTAACCCGGGGCAGGGGGCGATGATGGTCGCCACCCCCGGTGTGTCGGACTTGCACCGACTGAAACCCCCGTGATGTTCCTTCTCTCCGTCTAGCCAGGACCGGAGGCACAGCAGTGTCCGCTTCTCCGATCCGCGACGACGTCTGGCCTTTGGGTAGGCCTCATCTCTGTGTTTGCGAAGGGGTCTTGTAAAGAGCCACCCCTCGCTCTTGGAGCGGTGTGCGGGAACACGTCACATCGCTCTCGCCTGGATAGGCTGGGCGACGCGCTCCCTCAAGCGCGCCACCCAGGTGGCTTTCCGGTTACGGAGGAAGGCCTGTGGTAAAGGCACACCTTCTTCTTCTTTTTCCTTCCTTCCTTCCGACTATCGCTCGAAAAAGCGCCGGCAGCAACAGGTCACCACTAATGATGAAAATTCCTGGGCATTTTCATCACTAGTCATCACCCTATGGACCGTATTGTCACCGTAGACGAAGTCACGGGACAAGTTCTAGTAAAAGTTCATATTTATGTTTCACAAATAATTGAAGTACCCTGATTATTTTCAATTTACCGTGAAGTTTCAAAAGAAGGAGCAATATAAAGAAGTAAACACAATTGCATTTGGAATGGTTGTCCGCGTAAGTAGAATAGAATACAAATAGCTCTTTAATAGTTTGAGATAAAATATCTTTAATTATTCAAACGATTTTCCGAGCACCTTGTCGGCTTGAGAATATAAACCCCACACGTATGCTCTAGTGGCGGCCCCTGTCGTCCGCAATCTCCTCACTCTGATGAGCTCCTCCCGTGCGTTATTCCTCCGGATTTCCACCCGGCTGTTCCTTGATCACTCAGGAAGCCGCAAATTCCTCCGGTAACTCCTTCCATCTCTGGCACCAATCTTGATGCCGCGCTGTGTAGGGCTATTGTTCTGAGCAGTGATCAACTGCCCAGTCCTCAACGCGACGGGTGATAACCAATATCACCACCGAAGGTTCCACCACCGGCTCGAAGGACCATGTCCAGATTTCCCTTTACTGTGTCATGAGCGGGGAGATTGAATTGAAACCACTAGATACAGGTCACCACTGGTTTAATTATTTCACATATATAGCACGTAAAACCAATACTCAATATCTCTTTTGTTTCTCTGTCTTCTCGTCACTTGGCACCTTTGCCTTATATGCAGCTGCTGTGAACGAAACTATAACGCGATGCAATTTGGCACAACGCCATCTACCGAACCGACCTGCATCACGCCATAGTCTGCTCACAGCAGCTGACTAATGTTCTTTTACTTGAACAATAACCTCATACATTAATCCTAACACTCACTGCGAAATTACACCGCGCATTTTTATCGCGAATTTTGTAAATCTAGGAATCGTACGAAAGAGCACGCATTTGCGGTACAAATTATTTTTAAGGATACACGGCGCTGTATTAAATTTAGGTGTTTTACTGTTATTTCACTTAGATGAAACTAACAACTCTGCGGTGACAAAAACCGCCCGAAACTAGTTTTACATTGTGCGCCAAGGAGTCTTCGTTCTCGAATAAAATTCTAACGCGACATCCCGCACAGTGAAACTACGCAGTGCGGTTTAAGCTGTAACAGTTCTTGAATCAGATAGTTAAAAAAAATCCCCTATTTCCAAAGTTTACCCTTTTTAATATTATTGTGCATCTGGAATATTCCATAGTAGTATGAATGCCATGAGTATACATTTGTGGATCTCAGGTTATAACTCTTTGGCATAGACGAGGAGTTTTAATGTGCCTCGTTTTAGTAAAAATGTAGCACCAGTGTGAGGGTAGAAAGATACTAAAACACACAAAGTCAATTAACAAAGTTTCCGTTTTCTATACCCTGCAACCAACAAACTGAGTTTCGCGGTAGCGGAACAAAGTGCCGAGTTGTGTTAGTGGAAACTCTACAACTTATGAAGTTTATTACAATGTAAGTTGTGGTTTTGCTAACGTGTTTTGTTACTTCCTGATCATATAGAACGAGGGTAACTCACGATTAAACTTTTTTTTGGTATCCGAGGGGAAAATCCTACATATGACCATCAGGGTTGCTGTGAGGGCAGCGACCCCGGTGTGTCAGACTCTTACTGACTAAAAACCCCCAGGGTGTCCCTCTAATCACTCCACCCAGGACTGGGAAACCAAATTCGTCCAGTCGCCCGGGGAGCGAACAGCCTTAACCAGGCTTTCTCTTTGGGAGGGGTGAGTACAAAGAGCCCACGCATCCAATACCTCTCTCTCAAGTGGTGCGCTAGACACTGCGCACCGCCTCTGTCTTATCCGGGCAGCAGAATCCGTCGAGTCTACTGTCTTACTATTGTCACGCTCGCTCTGGATTACGCGTTTCTCCGGTGACGTTGCCTTGGCGGGCGAATGGTCAGAGAAAATGTTCTATGACCCTTTCGGCAGTCTCCTGTTTAATAATTGCCTCGCAGAAGGCTACGACCTCTTTTTCAGCCTCTTCACTGCCGACCATGGCTTTCACCACCGTCGGCAATACGGTTAAACTTTGGCTTAACATGTATATAACCCTTTATTTTGTAACCCGGTGGAAATCCTCATGCTGAATCATCAGACCTGCCGTAACGGCAGTATTAAGAAATTTGCCCTTTCTTTTTATAGGTCGTTTTTGCGACGGAGCAAGCGGAGTTCACGCGATGATCGGCTGACTTGCCGGCCTCTGCACAGACCGTGCAGTGGGCCCTAGCCGTACAGCCCTGCGCCTTATGGCCAGGCTGAATGCACCGGAAGCAAAGACTGTTCCAGTCAAAGTTGCTCTTACACTCTGTTCCTATATGCTCAGGATCCAAGCATTTAAAGCACCTAATCCCGCGCAGTGCCATAATGTGGGTCTGAGGAATCGTCCAGCTGATCCGATTATCATACGGTATTGAAGATCAGGGCAGAGTTCATTTATTACTGTGGTTAATATATTAAAAGTCACTTTACGGAAACTAAACTTATATTTATAGTTAAATCACAAAAGAAATGAGTTACAATACTCTCTTATATCTAAAACGCGGTAACACGGTGCGCAGGCGGCGGCAGACTGCTCACTCCCGTCACGAGATGCGAGCGGGCGCGTTCTGAACTACTATCCCATCCGATAGGGATGTTCTGCCGTAAACATACGGTATAACCCTTTCGGTGAGATCAACTGGATAATTCGCCCAACACACTCCAAGGCCGAACGTGTTGAAGCAGACCTCGTTGACGCTGATGTGCTCAACTAAATGAGTCCGCTCTTGCACGCTGTATTGCCCAATATACATCCTCCTTAGTGATGGAATCGTCCAGGTCCAACATGGAAAGGTTGACGCACTTCACGAGCCAGGCCACTGTGGTGTATTTAATGAGACACCGACTATCGTAGACGAATCGTTTATTGATATATAATGTTCATAGCGGATTGTTACAAAACATTTATAAATACATATATATATATATAAAAGCTATTAAGGTAACAATTACAAAAGTCAAGTTAATAACTTAATAGCCACACCAAATCATAAAACTTTATTATTACTTTATTTAATAGTAAAACATGACATCCGCTGCGAGGGGATGTCTTTGAGTTTCTTACATATGAGGCCACCCTTTTTGTGAGTCTCGTCTAGAACAGAGGTCCTCAGTAGTGTTGCAGGCAGGCTTTGCCGCGTACGAGGCCATCTCATGCTACAGATACTGGTAAAGCAGTTGAGATTCTTCTTCTGAGAGCCCACGATCTGTTTTAGTCTTTGCCAGAGCGCTTCGAAGTCGGTGGGCTGTCACGTCCAGTACAGGGTAATCCTGCTGATGAAAATGGAAGCATCAGACCCTGTCCGTTATTATTTCTAATCTCTACGCGAAGCGTTCCGTAGTCCTCACGCATTTCTTGGAGCTCCCTTCAAAGGCGGACATTTTTGAAGTGGAGTTTCCAAAGTTTTTTATTGATGGATGTCTGCTTAAGCATTTCTACATCCTTCATAATGTCGGCTAAGGTCGCCTTACGTATAAAGGTATCCTTAACATGCTTGGACTTGGCGAAGAGAACCTTCACCAAGCTGTCATACCTCTTCACTCGGTTTTATCGGTACCATTGTTGCTGGTAATCGAAACTCAACGAAGAAAATGAGTTTTTTAATTAGAAGCTTTTTTCCAAGGTTGCTGACCTTGCGCTATTTTCTAACACCAAAACTGAATAACTTGTTGTAATAGAACATTTGTTTATTGCAGTTGATGTATTTAAGTATTTTCTCAATCATATTGATTTTGCCATGACAGTCATCGCCAGGTATATAATTTGGACTGTATTGTCTTTTATTTTGGTAACCCGGGGCAGGGGGCGATGATGGTCGCCCCCCCCCCCCCCCCCCGGTGTGTCGGACTTGCACCGACTGAAACCCCCGTGATGTTCCTTCTCTCCGTCTAGCCGGGACCGGAGGCACAGCAGTGTCCGCTTCTCCGATCCGCGACGACGTCTGGCCTTTGGGTAGGCCTCATCTCTGTGTTTGCGAAGGGGTCTTGTAAAGAGCCACCCCTCGCTCTTGGAGCGGTGTGCAGGAACACGTCACATCGCTCTCGCCTGGATAGGCTGGGCGACGCGCTCCCTCAAGCGCGCCACCCAGGTGGCTTTCCGGTTACGGAGGAAGGCCTGTGGTAAAGGCACACCTTCTTCTTCATTTTCCTTCCTTCCTTCCGACTATCGCGCGAAAAAGCGCCGGCAGCAACAGGTCACCACTAATGATGAAAATTCCTGGGCATTTTCATCACTAGTCATCACCCTATGGACCGTATTGTCACCGTAGACGAAGTCACGGGACAAGTTCTAGTAAAAGTTCATATTTATGTTTCACAAATAATTGAAGTACCCTGATTATTTTCAATTTACCGTGAAGTTTCAAAAGAAGGAGCAATATAAAGAAGTAAACACAATTGCATTTGGAATGGTTGTCCGCGTAAGTATAATAGAATACAAATAGCTCTGTAATAGTTTGAGATAAAATATCTTTAATTATTCAAACGATTTTCCGAGCACCTTGTCGACTTGAGAATCGTAAGTTTTCCCCTACACTCTATCCAAAACATCGAGAGAGTTGGGTTTATCGTTAAGTTATGAGAATGGTGTTTTATTTTAATATGAATACTTTGTAAAAGAAATTATGACAACCAAACGTGAAATAATGTGAACTGGTGAATACTGTTTCACTTGTACATTCAATCCTGATCCTTTAATATACTTTATATTTACTTACTACGGGGTATTATGCGATGTACCATGTATAAAAAAAAAAATTAGACAAACAATTGCAAAGCAGCACATTAAAATCAGCTGACACCCGAATTAGGACAACCTGTATCTTGGATGTCAGCATATTTCACACAATTTGTTTATTACCGCTGCGTAGCTCCAGTCTGAACTCAATACAATACAACAATAATATTACATACTAAACAATAGACTATACAAACAAAGTGAATAATAAATTCAAAAGAATGTTAATGTTAAAGCCCAAACACATCTATTCCCGCAACAGTTCCTCAGTATCATTATATTTTAGATTCGACAACCAGTCTCTCAACTTCATCTTACATTCGAATTTAGATAAGTTCAAGATATTTAATGTACATGTACATTTAATGTGTTTATGTATGTACAGGATATGTAAAACTAACGGATGTAGATAGGAACAGAGCTTAACCATCACCATTATCCTTGATCTGCCCGAAGCCGTACCCACTCTATCTCTATCTCTCTCATCTGCAGCGAGCTCAATCGCATCTTGCCTGTGGAAGATGTGAAGGTTTCACGCCTCGTCAAATGCGTTAACCTGAAGGCTTCTGAACTCGATGACTGCACCATCAGGGCAGATGTTAGAGATGTCGTCACGTTTGAGAGCGGGCGCGACCTGCGGGTGAGCCGGGCCAAATATCTGCCCACGGAGAGCGTCAGAAAGCGCGCCTTAGGTGTCGTTACCTGGCTAAAGTTCCAGTGCTATTGCACTTGCATCCGCACGCCACTTGGTAATGGGGGGTAGTGTTACTCTTCTTCTACCCCCCCCCCCCCCCCCACCAGCTAGACGAAACCCTTTGTGCGGAGCACGAGCCGGACCGGGGTGAGACCAACGTCACATTGCCGCAGTCCGGCGCACCCTTTGCTTGACAATGCGCCCTAGTGGTTTTAATAGGTGAAAGTTACGACACACCGATGGATTGGTCCTCACTGTCCCCTGACGGTCCATGATGGATTTCCGTTGGGTTTCCAAAAAAGAAATAAAGGAAAGTAGCTACATTCAAATAAGAACACAATTTCAAAAGCAAATTGGTCTGGAATTATTTTTAGTACTAACTGTGACACATTTCAACACTCGCTACCAGGAGTTTATGAATTTTAAATGGCTTCAACTGTATACAGGGTTGTAGCATGTTTTGCTTTTCACTGCCCCTCTGTATTTTTTTTTCTTATAACTTTTAGCGCACATAGTGAAAGTTATCATTTATTTGAAGGATTTAGGAAACGGTAATTGTCTAATAGATTCCGTTTTTTTCATAATCTGTTTGTATACAGTATGTTTTGAAAACTCCGACCTAAAAAAAGGCACGTTTGTGACACGACAACGTTACCAAAATACATCACAGTGTAAATAATAAAAATGTGAATAATTATATTCCCCAACAAAACACAAAAAAAATATTAACGAACAATTGAGAATTGACCCGTAAAATGTTTGGACACTATCGCGAGTGGCGCGCAATTGAATTACGTCTTTTTTGGGCAATTTTAGCTAAACAGGTTTTGACTTAGTTTTCCTTCGCACTTTATCCTGGCTTAGGAGAGGCTAAAATACTTATTTAACGATTGATTGTTATTCATTTATTACTATGTGTAATTGCCCCTAAATATTGCTTTGTTTTAAAGGCAATATTAAGATATTGCCATTTTTACAAATTTGAATCCAATGCTCAATAACCTCTCTGATAACTTTTCTCGTCTATAAAATCAGCCTATATAAAAAGGTAGATATTCTGTACCGAACTCATTATTTATAAGCTTATACTATGGAATTTAGCCCACTTTAAATAATCTGCATACATGCCTGTAACGTGGGCTTTGTATTTGACGCTCGTGAAGGGTAAAGAACTCAATTAGCCTCTCACGACGGGGAATCCGTAGAAGAGGGTACACATGAATCGGGGAACGTTATGCAATAGCCTGATACCTTTACCATGATAAGTATACGTTCTGACAAATAAACGTCTGAATGAGTATTGATTGCGCAAATAGATAAAAGTTACGTAAGCTCTTTTTTCTATTGGCCAATTCACTTCTGTATGTTATACATACAAACTTTCCGGATTCTAACATGCCAAGGAAAACATATATGTATTTGGGCGCTAGAGGAAAGTCAACTCGGATCGATACCTATTAGGAACGCCAAATCGTTTAAATTGATAGTTAATTATTTCAAAACAGAATGTTTAACAACTAAAACAACCACAAAACTTGCCTACTGTAATTTAACAGTAATCTCAGACGTCCGAATTAATAATATTACTTTCGTTTTGTTTTGTACATTCAGTCTCTATTAATTTCCAAATATAGTCAATTTCCTTATTTAGGCAAAGTGACAAAAAACACTGCGCCTAAAAAGGAAAGCTTTGTATTTCCTGTATTTAATAGATAAAGATTATATTTATTTTGCTAGCGACCTCGTTACAAAACTATTCGTTTTGTAATATACATTCAATTTATAAGTTTCCATCATAGTCAATTTCTAAAAATCTTTAGGTAGTGACAATTAATATTGCCTCAAAGGAAAGTTTTATCTTAAGCTTACTTGATAATGTCTATATGCATTATAAAGGGAAACTATAATATTCCTTAGTATATTCAGTCTATTATTTTCTAAAAATTGTAAATGTTTAAACTTTATAGGCAATGTGACATGGAACTTTGGGTATAAAGTTTACTACCGACTTTATTTTAAAACAAAACTTAGATGATCTATTGTTATTATATTTTTGGAACTTTATTTGCATTGTGGATAAAATTATAGCGATGAATCTATTCTGTAATTATTAATCTAAAGTATCTTTTATACTATCTGAAATAAAAAAAGAAATACATTTTGAAGAATAGACGATGTCTATCGAAAGTTAGATGATATTTCAATTGGTTTTGTTTTCCTTTTTATGTGGTAATATAGCAAGTATTTGACCTATTTTTTGTGGGTCGATTGAAAACTCTTACGTAGAGTGAGAGTGCGTGTGCCAGGTTTTTACTGGCTAATAACCAAAGGGGTATCTCATCGTTTCTGGCTGGGATTGGGGTCCGACTTGGCGAGTGATTGACCTGTTAAGATCGTGTTTCTTGGAGCGTGTGAAGGAAAACTCTTTTACCTTTGTTATTTTAATCATGCGTTGTGATCCAACATATACGAGCAGCAGGTTGACATTTCATAGAAAGGTGACTGTAGCAATAGCCTTTCCCTTTGCCCCTTTTTACCGGCCATTTTCTAATTCACCAGTCACAACTGTTTTGTGACAAGCGAGAAACGTCTGTTATCCTGTATCGCTGTTGACTGCAGCGTGGCGTGCAGTTGACAGCGAGCACTGCAGTTTTTATGGACAATGTCGTTCAATCTTTTTGGTTTTTGTTTGATTTGATTGTTTCAATATTTTTTTATTACTTATAGGCGAACGCTTGACCTCAATCACACCTGGTGGAAGGTGTAGATGAGTCCTATGATGAACCGCGTCCGCCTAACAAATGCCTAATCACGAATTTTTAAAGACTCTCAGGTCATAAGATCGCGGAAATATGGCCGCTGGAAGCATATTCCACTCCTTAGCTGTTCGCATGATGAATGTAGAAGCGAATCTTCTCGTGCGGGCATAAGAAACTTCCATATACAGGGTTAATATAACGAACACCCTTTGAATCTTGACCAAATGTACCAACCAGTCTGAGAGAATAGAAATTGTGACTTTGATGGCTGATCATCCGGGTAATCTCAAATGAACCGATTATTGATTGCCTTCCTATATATATATTCTTTTCTATTTTGATTATATTCCGTTTACAGTGTAGACCTGTTCAATATATCACCTTGAAAGAATTAATTTTGTGAGGCAGATAACTTGAAAATTTCTATTTAATTTGAGATGTCTTGTGGTTTTAAGAGGTTTATTATGAACGGTTCAAGTAAGACAGGCTTATTTTTTAAAACTATGGTATTAATTACAACAATTTTTTTTTTTTGCAATATTAGAAGGACGGTAGTTTGAAGTTAGGCTGAAGTCTAACTTGGATTGCAGAAATATTATTATTATTCTTAAAGTGTAATCAACAGTGTGTAATAATCGGTTTGATATATCTATCTATATGCATTCGGTTCGTATGTAACAAATCCATCTGCAAGTTTTTATGCTTAGTTATACAAACATACGGTGCCTAAGAGGCCAGACGTTGAGGCGCTCTTCGCAAAGTCGTCTAGTCTGTTGACGACAGTCATTGTGGCGCTTACGAAGCCCCTACCATGGATCTCAAAAACTTTACGCTTCATCGGCGCTGAACTTGCAAAGATATTGGAATCAAGAATATTTGTCTCATAATTTTTTACCTTTTTTAAATAGATTATCTGTCTGCCTTTTTGCTCGCCAAGCAGAAATTATTTAATCAGCTTATAATTTTATATCTTTGTTAAATACATGACCGTGTCGTTATCTATTATCATTCCAATTCTATATTTGGTTAAGTTAAAGGACGCTTTACTATTTTTTACAAATCTCTTTAACATTATACAGCTAATTATTATTAGCTTTATTATTATTACAGCTTGTTAACTGTACCGTATGTAAAATGTATATATGTGCTGTTTAATGATAGTGAATAAATAAATAAATTATTAAAATATATATCAGAACTATATTATATTATGATATATGTTAGTTGCTTTGTTTAATAATCTTTTAATAGATTTTTTCCAAAGTATATCTAAATGGTATTATAAAGCTCAGTATCTTAAATTTTTCCTCTAACTCTATCCAAAAATGTTTTTCGAGACATGCCCTTCTCCAGTAAGGACAGCTGTGTCACATTAACTTCGGCTTATCTCGTATCGCACATACGAATAGGATCCAATGAACTTTTCATTTAATGAAAGCATTTTTGTCTTTAACTTGTCGACCTTCAGTCCATTTAGATAATACTATAGAGGATTTACGTCTTTAACTGCATTACGTGTAAACACTACGTTAAATATACATTTTAACAGAAAAAATAATAAGTTACAAAGTACAACTAGGTAGCTATTAACCGGAATGAATATATTAAAATGTATGTCAAATGTATTCGTTATATGTAATAATATGCAAGAAGAATGGCATAAATGCTAGTTGTAATAAAAACGTTTTAAATCGTCTAAAGCAGGTCGTGTAACTGAAATTGCCCAGTTTCATACAGCTATTTAAAGTATTCGTTGCACGTAAAAGTATGACGTGATTAACGTGGACCTAAGTTATATGTAGGACTTCAATGTAACTCTAAGGTTTACCTTAATAACTTCTTGTTTTATACTTCGAAATATATACTTTATTTTTGGTTGCTTTCCAAGAAATGTTTTTTTTTTAATAAATTTAAAGGTATAGAGACAATGTTCAGAAACGCTTCTAGCAGAAATTTTAATGAAGTTCATTCATTCATTAGTGCAATGTAGTCACTATTTCGAGCCAGTATATATAAAAAAGGTGCAGTGCTGATTATGTCTAAGCTTATGCTAAGCTTAGGCTTATATTGTCTGCAAAAACTAGATTAATTGAAGGATTTCATTTATTACAAATCAAAGACTCTTCTATATTAAACATTTTTTTTCTCATAATTTCGCAAAGCACAGTTGTTGTGACCCAAAAGTCGATTGGTACAAACCTTTTTTAAGACAACATTTTGCAAATCTTAATTTAAAAACTGTGCAAGTGAGTTTGTTGTTTGGAGTAGGAGCAACTCCTTTTGTGAGTTGCAACGCTTTACGTGAATGGGCGCTTGCCACTGCTCATCTTCTCAGTTTTCATTCGTTGCAAACAGTTTCAAACCACTTCTGAAAATAGACTAACGGGCTTTGAATACGTGACCCCGTATCTTGTCAAAAGTCACTAGCCTTTGTGGGCTATTTTGAATACTTCTGAATAGCATCACTTCCATATGCCTTCGTTTATTGTCGTCTGTAATTCCGCTTTTACACTTTACGTTCTAAACTGTTAGTGAGCAAGAAATCCTTCGTTAATAGAAAGTCGAAGAGTGGGAGTTGAAGCTGCTCGCGTCCGTAGGCTTTACCCTAGTTTCCCTACACGTGACTCCTGGGTGGTGCTAAACGAGCAGCAGCGAGGTGGTAGGGCGTCGCTGCCCATCTGGATCGCGACCACAGTACATGGGTGTAAAGGCCGTCATAGTGACCAGTTTCGGCTTGTCGCGTTTCGGGATCAGCTTGTGTATATCCAGTAGCTCATATACCTAGTGGTCTTCAGTCGTGGTATATGTGGGCTGACATGACGACGGAGACTATGAATGTATTTTCATCCTTTGGTAGTCGCTTTCGTTTTTGGACTACACTGTACTTTTTTTTTTTTTGTTATCCCGGTGCAAATCCCTACGGACCGTCAGGGGAAGTGGTCAGGGCCACTTCCCCCGGTGTGTCGGACCTGCCCCGACTAAAACCACCGGGGTGCCAGCACTGCCCTCTCTTCGCCTTCGCCGAGCCTGGGAATCCGAATACTTCCGACGGCTCGGCGGGCGTTGGCCTTTGGGCAGGCCTCCTCTCGTGGAGGGGGATTTAAACCCCTCGCCTCCTCTGTACTGGACGGGGACGCCCTCAACGTCACCCGCCCAGCCTGTGTCAGGGGAGCTCGTCGCGCTGGGAGTCCTGCGCGAACTGCTCCCTTCTCCCGAGCCGCCTTGTTCTGCGGCGGCGCCGAGGGTTGCGGGGATTGGCGATGTGCCTCTCCCTCTCCGCCGCTTCTTTCACCCTCATGACGGCCTCGCAAAAGGCCTCCATTCCTCTCCACGCGGCCTCGCTGTTGGTGACCGCACGAATTACGGCCGGCAGCGATAGGTCGTTGCCGACATGTTGGGCAAGTTCGGCCCTCTCATCAGCCCAGGCTGGGCATTCTTCTAAGGCATGTTGTGCCCTCTCTACGGGGCAGCCGTCGCAGTGGTTGCACATTTCCGTCGGCTCGCTCCCGGTTATCAGACTCAGGTATCTCCCGAAGCTGCCGTGCCCTGAGAGTACCTGAGTCATCCGGTACGTGAGCGAGCCATGTGCGCGTGACACCCACTGCCTAAGAGTTGGACGGACTGCCTCGATGGTCCACTTGCCGGCACTTGGATTGGCCAGCCTGGACTCCCACTCCTGTATCGCGCTCTCGTTGAGGAGCGTCCTTTTCCTCCTTATTTCGGCTGGGGCCAACCGCAGGCCCTGGACTCTCTTCTCCTCGCGCCATTGGTATAACTGCGCGAGGGTTCGTGCGTCCAGGTCCCACGGCACGGACCCGGCCAACACGCAGGCCGCCTCGCATGAAATCGTACAGTACCCCCTGATTATTCGGATTGCCATAGCTCTCTGTGGGCGTCTGAGGAGAGCTATGTTCCGGCGGTTTAGACAATCATCCCACACGGGGGCACCGTACATCACCATCGAGCGGACGACCTGCGTGTATAAAAGTCTGCAGGCCACGCCCGGGCCTCCCACATTCGGCATAATCCTGCTCAGGGCCCCTAGGACCTTCTGGATTCTGGGCATCAGAAGGTCGAAATGGGGCCCAAAGTCCCATCGGCTGTCGAGGACCAGTCCCAGGTACTTCATGGTTCTCTCAACGCCGATGCGGACACCACTCACAATTAAGTGTGAGCCGGGGGGAGGCGCTCTTCGGGGCCCATGGAAAAAGATGGCCTCCGACTTGTGGAGCGCGACTTGCAACCCCAACCGTCTTATCCTGCTAACTATCTGGGCCACTGCAGCGGTGGCCAAGATGGACGCTTCCCGGTACGTGTCACCGGTTGCCATGACCAGCGTGTCGTCCGCGTAACAGATGACCTTGACCCCTCGCAGATTAGCGCCCCTGAGGACGAAGTCGTAGCCGATGTTCCACAGGAGCGGGCCAAGGACTGACCCCTGTGGAACACCGCACGTCACCTCGTGCCTACCCCATCCCCTCATCCCAGGGTAGACAATGCTCCTCTCCGAGAGGTACGATGCAATCACGCGACGGACGTACCCTGGCAACCGGTGATACTTCAGCGCCTCGTGGATGCATTCCCAGGGGAGGGTGTTGAATGCGTTGGCAATGTCTAGAGAGACCGTCAAAGCAACACCTCCCCGGGCCACTGTCTCCTGCGCTTTCGCCCGGACCTGCATGATTGCGTGGACAGTCGAGCGGTTGCGGCGGAAGCCGTACTGACTATCTGCCAGGTCCGGGCCTACCCTCTCTAGGTGAGCAGTGATGCGATCCGCAATTACCCGCTCGAAGATTTTGTTGACCTCGTCCAACAGGACAATAGGCCTGAAGGACGAGGGTGTCTCTTCCGTGCGCCCTGGCTTCCTGAGGAGGACGAGACGACCCATCCTCCACCTGCGCAGAATGGTGGCCTGCGCCAGGCAGGCATCGAATGTCCTCCTCATGCGAACTTCCAGGGCGTCAAAGGCCAACGCCCAGATACGTCCGTGGACCCCGTCTAGTCCGGGGGCAACCTTCTTCGACCTGAGCCTCTCCATCACTCTCTCCAGCTCCTCCCGAGTGACTGGTGGAGGAGGCTCAGTGTCCGTCTCCTCCGGGAAAACTACTGGAGGTTGGTGGACGCCTCTTCTAGGGAAGAGGGCCCCAACGATCTCCTCCACCTTGTGTGGTGGGAGTGCTTGGGTCTCCGGGGGAGCATATGGGTGCAGCCTGTCGCGCACGAGCTTATACGGCCTCCCCCACGGATCCCCGTCAAGCAACTCCAGGAACTCCTTTCTGGCCATCTCGATGGAGTTTGCGATGGCCACCTGCATTGCCGTCTTTTTGGCTTTATACAAGTGATAGAGGCGGTCCTCCTCTGTCGGATCGCGGCGTCTCCTCCGACGATAACGGGCGTACCGGCGCCTCGACGAGACGCACTCGCTTCGCAGCTGCGCGATCTCGTCGTTCCACTAATACACCCGACGTCTGGAGGGGCGCGCTCTCACTCTGGTCATGGAGGCGTCGCAGATGCGCGTCATGGCCACCCGCAACCAGTCCGCCTCCTTCTCCGCACGTACTTCGCCCTCTGGAACGGGCAGCCACGACTGCACAATCGCGGCTTCCTCTAACATCTCCGGATCCAAACTCCGGAGGCTCCACCTGGGATATTCTTCGTTTGGGGCACGGTTGGTAAAGGCCTCATCTGATCCCCAGGCGGAGACCTCGAAGCGGATGTATCTGTGATCCGAGAGCGTCTTCTCATTGACCACGACTTCCCATCCGTGCACGGATCCGTCAGAGAAGGACTCTCGAATGTCACGTCAATAATGGAACCTCCGTTCCACCTGACGCACGTGTCTTCCGACCCGCGGTTGAGGACGTAAAGGCCCATTTCTAATGCCCACTCATTGAGTCTCTCGCCCCGTGCGTTAGTCGTCCTGCTCCCCCAAGCAGGCGACTTGGCGTTGAAATCACCGCCAATCAGCATCGGGCGAGGATGTGTCCGGCTAACTAGCGCCCCTAACCGGACGAGGAACCTCTCGAACTGAGCCTGGGTCTTACGGGGGGGTACGTAGACCGAGACCACAGTTGTCTCGCCCAGTTGGGCCGCGACAAATCCATCGCCTCTCTCCACACTCCTAAAAGAGGGGACACCTGCTGCAGGCTTCCGCACAATCATCGCCGAGTCCGTTAGATCCCCCACACAGTCAGGACTGTTAGGGGGGACAAAATACGGCTCGGCGACGACACCGACTCTAATGCCCCACTCCACCATGCTCTGCGAGAGGAGGTTCTGAGCTCTGGTGGAGTGGTTTAGGTTCGCCTGGATGAATTTAAGGCGAGACCTATCCATCGGTGGTCATTGGAGTGGCCACGTCGTTCGGCGCTGCCTCGTGCGCCGGTTGACCGGTCTGCGGCTGTGATGGGGAGTCCCCCGTGGCAGCAGCAGCTCTGCTTCCTGCTCTCTTGATTGGCCTGACGGCCGCAGCGCAGCCTTTGGTCCCCACTTTATGATCAGCTGGCTTCTTGGCCAGCGCACAAACCGTGCAGTGCGGCTTCTGTGTGCACTGGCGAGCTATGTGCCCGAGTTGGCCACAGCTGAAGCACTGGCTGCTTCTGTCTACTTCCGCCCGGCAGCGGGCCCGGACATGGCCATGCTCGAGGCACCTGAAACATCTCAGGGCCCTAGGCTGCAGGAGTTTCACCCTCGCTCCGGACCACCCCACAACAACTTTGCGGCCGTCGGTCACCCTCTTGGCCGCCTCAACCGGAAGGCTGACCCAAATGGCGCCAACTCCGTTTTCGGTTTGGCGAACCTCTCCCACTCTGATGTCCCCAACGGGACATTCTCCTATGTGGGCCAGTGACTCGGCCAGTTCCTCCTTTGTAATCGAGTCATCAAGTCCGGACACTGATGTCTGCCCGCTTGATGGCTCGGATAATCATGACCCCGGTCTCGCCTCCGAACTTGGTCCTGAGGGCCTCAGCCAGGGCGTTCGCCCTCTCCCCACTGTCATGGCCCGGCACCTCCAGAACACGTCCTCCCGTCACGGACTTGCGTACGTTAAGATGGGGGATGCCCATGCTGTTCAAGTCGAGCTCCTCTTTGGCCCTCCTCATAACATCCGAGTAGGACAAACCCGCCTTCTGTGTGTCCTCACTCAGGAGCAGAGTGACCGCCGTCGTTTGTGGAGGGCGAAGCTGAGGCTGCCGCTTCTTCTTTGACTTCTTCTTCTTCTTTGCCTTCTTCTTCTTCTTTTTTGGTTTTCCTGGCAACTGGCTGACTAGGCTTGGCGCCTTGTGGGCCGCGCTTGACTTTGCCGCCCTTGCCGACCACCGTAAAGTCCCCGCCTCTGTCTTCCTCCTCTCTCCCATGGATTGACCGGCTTCTTCCCCCCTTTAGCCTTGTCCTTATCCTTGCTGCCCTCTCCCTCCTTTTAAATCTTCCTCTTCTTCTTTCTCTGCTCCTCTTCAGGAGTCCGCTCCCTCTCGAGACCTTCCTCTCCCTCGGGCCAGTCCGGATCCGTCACGGCCGCGGGCCGCGGGGCTTCCCGGCCGTTCACCTTGTCTGAGGCCAAGGGCGGCCTCAGGCGCGGCTACGGAGGAAGCAGGCTCTTGAATGGAGCCAGCCTCACGTCGAGCACCTTGCCGACGGCAAGCAGGACTTGCCGCTCGATGACATCTTCCTGGGGCGCTGGAGTCGGCTCTGGCGGGGGGATTTGTACCTCTCCTCGCCGCGCTGCGCCCTTGGCAAGCTCCGCTCTAATTTCATCGAGCTGCCTTAGCTCCGCGTTCTCGGACCGCAACCTTTCCACGTCCGACTGGAGCTTAGCAGTCTCGCTGGTCACTGTTCTCTTCCGCATGACATCGAAGGCAAGGGTGAGCTCCTTCGATGCCAGCTTAAGGGATTTGACGTAGGTGCCTTTGAGATAGTCCGACGTGTCCGCTACCTTGGTGATGAGGCCCGTGTATTTTTTCACCACGTCCTCCACTTCTAGCACGGCCTGCTCCTCGCTGACCGCCAATGATGACTCTGATAAGCGAGTCGTCCTCGTTCTTGAGAGGCCGCCTCTGGCTTCTTCCAGGAGTTCTTGCTCCGCCTGGAGTTCCATGGCCTCCCTTTCCACCCGCAAGAGGTCCTCTTTGGCTTTGGCTAGACCCACATATTGGCCAGTAGTGGGCGGCCGACCTCTGCTTCTACGGGGTGCGGAAGCACCCGACCCCGCTTTCGAGGCGCCACTCGAGCAACTCCCTGAGTGCGCACTCGCATACCTCCTCTTGCGCCCAGAGGCGCTCGATGCGACCGACACCATGCTCTTGTCCGACTCGTCGCTTGAGTCGTCCGCATCCCTCTTACTTCTACCTACAGTTCGATCGTCTCGGTACTCCCTATCATGTTGTAGCTTTCCCTTAGCGATCGCACTGTTCACCTCCCTATCTTTCATCTTTTGGGTTTGTTTTTTAGTTTTTGATGACATTCCTATTTTAGTCCCACGAGTATGGGGGAAATAAACCGTCCACCCGGGCAGTGCCCCCTGTACCCGGGTAAGCCAAGCGTAACCCGTCAGAGGGTTGGCCGGTACTCTGACGGGGGTCGCACTAGAGACTGACATACCCTTCAGCCATGCATCCCCTCACGGAGCGCCGCCGCTTGGGATTAGGAGTAGTTTTTTATAGAGGTTGTCCTCCTCGCGGCCCGGCCAATAAAGGCAAAACCCTCGGTCCGGGCCTGCAGCCGTGAGACATGGCCACAGACGCCGCAGGCCGGATTACGAGCTCCTTGACGTTTGCCAACAGACGCCGTACGAAGAAGACATCAACGACGAATCCTACCTCAAGAATCAACAGGTAAGCAACCTAAACATTACAGGTGATCCAAGCAGATGACATCGAAGAAGATGGAGCTTCTCCGCACGACGACTGATGACCTGCCCGACGGTATGGTAAGTACACGCCGGACACGTCTCCACCCCGGGGAAAGGAAATGACAGGTAAGGATTTCAGGTAAAGGAGAGCGGAGGGGAGCAACGAGAAAGGTAAGGATTAACTGGGGAAGGAGTAACGAGGCCCTTCTCACTCCTCTTCTCATCCGAGAAGAGATAGCGAGAAAGGGCAGGCAAGGAAGAAGGAAAGGTAAGGTGGGAGGAGGAGGGGGCTGACTGACTGCACCGGCGAACCGATGGGCGATGGGGTTGTCACGTCCCGACGCCGGGACTACACTGTACTTACCATCAGGTACTCTGTAGTCACTATGACGAGGCAGTGTAAAAAAAAGTATACGGGTTTGAACTGATAAACCCGTCATTTACAATTGTATATAATGCTAATTTATTAATGGCTAACGGAGACAAACATACAGAAATATAAATTATGAATTTAATTACAGAATACCACCGCGATAAGACAGGTATCACAAATGGACCGCGCACCAAACTAGACAAACATGCGAAGAACCCCCGCACCCACTATCCACGCATGAGGAAGATAGGGAGTGAGTTTTCTAATACTCTGCCCTATTACAATTGTTTTCTGGAGATGGTCAACCTCACCACCATCATAATTAAAGAAGGCCGCCCGAGTGCCGATAACGCTGTCTGCCACGGGGCAGATAGCGTAGTTCGATTTTCCGCATTAGGAACACCCAGGGATTGTTAGTCACTAGGGATGTAGCACAAGCCGGACCGCGTTACCATCACAGCGACAGAAAAATTATATGATAGATTTTCCTCGAGTAAAAAAAGGAGCACCTACACCGTCCACTGGGATTAAATTTGTTTGCTTAAAACATTGATCTCGTACAAAATTTCCGCCACAGGGTCATTCGGAGACGAAACCAATCGATCAATGGAATTTGTTCAGCAAACATCGGCTCAATTCGGCGAATTGGCTCCCGTTTTCAACAAAAACATCGGTAGCGATATTATTTATTACAAACCAAATTCCATTACAATTCAATTATTGTAGATGCTGCACTAGACAAAAGCAATTTCAAATAGATATTCTTTTGTTTTGGTGTAATCCCTGTATATAATAATATTCTTCCTATCTTGTTATTGGCTTACTCTAGGCAGAGCAGACGTAGCCAGGAATTTTGTTTGTAAGCGCGCAACGCTATAGCACACCCCTTGTCTCTAGCTGGTGCTTGGTAATAATTCTCATTAATTGACGCGTTAATCAGTTTGGGTCTTGTCGCTCGGTATAATCAATTATTTATTTATCTATATAAATATATGAATCCATTATTGGGCTTCCGTATCATAAAAGGAAAAACGGCATTCTTATAGGATCACTGTATGGTCCGTCTGTGTGTCGAGACTTTCTCAGGAACGTATGGAGTATTAAGTTGAAATTAACATAAAACACGTGGCATTATGGTCTCTTCTTGCGCTGAAAAAAAAAATCATATATCTAAGCCAAGATTGTGAAAAGATGTTACCGGCGTCGGGAGATGACGGCCCCATCGCCCATCGGATTTTTCCGATGCAATCAGTCCGAGTTGATGGTTAGTTCAGCCAGTGATTCGTACGTTTTTTTTCTCCACCACGTTTTAACCCTCCACATAGCCCCACTGTCTTTATTCCCCCCTTTTTATTCTTTCTTTTTTCACATCCTGAAGACGTATAGAAATCCTATGAATGAAAAGAAAATAATGACAGCACCATAACGGCCATAAAAGATGCTGCTCGAGGTCCATTTCGGAGGTAACCCGCAAACTCCGCGCGGAGAATGTCGTATTCCGAAAAAAAATCCAGGACCTTGAGGCATCGTGGCCGCGATGCGATCTGAACAATGGAAAAGGGATAAACGGGGTCTGTCGCGCACCGACAGACTTCGCGAACGCTGACGATTCTCAACTCCAATTACATGTGCGTGTTTCCACGCAGCATTAGGCGATGGAAGAGTGGATAACTTCACTCACACCTTCCATTTGTAGTTGCTGCCCTTGTAGGCCCTCGCACCTGGCCGCGGTTTCGTGCACACGAGTGCTTCTCGTAGCCCAGCAAACAACGCTGCAAAAGTAGGAACACCCCGTAGTTTTACTCGCACTTGGCTGTTTTTTTATCATCCAACACTACCATCACCTCTGAAACCACAGGTTTGAATGCATACTGTTGTACAGTAAATTCCATTCAATGGCCGATGCCCGAAGTCACGCTCATGTGAACTTATTTATGACGCTTGTCAAATACAGTTTAGTTATAGTTTACCCTCTCCTCTCCAGTTATACGGGTCTCGCTAAGGGTTGAGAGAAACCTCCTATGACCTTCATTATAACGTCTCTCTATATACTCTGTGCACTGTTATTTCTGCGGTAACTTTAATGCCGTGTTATACGGTATAACCCCACCGGTACAGTTGCCTCTTGTAATAAAAATAAATATTTTCTGTTTCCAGCAATCAAATCAATTCGAGCAAGCAAATGTTTACTTCAATCAATTTCCGCTAAAGTACGTCGTGGAAACGTGGCTTTCGTGTCCCATTTTAATACAGAACCCTTAAAAGCTAAAAACTTGTGAAAGTTGTCACAATACAAGGGGGAGGTAATAAAAATTGCGGTGCGCATAGCTACCCCTCCCGATCGATTGGGGCCTGCCGTAGGCTTTCTGATTTGCAAGCCGCTTTCTCCCAAGGTGAGCAGTTCAGTGATACCAAGTTGGGGTATTTTCTCATAAATTTTGGAACTTTTAATCTAGATAGGAAATTTTAAAAGGAAAAAAAATATTAAATAATAATAATAATAATATATTAATTAATTAGATAAATTAGAAAATAAATATGTTCGTATTCATTTTAATATATGTATATGAGATAAATTTAAAGGAAATTAGTTAACATATTTTATACTTTCACGCCTAGTACTCATAAATACTTTATTAACGGGATTTATGTGGAAATTAACTTGTTTTAAATTATTGCTCGACGTTTCGACCTGAATACATAGTTAATTGTCACGAACAGAGTGGCGTGCCGCGGAGTTACCGTCAGAGAGGAGAAGTTACTTCTTCTATCGTCTTTTGTTCTTGATAATTTGAGTACTCATGACACACAACTCTCACAGTGTCAGCATATTTACAAGGAGACATAAAGCGAGGCTATGCACCTGAACCGTTTAAGTCCCGTTAAAGCATTCACAATTAAACAAAAAATAATGAAATAAATATGTGAAAAAAACTTAAAAAATACAAAAATGAAGAAAGTATGAGAAATAACATGATGAAAAAGGCTCTCATTCAGCTTTATGCCCCAGAGTCTAAATTACTGGTTTCCGTGATGGACCCCGGTCGCGTAACTTAAAGCGTCGAGTAAGAAAAAATAAAGGAATATGTGAATAACATATACGTGGATAAATAATAAGTATGTTTTATAGATTGTACTGTTTCCCCCAGTGGTATGCCCCCTATTTGCACACACCACCGAGGTACTAAACAATATTTTACATTTACTATATTCTACTAAGGTTTACTTAATAAATCTTGGAAATTTATATACATACATATATATAATAATATTTCAAAAGCCCTACGGCCTTGGGATTAGCAGAAATATAAAAGTAGCTGTATCCAAATTAATCAGAGCATTTTTTTAAATAAAAATTAGCTTCTATACTTTTTAAATATTTTTGTGGATATCGTAAATAGTTTTAGGGTAATTATATTGTTCAGGCTAGTAATACTGGAGCTATTCGGTCCAATGCCACAACAACCGCAGAACTAAATTGGTCAGCCTGCAATTTTCAACACGTTAGCCTCAGTCGTATTTTGTTATGCCTAATTATCTCTAATATTAGTGAGCCCCGGGGTCGAATACTGTTATTCCAGAAAAAAAAGGAGTGATAATATATAAATGCTGATAAATAAATACAAATCCATTGTTTTTTTTTAAGTAATGTCATATTTCTATGCTAATATAAATGTTAAACCAGTTTTAATTAAACTTCCGCAATATTTCTTAATTATCAACTTAGAGCGACTTGTTCCAAAAAATGAATAGGAGTTTTTAGACTTGTATAAAGCGTTATTTAATTAAGGCGGCTTAGTTTGAATTTAACGACGGATTTAAATTTGACATTTGTTAAAACTGGATAATGTTTGCTAGAAAGACAATAAGTAGAGTTTAACGCTAAATAGCTATTTAGCTTTAAGAAGTTTCTTATATACGTTTATACGAGTGCTACTCATATATTTAAATTGATGATGCCGATTGAGATTTATAAATTATATTATTTACTAACTTTTAATTATATTTTGTACAACATCTGTTAGAAAAAGAGCTACAGCTTAAACTATTCTACTATAGTAGCCAAAATATGACATAGTTATATTTCAGTAATATTCAAACAGTAAGGTAGTAGGTACGTGTCAAATTTAACTTTAGCAAGGGAACGTTCCGTACAAGGAAATTGAATTAGTATTATTTCTTACAACTATACAATTATTCTTAAAATACAGACTGATTTTATAGACTAAGGTTATCTTTCAGGATACAATCATTTGTACATTCTTCTAATTAAAAAAGATGTAAAATATATATCCTAACAAATCATAATGAAAAATTGTACAAAACGTGGACATCGCGGCACATATGGCGCGCGATTGAATTGTAAGTAGATAAAGTTCCTTTAACGTAATTTTAGTTAAACAGGTACTGGTTCGTTTTCCTTCTGTACTTTATCTTTTATTTATTCTTTTTCTTTTGGCTTAGGGCAGGCTAATGCCCACTTAATAATTAATTGCTACTTATTTATTCATGTACGTAATTGACCCTAAATATGTTCATTATAATTTACGTTGTGTTAATGAAAATATTAATATAGCGTTATTTTTATATATTTGGAATTGGAATCGAATGCGGAATATCCCACCTGACTATCTCCCTCATATATAGAGAAATCATCTTGTATATGTTTTTTTTTCATCGGAATAAATCCAATGGACTATATTCAGTTATACGAGTACTTAAATACAATGATACAATTTTTGTTTTTAGTTATAAGTTATAGATAAGATAACCGTACTCTAATTTTATTTTACGTAAATCCTAAAATTAAACAGAACTATTAAGGAATTATTATTTCTATTCGTTATAAGTTACATTTCTAATTTATATAGTCTTGCAATTTATTTTTTCCGTCTCAACAAATTGGTAATATATATAGACAGTTCCACGCATTGACCTATTTCCAACTTTGCTTGCGTCTGTACAGAGAACGCAAATGAAAACTCCGTTTTGACTATGAGGATAGGAAAACAAATATCTGATTATATAAAGGTACTAATAATTTTAACCTCAAATATATTTCAAAACGATTTTGAAGAATTACACATACATTTTTGCATTTTTGAAACATACTCTACTAATTTCGAAGGAAATAGAATTGATTATTAATCCGTTTGCATCATCGCTCTAAATCCGCAATCTTACTCAAAAATCCGCAGCTAAACGTTGGCAATACCGGCAAGCGCAAGGAAGACTTTTAGGCTGACATTTATAGATGCAACTTAAAAGTTTGTTTAGACTTTAAAACGTTATAATTTATATTACTCAATGAATGTCAAAGGATTTGGTAAAGTCATCGATTTTGTCAACATGGACTTGGCTTTGCGAAACAAATGGACTAATATACTCAAGTTTCTGTTATATATTTAGTATTTTGTCTAAACGAATTTAATTGTTTAAGAACTTTGCTAAGCAAAGTCAAAATAGTGTCTATAATTCTCACCCTATGTGTTTATTCTCATTAGAAATAGTGTTATAGGGTTATTCAAATTGCTGTATATGCCCTCATATTTATTGCAAAAATATACTTGTTTCAACAATTGTAAAATTACACAAAAAAAATTAAATCATGTAATGTTGGAAATAAAAATTATTGTATGCGGATTTATCCGCTCCCGGTGCTATAATGATCAGTTTTTGTTTGCGGATTATACCTTCAAATGATGCGAATGGGTTAAGTTGTTGGAAATGTATTGAAACATTTGGCAGTAACAGCGGACCATTTAATGTTGTAAGGCATTGAATTTAATTGTAGGTATGTTTAATTTAAAATTAACTGATTTATAATTTGATTATTTTTATAAGCTATTTCATTATGATTATTTATTTTTTTGTTATTTTTTTATATCATACACTATTTTTTTATATAGATTTAATAATGTAATATATATAAATCTATTATATACCTTTGGGTGTGAGAAGGGGAAAACTGTGGCTATGTCCACTCTACGCTTATTTATCGTTAGAATAATTTCAACCTTTGTCTTAGTATTAATTTGGTGTTGTATTTTTATAATTGGTTGTTGTTGTGAATATTTTCTAGTTTTGTAAAGCAATTTAATGTAACATGTGTGGCTGACCAATTAATGTTGTAAGGCATTGAATTTAATTGTAGGTATGTTTAATTTAAAATTAACTGATTTATAATTTGATTATTTTTATAAGCTATTTCATTATAATTATTTAATTGTTTGTTATTGTTTTATATCATACACTATTTTTTTATATAGATTTAATAATGTAATATATATAAATCTATTATATACCTTTGGGTGTGAGAAGGGGAAAACTGTGGCTATGACCACTCTACGCTTATTTATCGTTAGAATAATTTCAACTTTTGTCTTAGTATTAATTTGGTGTTGGATTCTTATAATTGGTTGTTGTTGTGAATATTTTCTAGTTTTGTAAAGCAATTTAATGTAACGTGTGTGGCTGGACGCTTTGGCAAATATTGTAGACGCCACAAGAGGCACAATACGTTTCGTTACCTCAACTGAATAAAGCGGTAATTCTAGTTCGAATCTGGGGATAAAACGAGAAACAGCCGATAGATTTTTGAATATCTTTAATATTAGTTATGTATTTTTTAAGTATTTTTGTATATATACAAGATATCTTAATAAAAAAAAATTGAGACATATACCCTTAATATACATTTCAGATGTTTTTCATATAAAAATAGTGAAAAAGTTTAATTTTACTTTACCGCTTTATTCGGGAGGAATACCGATCTTGATTTTTTAAAGGCGTATGTAACTATAATCAATATTTCTGTTCAAGTATATAAAACTATAATACATTTTTCTGTAGGGAATAATATAACAATATGCAATGTTTCTAAAAAGACGTATGTAACTGTATTTAGTGTTTCTGTAAAAACCTATAACTGTAATAAAAAAATTAGATAACTTTGGTGTTTAACTTAGCTACCACCCAAATCTAACCCCATCGAACTAGTAGGTAAGTAAATATACACTTAATCATATTATATAGTGTCTGCATTGCATCTGATGGTGATAAACACTATCCTGTACCAGAACGACGGCGACCATCATGAGAGTTAATTGACAGTCGAAATTTTAATGATTATGTTCCTATAAAGGCAGGCTTACGATTAAAATGAACTTTTCCTGATGAAAAGCAATGAGGGAGAACGCTTGCTCAATAAACACTTGTTTGCTCTCCGTTTGAGGATTTTCATGTTTAAAGTTACAAAAATAGACGCAGGGATCGACTTTCATCGCCTGGCCATAGCACACAGATTGGCTTTATTTGGTACGGATATTTTAGATCCGAGTTTTACCTTGTGCAAAGGTTAATAAGGTATAAATTTAGTTATTATAAAATATATTTTCCTAAAAATATATTATATAGATTAGCACAAAATATTTTTATATAATTGGATAAGGGATAAGTACCTATGCACAGTATCCCGGCAAGCATCTCTGGATTTTTCCAGTTATCTTGCTTTACGGTAAAAGAAAACATCGTGAGGAAACCAGTATTTATTTTTTTGTTAACTCGGGGAAAATCCTCATGGACCATAATGAGGGCAGCTGCCTCAGTGTACCGGACTCCTACCGACTAAAACCAACGGTGTGCCAGCACTGCCTACTCCCTCGTTTTCGCGGGGCCTGGGTATCTATATACTTCCTACGGCTCGGCGAGCGATTGGCCTGGGTAGGCCTCCACTCTGGAATAGGACTCCAACATGGTATCTAATAGAACTGTCATATGTAAGTGCCCTGAGAAAGGCGATCAGCTGCGCTACTGGTCACTTTGAGCACCGACATATTTTTACAGTGACTACATATTGACCACAACAAGTGTGATGGAAAGCATCTGAAAATAAAACCTCTGTAACTATTAACAGTAAAGAAAATCGATAGTTGCAGTATCATGCCGGCCTGCACAAACATCTCTATATAGGCATATAGTGGATGCAGTCACTAATGTAACTCTGCTCATCTGGAAAGGGCTATAGCGTGACGATATTTTATTTTTATATAAGAAGTAAGCCAATTTTTTATGGTATTTTTAAACTTATACCATTGCTTAAATAAAATCCGTATTTTAGGAAGTTTTCTTAAAGTAACCATAATAATGAAATGTATTTATTTCGACACAAACTAACAAAAAAAATAAAAATTTAAATGCAGTAACATAAACACTACACTGAAACAAAGGAAAATTCAAAAACATATAAACATGGCGAAAATGGAACCTTCATCAGCCTAAAGCCACAGAGGAAGTGTGCAGCGCTGATTTTCGTGAAGGGCCTCGGACGCATTAAATCTAAAATTAAAGTGACATTCGATAAACCATAACGCTAGTAGAAAGTGAAAAATGTATGATATAGATATAAATTGTTGTACTATCACATCGTCTACTAAACGTAACTAATTTACCAATGCGTTCTACCAGTTATGACGTACGGAGCCGACACGTTGGGCTAGTCCACCAAATTAAGGTCGTTCAGCGTGCGATGGAGCGGGCTATGTTGCCCATCTCTGTGAAGGATAAATTCCGAAATGAGGTTATCCGACAGAATACCAAAGTTGTCGACATAGCTCTCCGTATTAGCAAATTTATGCGGCAGTGGGCTGGTCACGTATGGCGACGGACAGATGATCATTGGAGCAGGCGATTTCTTGATTGGGGATCACGACTCAGCAAGCCTAACGTGGGACGCCCCCTTGGCAAGGTAGAGTGACGACCTGCGAATAGTTGGCTGGAAAGGTTTGGATGAGATATGCCGAAGAACTGGTTCAATGACGCTTGTTAGGAGAGGGCTATGTCTAGCAGTGGATTGGTATGGGCGGATGATGATGACCCAAGTATTTTCAAATGTTAACCCTTTCGCTACCGTCGCTGACTATAGCCATCAGCTAAAAACGCAACTTGGACACGATGAGTTACTATAGTCACCGGCAGTGACGTGCATAGGGTATTTTTCCGGGTAGGCAGATTCACATAATGAATTTGAAAATTATATAATGTTACTAAATATTATATTACTTTATAAGGGAAGGTGAGGGCATGAAAATAGAATATATATGAATATAAAGTGTTACTTTTTTGTTTAAATGAAAGTAATTTATTCCAGACTTATTTATCGTAAGGGCATGCAGTGCTTTCATGCATTTATGGAATGACCGCTACTAGTCACCTGCTGAAAAACACGGCTTACACACGATGGGTGGCTATTATATTCACCCGTATTATTTTTCTTCTGAAAACTAATGAAAATCGTTTTGAGCCAAAAATTTTAATGCTTGAAGACTGCGCTTTTGATTTGCGCACTTTCAGCACAAAGGTCCATTTCTTGCGAAACACTGCAGTGAGGCCTCCCGTAGAGAAAGAGTTAAGTATTGTCTATTTGGTAGAACATTATCAATAACATACATACATATATTTTTGTTATAGTATTACTAATATATTTTGTAGTCGATTTGTTTATTGTATGTAATAGTTTATTTTGGTATTGATTAATTTTTGAGTAAGTGTATTGCTATTACTTAAACTTATTATTATAAATACTTAGACTTAAGATTATTTAAGCTATGTGTTATTCTGTTTATTGTGTTTTTTATTGCTTATAGATCTTTCTAATAAAATGTAACACGACCGGGGCCCTTCACGAAAATCAGCGCTGCAGACTTCCTCTGTGGCTTTAATCTGATATGAAGGTCCCATTTCGCAATGTTTATATGTTTTTGTATTTTCTTTTGTTTCTGTATGTTGTTTATGTTATACTGCATTTTAATTTCTAGTATTTTGTTAGTTTTTGGCGAAATAAATACATTTTCATTTCATTTGAATTAGTTATATTTTATATTAAGTTTCTAGTTCCTTTCTACGACTCAGTGGATCTCGACGGAGTAAAGCTAGCTGGAAAAACAAAGCAAGGTGACCTCGACAACCCGACATCGATTGTGACAGTAGGTATGTACGTTGCAGCGCTAATCTTTTTAACTTGTTAGTTTGAATCTATATCTTATTCTCATCTCTTTAACCTGTTAACTGGGTATGATGAAATATTTCGTCATACATAAAAGCCTACTGCAATGGCATGACGACATTTTTCGTCATGGATTTTTTTTTATAACTTAAAGGCGAACGCTTGACCTCAATCACACCTGGTGGAAGGTGAAGATGAGCCCGATGATGAACCGCATCCGCCTAACAAATGCCTATTCACTCTTCTCTTGAAGACTTTCAGGTCATAAGATCGCGGAAACATGGCCGCTGGAAGCATATTCCATTCCTTAGCTGTTCGCATGATGAATGTAGAAGCGAATAATCGTAATATATTAAATATTTTCTCAAAATAAATAAAAACCATAAGTTAAAAACGGTATTCTTTTATTATTTAAGGTGTGATATTACTTATCGCTGCGAACAAAAAGTCCCCATTCTGAAACGAGTTGAGCAATAGCTAATTCCCCGGTTAACAGGTTAAATATAATTCGTATATTAGATAATTTGTAATATTTATTTTCGTAAATAATAATTCATTCTATCATCACGCCGAATACCTAATGGGGTAGGTAGAGAATGGAACGTCAACGAACGTCATGACCCTTCATCAGAACTCTTAATTGGTCTGTGTAGGTAAGTCTTGGTCGGTCTCGCCTCTTAAATAATAGTTATTAGAATTATTAAAAAAAATATAGCTTTGTCTTTTCTATTAGTAAATTGATAGTAATTTCACGTAACATATTGTGTGAAATGTATGACGCTGACATTCAAAATACAGGTACTAGTTTGGGTGTCAGCTGACTTTAACCTTTTGACATACCTTTAAACGCAAAAGTGATGTCACAAATGACGTCTCCCAGACGCCATAGTATGTCAAAGGCAGTGGCGTGTATAGGGTATTTGACAGGGTAGGCAGATTCACATAATTAACGTGAAAATTATATAATAAAAATAAATATTATATAACTTTCGTAGGGAAGATAAATAGCGTGAAAATAGAATAGATATCAATATAAAGGGTTCCTTTTTTATTTAAGATAAAGAAATTAATTCTAGACTTATTTATCGTAAGGGCATGCAATGCTTTCTTGCATCTATGGAATTAACGCTACTGGTCAAAGGGTTAATATGCTGCTTTGTAATTATTTTTTGTAATAAATAATTTATTTATTAATTAGTATTTATTTTAAATATCTCCATTTATCTAGCGTGTGTCAATGTGGTGGCCTAGTGGATAATAGACCGGTTTACATGCGAGTCAACGCTAATGGTCGTAGGTTCGAATCCCGGCACATTCGTCTCGTTTTTCCAGATTACATACGGATTTAAGCACCAAATTCTCACCCGTGAAGGAAAACATAATGAGGAAACCCACATGGTATCTAATAGAATAATAATAAAAATAAATAATAATAGAATAGCCGTG
Organism: Automeris io; assembly: GCA_036320925.1. Lineage (NCBI taxonomy): Eukaryota > Metazoa > Arthropoda > Insecta > Lepidoptera > Saturniidae > Automeris > Automeris io. Next base: position 1,569,652 of record JAUDJH010000036.1, read on the forward strand.
GTGGCTACCGGCAGAATAGAATAGCACCCCCCTCTTCTTGCTGAGGTGTCGTAAAAGGCAACTGAGGTATCTCTTTAACATCGCAATCCAACAAGGTGTTCAGAGAAGGACAACTCGACCAAACCTGCATCCCGTTCCCTCCCGATCGTACTGGTTCTCCATTCCATCAGGCCCGAGGGAACTCGGACGAGAGAGTGCTTTTCTGGCTGCGCGTCCAGTTATGCACTTAAATATCTCCTGCGCAATTGACTGTTTCCGAAAACTGGGCCTTGATTTTCTTAATCGGCGTTGAAACAGTCGCCGTGGCCGAATCCGGCTGGGACATCATCACATTATCATTATCATCTTATAGAAATGTCATGTGCAGTGGCATGTGAGAATGGCAGCCGGCTGCGCTACTGTTCACGATGGCCACGACATAAACGCGAAGTGGATACGGGCCCTTATGTATCTCTGCTCACCTCGTGAAGGATATAGCGTGTCGATATATTATTATGATGTTATTTTAGCTACTTTCTACTGCCTTGGGTGAGTAACTACGTCACACCTGATGGGAAGTGCAGTGTAATCAACAACAGTACCGATTCCTATGGGACGGGAAACCATTAACAGCTGCCGTCATGTCGACCCATACGTACCAAGAAGGTCTCAAGGTATAGGAAATTCTGGATTTTTTTTTTTATGTTGACTAAGCTTAGTGATCACATAATCCTTGATGGTAAGCGTGGTGTAGGTCAAAAAACGACAGCAGTAATGGAAAACAATCTATAGTCGCAGTGATTATGCCTGCCTGGACAAGTGTCTCTTAATGCTTCGTTTAAAGCATTTAATATCAGGAAACCTCTTAGTCCTAACCGGGATATGAGATAACTTATAGCTGTGCTCTGTAAACCGGCGCGGATGCTTTCTCTACGAAACGGAGAGGGTGGGACGAGGTTCAGAAATCGATCCAAAGACAGGTCAAGCCGGAGAGCGGCATTATATAGTCTTTGCTCCTGTGTATTGTGGTGACAGGTAAATACAAATCCTAAAGAAATTTGAAGATATCCGCAATGAAAGCTTTATAGAATGTTTGATGGTGCAAGGAGAGGAGGGTCGACGATCTTGCAACTGATCACTCATAACATGGACATACTTAATTAAATCTTCTATAAGGTATTCCTTAATAGGCCGCACATGGAGTGCCTCTAATAGAGAGAGATGGAGACGTCTCGCAAAAGCCGTAGGTAACAAAGTAGAAAATTCATGCCCAAGACAACTCCATCAGAGCTGTACGTTATAATTCAGTGACTAACTACTTCAGGCGATAGCCCTACCACCTCAGAATAATAGTCTGTTGGAACTGTTAGAATTTGCAACTAATGAACGTCCGGCTGCCGTTTCTTTATTAGTCTGAGATAGACCAGTGAAGATCTTCGTAATCAGAAAAGGGCTTAGATTAATCTTAGTGGCTGATGTTGTTACGCAGGAAACGGTTTGGTGAGCCGCCAAAGAAGTTATTAACGTAAGGATGTTTTAATAGCTTTTGGATTCTTGTCTTAGATTGTGGGCGTCTAGTTGCTCCTACACCTAGATACCTTTAGTTTTTGTTATATGTGGGCCGGCATGGCGACGGCAACTGGTAACGGATTTCCCCCCTTGATACTCGTTGCCATTTTTGGATTACACTTACATCAAACGCGATATAGTCGTTTTTTGAGCCAGTATAAAAAATACTCTCTGCTCTTTTAGTGGGACATATAAACCCCATATCTTGGATCAACTACCTGTGGACCCTATACAATTCATATTTATTCCGTATGGAAATCGAACCCACAATCTGGAGTGCAGAAGTAAGTGCTTAACCACACTAAATGACATGTCTACTAAATCTCAGATATTCATCGTGAAGTGGGTATGGTTATACATTTTATGGTTCCATTTTCACTTCAAAACGGCTGAAGTAATTTTAACGAATTTAAAGTCAAAAATAAATAACGGAAATAAGAAACGTTACCTTTCGTCACGACAATATACCTTGAAGTGGTTAGAAGGAATGTACTCTACTACGCATAAATAATTATTTTAAAAATATATTTTCGTTTAGGTTCGGTTCTTTCATATAATGATTAGAGAGGGGTAATGAGAGGGAGAAGGTTCAGCTAAAAGTCAACACTACCTTTGATGGTAGTCAGGTGGTACAAAATTTGCCGGGTCAGCTAGTTCTGTTATAAACCTTATTAAATAAAATGAAAAAATCATCTCAATCATGCTAACCTGGGCAGAAATAAAATAATAATACTATTAAATATAAACAGCCACCTTAACCTAGCCAAAAACTAAGCTTGCATATTTATCATGAGTAGTGGTATAAATTAAAAGTAGATGTTGGCGGTCAGTGTGTAGACTCACCGTTTCCTGGGTTTTCGTCTCGGCCTGCGGCGTTCGCCCTCGAGCTCGTTGTCGAGGCCGCGTCGCCTAGGCCCCGGGTTCGGCCGGCGGCGGTCCAGCTTGCGCTCTCGCTGCGTCTCGACTAGAGGCACGCGCGGACATTCATCCCCCTCTATCGGTTTCGGTGCCTGCGGCGCGCCCATTCGGAGACGCCACCACAGCACCCACGAACTGATGTTGTCGCGAATCTTGGACGACCACGCGGCCCTCGAGAGCAATCTCTGTTCTGATACGGACGGAACCTTTCAAACGTACCCTCGTTACCCCTAACGCGGAAGCAAAGCGATGGACGGTGACTTCAGCAATCATCGCTCCCTGTCATATCCCAAGCTATAAGCGCGTAGGCTGGTTTATATTTGGCAGGAGTGTGTCGGGTGGACTGTGCGTGTTACGTATTGCCGTTGGGATGGTCTGCGGTCGCCATGGCGACGGCTTCGGGGAGTGCGGGCGCGTCGGGCGGCATGACGGTGCGCGATGGACAGTGGTGAAAGCGTGCCCGGGCGGAAGGACTCAACAGATGTTGACGGACGGACGGTGTTACGTAACGTACTCGTGCCGGACGCTCCGTGTGCTTGCGCGGCGGCGGCAAACGCGCGAGTGTCGTTTTCACCGAGTCTGGTGCTGTCATCGTCTTCCTCAATTTTCTCCTAAAAGCATTAAAAATTCTCCCCAAAAACCCTTGAGTTTTTAGAGGCATCAAAATAACATTTTTCTTTGCCTTAGTCGTAAATGGCTGTAGTAACATTCGCTATGATGTATACCTTTACTGAGAGCAGATAATATAATATTTCCTAAGAAAGTTAATTGGGGATTGAAAATTCGTTAGAAAATCCGTCAATTTTCATTTAGGAACTATGCAAACTGCCATTTGGCTCTTTGTCGGAAACAAGAAATAGATATTTCGACGTTTTTGGAAATTCAACCTCAAAAGGGCAAAAATTTCGTTGAAAATTAGTTAATTTTGAGTTCAAATCGCGCCTGAACGAAACCTTGACCCTTTAGTCATATTTATGAGTTTAATTATGTTTTACACTTACAAACCATAAATAAATGTAATTTAAATCATTATTTATGGTTTTTAAACATTCTTATCAGCATAGCCAAAAGTATTGCAATTTGGCATTAATAATATCATATTTGAGGGATAATTATACACATTAACCTAGTCCCAAACTAAGCTTGCGTTTGTACTAACGGTAAACATACTAAACTTAAAAACATATATACAGCCATGTCTCGTAACAAACGAATCTGCTCTACATAGTACAGTTTGCCGTTACCGGGATTCGAATCCAGGATCTTAGCATCGTAAATTGGGCCACTACAACTGTGCTATCAGGCTGTCAAACTTTATTTATGAAATTGCGTATTTTCTACTGTGTTTCCTCTTATATTTTATCTTATTATTGGATTTAAAAGGTCTAGAAAGTACCAAAAATCCAGCCTAAAATACTGTCTATTTACACTCCTTAATTTAGGGGAAAAAGTTTGAATTTGGCATCACAACTAGCCGCACCGCCCGCCCGCCCTCGGCTCCTAGCAAGCCTTATTATCATATCATTTCATTATACGCGGCTGCAAGATACCAGCTTCCTCGCTATTATCAGCTCCCCTATGACTTTAAGACATCGCTTGACGTTTTAACGTCCTCGATAAACGATTCACCAATTACCATACATATCAGGTCTATTAGATAATATATCTTCTATGTTATTATAAAATTATGAATGTTCTAAATTATGTTACTTGGAAATATTTAGTTCAAGTACTAAGAGGTTCCCCAAAACGAAATCATCCTTTTAGACGTAGTGGTAAGGCGATTGCCTGAACTAGGTTATGACCACAGTACATACGAATAAAGACTGTCATAGTGATTTACTTCAGCTTGTCATGTTTCAGGAACAGTTTATCTGTGTCTATTTGTTCCTATACTTTTTTTTTACTTGGGGAAAATCCTCATTGTACCGTCCCGGCTACACATGGGGGATGGTAACCGGGGTGTGCCGGACTTTTACCGACTAAAAACCCCAAGTTGACCTCATCTGCACTAGGACGGGACTGTGGGCCTTGTAATCAAATGCTCCACAGCCCTGCCGTGAGTTTTTTTTACACTGGCTCGACATAGTGACTACAGAGTACCTGATGGTAAGTACAGTGTAGTCCAAAAACGAAAGCGACTATCAAAGGATGAAAATCCATTGATAGTCGTCTACATTGTCATGTCGGCCCTCGTATACCACGACTGAAGGCCTCTAGATATATGAGCTACTGGATATACACAAGCTGATCCCGAAACGCGACAAGTCGAAACTGGTCACTATGACGGGCTTTACACTCATGCACTGTGGTCGCGATCCAGACGGGCACCGACGCCCTACCACCTCGCTGCTGCTCGTTTAGCACCACCCAGGAGTCACGTGTAGGGAAGCTAGGGTAAAGCCTACGGACGCGTGAGTTGTTCTATACCTAGAGACCTTTCGTCGTGAGCGACATATAGTCAACGGATTTTAGATAGTTCTTACAGTTCTGGAACTACACCGCACTGCGGATCAGGTGCAATGTAGTCTATTTGTCGAGCCTGTATAAAAAATACATTATTTTCAGGCGGCATTTTACGCCGACCCAACTTCTTAACCTGTATCAGGCGCAAGTATGGTCGTGTGTGGTGTATTGCTGCCACCTTTGGGATGATTCCGCCAAACACCACCTGGCTGCTTTGGACTCAATTGATCGCCGAGCTCGGCGGCTCATTGCCGATGAGGCTCTTACGTCGCGTAAACTACTCAGTTTGGAACACCGGCGTAGAGTGGCCTGCCTTTCGGTTTTCTATAGGGTATACTCCGGAGAGTGTGCAGCTGAGTTGTTGATTTAGTTCCCTCCTCCCCCTTCTACCATAAATTGACGAAACGCCGTGTGGGCTTGCACCCTTATGTGGTTGACATTCCTGCTGCTCGCACGAAGCGATTCGCCTCCTCCTTTTTGCTGCGTACCGCGAAGGAGTGGAACTCGCTTCCTGCGTCTGTGTTTCCAGCATCTTATGACATGGGAATCTTCAAACGTCGAGTGAATCGGTATTTGCTGGGCGAGCGCGCTCCATCGTCGGCCTCATCATTTTCCAACAAATGAATTTGAAGATTAACTTGACGAACACTTCAAGATATCATATTACTACAAAGAATACCAGGTCTTATTGTGAATTTATATTTTTACTTAGTGAATAGTAGGCAAGCAGACTAACTGCCCATCTTATGCCAAGCGGTCACTATAACGCCTCTGGACAACCTCTAAACAAGAAGTGTCATTATTGCGCTGCCGACATAGAAAATCGTTTTTCACTCCTTTTTTGGGAACGGTTCTGGTGGCCACTTTGGTCTGCAGCAGTGAAGCCTGGGTATGCTAGAAGAAGCATGAAAGTAGAACTAATGTAGTGGAGATGCGATCTCTTTATTTTATATGCGGAGTGACCCTTGTGAATCACGCAACGAACGAAGAGATACGCGGAACGCTTGGTCTGAAAGATAGTGTCATTGATAGCATGCATAAAAGCAAGCTTCGATGGTTCGAGTGAATGAAGGGAGCCGAAGCTGCTCGCGTCCGTAGGCTTTACCCTAGTTTCCCTACACGTGACTCCTGGGTGGCGCTAAACGAGCAGCAGTGAGGTGGTAGGGCGTCGGTGCCCGTCTGGATCGCGACCACAGTCCATGATTTTCTTTATTTTCTAGCTTACCTATATAAACAAAATAAAGAGAATTCTGAAAATTATCTGATGGAGATCAATGAACGGCAAGGAAGCCAAAGAGGTTTGCAGAAATAAAGATAAGTGGCGTTTCCTTCTCTCTGCCTACCTTATTAGCTAATCGGCGTAACTATTGTTAAATTTAAAGCAAACATATTACAATGTTTTAAGAAAAACTAAATGTGATTCGCATAAAATTTACGACACTTGTGAATTCAGGATACTAGAATTGAATAATAATTACAATTAAAAGAAAAAATCGCTCAAAACTTTTTAATGTGTTAGTCTGTGTAATAAATGGAATAATTTTATAATAATTTACACGTTTTTAGATGACATTATCCAACTTTACTGTATCAAGTGACGCCCTTCGACTTGGTATCGCTGTGCGCGTTCCAATTAGACATGGGTAGGGTTAGGCGAAACCCATACCTAAGCCACATAGCACTAACCTTTAAAAAATGCCTGTACCAAATACCTTTTCCCAATATTTATTAATTAATGTTAAAACGCCGGATCTGTTACCAATATTAGGCATATTTTGTCGATTAGGTAGAAAATATTTGGCATTGTTGTTTTGTTTTTTAGTTAGGTAGGTTTTTTATCGTCTTGTTAATGGCTCCAGAAAGTGAAGATAAATTCGCTCTTTCTTTTATCTGTCTACTTAAATACGATTTAGTATAGACAACAGTTAACTAAAGTTGACCGTTAATTACGTTTTGTGGCATAATATATTATAAAACTATCTTATTATTATTTCCTAAATACTAAGAGCTCTCTTTTGCATCTGGAGGTAATTGGCATGTAGAAGGGCGTAGACCAGTGTTTCCCAACCTTTTTGTGCCATGCCCCATCTTAGCCCGTCTAAAATTATTTTGCACACCTATGTGACATTCATAACTTTTAATATTAAACAATTGAATTGTTTGATTAAGAAACATAAATGATCGGTTTTAGGAAGAAATCATTAGAAAATTGCTAACGAAACACAGTATTTAAATTTTCTAAACATATTGTGACTGTTCACCGACTCCACAGTAGATAAAATTTCTTCAAAAGGCTAAATTCATCCGTAGATCAAGTTATAATTGTTTATATAGACCCCGACGTTGTTACTTCGTATTATAATCTCCCTTTAAACTGGCTCATCATGATGTAATAGCAATGCTAACTCGAGCTGTGTCCAATACAAGGTGTACCCTTCAAGTATTTAGCTTGTGACTCAATAGTCTCCTTAATGTAGACATTGTTAAACAGTTATGTAATTTATTCGGCCTCTTGCGAGGGAAGGATGCCCCAGTTCCTCCGCATCCTTCTGTAGAGCTCGTCCATAGACTTGGTCACTCTTCCATCGACATTCAGAAATTACGCTAATCCAGTAATAGTTTTAAATCTCGTAATAATAGTAATATGTAAGAGAGGACACAACCCGGTTATGTGAGATACTATGGGCGTCACGACACTTGCTATTATGTAGTAGTGATTGGTAACCACTTCTTGATTTGTAATTGAAATAGCATGATACACCTTTAAACGTTAGTCATAGACAGCACGTGAGTAGCGCTCCTACATAAAGTAAGTCTCCTCTTACTCGGTTGCCTCCAGGCAGTGCTTCAGAAGGAGATTCCAAGCGCTCCTACATAAAGTAAGTCTCCTCTTACTCGGTTGCCTCCAGGCAGTGCTTCAGAAGGAGATTCCAATATTGTAATAACCACAGGCCAATGTAGCATTTGGGAACAGTCAGTTGTCGTATTTCGTTGAGTGGTATTCGCCACGGTAGTGCCATCGGCCGGAACCGTCGCTGTAAAGTATACAGACCGGCCGTCGCCGAGACTATCGTTGGGCGTGACCAAAGTGATATTTTAGTACTGAGTGTCCAAAGCTTATTTGACGGTGGCGAGATAATGTATTTTTTAGATAGTAGCTACTACAACACGGCTGACATGAGCTACGAGGATGTGTCATGGTTAAGGCGTGCTACTGAGGCAATGTTCCAAAGAGGTTCCATAGAAATATAGTTATCGAATAAATACATTATAATCCATAAAGCAATGTACTCGAGCTTCAAATCCTTGTAGAGACATATAGTCATATAGGTGGATGAATAAACAAGTGTCGGACTTCCATTTATGAATATATTGATATAACTGCCTCTACTAAATATTACACTTGGGAATGTTATAGATTGCAGAGTGAATGTAAATATTAATTAAAGATGTGCACCTTACCGATTATGCTGGTACTTCACTGTCACTAATACAATAACTTTCCTACTAATTATTATATTGCTAGCTTGAGTGCCGAGCCGCGACTACTCCAACGCTCATAACATCTAAGCGTATGCGTATCCTAATTCCCATATAATACCCTCAAAATGCCGATCCTAAGACGAATTCCCTGATTTCTACTTTCCTCGCCTATTTATGCAATCCCCGCTTCGATTCCCAAGGCGTGGTCCCAAAGACTTCCAGCCAATCATCGAAAGCGTGCAAGCTTGAGGTATGTTGCAGTTTTTGCTGCTTCCCCGTTCCCACGCTCATCACGAATTTTGCATAAGTGTCCTTTAAAATATTAGATTAGGTGTTTAAAAGCTTTTGCCCATAAATAATAATAAAACCGTCACGTTCGATAATTAATTATCGTGTGAAAGTTAAATACTTGAGAATATTAACAATATTATCCTTTTTCTTCGTAGTTACATATTTTATTTCTCTACTAGCCATGGACTGTCACATTCCCCCTTCTGAAAGTAAAACTGCTTGGACGAAGTCATAACAGGTTTAGTTTCACAATATAAACCCATTACTAAAATAATCTAACCTGTCTTATTTTCCACCAACACCTATGGCGTAATGTCGTCTACACATTTCTACAACAGACAAAATTGAAGACTCGAGAAAATAGGAAATGACCCCCTTCAAAGTCTTGGTTGGGCTTTCCTTTATCTAGCTTGATCTAGCTATGTACAATACATTATTTCCACGAAGCTGAACAGCAAGTTATCTATGTAGACTGTCCACATTATTATCCAATCTTGTGATACTAATAGCAAGAAATTATTTAGCCACCAATTGATTACTAGAATTAACTGTATTCGACATGATTACAACGACAACAACGATGACCTCTTCTGTATGTTTTACCCAAAATAGATTTTGCTAACCTTCTAATTCTTATTTTAGAATTCCAATTGGAATCTGCATTGTAAGTATTGAGTTCCGAAGTAAGGTTGGTTAATTAGAGATTGCTACCAGAATTGTTTTTTTTTAAATACGCTATTTCCTGGACGTCAGTCTCGATATCTCTGTTTACCATATAATATGGCACAGGCGATAGATTATCCAAAGGAGCTTACGCTTGCATTATGCATTATAAAGAGATTGAAAAGAATAAACTTGATCGATCATACCAGGAGATTGACTTAAGCAATTGTCTATCCTGACCTCCCTTTGATATTAACATTTGAGTTCCTTTCAACAGTCGTTCTGCCAGCAGATTTATTCACGGCGTACGCGAGTGCCTTGGTTCAGTAGTTCCTGAAATTGTGAATAGAAGTACTTTTAACCCTCTGATTTAAACTCTCCCCCTTCAAACCTTTATAGGTAATGTTCATATAAATCAACAAAGCTTTTGAATGCATCATTCGCTCAAAGCTTATATAGACTGGTTGTTAATTTAATTCCTAATCGCACTTTCAGTTGCATGTCTATACTGACATACGCGGATCATTTTTTTTTGTTCAATACTTTGCCTGTTGACAGGTAACATGTTTATCACCATAGACAATTTGCCAACTCAAGACAGTCAGGACTGATAAGTTCACTATAAATATAGTTTATGTTATCAGTTTTCTATTCTGCGTTCTCTGAAATTTTATTCGACATAGTGTTCACTAATTTACTGCCTTATCTCCCACGGAACACCGGTTATTTCAAATTGGCACCCTCAGTAAATGATGAATATTAAAAATGTGATTATTCATGGTTTTATCTAACCGATTTGTTTTACAATCAGAACCAGTAGCTTAATAAATGTTTTAAATTAACATTTCAATCATCACAGTAGTTGTAGTAGTCGGGTAAACAACTATAAATAAATAAAACCAAAATTCTAAGAAGGGTTATTGTCTACCTCAAAGTATCCCCATTATAGGTATGATTTTTGAAACTCTCCTTTTTATAAGTAACTTATTTTAGGCATGCTCCCTTGTTATCCTATAATCGCAGCGGCAACATTCTGGTAACCACATTGGCTCGTATGTGTAACCTGGTTGAGCAGGCTTGCACGATACTTTATCGCGCAAGTTGTTATAGTTTCTTTCCGCTTAGTGAAAAAGTCTGTCCACTTGGTCTTCATCTGTTGTGCTAATGGTAACCTAGTCTACCCGACAAATCTAGAGACAGTAAAGCATTGTGAAAGGCCTAAGGCACTGATAGGGTTCAGTCATTAGCACTCAGACACTGCATCCTATCTCTCTCTAACCATGTCGGCTCTCCGTTGAATTAGATTAAGAGGGGCTTGGATGAGAGAATGCGCTTGTTTGTGCAAGCGCTAGCATTCACACACCAAATATCTTGCGCAATTGACCGTTTCGGAATATTTTCATCAGCGAGCTCATCTTCGCCAAATAGGGCTGCGACCCGCGCCTACTTAATAGGTGATTTGGAGACGCCGTCAAGACCTAAATCAGCCAGGATCTCATTATCATAATCATGTTGATAAGTCGTAGTCGTAGTAAGTAGCTATTTGTACCGGTGGCCATGCGTACGGATCAGCAACCATAAGTGATCCACTAACTGTCTGGGCTATTTCCGCTGGATCCATAAACGACATGACGTGGTAAAGTGGGTGATCATTAAGATACCAAGTATAAGGAACCTCTGGCACTTGGCCCATTAATACGTCATTTACCTATAAATTATGTCATAAAACATAGAGCCTTTTCTGTCACGATTCATCATCAAAATAAGTGTGCAATCGCAGAGCGAGTGCAACTATTGATAATATTTTCCTCCTGTTTGTGCTTTAAAGACACAACATAAATATGAATACTTCAAAATTGATATAGTAAATAATATAATAAAAATACTTAGCTTTGCTAATGAAGCCGTAACAACGATCACTTTCTCCTGCACAATATATAAACTATATACCGGCTTCGCAGGTTGTCTTTGTACCAATGTTTGAAATTGAACCTGGAACATTTTACAGAAAATTCGACAGTATCTGTCCACTGAGCATACGCCTCTTTAAAAAAATGAACCTGGCGCTAAACTTTTTGCTCATCGATTTGGCGACTTAAGAGCAGGTACTTACTTATACCCTTTTTTGCTGTTTAAGCCAGATGGTCGGTTTTTTCATGCAACGAGTTAGGAGTTCTCTACGTTGTGTTTATTTATTGCAGTAGCGTGCATCACATCAAGCACAAATTTCAATCTTAATCATAAGTAATTTACATAATTATTTTTTTGATTGACGTAGGTATGCAAACTTGATTAGACAAACCATTGCCTTGATTTGCCCTATGAAGTTGTTCCATCTTCGATATTTATATCCGTCATTAATAATTACAGGAGTTTATCATACTTTTATTCTCGTTGTACCATTATCAACAGCACATTTAAAACGAGAATCCTGGTCACGCGGCACCATGTTGTGACTGTTCACCGACTCCACAGTAGATAAAATTTCTTCAAAAGGCTAAATTCATCCGTAGATCAAGTTATAATTGTTTATATAGACCCCGACGTTGTTACTTCGTATTATAATCTCCCTTTAAACTGGCTCATCATGATGTAATAGCAATGCTAACTCGAGCTGTGTCCAATACAAGGTGTACCCTTCAAGTATTTAGCTTGTGACTCAATAGTCTCCTTAATGTAGACATTGTTAAACAGTTATGTAATTTATTCGGCCTCTTGCGAGGGAAGGATGCCCCAGTTCCTCCGCATCCTTCTGTAGAGCTCGTCCATAGACTTGGTCACTCTTCCATCGACATTCAGAAATTACGCTAATCCAGTAATAGTTTTAAATCTCGTAATAATAGTAATATGTAAGAGAGGACACAACCCGGTTATGTGAGATACTATGGGCGTCACGACACTTGCTATTATGTAGTAGTGATTGGTAACCACTTCTTGATTTGTAATTGAAATAGCATGATACACCTTTAAACGTTAGTCATAGACAGCACGTGAGTAGCGCTCCTACATAAAGTAAGTCTCCTCTTACTCGGTTGCCTCCAGGCAGTGCTTCAGAAGGAGATTCCAAGCGCTCCTACATAAAGTAAGTCTCCTCTTACTCGGTTGCCTCCAGGCAGTGCTTCAGAAGGAGATTCCAATATTGTAATAACCACAGGCCAATGTAGCATTTGGGAACAGTCAGTTGTCGTATTTCGTTGAGTGGTATTCGCCACGGTAGTGCCATCGGCCGGAACCGTCGCTGTAAAGTATACAGACCGGCCGTCGCCGAGACTATCGTTGGGCGTGACCAAAGTGATATTTTAGTACTGAGTGTCCAAAGCTTATTTGACGGTGGCGAGATAATGTATTTTTTAGATAGTAGCTACTACAACACGGCTGACATGAGCTACGAGGATGTGTCATGGTTAAGGCGTGCTACTGAGGCAATGTTCCAAAGAGGTTCCATAGAAATATAGTTATCGAATAAATACATTATAATCCATAAAGCAATGTACTCGAGCTTCAAATCCTTGTAGAGACATATAGTCATATAGGTGGATGAATAAACAAGTGTCGGACTTCCATTTATGAATATATTGATATAACTGCCTCTACTAAATATTACACTTGGGAATGTTATAGATTGCAGAGTGAATGTAAATATTAATTAAAGATGTGCACCTTACCGATTATGCTGGTACTTCACTGTCACTAATACAATAACTTTCCTACTAATTATTATATTGCTAGCTTGAGTGCCGAGCCGCGACTACTCCAACGCTCATAACATCTAAGCGTATGCGTATCCTAATTCCCATATAATACCCTCAAAATGCCGATCCTAAGACGAATTCCCTGATTTCTACTTTCCTCGCCTATTTATGCAATCCCCGCTTCGATTCCCAAGGCGTGGTCCCAAAGACTTCCAGCCAATCATCGAAAGCGTGCAAGCTTGAGGTATGTTGCAGTTTTTGCTGCTTCCCCGTTCCCACGCTCATCACGAATTTTGCATAAGTGTCCTTTAAAATATTAGATTAGGTGTTTAAAAGCTTTTGCCCATAAATAATAATAAAACCGTCACGTTCGATAATTAATTATCGTGTGAAAGTTAAATACTTGAGAATATTAACAATATTATCCTTTTTCTTCGTAGTTACATATTTTATTTCTCTACTAGCCATGGACTGTCACAATATAATATAATGAAAACCTGAAATTCGTATTCCGAATATTTTTAATAAAGATTTTTCTAGTCATTTATTATTTTAATTTAGTGAGAACTTTGTGCTTGATGCTTGCTGCACAGAGATTTTATATTAGGTTCTAATTTAGTTAGCTTTAGTCTCAAGTTTCCACGCTGTGTTATATTCAGCCGATTTTTTTTACCAGTATATCAATTACTGCACTAAATACACATTTACACTTAATATGAAGATGGAAACGGTATCAATAGTTTTCATGCACGTTTGGTTCAATTTCACTATTTGATTTCTGTTTCCTCACAAAGCCATGCCATTTATATTAAATAAAGTTTTAACTGACTTATCATTGACTTGACGACGCCAAACACCCAGTTGATATTTTGGTATCGTCAAGCGAAATTATACCTAATAATTATTTACCGTAATTATGTAAGAATTTGGCACCAAAATCTAGCGTAGTATTTTAATGGCCCGGAGCGAAAGGGTTAAACTCGTGTCTAGTCCATTTTCAAATTGCCCCCCTTGACAATCAAATTGCCACACTGTGGGGCGTGGGCCCCACGTTGAAAAACACTAGTGTATACAATCTAATATATATTTATAATGTACTTCCCTTTTAGATTAAGCCTCATTCCGCATGCAGGAAACACATCGTTCTAATATTAATTAACATCTATTTTTTAGTTAAATATTATGTAATCCAATACTTGTAAATACCTAATCTATGCACCTAATCCGATATTCATGCCTCACCTCTAGTTTCAGTACTCGTGGTACCAATAAGTTACAATTAAGCTATTTAAATGTTAGGATTATAAGTCAGCAGCAATAAATCGTTTAATTTAGAAGCATGGCAGCATGATAGCGCTGTTTATAGTGATCCTGCTTACAATACAGAAGGTACCGGTTTCGAGTTTCTATTACCGAACCGGAACGTGACACTACACAAGAGTAAAGACCGTCATAGTGATTCGCTTCGGCTTGTCACATTTCGAGATCAGTTTTTGGCGATCGGTCAATGTGTGTGGCTGGCTGTAAAAATATTATATAGTGTGATCCAAGTAGAGATACTTTTTTCAATAGTCTTTTTTTTGACAGATCACCTGTGAGTCGTGTCATGGTGTCATGTTATTTTTGTTTAGTATTGTTTGACATTTCATTATGCAAAGACTTACGCGTGAACAGCTTCGCTCTATGGGCTCTTGAAAGGTTCCAAGAAAATCCGACGTTTTCGAAGCAAATTTTGTTCAGCGAAGGGGCCCAGTTCTAGCTCAATTACTATGTAGATTTGTGTTTGTTTATTCACATTTAAGATCCAATTAAGTAATTATAGTAAAACGATATAATTAATATACATACACGATATATCGATTTCGAGGACAGTAGAGTTAAATTAGTATAATGACAGTTTTCTTTAAAAGACACAAAGAACAATAACAAGAAACAATTAAATATTTTTTTATACTGGTTCGACAAAGTGACTGCATTGCACCTGATGAAAAGTTCAGTGGAGTCCAAGTATGGCATCGACTGCCAAGGGACGGCAATACATTGACAGTCGACACTGCTATGTTGATCCACATGTACCACGACGGAAAGTTTGTAAGTATATGAACAATCTTCTTATATATAAAAATGAATCGCTAAATGTGTATAAGCGCGAAACTCGAGAACGGCTGAACCGATTTTGCTGATTTCATTTTTGTTGTGTTTGTTGAAGTCTGGGGAAGGTTATTACGGAGAGAAAAAAATTAAAAAAATTGTCTGAAAAAGTCTAAAACCAACACTTTTCTATATTCTCATACAAAAAATTCGTAATAATATTTAAAAGTCAATTTGAACTTTAACACCATACCATAAAATTTATATGTTAGTGGACGGGTTCCGGGAAGGCAAAACAATTGAGTGACGTATAAATATTAATGTCAATATTTGTCAATTTTTATACATATAGCATTAAGGCCAGGTTCCTTCAAACAATTTTCAAAAAACAGCCGACAGGCTAATAAGTTTTGGCAGAATAAAATCTGACGGGGAAGCTATTAACATTAAAAAAACAATGTGACTTTGTTTTAGAGAAATAGGGCAGAACAAGATCTGCCGGGACAGCTAGTTGGATATACTCAAACTCTGAAGCGGAACAGGCCGAAACGAGTCACTACGACGGTATTTACACTTGTGTACCGTAGTAACGGCACTGTACGTGCAATCTCACAACCACCTTAAAAAATGTAGCTTACAGTTTGTGAAAAGATGGCTAAAACAGAAAATGCAGCCAAAGGTCCCATTGAACACTAAATATGACACAAAATTACGTAATATTGTCAAAATAAAATAATATTACGTTGGACTAGAGGGTTAAATGGGAGGTAAACACGCGAAAGATACGGTACCCTCAAGAAACGAATATAAAAGCAAGGTCACGAGGCCCTGCCGAATACTTTACGATTCTAAAGTCCAAACATAAAACAATGTTGCTAGTATTCGTGCCAGCTAAAGGTCAGGACACACCAAAAGAGATAAGCTAGATGTTGGGTGATAAATAGAAATTTGATTCGCTTGGTGAATATTATTGTTTATTATTGCAACACCAGACAATGCAATTCATTGTTAATACTCAACGGATAACACTGCTGGTAATAAACAAAAAAATTTAATAACAATATATCGTCACGCTATATCGCTTTCGGGTGAGCAGAGATATATTAGTGGCTGTATTCACTTTACGCATAATGTCCTGCCCGGACAGGACAAAGGAGGAGGGCCTTCGCCAGAGGCCTTCCTCCTTAAAACCGGATAAGACACCAGGACGGTGCGCTTGAGGGAGAGTGCCGCCCAACTTATCCAGGCGAGAGCTGTGTTTGAAGTGTTCCCGCACACCGCTCCAAGATATTGAGGTGTGCGAGGGGTGGCTCCTTACACCAATCCTCACAGTGCAGAGATGCGGCCTTACAAATGCCAGACGTTGCCGAGGGTCGGAGAAGAGGATGACGCTGTACCTCTGGCCCCGGTCAGACGGGAAGAAGGAACACCCCGGTGGTTTTAGTCGGTGCAAGCCCGACACACCGGGGGGCAGCCCTCACCGCCCCCTGAGGTCCGTTAGGGATTTCCACCGAGCTATCAAAAAAAAAAATGTCCTGCTCTACGTCACCAGTAGCGCAGAAGATCTCTGTTCTCATAACACAAATACATGACATTTCTGTTAGAGGGCACGCGGGTTTCCTCGCGATGTGTCCTTACACTGGCTTGTGGTGCGTAAATCCGTGCGTTAATCTGGAGGAACTCAGATGCACGTAACGGGTTTTGACCTTAAGAGCATTCGTATTGCCGCGCATTGTTACAGGTCCCATATCTACAAGGTCACCGCCGCTACTAAAAGTAAATGCCCGCATTAAATAAATAGCAGGGTCGTGCTTCCCATAGAAGCATGCAAAAGCATTATCTTTGTAGGATGGATGTCATTGTGTGAAATATTATTATATATGAAATAGTAAATGCGTAGAATGGAACGTATGAGAGTGAAAGCAAGGAAGGATAGAAAGAGAGGAAGGGTAAACGGTGTTTTTTTACGATGCGAGCGCTCTGTGATATAAAGACGAAAAAAGTCCGTAAAAGTATAAAATAGTAATCCGTAAAATTATTTTTGAAAAAGTGCAATAAAGAAGTTCATAAAGTTTATTTGGTATTTATTTGGTCCGAAGATCCCCAAAACTACATCTGCTTACACTCGAACATTTAATTAATGTATTGTCATGAAATTTGGGCCACTCTGAATCTAGTAATTATCTGATATTAAGTTAATATTTTTATTTTATTTTTTATTTTCTTTACACTGACCTGACATAGTGACTACAGAGTACCTGATGGTAAGTACAGTGTAGTCCAAAAACGAAAGCGACTATCAAATGAAGAAAATCCATTGATAGTCTACATCGTCATGTCGGCCCACAAATACCACGACTGAAGGTCTCTAGGTATATGAGCTACTGGATATATACAAGCTGATCCCGAAACGCGACAAGCCGAAACTGATCACTATGAAGAGCTTTCCACCCATGTACTGTGGTCGCGATCCAGACGGGCACCGACGCCCTACCACCTCGCTGCTGCTCGTTTAGCACCACCCAGGAGTCACGTGTAGGGAAACTAGGGTAAAACCTACGGACCCAAGCAGCTTCGACTGCCAAAACAATTAATTAAACATCTAAGTATAAAAAGATAATGCATTTACAGAATGCACGCTGCTGGATAATCGCGGTGTAATAACCTGGTATACAGGGGCATACATGGTATTACTTTTATCTCTTTGAGTAAGCAGTCTTTTCATAGCGCCGTCTAACTCACAACAGTTTGTTTCACATTATCTGTTATTAAAGAACAGGTAATTTCAACTTATTAGACAACTCTTTTATATAATAGAGGTCTCTAAATGAAAACCTTATGGAGTCTAGGCTTAAATTAGTGATCAGAATAGACGTTTCTTCAATGTCTTTCACCTAATGGAGTACTTGATCTTAAAAAAGAAGGATTTTTAGGAAGAAGTGATGTGAAATAAAGCGTAACGGAGTGAAAGTGTATAAAATATTGATTGATTATATTTATATAAAAATTGAACCCAGATTAAACTACTCAGTTTGGAACACCGGCGTAATGTAGCTTGCCTTTCGGTTTTCTATAGGCTATACTATGGAAAGTGTGCGGCTGAGTTGTATGATTTAGTTTTCCCCCTCCCCCTATTACCATGAATTGACGAGACGCCGTGCAGGTTTGCATCCTTTTGTGGTTGAAATTCCTGCTGCTCGCACGAAGAGATTCCTTCCTCCTTTTTGCTGCGAACCGCGAAGGAGTGGAACTCGCTTCCTGCGTCGGTGTTTCCGGCATCTTGTGACATGGGAATCTTCAAACGGCGAGTAAATCGGTATTTGCTGGGCGAGCGCGCTCCATCGTCGGCCTCATCATCACTTTCCAGCAGGTGAGATTGAGGTCAAGCGCAAGCCTGTGTGTAATAAAAAAAAATCTTTGCCTACCAATCTTCGAAACTTAGCTAGCCTTATCCAGTGTAGCCTTAACCTAACCTAAGACACACCTACAAAGAATATGACCGTGAAGAAGCCATTTTCTTCCACATTACTTATTTCAAGATTTAATGTAGGGTGTTTAAAAAAAGATTCCGAAATGGAACAAATGAACGGCAGGATCTGAAGGTCAATTTATTTATCAAACAGGTATCTCATTATAAATGATTTACAGGCAAAACTGACGGATATTTAACCAGCTTTCAATTCCTATCTCCCCTTCTTAGGGGCTGAATGGTGATAATTAAATCCTTGCCAGTTTCTGCTTTGGCAACGTTTTCAAATCATATGAAGTAGACGCGTGCTAAAACCCCATTTGGCGATGGGGAGCTTGCTGATGAAAGTATTCGTAGGTCATCGATTGCGCAGGATATATTTGTGTGTAAATACGAGCGCTAGCACAAACGCAAGCTCTCATACAAACCCCTCCTAACCCAATGGGACGGGGATCCGACACAATTAGAGAAGGACAGAATACTGTGTCTGGCAGTAGCGGTCGTTCCATAGATGCATTAAAGCATTGCATGCCCTTACAATAAAAAAGTCTGGAATAAATTGCTTAAAGTTAAACAAAACAAGAATACATTTATATTCATATCTATTCTATTTTGACGCTTATCTTCCCCGTGAGCCCAATACATTTTTTTTATTCTGACTCTACACAGTGACTGCACCATACCTGATGGTAAGCATGGTGTAGCCAAAAAAACGCTAGCGACTATCGATAGGTAAGAAAAACCCAACGGTAGTCGCAGCGATCATGCCGGCCTGCACAAATATCTCTTCACGCTACGCTTAAAGGATCCCATATCATAGGATGGTGGGAACACGCTCGCTGGAAGACCATTCCACAGCCCAACGACACGGCAAAAGAAGGAGTTAGAGAACTTCTTAGTCCTAGCCGGGATGTGAGAAACCGTATAGCCGTGACTCCGCAAACCTGCGCGCGTGGTTCTATTCAGGAAGGGAGAGGGTGGAACAAGGTCAAACAATTCTACAGAACACTCACCATGATACAGACGGTAGAAAACGCTCAGTAATAATAATTAATGTAAATATAATAATAATATAATATTAAAACAATTATGTGAATTCTACCTACCTTGTCCAAATGCCTTATACACGTCACTGGTGTCTGGGTATTAATAACTGACCCTTAACACCCTAGGTCATGCTGTCGCGCCAGAATCTCTGGGTAGACTAGGATTCCATGAGTACGACAAATGATGAATAAGCAGGCAGACTTTTGCACAAAGCGGAGAGTCACCGCAACAAACTGCGCAATAAAACATCGTGCAAGGCTTAACCACGAATGGAAAGGAGGTTAAAGGAGGTTTAACCACGTTTTGCCCACGAGCCGACGTTGCTACTGGCTGCTTTGGCTGCGTGCTGCACAGCTTCTAAGGAGTCCCTGGTGAGGGTTCATGGAAACCATTGAGCTTAACTAAATATCTGTCAACTTTAAATAGAGGTCGGCTGAAAGAAATATGCTCTAATGGGTTGAGCTATAGGGGTTGAATATAAAAAAATCCGCCCTTAATATATGTCAATGTTACGAGTATTTAAGGAATTCCGATTTCCAACTTCTTATTTCTGGCTTTAATCGTTTAGACTCTACGTTGATGTGTCTAGAGATGTTCCGATACTCACAAAATATCGATACCCGCTCATTTAAGTAGAATTTAAATTATTTTTCATTACTACTCATATGAGTATCCTTAAAGTATCAATACTTACGAGTACTTATGTTGAAACACTTTTAGTTTTAAAGTACTAATATAAAAAAATAGTTTTCGGTGAATTATTAATATTCTCTTTTTTAAATAACATATTATGAAAATAATAACCACAGTGTGGGTACACAAAGCGTGACTATTGCACTTTTATTTTTATTTGTTTGGGTCTTCTACGCTTTAATGCCTTTGCTTTTATAATTGTATTCCTTTGTTAACAATTTCCAAATAGTAAGACATTTTTAGCAATAACGCAATAGTCAATCTTTTACGGTTATCAATTGTTATAGGTAAACAATTGCTATGTAAGTTTTCCGCTAACGCACCTGCGTGTACACCGGTTGGGTTAGACCCACTTCGTCACAAGATCCATCGAAGGCAACATCAAATACGAACGATATAATCACTCCCAAAACAGATTTTATAATTGCAAGTAAAGGTATAAAATTAATAAATATTTTAAATTTATTATGTTATAAATAAAGATACATAAAAACGCATCACTTAATCTTCTTAGATTAAGTTCAGAGTTCTTTCTCTGTTGCATCGATCGATTGCCCAAAAACAGTAACTGCTACAGGTATTTTGGGGACAACCTGTTCCTTGTTCGTGGGATTGCTGGACCAGCTTTGGAAAATAAGCGCTCGCTTGAAACTTATGTTGTAATAACAGTTAAATCTTGTAGTGTATGCTTGTACATGAATGAGAGAAAAGAATTTCAATCTGACTTGAGAATTATGCGTTTAGAGATCAAAAATAACAGAGGCAGCATTCGTTCAGTTTGATTCGATTTAATACCAACTACTCTAGTTTCAAAATACTTACTATCGCAAGATTTTAAACACAAGTAAAAATAGAAACAAAACCTTCGACTATGTACTTGTTTTTAATTGTATCGGAACGACCTTGAATATGTTTTTGAAGGTCGATGTTGCTCGCGGCCGTAGGCTTTAACCTAGTTACCCTACAGGTAACCGGGTGGTACTAAACGAGCGATACTTTGTGGTGGTAAGCTTCGGCCGTGGCTTGTTACCACCCTTCATACTATGCTATACCACCAAAAGATTCGTCGTGTTCCAGTATGAGGTTTAATGGGCAAACCTTGTGTGTGAGCGGGCTCCATCATCGACCTCATGATCACTTTCCAACAGATGAGATTGAGGTCAAGCGCAAGCCTGTCTGTAATAAAAATGTCAGTTATGATAAGTCTCTTCATATGTATAGATTAAGTTCATTTTAACACCAGAAAGACTGAATATAGGTATAGCATATACGTATATAGGGTCAAGAAGGCGGGGCCTGCAGAAGGTTAGACGTCGCCGGGTGCCAAGGAAGATGGCTCAGCCTTGCCCTTGGCACTCGGCAGGCGGGAGACGAAACACCCCGGGGGTTTTAGTCGGTGCAAGTCCGACACACCGGGGGGCAACCCTCATCGCCCCCTGAGGTCCGTTAGGATTTCCTCTGGGTTAAAAAATAATAATACGTATATAGGGAATAAAGAGAGGGGGAGGTAAGTACAACTAGTGATACATGCTTTAAGATAATATATAAAAAGTCATAATAACAGGCTCCTTCAGGGCGTATATGTGGGTCCTTTAATAAGATTCATAATGAAACTAAAGATATATTTTGTAGTTTTCTGACCACTTTCAGGTTTCAAAGCAAGTCTTTTAATATTGTTTCACGGTTAACATAATTTTTTATTCATAATTTGTGTATAAAGGATCTTTTATTTCATATCACTGTGCCATTAGACATTTTTAATAAAATAAAATAAATATTTCAAAACAGTCGAAAAGATTGCTCTGGGCAATCTAGTGTTAAGTTTGGCATTAGTAGCATTCAATCGAAGTTACAGACGACAGTAGCCACTTTCCATCAGCTGTATTGAAAGCTTGTTTGGAACCTTATAATAATTGTACTCTATTGCAATAAAACAGTTCGAGAGTGCTCTGATGTAACTTACTACAAGATATACAGTGATATTATGTACATTTGTACGCTCTTATATAAATCACACAACACTGACTTTCCCAACTCTTCAACACAAATACTATAGTAATAATCTATATTCTATAATACCCAAAAGTCGCTATTAAAGTCCGTACTAAAAATAATCATAGTTTTCTAATGAGGTCAACCGAATTTTAAATAGTAACCATCCGAAGTACAAATTCGATTTGCGTCATGCAAAATATGCTGTATGTCTACGTTCGTTTTAACTGCGTACGGTATGGTTTCGTTAATAAATCTTCTTGAATATGCCGTAATTCTATCATCACGTTTTACTTTGATGGACGCAGGCAGAGATATGAAGCTATTTATGCATTTTACGACTGTTTAAACGAATTTTAGCACCATTAGATTCATTATGCCGCGGTGTTTACTAGAATATTTAGTATTTACTTTAATTTTTAGTTATATACTTGTTTATGTGGTATCTAATTGGCAAAATCAGCCATTCAATTGGTTGACTAGGCCGTTCATTAAACGGTTCCAATAAAAAATGCTAAATTATGGTTAGACAAACGAACCTTTTTTTTACCTTTTAGTTGACTCAAGCCGAAATACGTCAAAGAATTATGCTGAGATTTGTAGTCTCTACTTATATTTTGTTTATACTTTACTCAATCATTAAAATTAAGTAGTTTATGTTTATAAAATTACGATACATAATGCAGCCAATGTCAAAGTGACCCAAGTTAAAATTTGATACTTGGATTGTTTGCTCCAGAAAACTGCTATATGAAAACATCTAAAATATGATTGAAGTACAATTTATTTTGCAGAAATATATCTGACTTTGCCATTAATATGGTAATATTGTATTATTCTTATCCGTTTTTATCGTTAAAGTTAAATTTCATTTTGACAACATTACTTGGGCCACTCTGGTCCTGAAGGGTTCAACCTTTTTTTATAGCCCGGTAGAGGTCTCTAACGGCCCTCAGGGGGCGGTGAGGGCTGCCTCCGGTGTTTTGGACTTGCACCGACTAAAACCCCCGGGGTGCTCCTTCTTCCCGTCTGACCGGGGCCAGAGGTACAGCGTCATCCTCTTCTCCAACCTTCGGCGACGTCTGGCCTTTTGTTAGGCCGCATCTCTGCACTGCAAGGAGTGGTGTAAGGAGCCACTCCTCGCTCACCTCAATCTTTTGGAACGTTATGCGGGAACACGTCACACACCGCTTATGCGACACGGTCCCTCAAGCGCACCCCCCGCACCTCCTCCTTTGTCCTGTCCTGCGTGGGCGGCGGATTGGGTTTCAAGGCCGGCTGTGGCCTCCCTGTTCCTCTCCGCCACCTCTTTCTCTACCATTATTACCTCACAATAGGTGAGGACCGCCCGCCATGCCCTGTCGCTGCCGACCATCGCGCGAACGAGTGCCGGCAACGACAGGTCACCACCCACCACCCTGTGCAGGGCTCATCCTTTTTTATTGAATCTTATCTTCTTATTAGGTCACATATTATGATTTATTATGTCCCACTTTCTTATCAGGTTACATATAATTATACTACATATTTATATATTTACTTTTTATAGGGTTCCCAGTGGCCCGGTACAATAATTCATTTACACAACACCTATACACAGTTACAATCAACAATGTACAGTTCCTATTAAGGCATCTACAACATACGTCAGAGAGGCCTGTTTATTTATACTATATTATATTATACTATATCAATGGTAATTAATGTCATGATTATTCGTTTGTGCATCTCTCAACAACCCGAAGAGCTTTCTCTTGAATCCCGGCATGGAATCCGCAAACACATCAACCAAATCTCCAAGAAGATTATAGGCCCGAGACAATCTACATAAAGCACTGTTGACTCCGAGGTTATATCATTACATTTCATATTATTATACTATAATATAATTATATATAATATTATTATACTTAATAGTGTCACTTTTGTATGTCACATTTTATAATATGTATATTATTCTTATTATGTCATATCGTTATCATTGTCACATCTTGTTATGTTTTATCCTCATTTTGTCACGTCTTATTATGTGTTATCCTTATAATGTTACGTCTTGTTATGTCATATCGTTATCATGTTACATCCTATTATGTTACATTCGAAGTAGAAAGTTCGTAATTACGTTGATTAAAGAAGAATCATGTACTGAGAAGTTACATTCGGTACAAGTCGGGAACTAAGCTACAAAATCCGTACCGAGTAATTCTGAGGTTGTCGTTATTAAGTGGAGTGTTGCCAGAGCTAAACTCAACTTAAACTCAACCAGTTAAAACTGTTTTACGATTGCCACGTCGTCTATCAAGGGTTTAATTGAGACCGCTCTACCTATGAGTTTGCCGCAACTGGCATCCGATTTGTGGTTTCATTAATAACGTTGTATTAATTGGAAGAGTTGATACACTGTTAATGCAAGTATATCTATGAGAAGTAATCCGAAGCTAATATGAAAAATAAAATCTGGTTTGTGCAAAATAAAATTCATAATTCGTTATAATACTATTAGATAGATTGAAAAATAGGAACAAAATAAACCGTTTATAAGCCGATGCAGGCTCGTCGGGCGGGGGATTCTTGTTTGAGGCTCTGTGCGGGGCGGAGCTCTTGTTAGTTTACATGGGGATTGTATTATTGTGTCGAATCTCTGATAGTTGTTGTTTTGGTTATCTCAGTAAATGTTAAATCGTATTAAGTTTAAGTCGCCACGTATATTTGTTATTTGTTTATTTTTAGTAAAATGGCTTTTGATCCTGACATTTATTTATTTTTTTGAGTAAAATAACTCCTGATCCTAACAATACACTGACTATCTCTCTCATACACACTCACTCTCTCTCTCTCTTACACACACACACTCACACACTTATACCGTAAATATATACTATAAAAAATAAAGTGTCCAATCGTTACATGAAACTTTGTTTATGCAGAACTAGCGACCCATTTTAATAAAATGCTGTTAAAGCAAATATTTATCTATATGAAATGTATACGCATGTAATGTATTTAATTGATTAAGGAATAATACTGTATTGTTTAAAACAACTTAGTAAATACCACTTTTTTGTTATATATTTTCTTTTTTTTTATAATATAAAAATGAGTCGTTAAATGTGTATAAGCGCGAAACTCGAGAACGGCTGAACCGATTTGGCTGATTTCTTTTTTGTTGTGTTTGCTGAAGTCTGGGGAAGGTTATTACGGAGAGAAAAATTAAAAAAAAATGTCTGAAAAAGTCTAAAACCAACACTTTTTTCTATATTCTCATACAAAAAATTCGTAATAATATTAAAAGTCAATTTGAACTTTAACACCATACCATAAAGTTTAAATGTTAGTGGACGGGTTCCGGGAAGGCAAAACAATTGAGTGACGTTAGTATCGTATAAATATTATCAATATTTGTTAAATATAGAAAATATTCACTAGAAATAATTTATATGGCAGGACAACGTTTGCCGGGTCAGCTAGTAAAATATAAAAATGGTTACTGCGAGTTACCCTTTAAAGGTAAATAAATATATACCATCGCTGACTTGTGTATCCATATTTAAATGATACACAATTTCGTAGTACATTAATTTGATCTATCTTGTAAGTTTTAGCCAGTGTTTACGATTTAAGCGGGCAAAATTAGGAAGTCTACATCACATTACATATATTTGAATTTTTCGGCCTCTCTGTACTAAAAACATGTATTATACATATAAACCTTCTTGATGAATCACACTATTTATTGTTGAAAATTGCATTAAAATCCGTTGAATAGCTTAATAGATTTAAGCGAACAAACAGCGGAAGCGACATCCTTTTATACTATGTAAACACAAGTGCGATGCGGAAGACTTGTCAGCTTTGTGACGGGTCCGCTAAAAATCAATTGACCGATCTGGGTTCGATTTATGATTTGCTTATTTCGCTAGTTGGCGATGTAATTTGACGGAGACTAAAACGCACAACCTGGAGCAACAACGTAAAGTCGCCTGCCTCGTACTCTTTTACCGATAACACAATGGTAAATGTTTCAGGAGCTACATTCTCTAAGCCCACCAGCCTCATTTAATCATAAAACCACTAGACGGGGCGTCGACTTCCATCCATACCTATGTGATGGACGTTCCTTATATCTAAATGAAGATATTCGCCTCTAAATTCATCACGCGAACAGCTAAGGAGAGGAATATGCTTCCAGCGAGCATATTTCCACGATCTTATAACTTTAAAGCCTTTAAGAGAAGAGTTAATAGGCATTTGTTGAGCGGACGCAGTTCATCGTTAGACTCATGATCACCTTCCACCTGGTGTGGTTGAGATCAACATAAAGCCTGTAAATATATATAATTAAAATAGAGGAATTAAGGAAGAGGTCGCGCTGTCTATCGAAAATAGTTGACAGATGTTTATATTTGTATCAGTTTAAACTATTATACTCGTAATCCGGAGGAACGTGTTAACCCAGAGCGAGCGCGACATCCCCCGGTGACAATAGCCAGGCAGTAGACTTGAGGGAGTCTGCTGCCTGGTTGAGAGGGAGGTGGTGCTTGGTGTCCGGCGCACAGCTTGGGAGAGAGGTTTTGGAGGGGTGGGCTTTACTCCTTCCGCTCCCAGAGAGGTAGCCTCAACAAGGCTTCTGGTTCCTTAGGCGTCTAGATGAATTTGGCTACCCAAACCCGGGTGGAACAATCAGAGAGACACCCTGGGGGTTTTTAGTGAGTAAGAGGCTGACACACCGGGATCGCTGCCCTCACAGTGCTCTGGGGCCTAAGTTCTCTAAGACAATTTAGCGATTCCTTGCTTTAATATCACGTCAATATCGTAAAAAGTTACGACATTTGCAAAAATCGTATTCTCTATGATACTTTGTTGAAATGAATCAGATTCGTTACCGTGACATGATATAGGCAAGACACGATGTTAACGTGGTTTTCAAATGGTAAGATTTGAGTGTGAATTCTAAATTGTTATACAGAATTAGGCCCCTGATGGTACTATGTAGGATTTACCCCTGGGATACAAATATATATATTATATACTCGTAATATTGTTGTGATATAAATAAATAAATTAATGTTCTAAATAAGGGCATAAGTGAAACATAATTGAATATTGTTTGTGAAACCATCTATGTTAGCAATAATTTATGGTTTTTAAGAAAAACCTGTAATTTGTAAATGTATATAACATTTTTTTTTTTTGGTAACCCTGGGGAGAATCCTGCACAGGATCATCATGGCGGCTGTGAGGGCAGCGACCCCGGTATATCCGACTCCTACTGACTAAAAACCCCCGGGGCGTTCCGCTAATTGCTTCCCCCAGGCCTGAGAAACAAAATTCGTTTAGTCGTCCAGGAAGCAAATTACAAATATTACTTAAGTAATTTTTTTTTAATGTTACATTATTTAAGTCGTGTTTCTAAAATTATTATATAATACTGTAATTTCTTATTAAAACATTTTTAATCAGAAATGTAAAAATAAAATGCCGCATCTAGAGAAGCGCGAATCTCCCATATTGTGGTTTGTATTAGCTTTTGTATTTTTGTAATAAACCAAGTATGAATTTATTGACTATTGTTTTATTGGACTCTGGATATGAAAGCCTGGCTTAGCGCCGACATAGCCTACGCGGGCCGGGATAAGTCTTGGACGTATGCCGTTGCACAAAATGCACCCTCGTAGGCGGGATGTTGTTTAAATAAAAGAAGATTGCGATAATTGAGACAAATCAAGTACTTACCGTAGGCAGCGATATTCGGGCACTTCACAAAATAACTCACTCTATGTATTTGAATATATGGAGTAAGGTGTTTGTGAGGATTTGTGTGTGTTGCGAATTTGAAGTAATTATTAAATGCGATTATAATGAAAAAGGATGCGATGCGATGTCTTTAGTTTAAAATGCGAGAATGTTAAAAAGTAAAGTAAGTAAAGTTGTACGCCAGATGGCGTTTGTGTTTGGGTGCGTTTACACTTTATTAATTTTATGTTCTGGAGTTGCGCCTTTTGGCGTGACTATAGCCTATGCCTGGAGGTGTCTAGACATATAAACAAATAGAGGTACATAGCTGATCCTGAAATCCTTTGATACTAGATCCTTTAATCGAAGCGTGACGAGATATTTGTGCAGGCCGACATGATCGCTGCGATTATCGGTAGGTTCTATCTTTACTTTTCATAGTCGTTGTCGTTTTTTAGACTACACCATGCTTACTATCAGCCGTGATGTAGTCACTGGACCGAGTTAGAATGAAAAAGGTCGAAGCAGTTTAACCATTAACTTGGCAGAAATTTATTTTTTAATATCAAAATAATCTACTACTACCTTAATCCTTATGACCCAAGGATGTCTAGAAAAAAATAAACGTGCGTTCGAAAACTAAGAATTTACCTAAAAATTCATATGAAAAATATTAAGATTGCGCTTAAAAAATTATGGCACTAGATTTTGTTAATTCTGATGTATCTCCGCAGATACGTTATCAAGAAAAGTGTTAAGCAATCGTCCTTCTAACACAGATCGGTAGTCATAGTTATTTAATATCCGATATCGCTAAAAAACTTTTTTTTAGTAACCCATTGGAAATTCCTTTGGACCTCAAAGGGCGGTGAGAGCTGCCCCCCAGTGAGTCGGACTTGCACCGACTAAAACCTCCGGGTTGTTCCACCTTCCACCTACCGGGATCGAAGGCACCACTAGGGCCTCATCCTCGATACCCGGCAAGGCGTGCGGCCTCTGGACAGGCCTCTACTCGCTTGGGGAGGGGTGGTGTAAAGAGTCACTCTTAGCTTTGCGCTCGCATCCTTGTTGGACGACACAGCCCCTCAAGTGTGCCGCCCAGTGCTGTCATTAAAGGCAGACGTTTTTTGAAACGCCGCCTTACGACGTCCCATTCGTGCAGTTAGGCTAGTAAGGTGGGATGACGCTGTTGAAGCAAGCGCCTCCCGAACCCGCTCCGCCGCCTCCTTTTGTGCAAACACCTGCTCACTTCAATTGAGCACCGCTCTCCATGAACTCTCGCTGCCGACCATAATTGGGATGAGCGTCGGCAGCGAGAGGTCTTCACCCACCGCCCTTATCGAAATAAAACTACGACAATCTCCCAATCACAGTCTTAGTACAAAATTAAAAATCACCTGATCAATAAATTGTATAATCTAAAAGAAAAAAATCATTCAGAAATAATGGAAAATCTAAATATATATAACTCAAAGGTGACTGACTGACTGCTTGACATAGTGATCTATCAACGCACAGCTCAAACCACTGGACGGATCGGGCTGAAATTTGGCATGCAGGTAGATGTTATAACGTAGGCATCCGCTAAGAAAGGATTTTGATCTATTCTACCTCCAAGGAGATAAAATAGGGGATGAAAGTTTATATAAATCTTCTCAGATTTTCGACTATAATATAATATAATAGCTTGATAGTTTTAGCGCCTAATGACAGATAAGGCCCTAACTTTTCTACACACGCTAAATAAAAGTGAAGCCGTAAAAACTATACCTAATTAATAGTAATACTTCTTAACGCGAGCGAAGCCGCGGGCAAAAGCTAGTTATCACATATTTTTAAATAGGTAAATATTTATTTTCCATTTATTAATCACAAATTTATATGCAACTGATGATTCGTTACTGTTTAAAGACCTTTTTAAAATTTAAAGACTATTTTTGAAACTGAGACACCGTATAATAAAGACCGGGAAACGCACCGCAGGGGACTGGTTGTTTAAAACAAAATACAGAGGGTTTAGAAATGATACCGTCGCGTCAGAACCCTATGAAATATTAATGGTGGCTCCACCAACTCGGCGAGGACGATATCGATTCAGAGCTATTTTAGTATTTGCAAAAAACGATCTCATAACGGCAATGGTTGTGATTGCATGTTGGCATGACCTAAGCGTTGAAAGTCACCCCTGACACACATACTGGCCACGCGATCTGTTGTGAATAGTTATCAGCAAAATAAATCTATTCACTGATTAGTTATTTCTAAATCTGTTCCGTATAAAAGGTTACAAACTATGTAATAAAAAACCTGTCCGACCTGAGAAGGGCATGTTAGTGTTATGAAAACATGAAAAAATATGGTCATAAAAAAATTGCAGAAATTGAATTATATACGATATAAGCTCAGATTACTTACAAAAAGTAGTATGAAGACTAATTAATCAATTTAACTGTGATAAAGTACTTGTGATCTACAGGGGTTAAGACCTCTTTGATGTTATGACTTACTAGCTCCATTGTTTACTTCCCTTTTTTTTTTATTCACGAGTTTCATACGCTTCCCGATCATTATTTCCTTGGACACTTTGTCCTCGTGCGATTAATTTTAATTGTGTTTAACTTTGCTTTTTGCCCCTTAACTAAAAAAATAACGTAAAGAGAGTCTTATATGAAACCTAGTAATTCCTTTACAAATCGGACTGAGTTTTTTTACATACTGTAAGTCTTTACATCCACAGTTATTATCAATGAAAAATAAACTTTAGTACAAAGGTTTAAGGTTGAATTTGGAAATTTTCAAATGTTTATTCATTCTGTAAAATAACATGTCCTTTACTAATAAAAGATAGTGTTAAATATTGTAGATTTAATTTTATTCATAACAAAGTAAAATGAAACATGTTATAACTTTTTTTAAATAGATATAAATAATTCGCCGGTAGATTTAGTGTTAAGAGAAGAGTGAGTCCGCATTTGTTGGACCGACGCAGTCCATGGTCGGTAAGGTTGTCCTGGCCACCAACGAATGGTACCGACGAAAAAGACATTGAAACAACAAAGAGATTGAAAAAAAAGGAAGAAAGAAAGAAAAGGTTTATTGAGGCTAAAGAAACGCACAACAAACACATTTATATTAAAAAAACAACAAGGAAAGAATAATACATAACATTACATCATATATCCTGTGTGCTGCTCCCCATCTCAAAGAGCACTCAGCTTAGCGTATGCTGGGCGACGCTGTACGCACCAACCATTGCTGATTTTCAGCCGACACTCAAGGGACCTAACTGCTACAATCCGCATTATATATTTATAGCATTGACTTCCAAAGTGAACATGACGAGAACTTTCATCGATTGCTCCTACACACTGAATTATGCTGGCAGTGGAAAGGTTTTTGTTACCTATCCCAAACTGTTTTAAAGTCTTGGACGTTAAAGATATAATTTTATCACAAAATTCAATCGATTCGTTGAAATTATAGATATATATATCTACTCTGCCTCACCATCTATCTCCCACTTTCATTTTTCTTCCCCTCTATTGTAATTATAAAGATATACGTGGAAATTAACAGTGGGGCTAGTCCACTAGTTTTAGAACGTATTAGTAATCTGAAGTGGCATTCGTCAGGCCATATATGCTGAAGATCAAATGATAGTTAGAGCGGGCTAGGTTTTGCGTGTCGTGTGGGGCGACCACAAGCAGAAGGTGGTCGCAAAGGATTGTATGAGAGGAGCCGAAGACCGGACTAAATGATGCTTTTTAGGAAAGGCCTTTTTTTTGGTTTTTGGGAGTCGAAGCTGCTCGCGTCCGTAGGCTTTACCCTAATTTCCCTACACGTGACTCCTGGGTGGTGCTAAACGAGCAGCAGCGAGGTGATAGGGCGTCGGTGCCCGTCTGGATCGCGACCACAGTACATGGGTGTAAAGTCCGTCATAGTGACCAGTTTCGGCTTGTCGCGTTTCAGGATCAGGATTAAGTATATCCAGTAGCTCATATACCTAGAGACCTTCAGTCGTGGTATATATGGGCCGACATGACGATGTAGACTATCAATGGATTTTCATCCTTTGATAGTCGCTTTCGTTTTTGGACTACACTGTACTTACCATCAGGTACTCTGTAGTCACTATGTCGAGCCAGTGTAAAAAAAAGGCCTATTTCCAGCAGTGGACTCGGATAGGCTGATGATAATGATAATGAAGCATATATATCTTTAAGTATTATATCACATGTTTCATCACCCTTGTCTATAAGCAACATAATTAAAGTACAGAATAAGTAAAGTACATAGTCCAAAGGCCATAATGCGATATAATTATAAGTTAGCGTGCGGCAAACTTTACCCAGGTTGACGTAAAAGCATTGTTACGGAATAACTGAAGGCCATTTCAGACCGACGAACAAATTGCATTTAATTATACATTAGATTATTTTATATATTTTTTGTTAAAAGTAATGGTAACCTACGCATATTTTACCAGAAATAACTCTTTTCAAACAAAGAAGTATAATTCTAAACTAGTTTATTTTATTCAACCTGGTTACACAATAGGATTGGTTTGATTGGTTGGTTTTTTAATTTAATATTCATGTGTGATTTAAATATTGTTACGAACAATCGATTTACTAATCGAATAAGTGTATAATATTATCACACAGTCAAAATAATGTCTCGAAGCGCAGGTTTGTAAAGATCCCACCGTCCATTTTTTTTTTCGAATTTACGCTTGTTGGTTGTCCGGGAAAGGTCTTCACAACTTAACCGGACGGGATCCCGCCGTCCAATAGCCGAAAGCTCCGGAAACTAATAATGAAAGTTCCCGAAGTTTGGCTGTCAAAAGTCCAATTGTCAAAATTCCAGTCGCAGAGAGTTCGCCTAGTCCAGTTTGCTATTTTGCCAATCGAAATATTCGCCCGTTGAGATACTATCCAATTCCAGTACCCGTATGTTCGCATAAGTCATGTTCGATCACTTGGAGATATTCTATGTGTTGTTTCTAAACAGAAACTGTCCTGAATTGAGTCCAGCCGGCATATATATCAGTGCGTTAGGCTTCCAGCATTTTTGAGAAAGATCTGGAGAGATCTGTGCAACTTAAATATTGGTTCGGGATGTTCTGGAATTTCTTATCGATCTTTAGCGATTCGACATTCCACAGATAAACAACTATCTAATTAATATTCGGTCACACGCGCCTCATTTCTAGGTAGAATGGTAATTTTCCTTTGATGTTCAATGACCATTAGCAATTTGTTTGCCAGTTAGTCCATTCGAAAGAGTACCTGGAGACAATCTATGGGTTTTAAGATCATAGCAGTATGGTACCTATAAGCATCGAAATCTAGGGTTAAACTGTATCCTTGCAGGCTTCAATAAGCAAGGGAGAGTCGCTCAATATTAAATTCATTATAATTTATATTATTAGAATTTCCTAACATTAAACTGATACTACTGGCTCTTTACCTCATATATAGTCGCCGGCATTGTCCATCAATTTATTAAATATTGCTTTTTCTTATTGTTGTTATTGTTTTATCTTTGATTGTATATTTTAGCATACTGTGAAAACTTAATTGATTTAAGTATATGATTAGTTTATTGTTTTAAATTCATTACAATAATAGTTTGTTTTCCTATTAAAAAATAAGTGAAAATAAAAGATTACAAAACACTGTTATAATGTGTAGTACTATAATTATTGGCATTTTAATGTGCCTTTAAATGTGGTTGTGTTATTTATTTATTTTTTGTTGCGATATCGTAGGTCAGATAGTATTATTATATTTTATTATGAAGTTACTATCATCTATTTTTCAGTTAATGTAAAATATATAGAAGCTGTCTCTCAAATTTATCCGTTTTAATAAAAAAGTAATAGCTTTCTATTTTTCTTCATACTTTTCTTGATGCAGGCCATCTAGCGTTGCTTAAGAGAACTAAGTTGTTAGTGTATAACTGAACCCTTCGATAGATGTCGCCAGTAGCGGATATCATAAGTGAAACTCCTATCGCTGGCTCCGAAAACTAAAATGTTAGTTTATAACTACAATCCTTAATAGATGTCGCTGGCATATAATACGAGTGATATGCAGTGAAAAATATTACGTGACACCTAGCTTTGTCTACGGTAACTAAATAGCCAATGTATCACTGGACCCCTATATAGATGTCGCTATTATTCAAAAGGTAAAAATCTAAAAAAAAATAGTCATCTAGTGATGCTTGAGCGAACTAAATTCTTACTTCGTTACTGCTCCCCTCAATAGATGTCGCAAGTACAGAAAATAAGTTATAGATTATAAAAATATGAGCCACCTAGCTTCGGCTGAGAGTAATAAACGCAATACAAGAAAGAACACTTGTGCTGCCGTACAGTTTATCACTACCACCCTGTAGATGGCGCTAAAAACTAATTTACATTATATGGGATAATAATTCGCGCTGATAGACACTGTAAAGGCAGAAAGTTGGCAATTCGAGACAATTGCCGACATATCATAATTATAAGACACTAGCTGTCCCGGCAGACCTTGTTCTGCCCTATTTCTCTAAAACAAAGTCACATGGTTTTTTTAATGTTAATACCTTCCCCGTCAGATTTTTTTTCAAATTGTTTGAAGGAACCTGGCCTTAATGCTATATGTATAAAAATAGACAAATATTGACATTAATATTTATACGTCACTCAATTGTTTTGCCTTCCCGGAACCCGTCCACTAACACTTGAACTTTATGGTGTGGTATTAAAGTTCAAAATGACTTATAACGATTTTTTTGTATGAGAATACAGATAAGTGTAATTTTTAGACAGTTGCAGGGAATTTTTAAAATTTTTCTCTCCGTAATAACCTTCCTCAGACTTCATCAAACACAACAAAAAAAAAATCAGCCAAATCGGTTCAGCCGTTCTCGAGTTTCACGCTTATCAAGACATTTTGCGATTCATTTTTATATTATAGAAGATTAAAACAAAAATGAGTGCTTGGATCGCTTTTGTTGCCCTCTTTGTGGTACGGCAGTGATGCCTGGGTATGTTTGAAGAAGCATGAAAGTAAAATTAATTCCACAGAAAGGCTCTCTTCGTTCTACAAGCGGAGTAACACTTGTGGGTTGCGTTAGGAATGAAGAGATACGCTGAACGATCGGTATGAAAGATAGTGTCATCGATACTATGCACAAAAGAATGTTTCAATGGTTAGTGTGGATAGAGAGCATGAACTTATTTTAAATTTGACTTGGCGTAGTTTCCACACCAAGCCAGATGGTAAGCAAAGTACAATCTAAAAACAGGAAAGAGAAAGCCATCGATAGTCGCAGAGATCATACCGGCCTGCACAAATATCTCATCATGTTACGTTTAACACGTTTCCTCCGGCGGCTGGATTCGCTGTCTTCGGCATCTGACGGCTCTGTAAAATCAAATTTGTCTCATCGGGCAGCGCCGTTTGCACGTGATCGCATATCTCTCATTAAGTGCTTCTGCCGACTGTACCTGCATTCATTTGCAAACTATTTTCTTTTTATTAGCAAAAAATACAAAATAAATTGATTTCTTTCATTGTACCATTAATGGTACTCGCCGCCCTATGGAGCAGTCCTCAATGTTCCATTAATGGTAGATGCCAGCGGGAAAGTGTTAAAGGACCATCATGATGATGTCCTAGCCGGATTCGGCCACGGCGACTATTTTATATTAAGAAAATCAAGGTCCAGTTTTCGGAAACAGTCAATTGCGCAAGAGATATTTAAGTGCATAACTGGACGCGCTGCCAGAAAAGCACTCTCTCGTCCGAGCTCCCTCAGGCCCGATGGAACGGAGAACCGGTACGATCGGGAGGGAGCGGGATGCAGGTTTGGTCGAGTTTTCCTTCTCTGAACACCCGGTTGAATTGCGGTGTTAAAGAGATACCTTAGTCGCCTTTTACGACACCTCAGCAAGAAGAGGGGGGTGCTATTCTATTCTGCCGGCAGCCACCACGGCCCATCAAGGACTATCATAGGACAGTAAGAACACGCTCGCCGGAAGACCATTCTATTGCCCAACGACACGGCAAAAGAAGGAGTTAGAGGACTTCTTAGTCCTAGCCGGGATGTGAGTTACCGCAAAGCTGTGACTACGCAAACCCGCGCGCGCGGTTCCATTAAGATGTGTAAGTAAGATGGTGGAACAATCTTAAATAACTATTTAGAATATTCTATCATATTTCTTCTTTAAAATGATGAAATTATAACAAATAATTCATACAATATGAATGTGAGTGGAAGTAAGAGCCGAGGCCGTCCGAGATTTACCTACACTGACCAATTGAAGACAGTCATGATGCAGGGTTATGTCAGAAGTACGCGGAATTGGCCAGAGTGCATAAAGGGGCTGATGAATATTAAAATAAGAAAAAAGAGGTTTACAAGAATTGAGAGAAGTGGTGTTGCATTGTATTTGCCAACCTCTAATAGGGATTCAGCGTGACGACGGATAAAAATAACTTTTCTTTGTTATTGTATTCAGATTTAAGACTTAGATCAAACTTCTTATTGTTTTATCTTGTAGTAAAATGGCAATTGAAACTATACGGTGGGGCGCGGTCGCCCGATCTACCCGAGTCTTTTCCCCGAATCTTTTTAAGGCGTATGAGAATTAGCAACTACGTTGCTCCGATTACGTTTTGCGAGTGTCAGTTTGGTAAGGAGTGCACGCATCGCACAATTGAGTAGATGGCGCTCGCGAAACATTTCGGGAGCCAATCATGTTAGGCATTCGTATAAGGAAACTTTATAATTACGAAATAGGGGTTCTCAAAATGAAACCATCCTTTTAGACGGATAATTAATATTTAATTTACTCTGTTTGGGATTGTAGGGCGATAGCCTGAACTAGGTCGAGACCACAATACACAAGTGTGAAGACTGTCACAGTGACTCGCTTTGGATAGGTTTTTAACCAGTAGGATTCTGACAAGCCTCGTGTCTCCTGACTCCTGCTGGTCCGAAGCAAGATTTTCTCGCAGATTACAAAAAAAAAAGATTTATGAAAGCACACAGTATAAAGGAGTAACATGAAATACAACAACATATATACAACCAAAATGGATCAAATATTCATTAAAAAACGTATATTTATAAAGGTACATTTGATTTCCAGTTCTGAGTATTATATTTAATCCGCAAAGGCTTATGAATACCTATATATTCCAGTAATTGGCTTTCATGTTGATGGCTTAATTTTAATGACGAGATATTCCGAATGTTCATTAAAAATAATCTATCAGTGAAAGATCTTCATTTACAGGGCTTTCATTTTATAAAAGTCTTGTTCAATTACTACGCTAGCATTTCCTTTAAAGCTTGCATAGAAATACTAATCGTAGTTTATTGCTTTGAATTTCACTACTCTTTATTTTGGATATAGCCAATTATGTATCTCTGCTCGCCCCGTTGAGGATATAGCGTGATGATATATTATTATTATTTACTTCTCCAATTATTTTAAACTTTACTAAGACTTTGCTTTCCAAAAATTTTTAAAGAGGGGCTAATGATAATACTACTGTACTACTACTGTTACTACTGTTCGTTATTTAAAGGGTTGTTCAAAAAGTAATCGCGAGAAAACTCACATTAAGGTCAATAGTTCAAAAAGTTATTTTCTTTATTTTAAAATCTATATTATAAACAAAAACAGGAATCTTCCTTCAGAGGTCGCTCCTAATAATTTCTCTTTTTGGTGCAAAAAACATCTAAATATAAAAAACTAGCTGATCCGGCAAACGTTGTTTTGCTATATAAGGTTTTGTGATATCTTCTAAGATGTTCATTGAAATTAAGTGATGTCAAAGACAATTTTGTTCACAATTAAATACTCGTAATCAACAACACATTTATTTGTATAAAGATTAATATTATTACGTTGATACAATTCTTAACAAATAATGCATTAATTTCGACTAAATTTTATTACTATAAAAACGGTTCTAGTGACTTAATCTTAAAAGATAGACATATACTGTACGTTACATTTTTTTAGATCATTTTAAGTGGAATAATTCTTTCATACATATATTTTTCGTATCTTGAACCGTTTTCGCAGCGCACGCAATGGAAGCCCTCAAGGATGAATAATTTTCGCCGTTTTTTTCACATTTTCCATTATTTCTTCGCTCCTAATAATTGCATCGTGGTGTTATATAGCCTTCCTCGATAAATGGTCTATTCAACACAAAAAGAATTTTTCAATTCGAACCAGTAGTTTTTGAGATTAGCGCGTTCAAACAAACAAACTCTTCAGCTTTATAATATTAGTATAGATAAGGGTCGTTCTCTAGCTATGAACAAAATAAAAAAGAGTCCGATAAAGTTTTTACATTAAAAAAAAATGTATATAATATTATAACTACAATGGAAAATATTTAGAATGAGTGATATACAATAATATAATAACAATAATGTTGTCTAATTTAATAGAATTTTTGATTTTTTTAAATAATTTAGTTCATTTTGTACAAACTAGATGGTGGGACCAGTCTTTTAAAACGCGCAAGCGCTTTGTTACCGAACTGAGAACACCAATGATGATTTTCAATTTAATGAGTTCCTAATACTTCCGTAATATTTTATGCATAAGAGTGTGCGAAAATAAAGAAATACAATATTTTGTGGATAATTCCGCACATTGGCCTTGCCCCAAAGTGAGCTTGCGCTTGTCATATGGGTACTAGACAATGATATACATACTTATATATACATATATATAATATACTCGCCCAGATATATTTTATAGTAACTGCTTAAAGTACGACAGGGCTCTAAGTCCCACAAAGGACATTACGAGTTTTTTTGCTTTTGCTGTTTCCTCATTGCAATACGAGATCGCCAAAGGCCCTTTGATATCCAAAGCGTGTTAATATTACTGGCTAAGCCCGGTTGTGTTTTCACGTTGACAACGATGAAATCTTCTCTGGCTATGTTGAAATACATAAGTATGTTCAGTTCATAAAGCTACAGTATATTTGGTTTGTAACGTTACTCAGTATTGCAATTTTCCTTTGATGATCTTACACCGTAGCAAAAACGATGAAAGTTCAAAGCAAATTCTATTCGTATACCTTCGTTTTTTATTCAAGGATATTTTAATGTAACTTGGTGAAAATTCTGTGTTATCACCATCCTCATATATTGATCTCGCTGAATAAAATGCGATTCAGTCTGCGTTAAGAATGACTACATATGTCTTGTCTATGTTTTAAAATATTATAAAAGTTTTCTTTTTTTTATCCTAATTCGGCACAGTGACAACACGTCTGACAGTAAGCATAGTGCAGTCCAAAAAACGACAACGACTATCGATAACTAAGATAAACCCATCGGTAGTCGCAGCGATCATGCCGACCTGCACAAATATCTCTTCACGCTACGCTTAAAAAACCCCATATCATAGTATGGTGTATGTTTCGCCGGGTTCCGAGGAAGGTGGCTCAGATTTATAAATGATTAATGATTTTATAAGATATAAATGATTAATGACGGTTTTACTGCCTAGAATGACTTCAATGGATCAATGAATATAATCGTAAATTCAGTGATGTCGGCCAAACCACGATATTAATGGCGGCTCTAGACTCACACCGTAGACATCCGTAAAGGTCCGTGTACGCGAGTGTGGATGCTTTTCGCTACATTTATTATTAGTTATTATTTTTACACATTTGTTATTAATTATAATTTTTAAATTACTTTAAACTTGTATCCTAAATACATGGATATGAGGTTTTGTATAAAAGATTTTATATAATCAAATATATAATTCACTTATCTTCGGTAATTATATTGAAGATATGTGGACGACTATTTTAATTTCACCGCGAGTCTAGACCCGCCATTACGGCTTCTATCGGTTATGAGAGAATTATAATATATGAATAAAGCAACAAATATTAATTACACATCAGAACATTATTTTTATTACAATTGCCTATTTTTTAACAACTTTATACCGTGAACTGTAACGATCGTGATTTTGACGTACCGTCTAAACGCGCTGCGTAGTCATGCACACAGGACGGCTTTCCTTATACATACTTGTACAAAGCGATACATTTCGACCTAGCAACCGCTGTTAGGATCCGAAGTATTCCTTAAAATTTTATTTGAAAGAATTATAGCCGTTTTTGATTCTACATGGGAACTCTATTGCGTATTATGTCTATGTATCAAGTATCGCTAAAAATCCTTATGGCTTTTTTATTACTTATAGACGAACGCTTGACCTCAATCACATCTGGTGGAAGGTGAATATGAGTCCGATGACGAACCACGTCCGCCTAACAAATGCCTATTCACTCTTCTTTTAAAGATTCCCAGGTCATAAGATCGCGGAAATATGGCCGCTGGAAGCATATTCCACTCCCTAGCTGTTCGCATGATGAATGTAGAAGCGAATCTTCTCGTGCGGATATAAGGAACATCCACCACATACGGATGGTATCCGACACGTGGATACTATAAATCAATAGACAAATTCTCTAACTGGTAACTGTTATGTTTCAATAATAAATGTATTTGTATAAATAAAACTTCGAAAAGTGTTTACAATAACAAATAATACATTTCCAAAGTTTGAATGTTGTAACAGCTCAATTAAAATAAGAGATTTGAAATCACAATATTCTCGAGGTGTACAAACAAACTGTCACTAATGTAACATGTTTGCTAGAGTTTCTCAAAGTGAGCGATAACGCCCCTTTCTGACCGCTGGGTACAAGGAGAGGTAATCGGCCTGAACAAATTTAGTTTTAACAGATATTAATAACATATCGTCACGCTATATCCCTTTCATGGTGAGCAAACTCACATTAGTGATTGTATCCACTTTGCACTTATATGTTGTACCCAATGTGATCTCTAGCAGAGATGGGCAAAATGTAATCTGATTAATGATGAACGATTAAAAAATTTAGTCGTAATTTTAATTTTCTTGCTCTGTAATCATGATTAAATCCATTTAAAACATTATGAAATCATAAATGTGTATACAATTTGGGATTGTATAGTGTTTAAAACATAAATGAGCAAAATGCAGTCATATTAATGGTAAAAAACGTAAAATGTAATCGTTAATCATTTTGATTAACCTGATTACATTTTTCCCATCTATGATCTCTAGCGTCCCTGATTACAATTCTCAGGGCACTTGCAATGACATTTCTATTAGATATCATTCAGGCTTACTCACGATCCTTCTTCGAAAATGGAGTTATGTCTCGTAAAAGATGGTCGGCTGAAGAAGCTTAAGACCTAATTAAATGCCACTAATTAGGAGAGGGTTTTCCTTATTGGTGGACTTATGTAGTCTGATACTGGCAAAACTTTCAAAACATATAAGGACGTGCCAAGTAATATAATTTAAGTAGATTTTTTATTACATACATAGACCTAGTCCGATTGTAAGCTTTTGCTTGTCCTGTGCGTATCAGACAAAGATATATATTTTTAAAAACGTATACTCAACTATAACTCGTGACAAACTATTCTGCTCTTCATAATGTAGTTTGCAGGTACCGGGAATCGAACTCAGAATTTCAGCGCCGCATGTAAGGTCACTAATAACTGCGCTAACAGGCCATTAATAAAA
The DNA here is from genome assembly GCA_036320925.1 of Automeris io. Taxonomy (NCBI): domain Eukaryota; kingdom Metazoa; phylum Arthropoda; class Insecta; order Lepidoptera; family Saturniidae; genus Automeris; species Automeris io. The sequence goes on from JAUDJH010000036.1 coordinate 1,611,368, forward strand.
TTCCGTTAGAATTGTCAGAAATAATTCTCAAAATAGATTGTTGACGAAATAAGGTTGAGAATCTCTGGTTTAGACCGAGTAGAATAATATACAAATCAGATATTACCCTAACACATCGCGTGCATTTGTTTGAACGTAGTATATTATTTTAAAGTGGTAAGGCGATTGCCTGAACTGGGTCGTGACCGCAGACTGTCTCAGTGACTAGCTTCTGCTTGTCGCATTTCGGGATCAGTCTGTGCATATCTAAATATATATAACTCAAAGGTGACTGACTGACTGACTGACATAGTGATCTATCAACGCACATCTCAAACCACTGGACGGATCGGGCTGAAATTTGACATGCAGATAGATGTTATGACGTAGGCATTTGCTAAGAAAGGATTTTGATCAATTCTATCCCTAAGGGGATAAAATAGGGGATGAAATTTTGTATGAACTTTGTCAATTAAAAACTGATCGGGCTGAGATTTTGCATGCATAAGGCTACAATGACGTAGGCATCCCCTAAGACAGGATTTTGATAAAATCCACCCCTAAGAGGATAAAATAGGGGATGAAAGTTTGTGTAAGTTCACCAAATAGTTTGATAGTTTTAGCGCCTAATGACAGATTAGTTAAGAATATTGTGTACAAAGAAGTTTTGTTGGCCCTAATTTTTTACACACGCTAAACAAAAGTAAAATATAATTTGGAGTCCTTCTGTCATGGTATATGTGGGCCAACATAACAATGGCTACTGTCGACGGATTTTAATCCCTTGGCGGTCGTTCCCGTTCTTGGACTTTCTTACTTACCATCAGATGTAATGTAGTCATTATGACGATACAGTATAAAGAAAAAACATAATAGTCTCATTTTTCACTGAGTTTAACTAAGTGAAACAAGGAATGTCACCTGACTAAGACCGAATTATAATTAAACAAATATAGCATTACTAAGAAGTAAAAATTCCTTCTTATGACTGTCTTCCGGGATATAATTATATCCATAATACCAGTGTTGCCAACAGTGGGAACAAAACATCTCAGAAACTCTTCACAATTATTTTATAGGGACCGAAATTAGCTTTTAATTCTTAAAAACATCTTTTAATTTATATTTTATTAATAAAATATATGTATTATCAAATATTTATTAGTTTAAGATAAGCAAATAGCCGGATTGCTCACCGGTGAAGGAAAATATGGGCATGATACCGGCATGACATCGAATAGATATACCCTGTGTAAGTGTCCTGAGAACGAAGAACAGCTGCGCTGGTCATGTTGGGCACAATATATGATCGCAAATTGGATACAATCTCTCATGTATCATTGCTCATCCCGAAAGGGATATACCGTAACAATATATTATTATTTTATTTGTCAAATATCCTTTCTGTTAACTGTACTGACCTAATTTATAGAAAACACTTGATTTTTCTTTTAATGTTGTCTGTAAGCTATAAATTTGAAACTCCTTAAAAATTCTTACCCTATAAATTATCTTATACACATTAAAACATAAAAATTTATGGGTAAATCCCCTAACTTGGCCACACTATCTGATGCGAGAAATTGACAGAACAATAAGCAATTTCCAGCGCATTCGCTCGATCCACGTCAACCGAACATATTAACAGCACAAATTATTGACCATTACGCCACTGAATGACATTATTCTTCGCTAAAGATCAAGCAGTATGCAGGCATCTTTACTCACCAGCTCGGCGCCACTTCAGGAGTGGAGTTCGCGTTCGAGCTCTCCCAAGGCGGTTTCGATTGCTTTTGGAAGCCGGCACCTCCGCCCGCGAACATTAAAAACGTATGCTTCAACACTGATTTGGGTAACACCGAGCACCTCGCACTTTTCACGTTTGGGGCAATCATCCACTGCGATAGTTCGGCAACACGGCCATTGTTTACTTTCCAAACGGCTTATCCGCACATGCGGTCGTGACAGACGGCTGGCCGCACTTAAAATATATTCGGATTACACGTAAAATTTCCCCGGCCTCGGTAACTCTACGTCTACTCGTGAACGCGGCTATTTTTGTTTCGGCACGGGACAGTAGTTTTTCTACATTTGCGTAATTCCGAAACCCTCCTGTTTGGAACGACAATCTTCAATTAACGTATCTCTATAACCTGTTTTGGTCGTTTTAATAATAGCACAGTTGCAGTGCATCTTTTATTAGGTCAATGATGTATATTTTACGTTTATATTAAATGTGATTCAATTGCGAAAGTTTAAGACTTGTGCTGAATCTAGAAGGTCGGGTCTTTTATTTTATTTACGGTTTATTTATAGTCGCATTTCGATATCAAGTCTCATTCGGCGCTATCGTATAAATACTGTCATTTCTGAAGTTTCGTAGACTGAGATTTGATCGAGTTTAATAAAATAAAATGAAATATAGCTTTATTCAAATTCAAATATTGCGAATAATACTCGTAGGAGAGGTAGAGTGTGTGAGCAACAATTCGGTAGAACAACGTTTTCACAGCGCTTTTTTGCCTATCAGGGTCCTAATCTGTATAATTAAATAAATGATATACTATTTCTATACCCACTGACAAGTATACATGTAAACAAAACCTTACACAATTGTTACTTACGCAAACGTACACCCACGCACACAAAGACTATAAAATTAAATTAGGTTATTTGTATCTATACTAATATTATAAAGCTGAAGAGTTTGTTTGTTTGTTTGTTTGTTTGAACGCGCTAATCTCAGGAACTACTGGTTCGAATTGAAAAACTCTTTTTGAGTTGAATAGACCATTTATCGAGGAAGGCTTTAGGCTATATAACATCACGATGCAATTATTAGGAGCGAAGAAATAATGGAAAATGTGAAAAAAACGGCCAAAATTATTCATCCTTGAGGGCTTCCATTGCGTGCGCTGCAAAAACGGTTCAAGATACCAAAAATATATGTAAGAAAGAATTATTCCTCTTGAAATGATCTAAAAAAATATCCGCGACAGTATATGTCTATCTTTTAAGATTAAGTCACTAGAACCGTTATTATGGTAAACAAATTTGGTCGAAATTAATGCATTATTTATTAAGAGTTGTATCAACGTAATAATATTAATCTTTATCCAAATAAATGTTTTGTTGATTAAGAGTATTAATTGTGAACAAAATTGTCTTTGACATCACTTAATTTCAATGAACATCTTAGAAGATATTACAATAACTTATATAGCAAAACAACGTTTGCCGGATCAGCTAGTTAGTGATAATGAAAGAGCGGGTGTGAGGACCTGGTGACCTGTACCACAGGTATAAAACCTACAGCAGACACCAGTTCCTCACAAACATTTTTATTGTAAATATTTCTATTATTGTGTGATTCAGTTTTTGTTTGTGAGGAATCTATACTAATATTATAAAGCTGAAGAGTTTGTTTGTTTGTTTGTTTGTTTGTTTGAACGCGCTAATCTCAGGAACTACTGGTTCGAATTGAAAAATTCTTTTTGAGTTAAATAGACCATTTATCGAGGAAGGCTTTAGGCTATATAACATCACGATGCAATTATTAGGAGCGAAGAAATAATAGAAAATGTGAAAAAAACGGGGAAAATTATTCATCCTTGAGGGCTTCCATTGCGTGCGCTGCAAAAACGGTTCAAGATACCAAAAATATATGTAAGAAAGAATTATTTCTATTGAAATGATCTAAAAAAATTTCCGCGACAGTATATGTCTATCTTTTAAGATTAAGTCACTAGAACCGTTTTTATTGTAAACAAATTTGGTCGAAACTAATGCATTATCTGTTAAGAGTTGTATCAACGTAATAATATTAATCTTTATCCAAATAAATGTGTTGTTGATTAAGAGTATTTAATTGTGAACAAAATTGTCTTTGACATCACTTAATTTCAAAGAACATCTTAGAAGATATTACAAAGCCTTATATAGCAAAACTACGTTTGCCGGATCAGCTAGTAATAAATAAATACATTACATTATTATTCAAATACAGGTACTTCTAATCTCTTTGGAACTGGTGTATCTACCAGTACTTAGGAAAGGAGAATCTACTGAGAAGAGCCGGTAATAAACTGTTTCCAATATAATAAGATACAGAAACACTAAGAAATAAATATCCCGTGAGAAAAAAATGGCGCACATTAAGAACACGCATTTTGATCAAGTAAATTGTCATTGTGGGATAAAATACCTGTTTTAGCAAGGTAATTTAACATTTTTTTATTTCAGTGGTTGTAATTCTAAAATATATATATTGTTTTAACTTTCCATAATTCCACATTCTTATGGCTTTAAAAGAAGAGGGTATAGTGGTTTGTTGGACACGATCCATCTTCGAATTCATTGTCACCTTCCACGAAGTGTGAGGTCGAGCGTCTGCTTATAAATTATAACATAGACTTTAAACCATTCATGCAGTGCAATGGGTGCTTAAATTATGATCAATTATACAGTACGGTGGCATGAAGTTTTAAATTATCTAACTTTTGCGTACACTAAACACTTTAAGTGTCGTGTAAACTTTATACGAATAAACGGGTACGCTAATTAGAGAAACCTCGCTTTATCGTTGACCTTGTAGATTAATATCGGTATATTAATATAGAAACAGTCAATTGCGCAGGAGGTATTTAAGTGCATAACAGGACGCGCAGCCAGAAAAGCACTCTCTCGTCCGAGCTCCCTCAGGCCCGATGGAATGGAGAACCAGTACGATCGGGAAGGAGCAGGGTGCAGGTTTGATCGAGTTTTCCTTCTCTGAAAATCTGGTTGAATTGCGGTGTTAAAGAGATACCTTGGTCGCCTTTTACGACACCTCAGCAAGAAGAAGAGGGTGCTATTCTATTCTGTCGGCAGCAACCACGCTCTATTATTGTATGTTAGATAAAGGCTGAGATTTACAGACGCTATTTCGACTTTACTTAGCAAAGTTCTCAAAAAATAAATTCGTCTTGACAAAAAACTGAATATATATTTGGAATTTGAGTATATAGCCGTAGTATGCGCAGAGTCAAGTCCATGTTGACAAAATCAATGACTTACCAAATCCTTTAACCTTCATCGAGTAATATAAATTGTTATGTTTAGTAAAGACTAAGCAAACTTAAAGTTACGTTTGTAAATTTCAGCCAAAGTGTTCTCTATTATAAATAAGTACTTACAGATCTGTGATACTACCGTCGCCTTACCTGATTGGAAAAAATCAATTAATATAACATTTTTGGTAATTCGTACAAATTAGAAGATCGACTCTCTTATTTTGCTTTAAATCTATTTATAATTACATATCTCATTTGATATTAAATATATTGTTCTATATTATTTTTTGACGTATTCTAGATTAAAACTATCTATATTAAATTTTATGTTAGTAAGACAATTAACTCTCTTGGTTAAATTGCATAATTCTGCCTTAGACAACAATATTCCTCCAGGAAGGAGGTATGGGTTGGGTGGCAATGAGCTCAATAGAAAAATAATACACCGTAACGCTATAGTCCTTACTGGGTGAGCAGAGATACAGTTGTGGTTTTTTTTTTCGAACGGGCGGTATGTTGGTGGTCAGGAAAGACCTTCACAAGAGAACCGGAAGGGAGGGCGAACAGTTTAGGTGCTCAGCCGGCAATTTAGGTGTTGGGTGCCGACGCAAAGGCACCCCTGAGGGTACAAACGTCGACTAGGGCGGCCAGCCAGGGAAATAACCTGACGGTGATCTACTAGTGTTCCGGAAATGACTACTTTGAGAAGAAATGCCGGAAGAAACCCAAAGCCTCGTCTGACTGGAACTGCGCCTCGGAGCGTAAACGCGCTGGTTAGCGACAGTTGCCTAAGCTTCTTCGACTGGGCGGTGCGCTTGAGGGAGAGTGCCGCCCAACTTATCCAGGCGAGAGCGGTGTGTGACGTGTTTCCGCACACCGCTCCAAGATATTGAGGTGTGCGAGGGGTGGCTCCTTACACCACTCCTCGCAGTGCAGAGACGCGGCCTTACAAAGGCCAGACGTTGCCGAGGGTCGGAGAAAAGGATGACGCTGTACCTCCAGCCCCGGTCAGATGGGAAGAAGGAACACCCCGGGGGTTTTAGTCGGTGCAAGTCCGACACACTGGGGGGCAGCCCTCACCGCCCCCTGAGGGCCGTTAGGGATTTACCCCGGGCTATCAAAAAAAAGCTATCCTTCTTTGAGGCCGCCGGTGACGTCGGTGTTGTGAAATAGATCCAATTATTTTTGTGCTTCGCCTAATAATATATAAAAAAAAGGTTGAATACGCAATATATGTCAACCACGACGTAAATATATCTATCTGACTTAACTTATGATTTTGAAATTATTTTTTCCAGATAAATATACTTTGTATTTTTTTATATGCTTGTGGTGGCATAGTGGTTAAGGAGCAGTTATCCGTACGGCAATGCGAGTGTTCGCAGGTTCGTATCCAGGCACGTACCTTTGAGTTTTTCCAGGTTAAGTACGGGTGCACTACATGTTCATCCGTGGAGGAAAACAATGTGAAAAAATATTGTGTGTGTGTTTTTGGGAGTCGAAGCTGCTCGCGTCCGTAGGCTTTACCCTAGTTTCCCTACACGTGGCTCCTGGGTGGTGCTAAACGAGTAGCAGCGAGGTGCTAGGGCGCCGGTGCCCGTCTGGATCGCGACCACAGTACATGCACCCATGGAGTGCATGCGTGGGTGTAAAGCCCGTCACAGTGACCAGTTTCGGCTTGTCGCGTTTCGGGATCAGCTTGTGTATATCCAGTAGCTCATATACCTAGATACCTTCAGTCGTGGTATATGTGGGCCGACATGACGATGTAGACTATCAATGGATTTTCATCCTTTGATAGTCGCTTTCGTTTTTGGACTACACTATACTTGCCATCAGGTACTCTGTAGTCACTATGTCGAGCCAGTTATAAAAAAAAAACCCGCATGGCATCTTTCATCATTAGAAAGTCATGTATACTAGTATTGTGTAAACGGGCACAGCCATTAATGTATCTCTGCTCACTCCGAAATGATATAACGTGATGATACATTATTCACTATACTCTACTTGAAATGAAATGTATTTATTTCGCCACAAACTAAAAAAAAAACTAGAAATTTAAATACAGTAACAGAAACAAAAGAAAAATGCAAAAACATATAAACATGGCGAAAATGGGACCTTAAGCAGTTTAAAGCCGCAGAGGAAGTCTGCAGCCCTGATTTTCGTGAAGGGCCCCGGTCGTGTTACATCTAATTAAACAATAAAAAACACAAGAAATAACATAACATATAGCTTAAATAATTTTAAGTATAATAATAATTTTAGGTAATAGCAATACACCCACTCAAAAATAAATAATACTAAAATAAACTATTACATAAAATAAACAAATCGACTACAAAATGTATTAGTGATACTATAGCAAAAATATATGTATACCTAAAACAAGAGCAATTCTATTTCTATTCTGTTTTCTATTTTTGTCTCGATTTATAGTATAATGGCTATTGTAAGCCATGGAATTAAGAAATTATGGGAAGGATGATCTTGTTGAAAATGTGCTGAGCTTCAAATAACCTATTTTTTGTTTTCGTAAGTTTATTCAAAATGGTATATAAAAACTCTGTAGTAATTAATACAAGTACAAGTAATAGAAACAACATAATTTTAATCAGATCATAACGCGCTTACTAGCAGCAGATTATTTCAATTTCCTATTATTTTATTTCAGAACGTAGTTTTGACTGCAAATTTATAGCGTGTGTATGGCTTTTTCACATTCCCATTTATAATACAAAGGAGGAATGTGGACCCATAGGCTTGGTTAGCAGCAGATATGGCCAAAATATAATCTGATTAATGATTAACAATTTCAAAATGTAATCGTAATTTTAATTTTGTTGCTCTGTAATCAAGTTTATTCCTTCAAACATTAAGGAATCATAAATGTGTATGCAGTTGAGGATTCCGTAGTGTTAAACATAGATGAGCAAAATGCAGTCATGTTAATGATGAAAAACGCTAAATGTAATCGTAACCGTTTTCATTAATCTGATTACATTTTGACCATCTATGGTTACCAAAACAAAAACGTTAATTACCTTGTGCTAATTACGGATGAAGTCCTCCGCCTATTGTAGCAAACTCCAAGATATTTAAGCCAAGGTTCGCGGCTCGCTAGTCTGCGGGAACGTAGCAGAGCCATAGTGTAGACATAGTAATTATCACTAAACACATAGTTTTAGCTCTATTGAGTCCATAGGTTTGAATTAACTTTAGTTCACAAAGTTCACTTTAAAGTACTATTAACTCGAATCACTTAAACTGATGAGAGATCTTCGTTTCCGTGTTCTGTTGAAACAAAAAGATTTATATTAATGATAATAATTATAAAAAGTGGCGTGCATCTAATCGAAGCACAAAAGCATTACATTTTCTCGGGGTTGTGGGGTTAGTTGCCGGAGGGATGCGTTCGCTCAGAGCGAGCGCGATATCCCCCGATGACAATAGCCGAGCAGTAGACTTGAGGGAGTCTGCTGGTCGGATAAGAGGGAGGTGGTGTGCAGTGTCAGGCGCGCCGCCTGTGATATGAGTGTTCGAAGGGTGGGCTTTTTACCCCTACCCTCCCAGAGAGGCAGCCTCGACAAGGCATTTCACTCTCCGGGTGTCTGGATGAATTTGGTTTCCCAGGCCCGGGTTTTTTTCCCAGTGCTTAGAGGGATACCCCGGGGGTTTTTAGTCAGTAGGAGTGTGACACACCGGAGTTGCTGCCTTCACAGTGGCTCTAATGGTTTTGGCAGGATTTTCCCCCGGGACACCAAAAAAAAGGATATATAAGTTATTTATAAACATTTTAACATTAAGCCTACCGCGCGGTAATTGGCCGTTTTCGAAATTTAGTTTAGAGTTTTTTGTATTCGTCGTTTGTAAATTGTAGACACGGATCTTGAATTTATTCGAGACGGGGAATGTACTATTGTCAAGCGCTCTCTACACCGACAACCCTTTTACATTTGTTTCTCAATTATATGGATTAACCAAATAAAAAAGATTTACAGCACAGTTTTTAGAAATTTTGTGCAAAACAATTTGTGGCAATGTAATCATTTATCGCTCAAGAAGCGAATTATTCACGAAAAACCTTTAACCCTTTATAACTTCAGACGGGGCAATGATATTGTTACGACGGAACTAGGGCCAAACTTTAGACCTAGATTTCTAGGCTTCCAGGTATCGCACGACTATAATCTTAAAACGCATAGATAGTCTTGACGTACTCCTTCGAATGAAATAACTTGCAACCGGATCCGAGAAAATTGTTTACCATCAAAAAAAATAGGAGGGGGGGCGCATCGTTTCATCTTGCCGCCCGAGTTCGTGACGCGTGTATCGGTGAGACGGCCGCTATTCGTGGAATTCCGGTTCGCGAAAGGTCGATAAACCCATTCTGGAATGTACAACTAAAAACATAAGGTTCAAATACCTCTATAAGATTCTAGTTATTACTCGAAAATGCTGGAAAGCGGCTGTTCCGATATAAATACGCGCTCGATGCGATCACAGGACAGTTCTACTTTGGACAGCGACACAGTGCGATATTACAAGCGATCTTCAAGGACTTTTGCGATCATACTGCGACTGTATAGTGATTCTACGTGCGATTATTTTGACTGGATTTTTGATACTGGACTTCGAGAACTTTCTGCGACTGGACTTTTGACGACGGATTTTCGAGAGCATTCTTCGACGTGCTTCGGGACTCTTCGACGATTTAACATCGCGATCGTTCGACAGCTGCGTTTCAAGACATTTCTGTGGCTGCGTTTTGATTTTGTGTACTCTCCTCTATTAATAAATTGATTGTCCGTCACAACCGGCATTTTAATACCCCGCGCTCGTAACAATATCTTTGTTTTGTTTTTGTTAGTTACAATTATGAACCCTGTTGGGCATGGCATTTATGTAGGCAAGAGGGCTTCAATATTAATATTAGTGGGGCACCATAACCCTTTATTATATATTTTTTTCTTTATATTTACGCACGCAATATAATTTACAATTTATCATTTAGATACTCATCTACAGTTTGGTAACATTTGTCCATAAGCAGCCGCCTCAATTTGTGTATTGATAGTACGTTTTGTGGATCATCTCTAATATTTTTGGGAAGTTGGTTGTATATTTGTACTGCCATTGCTTGTGGACTGCCAGAATGCATGCTAAGCTTGGAGTATGGGAAGTTGAGTTTATTTTTAGATCTTAAGCTAAGTTTTGTCTGCACATTCTCACGTTTTTCAAAGAACCTCGGATATTTTAATGTAAATTAACAAATTTGTAGAATATAAATGGCTGGGAGGACCACTATTTTATGTTTTTTTTAATGTATTTTATAAGTGTCCGAAGATGGAATATTTACAAAAAATATTAGTAGTTGTTTTTCAATAATAAACAAAAAGTTTGCGTCAGTACAATTTCCCCTTTTATTAATACCATCTATAATAAAATTTTATGTGGTTTTTGAGTTAACTTTTAAAACGACAACCAAAAGCTTTTACTTGTAAGGCTTTTACTTTGTTATACATTTTTATGGATAGGTTGGCTAACTTTTTTAAAAATATAATAGTCAGAGTGTACGTTAGCTGATGTGCACGTATTCTACCCAGAAATTTAACGACTGGGACGTGGACCCGACTTAATCCCTCCTAGAACCTGGCCTGCTGTATTGTTATGTAACTTTTTGATTTTTCTAGAATATAAATACAACCTATTTTTAAATATTCCTGTTTTATCTATTATAACTCCAGAACGCACGAACCGATTTTCACGGTTTTGCATTCGTTGGAAAGGTCTCGGGCTCCATGAGGTTTATAGCAAACAAAATTCAGGAAAAATGTCAACAGAAAAGCAGGAAAACGGGGAAAATAATGTTCACATACAGCACCATCTCTGATACATAGCATGTACTACAAACCGATATGGTTTTGCATGGTGGTGGAGCAGATCGCACCAGTATTTTAAGTAGATGGCGCCGATGCGTTATACATTGTTTGACAGCTACTCATTGTACTCTGCTCAGTTAATTTCATGTGACATTTATTATGCGCACGTTCTTTCAAACGCTAACTAAAACCAAAACGAAGCCATCTGGTGGAGAAACAAAGCCGGGTTTGCTAGGTATTATTTAATGTTCAAAAAAAAATAGAGTGTCTTAACATATAGTAAATAATTGTTATTAAGTCAAATAGGCGCTTTAGGGAAGATCAGATACAAAGTTTTTCAATAAGGACGCTTAAATTTTGATAGAGTATTACGGACATTTTGTCAAAGGAAAAGTTGTCAAATTTGTCAAGAATATATATTTAGTTGTGACATTTCTACTAATACTGTACGCTTCAAATACGCATATTAAATTGTTAAAATTATTTAATTTACTGGATGAGAAATTCTAAGGTCTCGTCACCTTGCGTGGCGACGACATCATTGGCCACCAAGATCGTGCGACTTAGCACTGCTTGACTACTTTCTGTGAAGGCTGAGTGCAATCTTAGATTTCATCTATCTTACTAGTCCATGATACAGAGAAACCACAGGCATTTACTCCCTTGCAGGCAAATATATTTGTTTTTTTTTTTAATTGAGCTCCAGTTTGCTATGATATCGATGAAATTTAGCCCATCATGATATACCACCTGTAGCGGCAACACGGCGACTATTTAGTCGAAGTTGTGTTTCATATAAAATTTCATCAAATGTCCTTTAACCCTTTAAAGTCCACGGGATGGAGTTTCAAGCTTCGAGTTTGAGCTGATACCATGCCGTGAATTGAAACTGGAAAAATATGAGAACCATTGTATCCTATGTTTTCGAGGGTGCTCTTTCGAATGGTCATAGTTAAAAGTTGCTAAAAAGTGTAAAAATATGGAAAAATTAGAAAAAAAAACGAGATATTTAGATAAAACAATTTTTGTTCATTATTCTTCGATATCTATACATTTTTTTACACTTCTAAAACTGGTTTAAAAGTCGTCCATGGTACCTAAACTATCAATAAAAGTTGCTACACTAGCTAAAAAATTTGTTGGCTGAGCACAATGGCGGTTATAACGAAAGATTTTTTTCTTTGTGGCTATGTGCTTCAATGAAAGCAGTTTAAAATAATACCTATAGAATATTTGTAGCTGCTCATCACAATTTTTTGGAGACACAATTGAATTTATAATTTTGTATAACGAATTATATATAATAAGGTATATATAATAACATATTTACAGCTATTTTAGTTGTAAATATGTACGTGCGGTTTTTTTTGGACCTGGCAAAGATTAACTACCATTATATTTATCTGAATGTTTGTTATTGTGTAGCTGTGGTGGGCTAGTGGTTAGGGCACCGGAAGCCACGCACGGCAACGTCGTAGGCTCTTATCATGGTACGTACTTCTATGGTTTCCCGATTTAGTTCGGATTTAGGCAGACGAGAAAACCCGCACGGTATCTAATAGAAAGGACAATTGTGTGTGGCGTGCATGTGACAAGGACAAGTGCTCTGAGAATGGCGATCAGTTGCGCTATTAGTTATGTTGGGCGCGACATATAAACTCAAAGTTGAAGGGTGACAATATATCCCTCGGAAATATACGGATCCCCAGGCCCGGCGAAGGTAAAGAAAAAGCGAAGAGTAGGCAGTGCTGGCACCCCGGTGGTTTTAGTCAGTGCAAGTCCGACACACCGGGGGGAGTGGCCCTCACATCTCCCCTGACGGTCCGAACGGATTTCCAACGAGTTAAGAAAAAAAAAAGTTGACGATATATTATTATGTTTGTTCTAAAATATCGGAGTTCTAGATAATGTAGAAAAAAAAGTAAAAATATCAAGCGTTTCTAATAAATACTATGAGATACTTTGAATTGTGCAAAAATCTGACTAGACTAGGTGATTGCAGATAGAACTTGAAAGTTAGTGTGTGTTGTTTCAAATTAGGAAAACGATCTCGTCGGAGGGATACGTTCGACCAAAACCAGCGCGACATCATTCCCGGTGACAATAACCGGGCGATAGACCTGAAGGAGTTTGCAGCCCGGAGGAGAGAGAGGTGGAGCTGTAAGAAAGGTTTGAAAGGGTGGGCTCTTTACATCCACTTCTCACGGAGAAGAAGCCTGGATGTGGTTATTCGCTGCCCGGATGTTTGAACGAATTTGGTTTCTCAGTCCTGCATGGAATTATTGGAGGGTCACCCTGGGGATTTATAGTCAATAAGAGTTTTTTTTTACACTGGCTCGACATAGTGACTACATAGTACCTGATGGTAAGTACAGTGTAGTCCAAAAACGAAAGCGACTATCAAAGGATGAAAATCCATTGATAGTCTACATCGTCATGTCGGCCCATATATACCACGACTGAAGGTCTCTAGACATATGAGCTACTGGATATGCACAAGCTGATCCCGAAACGCGACAAGCCCAAACTGGTCAGTATGACGGGCTTTACACGCATGTACTGTGGTCGCGATCCAGACGGGCACCGGCGTCCTACCACCTCGCTGCTGCTCGTTTAGCACCACCCAGGAGTCACGTGTAGGGTAACTAGGGTAATGCCCACGGACGCGACCAGCTTCGACTCCCAAACAGAGTCTGATACACCGGGGTCGCTGCCCTCACAGAGACAATGATGGCCCTATTCAGGATTTCTACCTGGGTTATAAAAAAAAGATTAGGAAAACGAATCGTATGACGTCCGGACGCGACACGGATGGACAATGTAGTCAGGTTTGCGGGCCTTAACTGGATTAAATTGGCACAGTATGGTACGAAAACATGGTGGTCAGCAGTGGGCGGAATCAAGCTGCTAAGGATAATGATAATGAGATTTTAAAGAACTGTTCTTGTAAAAAAAAATAGATTTTTTGAAATGTGATTATTCTAAAAGTATTCCGTATTTTTATGCATATTGTAAGTGCATTATAGGCTCAGGAATGAAGTTAACCAGAAGCATAGCTTAGAACAAACGTCTTAAATTTACAAGGGCTGTCACAAATGGATAAGACAAATAAAACAAAGTATTTATCTTCTACTTTATTATGGCAGAAATGATAACTAGCAAAATCATATTAAACTGCATATCAATGCATCATATTAAAAAGCAAAGTATTTAAATTTAATACAAAATTCGCAAAAAAATATGTTAGGCATTCTATGTATAAACAATGAAATCATGTATAAAAATGGAAACGTTGCTGAGCATTTGACTGCCTCGCGTTTATGATACAACAGTTTCATGCGAGCTATTCTTCTTTTCACGGTGGTCACGACGTGCCACGGGACGGGGTACACCTGGGAATTTCAGGCACATATACAGCATTAAACCCCCAACAAGTAGCACCACCAATACTCCAATCGTTGCACACATAACTGTAGCTGAGTAACTTTCGTTACACGAGAAGTATGGGATCTGGAATAAATAACAACAGTTGTAGAAGGTTCATCAAGAGCAGCCTCTCTGCGGATTTTTATAACAGTAAAGTTAAATCTTACTTTGATATTTATTAAAAGGGTGTCCTCAAAGTAGACCTGAAAAGACATTTTTATTAAATCTCTCATTCAAGTCGATATTATGACATGATATTTGTGATTGGGGGAATGAGACGTAAAAGTTACAACACAAAAAGCAGTTAAAAACGTTGATGAAGCATGAAAACAACTATTGCAATTCCGGTAGGTCGCGTTACAAATATAAAATATTAAAGTAAGATATAAATAATACTGTATTAAGAGATCAAAGTACGGGGATCGTTGCTTTGCAAAATGGATTCATACATGTGTATATATGAACCCATTTTGCATATGCTATAATTGAATTGCGAAAATAACACATACATATATGTGGAATGACATGACGACGGAGACTTTCATCGGATTTTCGTCCTTTGATAGCCCCTTTCGTTCTTGAAATGTACTATACTTTCTATCAGGTACACAGTAGTGACTTTGTAGAGCCAGTTTAAAAAAAAACTTTTATAAATATGCATAACCTTTATAAAATATTCGAAATAAAAAATAAAAAAAATATGCCAGAATAAATGGAATATGGAAAAATATAGCAAAATTAAAACGTATATCCCAAACAAATGATGACATATGGAGAGTTCCTCGCCGGGTCTGTAGCAAGTACAAGGATATCCAGGTCCGGCGAAGGCGAGGAGGGGATAGAATTGGCACCCCGGTAGTTTTAGTCGGTGCTAGTCCGAGGCGCCGGGGGAGTGCCACTTACCACTCCCCTGACGGTCCGAAGCATTTCTACCGGGTTAACAAAAATAATATGGAGAGTTTAACAACAGTTTTATTATTTCTGAATAAATAAAATACTTTTACAATGCTTTGCAAAGATGGAGTAATTGTTTCTATGAAAGTTGTCAGTATCGAAATATACATTTTATTTTTCAATTTTAGTGTTCTGAGCTTTAAATTGCCTTCTTTGGGGTACCATATAGTGTATTGGCTCACCACCACACAGGGACGATCGCGATCTCACTCAGTTGTCTCCGGTATAGGGTTTGCGATCTTAGTTCGAGTAATTGAAGGATCGATTTTGCGAACCAAAGAAATCAAAATTTTGTACCGATATGTAATTCTGAATCGATACTTGACCCAATAAAATCGACATTACATTTTTACGTTTTGATAAAAACCTTGAAATTATTCGTTCCTCGGTTGAATGTACTCAAATATATAGACAAATAGATTCACTTATTAATTACTTAACATACTGGTATTCCCAAAAAGTATAGAGTTTAGTATTTGGTAATTCTATTTTTTATTTTTGTAAATATAACAAATAGATTGAGGAAAAAAAGATAATTTTTGATTTTTATATTTCTTATTTTATGTGATTTTATGTGATTTATGTGTCAATTAATTTGAATTATTAACATACTACAGTTTATATTATATGAAGTTGAGTATGAATGGGTGTTTAGTCTTCCTAACTCGTATTAGCATTTAAGCGAAATTGACCTTATTATAAAAGGGGTTTTAACTTATTTAGAAATGTAAACAGTTCCAAAACTCATTTATTCGAAAATTTGAAGACTAGCATTTGATATAGTGCTTAATACATATTGGCGTAATCAAGATTACTTTCAATCAGATCTATATAAATATAAATCTAATTAAAAATATTCATGACTACATTAATCAAGGTTACATACCGAATCGATAATATTAATTATAATATTGAATAATGAGTAAATTAATCATGATCATTTAAATGATTACTTCTGACTAGGAGTAAGACTAATTCAAAAACAGCTTTTTCAAAATTTATTTTAGCTGACTCATTAAAGTTTGGTGCAACCAGCGAAGGTCCTACTGCCTAGGAACCTGTGAATGTCGTTTTAATTTTTATCTAAATTAACTCTCCCACTTTCATGTTTCCTTCAACCTTTATTTTGAGAACGAGTGGGGTAGGAGAGCGATAGAAGAAGAGGAGTACAAGGTAGAGGGGGAGAAAGAAGAGAAGAGACATGAGATTTGAGTTGGGGAGATAGAGAAGGAGGAAGGAGAGAGGCAATTGAGGGTGGAAGAAGGAAATGAGGAGAAAGGGAGTAAGTTAAAAGTTAACATGGCATTCATTGACTGTTGGGTAGTACGAAGATCGCCGGGCCAGCTAGTATATGTATATATATATGTGTACCATATATGTGTGTGTGTATTTTATAAATAAATATAGGCGAGTGCCGTTCTGTTATAGAAGCACTCACGTTTCATTCAGAAAAGTAATCGTAGAAGCAATCATGGAGTAATCATTAATAAATGATTATGATTTCATTTATGATTAATTTCGTTAATCATGATGATTAATCTGATTGCATTATGCCCATTTATTGAACTAAGGAAAATTTGCAACAACTGACGTTTACTGCTGTTTTAATTTAGACCTAAACTTAATTTAAAACTGCTTTTATAATAAATCCAGATTTATTTTGTAATGGAATCCAAAACTGAGCTCAAATATTAGTAATAATAAGACTTGATAATGATATTGTTAACCTTCATTGTTGATAATTACACCAAACAATAATACTAAAAAAAAAATATTTCAGTGTATTTACAGTAATCGTGCTGGTACCTTGAGACACAGGAGTAACCTTCTAGCAGTGTTGTTGCGCGAAGGTTCTTGGTCCATGCTTCTTTCAAAGTCCAAAATTTAAAACACCGTGCCTTGGACCAATGTGGTAAGGCAAGTTAGACGAGGTTACCCTGAAACGCGAGGGTGTCAGGGATGCCATTTGACAATTACACAGGCCGACATATTACAAATATTTGAGCATGCTTTTAATTTTTAATGGCAATTATTTTTCATTTTTAGAGTCCTGAAATTATGAATGTCGTAATTTTTTCATAACATCTATTTTTTTTACAAAATCAAATTTTTTTTTTATGTCATGTTAAATATATGTTTAATTATATACTAGCAGACTTAGTTTAGCTTCGATAAGATATGACTTGCCGATGTAGTGTAAAGAACTATCTAAATGCGTATTAGTTGCTGCAGTTTAAGCCAAAATGACTGAAAAATCATTTTATAGATTTTTTCAATACATATTTGGACTAGTGCTATAAATTGACACAACTTTTTAATTTTTAAACCGCTTGCAATAAAACTAACACTAAATATCATGTTAAGTATTCGACAATATATTAATGAACACCGCATCCAAATTGGTTATGCTGTTTCTGAGAATAACGCACAAATGTAAAGACAAAAAGGCAACCATTCTAATTATAAATGTTTTAGTGTTTTTAACAATGGAACAGCTCATGCGAATACAACACCTTGCAAACGAATGTGTCGCTATTAGTGATGAAAATGTCCGGGAATTTTCCCTAAGTGCCCAAAACTTCCTTGGGAATATTCCCGGGAATTTACGGAATGTTCTCGGAAGCTTTGGGCACTTTGCGAAAATTCCCGGACATTTTCATCACTAGTCGCTATCGTAACTAATAGGTTTTTTCATAAGCGTTCGATTTAGAAGAGCCAAAATTGCCGATAAAATAAATTGTTTTTATTAAAAAGTGAAAATTAGCACTATATTAATTATGATACGATAAAATTAAGAATTCGTAATAAGTTCCATCACAAAAGTAAAAAAGTTAGCAATATATTAAACAACAAAAATCATGTCGGCCTGTGTCATTCTTACAAAAAGTTTCCCTGCTAAAATTATTTAAATGACGCTTTAATATTTTTTTACATGAAAGGATGGCAAATAAGGCGTACCCCACCTGATGGTAAGCGCTCACTGTCGCCTGTAAACTGTAGCAGAAGAGTCGTTATAACTCCATAGGTGTTTTATTTTGTTATTTACGACTTAGGAAATGAAAACGCAAGTACTTATAAAGTGTGAATTTTAGAGAACTTATAAGAGGTTTTATCGGAAAATTTTGTGTTGTTAAATTGACCAAATACTATAACAATGAAGGTGTAAAATGTGTAATTATTAGTATCTACCTTTTATAGTAGCTCATTACCATTATATAACACCATTAACGCCGCTGTGAGGGCAGCGACCCCGGTGTGACGGATTCCTACTGACTAAAAACCCCGGGGCGTCCTTCCAATTACTCTACTCGGGCCTGGGAAACTAAATTCTTTCAGTCACCCTGGGAGCGAACAGCCTGTTTAAGCGTTCTCTGGGAGGGGTGGGTGTAAAGAGCTCACCCTCCCAACACTTCTCACGGTTGGCGCGCCGGATAATGAGCGCCGCCTTCCTCTTATCCGGACAGCAGGCTCTCTCAAGACTACCGCCTGGCTATTGACGAGTTACCTATGCTACTAAAGATCTACCCTCATGGACGTTATAAATGAAATAAGGTTTGTAAATGAAACAAAGGGGTATAAAGTTACTGAATTTATTTTTATTAAAAATGATGAAATAATAAAAACATATTTTATTTGAGTTATTTTATTATCTTAACTTAACATTTAGCATTTTCACAAAATAATATTTTCTAAAATAACAAAATTATTTTAATAATACGAAATTTGGATTTCTTGCGGCCTTCTATTATGTTCTTATCTTCACTTGGTGTTCCTCTTGATTTTTTTATCTTCTTGTCAGTATATAAGAATCTAACATTTCTAGGAATATAATTTTATTGAATTATCCTGTTTTTTTGTGTTTAAAATGTAACTTCTTCGAATTTTGTAAATTTTCTTGTATAGTTTTTTTTTCGCAATGGAATATACCCATTTCAAATTGTCGTCTAAGCTTGAAACGCGAGCAATAGTGTTTTCTATTTTATCCCTCGGAGAATTGCTAATTTATCGTTGTTGAGCTCTTTTGGTGTGTTATTGTTGTTTTTGGGTTAATGTTGGATCAGGATAACGACAAAATTGGTGATATTTCTGATGGCGTCTAGTGAGGTTTGCGTCGCTTCAGTCGCTCGTTTTGACGTGGAATAGAGATTACTTAATTTTAAAAATAGTAACGATAAATATAAAAAGACTTGTATCCAGAGCCTTAAAACTCAATATTAAATAAAACTATTTAGAATTTTCTGTAAGTTTGTTTCAAAAGAACTTGAACTTAGCGATGCCGCGGCCGGCAACAAGTTTCAAAGCCACTATACATTCAACAAGTGTTCAGATGTACCGGACTATTAACTCCACTTTACTGCTATACAAAATTCAAACCACAATACAAATGTAAATGCAGCTTAAATTTTCTTATGTAATATTCTACGTATATTTTATTTGACGCGCTATATACATATATTATATTTTAAATACAAATGACAAAAAATATCATTAGTAAAAATTGAGTATCTTTTTATTACGACCTTTAAATTTTTATATTATTTGTTTTAATATTTTCTATATTTTAGGGAACTGGAGTAATAATTTTTCCGTTATCACGATTATTTTTATTCAAATCTGTTTAAAATTTCAAGGAACCACGATTTTAATTTAACTTAATAATTAAATGTATATAAGAAGAAATCATAGATATATTAGAAAAACGTATAATAAATAAAGTATTAAAACTGAAAAGAATTTCAAACAATTAAATTAAAAAAATATATATAACTACTTGAAATAAGAAAATATTTATTTTGACCGTATAAAAAATAAGAAAATCAAATATGAAAACGAAAATTAAAATAGTTTTTAACAAAAAAAAAAACCTACAGTAACTTACCGATTCGCAGGTCACTGGATCTCAAAACAAATATACTAGAGAATCACTTGTATGAGATAAAGTAATAAATTCGAATAACTAGATATTTAAAAGTCAGAATTACTCAAAAACAAGAACTTGAAAATTATTTCAGGGACTTAGAAAATTTTACTACAAGCTTTCGGAACTAGTTTCAGCGCTGGCTAGCTGAAAGGTAACCGGTCTGAAGCAAGAACTAAGAACGAATGGAAATGCATTTTACACACCCTTCCCTCCCAGGTTCCGAAAGGGTGGAAACATTGCAGTGTCGATAGAAATACTAGATTTTATCGTATGTCTGAGAAGTGCATATGTTTTAAAATCACTTAAAAATAATTTTATAGACCCCAGTATGTTAAGAAGAAACATTTTAATAGTATTTTATAGTTTTTAATTAAACCTGATGTTAATTTAGAAAGATGTAGACGATTTTTCTGGTAAAAGTAAAATATTTGACTATATCAAATGATTTACTTGCCGGTTTTTACCGGTGAGGAAGTATATCTAGTGATTAATATCGAATCTGGAGTAAATTTTCTGATAGTTTAATAAAATAAATTGTATCGATATGCCAGTAAAGTCATACTACTGTAACTATGGGGGAGGTCTGATGCGCGCGCTATGACCTAGGCACCGCCCTCCATTTGCACACAACTGCACATTACTCACACCGATGAAATTAATATTTAAATTAATTTATAAAAATCTAAACCAATGCCACATTATTAATTTTTGCATTACAATTAGATGCGTATTAGTAATTAAAGAAAAGTAATAAATATATTTTTTCTTACATACCCGTCGGCCTTATATCAACTTGCCGACGGCAACTGAAATATTTAGGCCTAAAGTGAAATTTTAAATTATTATTTTCTAACATATTATGATATTTAAACATGGTGTCATTGTTTTATTTTACATAAAAAGTGTCGGACGCTAAGAAAGAACGAGAATATATTTTGTTTTGGGAGTTTTTCGCCCAAATTTTCATATAGGTCTAAAACATATTCATATAATCTAAACACAATAACTTGAAACTAAATAATTCATTAAAACGAATAACTGTACTTGAAACATACAAAAAAACCTTAATATTAAATGCTAATTTTTGACTTAGAAATAAATGTAATGTTCCTTTTTTAAATTAAGTTCATTGAAACATTTTAAAATATAGTAGCTTAAATTATGCTTGTCAAGAATTACACTTTCTTCAACAATTATTTGCACTTTTAAACTTTTTAAGCCTAATGAGTATTATATTGAAATAATAACTTAATAATTTGTTTGCTTGAACATCTTGCAAGATATCGGTCAAACCTTCAGTATTTATTTAATCACAATTGCGCTATCTATAAATATACTGGTTAATTATTCTCTTTCTTAAAGATTTCCAAAATAAACTATACAAACTACAAAAACATGAAAATAATTAGCTAAAAATATATCAAACTCACGTATATTTAAACTATTTTTAGCGGAGAATTATGTTTAATATCAATTTTGTTATTAGTAAAATTATAGCGTTTAGAAAAAACGGGTATGTATGAATTAAAACCGAAAAATAATGCTCTAATGGTGGCAAGCAACATTTAGATTAAACCGACTAATTTTAAAAGAGTTTAAACAGAATTAAGAAATATGACTGTGTTGTTTTGCAAGAAATAGGCAACTAGGCATTCGTTTATTTAAAACAATTATAATTTATCGAAGTAAAGTCACCTCCTTTGCAGTCTTTCACCGGTTGCATAATGGAGAATGCTCTCAAGAGCTACATTCTCTAATTCCACCAGCCCCATTTCATCATAAATCGATTAGGCGCCGTGTTTGATATCGTCCGTATGTGGTAGACATTCCCTATGTAAACAAAATATCCCTTTCTCTCATGCGAACAGCTAAAGAGTGAAATACGCCTCCAGTAAGTATATTTCCACGTTATTATGACTTGGGAGCCTTTAAGAGAAGAGTGAATTGGCGGATTCGGTCCTTCGTTGGATTATTCTTAACTTTCCACTAGAGGTCATGTGTTCGCCAATAAATTATAATTTATAGAATTGTATACATACTGCTTAGTAAATATAATATTCTACATAATTTTCCACGTTAATTATTATTTTATATTATAAAAAAAATGTAAATAAACCTTATGAAACAATTGATCAAATGCTATAATAATTTGTTTTTAAATAGTTCATTCGATAAAATTCTAGTCCGCTGCTTATGTGTGGCTGTGGTGCAGTGGATACGGGATCGTTAGTCATCGACAACGCTAATGGTCGTAAATTCAAATCTCATCACGCGTATATTTAGATTTTTCTAGGTTAAGTTGGCTGAGGCTCCACATGCTCACCGGTGAAGGAAAATATAAAAAAAACCGTATGGCATCTAATGAAGATGTTCTCGTTTGAGAATGGCGATGGGCTGCAATATTGGTCACGTTGGGCACGACATATAAGCGGAAAGTGGGTACAGCCACTAATGTATCTCTGTTCACTACGAATGGGATATAGCGAGATGATATATTAATATTTTTATTATTACTCCGGATATTTTTAGATACACAGACAAAAATTTAGATCTATTTATCAAAATATTGCGATCAACAATTACATTCTAATTCTGTTTGAAGAATGTTTTATATACTTGTTCATGAGTTTTGTTATCTAATTTCGTATCAACTTTCAATGAAACTTGTCGAAAATTAGTATTATCTACAATAAGGTAAAAAAAGGTTTTGTTGTTAGCCAAGTGAGGGTTATTTTTGAAGTCAGAATTGCTTTATCACGTCCGGTTTTAAAATATCTTAACGCAAAAGTGAGAAAAAATCGGTTTTTTATTATATTAGCACTAATGTAACACTAATTTTTTTAACGTGTTAAGACAATTTGAAGTATTACTCTTGCGCTTCAAAATCCTTTTTTTATATATGGAAAATCTTTTTTTTCTCTGAGATATCGGCAATTGAAGTTTAGTAAAATGTTGATTTTGTTAAATACCGTTTTTTTTTGTGCACTTTTAGGTTAAGATATTTTGAAAACCTAACGCGATAGAGCAATTCTGACGCCGGATTCGGACTGTACGCAAAAAATTACTTCTTAAATGATCCTCACTTGATCAACCACCAAAGATGGGTAAATTGTAATCTGATTAATGATTAACGATTACAAAATGCAGTAGTAATTTTAATTTTCTTGCTCTGTAATCATGATTAAATACACTTAAAACATTAAGAAATGATAAATGTGTATACAATCTGGGATTTTGTAGTGTTTAAAACATAGATGAGCAAAATGCAGTCATGTTAATGGTAAAAAACGTAAAATGTAATCGTTAATCATTTTCATTAATATGATTACATTTATCCCATCTATGTCAACAACAATCGCTACCCATTTTTTGCAGATCTGTAATATTAAGTAGGTATTATGCGTGTCCTACCTGTTTATCAAAAATTACGGGTACGTAAAGGGAACTTTGACCAATCGTCGCCACACTTTAGTATTCATACTTTTTACGGATCAATTATCCTTTGTTCATAAATGTTTCTTTATGGTTTGTTAAGGAATATGATAATATCCTAGCCAGATTCGGCCACGGCGACTGTTTCAACACCGATTAAGAAAATCGAGGTCCAGTTTTCGGAAACAGTCAATTGCGCAGGAGATATTCAAGTGCATAACTGGACGGGTTGCCAGAAAAGCACTCTTTCGTCCGAGCTCCCCCAGGCCCGATGGAATGGAGAACCAGTACGATCGGAAGGGAGCGGGATGCAGGTTTGGTCGAGTTTAATTCTCTGAACACCTGGTTGAATTGCGGTGTTAAAGAGACACCTTAGTCACCTTTTACGACACCTCACCAAGAAGAGGGGTTGCTATTCTATTCTGCCGGCAGCCACTACGGCGAATTAAGACATATAAGGACACATAAGGAATATAGTTATTTATATTAGTTACAGGAAGGTACTAATTATTGTAATTCCAAGTTCTCCCTCGTCTATAAAATCCATCCGTATAAGTTAAAACAACTGAATTAAGCTGTGGCCGCCTAGTGGATAACGGACCGGTTTTCATGCAGAGAGACGCGAATATTCGTAGGTTCGAATCCCGGTTCACATGCTTAGGAAAACATCGTAAGGAAACCCGCGTGGCATCTAATAGAAATGCCAAATTGCTATGAGAAAAGCGATCACATGCGCTAGTGGCCACGTTGAGCACGACACATGAGTGCAAAGTGGATACAGCCATTATTGTATCTCTGCTTACCCCGAAAGAGATAGAGCGTGAAGATAATATTTTAAAATTCAGTGCTGTTTAAATTGTCGTATATAATATATAACATTTTACGCTTATATATAGTAGCTACTCCGTATTGTGTGTCTGTCTAGGGACATGTGAATAGAGCCGCTGGTATTGACGTATGATGTAACGGTAATTGGGGGCGTTTGCGATTTGTTATGTATGGATATTGGTTATTCAATTTTTGTTCAGGAATCCATGCTTAAAATAAAGTTATTTCTCGGCAGCCACCAAAAAAAAAACGCTCTAATTATGCCTGTCAGGCTACACTCGCTAGATCTGTGCACACGTACAACCATAGATGGGCAAAATGTAATCAGATTAATGAAAATGATTAACGATTACATTTTACGTTTTTTACCATTAATATGACTGCATTTTGCTCTTTTATATTTTAAACACTACAGAATCCCAGATTGTGTAGACATTTATGATTTCTTAATGTTTTAAATGGATTTAATCATGATCACAGAGCAAGAAAATTGAAATTACGAGTACATTTTGTAATCGTTCATTATTAATCAGATTACATTTTGACCATCTCTGCGTACAACACGAGAACACCACATGAGGACATTTTTCACGAGAGCAGCAGGTTCTTCAGGAAGAAGGTAGTCGAGGCCATTGGGGTGTCTTCCGACAGGGACAGTTAACATGTGTATGTGTATGGATGTGTATCCATACACACTACGTTACATACACGATCACACTACACATTTCATATCTAACTTTTATATTATTATTTTGTAACAAGTGTTTGAATCGCATTTATATCTGTCACATGTTACAAATCATTTTGGTTAATTTGATTTTCTAGTGTGTTTTCCTGTATAAATTAAATGATGTACTGTAGATTTGTAAATAAATAAAGTAAAGTAAATAATAAAGATTTTTATTAAACAAACAATTACAAGCAGCACATTAAAATCCGCTGACACACAAACTAGGAAAACCTGTATCTTGGATGTCAGCATATTTCACACAATTTGTTACAGTCTATTACCGCTGCGTAGCTCCAATATTATAAAACAATACAACAATAATATAACATACTAAACAATAGACTATACAAAAATAAAAATAAAAAGTGAATAACAATTTCAAAAGAATGTTAATGTTAAAGCCCAAACACATCTATTCCTGCAACAGTTCCTTGGTATCATTATAAAAATAAATAAAATTTAACACGACCGAGGTCAATACCGCGCAGCCTATAGTTTCCTTTGGCGTTTCTTCTCAAGGTAGTGGCTTCCGAAAAGTTAGTAGATCACCGTTAGGTTCAATTTCGTGGCCGGCCTCCCAAGTCGAGGTCCGTACCAACAGGAGTACTCTAGCGTTGCCACCTAACCCATAAATCGCTGGCCGAGCAACATAAGTGATAGTGTTATCTATGATACTTTAAATTTTGTGTATCTGTACTCCATTGTTCCCTTCCTTGCTGTTTTTTTGCGCTGTTTTTTGATTCAATAAATGGGTGTCAGCTGAAAATCAGCGCTGGGCGGCTCGGCTGATCACTTAGCATTTGCTGAGCTGACTTCCCTTTGGCGCATCATCACAACATAGGATGTTTACTGTTTTTGTTTTCTATCTTTAATAACCTATTTTGCTGTGTTGTTTGTTGTTTTGTGCGCCAAATAAATGTTTTATTTTTATTATTATTATTATTAAGTGTTCGCTTTCTTTTGCCGGTGTAGTTGTGAAGGTCTTCCGCGGCAATCAATACATTGTCCTACCAAAATAAAAAAGGACCGACCGACCCCTCACGAAAACCAGCGCTAACCACAGCCTTCCTCTGTGACATTATCCTTTTTTTAACCTCGGAGAAATCCCTAACTAACCTCAGGGGGCGATGAGGGTTGCTCCCCGTTGTGTCGGACTTGCACCGTTAAAACCCCCGGGGTGTTCCTTCTCCCGCCTGCCGAGTGCCAAGGGCAAGGCCGGGCCATCTTCCTCGGCACCCGGCGACGTCTGGCCTTATCCAGACCTTTTTGGAGGGAAGTAGTTCAATAGTCGCCACTCCCCGCATCTACCTAACACATTGGCGGGGAGGGTAGTTTTCAGTGTCACCCTCCCCTCATCCCTTTGAATTGTCATAAGAGCGATGTGCGGGAACATATCGCGCACCGCTCATACCTGGATCTGGGCGGCGCACTCCTTCAAGCGCACCGCCCGGTATTGTGACATTACCCTGCAAGATTGCCTATTTTTCCATGTTTAAGTTTTTATCTTTTGTACTTTCTCTTCTGTATGTTATTTTTTGTAATTGCATTTTTTATTTGTATTGCGGGGAAATAAATGCTTTTCATTTCATTTCAATAATATATCTATACTAATATTATAAAGCTGAAGAGTTTGTTTGTTTGTTTGAACGCGCTAATCTCAGGAACTACTGGTTCGAATTGAAAAATTCTTTTTGTGCTGAATAGACCATTTATTGAGGAAGGCTTTAGGCTATATAACATCACGATGCAACTATTAGGAGCGAAGAAATAATGGATAATGTGAAAAAAATCCGGGAAATTATTCATCCTTTAGGGCTTCCATTGCGTGCGCTGCGAAAACGGTTTAAGATACCAAAAATATATGTAGAAAAGAATTATTCCTCATGAAATGATCTAAAAAAATGTTCATGACAGCATATATCTATCTTTTAAGATTAACAAACTAGAACCGTTTTTATGGTAATCAAATTTGGTCAAAATTAATGCATTATTTGTTAAGAGTTATATCAACGTAATAATATTAATCTTTATCCAATTAAATGTGTTGTTGATTAAGAGTACTTAATTGTGAACAAAATTGTCTTTAACATCACTTAATTTCAATGAACATCTTAGAAGATATTACAATTTTAAAATAAATAACTAACTAAAATGCCCAAAATAACTATTGCACGCGGACGAAGTCGCGGACACAGCTAGTATATATATATATATATATATAATCAGTGGAATGACGAAAGTATGTGACTACATGTGATAGAAACGATACTCTAATAGGCAGGTAAATAATTTATACGGCAAATTTTAATATAAAGATTACACATTTAGTGAAAGCATAATGAAAAACCAATTTTCGTTTTAATAACTTTTAAAATTAAAATATCAGTTAAATCACAATGAAAACATACCTCAACGGGTGTTAATTATCTACTTAAATAACCTGAGCAATCAAACCATTCCTGAAACCGTATTAACATGTTCGCATGCTAGTGTAAACTCCGGAATTTCTACTCCAATATTTGCTCTTTGAGAATCAATTTCTCTTGATTTACTTTATTTTCATACGCCATGAGCTAGCAGTGCTAACTTTAGTTTTGTCGAATACCTAGATAATACTATCTGTAACCCGCACCTTCCCTTACCTTATATAAAATATATAACCCCTATATATATATATTTATTATATATTCCCTATATATAATATATAACCTTCGGTATTCGCTTATATAAGATATTTTAGAGCTACCACTATTGAAATAAAAAAGAGATATCACCCATCCCGCACAAAGTCCTCTCATGGAGGATATTGTGTATTTTTCGCTAATAAATGATTATTTATATTATTTTCATTTATTATACGAAAAAAAAATACATTTAGATATTACACATATATTTAATTTTAAAATATAGTTTAATATTTAATCGCCACACGACGTTATTAAAGAGAGGAACTAAGGTGTAACTGTGCGAGAGGAAACTTTCTGTGCCCGTGGCCGCTACCGGACCCCTGGAACCTTACCGTGCTGTAGCATATACTGGACGAGCTGCAGACCTACAGGTTAGTGGATACAGACATACCGGTATATCGGTTGCGATTTATGGAGTGATAAGTTTCCTTGATACACATTTTTGCCCTATTTTTAAGTTTCTCTTTACCGCCAACCAAGTTACGTTCCCCGCTCATATGGAGGGCTATTTACACGCTTCTCCAACCGAGCTTAGGGGGCGAGCACAGAAGGTGCTCAGCCAGCGAGTTTATGGGTTGGGTGGCAATGCAAGGGCACCCCTGTAGGTACGAACCTCGACTTGGACCGCCAGCCGAAATAAAACAATATCCCCACGGGTGATCTACCAGCGTTTCGGAAATGACTATCTTGAGAAGAAACGCCGAAAGAAACTCAAGGCTGCGTCGGAGTGGATTTGCTCTTCTAGACAAAGTAACATTTATAACAGTAGTAGAAAGTGAAAAGTATATGAAATTTAATTGACTTTGGAGTATCATGTCGCCTCATTATGTTATTTCAGTTTGATATATTAATAGAAATTTGTGTTCAAAGTTATAGGAGTTTATAATTATAGATAGTGGTAGCACTGGGTGTAATGTCAGGGTGGCTGTAATGTCGTATAATGTACGTAATAAAATAATAAGTTTACTTTGACCAAAAAGATGTTTTAATAACTGCCAAAATATACAACATATATTTTGCATTCTTCTTTGTCGTTATCATTTATCGAATGTTACTTTATGCCCCTTGTTCAGTAATGTGACAAGAATCTCAAGTGGCTTACAAATGCAAGATTTGCAATCCATAAAGAGGCTTTTGACCCTGACGAATTTAAAGTTCCTACATTATTATATTCACATAAATACTTTATCGTGTCTTATGCGCGAAGAAGCTGACTCAAGCCATGGTCAGTTTCTTTGAGAATAAGACTTGTTAAAATATTTATAATGAGAACAAAACAGAAAAGATAAAAGTATGTGAAACTCCTCTTTTTACTCACTTTATTATCAACGTAAAGGAGAGATATAGCTAGTGGTGTGCTTTTGTTTTGTTGTAAACGAGTGTTTCAATGTTCACATAGAAGTCAAAGGCGCTCAAAGCCATGACACGATATTAACTTCCATTCTTGCGTGAAGTCAAACGGATTTAATTGAAAAGCTGTCAGTGCCGAATGTGAAAGCTATGAATGCAGGTGCTTCGGAGGGTAAGTTAAACCGCATCGGATACGAGTTGTTTAATAATTTGTTGCTGATTTTAAAGTTTCGTGTATTTTACGTCACACGTCTATTCAAAAACATCGCTTGATATGCCGTGGCGTGAAAGAGGTCGATAAAAAACTAACCGATATTTTTTTATTCGTCCATAAAACCGGAGTGCTATCACAATAATTTAAATACAATTAATGTCAAATATTAAAATAATTTGTATATAGATTGCATCCTGTAATGTATATATATATATATATATATATGTTTGTAACATAGTAAACATCAAAATAGATAGATAATAAATTAGTTACTCTCAAATTTATTCATATAGACACTAATCGCAAGTTTTTCGATTTTATGTGGCACTGATCATTTTTTAATACCCAGCTGATCCGGTGAACTGTATACCGCCATGAACGCTGTTACTTACAATGGATAATAACTACTAACACAAATCAACGCACATAAAAAATATTTCAGACCTACTACAAATATCGCCGAACAGAAAAAATCAGTGCAAATACATTACAATAACTCACGAAAACTTATTATAAATACAAACTAAATGCGTCAGGAAGATTTAATGACAATAAAAGCTGACAGCTGAGTCGCGTTCCAAATTACTCAGCACATTTTTCTAATAAATGATCGATGTGTTTTTTAAACTAACATTTTTTTTATTTATGCACCGATTGAAATGAAATTAACAATGTATGTTAAATACAGCTTTCCATAATACATTTATGAAAACCGCATTTAAAGCGGTTATGCCGATTCAAAGATTAGAGGGCACATACGCGTACAGATCGATTAATGATCCTCATACATTTTTACTGACCTACATCGCGGTAGTGAAGTTTTTTTGGGCACTCGCATACTATATATCTGGAGTTGGAAATCATAGTATCAACTGGCTGAGCACCTTCTGTGCTTGCCCCCTAAGCCCGGTTGAACTGTAAATGCCTTTATCGGGAAAAAGTAGTTAGTCCGCTTCAAAAAAAATCATAGTATCAAGGGACGTCGGAGAGATAGCTGCAGAACGGACAATTACATATTAATCTATTCCCAAACTAAGCTTGCGTTTATACTATGAGTACTAGGTAAAGATATATATTCTTAATTACGGATACTCCAAAGCAATGCTTTTTGTGCAGTAGCTATGTAACGGTGACGATAACTGTTCACTATAAGGTGGGGCGTCAGCTTCTTTACCGAATGAAGTATATAAAAAAATTAATTTACTCATCACAGAAAACTTTTCCGGTACCGGGACTCGAACCCCGACCTTAGCGTCGTAAGTAGGACCGACCACAAACACGACCGGGGTCCGTCATGAAAATCAGCGTCATGAATTTCCTCTGTGGCATTAAGCTGACGCAGCCCATTTCATCATTTTTATGTTTTTCTCTCGTACTTTCTACTTTTCTGTATCTTGTTTTGTATTTTTTTATTTTATTAAGACGAAATAAATGTTTTTCAATTTATTTTGATTAATTTAACTCCGTCTAATTTCGTGAAATTGCGATTAAAATGGCAAAATTCACAAGAATATGTTATGCCGCCTCATTTTTTTAAATCTATTAAAAGCCCTGTTTATTATTAGACGTCTAGATTCACTTCGTTGTTGTTTTTGATATTGCTGGTTATTGCTTCAGTAAATTGAAAACGTCCTGTACAGGGTTGATGTAAGGATTTTGAGTTAATAGTTTCCGCAGTCATTAACTCTGCCGATCTATTAATTATTGGTACATTTTATAGACGTAGTGCGGTTCTGCAATAAAAAAATACAAATAACTAAAAAGTTTTTCTTTTTTTTTTCCTATCTTAGTAATTGGTATACTTTTTATGATACATATATTCGTCGACTTTCTGCTTTATTCTTCAAACATAATGAATAAGGAAAAAAAAATTACGCAAATCAACTAAAAATATATTGTAATTTAATTTATGATAAGATATATTCTAAAGTACAAACTTCTGAGAAGATTAAAACTGTACAATTTTTTTTTTTACTTTCGTCGGGTTCCAGGCCAGCGGCCCACCTGGTGATAAGTGATGACCGTCATCTATAGTCAACTTTAAATACAAGGAGCGTCTTATTGAAGACAATTACTCTTCCTCTAAAATTCGTTCGCTATGTATAAGGTTTAGTTTTATAGATATTGTTTTGAATTTGCTTAGCGTTTACTCAAATATTACAAATTAATATAAATTTTGTGTAAAATAGCCTACACATGATTCCGTTTGTTGAGGGTTGAGGTATCTTTAAGAGTAGCGGCGCGCTATGTGTTCCCGCGTGCCGTTCTACAACCAAGATGTATGAGAGGAGTGACTCTTTACACCACTCCTCCTCAAACAAGTAGAGGCCTACTCAAGGCCGCACGCCTTGCCGGTCTAATATTTAAAAGTCAATTTGAACTTTAACACCATACCATAAAGTTTAAATGTTAGCGGACGGGTTCCGGGAAGGCAAAACAATTGAGTGACGTATAAATATTAATGTCAATATTTGTCAATTTTTATACATATAGCATTAAGGCCAGGTTCCTTCAAACAATTTTCAAAACACAGCCGACATGCCAATAGGTTTTGGCAGAATAAAATCTGACGGGGAAGCTATTAACATTAAAAAAAAAACAATGTGACTTTGTTTTAGAGAAATAGGGCAGAACAAGGTCTGCCGGGACAGCTAGTTTCTATATAATTTTGGATTTTCTCTACCAGGGGATATAATTTTTATCTGAGTACAGTTAACAGCTCCAATTTCATTTTGATCATTTTCGGTTGGGCATTTTAATGAATTAGGGAACCAATGTAACAATTGCAATCATAACACAAAGGTTTATCTTAATGTCCAACAATTTAATGAACCAATGAATCGTGAATAAGCAGTTTATCCGGGATCGGGACAATCTTCCCAAATTCAGTAATTGTCCAGTTTTCCAGTAACCTTCTTTCCTCGAAAGGGTATTCACGTATTTTAAGTTAGAAAATTGATGTTAACAGTAGATTTGATAAAAGATTTTTAATTTAATAAATATGAATTAAAAAAATTAAGACGGTTTCACGATTATGATATTTTTTTGTTATACATATATGTTACAGTTTTTTAAATAATGGATAAAACACGATTTGTGTGTTTTGATACTTAAAATATTTTTATCTATTCGTGAGTCTGTGAGTGGATAATCTTTGATCAAAGGAAGCAGTTATGTTTGGATTGAATTAAAGGTTTTTATGTACGTTGTATAGAGTCAGCTTAATTGATGTAGGCGCCTTTCATGGCGTCCTATGTGATCCGGCAGGGAATACCATGTAATTGTTGGTGGACATGGTAGCACTGACTCATCAGCGACTCTCTCAGAACTGAGGGGTTTTTACTGTATTGGGTACAATAGGGCTGATATGCCAAAATGGCAAAAGCACTTAAAACAATAAATAAAAAAAAAAAATGTACGTTGTATGGAAGTGGATGTATGTAAATCTTTAGTAAATTAATTCAACCACACTGAAAACCAAAATGACATTTTTTAGATACAAAAGCTTATGCCGTTTGTGTGTATTTTTATATTCTTCGTAGAACAAATTATACACAATAATTAACGTAACAATAAAATAAAAAAATAAAATGTGTAGAATTGTGAATACCTTGCGGAACCATTATTGTGTCGCTTGAAACAAAGATTTCCGTATAAATATTTTGCTATGTTGTCGTTTTAGGAGAAAATATTTTCGAAAATCATTAAGCTACGAAATCGATGTTTTAAATAAATTTCTAGCCTGAACGGCTCAGGCTGTGCGGCTATAAAAAAAAATAGAACTGAAAAAGAATGTTTTTAATTGATTTATATATAACTAAAATTACACATATGTTGCTAATAATTTGCAACTTAAACTGTTTCTGAAAAATAATACGAAATATTGTATTCACTGCAAAAAAACAGGTGGTTTAAATCGGTTATAACTTTCATATTATGTAATTTTTATTTAATATTTATTTAATTAGGGTATTCTTGAGAAATCCTCAAGAAGTATTTATTAACTTAACGGACTTGACAGTTTTTTAAATAAATGCCTAGTTAAAATAATCCCAAAAATAGTCCATTTTAGAGCTTATTAAAGTGAATCCTTGATTCAGAACTTTAATGAAAACGGCGTTAAACTCAAATTACAAAGCTCTTTAAAGTATGATCCTTGAAAGGTAGAAAAACTGAAAAGAAAAAAAAAAGTAAAAACTTTTTGTGTGTTCCCTTTATAACTTTTTCTTCTTTTTTGTTACTTTTACACCAAATTTACCAGCGATTTATTTACATCTATTTATATATCAGTTTGTTTGTTGCTGAGCTATAAGGGATTTTTTTAGCTGTGATAAAAAAATAAGTATCTATTTAACGTGTTATTTATTTTTCAGATTGAAAAATATTTATTTATACCAGTTATTTTGACTGTTCTCATAGTTCTAAAGTAAACCAACGAAATATATGTAGGATAATTTTATAGACAAGGGAGATATTCAAGGAGGATATTCAGAATTCGATTCTAACTCTATGTTACAATAGTGGTATCTTAATATATTTTTTACACAAAGTAAATTATATCTAAAATATTTAGAGATATTTACACACCTGAATGCAGAGTAAAAATTAATTATTAAGTAGGTATTTTGACTGTCCTAAGCCAGGATAAAATACACAGGGAAAAAAGCCAATACCTGATTACCTAAAATTACGTAAAAGGAACTTTCAATCAATCGTGCGCCACACGCGCTACGTTGTCCACATTTTTTATGAATAAATTTTAAAATAAATACATATGAAAAGATAATATATAAATTATAAAATATAAAAACATATAGACCTACAGGGGCGAGGCCTAAGGCCCAAGCCACCGGTAGTTAGGAGCTGAGAGTGAGGAACCTTCTAACAATGCGTGGTATGGTGATGTCAACAAGTATTGCCCGGACACCGATCGATCGATTTGTTAGCGAATATATTTATTGACATTTTTATTACTTACAAGTGTGTACAAACGAATGTATTTAGAAATATTATACATCTATAAAATGTCCTTGTACATGTGGGTTACAAATATTTTAAAAAATCACGTAGACAAACACCCGGTTGAGTAAGACCTTTTTCAATTTTAAACATATTTTTAGATCCTAAAATCATTTATTTTCTACAAAAAAATGTTTAAAATAATCAAAGAACATTTTTGTTATCGGATTGATGTTTTATTTTTTACGTCAGTCTTAGTCGAGGGCAAGACCAAGCTTCGTACATCACTATTTGAAACTAGATGCGAAATTAATTAAAGTAAGCCGGATGCAGTACGCTTAGTTATATCCGAACAGCAAAGGCTAAAAGGATCCTTTTTGCGATGCTAAACGTCAAAGGTTGTCTGCCCTTTGTACTCTAATAGAATTTCGTCTCCACCGGAGGAATAAGTTTTCAAACACCGTAACCCCACTTTCATGTAATTACGATATATGGAATCGAGTCCTGACTTTTAACACGTCCGTCAGCCAGAGCGATTCGTTTGTTACTCTCGTGGCTGAAATCCGACTCTCGGTACTCCGTAACGAAAAAAAGTGATGTATAAACAATGAAATTCGAGTATTGTTATATTTATAAAGAATTTTGATCTTCATCGGAAATATGTTTACGAGTATTTTAACGAAATCATGCGACATAGTATAATAAGTTATCATACACGTATAGATTAATAAAAAGGTATTGTATTGTATTGTTGTAGGTATTGTTTACTTGTATACATGTTACTATGTAAAATACATCACAATTACGCAAAGAACTCTGTAATACACAGATGCCTCAATACTTACAATAAAGACTTTCGCACTATTGACACATTTTCCCTAAATATAAACAACTTCATAGCCTCGGTTTTAGCTTTGCTAAAGTCAAAACGACAATAGGAGGGTACAGACGCCACACTGCATTCATACACACACATATTAATATACATATCATATATAGCTTTCTTAAACTCACCTTGTCACAACAAACACACACACATCTATTTCTTATTTTTGCGAGTTTACTGTCATTTCATTTTCCTTTTCTTTGTTAGTTTTTAAATATTATCATTGTGTAATTGGCACAGCTTGTAAACTGTACCGTATGTAAAGTGTTTGTATTGCTGTTCAATGATAGTGAATAAATAAATAAATAAGTATAATATGTTTGATATTTTAATATTTATCTAATACTAGCTGTCCCGGCAGACCTTGTTCTGCCCTATTTCTCTAAAACAAAGTCACATTGATTTTTTTTTAATGTTAATTGTTAATTTTAATTTAAATTGTTTGGAGGAACCTGGCCTTAATGCTATATGTATAAAAATTGACAAACACTGACATTAATATTTATACGTCACTCGATTGTTTTGCCTTCCCAAAACCCGTCCACTAACATTTAAACTTTATGGTATGGTATTAAAGTTCAAAATGACTTATAACGAATTTTTTGTATGAGAATACAGAAAAGTGCTGTTTTTAGACAGTTGCAGGGATTTTTTTTAATTTTTCTCTCCGTAATAACCTTCCCCAGACTTCATCAAACACAACAAAAAAGAAATCAGCCAAATCGGTTCAGCCGTTCTCGAGTTTCGCGCTTATCAAGACATTTAGCGATTCATTTTTATATATAAAAAGATTAACATTTAAATGCTTATTCAATTGACTTCCTTTTAAAAATGAAACTAACAATTCTATTAACTTCAACAAGAAAAGCGTCATCCATATTTGGAAGACGCGGCGACGGGCTCTATAAACGTAAAGATTACACCGTGCACCGAGCAGCCTACGTGAATAAAAGCGGTCACTGTTACCGGTGGGCAAGAAAATTCCTAATAAATGTATTTATTATATAGGGAAACAAAAAGGAATATGATCTATATAAAAATTTACATAAAAATATACAAACAGCTGTAATATTGTAATAAGAACAATGGTATATCCTCACGCTATATTCCTTTCGGGGTAAGCAGAGGTACATTAGTGCCTATATCCACTTTGCGCTTATATATCGTGCCCAACGAGACCAGTACCGCAACTGATTGCCGTTGCTGACCACATTACACAAGTGTAAAGGCCGTCATAGTGACGCGCTTCGGCCTGTCGCGTTTCGGAATCAGCTTGTGTATATTCAGTCGTTCATATATCTAGCGACCTTTAGCCGTGGTATATGTTATATGATGATGGCTACTCTCAGTAGATTCTAGTGCCTTAATAATCATCGCAGTTCTTGAACACCATTGTACTGTCCATTCGATGCGTTGTAGTTACATTGTCGAGAAAAGAAATGATGAAAGTTTCTTAATCTTGACTCTTTAACGTCCTTGGGACGGATTTTC
Source organism: Automeris io (assembly GCA_036320925.1). Lineage (NCBI taxonomy): Eukaryota > Metazoa > Arthropoda > Insecta > Lepidoptera > Saturniidae > Automeris > Automeris io. The sequence continues at coordinate 1,648,161 of JAUDJH010000036.1, forward strand.
AAGCTTCGAGTTTGAGCTGATACCATGCCGTGAATTGGAACTTGAAAAATATGAGAACCATTGTATCCTATGTTTTTGAGAGAGCTCTTTCGAATGGTCATAGTTAAAAGTCGCTAAAAAGTGTAAAAGTATGAAAAAAATTTGGAAAAATTGAAAAAGAAAATGAGATTTTTTGAAAAAACTATTTTGTGCTCATCATGCTGCGTTCTCTATACATTTTTTACACTTCTAAAACTGGTTTAAAAGTCGTCCATGGTACCTAAATTATCGATAAAATTTGCTACACTGGCTAAAAATTTTTTTGGCTGAACACAACAGCGGCTGGAACGAAAGAGTTTTTTTTTGTAAGCTTGATGAATATTTTCCTCGGAAACAATAGACTTCAGCTACATTTTACGAAGAACAAAAATATCTTAAAATTAGTCAGAGAAACTTAGAACTTTTAGATATGATTTCTGATTGTTCGGAAATCCACGAGATTGAAATAAAAAAAATGTGTATATTAAAAAAAATATTAACGGCAAGCTCAAATGAACTTGCCTCCAGAGTCGTGATACATAATATTAACACTGTAGAAGTTCTACGCGAAATAATTAATCAAGAACATTTATGTTAAAAACTTCTCATCTTAACTTTATAAAGTATGGTAAGAAAATATTGAGCGGGTATCAAAGTTTCATAATTAAATTAATTTAAAATTTTGTTATCATAATAGAAGGATGTAAATATTCTGAAACAGAGAGTAATAAAAGTGCAAGAATCCATTGCTTTCTACATTATAATAACAGGCTCGGATCTATGACGCATCAGCTGGGGCCCGCGCCTCGGGTGCCAATTTCTAGGGACGGCAGACGAGGACATCAACCAGCGTAAATGAAATATCTAAAAATTAGACTCTCCATAAAAAATCGGTTGAAAGTCCAAGCCTTTGGTTTTAACGTTTTAAAATTTATGCAAAGTTCGATTCTCGTGAATATTTCCCTTCTTATGTAATATATTTACATTCGAAGTTTTCCAGCACAAAGTCTCTAAAAGTTGTGCTGTTAACTTTTTTATTGGGTTATGTTAGGTATTTTTTTAGCAGCTGTTTTCACTCTACACTCAATAACCCACGGAAAGTTGAGATTAGCTGTTAGTTTTATATCGAGAAACTCGAGATGTAGCCAAATGTTACACGTTTTTCCAAAGAAATCATTTTGAAACTACATTGAATTAAGCAAAAAGCTATATATCCAACTATACAATTTTAAGAAATATTAATGTAATTGTGGTATCTGATATTTTTCGTTAAATATATTTTAATAAGGTTCACCGATTTGTTGTTACCGGATCGGCCAATGTAAAAACTGCTTTACGTATACAGTGGCGGCAAAGGGTTAAAAATACTTAACTCCTGTAATGCGCTCGCAAAGAACTTTGTAGGTTGTTTTATTTAACCATTGGAGACGTGGCTTAATTAGATTTTTAGATGTACGAAGAATTTTCTTTGTACAATAATTTACTCGGAATTGAATTGCCATTGAGGAACTGAAAAAGGTAGAGATTTATTCGACAGAAATCTCAAAGTAGAGTTAATAAAAGAAGAGTAACTCAGTAATGACTTTGATAATATTTTCTAAGAGACATGTCGGACTCTGGCAGTTGCAGCTTAGGCAAGGATTGTTAGGGATCGATAAGCCACTCTATATGCGTTTATATATGTAGGAAAAAGAAGAGGAACCGACACATTAATTAAAATTACGAAGCCTTCACAATCCACTCGATCCAATATTATTTTCTTTTAACAATTTGACTAACTATCGAATGCTATTGTTAACTATTTATCATTGTAATTTAAAAAAAGGATTATATTAAATGAACACTGTAAATGATTACTCTGCAACACGTGCACCTGCCAACCGTTGCTTTCTTCCCTTTTTTTTTTCAAAGTGACTCTATTTTTAAGCCGTGAGAGGCCGTCACAACTAAACCGGGTTTTGTTGGTGAACGCAGAAGGCGCTCAGCCAGGGAATCCTATAGCAGTGTGCGCGACCTTTATATAAAAGCCTGAATGGCGGTGGTCTACCCGTTGGCGAGTGTTATTCACAATAATTGCGGGTAGCCTGTTATGTACATTTGTATTCTGATGTAGGTAGCTATTTTATGCAGCATCCAAATTAGCGACCGTGCGGCCTATATCGGACACATTAAAGATAATTTTTTAATGAAATAATATATCGTTACAATGAAATAATATTCGTTTCGGAGTGAGCACAGATTCATCGTGAGAAAACTCGCTTGGCATCTAATAGAAATGTTATGTGTGTGTGTGCTGCTATGAGAACGGCGATCAGCTGCGCTACTGGTCACGTTGGGCAGGACGTATATCCGATTGTTGGTGACTTTGCAGCGCTGTTCGGCGGCGAGTCAAATCGTGATCTTAACAGATAACGGCGGTATGTTGATTTGAAACATTTTTGGATTGTTTATTTATTTATCATCAATGCATATAATCATTACAATACAATACGTACGTACCTAAACCACATATACAATATCATCTAGATGTAAAATTATTTGAGAGCCTTTATATGTACCGCATTACAGAAAAAATTTGCTTGGGCGATGTAGTTTAGTAAAAATGTATTGGAATCGTTAATCAATATATACTATACTTTTAATACAATTGAGATTCAAACAAATACATTTATACAGTAACTAGCTGTCCCGGCAGACCTTGTTCTGCCCTATTTCTCTAAAATAAAGTCACATTGTTTTTTTTAATGCCCCGTCAGATTTTTTTGAAAATTCTTTGAAGGTATCTGGCCTTAATGCTATATGTATAAAAATTGACAAATATTGACATTCATATTTATACGTCACTCAATAATTGTTTTGCCTTCCCGGAACCCGTCCACTAACATTTAAACTTTATGGTATGGTGTTAAAGTTCAAATTGATGTTTAAATATTATTACGAATATTTTGTATGAGAATATAGAAAAGTGTTGTTTTTAGACTTTTCCAGACAATTTTTTTAATTTTTCTCTCCGTAATAACCATCCCCAGACTTCAACAAACACAACAAAAAAGAAATCAGCCAAATCGGTTCAGCCGTTCTCGAGTTTCGCGCTTATACACATTTAACGATTCATTTTTATATTATAGATTTATACAAAGATTTCAGTTTGAAACAAACAAAAAATAAAACTATTAAAACAATCGATAATAAATCTGTAAAAGCTATTGAAGTATTCAAGCACAGGGAACTAAAACGTGTTCGTCTTTAAATACCGATTCGCCTCGCGCTTTGAACACTTTGTAAACCGCTACAGGCGATTTTGTAAATAGGAGTAACTTTCTCTGATATAGCGCTGTATTGATGAATCGAGCGCCACCCTCGTCCCCCTCTTTCAAAGCTCATCGCACGACAGCGGATTTGAGTGCAATTGAAATACGACGAAAGTTCGAATAGATGTAATTATAATGCTCGAGAATCTTTCGCAAACTTATAAACTATTTCCTTTATCGTAGAATTAAGAAATACACGGAAGCATTGCCGCATCCTTATAGGGTTCTTTTTATGACAAAGGCACCCACTAATGTCGGATATTTTGATATTCCTCCCCAAATGGGAAATAACAAAAGTTGAAAGTTTTATAAATCCGTCAATCTTGAAGTAAGCACTATTAAAACTGCTATATATTGATAAGGCTAGATTTTTTTTTAAATATATAATTGAGAAATCATCCCGCAAGAGTTTGAAATGAAAATCTTTTACTGGACAATGCTAGCTAGCTGGACAAAACAGCTAGTACATTAATATATGTATAGTTGGGGGGTAGAATTGAGGGAGTCTGCTGCCCGGATGAGTGGGAGGAGGTGCGCAATGTCCGTCGTGCCACCCGTGAGAATGATTTGGAGGGATGGGCTCTTTACACTCACCCCTCTTCCTTCCCCCTCCCTTCCTCTCTAGGAAGCCTGGATAGGCTATTCACTAGTCAACTAGACAAATCTGATTCTACAGGTTCAAGTGGAATCATTAAAAGATTATCACGGTGTTTTTAGTCAGGATTCTAACACACTGGCGTCACCACCCTATAGCCTATAGCGGGCCCTCAGCGGGTCCTATGGAAGATACTTCAACAAGTTACCAAAAAAACCCAGTACATATATAAACTAAGTTTTTTAGATTTTTAACTTATAATTTTAATATACATGAAAAGTTTAGATAATACTATATCGAGGGGTGAAAGGCTAGTTGGTATAAGCGACATTCTTGGTGATATAGTAATATATATATATATATTTGGAATCGGTAAAAAACGCTGAATCCGAATATATATATAAAACATATAAAAATAATTTAATTAATATTTTAAATTTATTTTTTAATGTGCTGCTTGTAATTAATTGTTTGTCTAATAAAAAACTTTATTACTTTGTCTAATAAAAAAATGTATTACTTTTTTACTTTATATATAAACCAAATAGCCTTTCACCCTGAGATATAATGACGGCTTGATAGCGCAATGGAAGTGACCCTGCTTGCAAATCTCAAGCTTCGGCCGCGTCACAGCTAACTTTTCTATGACGAATGGGTTAGTTTGTCGCGAGTCATGGATGTATATATGTATGTACGAGAGAGGTTTGAAAAGTTTCCGACCTCCACATTGAGATAGATGCACTCGTTAATAAAATCTAGTAAATTTCGTTGTTCATCTATTGACAGTTACTTAGCAAAGTTTCAGCCATTTTGGACGCGCCATTGTTATGTAACTGTCATTTGAGTGAGCTGATGTGAAAGTTTTTATGAAAATGGACAAATCGAGTATCAAGTTATAATTTTTTTTTTAAAGAGACAATACGCCTTGGAAAATAAAAGATTATTTGGATTCTGAGTATCGGGACTCAGCACCGTCGTTTTCCACAGTGAAATTTTGGGCAGCTGAATTTAAACATGGCCGTAAGTGCTTGGGAGTCGATAAACGTTCGGGCCGACCAAAAACTGCAACTACCGACCAAAACTAACCAAACATCACCAAATGGTACTAGATGGCCGCCGAATTAAAGCAGAGGTTACGAGTATTTTCAAAGAACGTGTTTATCTCATATTAAATCAACATTTAATTAAAACATTTAGAGGAGGCTCTTATCCGAAAGGGATCCAAAAAATGACGGTGCGAAAAAAAATGTATTTTTGTGTGTTTATTATTTTTAATGGAATAAAGGGCTATTATTATTATTATTACATCAACATTTAGGCATGAGAAAGTTATACGTTCATTGGGTGCCGCATTTGCTCACGTTAAACCAAATACGTGTTCGACTAAACATTTCAAACGCTCTATTAGCGCAGTTTAGGCACAATAAAACCGGGTTTTGGCGCCGTTTACTAAGGGCGGCTTGCACTAACAAATTAAGTCTAGTTTAGACTTACATAAAATGCTATTTAGCGCTGAACTGTACTTATAGTCTTGCATTGAATAAAAACCCAGTTGTAACAACTCTTAAACTCAAATCATCATTAAGATGAAATTAATGTACTTCGATTAATTAGCGTCTATAAAAGCTTAAACTAGACTTAATTTGTTAGTGCAAGCCGCCCTTAGTATAGATTAGTGATGCCACGAATAGTGAATTGGCCGAATACCGAATACCGAATATTCGGCAACGCTGTCGGCCGAAGCGCCGATTATTCGGCATGGAATAAATGCTTGTCTGGGGTGCGTTAGCTGGATTAAGGCAAGCTGCAACCTGTTTTCCTCGTTGCGTTGGCGCGGCCAGCAAAGACAATACAATACCCAATACAAACGAAAAACAATATCCAAAGCTTTCGAAATTTGCTAAAGTTTATCTTTCTTCTCCTGGAAGTAGCGTGTTTAGTGAGAGGTTATTTTCTGAGGCTAGTAACATTTACGATGAAAAGCGTAATCGTTTGCTACCAAAAAATGCTGAAAAGCTTATTTTCGTCCATCACAACTTACGACTGATCAATTTTAATTACTAAAGTGTTGTAATTTGGAAATAAATAGATAATTTTGAGTAATATAACGTGTCTTTTGTACATGATTTGGTATTCGGTATTCGGCCGAATAGTACGTACTATTCGGCCGAATACCGAATAGCAATAAAAGTGGCCGAATAGGCCGAATACCGAATAGTTGCCGAATATTCGTGGCATCTCTAGTATAGATACAATTTGGATACACCATTATACGTCCGAAACAAAAATACAATTCAAACAGTGTACTGCAAAGAAGCAACCGACTCCAAAAAAAAAAAACCAAAGCTGTTTTCGGCTAGGAAACTGATGGCAACTGTTTTTTGGGGTAGTAATGGAATTATTTAAATAAATTATCTTCAAAAAGGAAAAGCCATTAGAGCAGCCAATTACGCATCATTACTTGACAAGCCGAAGGCAGAGCTAGAAAAAGAAAATCCTGTTTTTTTAATACTGGCTCGACATAGTGACTACAGAATTCCTGATGGTAAGTACAGTGTAGTCCAAAAACGAAAGCGACTATCAAAAGGTGAAAGTCCATTGATAGTCTCAATCGACATGTCGGCCCTCGTATACCACGACTGAAGGTCTCTAGGTATATGAGCTACTGGGTATCCACAAGCTGATCCCGAAACGCGACAAGCCGAAACTGGTCACTATGATGGCCTTTACGCCCATGTGATGACGATGTCCTAGCCGGTTTCGGCTACGGCGACTGTTTCAACGTCAATTAAGAAAATCGAGGTCCAGTTTTCGGAAAAAATCAATTGCGCAGGAGATATTTAAGTGCATAGCTGGACGCGCTGCCAGAAAAGCACTCTCTCGTCCGAACTCCCTCAGGCCCGATGGAATGGAGAACCAGTACGATCGGGAGGGAGTAGGATGCGGGTTTGATCGAGTTTTCCTTCTCTGAACAACTGGTAGAATTGCGGTGTTAAAGAGATACCTTAGTCGCCTTTTACGACACCTCAGAAAGAAGAGGGGGGTGCTATTCTATTCTGCCGCCTGCTACCAGGGCTACAAATAATACAATTATTATAGAAGTCAAAGACATGTCAATGGTTTGATAATGCCATTTTTAGTGACCCTTGCAACGATGTGAAAGTAGATTATTAGAATCCTGGTACCGCTAAACTGAACTGTGACGAGCAGATTAGTTTGTAAGAGTTATGGAAATGTATATTATTTTAAGGATGTATATTTTTATCAAGTATCCATAGTACGAGCGCTATTTTAGTTTGGAGCTGGGTCAATCTGCGTACTTTCATAAAAAATACAGTTCAAAAATGTGACCCTTCCGATTAACAATTTAATAATTAAAAATAGATTATATATCGTCATGTTACATCCCTCACGGGATGAGCACAGTTACATAAGTGGCTGGATCCACATTGCGCTTATATGTCGTGTGTATGCCCAATGTGACCAGTAGCGCAGCTGATCGTCGTTGTCACAGCACTAATACACATGACATTTCTATTAGATGCCATACTCACGATATTTTTCTCCACCGGTGAGAACGGGGTGTGTATATCCGTACTTACATCGAGATAAACGCACATTTACGTGTCAGGATTCAAATCTACGACCATTCGTGATTTCGCGCACTTAGAAATCTCATTTGTAAGTGCCCTGACAATAGTGATTAGCTAGAGATCACGTTGTGCACGACAATGATACATCATCTAACGCAGGGGTCGGCAACTAGCGGCCCGTAAGCCACTACCGTGCGGCCCGCGCAAGTAACGCCGCACCGCAGCCAATAAATCAAAAACACTTAGGGCGGCTTGCACTAACGAATTAATCCAGTTTAAGCTTCTATAAAACGCTCATTAATTGAATTGCTTTGATTCCATCTTAATGATGATTTCAGTTTAAGAGTTGTTATAACTAGATTTTGATTTTGTGCAAGACAATATATACAGATCAGCGCTAAATAGCATTTTATATAACTCTAAACTAGATTTACTTTTATTAGTGCCAGCCGCCCTTATAAAAATAAGTTTATATTTTATTGTTTTGAGTGCGCGTAAGCCGGAAATTCACTTCAAGCGATCACAGTCAGTAAAGTGAGAGTAACAATAAATATGGTTAAAATTGCAAAATATATTTTTGTCTAAAAAATTGTGTTTATTACATGAAATGTGGCCCGCACCAATACACTCATAATATTTGTGGCCCTTACACAAGAAAAGGTTGCCGACCCATGATCTAACGTATCTTTGCTTACCCCGAAAAGGATATAGCGTAACGATATGTTGTCTATTATTATTAAAATAATACTTAGGTGATAGGTACAAAATACTCTTTTGATTGCAAATAGCCCTGTAATCAAATTCACTTCGCATTGCAATCAAGTAAATGGAATCCGCAGACAATTAATGAACGTGATATGTCTCACAGTACCTTGAGAGAGACAAATTTAGAAGGGATTCGTCGAGTCACATCTATTACTGGAGACTGAACAAATAATTCTAAATCGAGTTTACTCAATTTAACGGCATTCTGTTCTTGGTTGCTCCTAGAAACACTCTCCGTTGTGCAACCATTGTAATATTTGTATACATAAAATATATATATATATATTCACTGTAATATAATTAACAAGAATTATAAAGTTATTTCACTGTTCTAATTATTACATTGATAAAAATATCTACTACAATAAATAAAACAAAAATATCAATAATTTCAGACAAGGCATCAGAATCAAGCACAGTTTTTTTTTATATGGTGAGGTATGATGGTGAGGGCCTTCCCCCGGTGTGTCGGACTTGCACCGACTAAAACCCCCGGGGTGTTCCTTCTTCCCGTCTGACCGGGGCCAGAGGTACAGTGTCATACTCTTCTCAGGCCCTTGGCAACGTCTGGCCTTTTGTAAGGCCGCATCTCTGTACCGCGAGGAGTGGTGTAAAGAGCCCCCCCGGGCACACCTCAATATCTTGGAGCGGTGTGCGGGAACACGTCACACACCGCTCTCGCCTGGATAAGTTGGGCGGCACTCTCCCTCAAGCGCACCGCCCAGGTGTCTTATCCGGTTTTAAGGAGGAAGGCCTCTGGCGAAGGCCCTCCTCTTTTGTCCTGTCCTGCGTGGGCGGAGGATCGGATTGTCAGGGCCGGCTATTGCCTTCCTGTTCCTCTCCGCCGCCTCCTTCCTCACCATGACTTCCTCACAATAAGTGAGGACCGCCTGCCATGCCCTGTCGCTGCCGACCATCGCGAGAACGAGCGCCGGCAGCTACAGGTCACCACCCACCACCCTGAACAAGCACAGTTTACATTAACAACATATAATACAAATTACAATAATGTTCTTATTCTCGTAATAATTCAATTATTCTCGTAACAGTTAGTCAATATAATTATTTACGACTTGGGATCCCACTAAAGCGAATTTTTAACTATCTCACCCTTAAACGAGTGAAAAAATATAGATAAACGCGGCTCGGCAGGGCCATTGTTTTAGAGAATGTAATGTCAAAAATGATTTTAACAAATCCAAAATGTTCTTGTGACAACACCAGTAATCATGACTCGCTGCATGTACTAACGGCGTGCAATAAGTACAATTTATTAAGGTATAACATAAAGCAAGTATTGGGGAAGGAAATAAAAGAGGAAAATTTGGAGGAATTAATTAGCAATAAAGATTACAGAGGTAAATTTTTGAAGTATGACGTTATTTTAATTGAAACAATAGTAAAAGAAAATAAAACAAAATAAAGTGAAACCAATTCGTATAATCTGATACGAAATAAGCATATAGTATAAGCAAACTAATTATTGTACACTAGAATGTAACGATGTGACGAAATAAATGGTCACAGTATTCAATTTATAATAAACTAGCAAGCCCGGCGAACTTCGTTTCGCCACCAGATGGCTTCGTTTTGGTTTTTAGTTAGCGTTTGAAAGAACGTGCGTATAATAAATGTCACATGAAATTAACTGAGCAGAGTACAATGAGTAGCTGTCAAACAATATATAACGCATCGGCGCCATCTACTTCAAATACTGGTGCGATCTGCTCCACCACCATGCAAAACCATATTGGTTTGTAGTACATGCTATGTATCAGAGATGGCGCTGTATGTGAAAAATGATTTTCCCCGTTGTCCTGCTTTTCTGTTGAAATTTTTCCTGAATTTTGAAATGCAAAACCGTTGAAATCGGTTCGTGCGTTCTGGAGTTATAGTGTCAGGAAGGAAAACCGGACTTATTTTTATATAATAATTATAAAATTATAAAAAGATAAGATCATAAAAAAAAAACAAAAATTAAAGGATTCGAGTACATAACGTGAGTGATAAATTCAGCCTCGACTCATGTCACCGAGGGCACGATAATTAATGGTCAGCATCGTACCATCCAAGCGGTTACTATCGGTACATCTGTCAAAGTTCTGTGGTCAATTCCGAAATCTATCTAGTTGCCGTCTGTCCACTTTGGATTATTCAGGCATTAATTCTCGGCTCACCGAAATACTGGCATTACGAAATCTTACGAAGCGAAACAGGTATCCTGTCTGGGCCGAAAGAGGCATATTTGTGTCGGAATATCGTTACCAATATACATAACATATAATTCATGAAAATTATAAAATTGAAGGATTTGAATGACATGAAAATCACTGTAAAAATTAATGAAATGATTTATCTGATAACGGTACTTGGGAAGTACGGGGTCATGACCTACTAGCCCAAAGTTTTGCTTTTCTTTGTTCACGAGTTATACACGCTCCCAATGTTATCATGTGAGATATCCTATTTAATTATTTTGATCTTATAGTGATACTTTTTGATCTTTAACTAAAAAAGATAATGTAAATATAATTTAATATGGTTACCGAGTACCGGCTACACGGGTCAGGCAGGGTTTTTATTATATGACTTTTCTCAAAATTCGCAAAGTTTTATGATAGCGGGAGGTGAAAGGCTATTTGGTTTAAGCGACATTTTTTGGTGATATAGTAATACATATATTTTTGGAATCGTAAAAACGCTGATTAAACCTCGATATAAATTGTCCATTTCTATATTTTGACATAAATTACGAATATCCGACAAATAGAAAGTCCGACACACTGGAGTCACTGTCCACACGGCGACCCTGAGGGTCAATGAGGATATTCAAAGGGTAAAACACTACAGAAACAATTTTAATAATAACAAATGAATTTAAAAAAATAATAAAAAAGAGAATTATCAAAATATTTAGACATCGAACACGAGATTACAAGCATGTGGATTTTGTAATTATTGTCCCGATAGTCGTATGGACTAATGGGCTGATCGGAAAGAGCCCTGATTTCCGTCTCAAGAGGCTCTCGCTTGGTTGTTGGATCAAAGGCCGGATATAGAAACCAGCATTACTCAATACGGCACGCATTGTTAGGAGGTTCCTCACACTGAGCCCCTAACTACTGGTGGCTTGGGTCTTAGGTCTCGCTCCCGTAGGTTCACATATTTTTCTATTTTAAAATGTACGTGTTTTTTATCTATTTTTTTTAAACAATTTGTATTTATTTATATGTTAAATCAAGCGTATATTTTTTTTGTGGATTGTATCCGTTGCTTTATAATCCATAGAGAAATTTATATCTCGCAAAATATTCTCATAAAATCAAAATTCCAACCTGCATAATACAGCTAATTAACAAATATTATAGATAGATTGTCATCACATATTTCGCGAATATCAAAGTTTCGCGGAAATTCTAAATTCTTACTCGACTATCGAACTTCTGCTAAAATTTCTTACATTTAAATAGTTCCCGAGTAGGGTTACCATCTTAAAGACTAAAGCTGGACTTGGCGATGAATCGAGTCGAACTTATTATCCTTTAAGCCAGACATATTTGTTTAAATAATCAAACATATAATACTTTTAACGTTCAACGGCAGTAAAAAACACTATATGTCCATCACAAGATAAATTTATTGCACGAAATTTAGATAAAATATGCAATAATCTAGCGAGCTTGTTAATACAAGGAGCGCCCGATACGAGATGTCACAAGAAAATTTTTTTCTACCACGGCCGGTGCGCAAGTAATCCGTACAACCATTACGGCGTCCGCAGGGGTACGGCAGAGTGCACGCTACATACTTTTATTACACTGCATTTATAATTTTAAAGTTAGATATTTGAAAAAATCTCTTATATGTCATATTTTTTGTTATACTTGCTCGAAAAAGTGACCATAGTGTAATTGATGGAGTACAGTGTTATTCGAGAAAGATAGCGACTGTCAAAAGAGGAAATCCATTGACAGTTGCCATAGTCATCTCGGCATACATACATATATCACAACTGAATATCTCTAGTTAAATTTTTTTTTATTCTGACTCAATACAGTGACTGTCCCATACCTGATGGTAAGCATGGTGTAGTCCAAAAAACGCCAACGACATTCGACAGGTAAGAAAAATTCATTGGAAGTCGCATCAATCATGCCGGCCTGTACAAATATCTCTTCACGCTACGCTTAAAGGATCCCATATCATATGATGGTGGGAATACGCTCGCCGGAAGACCATTCCACAGCCCAACGACACGGCAAAAGAAGGAGTTAGAGAGAACTTCTCAGACCTTGCCGAGATGTGAGATACCGTATAGCTGTGACACAGCAAACCCGCGTACGTGGTTCTATTCAGGAAGGGAGAGGGTGGAACAAGGTTAAACAACTCTTCAGAACACTCGCCATTATTCAGACGGTGGAAAACGCTCAGTGAGGCAACATCTTTGCGCAACTGGAGCGGTTCAAGATGCTTAGTCACGTCAGGATCATTCACAATGCGGACAGCCCTCCGCTGCAACCTATCCAGGGCATCAAGCAAGTACTGAGCAGAACCACCCCAAAGATGCGAACAATATACCATGCAAGGTATGCTATGTGAGTTACTGAACGTATATAAGCTGACGGCCTTTAAATTTGTGTACTGTGATCGCGACTCAGTTCGGGTGACCATTCTACCCAACAAGTACACATATTTAAAGAACGTCATAGTGACTCACTACGCTATTTCGCTTTTGGGATCAATCTGTGTATATCCAGTCGTTCATATACCTAAAGGCCTTCCGTTAGGGTATATGTGGATCGACAGCGAATGGAAACGGATTTTCGTCCCTTGACGGTCGTTGCTGTTTTAACTCTACACTGTACTTACTGCCAGGTGCGGTGTAGTTACTTTGCCGTAGACCTATATAAAAAAAATGAAAAAAATATAATTATTATAATTTCTTGTTTACCTAGATTTAAATTACGAGTATGTTTCCACGATCTTATGACTTGGGAATTTTTAAGAGAAGAGTGAATAGACATTTGTTGGGTGAACGCGGTCCATCGTTGGACTCATTTTCATCTTCCACCAGGTGTGACTGTGATCAAAGCTTCGTTTGTAAATCTTAAAAAAAACCTTTTTATCACAACAGGAACCAAATATCGCCATAAACTATAAATAATTGTTATTTTTAAAATCAGTATATCAAAAACGTATTAAATACGGGAATAGCCTATCAAAAAAAGTATAACATATCCTGGCTAAAGACGAACGGATGGTAACCCTATTCCCGATAAATGCAGATGGAAAAGTATTTGAGTAGCTCCGCTCTTCATTCATAACGACGTATATTTCTAGAGCCCGACCGAAGCCCATTTTCTGACCGAAGAATAAACCGAAAAATCGGCCATCACACCACAAGGTTAGGCCGGAGATAAAGATATAAAAATTCTAAGTTTAGTTCCAGATTTAAAAAAAAAAGTAATACAACGATTAAAAAAATGACAACAATACATCGTCACGCTATATCGCTTTCGAGGTGAGCAGATATACATTAGTGGAGGTATGTACGTGTATGATTTTAATTATAATTTTATTTAAATTAAAGGTTAACACTAATTTACCAATTAATTAACACCAACAATTTTTAGATATGATATATGAACTTGTATAAAATAATATCACTAATGTAAGGCGGCTGGTTCCAATAAATTAAGTCTAGTTTAAGGTTGTATAATTCCAGTGTATATGTAATGTGTAACTTTTTTTTTTTACTATTACTTGCTTACTTTTAGCTACTTTTTAAAAATATATGGTGCAAGATGTCCTATTATAGGTTAGTACATAAAAAAAATGCCTTTGTAATTGTTTAAAGTTTTATACATCTTGCTTTTGGTGCACCGAAAATAAATAAATAAAGATAATACCACAGTCTAATGCTTAACAGCGCCATACGTAATTTTAAATAAAAAATAATTTGTTGGTGCCTCAGTATACAAAATAAAATTTGCATTCGTGACAGTTCGTTTAATTTCGATGCTTATTAATGTAAACCTTCAGTTTCGGCAAAAACTTATGTCCATTTTGACCGAAATTGAAATATTTGCCGAAAATGACCGAAGCTTCGGTACAACACTACATATTTCTTTACTCAACGATGCGTTTGATTTGATAAAAAGCGATTTTCCAGTTTCTGTCTGTTGCGCTGAATCCATGTTAGCGAAAATCTCGATTTATTCCACAACACTGACTATTTTATGTAACTAAATTATATTCATATTACAGTTACAAGCTAGTAATTTTTTCTTATCTTTTTTTTTATTTAGGGGCTTTTATTCTAAATAACTTATCAGCCCCATTGTGCTCCTATGTCCTTAAACATTCCTAGGGGAGTCACCTCAAGTTCTTCAGTTCACGCTAATGCCCAGAAGTAGTTACCTTGAGATTTTTATCCGGTAAAAGACTGGCCGACCTGCCCCTGTGCGGCAGAGATAGTTCTGTGTATTTTCCCCAAGTAAAAAAATAGCTACAGAATTGCGACACTAAAAATGTTGTACGGTGAATGTCACATCTGTTTCTATACAGTATGTTATAAAAACCCTGCCCGATGTGAAAAAGACTTATTGGCGTCACGATAAAAATAATCAAATATAATACATCGGAAAATTATCTTGTATTGAAGTTAAAAATTATTGTCATATAAAATTTTAAGAATTGAATTATTTTAGATGTGATTTAAACTCGGATTACTTACAAATATCAGAATAAAACCGAATCTCGCGCTTGCATTTGCGGTGTCACAGCTATACGGTATCTCACATCCTCTCTATCTCTAACTCCTTCTTTTGCCGTGTCGTTGGGCTGTGGAATGGTCTTCCGGCGAGCGTGTTCCCACCATCCTATGATATGGGATCCTTTAACCGTAACGTGAAGAGATATTTGTGCAGGCCGGCATGATCACTGCGACTACCGATGGGTTTCTTCTTACCTTTCGATAGTCGTTGGCGTTTTTTGGACAGCACCATGCTTACCATTACGTATGGTGCAGTCACTGTGTCGAGTCAGCTTAAAAAGCCGATTAAATTCATAAATAGTGCTTGGTATTTCCGAGGTTTGTGAATCTTTTGATGTCATTTCTTCTTTTGTTTATGAGTTACACACGCTCCCGATGTTGCCATGTAAATTTCCCCTTTTTTATTTTATTCGAGCATTTTTTTGCACTTACTAAAACAGATAACGTAAATAGAATCTAATATCGATACCCAGTAACGCCTTCACGAGTCGGACAGGGTTTTTATAACATACTGTATGTGATTATTATATCTGAGCCTGAGTTCTTTAATTAACTTAAATATCCTTTCTCTAATGAAATTTCTGCAAGAACGAGACTAATTTTCCTAGGCACTAAGTTGGAGATATCGACCGCTTTCACAATAAAACACGTACGTATAACGAGCATTCTGTTGTAATTAGAGATGGGCAAAATGTAATCTGATTAATGATTAACGATTACAAAACGTAGTCCTAATTTTAATTTTGTTGCTCTTAAGGTTTGTTCAAGTAGTACCATCTTAATGTCGCGTTTGAATTCTACAACTGATCCACATTACTATTAGCTGACCAGGCAATTTTGCTGTTTAAGACTCATTGGTCATCTATAAAATATAGTTAAATTACTAAATTTATTTGAAAAATGCTAAGACCGAATTGTTATATAAAGGTTCGCCGGAATTTAATTAAGCCCCTGTTTACAGCGTATCTCTGGGACGTCTACACTAATCTAGATTATTAATTATAAAGGGGCAAAGTTTGAACGTGACAGGAAATCACTAAAACTACTCGAAAATCCGCTTGCTTTTTTTTATAAAAATAATGTTATAATTAAAATTCACGATGAGCTTGAGATATTGATATGGGATTTTAGATTGATATTTTAAAACAGGTTCGAACGCTAATGAAATAATAATAAATTATTTATTCAGAAAAACAGTATGAAAGCGATACTTTATAATCAGCTGATTTTTTTTTTTTTTTTTTTGGTTTCTCGGGGGAAAATCCTGCATAGGACCATCAGGGCCGCTGTGAGGGCAGCAACCCCGGTGTGTCAGACTCCTACTGACTAAAAACCCCCGGGGTGTCCCTCTAATCGCTCCACCCGAGCCTGGGAAACCAAATTCATCCAGACGCCCGGAGAGCGAAATGCCTTGTCGAGGCTGCCTCTCTGGGAGGGGTGGGGGTAAAGAGCCCACCCTTCCAATACCTATCTCACAGGCGGCGCGGCGGACACTGCACACCGCCTCCCTCTCATCCGGACAGCAGACTCCCTCAAGTCTACTGCCCGGCTATTGTCACCGGGGGATGTCGCGCTCGCTCTGAGCGAACGCATCCCTTTATAATCAGCTGATACCCCAACTAGGGCTATCTATGGTGGGAGTTATTAATGTCACGTAATATGTTACTTGCAGTTTGTATTCATAGATGGGAAAAATGTAATCATATTAATAAAAATGATTAACGGTTACATTTTCGTTATTTACCATTAATATGACTGCAGTTTGCTCATTTCTCTTTGAGCACTTTAAAATCCCAGATTGTATACACATTTATCATTCCTTAATGTTTTAAATGGATTTCATCATGATTAAAGAACAAGAAAATTAAAATTACAACTACATTTTGTAATCGCTCATCATTAATCAGATTACATTTTGCCCATCTCTGTTTGTATTTGATACACAAGTGGGGATATACAAGGATACATGTAACTAACGCAAAACCTCTGAAGGGTGACTTTGGTATATCAAGACTAACAAATTTTGTTTTTAATTTTAGTTTTCTGTCTTAGTAACTGAAATTGTTTCAAATTTATAAATCTTATAGCTTTTTTCTATCGACTGTTACTGCAACACTGAAGTTTCTGGGTTCAATCAATTTCCTTTAAGAATAAAACTTTTCAACGATGTACAAATTAGTTTGTCGATGGTTGGGGATGTATTTTGAAGCAGGCGAAGAGAAATTAATAAAAACTATATTAATGATCGCACTTTTGTATTTTATATTTTATGACACCATAATTTCTGTTACAAAATTTAGATGACACATTTAAATTCGTATATGTTATTACTTTTCTAATTTGTATAAAAATCTAAAAACCTAAAGACTTCGACCTCTTTAACAATGTATTTATATATATTTATTACTTATATATTACTACCTGTATTTATCTGGCTTTGCCTGGGTGGAAATAAGTAAGTAGGAATCGGTAAAAAATGCTGATTCCGGAAATATATATTACTATATCGCTAAAAAATGTCATTTAAACCAACTAGTCTTTCACCTTTTGATATAATACGGGGCTTTTCAAACGAAGTACATATTTGTGCAGGCCGGCATGATCGCTGCGATTATCGATAGGGTATCTTTACTGTCGATAGTCGTAATCTATTTTTGGACTGCACCATGTTTACCATCTGGCGTGGTGTGGTCACTACCAAATAAGGATAAAAAAGCGTAACAAGTTATTGGTTTTATAAAATACACGCAATTGGTTGTAGCTTGCTATAAAAACCTAAGGGCGGCTTGCACTAACAAATTAAGTCTAGTTTAGACTTACATAAAATGCTATTTAGCGCTGAACTGTACTTATAGTCTTGCACTGAATAAAAACCCAGTTGTAACAACTCTTAAACTCAAATCATCATTAAGATGAAATTAATGTACTTTGATTAATTAGCGTCTATAAAAGCTTAAACTAGACTTAATTTCTTAGTGCAAGCCGCCCTAAGTCACGCTTGATTAAATTTACTTCATAATGTCATCGAATTAATACTCAAAACTAAACATGACAACCCTGATTATTGAGATAAATTAATATATCTGGACTCGCACCAATCCTTAATGTTACTGACAACTCATCATCTCGAGAACTAGTTTACAAGATTCGTATTAATTTACTCGGAAGCTGCAATTAAACTGAACTGATGTGCGTGACGTTTTAAAGCACTTCTCAAACTAGTTATCAAGCCCGCTTTAATGCAGACTGGCTGGCGGCGCATTTGCAATCACTATTCTGATTCAAATCTCTATATCGTTTCGTTTCGATTCGGATTTCTGCAGTTCTGTTTCAGTTTCTGCTGAGTCAGTAGCGGCTGTGAAATTACGATGTAGTGTTGTATGTATTTATGTGGAAAGGAATCCGAAGCAGGCAGTTGCGCAGCGCTGTCAAATGTTGCCATCGTGACTACACTCCGCCAGACAGCGCTGCGCAGTCACATACATCGGGCGCCTTTTCGTATAAAATCCAGAAAGCGATGCATCGCGGTTGGCAGCCATTGCAGCCGATTCCGATTAGAATCCGAACAATACCTTAATAAGTCCAAATCCGGCAAATTTTTTTCCTTCTCAAAACTATGATAAGTTCAAACTCAGGCATATTTTTTATATTCTGGAACGTAGTTGTTAATTTTGTATATATATATTTTTATATCTTTAATATAAAAATGAATCGCTAAATGTGTTGATAATCGTAAAACTCGAGAACGGCTGAACCGATTTGGCTGATTTCTTTTTCGTTTTGTTTGATGAAGTCTGAGGAAGGTTATTACGGAGAGAATTTTTTTAAGCTTAACTGAAGAGTGCAACCTATTAAAAAATCATTGAAATACTTGACGAATAAAAAAATAATTCAATCATAAATCTGCTTATTTATTGCCTCTTAGGCGGAACAAAGTTCGCCGGGTCAGCTAGTAAAGTAATAAAAATGAAAAAGTTATAAAATCGCGTGAGAATATATGCCCATATTAGTGTATATTTATTTTGAATTTGTTACTTTAATACAATTTTATTCCGCTATGAATTTTATATTTCTCAGAGTCAATTGATTTTACTTCGTTCATTATTAACTAAGTATAAAAAAATATATCAAACTTAGTTGTTTATAGGATTATTACAATGTAATTTCGTTACAATTCGTACTCCCTACAGACATATGAGGCGTCTAATTTCAAAACTCGCTAAAACGATTTTTCGTACAAAATTACTTAATAGCCCTAATAGTAATTTGAAATGTTTTATTCAAAGCAAATATTATATATGATTTTTTTCTTTTTTGCCTTTTCACTCTAGAATAACAATTTAAATACCTTATAATAATGTGATTGTTAAGTCAAAGATTAATTATAAGTTTTTATAAATTTATTGGATTTGAAAAAATTATGTTATAGTGGGTTTTGAAATTAGACTCCTCATATATATTATAAGGCTGGTATCACAGTCTCACGGATTTGCAAAAAAAAAGAAACAGGTTACCCCGTGTAAAGTGTGACGTAGTTTCCAAAATCACGTCCCGGTTTCAGAGAGTTCTACGCCAAACGGTACAAGTTTGAACGGCTGCTTGAAACTTGTTTCTCAGTAGACAATGACTCATTTTACTCTTCAATAAAAACTTACTAGATCATGGAAACCTTGTCTGTTCTGAACACTGAGGAAAATCCTGATTGTCTTTATTAAACAATTATTTACAGTTATTATTAGTTCAGACATTATTTTCATACACCGCTCCAAGATATTGAGGTGTGCGAGGGGTGGCTCCTTACACCACTCCTCGCAGTGCAGAAATGCGGCCTTACAAAAGGCCAGACGTTGCCGAGGGTCGGAGAAGAGGATGACGCTGTATCTCTGGCTCGAACGGAACTCTTCAGACGGGAAGAAGGAACACCCCGAGGGTTTTAATCGGTGCACGTCCGACACACCGGGGGGCAGCCCTCACCGCCCCCTTAGGTCCGTTAGGGATATCAACCGGGATTTCAAAAAAATATATATTTTCATACAAATCGAACTAACAATAAAATTATGACGGTAGGGCCATTGCCCAAGCTGGGTCATGACCAAAGTAAACGGGTGTAAAGACCGTTATAATGACTCACTTTGGCCTGTCGCGTTTCGGAATCAGCTTGAGTATGTCCATTAGCTCATGGACCTAGAAACCTTCAGTCATGTTATATGTGGACCAATATGACGACGGAGACTCATAGAATTTCGTTCTTTGATATACCTTGTACAAGATAGCTTGACCTTTTTGACAGATGTCAATTTTTCTGATCGACATAACTTTGCAATGACGAACATATTTTCTTAATTTAATGATTTTAAAAATTACAAAAATATTTCCCTAAAGATTCAAGCGTTATTCAAAAATTTTAAGACTTTTTATTGCTTCAAAGTATAATTTAAATAGAAACATTGAAAATAATAGCCGCTTGTACAATGTTACATCGGTCGGACGGACGGGACACGAATAACAGGCAGTAACTGTTACAAATATCGATACCAATATACCAATCGTCTACAAAAGTACCAGAAGGAAATGGGAAGAAACTGATAATTTGTCACGCAGGTTTTCACTGCCCAAGGTTTTATGCCAAACCGTTTACTGGCATTTAAATAGAAAACTGCTCGATCACGTGGTCGATTTCGTATGGAAGGTCTGATTTTTTTTTTTCACTTTTCGACCCGTGTTTCTTTGAGAAAGTTGTTTATTTTCATGGTCTGAACCACCTATTTAAATTTGGCGGGAGGTCCAAAAATAACCCTGTAGTATTAAATAGGTACTTGTTATGTTACAAGTATTTTAAAACGTTATCTTTTGGACTACTAGATATTTTGTTTCCATCACTAGTCCGTCTGTCAAAAAGATCAAGCTATCTTGTCCAAGTCGTTTTCGTTTTTGGACTACACTGTACTTATCATCAGTTGCAATGTAGCCACTTTGACGAGCCAGTGTAGAAAAAGTAAATTTTATTTGAAAGTTTCTAAGATTTTAATATTATTTACTTTTAGTCAATTTTAATTGAATTTGAAGATTTTTTAAACTGCTATTGCGTATCGACTTGCGGAGTATATATTTACAAAGCTGTTTATTCACTCATTGATACAAAAAATAAATTAAACTTATATATTAACCTTCTTGCGCACGTACCTATTATATTATCATTAAATAATAAAAAAATACCCAGGCTGGGGACTATAAATCAATGCTGGATAGTCTACATTTTCCCCTCAGTTAATGAGACATCGCCGATGAGTCCGCGAGAGCTACTATCGATTGATTCCGGAGGGTCTAGACAAAATCGTATTCGACAAACAAAAACCCTAGTAGAAAATACAAAATGTATAGTAATTGACTTTAAGTTTACGAAACACCATATCGTCACTTGTAAGTAAATTTCATTTTGATTTTTTTGTCGGAATCTTTTATCAAGCGATATGCTTACAATTACAGACACAACTTTGGTTTATAACAAATTCGCTTGCTTAGTTGTCAAAGCATATGTCATTCACCGATTTCGTCGACTTGGACTTAGCTTTGTAAATACTTACACTTTATTAACGTCCCTATTACATATTTAGTGTTTTGTTAGTGATGATATAAGGCGACAAAAAAATATTTAATTAATACATAAATAAGTTACACAAGCCATCAAGGTGGCCATAAAAATATTAAACGAAATAAAAATAGATTTAATGAACATAAATAAACACAAATAGTAAACCAACAATGATATATCAGCACACACATAAATATAATAATGAAACGCTTGAAATTTTTTTTTAAACTGACACGACACAGTTTCTGCATCATACCTGATGGTAAGCATGGTGCAGTCTATAAAACGCCAGCGACTATCGACAGGTAAGAAAAAACTCATCGGTAGTCGCAGCGATCATGCCGGCCTGCCCAAATATCTCTTCACAACACGCTTAAAGGATCCCATATCGTAGGATAGTGGGAACACGCTCGCCGGAAGTCCATTCCACAGCCCAACGACACGGCAAAAGAAGGAGTTAGAGAACTTCTCAGTCCTAGCCGGGATGTGAGATACCGTACAGCTGTGACACCGCAAACCCGCGCGCGTGATTCTATTTAGGAAGGGAGAGGGTGGAACAAATGTTGTTCCCC
The DNA here is from genome assembly GCA_036320925.1 of Automeris io. NCBI lineage: Eukaryota > Metazoa > Arthropoda > Insecta > Lepidoptera > Saturniidae > Automeris > Automeris io. The sequence continues at coordinate 1,670,382 of JAUDJH010000036.1, forward strand.
AGCAATCCCTTAAAAAAGCCAATTGAACAAGACAGAATATCTTCATCACAAAAACATTTGTCTTTTATTTTATTTTTTGTATTTCAATGACACAAATCCGGTACAAAATGTTCTTGAAAAGTCTTTTACATTTTGTGACTTTTTGAGTACTCCAACGATGGTAGGTCCCATAGAAGTTTTTAATCAATATTAGTAACAGGATCGATTGGCATCAAAAAATTTTTTTTGTATAAAATTGCTATTTTTTGCTAACTGTACATTTTTTTGAAAATCTGTTGAATTTTAAACAGAATTCCATAAAAAAGATGTATAGTCTCCTAAGACCACTATCGTGTAACTGCAACGGATAAGGTACTTCTCCTTACTGCCCCGCTGAAAGTTTCCACCCTGTATATCAAAACACGAATTATTAAAGTACTGTTAATATAATTCGATTTAACGAATGTTACTTTAAAAAGCGTAAAATTGCTTACATTGAAACTTGAAACGGGCATTTATAACTTCCCCGGGCGAGAGCGGAGAGTTAGCGTGCTCAGCCAGCAAATTACGGGTTGGGTAGCAACGCAAGGGTATCTCCATGGGAACGAATCTCGTCTTGGCCGGCCAGCCAGGAAAAAACCTTGTCGTCGTACTTCCCTACTCTACTTATGTCTCATACACCATCTCCCTTACTCTACCTTCTGGGTTTTTTTAATGTTTTTATCATTCATTTTATATATATATATACAGTGCAAACTCTACATAACGACCCTCAAGGGACTGTGCATATTTTGACGTTATAGAGAGTTGTCGTTAAATGGAGAGAAGAAAAATCTGTATTAGAAAAAGCTTACTTCAGACTAGTGTCAGTAATTACATTATAAACAATTCTTTTTTTTCGCTATTGTGTATAATCTGTTATTTTTGTCTGACGTCTTTTGCTGCACAAGTAATTTTGTTGTATTTTTAAATTATTTTATCCAAATCTCGCGATATTGAGGCATCTTGGTGATGTTTGGTATGTGTAATGCCGACAGTCGAGTTTATTACGGGCTAGGATAATAAAACGACAAAAGAACGTACACAGCTGCGCAGTTTTTACTAATTTTGGCAACTTAAAAAGTATATTATTAAATTGCTGTCGTTATTGAGAGTGGGTGTAGCGCTATATAGAGTGTATCATTGCATGGGAAACAAGCTAAACCAACCAAAGCCGAGTGATATCGACGCTTTAGGGAGTTTGTCGTTAAATCAAGTGACGTTATATGGAGTTTACACTGTATTTTGTTCAATAAATAAGACGAAATCACGAGGTCTCTAACAATTTTAAATAAATAAAGTTGATGTCTTTGAATTCTCCAATTGCTTTAGATCAGGGCTTCTTAAACTTTTGTCATTCACGACCCCATTTATGATTGCGAGTTTCTTGACGACCTCATACAAATATAAAAGAAAAATAAATTAATATTTTTTGATGATTTATTTATTAGGTAACAATATGCATATACATATAAAAATATATATTTTATAATTCGTTTCGTAACATAGAAAAATCTAAAATTAAAAATTGCACAATAAATTATAAAATTGTATTTATTATAGTTTCAAAAATAAAAGGGGATTATGACTATCTTAATTTGCTCGAATATATTCAAGTAGTTGCGTGGTAAGTATTAAATTAAAATATAAGTAAAAAATTTAATGACATGGATGTGCCTGTTTTTTATTGCATAACAAATCAAGTCTTGGTGGAATGTTTGAAACTGCTGGACGTAAAACCTCTTCAACATTTTTTAGCGCTGAACGATATTGGGATTTAATATGTGTTCAATCAACAAATGCGCGTGTCTAGACACTGCAAGTCCGCTGTATTCCGTCAACTCTAGTGATGTTATAAAATGGTATATATAAATATATGACACTAGCTGTGTCCGCGACTTCGTCCGCGTGGAATAGTTATTTTGGGCATTTTAGTTAGTTATTTATTTTAAAATTGTAATATCTTCTAAGATGTCCATTGAAATTAAGTGATATCAAAGACAATTTTGTTCACAATTAAATACTCTTAATCAACAATATATTTATTTGGATAAAGATTAATATTATTACGTTGATACAACTCTTAACAAATAATGCATTAATTTCGACCAAATTTGATTACCATAAAAACGGTTCTAGTGATCTAATCTTAAAAGATAGACATATACTGTCGGTTACATTTTTTTAGATCATTTCAAAAGGGAATAATTCTTTCATACATATATTTTTGGTATCTTGAACCGTTTTCGCAGCGCACGCAATGGAAGCCCTCAAGGATGAATAATTTTCCCCGTTTTGGTCACATTTTCCATTATTTCTACGCTCTTAATAGTTGCATCGTGATGTTATATAGCCTAAAGCCTTCTTCGATAAATGATCTATGCAACACAAAAAGAATTTTTCAATCCGAACCAGTAATTCCTGAGATTAGCGCGTTCAAACAAACAAACTTTTCAGCTATATAATATTAGTATAGATTAAAATCTGTCGCAACCGCAGAATTTTGCTACGCGACCCCATAGTCTAAGAATTCCTGCTTAAGATAAAGCATTAGAAAGAGTATTGATAAAGCACTGTTAACTATCAGCATTTTTGCTTAATTTTTTTGGCTCGATAGTGTCTAGATTACGCCTGATGGGAAGTACAATATAGTTTAAGATCAGTAAGGACCTCTATGGAACGAAAATCCATTAGCAGACGCCATTGCTATGTCAGCCCATATATACCACGACAGAAGGCATCTATGTATATAAACAACTAGATATACACAATTACCTTTTGTGGTTGACATTCCTGATGCTCGCACGAAGCAATTCGCCTCCTCCTTTTTGCTGCGTACCGCGAAGGAGTGGAACTCGCTTCCTGTGTCTGTGTTTTTGGCATCTTATGACATAGGAATCTTCAAACGTCGAGTGAATCGGTATTTGCTGGGCGAGCGCGCTACATAGTCAGCCTCATCATCACTTTCCAGCAGGTGAGATTGAGATCAAGCGCAAACTTGTATTTAATAAAAAAAAGCTGATCCCGAAATGCGATAGGCCAAATCGAGTCATCATGACGATCTTTACACTCGTGTACTGAGGTCATGACTTGTGATGAAAATGCCCGGGAATTTTCCCAAAGTACCCAAAAACTTCCTTGGGAATATTCCCGGGAATTTACGAAATGTTCTCGGAAGTTTTGGGCTCTTTTGGAAAATTCCCGGGCATTTTCATCACTAGTCATGACCCAGTTCGGGCAATGGCCCTATCACAACAAAAATAATTAAATATAATGATGCTTAAAACTTTTAAATGTAATCTTTATGTAGATGGCCATAAACAACGGCTAGAAATGATAAAAGTTATACAACTTGGGCATGGTGGTCTAGCGGATAATGGACCTGGATGGATGGAAAACATCGTGAGGAAACCCACATGGCATTTAATAGAATTGTCATTGTCAGTGCCTTAAGAACGGCGATCTGCTGCGCTACTGGTCACGTTGGTCACGACATATATGCGCAGAGTGAATACTACCACTTACGTATCTTTGCTCACCCCGTAAGGGATATTGCATGACGATATATTAGTATTACAACCTCCAACTTATCAAATGCACCTAAAAGCTTCATTCAAACACAAAAACTAATTGATCCTTGAACGTGATAGACCGAACCGAATTATTATGATAGACTTATTTTGATAGACATTTATATAGACAACCACCTCAAACTAATACCCTGGTAATAATACCTGTTTTAATGTGTAATAATTACCCTGGTAACGATTTGTGTATCCTGATTAGTGATGAAAATGCCCGGGAATTTTCCCAAAGTGCCCAGCACTTCCGCGAACATTTCGTAAATTCCCGGGAATATTCCCCATACAAGTTTTGGGCACTTTGGGAAAATTCCCGGGCATTTTCATCACTAATCCTGATACACAAATCCTTGTATTTATCAAATTAATCAACTCTTTTAAACTTCCGCAAATATTTTACAGTTTTTATTGAGAAATTGAGATCAGTCAGACGGAAGTAACTCAGTACCAGTAAAGTAGGTTGTATAAGTAACAGACATTCCATAGTTTTTTTTTTTATACACTGGCTCGACATAGTGACTACAGAGTGCCTGATGGTAAATACAGTGTAGTCCAAAAACGAAAGCGACTATCAAAGGATGAAAATCCACTGATAGTCAACATCGTCATGTCGGCCCACATATACCATGACTGAAGGTCTCTAGGTATTTGTGCTACTGGATATACACAAGCTGATCCCAAAGCGCGAAAAGCCGAAACTGGTCACTATGACGGGCTTTACACCCATGTACTGTGGTCGCGATCCAGACGGGCACCGGCGCCCTACCACCTCGCTGCTGCTCGTTTAGCACCACCCAGGAGTCACGTGTAGGGAAACTAGGAACATAAACTACACATACTACATTACTATAGATACATTAAAGCATTGCATATTCTTACAATAATAAGTCTGGAATATATTGCTTAAAGTTAAACAAAACAAGAAAGCATTTATATTCGTATCCAATCTATTTTTACGCCCCCTATCTTTCCCATGAGTCAATATAATTTTTACTATAAAAATATAATATGAAAATAATTACGTGAATTCTGCCTACCTTGTCCGAATGCCCTATGCACTTCACTGTGTTGTATACAAAAATGTACTTTCCATATAATGTTCAGAATGAAGCGAAGCGAGGAATACATGTGAAACTTTCCCGCGTTGCTGCTGACAAAATAGGAATTCCAACTTCGATATAATAATCTGCATGTGGATTCCATTCATGTTCAGTATTAAGGACGAATCACATACAGCGGGGCCAAATCGGCTTAAGCCGGCCGGAAAGAGCTTTGTCTGTTTGCAACAAAAGCGAATAAGAATTGATTAGCCTCGTTTTAAGGCGGATGACGCTGCTCGTTAGTAACGATGGTGCATAATGCCAATTTTTAATACCATTAATATAGAGCTAACGATGAACGAGCTCGACCAATCCCTTCTGCTGCTATATCGCGTTTATATTATTTCCACTAATCTTACATAGTGTCGTATTTTACCGGGGGAAAATACATCATTGGACTTCCCCGTCGACTTAAGTACGACGGCCGGGATATATCAGACTTCTACTGAATTAAATTCCTGGGTGTTCCTATCGTGTTAGAAAAACGGGCTTGGGAAAGAATTACGCAATTTGCCATGACATTGGTGCACAGATGGCGTTTTCATGTCTCCTCAAATTACGGAAGGTGGTTAGAGGTGACTTCCTGCAGAAATCCGTCATAACAAGCCATTAGTAGAAACACACATTATATGCCATACTTGTGTAGGGGGAGTAGACTCCTTCAAGTACCACTGCGCAATACTGACGTTTAGTTTAGTGACCCGGCGGATTATCGTGCATGGGAGCATCACGGCCGCTGTGAAAACTGCGATCCCGGTGTGTCAGACGCTTACTGACTAAAAACTCTTGAAGTATTCTTCCAATTACTCTACCTGGGCTTGGGAAACCGAATTCTTCCAAGCCGCTCGAGACTCGTACAGGCTCTTTAGGCTTTGTTTCTGGGAGGAGTGGGCATAAGGAGTCGACACCTACAAACTTTTCTCACAGGCGGCACGTCGGATACTGGACGCCGCCTTCCTCTTACCCGGGCAGCAGACTTCGTCAAGTCTACCGCCCAGCTAAATGTCACAGAGGACTTTCGCGCTCATTATGAACGAACCTGACTTTGCGCCTAATATATGTTTGACAAGCAGGTAGAAACATAAACGTAATAGCGTTGTAATATAAAAATTAAAGTGAACTCTTCAGAATTTTTATTCCACCTCCGTGCTCATGTGGGTTGCTATAGAAGCAATCTGAAAAATGAGGCTACATTGACAATGATAGCAATGTGTAGAGGTGCGGGGTCACACAAAATATGGTACATTTACTCCAGTGCCCCTTAATCACGGCCATCTGTTTGTACATAGAGTTAATTGAAACCTCCAATAGTGTTACAAAGGTGGTTTCATTCTGGCCTAGATACACTACCGAATATTATTTCGTCATCGATACGTTTAACGTATATAACTACTACAATTCAAACAAGAGGCTTAACACGTTCCCGACGGCATCTACCATTAATGGTACATTGAGGACTGTTCCATCGGTCGGCGTGTACCATTTATGGTACATACACAATTGTCCCATCGAGTGGCGTGTACCAGTAATGGTACAATGAAAGAAATCAATTTAATTTGTATTTTTTGCTAATAAAAAAAAAAGTTTGCAAATGTACGCAGGCATAGTAGAGATATGCGATTACGTGCAAACGCCGCCACTCGATGAGACAAATTTAATTTTTCAGGGCTGTATAATGCCGAAGACAGCGAATTGAGCCGCCGGCGAGAACGTGTTAAAACAAAAGAACGAAGAAACGGAGTTTGATGTAAATCGTAATTCGGCCACTGATTTGGAACTTTAGGTAAAATAATATTAGATCAGCGTTTTGTGGCCACACCATACAGGACTCGCTGATTCTTTTTTTGGTAACCTGGAGGAAATCATCATGGACTGTTAAGGCGCCGTGAGCGCAGCGCCTAAAACCGATATTCCTTTTCCGTCTACCGGGACCAAAGGTACGGTTGAACCAACTTCTTCGAGCATACGCTAAGCCTGCCCCTTCGCTAAATGTTGTTTTTTATACATCTAACATTATAACTATATACTTTTGGTAATTAAGTAAATATTATAATATATATGTCAGAAAGATTTTATATCTTCTCCCATTTTTGGGATTATTCTAGTTTTTACTGCGGGTCTTCGGACAGACTGAAAGCAACTGTATTCTATAGTTAGAAATTTTCTAGTAAGTCGGCAAATGTTACAGCATTCTGTATGGTTGTGTATGGTCAAAGGGCTAGTTTTAACTAATTGAGGCTTTTGTGTATGATGTTATATCTATGATTGGTATTGCAATTAAGGCCGTTTTTACTGGTCAAATTTTCCATTGGGCTTTTAATTCATAGGAAACATCAATATATTTTACTGTTTATTTTTATTTACATATTTTTAACCTGTAAATAGATGACGTTCCTTTTTTAATCAAGGAAAAGTGTAATATTACGAATCTCTATAGTAAAAATCGTAAAATCGATATACATAGATAATTTATTTTCTGTAGTTAATGAGACAATTAATGGTGCATAATCGGATCATAATACCAAGCCGATTTCGCGACAATAAGTGTGATAAACCCTTTACAGGACGGATACAAATGTAATTTAACGCTTGGTATTTACTCAACAACGGCTCGTGTAATGCGGTACCTCTACCTGTATTTCGCTTTGGAAACTGATGTTTAATTATTTTCGCACACTCGCTTATTAATAATGAAATATTAACTGCATACATTAAATTTTGGGCTTCCAAATGATTGGTGTATGAAAATTAATCAAAGGGATGGGATACTTTTAGGTATTGATGCAACATTTCCACTCAAATCGCGTATATTGTAAATTGAATAGCATTTTCAGAGTGACAAATAACTAACTTAGACGGCCTGATATTGCAACAGAAGTGATCCTGCCCGCAACGCTTTTAGTTCCTAGGTTCAAGTCGTGGAAGCGGTAAACTTTTCAATGGTAAACAGATTATATATCTAATATAAATGGCGTGAAAGAATAAATATCGAATTTATTCTGATTATTGTAAAATATAAGAACAAAAAAAAGCTGTAATCACTTTAGACGCTTTATCTTGTAAACCGAGAAAGCAATTAGGAACGCTGTCACTCTCTCTGCAATTTTAACATAAAATAAGAAAAGCACTTGAGGGCTTCTTGCAATTTTGGTATATAACTAAACTCATACCTTTCGCACTCAATCGGTTAAGAAAAAACTGAATTTGACCTAATCGCTTATATATACATATGTATAATTTCATATCGATTTCTCGTTTCAATCAGCTTAAGGAAATATAGCACGAATATACTTAGCCCGAAAAATCAAAATCTTATGGTTAATAAAGCTATTTATTAACGATACATATACATCAGCGGTAGAAAAATATAAAACTAAAAAGTATTGAAGCGATTCCCAAACATGTCACATTTTTGTTTGGTTTTGACACCTATAGAAATACTTTATGTGATGGAACAAATATTGATAGACACTAAAAACAATTTTTAAATTGTATAAATATCGACTTGCCTTTTTTACGTTCGTAATCGTTACTTGAAAAGTATATATGAATGGTTACCTTGCCGACAACTTTACGTCAAGTAGTTTTAGCATGAGATAGATAATACATATATGACACCATAGATGGGCGTAATCATGATTACTTTTAATCAGATTAATAATCAGATTACAAAAAATCATGATGAATGTAATCATGATTACTTGTAAACTGGTTACTTTTAATCAAGATTACATGAAAAATCATTAATCTTGATTACAGTAATCATTCAATTAAACATTATTATTTTAATGATTACTTTTGAGTTCTGGCTGAGAGAGAGACCGATTTAAATATTCGTTTATTTAATTTTTCAAGTTATCTTATTTCGAACTAGTTGACTCCGAATATCCGTCTCGTTGACCGAATCATAATCATTATAAGGGTCTTTGCAGTTGTGTACTGTGGTCACGATTCACGACACTGTTCAGCCAATAAACCTACCAACTCATAGTAACTGGCTTCGGCCTGACTACGTTCAGGACCATTTTTTGTGATTTCAGCCGTTTGAGTTGGTAGGTTAATTGCCGGAATTGGGTTGTGACCATAGTACAAAGACACTAGTGCAAAGACTGGCATAGTGACTTGCTTCGACCTGACTACTTTAAGGATCAGTTCGTGCTCCATGGCCATTAAGTAAATCCAACGAAATCTAGCTAATCATAGATGCTTTTACTATTGTTCTGAGTGATTCCTGGACTATTAGAAGTGATTATTAAACTACCGCCCATATTTTACTGAAATACCGGCTCCTACCCGATAATATATACCACTTTACCTTACCATCCTTACCATTATGTGAACTGTAGTAGTTTAGTCGAGCCAGTCTAAAAAAAAATCTCGTGTAGAATATTCTGTTGCCGATCAATATCTAGTTGTGCCATATCAGTATTCATATGGGTTCTGAAATCGAACCCACCTATTGTCCTACGTAAGCGACAACGCGACGTGAAGCGAATCATTACGAAATTATAAAAATGCTTGTACACGTCGCGTACAAGAAGCGTGTCTCATGCGCGCGTTAGTTTCTGGCAATTTCGACACAGCAGCGGCGGCGCTAGGTTGCGATATATCGTTGTGTATCTATACTAATATTATAAAGCTGAAGAGTTTATTTGTTTGTTTGTTTGTTTGTTTGAACGCGCTAATCTCAGGAACTACTGGTTCGAATTGAAAAATTCTTTTTGAGTGGAATAGACCATTTATCGAGGAAGGCTTTAGGCTCTATAACATCATGATGCAATTATTAGGAGCGAAGAAATAATGGAAAATGTGAAAAAAAAACGGGCAAAATTATTCATCCTTGACGGGTTCCATTGCGTGCGCTGCAAAAACGGTTCAAGATACCAAAAATATATGTATGAAAGAATTATTCCTCTTGAAATGATCTAAAAAAATGTCCGCGACAGTATATGTCTATCTTATAAGATTAAGTCACTAGAACCGTTTTTATGGTAAACAAATTTGGTCGAAATTAATGCATTATTTGTTAAGAGTTGTATCAACGTAATAATATTAATCTTTATCCAAATAAATGTGTTGTTGATTAAAAGTATTTAATTGTGAACAAAATTGTCTTTGACATCACTTAATTTCAATGAACATCTTAGAAGATATTACAAAACCTTACATAGCAAAACAACGTTTGCCGGATCAGCTATAGTGTCTTGATAACCGCGAAACTCGAGAACGGCTGAACCGATTTGACTGATTTCTTTTTTGTTGTGTTTGTTGAAGTCTGGGAAAGGTTACAACAGAGAGAAGATTTTAAAAAATTCTCTGAAAAAGTCTAAAAACAACACTTTACTATATTCTTATACAAAAGATTTGTTATAAGTCAATTTGAACTTTAACACCATAGCATAAAGTTTAAATGTTAGTGGACGGGTTCCGGGAAGGCAAAACAATTATTGAGTGACGTATAAATATTAATGTCAATATTTGTCAATTTTTATACATATAGCATTAAGGCCAGGTTCCTTCAAACAATTTTCAAAAAACAGCCGACAGGCCAATAGCTATTAACATTAAGAAAAACAATGTGACTTTGTTTTAGAGAAATAGGGCAGAACAAGGTCTGCCGGGACAGCTAGTGTATTTATATGTAAACGCGTCCGTTATAGGCGTTGCGCTATATATAAATGCTAATACAGCGATATATTATGATCTAGAAGTACCTATCTAGTTGTGATTGTTAAAATCTAACAGTTACACTAAGCAATACATGCGGAAATGCGACGAGATACGATACATTAGAAAATAAAATAGCTTATACCTACACGTGGATTACGAGAAGCGTTTCTTTAGAACACCAGGGATTCTCAAAGGCAGCTGCCAAGTCTCGAAGTATTGCTATATATATTGTTACGACTTGATATCCCATCTTTCTCGTTCCCCTCCCTAACAATCGACGCAACGAGACATGAGCCGCGCGCATCCCTAGCGCCGGCGCATTAGAAATAAAAACCGTAACAGCGAAAGCACACCGGCCGATCAAACTGGATAAAAACAACCTCATCACCATCAGTACCATCCCAGTAAGTACCTTTACCTTCCTTTAATACAAGTCGTTAACACCCAACACAAGAGAAATCATATTAAGTAAAAACAATCAAGTTCAATTTGTAACATATATATATTTGCATTTATATGCAAAGGAGTCTTATATATCTTGCACGGTCGCAGGATTGACCCGCAGAGCTGCCTGACAACGCCGCGTAGACGCCTAGTTGTAAATACATATGTAAACGAAGCGTGTGACAGTTCATTTAAATAAAGTTTATTTAACGCGTATGATCTATGAACGTATCCGAACTCACTTTACTTTATGGAACTGTTGGCGACATTGATTCGATGACATTAAGTTGGGAGGTTACGTTAACACACAGTAAACAAAACAGTTACAAAACATAGTAAATAATTTAAATATAAAATTATCCATAATTCGTAATATTAGCTTTAAATGTTGTTTCTCTCTCTACAGGTAAGTTTGTAATTAGGCGTATTTGTTAAAATTGTAAAATAAATTTGTTTAATTAATAAATTTCTCTCTCTACAAAGCAACTCACTTAAGCTAGTTTTTATATAAAATATCGAAGGATCATTACACATATATAACGGTGCAACGTAAAGTGAGACTCCAACACGTATCTTAAGATACACACTTATGATTTATTACTCAGATTGCGTTCTGGACATATTCCACCTGGAAAGTTTGCTCATCTTATAAGAAAGATACCGCCTCCAATGTGTCCTGAGTGCGGACTTATCGACGATGTTCAGCATGTCCTAATTGAATGTGTTCAGAACGCTAATGTAAAAAAGGATGTTATGTGTGAATTGAAATTAAATAGATTGGATGTTGGTATGTTCCATAGTATTTTGGCGGTGCCCACTAAAGCAATTGCCAAAATACTATGGAAACTGTATAAAAGGTTTTAATTCTATATATTAGGCTACGATGGGGCTGATATGACTATGTTAAAAGCCCTTAATAAAAAAATAAATTAAAAAATAACACTTATGATAACAATACTACTGTTGTATCGCAAAGGTCGCTTCGCGAATGTTGATCGCGTAGGACAATACCTTATAGAGAATATGATGCTCGATTAAATCGGACCGTTATATTCATGACAACGTCAAATACATCAGTGCTTCATGTTCACAAATTATTGACATGTCGACAGATATGGGAGCTGCAAGAGATTTTTAACTTTTTTATTTGGCATATTTGTTAGAAACTTGAAATTACTCATTGAATTTCTCTCAAATATTAATAACTAGCTGTCCCGGCAGACCTTGTTCTGCCCTATTTCTCTAAAACAAAGTCACATTGTTTTTTTTAATGTTAATAGCTTCCCCGTCAGATTTTATTCTGCCAAAACCTATTGGCCTTAATGCTATATGTATAAAAACTGACAAATATTTACATTAATATGTATACGTCACTCAATAATTGTTTTGCCTTCCCGGAACCCGCCCACTAACATTTAAACTTTATAGTATGGTGTTAAAGTTCAAATTAACTTTTAAATATTATTACAATTTTTTGTATGAGAATACAGAAAAGTGTTGTTATTAGACTTTTTCAGACAATTTTTTTAATTTTTCTCTCCGTAATAACCTTCCACAGACTTCAATAAACACAACAAAAAAGAAATCAGCCAAATCGGTTCAGCCGTTCTCGAGTTTCGCGCTTATACACATTTAACGATTCATTTTTATATTATAGAAGATATAAATTATTCTATGTATAAATCGTGGGGATTAACCGGCAGAATAGAATAGTGCCCTCTTCATCATACTGAAGTGTCGTAAAAGCCGATTATGGTATACAGAATGCCGAATGCCATCTTTACACATATTGCTCACCCGCCAACCCGAATTGGATATTGTGTGCTGGGCTAAATGCTAAAGCCCCTCAACATGGATTCTACAAATACAATGGTAACAGGGAAGTGAGGCTTTTGCTCTGCAGTGGGACGAAACTAGCTAATTATAATAGTATTCTAGGTCAGTAGCCAGACAACTCCTCAGCTAGAATACTTTAATATGTTCCTACGTTCTGCCTATTTATCATATACTAGTTTTGGAGGGCCGGCGTTGTCCGGTTGTTATTATGAACTTTACTCTCAAAATATTAATATCGTTCGTGATTCGACCCGCGATAAAGCAACAATATTTAAAAATACTTGCGTTAAGTACGTGCTCGATACTCGGTTTCAGCATTTACATTCAAATTAGGACGTAGTGTCAACAAACGCCTCGATTTTCCACGTCAAAGGCGCCCTCTATCGTTCTGTATGCACTGGGTCTTTGATGTTTCATCAAAAACGGGTGATGGACGTGTTTCCAATATGTAAACATTGCGTATACGGAAACTAAGGGCCTTCGCACAGTAGTTGACGATAAAATCAAATCCTTGGAGATTTTTGTTTTAAAACTATTATAAACAAAAAAATTTTTTTTGTTATTACTATAGGCGAATGCTTGACCTCAATCACACCTGGTGTAAGGTGAAGATGAGTCCGATGATGAACCGCGTCCGCCTAACAAATGCCTATTCACTCTTCTTTTAAAGACTCCCAGGTCGTAAGATCACGGAAATATGGCCGCTGGAAGCATATTCCACTCCTTAGCCGTTCTCATGATGAATGTAGAAGCGAATCTTCTCGTGCGGATGTAATGAACATCCACCACATACGGATGGTATCCGACACGATGCCTAGTGGTTTTGTGGTGGAATGGAGCTGGTGGAATTAAAGAATGTAGTAATGTAGTAGTAATGTGTGCTTTGTTGTATCTATACTAATATTATAAAGCTGAAGAGTTTGTTTGTTTGTTTGAACTCGCTAATCTCAGGAACTACTGGTTCGAATTGAATTTATCGAGAAAGGCTTTAGGCTATATAACATCACGATGCATCAATTAGGAGCGAAGAAATAATGGAAATTGTGAAAAAAACGGGGAAAATTATTCATCCTTGAGGGCTTCCATTTCGTGCGCTGGGAAAACGGTTCAAGATACCAAAAATATATGTATGAAAGAATTATGCCTCTTGAAATGGTCTAAAAAAATGTCCGCGACAGTATATGTCTATCTTTTAAGATTAAGTCACTAGAACTTTTTGTGATGGAATGGGGCTGGTGGAATCAAAGAATGTGGTGAACAGTGATTACAGTAGATAAGGAATCAATATACATTCGTGATAACGAGTATTGTCGTAGCTTCGAATCTCGGAGCGTACCTTTAGGTTTTCCAGAGTAAATACGGATTTAGGCACCGGTGAAGGAAAACCGCGTGAGGGAGCCCTCATGGCATCCAATAGAAATGTCATGTGTAAGTGCTCTGAGAACGGCGATCACGACATATAAGCTCAAGGTGGAAACAGCCACTAATTATCTCTCTCTGCCCACCATATGATGATGTCCTAGCCGGATTCGGCCACGGCGACTGTTTCAACGCCGATTAAGAAAATCAAGGCCCAGTTTTCGGAAACAGTCAATTGCGCAGGAGATATTTAAGTGCATAACTGGACGCGCTGACAGAAAAGCACTCTCTCGTCCGAGCTTCCTCAGGCCCGATGGAATGGAGAACCAGTACGATCGGGAGGGAGCGGGATGCAGGTTAGGTCGAGTTGTCCTTCTCTGAACACCTGGTTGAATTGCGGTGTTAAAGAGATACCTTAGTCGCCTTTTACGACACCTCAGCAAGAAGAGGGGGATGCTATTCTATTCTGCCGGCAGCCACCACGGCTAACCTAACCACCATATACCGTGACGATAAATTATTTATTATTACAATATGAATATAGGGTGATTTGTATACAGGCACTTGCTCTTTGGCGACGTCTTTGGTGGTAGGGCGATTGCCCGAACTGGGCCATGACCACAGTATACAAGTGTAAAGACCGTCATAGTGACTCGCTTTGGGCTGTCGCGTTTTTGGATCAGCTTATGTATATCCAGTAACTCATATGACTAGAGACCTTCAGTCGTGGTATATGTGGGCCGACTTGACGATGTAGACTATCAAAGGATTTTCATCCTTTCGAGAAGTCGAGCCAGTGTAAAAAAAATCTCGCATCACTTATATGCTGCTGCCTAAATTAACTTGACAACGTTAAGTTTCATACAAAAAGAAAGGAAAAAAGAAATAAAACTGGTTTCACATAATGTGCGAAGGGTTTTATAAGGCTATTGGCCGAACTACGCCCAAAATTCGGAAATTCTCTCGTTGTGGCTTCGGGTGTCCGTAATTACCAGCTAGGTGCACAGGCCACGTTTTATCGATCGCATCTTACGCGTTATTTTAACCACTCGCGTGCATATAAGTTAGGGAGTAAAAAGCCGTTGATTGCGGCTGCGTATTTAACAATACCACACATACCTTTCTAAATTAACGGTTGTTACAAGTTATCTCATGCGCATTTTTGTGAGTTGTTCATACTGGTCAACAGTGGCATGCATTCCATAAAAGCAAAAAAAAAGTATTATATTATACTTTAACAATTAATAAATGTATTGATTACTAGCTGTCCCGGCAAACCTTGCTCTGCCCTATTTCTTTAAAACAGAGTTACATTGTTTTTATTATCTATGTTAATAGCTGCCCCGTCAGATTTCATGCTGCCAAAAGTTATTGGCCTGTTGCAGTCTAATAGAAATATAATTGCATTGGAAGACTTACGTCATATCTAAAGTAATGATATTTTTATTATAATGCCTTAAGGGACACGTTATTTTTGTTTGATTACTTGGCGTATAAATTATAATTTTCATTAATGACGTGCTACTTCTAATCAACTTGAAGGCATACCAAAGACAATCCTAACGCACCTTTGCTTTGTTTAGATTGACATCATATGTTTGACAACTGGGGACAGAGTGGTTGGGAAAAGAAAATTGTTGTTTTTACTATTTTCCTCGTATTTTTACGTTTTATCACTCCATAAGAACCTTCCCCAGACTTCATCAAATACAACAAAAAAGAAATCAGCCAAATCGGTTCAGCCGTTCTCGAGTTATGCGCTTAACAACACATTTTGCGATTAAATTTTATATATATAGATAATTTAGTCCAATTTGGATTCTGGGATAGAAATAGATTCTGGGAAGAAAGAATAAGAAATATAATTTATTTAGCACACAGCACAGAAAATTAATGAAGACACAAAACAACAAAAGCAAATGCCCTTTGCTGTAATGATGCGCCAAAAGGAAGTCAGCTCAGCAAATGCTAAGTGACCATCTGAGCCATCCAGCGCTGATTTTCAGCGGATATCCATTTATTGCGTTAACGCGCAGAAAACAGCGAAGAAGCGAATAATGGAGATGGAATTTAAAAATGAACTCAATAGCATCATAGGATATTTGTTACCATGTCTAAGTTATGAAAGGTCAAAGGTTATAGCCTAGCAGTAGAATTGAGTCTGCAGACAGGAAGAGAGGGAGCAAGACCCGCAATGTCGTGCGTGCCACCCGTGAGAAAGGTTTGGATGGGTGGGTTCTTTACATCCATCCCTCCCACAGAGGAAGTCTTAGTAGGTTGTTTGCTCTCCGGGCAACTGGACTAACTTGGTTCCCCAGGTCAGGGTGGAGTGATTGAAGGACATCCCCAGGGTTTTTAGTAGAAATCTGAAAACCCAGTTGCTGCCTTCACTCTGGTAATTGTGGTTCTATGTAGGATTGTTCCCCGTTATAAAAAAAAGGTCAAAGGTTATATTTTGTGAATATTTCGGTTTTTATGCGATAAATGAAATTTACAGTTTTTTACTAGCTATTAGAGAAATCTCTAAAAATTGTGCTCTGTATATTTTTTATTGGAATAATCCATATAATTGTAAGCAAAGTTGAAATGAATGGCTGCAACTGATAGGCGATAGTTTTTGCGTAAAACTATAATTCCGTGCATAAAATGTCTTGTAATAAAACGAAAAATATTTGTTACATACAAGATAGAGGCTTTAGAAATCGTTAATACCGCAAAGAGCCCCCACATTCAGGTTTCAGAACGTTTCCCAAGCGATTTACAAAGAACTATTACATTACAGTTGAAAATATCGTGGGGACTATACTATTGAAAATACGTCTGGACTCTACCTACCTATACATTGAAATCTCTATTCAATTCGGGAAGAGTTTCACGGTATCGATATTACTTTGTATTTACTTTACCCTTTTTAGTTAAAAGTGCAAAGAAATACTAGGAAAAGAGAGGTGAAATATACATGACAACATTGGGAACGTACGTAACTCATAAACAAAGAAAAAAGGTCATGACTCATGACGTCACAAGGGCCATAATCCCGGTAGATCCTGAGAACAGTTAATCAATTAATCCAAGCACAGATTGTATGTAAAATAATCAAAGTTCTTTAATTTATATGATACTAACTTTTTAATGTTCACGAATAATATAATACAACCAGAGATGGGCAAAATGCAATCTGATTAATGAGGAACTATTACAAAATGTAGTCGTAATTTTAATTTTCTTGCTCTGTAATCATGATTTAATCCATTTAAAACGTTAAGAAATCATAAATGTGTATACAATCTGGGATTTTGTAGTGTTTAAAACATAAATGAGCAAAATACAGTCGTATTAATGGTAAAAAACGTAAAATGTAATCGTAAATCGTTTTCATTAATCTGATTACGTTTTGCCCATCTATGAATACAACTAATAAAATTATTATGTGTTAGTGCCCTGAGAACGGAGATCAGCATCACTGGTTACGTTGGGCACGACATATAAGCACAAAGTGATATAGCCACTAAAGTAACTCTGCTGACATTAAAAGAGATATATGATGACTATGTACTGTTTACTAATCTATACTAATACTCGTATTATAAAGCTGAAGAGTTTGTTTGTTTATTTGAACGCGCTAATCTCAGGAACTACTGGTTCGAATTGAAAAATTATTTTTGTGTTGAATAGACCATTTATCGAGGAAGGCTTTAAGCTATATAAAATCACGATGCAACTATTAGGAGCGAAGAAATAATGAAAAATGTGAAAAAAACGGGGAAAATTATTCATCCTCGAGTGCTTCCATTGCGTGCGCTGCGAAAACAGTTCAAGATACCAAAAATATATCTATGAAAGAATTATTTCTCTTAAAATGATCTAAAAAATGTCGGTAACAGTACATGTCTATTTTTTAAGATTAACTTACTAGAACCGTTTTTATGGTAATCAAATTGTTCGAAATTAATGCATTATTTGTTAAGAGTTGTATCAACCTAATAATATTATTCTTTAGTGTGTTGTTGATTAGGAATATTTAATTGTGAATAAAATTGTCTTTGACATCACTTAATTTCAATGAATATCTTAGAAGATATTACAATAACTTATATAGCAAAACAACGTTTGCCGGATCAGCTAGTCACTTAATATTATGCTTTTAATTATGATATATTCTATTTCATTCCGTCTATTAAGCAACCTGATAGCGCCATTTGCGATCCTATCTACGTCTTGTAAACTGAAGACCTTAGGTTCCAGTCCCGGTCTCAGCAAAAAGCACTATGACGAGCGGAATAAGTTGTCGGGAGTCAAGGATTTGTGTTTATTTCTTTGACCTAAACGGGTGCCTGTGAACCTGGAGCGTCTTATGTTCGAATAATGCATTCACCCGGTCTTAACATGTGGAGGTTAAACATGAACGCTCTCTAAATAGACAATTTACCGCTTGCAAGTCACTAAGGCTGACATTTATAGAAGCTACTAGCAAACCCGGCGAACTTCGTTTCGCCGCCAGATGGCTTCGTTTTGGTTTTTAGTTAGCGTTTGAAAGAATGTGCGTATAATAAATGTCACATGAAATTAACTGAGCAGAGTACAATGAGTAGCTGTCAAACAATGTATAACGCATCGGCGCCATTTACCTTAAATACTGGTGCGATCTGCTCTACCACCATGCAAAGTATATTGGTTTTTAGTACATGCTATGTATCAGTGATGGCGCTGTGTGTGAAAAATGATTTTCCCCGTTTTCCTGCTTTTCTGTTGAATTTTTACCTGAATTTTGTTTGCTATAAACCTCACGGAGCCCAGACCTTTCCAACGAATGCAAAACCGCGGTAATCGGTTCGTACGTTCTGGAGTTATAGCGTCAAGAAGGAAAACCGGACTTATTTTTATTTAATAGATTTCGATTTAGCTCAGCAAAGTTATCAAAAAATAAATTCGTTTTGACAAAAAACTGAATATATAATAGTAATTTGAGTATAGCCATAAGTATTCGCAGAGCCAAATCTATATTGACAAAATCGGTGTCTTACCAAATCCTTTGAAATTCATTGAGTAATATAAATTGTAATTGTTCCGTATTCGAATAAGTATGCGGACAACTTCGATTATGCTCTGGCAACACCGTACGGGTTGTCAATTGCGTTTTGCTCTCGCTCGAACCGATCCGCCGAGTAACGACATAAAACATACAAATATACATAAAATTCAACAAATTATCCGATTCCAAAGTGTATAAGTGTGCTTGGAAGATCCTCAAAGACACCAGTATCCTGGAGGAGAAGCAGGGGCCCCTGAGGAGTTGGCGAACTGGTGGTCGCGGTAAGTGAGACTCTTTAGGCAGCCCGTGCCACTTGCGGAGCTATCGAAGTACCGTACAGTAATGTTTTAGTAAAGTCTAAGCAAATTTAAAATTGTATCTATAAATCTCAGCCTTAGAGAGCCTTGGAGCTGCTTATGTTTCGCATCTCTCTTCGTAACTTGGTGGGAAACACCGAAAGTTGCTCGAAAACTATAATAACTAATATAACTAAAGTGATAGCAGTTTTAAAGTGAGAGTGGGCGGGCTACTAAGACTACGAATCTGTTGTTGAAACGTGGAGAGACATCCAGCTAGACCGACCGAATTGCAGGTGGCTGAGAGAAAATTAAATAAAAAAGCTAATAAATAAATTATATATTATTATGAATATTTAATAAAAATAATTAATTAAGTTAAAGCTCGCGACAATAATAAGTGGAAAATAGTGAAGAGACCTTTAAAAAAAAATGTGCTACTAGAACTACATGAGCTAGCTTAGTTTGTCTTCCCCGAGATTGTGCCGAGCAGATGCAGCGCCGCGGAGCTGTCCAGAATTGATCACAGGCACCACAAACCCCGTTAATACGCTGAGATAGACAGCTTGGGGTTTTTAACCCCTCGGCTGCTACCCCTGTGCAACCCGAGTAAAACAAAAAGAGGTAGCTTAGTTTCGGGATAGGTCAATGTGTATAAATGCCCTTAAATCTTATGTATGGGTTGATATTGCGATGAATATGTTTTCCACGACCGATATCCGATCATTTCGCGGACAGAATCATCAACATGCAAAAGCCGATTGAGCGAGCCCTAGCGTCCACTGTACCTGAGAGCGGAAATAATATCGGTCCGAATCGATTCCTATGTAATTTGGCGTCGACGCAGACCAATACAAACATCATTCCGTTTGTCGTGCCCTGTAATTGCTTTGCTTTGTATTAGTCACATTCAAACCTATATTTAACATATCTATTCACCAGTGACGTGCATAAGATATTTAGACAAGGTAGGCAGAATTCGTGTAATTAATTTAAATATTTTATTATGATAGTAAATATTATATTGCTTTCATGAAATATAGATGCTATGAATATAGAATAGATATGAATATAAATGGTTCTTTTTTTTTGTTTAACATTAAATAATTTATTCCTGACTTATTTATCGTCAAGGCATGCAATGCTTTCATGCTCCAGATATGCCCAGATGGGCTTCGGAGTGGTGGGTGGAGAGCTCTCGCTGCCGACATTGGTTTCACTAATGGTCGGCAGCGAAGGTGCATGGAGGACGATTCTTCGGTTCGCCGAGGAAGTAATAGCGAAGAAAGAGGCGGCGGAGCGGGATCGGGAGGCGCTGGCTACGACATCTTTGGTAGCGTCTTCCCAGCCTGCCTGCCGGCCCAAAAGAACAGGGCACACTTGAAGCGACACCGGGCGGCACACTTGAGGGAGTATGTCGACCAACAAAGGTGAGAGCGGTGTGCGATTTTTTCCCGCGTGCCGCTCTATAACACAGAGGCACGAGAGGGGTGGCTCTATACAGCACCCCTCCCCAAAGGGTAGAGGCTTACTTAAGGCCGCACGCCCAGCCGGTCATTGAGGATGAGACCCCAGTCGTGCTCTCGATGCCGGTAGGTGGAAGGTGGAACACCCCGGGGGTTTTAGTCGGTGCAAACCTGACTCACCGAGGGGGCGGCCCTCACCTCTCCCTGAGATCCGTAAGGGAATTCCCCCGGGTTACCAAAAAAAAATGCAATGCTTTCATGCATCTATGGAATGAACGCTACTACTATATACACAACAGGGTGCGTCGACCTTAAATGAACGCTACAAATGTTGATGAATCGGAGGGAATATATATTCTTAAAGTCGTGTTCAAATTTATTTCAGTTGAAAAAAAAAAATACTTTCCTGTTTTTTGTTTTTAATTGATTGTATAATCAATTTAAATTTAACTTAAAACATCGTGAAACTTCAGGAAAGCCTTAAAAAAAATACCAGATTTTTCAAATAAACATACAAATATCTCCTAAACGCGCTGGAATATAACCTTGTTCCCTATATGATATAAAAATGTTTTAATAGCATAGAAAACGGATAAGTAAAAATATAACTGCGTAATCAAATAAAAATAATACCATTATTAATATATATTTATTTATAAGTACACTTACATAGACTACATTAACACATAAAACTATATAAGACATGAACAGGATACATTATAAATGCGAGTATATTTACAAGTGTAGACTACATGCATAGAAGAAAAGAAAAATAAAAATACGAGTAACACAAAACGAAATAAACTACTCTAATTAGAAAATTAATTAGTTTATAACAGAAATAATAAAAAATCTATGCAAAAATCCTCTCTAATAACATCTTTTTTTTATTTGAAAATACTTTCGGTAAATATGTCGAGATCAATAGATCTCGATATATAATTGTATAACTTTGTCATTCTGCATAGGATTGCATTTTGACTTAAGTTTGTAGAATAATTTGGAATACGGAAAAAGTTAAAATTAGATGCTCTGGGTAATCTAGTAGGAGCAGATAGTGCTATAGATGACAAAATGATAGGAGCTTCGAGAAGGTTGTTAACTATTTTGTAAAGAAAAACCAATTCAAGCATGCGTCTTCGATCGACTAAACTATTCATATGAAAATACTGTAATCGATCGTATAATTTCATATTTTTTTACCAAGACCACAGAAAAATTTCACTTGCCAGTTAATAATCGATCGTGACGGTATTAATATTTCATTTATGGACAAAAGTTTTTAAATACTCAAACTAAAATTTTAAGGGATACCAATGCAAAATCTAAAAACGTGTGGGAAACGGAGAAACAAAAAAAAAATGCATCATATCTGAAGTTTGTACGCTTGACAATGTAAGGAGATTTTACAATAACTCACTGGAGATCTTACGGATCACACCTTGGGTATGAAATAAAATGAAATGTATTTATTTCGCCACAAACTAACGAAAAACTAGAAATTTAAAAGCAGTAACAGAAACAAAAGAAAAATACAAAAACATATAAACATGGCGAAGATGAGACCTTCATCAGCTTAAAGCCACAGAGGAAGTCTGCAACGCTTTTTTCGTGATTTGCGGGATGTAAACCAGGGATGTTACGGAGCTTCGACTCCGACTCCGATAAGTCGGAACTTCCGATTGTTATTACACCTCCGGTTCCGACTTCGGTTCCGAAACTTTTTAATCGGAGGTATTCATCGGAGGTCACCACCACTGTTGTAGTCAATTCATTTGATTTCATTTTATATATTGTTGAAACATAATATCAATTAATCAAACAATCACTGCTACTTGATTCGTAGAAGACATTGTAAAAATTTAGATTAAAAAAATATGATTACAATTGTTATATTTAAAACTAATTTTTTATTACTATTTATTACTAAAGGTTTTTTTGTTTTACATTTACATTAAATTAAGTAAAATACAAATTAACACGAAAACAACCCTGGAGCAAATTTGATTTAATTTGTTCACTGTTAATGGGAAAATGTTAATAAGAAACACAGCAATTTTCATTGTCTGTGTATTTGTAAATTTATCACTTTCTAATTAAAAAGGTTCACTGAATAATGTTTTTATTTGTCCCTTAATAAAACTATTTTATTCTGCCGTCACTTGTGACTGACATTGCCTCCGACTCCGATTCCGACTTCAGTTCCGACTCCGATAAATCAAATTTAAAAACTCCGACGCCGACTTCGGTTCCGATAAAACTGCCTTCGTTACATCCCTAATGTAAACGGAGTTCATATAAATAGATGAGAAAACTAGAAATCAGGGGATTTTTCATAGGATTGGCATTTGGTAGATATGTAATTTTGAGGGGTTAGAATTCGCGTCCGGTTTCACGGTTCATATTTCGTTATTGGGATACGATTAGATGTAAATGAACATTAGCTAGTAATATAACACTACCATTAGTAGGAAAGTTGTTGTATTAATGACAATGAAATATCAACATCATTAATAATGTACACTTATCTAATTAATATAATATACATAAATATCTTCTCTGCTTTTATAACATTCCATTTATTTCCATCGCATTTTCTCTGCATCACAATCGCTTATAATAATTTCAAATTCGTTAATACACATCACAAATCCTTACCTGCACTACACTCCACATCATACACATACAAAATACATACACAGTGAGTGATTTGTGAAGTGCTTGGCCACCGCTGCCAACTGGTAAGTACTTTTTAATTGTCTCAAATTATCGAAAATCTTTAGTATGAAATTATTCCGCCTACGAGGGTGGCTTTGTGCAACGGCTTAAGTATATAGACTTATCCTGGCCCGAGTAGAAGGAATTAGCTCACGTTTTTCGGCTATATTATTTGGTGTGTCCGCTGAGTGATGTGCTCGCCTGTGATCACTAGAATTCCTAGTATTGGGCGCCCAGTGCATGAGCCCGGTCACCACACGGACAGGAATTTACTTCCCCTTCCCGCTTTTGTAATCGATAATTAATTTGAGTAATCAACACACAACAATCATAGCTTCGACAATATATAACGAGATCCTAACTTTCTAACTATTGGGATCCACAACGTGATAACTTAAGCCCATTATCCCAATCAAAATGTTTTTCTTCTAAAATCTCTATCGCTTGTAGAATTAATAGTATCCAATAGAAACTATCTCTGGAGAGGATTTGTGACTCCTGCAATCCAAATCAAATCTTGACTCCAGCTATGTATTCTTTGACCCAATCTGGCATGAATTACTTTGTTGAGTCATAGATAAAAATAAATTACTTAGCACATAAAACCAGTTAACCCATTTCGTCCCAAATGTCCAAAATTTTTACACAGTTTTCAACGCTATAACTTTTGACCTAAACGTCGCAAAAAAAAATTGAAAAGTACCAATGTCGATGGTTTTTGGTGTCCTCTTTCGAAATCCGTGGTCTATTTTGGCCTTGGATTTTTCGATAAAAAGTTATGAGCATTTTTTTGGAAAAAACGCGATTTTTTCGATATTTATCTAAATATCGTATATTTTCACATCGAATAAAGTAGAATAGACCGTTGAAAATAATTGTAATCGAGGATTTTTTATATTTCCTTTTTCGTTGCGTTGGAATTTAAAAAAAAA
Organism: Automeris io; assembly: GCA_036320925.1. Lineage (NCBI taxonomy): Eukaryota > Metazoa > Arthropoda > Insecta > Lepidoptera > Saturniidae > Automeris > Automeris io. Next base: position 1,694,834 of record JAUDJH010000036.1, read on the forward strand.
ACAAAATGGCTACTCCAATATGGCGGCTCGAAGTCTAAACTAAACTAAAACTTTTTTCATTCCTTGCCATCTGTCCAAGTATATTTCGCTCTATTATTTGTTATGAGTGAACGCCAATTCGAATTTCGAAATGTCTTCTAGAAAAAGAATTCGTACACGTTCTTCCATCGAGTCAGCAATAAGAATTTTTGGACATTTGGGACGAAATGGGTTAACGTGTTTATGAAGTGAGTCAAAAACGCGATTATTTAAAATATATATAATGTATGGATAAATGTAATATGAATAAAGAAAGAAAGACAGATAAAGCATTTATTGGGCACACAACAAAACATATAACATAGAAGGGTAACTTAATCAAGAGAGAAAACAACAAAAACACAATACCCCGTGTTGTGATAATGCGCTATAGGGAAGACAACTCAGCAAATGCCCAGTAAATAATACCGTCCAGGTAAGCCGTACTTAGGAAATACGCTCACATTGTAAGCTAAAATGTAAAAAATTACCTTTAATATTTTCTCTTGTCGAATGTAAATATTACAAAGGAGTGCGCGCTTCGACGCTGAGCTCGAGATACAAAAGGCTCTTGCCGTTGTCATAGGAATATATCCCGCAGGGACGTGTCCAGTACTGTACTCGTATATAGGGGTCAAATTCAACTAACCTAAGAATTGTCACATTGTGTGTTATACATTAATTAACTCAAATAACATTTGAGGAGTCTAATTTCAAAACCCACTATATCTCCACTCCGACGCAGCCTGTTTCTTTCGGCGTTTCTTCTCAAGGTAGTCACTTCCGAAGCGCTGGTAGATCACCCGTAGGGTTATTACTTTATTTGGCTGGCGGTCTAAGTCGAAGTCCGTACCCACAGGGGTACCCTTGCATTGCCACCCAACTCATAAACTCGCTGGCTGAGCGCCTTCTGTGCTCGCCCCCTAAGCCCGGTTGAACTGTAAATGCCTTTCCCGGCAATCAGTAGTTACTCCACTTCAAAAAAAAAATCCCACTATAACATATTTTTTCAAATCCCATAAATTATAATTAGTTATAATTAATCTTTGACTTAACAATCCCATTCTTATAAGATATTTAAATTATTATTCTAGAGTGAAAAAGCAAAAAAGAAAAACATCATATATAATATTAACTTTGATAAAAACATTTCAAATTACAATTAGGACCAGGTGTAGGGATTGGCTAATGAAAAAAAACTCATTCTCATGTAAATTTATTAAAAGAGTTCAATATTTTCATAAACACTGGCATAGAATTTATGAATGGATAAACCTAACCGTCTGGGCACACTCGTGGATGACATTTTTTTTAAATATCAATTCAAAGTTCAGGAAAATCGTGCAAAACAATACAATTTTCTCATACACATGTAAATATTTCTCGTTTTAAATTCGCTTGTACAGTGCGATCGTAACGATTTCTTGTAGCGTGTGTGGCCTCCATAAGAGTCAATGAATTTCGTGTTAACCGTCACTTAAATCTAGTCCCTCTCGCCTATTACCACTCCCCACTCCATCCTCTGATCATCAATCTCCTTCTCCATAGCATCAAATATAAAACATGTAGATAATCGCTTGTATAAAAGAGTTTTCGTAACAAAAATACAACTTTATGAACAAAAAATATTAAGAACGAAATTAAGTGATAAGGTACCCACCTCCTGAATACATGCCTGGTCGTCTACGATCAAGTAAGGATAATTACAGTAATTGAGACATCAGTTTTACCCCTATAAACCTTTCAGACAGCTCTGGTCTTTCAAACGTGTATTAATTATACCGAGATACAGCCGTCAAATCGCATTTCTTTTGATAAATGGATTTTCTATTGTGACAGGCACGACATTAGAATGTTTTTTCATTTACCGATATATAACCGATAATAATTTTATTATCAAGATTATTTACTAGCCAGTGAACGTTAATAATTATTTACAAAGTATCAAAGCATAAACAATATAATCGATCTGCGATGTTATAATCGATTTTATGCTACACCTTTTCGAACGCATTTATTGTTCCTGAGTTTTACGTTTGTTAGATGATTTTTTCTGTATAAATAAGACAAGACTGTATTGCTCGTTCCTTTGCCTGTATTTTGGCGAACATGATGAAAACCTTTTTTTCTTTGCTTGAATCTTTACACACACACACACATTATTTGTAAACTTTATCAATAAATATACTGATACCAAACAGTTTCAGTGTTTAATTTTCAAAATAACAATGGTGAAAATGTCCCACAATCTATATATAATCACTTGTGACTTTTTGAGGTGGTAGGGCGATTGCCCGAACTGGGTCGTGACCACAGCACGCAGATGTAAAATCGGTCATAGTAACTTGCTGCGGCCTGTTGTCTTTCAGGATCAGTTTGTGTAGAAATATATGTTTATACAACTAGATGACCTATCGTCGTGGTATATTTTGACCGCCATGGCAAAAGTAGCTGTCAATTGATCTGTCCCTAGGCGGTCGATGCCTTTCTCGGACTGTACATAAGGGACAATGTAAGCAATTTATCGAGCCAGTATAAATAAAAATTTGTCCTGAATGATATATCATTGTAGAGAGTAAATAACTGAAGATAGAAACATGAAATTTCAATATTGGGTTCTTTGTATGGCGTAGGATCCCATAAGGGATTTTTTTTTGATACTTCAACCCTAAGGCTGATATTTAAAGACGCTATTTCGACTTTGCTTAGCATAGTTCTCATAAAATAAATTCGTTTTGACAAAAAACCGAATATATAATTTTTTTTTTTTTCGTCAAAGGAAGTAAATAACTCGTTGTGCTAATAACGGGTTACAATAAAAAATTTACGTTTTATTACGGAATGCCGCTAAAGATTTTTTGCTAAGCTCAGGCCAAATGCTGTTTACTGAGACTAAAGTTGGATTATTTTCTAACCCTAGTACTTCTAAATAATACGTTTTATATGCATTCACTATTATTGATATACATAGATGAGTTATTTCTTACTCTGTCAGACATGAGCGCATGAAAAGTGACGTGATACGTTTACATATTATACAAACAAAGTTTATACGAGTATAATCAACAGATAACAAAATTCAGCCTCTATAGGTAATGTATCTGAGGTTTACCCGATAAATATTATCGTTATCGGACGGTTAAAATGATCTTACTTAACAATAGACGGTGTATTTAATGGCTCTCTCGGATTTATTTATATTTATGAAACTGAAGTCTTTATCTAGAGTATTGATTGTCGGGTAGAAAAAACATAAACCAGCGCCAGCCTGTCGCGTTTCAGATACTTTCTTGTTCCATGTACTTTCTTTGAGTTGTTTAAATATAATTCAAGCGCTGTGGCAAATATTGTTACTTAGGGTAAGATATAAAAATGTTAATATGATTTTACTTACACTTTATTCAAATATTACAAATATTTATTTTATATAGTTAAAGACGAACACAATTCCTGAGAAAAGTCTAAGCAAAGTCAAAGTGGCGTTTTTTTAAGTTTTCTCTGAGTCGAGCACAGCAGTTCCTGCGGATATTAGTAAGCGCCGGCAATGAACTTCCTCGCTTCCAGGATCGATCAGATTTTTCCTGGGTTTGCAGAGCGGGCTCTTGCCGCGTTCTTTGAGGTCTGGGAAACCTCAACTCCTCACTTCACCTCACTGACCTAGAAACACGGGAAACTTTTACGATCTATTCGCATGAACGGTAGACGTCTGTCGTAGTGTCCACGTGGAGTTTCGCGTTCGGTTTTAGCCACTAAAACGGGCCGACGCTTTGGTTTTTAATAAACACTATAGCATGTAGACGTAACCCGATACGCTCTTGTCGCCCTAAGGGTCGTTAGGGTGTTACGAGACGTTCGGGGTAAGAGGATGCGCGCGCGCACGGGACGCTTGGAAAGCAGTCGACTACCGAGACCCAAGGCGGGAGTACGTGCGTGTACGTCGTAGTTCGGTGTGCCTTAAAGTGCAAATAAACTGTAAAACGCCAAATTCGTATCTTACTATAACCACACCCACGACCACCGGTCATAACACCGAAATTAGTCATAAAGCTTAAAAGTTATATAACCCAACATTTCTAAAAAGAAGATAAAAACACTAATTAGTCTGTGTCCGGGCGTTTTTATATTTTCATATGTAGGTAGATCGCGATACCGGGTTCATGACGGATACATACCCCTGTTTTTAAAAGGTTCGTTTTCGATAATACGCACAACGGGCAGACGCTGACGAATTATCCCTTTGTTTATGTGATTTCTGGCTTTTAAAACGAACAATAACCCTTCGGTGTCTATTGTGAATACGTATGTGTGGCGGTGCACCGCAAGAACATCCACAATAACTCAGGTTAGTGCTTTGCCTTATATGGTTATATGAAAATACCTAGATTGAGGGTTGAACCAGGCGATCTTAGATCCTTATTGAATATAGCTGATCCGGCAAACGTTGTTTTGCTATATAAGTTATTGTAATATCTTCTGAGATGTTCATTGAAATTAAGTGATGTCAAAGACAATTTTATTCACAATTAAATATTCCTAATCAACAACACATTAAAGATTAATATTATAATATTACGTTGATACAACTCTTAACAAATAATGCATTAATTTCGACCAAATTTGATTACCATAAGAACGGTTCTAAGTGAGTTAATCTTAAAAGATAGACATATACTGTCACGGACATTTGTTTAGATCATTTTAAGAGGAATAATTCTTTCATACATATATTTTTGGTATCTTGAACCGTTTTCGCAGCGAACGCAATGGAAGCCCTCAAGGATGAATACATTTCCCCGTTTTTTTTCACATTTTCCATTATTTCTTCGCTCCTAATAGTTGCATCGTGATGTTATATAGCCTAAAGCCTTCCTCGATAAATGGTATATTCAACACAAAAAGAATTTTTCAATTTGAAGCAGTAGTTCCTGAGATTAGCGCGTTCAAACAAACAACAACTCTTCAGCTTTATAATATTAGTATAGATTAGCGACAACAGTCTGTGGCATGTTACTAGAGACCCTGTACACACACGCAAGCTTAAACGCATGTTTACAAGCTCGTTCAAATGCATACACACAAGCATGCGCAACACGGTACGCCCATGTAATACACACATGCATAGATGGCCGTAATCATGATTACTTTTAATCAGATTAATAATCAGATTACAAGTAATCATGATGAATGTAATCATGATTACTTAATTATCGCGTTGTAGACGGTATTTTAGTAAAATATGGGCGGTAGTTTGATAATCACTTCTAATAGTCCAGGAATCACTCAGAACAATAGTAAAAGCATCTATGATTAGCTAGATTTCGTTGGATTTACTTAATGTCCACCGAGCACGAACTGATCCTAAAAGTAGTCAGGTCGAAGCGAGTCACTATGCCGGTCTTTGGACTATTGTACTGCGATCACGACCCAGTTCGGGTAATCGCCCTTACACCTAACTATGTGGTGGTACTCAGTTCGCCAGTTTAGCTAGTAGTAGTCGTACACTATAAATAAAAAAAAGGCGAGCGCCGCTCTGCTGTCGGCAGCGCATTTTACGTATCAAACAAAAAAATAATCATAAAAGTAATCATGATTAATCGTAATCCGATTACAGATTAATAATCCTTAATCACCAAAAAAAAATTGCTTTTTTTTATTAATTTCGTTAATCATTAATCATGATTAACGATTACAAAAAATAATCGTAATCGTAAATCATTAATGTGATTACATTTTGCTCATCTCTGCACACATGCACTCTGACAAAAAACGCGAGCATTCTCACATGCACTCATTGATTATCACTCCCACGCAGGCAAACACAAATCATGAAAGTTTGCATACGATCCTAGATACCCACGTCCTCTCCCATACATTTCCTTAGGCGCTATACTCAACAACATATTCAAATACTCGTATACACACGCAAGTTTCCAAGCACACAATCAATCCATAGCTGGGCAAAATGTAATCAGATTAATAAAAATGATTACGATTACATTTTATGTTTTTTACCATTAATATGACTGCATTTTGCTCATCTATGTTTTAAACACTACAGAATCTCAGATTATGTACACATTTATGATTTCTTAATGTTTTAAATGGATTTAATCCTGATTACAGTGCAACAAAATTAAAATTACGACTACATTTGGTAATCGTTAATCATTAATCAGATTACATTTTGCCCATCTCTGAATCAATCAATCAATCTAAAGGCACATACGGAACTATGACCACGCGCCTTGTCGCGTAAAAATACCGGTCCTCTTATCCTCTGGGCCACTATAACCTATGATGTTTTTGGACTAAACTGTGCTTTCCATCAGATGACCCTCATTTTTTTGAACCAGTATATATAAATATATATGCCCATCGCTATAAGCATTTATTAGTATTACAGAGTTTGTAATTTTTTTATGTAACCCGGGAGAAATACCTTACAGACCTCGAAAGGCGGTGTGGACCGCCCCCCGGTGTGTCGGACTTGCATCGAGCACTACCGGCATCGATGGCTCGACTAGGGTCTCTTCCTCGATGACCGAATTGCGAATTTCACACCACCCCATTCCACTGCCTTTCATTCATCGTTCTTTCATCCATCCACTGATAAGGTCTGGGTGGTGCCATTTATTGAATTAAATTTTACAATATATTCTTAATGCTAAACTTAAGTGTATATTACAAAACTTAAACAACTAGGACCTAACTAAACCTTAACTATGAATGTACAAAAATTAACCTAAGTCTTAAAAATAGAATAAAATGCAACAACAGAGGAAGTTTTTATTTTAAAATTAAAACTTAGCCTAATACAATGAAATAAGGGGGACTGAAGCGGGAAGCCGTTTCGAGGCGAACCTCCTGACGGCGGCGTTCTTCTCCGTCTGCTACGACAGACGGGTCGCTGTTCGAAGGTAGCTCGCGCGTCCTTCTTGGTGGAAAATCTACCGGAGTCCGTCTGGGCGTTTCTTGAGTGGGATCGGAATCTTAAGGGTGAGCGATCTGTACGCACATCCGTCTAGTACTTTCCAGCGCGCCCTCTCCGAGTCGGGCGCAGTCTAGGTATGGACTAGATCGCGGGCTTTAGGCTTTTTCTTTTTCCTTTTAGTACGGGATCTTGTTGCCTCGTAGCGTTCACCTTCGTCTGGGGGTCTTACGTGGAGCGGCGCAATGTTCTGGAGGTGAACGTGCGCCGACGAGTCCGCTCTTTTAAACATTCTAGTTGCCAGGCTGCTAATAAAAGCACCCAGGCTTTCGACTCTTGAGTCGCGGGCTATGGTGGCATTGCTCACGTACCACGGCGCACCCAACACCGCGCGTAGAGAGAGGTTCTGTTGGGCCTGAAGCCGCTTCTTCATGGTGGCAGACAGGTAAGAATACCATGCCGGGGCCGCGTACGTGAGACGCGACCGAATATATGTCTTGTAAAGCCCCAACTTCGTGCGAAGTGGGAGCCTCGAAGCAAGCACTGGTTGCAGCATTCTCCTGGTTACTTTAGCCCTCGCGATCACACCCTCCGCGTGCCTCTTGAAGGTCACGTTCCGATCGATAATGACGCCCAGGTATTTGACTCTTTCCGACCAAGGGATAGTCTGTCCCTGGAACGTCAATGGTGGCGGTGCTCTTGTCTGCACTCTGGTGACAAGAGCTTGTGTCTTCCCGACGTTGACTGACAACCTCCACTTCGCCAGCCATTCAGGTAGAGCATCGAGCTGTCTTTGCAGTTTTAAGACGGCAGATTTTGCATTATACGCTGTTGCATAAAATGCCGTATCGTCTGCATACAACGCGAGCTCCGCCCGACCAACCAGCGGAATGTCATCGGTATACAGTGCGTATAACAACGGCGAGAGGCAGCTGCCCTGAGGGACTCCTGCCCGCACAGGAAAGTCCCTGGAGGTAATCCCCTCCACCGCTACCACGACGCGGCGGTTTTCCAGGAAAGATCTTATTATATGGGTAATCTTCTTGGGGGCCGATGACGTTGACAGCTTGTATAGCAGCCCCTCGTGCCATACTCTGTCGAACGCCTTCTCCATATCTAGTAGTACTGCAGCGAAGTACTCGTTATTATCATGTGTTCGGGCAATAGTGTCGATGACTTTTGTGAGCTGTAGGACAGTTGAGTGCTCTTCCCTGAAACCAAACTGTTCGTCTCTGGGTGTGATATGGGGTTTTAAAAACCCCAAGAGAACCTTTTCGAACAGTTTAGACATCGTAGAAAGCAACGTAATAGGCCTGTAACTCTCTGGTTTTTGCAGGGGTTTGCCCTGTTTAGGTATCATGACGGCCTTCCCAAGTTTCCAGTCTTGTGGGAAGTGGCCGCTTCGCAGGATTCCATTGAAAAGTCGTGTCATTGCCGCAACGGTCTTAAACGGTAAATGACGAAGCATCGTATTCGTAATTCGATCCATGCCAGGGGCTTTTCTAGGCTTTAATTTTCTGATAGTCCGCAGAACCTGGTGCGGACTAACGTATAGAGCGGTGCCTTCTTCGCTGCTACCGGCTACAGGCTCTAAGAAGAAGCGATCCAGATGTCTTTTGACATCGATATCGTGCTGGGGGTTCGATACCGGGTTCAGGGAAAACTGTCTCTCCAGACACTCGGCAAATATCTCCGCCCGATCGTTTGCCGTGAATCGTGGGTGACCGTTTTTATTCAGTAGAGGTCTGACCGGCGATGGGACCGCTGACAAGGTCCGGCACAAGCGGTGAATAGAAGGCAGGCGTGTGCTGCAATCTCCTAATTCTTCTATGAAGCTATCCCACGATTCCGCTGCGTCGTCATCGAGGGCCGCTTTAACTCGCTCTACCATCGAGTTATATTTAATTTTCGTGAAAGGGCAACGGGTTTGTTGCCATGCGCGTCGCAGCGCCCTCTTCTCATCGATTAGCATCTGGATCCGCCGGGGAAGTGGCCTAAGCCGACCCCCGGTCGGAACCGTATGGCTAGATCGACGGAGAGCGCTTTGAATGCTACGCGTCAAGGCACCCGTCATCCACTCGACATCTGCACGAGAGGACATCGGTCTCGTGATGGTTGTGTTTTCAAGCTCTTTCACGAATGCGGTCCAATCTACCCTGAGACGTGATGTTGGAGCGTTGATTCGTGTTGGTAGAAAATCAGAAAACTCGAGAAGGACTGGGCGATGGTCCGACGGCAGGTCCGGGAGAACCGTCTGCCGCGGTGGCGCTCTAAGGCCTCTATAAACACATATGTCCAAAACGTCCTGCGAATTATAATCGTACCGTGTCGGCGCGTCCGGTCCGATTATCTCGTAATTATTGTTCACAGAGTGACAATAAAACGCTCTGCCCATCCAGGTATCCTTACTCGAGCCCCAGTAGGTACTCTTCACGTTGAGATCACCGGCTATCACCGTCGGAGTCGAGTCTCGCAGCAATATATCCCCGATGTCCGCGCAGAAAGACTGGCTATTCTGGTGACTCGGTGGTTTATATGCCGCGTAGAGCTTGAGGTGATGCCCTCTAACGTTCAGGAGTATTCCCAGGGCGTAGAGTGATGGGTACTCTTTATATGGTATCTCTTGATGTACAATGTTCCTTTTGACGAGCACCACTAATCCGCGATAAGCGGCGCCGTCGGACGCCTTCTCGTTTTTCCTGTAAGTGTAATAGTTCGACACTTTAAAAGTGTCGACATCACGCAGGTAAGTTTCTGATATCAACATCACGTCGACGTTCTGCTCACGAAGGAAGTGCGCCAGCAGTTTCTTCTTCCTCCGGAGCGACTGGGCGTTCCAATGTACCACCCTTAAGGTTTTATAGTCCATTGCACAGGAGCTTGTACAATCCCTTAAGGGCGGCCTTCTGTCCGTTCTCGCCCTCCTGCACGGCATCGAGGATCTCGCGAATGACCCCGATCGTGTTGGCGAGCGAATCTAGCTTTTGCGCCGGCTGTGGCGATGCAAGTGCAGGGGGGCGCAGGTCCTCCCCCTCTGATTGTCCGCTGTATGCCGCGGCTCGGCCCCTTGCCGCGGCTGACTTCCTTTTCTTTAGGCGTTTCCCTCTCGAACGCTTACCCGGCCCAGTCATGCCACTGAGGCCAGTGGGGTCGTTGGCAGGCGCCATCAGCGACGCTGGCGCTGCCTCCTCCACGGCGTTACTCAGTGGTAGCGCTTGCCCTTTGCGTTCTTTGCCTGGTCCGGTAAGTGCGACCGTCCCAGCCCGCCTGTTACGTATTTCACGCTTCCAGACCGGGCACCTTGTGTAATTGGCGGGGTGCGGCCCCTTACAATTAACACAAGTGGGAGGCTCCTCCCTAGGACGATCACAATCGCGGGCGGTGTGCTCACCGCCGCATCGGACGCAGGCTAGCGGCCTGTGGCATTGTCGGGAGCTGTGCCGAAACTCCTGACATCTGTGGCACTGTGCAGGACCCAGTTTACTGCGCCAGGCCTCCACAACCACACCCCGCATATACATGAGCTCATTGAGCTCAAATATTGCCGGGGTGAGGCCTTCATGCCGCTTTAAGATTACGTAGAAGAGGCAACCCGGGTTGCCTCCTCGAGCCCTCACGTTTTTACAAAATTCGGGCTGGAAGCCTCGCTCCTGTAAGGCGGCCATTATATCTTGCGGCTCCGTGTCTGCGGGGAGACCCCTAATGGCCACCTTGAGGCTTCGCTCGGCCGGCAGCGAGTACGTAAACCACGCGATACGATCCTCTTTCTCGAGACGAGTGAGGTATCTCTGTATCACGCGGTATTCTTCCTCGCTCTCTGGCGAGAAACGCACCCCCGTCCCGTAGGGGCGTGCGTTCGGAGACCGGCCGAGTAATTGGGCAAGCTGCTTGAAGTGGCGTTGCCACTCGGGTAATTTCTCCACAATCAGAGGGGGGAATACTTCTTGCTTCCTCTGTTGTTGCTTGAACTTAATATTAGGTCGCTGCGCAGCAGCGGCCGGGTCGGCAGCGGCCCGTCCCGTCGGCTGAGGCGCGGCCAGTGAAGCTGGCTGCGCGGTGAGCGGCGCGGCAGGTGCGCGCGCCGTCGCGGTGCCGCGCGGTACAGCGCTCGACGCGAGCGGCGGACGAGCTGGGTAAGCCGGCGCACGAGAGGCGCCGACGGGTGCGGCCTTAGGGGCCGGGACGGGTGGCGGGTGTTCCGATGGAACGGGTCGCTGCTTACCGGCCTTAGTTCTTAATGCGTAACTATCCTTTTCCGCCGTAGGAATCGGGCGGGCGGCGGCTCCGATGGGTGCAGGTGGGCGCGCGGCGGAGTCCGGGGCGGCGCGCACGGCGGGCGGCGCAGCATCGCGACGCGCAGGCATCGCAGCGGCGGCGGGCACGGCGCGCGGTCCTGTGACCGGGGGCGGTGCGGTGCGCGGCGGCGCGACGACAGCGGCGCCAGCCATGAAGGCCGCCGTCCGTTCCTCCGCCGGGCGTTTCGACAAACGCTTCTTCTCCCGCGGGGGTAATGGCGTTTCCCGGGCGAACACTGTGGTACGCACAGGCGGGACCTCGCCGGGTGTGGGCTCGTCGCCCTCAGGGACGACAACAGGCGGCAGTGGTGGCCGCGGCGTCGGTCGCAGCGGCGGTCGTGGCTCTGGCGGCGAGATGGACGCGCGCGTATGCCAGTGGAAGGGGTCGCGGCAGGAGGAGATCGGCGATGCGGAGCGCGACAGGCGAGGGCGGACCAGTCGGCCCAGGCACTCGTCGCCGTCGCTGCTTCCGCCCCTGCGCTTCCTCTTCCTGGGGCTGCGGCGCGTCACGGCAGGCTGTATCTCCGGCAGGTCGAGCCTAAGCTCGCCGGCCAGCTTGAGAGCAGTGATGTCCGTTGTGTTAAGAGGTCGTCCCTCCATTTGCGCCTCGCGAATACGGAGGTACAACGCCATCCACCGGAGCATCGGCTCCGACAAGAGCCCAGTTTCCACAAACTGGGCGAGCGTGACTAAGTCACGCTCGTATACTCTTGTCGGAGTTAACACCCCCGCAGACGGCGCGTAGTAGTCCGCAGGTGGTGGGCGGGCGGCTAATGGGGGCTGGTGGTCTTCGGTGGGGGAGGCAGGAGGGGGCAACACGATGTGCTGGTCCAATCTTCGCTGCAGCTCCATAATGTTCTCAGCGGATAACTCCGCCGAGGCAGCTATTTCGGTCCCGGGCTCATAGTCCGCGGGATAGTGCGCCATGACTGCTATTTCCTCTTCGGAGCGTCGCAGGGAGTCGCTGACCCGACGCGGAGACCCGCCGATCGCCAGGAGCGCATCCCCGGGCGTTTCGGATCTCGGGGATCGGCGCGGTGACTCGCCGGTCCGACGGCGCAGTCCGGCGACAGGGCTCGACGAGGACGAGGAAGTGCTGCTACCCGGCGAGGCGTCGCGACGTCGCGACGCGCCAGTGCGCGGGATCGCACCTCCTGAACGGCGCCGAGCGCTGCCGTCGGAGTGCGACGGCGGCGCCGAGCGAGACGACACGTCGGCCCGATGATCCGGTCCGGTGATGTTCCCCGGCGACTCGGTGATGGGGCGAGGCGAGCCTGCGACTCGCCGCGGCGTTTCCGAAGCGGATGATGAACTCTCTGTCAGGGGGAGTGCACTGGCGCTTCCATCGTCAGGCCGTAGGGCCGACGGCGTGCGCCGAGTGCGCCTTCCACCCCTGGCAGTGGCGGTAGACGGGTTTTGGCCCTGAAAAGGGCCTTTTAGGTATTGGGATTTGTCCCCGGGCGGCATTGCCCGGGAACTCCTTCGATGATCCGGCTGCAACTAGGTCTCCCGTGTGCGCGGCCCTGAGGTCATTGCCCCCACAACCACGACGTCCTTTCCCTAACGGTACTGGGAGTATCGTGGCGCAGGAACCAGGACCCCGGCGTCTGGAGCCTCCCCTGAAGCTGCTCGTTCGGGCTGGATGGTAGGTGTCCGGTCCAATGTCCCAGTCTTCGGGTAGTTATTTCTAAAAATAACCCCGAAGATGAGACGCGTGGGGTAGGCGTGAAAGGTCCCGTGCGCAGGCGTCGTAAGTGCGCAGTATGCGGTGCGGCGGGCGGTGAAGCGGCGATGTTGCGAAACAGGCGTGTAAGAGCGGGATGGTGCGATACGCGACTCACTTCGACCGAGCGGGAGAGACTTTCCCTCGATGACCGGCAAGGCGTGCGGCTTTGAGTAGGCCTCTACTCGTTTGGGGAGGAGAGGTGTAAAACGCCATCCCTCTCATACATCATTGTTATAGCGCGGTACGCGGAAACACATCGCGTGACGCTCGCACCCTTGTGGAGTTTGTAACTCACTCGTAACAACACCAAACTTTATAAAACCAAGTTAATTATTAAAATTTGTTGCGAGCACTAAAAGCACAAAGCTTATTTTTGTTATTATATTTAAAATTGTGGGGAGCCAGTGTGACCTGATGGAATTGTACAAATTAGAATGCAGTTTTATTATTGTGTTGATTTCAGTAAAATGTCTATAAATTGTTGTTTTTGTGTAAAATTTTTATATTGCACATTTCAGAATCTAGAAATTCCTAGGAAACATTCGCTTCTGTGTAGAATGAACATCTTAAGGCTATCCACATAATACGAAATATTTTTGTTTAATATACACAGGCGGACGCTTGTCCACTAACACACCTTTTGGAAAGTGAAGATGGGTCTCATAATGAACTGCGTCTGCCCAGCAAATAATTACTCTCACTTCTCTTAAAGAGTTTCAAGTCAAATATGGCGAAAATACGCTCGTTGGAAGCATTTTCTACTCCTTAGCTGTTCGCATGTTGAATGCAGAACCGAATCTCTTCATGCGGATATAAGGAACGTTCAACAATTACGAATGGAATCCGACATGGTGTCTGGTGGTGTATGATGAAATGGGGCTGGTGGAATTAGAGAATGTAGCTCCTGAGAACACTCTCCATTGTGCATTCGATAAAAGACTGCGAGGCAGTCAATTTTAGGACGATGCTCTATTTTTATTAAGTGAAAATGGAAATAGGTTAATGCGATTGTTTGGACAAAATAATTAATACACCTTAGTCCAAGGATATTACAAGCCGATGGTCTGAGACCATAGCATAGATTTAATTTTATTTAATGTCAATTAATTAGAAGTAAATCAGATTTATAGAAATGACTTTACTTCGGCTATGCTAAAAAATGAGTTCGTCATTGAGAAAAAACTGAATTTATAACAGGAAGTTGAATATTCTAAGTATTCACAGAGCTAAAGCCAATTTGAGAAAATTGTTAACATATCCGTTACTTTGATATTAATAAAAAAATACACCTTATAATGTTTGAGTAAATTCTAAGCAAAGTCAAAGTAGCGTCTACAAATCTTAGTATTTGTGACCTTTGCAGAGACAGAACAAACATTATGACTTTTCTTTAATTTCGATCAAACTAGAGAAATGATAATTCTATTCTTTTGACATATAAAAATACGGAGATTAGGCATTACAATTACTGTATCTTAATTAAAAATATATATTCTACGGTAATTAATTTGTACCTGGTAACACGGGTAGGGTAAAAGTTGCAGTTACGGAAAACAATGACAGAGAAGCGTAGCAGACTAAATAGGTTTGACCGCATGCGGCAAACGGCGGAGTGCTTTCGTAATAACATTTATTATCTTTACAGATTTAAATAAACTCAGTCTGGCCATAAATACTGTTACAATTAAAATAAACAAAATATTACTTTTGAATTTGGCATCTGTCATTTTTATACGATTGTTCATTGTTTTCTTATTTTCGCGCCAATATATTGTTAAATATTTTGTGATATTAAAATGGAGTGGGATGATAAAGAGAACTGAATCGCTGTGATGGCATTACATAAAGTAGGTATGGAGCCAAATACAACTTTTAAAACCCTCTATACGATTGGTGTTAGTAAATATTTATATATTCCTTTATTTGGGAGTCGAAGCTGCTGGCGTCCGTAGGCTTTACCCTAGTTTCCCTACACGTCACCCCTGGGTGGTGCTAAACGAGCAGCAGCGAGGTGGTAGGGCGTCGGTGCCCGTCTGGATCGCGACCGCAGTGCATGGGTGTAAAGGCCGTCATAGTGACCAGTTTTAGCTTGTCGCGTTTCGGGATCAGCTTGTGTATATCCAGTAACTCATATACTTAGAGACCTTCAGTCGTGGTATATGCGGGCCGACATGATGATTGAGACTATCAATGGATTTTCATCCTTTGGTAGTCGCTTTCGTTTTTGAACTACACTGTCCTTACCATCAAGTGCTCTGTAGTCACTATGTCAAGCTAGTGTAAAAAAAATAACCCGGCTATTGGTACCTACCAATAAAACCTCCTCTGTTTATGACAGAAAAAGATCTGCCCGTCCACGTAGAGTTCGTACGAAAAATGCGATCAAAGCAGTAAGGGAAAGAATTCGAAGAAATCCTGTCCGGAAGCAAAAGATTTTATCTCGGGAGGTGAAGATAGCACCTAGAACCATGTCGCATATTTTATAAGATAACTCAGGACTTGCAGCCTATTAGAGACGCAATGGTAATTTCTTAACTGATAATTTAAAAAAGAATAGGGCGGTAAAATCAAAACAGCTACTCAAACGGTACGCAAAAGGAGGTTCCAGAAATGTTTTTTTACGGATGAGATTTTTTTTATATTTACAAAGATCGTAACAAAAATATGACCGTATTTATTCTGAAAGCACTAAAGAACCTTCCCAATGGGTCAACAGAGTACAGAGGGCATTATCCTAATTCAGTGATGGTTTGGTGGGGTGTTAGCTATGAAGGAGTGACTGAACCATATTTTTGTGAAAATATACATATATAGACTGGTGAAAGGCTATTTGGTATAAGCGACTTTTTTTGGTTATATAGTAATATTTATATTGACGGAATCAGCGTTTTTTACCGATTCCAAATCTAAATATATATAACTCAAAGGTGACTTACTGACTGACTGACTGACATAGTGATCTATCAACACACAGCCCAAACCAGTAGGCGGATCGGGCTGAAATTTGGCATGCAGGTAGATGTTATGACGTAGGCATCCGCTAAGAAAGGATTTTGATCAATTCTACCCCCAAGGGGATAAAATGGAGGATGAAAGTTTGTATAAATCTTCTTACATTTTCACTTCCACTGGACACACACGCACACACACACACACACACACACACATCCACTGCCCAAACCACTGGACGGATCGGCCTGAAATTTGGCATGTAGGTAGATGAAGTCTACTTTGTCATGACAATAAACAAGTTTCATGGGCAAACTCTCAAATTTGTGGGTATTGACTTGAAAGAACATTGCTTCTCTCAGGGACTGGACAGGAATTTGGAGTCCCTAAAACAATCCATACGATTGGCAGTGAAGAATATTCCCATAGAAAGAGTGTGTGGTGCTATTGATTACTGGCCTCAACGTTTAAAGGACTGTATTGCAGCCATAGATAGGCAAAATGTAATCAGATTAATGAAAATGATTAACGATTACATTTTACGTTTTTTACCATTAACATGACTGCATTTTGCTAATTTATGTTTTAAACACTACAGAATCATAGATTGTATACACATTTATGATTTCTTAATGTTTTAAATGTATTTAATCATGATTACAGAGCAAGAAAATTAAAATTACGACTACATTTTGTAATCGTTCATCATTAATCAGATTACATTTTGCCCATCTCTGATTGCAGCCAATGGATACCACTTAGAATAAGCTTTATACTTAGTCTTGGCATAAATATTGTTACAAAGATAAACAACATTATTTTATTGTACCTACCACTTATTACTATTACAGTGTGTTCGTTTAATACATTATTATAAAATCATTAAAAATATATAAAGCTTATTTTTGGAGGTGCTAGCCAGCAAATTTATGGTTTGGGTGGCAACGGAAGAGCTCCAAACGGTGATCTACCAGCGTTTTGGAAGCGCCTACCTTGAGAAGAAACGCCGAAAGAAACTCAAGGCTGCGGCACAGTGGGACATTCGATACTGATTACGCTTATTTGAACTATCCTCGGAGGCATGTACATGACAAAATGTCGTATATATTTTTTAGCGGTTTCAGGAAACTTCGTATCGCCATGAAAATCGTGTTATTCTACTCCAACTCTGCCACTTTAATTAACGCTCTCTTTCATCCTCCCTCTCTTTCTGTTGTTCTTTTCAAAATACTACTATTTGATATATTTTGTAAATCATTTATTTTTATTTGTATATTCTTATTGGAGTGACGCCCGCTCTTGAATATCATATTTTTTCCCGCGTCCCTTTATTTGGATATACTCCTAAGATATTTATTTAAATACAAAACCTAATAAGTGTCTGTAAATCTCAGCCTAAGGCAGTTATTACTGTTTACAAACGTTTCGCCTTTTTGAAACATTCACTCCATTTAAATGATTTTCTTTGCTTATGCAACGCGCGCTTTCACTTTGTGGGGAAAATTTCAATTTGCTTACTTTTCTGTACATTCCGGAGCCCCAAGGCGTCACAGCGACAACCAAAGAAAGTCGTGCAAAGAAATGAGGGTAGCTAATTTAAAACTTCAACTGCATTTGATAAGTTACGCTCAGAAAGGAAAACTTATTTCTTTCATTAACTATTGTGCTGTGGTTTTAAAAAAAAATAATTATTAAGGTTTCGTATTCCTTGAACCTACAGACAGTGTACTCGTACAATAAGAAAAATGCCCAGAGGTTACAATCTATCCATATAAAAGACTAGTTCTGACTAGTATCATCGTTGATCCTCAATTACTGGAGCTAGAATCATGAAATTTGGCCATTTGATTTTTTATGACGTAGGCATGTACTAAGGAGTGAAACATGGGTTGACAATTTGTTAAAAAGTCATTCACTTTTAAAATCACAACCAGGGAAAACGGTACTCAGCTTTTCGGTTATAAATAAAATGATCAACCCCCATGGGGAATCATTATTACTACCCGGGGGAAGGTAAATCACCACAGCTTGTCTGAATAACTACCTATGGTTTTTACCAAGAAAATATAGACTAAGCTGGAACATCAAAACCGTTGATAGTAAATAACGAGAGTGTTCGATAGATATGAAATCAGTTAATAAGTAAGCTTTGAGTTTTATTTCGTATTATCGTCGTTTTTCTTCCATCGAATTTTATTATAGCTGTCTCAATTTAATTATTTTTAAAAAGCCTCATTGTTTTAAAGATTTAATCAGAAAATATAAAGAAAAATAAATAAAACGTTTATTGAGAAAAAAGAACAACACACAACATAGACATTTATATAAAACAATGAAATAATACATAACACCAATAAAGTAATCCGTGTGCTCACAAATCGCAAAGAGCACTCGGCTCAGTGAATGCTGGGCGACGCTGCTACGCGCAATGGCGCTTAATGAAGCGCCGATTCTCAGCCGACGCTTGATGGAGCTGTACAAAATTAATATGAAATCAATGAGATGTTGTTATATATTATGTAAAATCCGCATTTATGGATATAATCATTGACGCCATTTTTGTAATCACTTCACCAAAAAACCTCGAATACGACAGCCATATTATTATACTACAAAATATATATGTCCGCCATCTTAGATGTAAAAATTAATGCCATTTTCGTAATCACCACACCAAATAATCTAGAAAACGCCACCCATATTTTTTTACAAAATTTTTACAAAAAATCATTATATTACAAAAAAGAAAATATGTGCTATTTTGGATATTAAAATGGACGCTATATTTGAATTCACCACTCCAATGAATTATTATATTAAAAAAATATATGTGTATATCCGCCGAATTGGATATAAAAATGAACGCCATTTTGTAATCTTCACACCAAACAACGTCCAAAACGATACCTATATTATTATATTAAACTAGCTGACCCGGCGAACTTTGTTCCACCTAAGAGGCAATAAATGAGCAGATTTTTGATTTAATAAATATTTTTATTACATTTATTTTATTTTTTGCATTTTGCAGGCAATTATTCTCTCCGTAATAACCTTCCCCAGACTTCATCAAACACAACAAAAAAGAAATCAGCTAAATCGGTTCAGCCGTTCTCGAGTTTCGCGCTTATCAAGACATTTAGCGATTCATTTTTATATTATAGAACTAGCTGACCCGGCGAACTTCGTACCGCCTAACAGTAGATTCTTTTTTTTATACTTATTCTGCTATTCGGGACACCTAGTGAGATAAAAAAAAGAAAAAAGAAAGTTGATAATTCAACAATTATATTATGTCAAAAAATAAAAATTATAAAACACTTAAAACTATATTTAATAGTCACTAAAAATCCTTAAGGCCTTAAAAAATACAATTTCAGATTTCTTATTATAATGCCTACTTATTAAATTTACTTTAATTTTAGTTGAAAAAATGTGGTTTCGAGAAAACCCCGATTAACGTGTTTATTTATTCCTTCTTGATCTCCGTAGGCATCATTTTCAAGTATTCTTGTTTTTCTAATGGCAGCACGATTTTCTTCAGATGCTTCAGTGGCTTCAAGCTAGGCTCGATCAACACGCTTGTCGTTGGCCTTATCAGCGAGCTGCCTTGCTTGCGGGCCTTTTTTGACACCCATAACTCCCATTACTTTTAATATCGGTAAAAACCCTTTATTAGAAAATTTCAAGTGTTTGTTTTCCAACAAACTTGTGTTTAGGAGCTATGTTCCAGACACACGAATTATAACTTTCGTTATTGTTTTGAGTATAAACCCCTAAACATCTCTCGAGCAATTTTTCGTCAGTGAATTCTTCATAAATTGGTTGTAAAAGATCTTGGCCGCGCACCGTTATCCTTTTTCTCTACCTACTTTTCGGTCGCGCTTACGTTCGGGACTAATTGTATAACATTACTAGCAATTTATGGAAAAAAAAAATCCGATTTTTTTTAATTGTTTGGAGGAACCTGACCTTAATGTTATATCTATAAAAATTGACAAATATTGACATTAATATTTATACGCCACTCATTTGTTTTGCCTTCCCGGAACCTGTCCACTAACACTTGAATTTTATGGTGTGGTATTAAAGTTCAAAATGACTTATAACGAATTTTTTGTATGAGAATACAGAAAAGTACTATTTTTAGACAGTTGCAGGGAATTTTTAAAATTTTTCTCTCCGTAATAACGTTCCTCGGACTCCATCAAACACAACAAAAAAAAATTAGTCAAATCGGTTCAGCCGTTCTCAAGTTTCGCGCTTATCAAGACATTTTGTGATTCATTTTTATATTATATATATATATGTCATCTCATCTCACACCTGTAACTCCGCATGATTATTCTGTGGAAACGCCTTCGTCAAACGACTGTGTAGAAAAAGTTTTATCGAGAAATTAAAGCTGTAATTGTTTAGAGAAACAACGATGTGCAATCCTATCACAAATATTAAACTATGTAGTACACATTCGTGTTTAAAAATATATAGTACGTATACATATCCTATACATCTAATAAATAGTGATTGGAAGTAATTTAAATGTCATGTGTTGTGTGAAGGAAATAAATAACGCGCAATATTGTGAGTTTCAGAAAGTATTAAATATTTTAAATGCAAAAGTATCAAGACTTGCTGGCCGTAATAAATAAACTTTGCTTGAGTGTATGAACGGGGATCTTTGTATGAAGTTGCCGCGACATGGGAATTGAAATTTAGCCGGGCGTTTTTCTATATACGTCCTTAACAAGCTTAATACAAACTATACCACTTAGGGCAATACACACAGAGACCGAGCACGCGTCAGGTGCGGGTCGGGTTGGGAGCTCGACGAGTTTATATAAGTCCTTATATTTGTATGGAAGATTACACATTAAAACCGTGTGCGAGTCGGCTGTGGAGCGGTTGATGCTATATGTAATCTCTATAATATAAAAATGAATCGTTAAATGTGTTGATAAGCGCGAAACTCGAGAACGGCTGAACCGATTTGGCTGATTTCTTTTTTGTTGTGTTTGTTGAAGTCTGGGGAAGGTTATTACGGAGAGAAAAAAAAATGTCTGAAAAAGTCTAAAAACAACACTTTTCTATATTCTCATACAAAAAATTCGTAATAACATTTAAAAGTCAATTTGAACTTTAACACCATACCATAAAGTTTAAATGTTAGTGGACGGGTTCCGAGAAGGCAAAACAATTGAGTGACGTATAAATATTAATGTCAATATTTGTCAATTTTTATACATATAGCATTAAGGCCAGGTTCCTTCAAACAATTTTCAAAAAACAGCCGACAGGCCTATAGGTTTTGGCAGAATAAAGCTATTAACATTAAAAAAACAATGTGACTTTGTTTTAGAGAAATAGGGCAGAACGAGGTCTGCCGGGACAGCTAGTCATCTATATCCACTCAACCGTCGACGGTTATTTACAGAACTAGGCGCAGATGTCGCGCCCTTGTACAGGACTTTCATCAGATGGGGGTTTTTGAGAACTAGGTTTCGAAAAACCTGGATTTTTTATACCACAGAATTTCTAATTTCTATGGGAAAGGATAGCTGTTCTTTCGTGAACAATTTATAATACGTGCGAAAAGGATAGAGCTTTATGTCGCGATGTATTATGCTTGTAACAAACATCTGTTTGCACTTGTTCGCGCCGGCTGTCACAGGACGCCTATCAGATGCGGGATGTCTTGATTTGTCCTGTAGCAGTACTTTCATCACACGAGGGGATATAAATACAAGTATTCAAACCCGTAGACATCCTGTTCTGACTCACGCTTGACATATGCCTGATATATACCGCGATATTTACTATATAACGAGCGTAACACACGTTTATAAGTTATAATTTTCCTTGTGAGTCTTTTTACTCAGTTAAAAAATTAATATTTTTAGGGTTGCAGCATTTATGCTTTCCAGGATCGATGTAATTAATGCAGAATATCCTTATTTGAGTAGTTTGACACTACTGTTGCATACAATTGCTGTCTGAAGTGTTAAGAAAATTGAAATTCCGTGAAACTAAATAACGATTAATACGGAACAAAGGGAAGTTTGTAGTCACTCGATATCTTTTTCTAATAAACGTAAATTAGTACTGAAAGGTAGAAAACTGAAGCTAACACGATTGAAATAAAATACAAAATCAATGTTTGAAGTGTAGACTTGAGATTTTGTAGCTTTGATCTCCCTTCTTAATGTTTTTTATTCTTATATTAAAAACTAGCTGATCCGGCAAACGTTGTTTTGCTATATAAGTTATTGTAATATCTTCTAAGATGTTCATTGAAATTAAGTGATGTCAAAGACAATTTTGTTCACAATTAAATACTCTTTATCAACAACACATTTATTTGAATAAAGATTAATATTATTACGTTGATACAACTCTTAACAAATAATGCATTAATTTCGACCAAATTTGATTACCATAAAAACGGTTCTAGTGAGTTAATCTTAAAAGATAGACATATACTGTCGCGGACATTTTTTTAGATCATTTTAAGAGGAATAATTTTTTCATACATATATTTTTGGTATCATGAACCGTTTTCGCAGCGCACGCAATGGAAGCCCTCAAGGATGAATAATTTTCCCCGTTTTTTTTCACATTTTCCATTATTTCTTCGCTCCTAATAGTTGCATCGTGATGTTATATAGCCTATAGCCTTCCTCGATAAATGGTCTATTCAACACAAAAAGAATTTTTCAATTCGAACCAGTAGTTCCAGAGATTAGCGCGTTCAAACAAACAAACCAACAAACAAACAAACAAACTCTTCAGCTTTATAATATTAGTATAGATAAATCTAGTTACAATTAGAAATTAAATGATGAATGCAATAAAAAGTTATTTATTTGCTTGCAATATGATAAAAAAACAATAGAAAAAAGGACAGGGCACAGAGAATCAGCTGGTGTTTTTTTTTACACTGACTCGACATAGTGAGTACATAGTACCTGATGGTAAGTACAGTGTAGTCCAAAAACGAAATCAACTGTCTAAGGATGAAAATCCATTGATTGTCTCCGTCATCATGTCGGCCCACATATACCACGACTGAAGGTCTCTAGGTATATGAGCTACTGGATATACACAAGCTGATCCCGAAACCGCGTATCAATACCAATCTCTTACCCACAGCCGAAAGTACAAGAGTCAGTACAATATTGGCTAAAAATGAGTAATAAAACGATATTTAAACCATTTTAAAATAATTATACAGTTAGATATAAGCTTCTAGAAATTATTTAATTACCTTAGGACTAGTCAAAAGGTGGCTACAGTCGGATTTATAGCCGTCGCTTAAATGAGACTGTAAAGCAAATTAAATCCTATAATGAGAAATGAAGGGGTTGCCTTCATGGACTTAAATATCTATTTCGGAACGCCTAGTCATTTCACAGTCCAACGAATATCCCGTTGAAACCTTTAATTGCAGCACGATCCAAAGCAAATTGAAGTGAACCTGATTATTTAATTCGAAAAGCAATATTTCAATGGTGGTGTGACGCTGTCGCACCTGAGGATAAGCTTAGTACCGGGGCCGGCAACCTTCTGAGTCGGAAGAGTCAAAAATTTCATCATAATTATTTTAAGCGGATGTCTCTAGAAATGATATAAATGCCACCAATTGCTTCTTATATAAATGATAATTAAATATAGAACTCAATTAGTACTACTGACTTACAATACTCGACAATACATATCAGTTTTACGACACAATGTACAGACACGACTTTGCTACGATATTATTATCGTTGTTAATATACGTTTTTTTTTCTTTATTCTATTTATTTGGGGGCTTTTACGTGTGTACGTATGTCAGCCCCATCGTACCCTAATATTAATATATGACGTAAATTAATAATGTATGATGTTAATATTGATATTAATATTGATAGATGGCACCACTTTTAGTTAAAATAAATGTCAGTTTTTATTGAAAGAAAAATCTTATATTACTTTTATTAAAAAAAAAATCAATGGCAACGATCTGCAGTATTACTGATTACTTTGAATATGACACGTAAGTGCAAAAAGAATACACCCATTAATATATTTCTGCGCAGATATATATATATATATGTATATTATAATTTAATTTTGAAATTATGAAATTATAAAAATTTCATAGTATAGTAGGATTATTTTTGTGTTAAAATCCTTAACTCTTAAAAAATATACAATCTGGTAAACCGAAAGGAAAACCGCATCCAAATTGATTTGACCGTTTCTAATATTAGAGCGCGCAAACACGTAAACAAAGGTTTTAACGACTATTGGTTTGGCTGACCCTGTGATGGCGACTGTCAATGGATTTGTCCCTTAACAATCGATGCTGTTAGGACCACACTGTACTTTCCATCGGATATACTGTAGTGGAGCCAGCATATATGGGAAAAATGTAATCAGATTAATAAAAATGATTACGATTACATTTTACGTTTTTTACCATTAATATGACTGCATTTTGCTCCTCTATGTATTTAACACTACAGAATCTCAGATTGCAAACATATTTATGATTTCTTAATGTTTTAAATGGATTTAATCATGATTACAGAGCAAGAAAATTAAAATTACGACTACATTTTGTAATCGTTAATCATTAATCAGATTACATTTTGCCCATCCCTGGGAGCCAGTATAGAAAAGTATTATGTCCCGAGGAAATGTTTCTAACTTTTATCTTCGTTCATTGGACAGAACACAAATAGGTACTTTAATGCAGACAATACAAATAATATTCGATCAAAAAGCTATTGAAAACGCAGTGGACTAAAAGCGAAATAATCCTTAGACGGTACATCAATAACCACGACTTCTAGACGATATGATTCCAAGCCAATGGATATAAATTAAATTACTCCCACGTCATACTAAGCAATAAGGTTTGCAATATTGCGCAGTTCTCTGATTTTTCCAATTCATTTGCTTTCTCTTATTTAGTTGAATGAAAGGATCTATTCTCTTCTCAATATGCATCTATTTTTTCATCTATGAGTAAAAATTATTGTAGGTGTATTCTTTGATTATAAAAATCCAACTCACCCGGCGAATTACTTACCGCCATGAGTGTCATGTTAGCTTATTCCCTCTCCTCTCTCTTTCTCTCGCTGTCCCTCTGTTGTTCATAACGGATCTTATTTTTAAAATATATATTTACTTTACAACTTTTTACTTATTTTTATTTAAATAACGTCATAGATATGACACCCGCGCTTGAATTTATATTTGCACGCGTTTGTTCCTTGTTTGCGGTAAGTCCTAACATATTTATTTAAACTTTATAGTGTAAAGGATTACCATAATGTGAATGAAATACTTAAGATAGCTAACGTGTTTAAGCTGATAAGGATTATTACTGGATCCTTCTCAATAGCTTTCAAATTCCTGCATAGTGGACGAACAATCATCATTTTTTTTAAGCTACAATGAGTAATTTTAAAAGTTATGTAGATATATGCTTTTGTGAATTTTTGTAGATTATAAAAGAGTAATAAACCGATCATATATTGTTTATTTATATTTTAAATGGATTATGCAACAGTTTCAATGAGAGCTCTCAGGCGATTTGACTTTTTTCGACATTGTCAATAATTATCATCATATTTCAACGAATTCACAAAAAGACATAAACTACAACCACCCTCATGAACTGCGAACAGATTGACAGACAAACAGACTTTTTATTATAATATGCTGCGATCTTTTAATGGCAGCTTACTATTTCCATTCTAACGTCTAAATACTGGCCAAGTACGATGCGGTATTGGAAAGCTGTTGAGACCAGTAATTTCCAAAGTGGTCCAGGGGTCTACCCCCGGCGATACACGGAAGAATCGACGGGGCTGGTCTACTTGGCGTAAAAAGATGAGAGTGCACAAGTTGTATGCGAGGTTAACAAAAATCTATCTGGTTCTTTAGAAATTTAGAATTAGCTATTAGTACAGATTCCAATTTTTTTCATATTTTTTATGAGTTTTGAGATTATGGTAAAAATCTATCAGACCAGTAAAATTTTTAAAGGAGTCTAAGAGAAAAGAGGTTTGGCAACTTTTGATTTAGACGGATACAGTGTTAATAGTTATCAATTTAAATACGTTAGTTACCTTAAACATTTTATGTACATTATGATAATCATTTATAAACGCTGTGGGTGACGTATGTTATGTAGAGAAAGACTAATGGAAGTTTTATGCACTCAACGCAACGCAACGATATTTACAGTTCAATGCACAATATCTAGGTCGAATAATAATAATAAATATATCGGTACCAAATGAATAATAAATGGGATTTGAAGTAAGGACTCACTTTGAATCACTAGTTCCCCCCTAAAGGTAGAGATAAGCCTCCCACCAGTGGTAGAGACCTTTACCACAAGCGGTGGCTAATTCTCCTACAACAGGCGACGCGCCTCGTGCCGCCTTCTTCCACAGTTGGTGACAATACAGCTGGAGTCGGACGTGAACAATATTAGTGACACCACAATTGGTGACTCCGACGAAAATTTGAACACGGAACCCGGTGAAAAATTGACTTTACAATTTAAATGAATATATTAGGAGCAGAGATGGGCAAAATGTAATCTGATTAATGATGAACGATTACAAAATGTAGTCGTAATTTTAATTTTCTTGCTCTGTAATCATGATTAAATTCATTTAAAACACTAAGAAATCATAAATGTGTATGTAATCTGGGATTCTGTAGTGTTTAAAACATAGATGAGTAAAATGCAGTTATATTAATGGTAAAAAACGTAAAATGTAATCGTTAATCATTTTCATTAATCAGATTACATTTTGCCCATCTATGATTAGGAGCTATCGAAAAATTAAAATTAACGCACGGATTTCGTATTTCGTGTTGCTTTAGCTTATTGATATTTTGAAAAAGAGATTGAATATTAACAACAAATACTTTGGGAGTATTAGAGGTAAGGCTATGAGGGGAGAGGAAAGAGACGGGCGTAGGTTTAGCTAATATAAAAGTGAATATGATAAGTTTTTGTTACTTTCGTCGTCTGTTATGGCGACATCTTTTAGAATAACATACCGGTTATATAGACCGAGAATTTTATAAACTACACTGGTTGTTACGACTGTCGGTTTTTACAACTAAATATGAGTAGTCCCTTCGATCTCGTTATAACAGATTTTGACTGTATATAGATTCATAATTTAAGTTTTATGTGTACCTCGATAGTTCAATTTATTAAATTTTGTGAATATTAACATTTTATAAAATTATTTGATCATGTAATATTTAAATATATATTTAAATTTATTAAATTAATATGTGACTGTATGGTTATTGACTTTTGCGTGTTCTTTAAAAAAAAGTAGACCAGTGCTGCGTACGCAAGTTTTACAATAGCTTTATAGCTAGTAATATTTAATAACGGGAACGTTAAATGGTCCAAATTAACGATGAGACGATGATTAATTATAATATAGTGTGAACTTTATTTATCAGTCCTTAATATATCATGTATCAATGTGACCTGTTACTAATACGTAGATTAAAAAATTTATAGAGTTTAGGCAAAAGATAAACAAGTCGAGCCTTATAAATCGGGACTAAATTATATATTGCCATACTAATAATATTATATATAACTTGTAATACTAAATAATTCGTTTATTTATTACAAATTATTTACATATTTTCGACAATTAGAACATATTTAAAAATAGTTGTTTCATACATAGTAATTATATTATTTGTTAGTGTATATTATGTATTTTTAAAAACTTCTTTCTATCGCATAAATAGTAAAATATACCTTATTTACGAAACGAATTGAATGATGTTAAATTAGCATAAAATATTACAGATTGTTAAAATTACTTTGAGTAAAAAAGACTTATTTGTGCAATTTATATAACATTGTAACCATTCATGTGAGGTTGGTTAGGTAATAAAAAATGACTTTTCAAATCAATGACACTATTATGGTAAATTACTTGTTACGATCATTTTCAATCATTGGAGCTCTTTGCAATCTATTACAGTTTTTTGTAGGATTCAGGTTTATACAAACATTAAATGATATCGTAAAAAGTAAGTCAAATACAGTAAATTATGATATTTCGGCTCATCTTCAGAATATATTTCTTTAAGATAGGGCTATAATTTACTAAATGTAATATAATGGTATTTTGAAAAAAAAATTGTACTATTAACGAAAAGAACGACAAACGATATCTTATTCTACAGAAAAAGCCATTTATTATTTCCACGAAATTTGTCATTCAAAGTTCGTCACAAGCTTCATCATTTGGAATATTTCTTTATACACAAATTACATCACGACGAGTAATCATAAAATAACAATTTGTAATAAAACATTTTAGCAGCAAATCCTGTACATACAATTGACACAAATACCAAGGAAATACTTTATAATAATCGTTAATGCAGAAAGATGTGAGTGTATAATTATTTTACACGTAGTTTCCGTCAACTATGTTTTTATCCTTAACCTTTACGCGTACAATTGGGTAATATTACTATAATGTATCTAATTAAATAAAGAATATTTTAATAATAATATGTCATTGACGCTATTTTAAAAACTAATCAAATCTTTCGATTTCTTTCTATTACACTAAAAATTAGTGATCAGACTGACATTTATGTTGGACTAAAATAGTACACACATCTTTTTAATTTATCGTGCTAGTTTTATCTCCTAAAGAAAACTATTTTCCATTAAAAAAAATAATTTTATTGTATACAAAGTTATCAAAGGTACATTCGTTGTTGTTATGTAAGCGCAGCACTAGTTCTTGCAAGCTTATGACAATAACGTTTATTCTAACCTACAAAATCACAATCAAAATTGTAAAGACTTGTGAGCCGTTTGATCAAATCTTATTTCAGTTATCATAAGTAAAGCGTAAATTGTAAATCGATAATACATATTGTAAACATAAGAAAACTATCGATGTTATTTGTTTCTAAAATTCAGTCAAAATTACACTTTGATTGGAGAAATACATTGTCGGCGATGAATGTAAACAAACACTGTCATAATATTATTGTGAAATTATGCTGGTCTCTGATGATATTACACAATTCAACTAATAATTCCAATAAGGCGGTAAGTAGCCTTGATTTTTACATTAAATTATTTAACTAAAAAATGAACCGCCATTACTATTGAACAAAAATTTTATAAAACGTTACTAATTTTGACGTTATCCTAATAGTAAATATAGCATTAAGGCTTCTTGCAATTGAAAATATTTACAATAATATTACATTACTTATTAGTTACAGACTTACTAAATTCAGTTAAAGTTTTGGACCAATTGATAAGCTAAGGAAGAAAGATGAGTATTGATTTACTTCTAGTATCATTTCTAGTAAAAGAATATAAATATTGTTTGAAAAATAACCAATAAAAGGTCCTTTCTTTACACAATGGTGCTATATTCAAGCAGATTCTGCTCAACAGAGGTACCTTTCAGACAACAATGTATTGCTATGAATGCTCTTTTTCCTGACCTTTCAATGTAGATTTAGCCTAATACCACATCACATCATTTTTACAGGTAATGAGGTCTTTCAATGCTCCCTGTGCTTTGCAATAAAGGTCCAATTTACCTAGCTTCAATATGCTATTTAATAATATGCAGTTAAGATGTGTAAGGACATCACAATAACATCGAATAAGGAAGATTATAAAAAAAGGTAAGATTAAACGCTGAAGTTGATAAACACTTTTTTAACTTTATTTTTCTCCGAAAATAAGTTATTTTGCTTAAGAACTTATTTAATGTAAGGTATGAATTATTTTTATGCTTATATAGGATGAACTCCACAGGTTAGGTGTATAGGTTAACTGAACCTAGAAATGCGGTTCTCTGTACATCTGTTATTAGATCAGCCGTGGTGGCTGCCGGCAGAATAGAGAAGCACCCCCCTCTTCTTGCTGAGGTGTCGTAAAAGGCGACTAAGGTATCTCTTGAACACCGCAATTCAACCAGGTGTTTAGAGAAAGGAAAACTCGATCAAACCTGCATCCTGCTCTCTCCGGATCGTACTGGTTCTCCTTTCCATCGGGCCTGAGGTAGCTCGGACGAGAGAGTGCTTTTCTGGCTGCGCGTCCAGTTATGCACTTAAATATCTCCTGCGCAATTGACTGTTTCCGTAAACTGGACCTCGAATTTCTTAACCGGTGTTGAAACAGTCGCCGTGGCCGAAACCGGCTAGGACATCATCATCATTAGAAGCATGGGACGAATTATACCTAGGAGATGTTTCTTATCTTTTTCTCATAGCATTAGATTAGCTTTATTTATTTGCATGCACATTTTAGCCATAGTGAATTTTGAAAATGAAGATTGCTTTAATAGGTTTAGGTATGGATCATCTTTAAGATCACTTAGCCATGTAGTGACCTTGCAATATTTTCTCTCTGGATCCTATACATAGTTTAAACATATTTTCATTTGGTTTTGTATGGATCATCAATACAGGCCTTGCACAAACTTAGACTAGAGTATTATTTTTAGGGTATGTTATTGAAGACATTAAAACATTCCCATCTTGGTTCATTGTCATCAATAACACAGTATCACATATCCTTAATAAATATTGCCATTGTTAACCTTGGAATTCACATTATAACACTCTATTTATAAACATGAAGTGTCTAAATGTTTTGCTTGTGTGAATTTTGATCTATCAAATCCCTCATTATGTCTCTCTATGTATACAACATAAAAACGGCCTGTTAAAAAAGAAAATAAACATTTTAAATATTGGATACGATTTTAGAATAGCTTTGAAGACAGGGACAGATGGTTTATTTAATATTTTTCTGAATCAATTTTCAGGTGTTGCTCTGTCTAGGCCATTTCAATCAACACATCTTGATAGATTTGCTGACTCTATTGGAGCGAGAAATATTTGAGAAGCATCTGAAGACCATCATGGTGGAGGAACTACTGCCATATTATATTAAAAGGTGAACTTTAACTTGCTATAGTGATCTAATGTTGCTGCCCACAGTGAATAGGTTTGTTCTAGTTCATATAGGTGTGTCGCCAAATATCAATTATGCTAACAAATTTTTTTTATAAACTAGTAAATTGTGCAGTTCTAATTTTTTTTTTTTTCATTTCAAATTTATAAAGGGTTTTTATAGTTCTTAAAAGGTTTATTATAAACAAACACATAGTGTTCTGAAAATAACATTTTAAAAATGACTCCATATTAAAAATATGCCCATTTAATAGGCTAACCACAAAGGTATCGATGTCAAGGTACAGATCAGAGATAGGCAAAATGTAATCTGATGCGTGTTTCCAATAACCCTGTATACATATGAACGAACATATAAGTATACTAGCTGATCCGGCAAACGTTGTTTTGCTATATAAGGTTTTGTAATATCTTCTAAGATGTTCACTGAAATTAAGTGATGTCAAAGACAATTATGTTCACAATTAAATACTCTTAATCAACAACACATTTATTTGGATAAAGATTAATATTATTACGTTGATACAACTCTTAACAGATAATGCATTAATTTCGACCAAATTTGTTTACCATAAAAACGATTCTAGTGACTTAATCTTAAAAGATAGACATATACTGTCCCGGACATTTTTTTAGATCATTTCAAGAGGAATAATTCTTTCATACATATATTTTTGGTATCTTGAACCGTTTTTGCAGCGCACACAATGGAAGCCCTCAAGGATGAATAATTTTCCCCGTTTTTTTCACATTTTCCATTATTTCTTCGCTCCTAATAATTGCATCGTGATGTTATATAGCCTAAAGCCTTCCTCGATAAATGGTCTATTCAACTCAAAAAGAATTTTTCAATTCGAACCAGTAGTTCCTGAGATTAGCGCGTTCAAACAAACAAACAAACTCTTCAGCTTTATAATATTAGTATAGATTACACATATGAATATCACACATACACGGTGTATGTGCGCAAACTATATACACAATTGACTATAAAACGTGATAGTAAACGGAAAATTCACTTTATCTCAATGTAAATATTTTCAGGATGGCGTGCCCTTGAATCAGCCTGGTTCAGCGGTGCGGACATAGTGAGTGTTTGCAACGAGGATATACTGCGAGTGTGTCCAACCTGAAGTTCGCGGTCGAGAGGATCGTCGGTTAGTTATAAATTGTCTAAAGCAGTTTTTGTTTTCAAATATTATGGTATCATTCCCTCGAGTGCATATAGATCAGGGATAAAAAAGTCGTTGAATGTGGTCGGGTTCAAAACACTCCCACAGTCATAATTCTCTTTAAGGTTATTACAAGTTATCCCTTGCGCTTTTGTCTGAGTAGTATATACTGAGCTGTTTTTTGTTGATGGTCTCTGTCGTCATGTCGGCTCACATATACCACGACTGAAGGTCTCCACGAATATGAGTTACTGGATATACACAAGATGTTCCCGGCACGCGACAGGCCAAAGCGAGTCACTATGACAGTCTTTACACTTGTGTACTGTGGTCATGACTCAGTTCGGGCAATCGCCTTAGCACCATAAAAACAACCATTCTAAATAACATTAAATTGCATTCAGTAAGTTATAGTCCTCATTTTGACGAATATATTCTAAAGGTGAGCAGAAATCATGTAGTTTACTATATTTGTCTTACTTTTTACTAAAATATGTAATATTTACAATAAACCAATTTCTTCATTATAACCCTGAATCTATCTACAAAAAATTGTAGTCGATTGTAAAGGGCTTCGAAGATTGGAAATTATCATAATCAGTCCTTGAATAAATAGCGTAAGTTCCGCTAACTGTCCACGAATATGCTACGCAACATCAGTCTTTTTAGGGTTCCGTACTTCAATTACGATCCCTTTAATGCCCGACAGTTTGTCTATCAAGACCAATTTTTACAGGAACACGTGTTGATATAAGTTCAAAGTCAGTCCCTAATACTCAAATCGACTGTCTCTTGTGGATAGGAAAAAATCACACTTCTAAATTAACGCATTCAAAAGATATGCTCCTTTCAATCTACTGTACCCTTCAGGGTATTTCCCGATGGTCTTGAATCATGAAAGGCAAGAAGTGAGGTCTTATAGGAAGGAAAAATTTGTAATGAATAAAAAAAAGAGTACTTCATTTTTAATGAGGAGACGGTATTGAAAAATCCTAAACCACAAGAAATACGTCCTTAGAAAACTTTGGCGCTTTTCGACTAGAAATAAATTTGATCTTAGAATTTTGGTAAATCGTGAACTTTCTAAGTAAATATACAATAATAGTAATAATATATCGTCTCGCTATATTCTTTACAAAGCGAGCATATATACTTTAGTGGCTGTATCCACTTTGCGCTTATATGATGATGATGATGTCCTAGCCGGATTCGGCCACGGCGACTGTTTCAACACCGATTAAGTAAATCGAGGTCAATTTTCGGAAACAGTCAATTGCGCAGGAGATATTTCAGTGCATAACTGGACGCGCAGCCAGTAAAGCACTCTCTCGTCCGAGCTCCCTCAGGCCCGATGGAATGGAGAACCAGTACGATCGGGAGGGAGCAGGATGCAGGCGACTAAGATATCTCTTTAACACCACAATTCAACCAGGTGTTCAGAGAAGGAAAACTCGACCAAACCTGGGCTTATATGTCGTGCCCAACGTGACCAGTAGCGCATCTAATTATTGTTTTCAGAGCACTTACACATAACATTTCTATTGGATTCCATGCGGGTTTCCTTCACCGGAGAGCATGCAGTTCCTAATTCTATAAATCAGGAAAAGCTCATAGGTGTGTTCCGGGATTCGAATCTAAGACCATTCTCGTTGCC
Organism: Automeris io; assembly: GCA_036320925.1. Taxonomy (NCBI): domain Eukaryota; kingdom Metazoa; phylum Arthropoda; class Insecta; order Lepidoptera; family Saturniidae; genus Automeris; species Automeris io. Next base: position 1,728,585 of record JAUDJH010000036.1, read on the forward strand.
GCGGATGAGAACCGTTCCATTGTAAGTTAGCGGACACAGCCACAAAAAAAAGTACTCAAATTTAATTATTTTCATACTTTTTAGTTTGTACGGAAGGGTTTGTAGTGTAGGGTGCTTTCTGACTAGGCGGAGAAATTATTCGGCGCAAAGTGGCAGGTAATTGGATGACAAAAACCGATGATCAGGCTCAGTAGCGAACATTAGGAGAGGCTTATGTCCCATAGCTGACGGATACGGGTTGATGATGATGAAGAAATCCTCGGTGCGTGAGTCTGACTTGCGTTTGCCCGGTCTTTCCTAATTACAATTATGTCTCAGGTGGTACGGACAAGAGGAGTCACGCGAGGTCGCCGGGAGGAAAAAAAGATCGTCGGGTACTACTAATCCGGATAAGAGCTCGTCGGCTAGTGGTTTGAGCCTGTCTGAAGGTCAGGAGTATACTACTTGGACCAGGATAAGTTATTCACGTATGTCATAAATGCAATTTTTTTTTAAACTGGCTCGACATACTGACTACAGAGTATCTGATGGTAAGTACAGTGTAGTCCAAAAAGGAAAGCGACCATAAAAGGATGAAAATCCATTGATGGTCTACATCGTCATGTCGGCCCACATATACCACGACTGAAGGTCTCTAGGTATATGAGCTACTGGATATACACAAGCTGATCCCGAAACGCGACAGGCCAAAGCGAGTCACTATGAAGGTCTTTACGCTCGTGTACTGTGTGGTCATGATCCAGTTCGGGCAATCGCCCTACCACCATACCCTGTAGGCGGAATAAGGTTACAATAAAGTTTTACGATGATTGGACGGTAGCGTTATGACTTCGTTCCGATCACTATCCATCGGCAAGTTTTGTATATCTTATGAGGAGAATAGAATCGCCTGATTGAGCACCTGTGGAAGACGGGAGGATTTGCATCACTTGCTAAAAGAGTGTGACCGGAATAAAAGTGCAAGAGAGTCGCTGATGAGCCAATGCAGAGTCAGCTTATTTGCAGTAGCGTTCATTCCATAGATGCATGAAAGCACTGCATGCCCTGACGATAAATAAGTCTTGACTAAATTCCTTAAAGTTAAACAAAAAAGGAACCATTTATATTAAAATCTATTCTATATTCACGTCATATATCTTTTCTATGAAAGCAATATAATATTTACTATCATAATAAAATAATCAAATTAATTACGCGAATTCTGCCTACCCTGTCAAATTACCCTATGCACGTCACTGCTTATTTGATATAGGTGCCTTTCATGGCGTCCTATGTGATCCCACAGGGAATACTATGAAATTGTTGGTGGATATGGTAGCACTGACTCATCAGCGACTCTCTCAGAACTTTTTTTTATTACATACAGGCTTGCGCTTGACCTCAATCTCACCTGCTGGAAAGAGATGATGAGGCCGACGATGGAGCGCGCTCGCCCAGCAAATACCGATTCACTCGACGTTTGAAGATTCCCATGTCATAAGATGCTGGTAACACCGACTGAAACTGAGGTGTATTTCACCGTATTGGGTACAATAGGGCTGATATGCCAAAATGGCAAAAGCCCTTGTAATAATAATAATTAAAAAAAACGATGATTGGACGATTTATGTATCTAAGTATTTACCAGTTGGCATCGGTAATCAGGAACTTCTCCAATCGGGCGGCGCGCTTGAGGGAACGCGTCACCCAGATCCAGCCGTGAGCGGTGGGCGATGTGTACCCGCACACCGCCCCAATGACAAATCAAGGAGATGAGGGGAGGGTGGGACTTTACACCACCCCCTGCCAAGTAAGCGGGGCCTGCAGAAGGCTAGACGCCGCCGGGTGCCGAGGAAGATGGCTCAGCCTTGCCCTTGGCGCTCGGCAGGCGGGAGAAGGAACACCCCGGGGTTTTAGTCGGTGCAAGTCTTACACACCGGCGGGCAACCCTCATCCCCCCTGAGGTCCGTTAGGGAATTCCCCCGGGTTAAACAAAAAAACTGTATTTGTATGTGTGTAATGTACGGTGTAGGTGAGGATTTGTGAATAACAATTTATTATTATATAGTAGCTGATCCGGCAAACGTTGTTTTGCTATATAAGGTTTTGTAATATCTTCTAAGATGTTCATTGAAATTAAGTGATGTCAAAGACAATTTTGTTCACAATTAAATACTCTTAATCTACAACACTTTTTTTTGGATAAAGATTAATATTATTACGTTGATACAACTCTTAACAAATGATGCATTAATTTCGACCAAATTTGATTACTATAAAAACGGTTCTAGTGACTTAATCTTAAAAGATAGACATATACTGTCGTGGACATTTTTTTAGATCATTTCAAGAGGAATAATTCTTTCTTACATATATTTTTGGTATCTTGAACCGTTTTTGCAGCGCACGCAATGGAAGCCCTCAAGGATGAATAACTTTCCCCGTTTTTTTCACATTTTCCATTATTTCTTCGTTCCTAATAATTGCATCGTGATGTTATATAGCCTAAAGCCTTCCTCGATAAATGGTCTATTCAATTCAAAAAGAATTTTTCAATTCGAACCAGTAGTTCCTGAGATTAGCGCGTTCAAACAAACAAACAAACTCTTCAGCTGTATAATATTAGTATAGATTTAAAAAAAATACGATGTGATGTTGAAGTTTTGAAAATGAGATCAGTAACCAAAAACCTTTTGTACCCCAGATGGCGCTTGCGTTTAGTTGCGTTCACACATGTATTGTTTCGACGTTTTGGGGGTGCTGCTTTTGGCGCGACTACGTACCATGGACAAACGTGGCCCTGGGGTTCGGATCTTCCGTTAGAAGCTGTACTCCAAGGCAGAGGTGCCTTCAACCATAGGGTTTATGGCATGTATTTATTTATTTATTTAATCTATATAGGGTTGCCAGTGGCCCGGTACAATAATTCGTTTACACAATACATAGACACAGTTACAATCAACAATGTACAGTTCCTATTAAGGCATCCACAACATACGTCAGAGAGGCCTGTTTATTTATACTATATTATACTATATCAATGGTAATTAATGTCAAGATTATTCGTTTGTGCACATCTCAACAACCCGAAGACCTTTCTCTTGAATCTCGGTATAGAAACCGCGAACAAATCAACCGAATCTCCAAGAAGATTGTCGGTCCGAGACAATCTACACAAAGCACTGTTGACCCCAAGGTTTGTTTGTTTAAAAGGTGTCACGTTTCACGTCTGGAATTTTTAGGGAGGGGGGGGGGTTCTGAATGAAAATTTTTGGAATAGTTGGGGACAGTAAATTTTATTATTTAAAATGTTATATGAAAAGTTAATATCCAATTGCTAACGACAAAGCGCTAAAGAATTCATTTTAAAGTATATGAGATTATCCCAATAGCTGTATTTGTATTTACTGCGATACGAGTTAAACGCCAAATGTCCTTAATCCTTATCCCTAAACTGCATTTTTCATTCCTTTAATTAAATTTAAGGCAAGCATTAAATTTCGAATAATGTTACCTTGCGACACGTAATAATGCTCCGTTAAGGGTTTCAATCCGGATTAAAAATGCAAAGTAGGATTCTGCAACTGACCCCTATAAGTATAAAAAATCTTTACCCTGTCATACTTAGACAATTTGTGGTTGTGGTGGATTATTGGATAACTAGCTGATTCGGCAAACGTAGTTTTGCTATATACGTTATTGTAATATCTTCTAAAATGTTCATTGAAATTAAGTGATGTCAAAGACAATTTTGTTCATAATTAAATACTCTTAATGAACAACACATTTATTTGGATAAAGATTAATATTATTACGTTGATACAACTCTTAACAAATAATGCATTAATTTCGACCAAATTCGATTGCTATAAAAACGGTTCTAGTAAGTTAATCTTAAAAGATAGACATATACTGTTTTTTAGATCATTTCAAGAGGAATAATTCTTTCATACATATATTTTTGGTATCTTGAACCGTTTTCGCAGCGCACGCAATGGAAGCCTTCAAGGGTGAATAATTTTCTCCGTTTTTTTTCACATTTTCCATTATTTCTTCGCTCCTAATAGTTGCATCGTGATGTTATATCCTAAAGCCTTCCTCGATAAATAGTCTATTTAACACAAAAATAATTTTTCAATTCGAACCAGTAGTTCCTGAGATTAGCGCGTTCAAACAAACAAACAAACAAACTCTTCAGCTTTATAATATTAGTATAGATTGACCGGTCTCCATGCGCGGCGATGCGAACGGTCGTTGCTTCTAATTCCGGCACGTGCCTCTGGGCTTTCTCATATTGAGTACAGATTTAGAGACTATGTTTACCGGTGTAGGAAAACATTATAAGGAAACTTTCATTAGATGCCAATAGAAATGTCACGTGTAAGTACCCCGAGAAAGACGATCAGCTGCGATACTGGTTACTTGGGGCCAAGATATATAAGCGCAAAATAAATAAAGCCATTAACACGTTCCTGCCGGCATGTACTATTAATGGTATATTGAGGACTGTTCCATTGGTCGGCGTGTACCATTTATGGCACATACACAATTGTCCCATCGGGCGGCGTGTAACATTTATGGTACATACACAATTGTCCCATCGGGCGGCGTGTAACATTTATGGTACATACACAATTGTCCCATCGGGCGGCGTGTAACATTTATGGTACATACACAATTGTCCCATCGGGCGGCGTGTAACACTTATGGTACATACACAATTGTCCCATCAGGCGGCGTGTAACATTTAGGGTACATACACAATTGTCCCATCGGGCGGCGTGTACCATTTATGGCACATACACAATTGTCCCATCAGGCGGCGTGTACCATTAATGGTACAATGAAAGAAATCAATTTGTATTTTTTGTTAATAAAAAGAAAAAAAGTTTGCAAATGAACGCAGGCACAGTCGGCAAAAGCACTTTATGAGAGATATGCGATTACGTGGAAACGGCTGGCCGGTGAGACAAATTTGATTTTACAGAGCCGTCAGGTGCCGAAGACAGCGGATTCAGCCACCATCGGAAACGTGATAATGGATATTAGAGACCATTTATTATTAATCTTATATGAGTCGAAGCTGCTCGCGTCCGTAGGCTTTACCCTAGTTTCCCTACACGTGACTCTTGGGTGGTGCTTAACGAGCAGCAGCGAGGTGGTAGGGCGTCGGTGCCCGTCTGGGTCGCGACCACAGTGCATGCGTGTAAAGCCCGTCATAGTGACCGGTATCGGCTTGTCGCGTTTCGGGATCAGCTTGTGTATATCCAGTAGCTCATATACCTAGAGACCTTCAGTCGTGGTATATGTGGGCCGACATGACGATGTAGACTATCAATCGATTTTCATCCTTTGATAGTCGCTTTCGTTTTTGGGCTACACTGTACTTACCATCAGGTACTCTGTAGTCACTTAGTCGAGCCAGTGTAAAAAAATATTAAAACTTTATTAAATTTTCATAGTATCTATAGTAGGAGTTTTTGTGTATTAATTTGTGCTTTGAGTTTTAATGGCATTAAGAAATAATAGTTTTTCTCATATATTATATTTCACGTACAGACAGTGATCAGTTACAATATTATTATAAGCCTAATATTATATGTATTTCAAACGAATCACCTGAACAATTATTGCAATAAAATATTGACGTGGCTTTTTTGAAAATGACAAAACTTTTTTATGTATATACCAATTAAAAAATTAACACTTAATGATAAAGGCAGCTTTCCACAATACATTAGTGAAACCCGCATATAAATCGGTCATACTGTTTCTTAGATTAGCGTTCACAGACGCGTACAGATGTATGCATATTGATTACCTTTTTTTTATTACTGACATGCTTGCTTTTGACCTCAATCTCACCTGCTGAAAAGTGATGATGAGGCAGACGATGGGGCGCGCAAACCCAGCAAATACCGATTCACTAGACGTTATATTCCTGAACTTTGCAAGACATTGTAAAACAGTCCTTTGCCGCGTCTGTTTGTCTATTTGCGATAAACTAGAAACGATTGGAACCATGGAAATTTTACAAATGGTTTTCGCAAATAAGCTAATTCATAAGCAAGGTTTTAGTGTATAATTTGCTAAGGTTTTGTGTAAACTGGTAGAAATATTATGATTATTGCAAAAAATTCGGAAAAAGTCAAGTCACCTTTAGAAGGAAAGGGTCGGTGATGGAAAGGGGGAGGGAGGGAGAAAATTAACACGACATCAATGACGATACGAAGTTCCTCTGGTTAAATAGTTTGAAAATCGTAATAATAATATCGTAATAACAGGATTTTTTAATATAGTTGTTTTGTTTCAGTTTGTGGAAGAACTTCTCTTAAAGAAACGTCACATTTCAAAGAACTACAAGCGGCTTTCAGCCCGCCGCCATTTCCAAAGAACTTCATCGACCTAGTTGAGTTTGAGAATATTCTGAGGAAGCTAGCCCATAGCATATTATTTGTAGTGATGCCACGAATAGTGAATTGGCCGAATACCGAATATTCGGCAACGCTGTCGGCCGAAGCGCCGAATATTCGGCCGCCGAATATTCCTAGAAGTAGCGTGTTTAGTAATAATAATAATAATCTTTAGTTCAACACAAAACTTATGCATATACATAGGGTGATAAGTCTCACCAATTAAGTAAATCTTGTCTCTGGTGAGACTCGCACTTCCGTTCGGGTTATTCAAGGGTGTTTTTTATTTTTATATGGATATTCACGGTATAAGTTTATTAGTATGTATGTGAGCGAGAGAGAGTGTGTGTGTGTGAGAGGTTATTTTCTGAGGCTGGTAACATTTACGATGAAAAGCATAATAAATATAAAACCAAAAAATGCTGAAAAGCTTGTTTTTATCCATCACAACTTACCACTGATCAATTTTAATTACTAAAGTGTTGTAATTTGGAAATAAATACATAACTTTGAGTAATATAACGTGTCTTTTTTACATGATTTAGTATTCGGTATTCGACCGAATAGTAAGTATTATTCGGCCGAATACCGAATAGCAAAAAAAGTGGCCGAATAGGCTGAATACCGAATAGTTGCCGAATATTCGTGGCATCTCTAATTATTTGTGTAAATAAAAGATTCTCGTATTGTTATATTTTTATTTTATTTTAAGGTTTTGTACCCTAAAAAGATAAACTAAACCCTTTTGTCCATTCGTCTCTCTGTCATGACGTTTTCTCAGGAACGCGTAGAGGAATTAAGTTAAAATATACATACACAGGTTATACTCAGGTCTGTGGTTGGACGGCAGTGCTGCCATCTATTGACGCCTCAGTAGTGACATTATTTAGGCCACTTTGGATCTGGCTATTTGTTATTATATAACATCAATGCTGTAATGTATCTGAGCGTTATTGTCATTCAACGAAATATATAATAAGTACTTAAGTATAGACTAAGTATTTGCAGAGCCACGTTGACGAAATCGACGAAATAATTTATAACGCTTGAGTAAAAACTGAGCCAGTCAACGTAGCTTAGCAGTATAAGTTTCTAATGGTCACGAATAATACAATTATGGGAAAGAACCCAGCTATACGAGCGCAGATTGGACGCCATGGTCACATTACTACAGTATTTTATGTTATTAAACTTAAAACCATTTATATTATTAAACTAATTACATTTTTAAATAAATATTATCTCTCTATAAGTATTATATCAAACTTTATTATTCGTTATTCAGACTTGACAAACAAAGTTCAAGAGTGAACATTTAATGGCTTTTTGAATGAATTTGAATTGTGTATTAACACGCTCGTTGTCGTCTCCACCAACTTCATAACACGCTTTTCTAAGTCGTGTTATATTTTCTTATATATGGTCGCTCACTCGCTTCAAATAAAACACCTTTTTTATATATACTCCCATGTATTTCATCATTTAAATGATTATATATATATATATATATATTTGCTTTTATTTTTATATTATACTAGCTGTCCCGGCAGACCTTGTTCTGCCCTATTTCTCTAAAACAAAGTCACATTGTTTTTTTTAATGTTAATACCTTCCCGGTCAGATTTTATTCTGGCAAAACCTATTGCCCTGTCGGCTGTTTTTTGAAAATTGTTTGAAGGAACCTGGCCTTAATGCTATATGTATAAAAATTGTCAAATATTGACATTAATATTTATAGGTCACTCAATTGTTTTGCCTTCCTGGAATGCGTCCACTAACATTTGAACTTTATGGCATGGTGTTAAAGTTCAAATTGACTTTTAAATATTATTACGAATTTTTTGTATGAGAATCTTAGATTATAATAAGAATATAGAAAAGTGTTGTTTTTAGACACTTTCAGACATTTTTTTTATTTTTCTCTCCGTAATAACCTTCAACAAACACAACAAAAAAGAAACCAGCCAAATCGGTTCATCCGTTCTCGAGTTTCGGCCTTATAAACACATTTAGCGATTCATTTTTATATATAAGAAGATAATAATTTATATTTCGCGATTTTCCCTTTCGAACCTCGGATACAATCTCTCTATATAATAATTGAAAAATCAATCAAACTTCATCTTTAAAATTCAATGTTCTAACTTTTAAAATAAAACTTATTGTTATTTAATGGCTAACTCTGATAAAAGTGCCATAGATAACTAACCTATTTTATGATTCATTCATACAATCACTACAGTATTGTCTATAATTTGCTCTTTTGGGTGACAAGATAGCCGATCACTGGCCCAGGTTGTATTCCACGGGTGTTTACAGCTAATTGAAATAAATAATACACACAATATACTACTGACGTTTTTATTTATTATAATAGTTTCATATAGTATACGGTTACATAATTCAACTGGAGCTCGTGGCACATAAGTTGAGCTGTGTGTGCGGGTGGGTATAAATTTTTCGCGAGTCAAAACGGACGTTATCTGGCCCGAAATTGACTTCCGCGCATTAAGACACAAAGCCCACCTTAAGGTACGATTCGGATTCCGGCTGTCGCTGCTCGGCAGCGGCGGTCCAACAGCGGAAAGTAGTTCCAGGTCGGCGACTGCGTGGCACTGTCAGCAGCCACGATCGCGAGCTTGACACGACGCCTGATTTTCATACAGAGCGGTATCTCGCGGCCTGGGAGCCACTGCCGAATATCGATTGCAGAAACCGAATTGTACTTTTACCCGTAACCCGCTAATCTACATTAACGATGTTTGTGTGTTTATACATTTCATACGCATCAATCAGCGATTGAAATATTATTACTAAACGTTGATTAATTAATCATGCATATATATAATTGTAGAAAATCACAACATGGATACGAGATAAATGATATTGTTCACTTGAGCAATGGAACGACATCGGTAAATTCTTTTGTATTTTTACAATTCAATTTTGCTTATAAATATACCTACTTAAAAAAAACATACCCTCATTCCTTATATTTCAATAACTAAAACAATAATTTTGGTATACTCTATGAGTTACGTGTCAAATTTTCTTTATTCGTAAATGTGAGTGTAAGAAGTACAATATTATTTATAAAAGTAGCCTTTAGAGGTGGTAAACCGGATATGTATGATTATTATTTATTATAAATTTGTTGTAATATTTCATACAATCAGCAGATACAAATATGAAATTAATAGAGATTTAAAAATTACATTATTTAATTATGTAAAGTTGTAAGAATTCGATATTTAACAACGTAAATATTTTACGAACCTTAAAGTTTCTACTTTCGAACATACAAAAGGAAAGGTTCATTAATAAAATATTATGTTATTATGAAAACTAATATACAATTCCATTCATTTTCAATTAACGAAATATAAACAGCTGCTGTAGATTTGAATTAATGAACAAAAATGTATTTAAATAATTGCTTAAAAAATAATCAAAAGTCGCCCTTCATTCATAACAAAGTACGAGATTGTTTTAAATTATATATACTAATGAATATATGATATATTCGGACGGCACAACCCTGTAGCTCTTACAATTATGAATCCGAATATTTTTTTTGTAAATAAGAATAAAATTAAAATTTTTAAAGATATCGATTCTTTTTAAGTACATTTCCGAATTTAACCATTTAATTTTTTGTCGATTATTTATTGAACCAATTTTTAATTTAAAATAATGTACCTAAAATAACAGAATCAGACAATTTATAATAAAGAAGAAATTATTTGTAAACGAAAATTGATGACCACGTAAAACGATAGCGGAAATCATTCCTCATATTATGCAAAATTATCACTAAATTTTAAAATTAAAACGAGCAAACCGATCTCTTAATTGGTTCAGTTTGCGCAGAAATATTACAACTCAATTAACAAAAGAACGGAATTGTTTCTGCATCTAAAATCGCTCATTTAGCATTATTTTCCATAGTTTGTGTTGTATACATTCATTCATAAGCCCCGGATTTACAAATTTTTCAAAGCGGTCAATAACTTCGATTCTCCACCTGTACTTTTATCTTTGTTTCTCGGCCATATAGTTTAATTTAATGAAAAAATGCTTCGAACACAATTTTTAGAGATTTTGTCCACTATTAAATTAAATTAAAAATAATGTATCAAATAGGAAGCGAAATATTAAAGAAAAGGAATGGTCGCGATACCTTATGAGACTTTTAAGATCACGTTAAAACAAAGGTGCGTACAAATTTTCATCCTATTTTTTATGAAGACCTTGGCCCGCTTTTTAGATATGTTATTCAATGGGTCACGTGTTCATCTCCCGCCCCTAAAATTTGCTGTTCAGAGCTGCCGGTCTCTGCCTTGCAGGTCTCCTCCTAACTCTGGGCCTGACATTCGTCATAAATAATTTTCGATTATAATACAAATACCCTATTTTGGTTAGTTTGAGGGTTGTTTCATTTCAGCACAGAATGGATCTATTGTAAAAAATATAAACTTTTTACATTCAATTAAATAAACATTGCAAGCTGTTCCAGAATGTTAATTGATGTATTGCTATTTGTTTTTAAAAGACTAAGTTTGGCAAGGACGTATACTAACACATTATTAATAAAGGGCGAGGATTCCGGGAACCGATAATGTACTCACTATTTATGATGAAAAAAAAAAACGACTTATACCATTTTCCACTCAAACATAAATATAACAACGAAAAAGAGGAACTATAATCATCGATGACAAACATTCCCTATTATTTTATTATTAACTTAATTCAATAATCGATATAAAACTTAAAATTATTACTCAGATCTAAATCAGTCAAACGCATCAAAATATCGATAAACATTAATTCAGTAAAAAAAAATCTTTCTCCGAGCAATTATTACACTTATTACTAAAATAATATAAAATGCGGCATGCCCACTTAACGAACTAAGTAAAAACTTCGCGGAACCTCATCCTTATGAGTTTGTACAAGATTTACTTGTCTAATCTTTAATGTCCATATGGATTTAATGTTTCCTTAACGATCCGTTAGAAACGTTGATAAAAACTTTTATTTTTACACTGGCTCCACAAAGAGACTACAGTGCATCTGATGGTAAGTACAGTATAGTCCAAAAACGAAAGTGATTATCGAAGGACGAGAATTCATTGAGTCTCGGACGTTACGTCGGCTCACACATACCACGACTGAATGTCTCTAGGTGTATGAGATATTGGATATATGGTACATAACTTGATTCCGATACGCGACACTCCAGGGCGAGTTACTATGATGGTTTTTACAATCGTGTACCATGGTTACGACCTAGTTCGGGTAATCGCTCTACCACCACAAAAATCTCCATAAAACTTTCATAAACGTAAACTAGTTTGAGAAATAGATCTTGCAAGCAAACATTTGGGCCACAGAATACTGTCAGACCGAAAGATTTCAGCAGACAAAATTCATGAAGAATATAGAATTAGCTGACCTTCAATAGGATCAAAAATAAATTATTAATATAATCATGTAGTTCTTCATATGATGGTTACAAAGTTCTCTTAAGAATCTATTTGTATATTAGTTAAAAGTAACAAATAGGACTAATTTTATACGGACTAAATACGATGGTCTATCCTGAATCAACGCAAAGGTATATACATTCATTTAAGTAGCAGATTTATAGGGGGTCGAGAAGAGTAAGACAGGGGAAGTAGGTGAGGGGTTTAGGTTTAATTAAAAGTTAACACGATATTCAGTGACAGTTAGGCGGACAGAGGTCCGCCGGGTTAGCTAGCATCCACATACGAGATTCAACATGGCGTTTTCTGTAATGGTAGCGAAACAGAAATGGTGGAATTAGGAAATAGTATTTGCTTTTACTTGGTCAACGTGTACGAGCCTTTAGAATAAACAAAATTATGTTACAAATAGTGAAATTCAAAGGTGATTGCAACGTAAGTTTGTCATCTATGTACGTACTTGTGAATTACATATAATTGGGCTTCAGATATAAATTAATCAAACACTTTAGTTTTCGCTGACCAGCGTCTGCGGTGTGTTCAAAACTTGTGAAAAATGCTATACCGTGTTCGGACTTAAATCGAAAATTACTCTGGCGGTGGATCATTATAACTTAACTTTGCTGTGACCTTAAAAATACGATCTTGCTAACAATATGGCAACTAATATTTCCTAACCTGCTAAATGACTAAACTGCTTAAAAATAAACTTTTAAATTAATAGACTCTGTAAAATTCTAGAAAAGCAATGTATAGAACAAAGGGACAATGTTATCAAAATTTGTTTCCAATACATATGACAGTGGCGTTCAGCCCACAAAAGACTGCGGAAGGAGTGGTTTTGGTTGGATTATCTAGTTGATTGGTTGCGGCTTTTGCGAGACATAATTAAGCCTGCCCATCTTGCGGATAATGTTCTAAAGATATTTCATTCTACTAATTATATTTGGACGGACTATGAGACTCAGTTAAATTAATGTATATGGTATTTGTCTATAATTATGTGTACGTGTGTACAAATCATTATCTATGAAACTTAAATATAGTCTCTAGAGACTGAAAGCTGTGTATTTATTATTTCCTTCCTCACTGTATTCTGCGCGCTGAACCGACAAATGGGTGCCAACTGAAAATCAGCGCTGCGTTGCTCAGCTGGTCCCAGCATTTGCTGAGCTGACTTCCTTTTGGCGCATCATCACAGTACAGAATATTTTATATGTTATGGTCCAAGTAAATGATTTTTCTTTCTTTCTTTCAGTTTTTGGTTTGAGAGCCTAGACAAAGTAACGATCAGGGATAATGCTAATATAATAATGAAAAATGTATAGAAATGTCACATCCTTACATTGTAGACTTCTACAAGCGTTATCGTTGCTAGAATGTTACTTTGTATAAGCATCCTGTTCTGGTTTTATGTAAATAAAACCCAATATCCACGTATAAAAGGGCAATTTTTATCCTTATATGGGATAAACGGCACTGGTATATGGGTACATAAAAGTTGAAAGTTAAGTAACCGAATTTGTAAAGTAACAAAATGAAATTTCGGCAATAGTCCAGGCATTTTGGTTCAATTTGCGAAAAAAAATCTAGTGGGCTAAATTTTATTACTCATCTTTATTGCGATGTTTTAACGATAATTTAAAAAGGTGACATTATTATCGACCTGGTTAAAGATAGTTATTAAATATCAAAGGTCACAAGAACCAGTTTTTCGCGGCGAATATCTCGTGTTCTTTCGTTCGGAGATCAATAATTTTTATAATTTAAAACATTTAATATTATTATGGAGATTTTCGTCACCCGATTATCTGTAAAAAATGTCTGTAGGGTTAAATTTTTCGAGTAGAGCGGAGAGAGAGAGTGACAAGAACTCACACAAGTCCTCACATCCGGTATTGTATACCAAGGCACAAACTCTATTGCTTTTTATTCATGTTGTGGAATATATATTTAATAAATTGCTATCGGATGGTGATGTAGTAAAAGTTACACATGGTTTCCATATGTTTGTAAATGCTGGTGTCGCTAAAGGTGATACTATTGCATATTTAATTACATAAAATTATTTTGAGTATAGTCCGACAAGCAGATATAGGTATGAAGGAATGGCTCTCGGAACAATGAAAAACGGAACATCTTCCAGTGGAGGTCGTTTATACTTATATACATAGTAAACTCCATTTAGTTCCCAAGCCTCTATAATTTAACAATTTTAACTTCCTATATATTTTGGAATCATAGAAACACGTTTATCAGAGACCACCCGGGTATGAGATTAAAGTATTTGATATACTACGAAATAAAAAGCAATAGAGTTTACGTCTTGGTTTGTGGTATATAATACCGCATGGGAATGCGTAATAGTCGTCCAAAAACCGTTTACCCTACAGAAAAACGCAAAACATTTTTTTATAAATAATCAGGTGATGGATAATTTCATAATAACATTTATTGATCTCCGAGCGAGAGATATTCGCGAACAATTGTTTTTTGAACAATTAATAACTTTTTTTGTGGGCACGATATTATTGCCAATTTTTTAAATTACCATTAAATCGCCGTAATACAAGTGTATACCAAAAAATCAGCTCACTAGGAATAAACTTTTTCGCAGGATAGGATTAAAAAGGACTAAAATAACTGTACTATAGTGCCAATACATTAAAAATCTACAAACGGTATTTTTTAATAAACTCACTACAAAAGATACTACAATTATTGTATTGCATATCTACAACTCTCAATTCAGATCATAGAAAATCTGTTTTTTTACTTGAAAAACCAAAAGTGACGCAGTTGCAATACAAAAAACTAATCCCGGTGAATTATCTTTTAAAATAATTATTTAAAGATTGTATTTCTTTAATTTTAGAGGGTAAAAATAAATATCTCATACGAAGCGACTTTAAAAATAATATAATTAATTACAGAATTAAATCCGATTGAGATTGCGACAAACATTATATTTAAAGTAATATTATTGCATTCATCATTAATTATTGTGACATAACATTAAATTTCAAATATTACATACATTTGAACAATTTAAAATCATATTAATACTGATATTCATATTCCAATAAACACCTAAACGGATCATTAGACACTTTTTGCTGAATTGAGTTTTTTTTTAAACAAACGAAATGCTCTTTCAAACTATTATTTCAATATTTCTACAACCAAATCTATTACTTGAAGTGTCACTAGAAGAAAAAAAAAATGCGTTACTTAGCTATTGTACAATATTGGTAATTAATTGTGGCCCAGCGTATACAGGTAGTATCGTGCACCACATGCTTAGCGGTGAAGAAAAATACCGTGAGGAAACCCGCACCTAACTGAAATGTCATGCGTACTAGTGCTGTGAGCACGGCTATCGGCTGCGCTACTGGCCATGTTAGACACGACATATAAGAGCAAGCTAGATATATCTAGCTATAGCTGCTAATGTATTTCTGCTCACACCGAAAGAGATACAGCATAACGATTTATTATTATTTTGAACTATATTTATTATTAGTAATCTATTATATAAAAATAAGTCCGGTTTTCCTTTCTGACGCTATAACTCCAGAACGCACGAACCGATTTCCACGGTTTTGCATTCGTTGGAAAAGTCTCGGGCTCCGTGAGGTTTATAGCAAACAAAATTCAGGAAAATTTCAACAGAAGAGCAGGAAAACGGGGAAAATAATTTTTCACATACAGCGCCATATCTGATACATAGCATGTACTACAAACCAATATGGTTTTGCATGGTGGTGGAGCAGATCGCACCAGTATTTTAAGTAGATGGCGCCGATGCGTTATACATTGTTTGACAGCTACTCATTGTACTCTGCTCAGTTAATTTCATGTGACATTTATTATGCGCACGTTCTTTCAAACGCTAACTAAAAACCAAAACGAAGCCATCTGGTGGCGAAACGAAGTTCGCCGGGCTTGCTAGTTATTAATAAAATCGAATGTTCGTTTTGTGACTGTTTTACTAAATAACAATTTTATTCTAAATCAGATATTCAACATTATATTTTATCTTTGGATATTAAAGAAACCATACTGAGGGATATTGTAAAAAACCAAAATTCCTATGATAATTTAAAAAAATACGTCTTTAGTACAATATCAATTATCTTGTTACAAAGGAATGTTAAAAAGCACTAAGTTCGTACCATAAATAATTTCACATTCAGCTACTTCTCTTACTTGTAGTGTGCTATAAAAGCAACAAATTCATTTGAAACGACACGTATTAGTTTATATAATAAGCCGTAATTCACATTACGCGCCGTATAAACGGGATGCGTACGTACACACAGCGATAACGCTAAAAAGACAAAAACTAACACTATTTCATAAATGTATAATTAACGACGCCACGTAAAACACTAAGCTTGCTATATGACATTCATATTTGACCTACTGCATGAGAACTTTTCACTTCATAACCTACCGTGTGACACATAAATTGCGGAAAAACACATAGAAGCTTCTACGACGCGTTCGTGACGCGTAATCCATTATAAAACACATAGTTTTATAACTTTTAATATAAGAGTATCCTTCTCTCGTTATGTAATCAGCTCATCGACGCTTAAAAGCTTGTATAGCGTGTATCCTTCGGTATGACACTGAACATTTTCTAAATATTAATTGGTTTAATAGCTAAATCCCTACAACACGACACTGCACGTCTATTCATTCAATACAAATTACAATTTGGACATTACATTACCAAGTAATTCGTCACGTTTACAATATTACATATCTAATGATTATATTATTACATTGCAAAAAAAAACTTAATTTAAATAGTGCAGAAACAGTCAGTCGGTTACAAATAATTTAAACTTATTTTAAAATCTAATAAACAAAAGCGTACCAGCGCAAAGACATATCAACTAATTCATATAAAACAATGACACGTAAATGAGATTTCGATCGAGTTATGAACATGAAATTATAAATTTTAATAAACACAACAACGTATATTTTTGGTTTAAATATAAGTGCCGTTTTGATGCTTAGTTGCCTTTCATCTCACAGCCTTAAATGTCGAACTTGTTATGAATTTCGACACAAAAAATACCATACCGACTGTTATACACAGGGACAATTAAATAATATTAATCAAATACAAGGTTTTACAATTGTAATCGTAATATTTGTCTAGGCTTACTGCAGAAACTACTAAATTGATATTAAAGAAGCTTTTAATAATTCTAACACATATTATTAAATTTAAATACATTGATATAATTAACGTGTGAGTAATATTATAATAGTTTTACCTACAAACTAATACTACGTGTAAGGAACCACCTCCACGGCCGAGAGAATCGCCGTGAGTTCGCCTTGCTATCGTCGGGTAGCTCCACGGTGAGTAGTCTTCCGCCTGCATACCGATGCGGCTCATTGCACGAATAAAAAAAGACGTTCGCAAAAATTCATAGCCTCCATCTTGTTTGTACTCGATTAAAAAGAGATCAAAGGTCCTAGCATGAAAATTTACGGTACCGTATTCTTTAAATATACTACCTCAGTTCAAATATTATTAAAATTCTACAGTATTTAGATATAAACTAATCGAATACAACTTGGCCTCTTTTTAACAGCATTCATTTCTGTTATTATAAATGGATTATATCGGTAAAAATATTCGGAAATTGTCTACGATTGGTGTATTTCTAAATATCTCGGAATATAGTGCCGATATTAGTAACTCTTGTACTGAGATATTTGGACTACAATATCGTTTTTTTTTTTATACTGGGACGGCAAAGTGAGTACAGCACACCAGATGGAAAGTGCATGTAGTCTAAGAATGACAATGACTACCAATCAATTGACACTCCCCGTCGTCATTTGAAAAGCTGATGGTACACATGCTGATCCCGAAACATGACAGGCCAAAGCGAGTGTCAGCGTGCCGGTATTTTTAGTTGTGTACAGTGGACTCAGTTCGAGCAATCGTCCTATCACATCAAATATCATCTAAGTAAATATTCGTGCTATTTCCTTAGAGCGTCGAGGGGGACAGTTTGGGATGTCGCGTCTTGCTGTGAGCGCGCAAGAGGCATGCCGTTGAAGTAATGATTACTCATTGAAATACGACGATATCATCACAGTGTGGAGACACATTCCTATACTATAGTTGCAATACAAGGAAGTGATTGGACGATGGTATTTGGTATTTTGGTATTTCTTTGTCTCGAAACTTGTCCTCCGCAAACATAGAGTGGTCCTGGTAGGGACAGATAGCAAATGAAAACTTCACAGAATGAGATATGTTTGCCATATGCCGATTCACAAGTCTCAGTTTGCTGAGAAACAATTTTGGGTTCTTGGTTCAAGGATGTACAATAAGGTTAATCATGAATTAAATGTCTTGAACTTATCTAAATTCGAATGTAAGATGAAGCTGAGAGACTGGTTGTTGAATCTAAAATATAATGATACTGAGGAACTGTTGCAGGTATAGATGTGTTTGGGCTTTAGCATTAACATTCTTTTGAAATTGTTATTCACTTTTTTTTGTATAGTCTATTGTTTAGTTTGTAATATTATTGTTGTATTGTTTTGCGTTAAGATTGGAGCTACCAGCGGTAATAAACTGTAACAAATTGTGTGAAATATGCTGACATCCAAGATACAGGTTGTCCTAGTTTGGGTGTCAGCTGATTTTAATGTGCTGCTTGTAATTGTTTGTCTAATAAATAACTTTATTATTATTATTTTTATTTCAGCGACCAATTTGGCCGTGGAGGTGGCGCTTAAAAGTTAGACTTATGAGCTAAGGTAAAACATTGCTAGAGTAGATAAGGTCGCAGATAGAAGTATATATATTATACGTATTTATGAAATTATTGAGCGTACAAGTTTAATCAAGTCGATATGGCTAATACAGAATCTTTCCTCATTCTAAATAAGATACTTGGTCTTATTTATACGCGAAAACTTATCTTAATTTGGTTCGGCGTACAACAGACGGAAGGATCGTCGTATCTTCTTAAGAAATTTGATATAATATTTTCGTGTAAAAAAGGCTAAATATCAAAATGTGATATCTTTGCTCACCCCTAAAGGGATACGTTATTATATTGACTGATAATTATTTTCGTTTTTACAAAATTAATTTCAGTTTGTAAAATATCGATATCAAATATTGTGGGACTGAATTTTACATAATATGTGTTCACAAATTTTGTTTCCGAATCGTGAATTACTAATCAAGTGATTACTTACTAATCTGTTTTTTTTAACCGTGTTTTTTTCTAAATATTATATTAATACTGATATATTTCAGTCCGCATATAAACTTACCCTGCCTCGCTCGCTCAAAAGAAGCCATCTACCCAAATATGTCCTCATTTGTATTAAAGCAATCCCCTTTATTTTGTCAATTTTTTAATCTTTGTCATACAATATGATATAAAAGCATTGTCCGACCCGGTAAAGCGTTACGTTAATGTTAGATTTTATTTAGGTTATCAGTGTTACATAAAGGATTTAATAAAAAAAAATAAGGGGGAAATTATCTGGCAATACTGGGAGCGTACGTAGCCTATGACCTAAACAAAAAAGGAAAGCAAAGGACCATGCTAGTAGTTCATGATCGTTGATCTCAAGCATCGTTTGTCAATAAAATCATTTCACTAGTCTTTAAACAGCTTGCTAAAAGTAATTCAAGCATAAATGGTATGTAATTTTTTCTAGTTTAAGCGACAAATTTTTTTTAATGTACGCGAATAATATAACACTCTAATGTATTTTAATAACAATCGTGTCATCAATATGTCGCTTTCAGGTTGGACAGGGTTTTCAGAACATACTGTATAACTCCTAGTAATTCTACGTTAAAATGAACACACGTCATTCAATACATATAAAATATTGTTCATAGATACATGAAATTGAGAAATTCCAAATGTGAAGTAAATTGCGATGTACTCGTATAATAACTTGCGACATAAACTACACCAAACAATTAAGGGAGCAATAAAAAAAATCCCAATTTTTGTGAGCTCCAAAAAAAAAGTTCATATTTCAAACCTAAAAAAGCTGATTTTGAAGCTTCAGAATTCTAGTTTTCGAAAACATTTTTTAGAGCTACGGCTTATGCGATATGTAAAAAATAGACAAAAAAAAAAAATTTTGGTCTCCTTTTTTGATCCACAAGCATGAGAATATTTTTTTAGATATACTACTGTATGGAACAGTTAGCTTGTTTATTCAGCTTCAGTTTGCTTTTCTTAGATGCTTTCTAAGTCTATTTTTTGCGGAGATGTTCAAAATATAACAAAAAAGGACACCTTTGTCTTTAACTATCGATATCTCAGCAAACAATGACGGCACAGAAAATTAAGAGACAGTCTCAAAACCTAGAATACATTTTCTAAAATGTCCAATCAAAAGGTTAGAATGTTTTTTTCCATACAAAATATCGACTTGAAAAAAACCGAAAAACATAATTTTTCCCTCGCTTTGTTAAATCAACTACATCTTCACGAATAATGATGTAGGACTTTTAGGATTTTTTATACCTCAATGTACCCCCAATAGTCAGCTTTACCCCTGTACATGGAAGTATAAAAATCTCTAAAAGTCACGGTCTCCCTTTCATTATTTGCGACGATGTAGTCGATTTACCAAAACAAGGACAAAATGACCTTTTTCACCTTCTTTAAGTCAATATAGTAGCAAAAAAAAAAATTGCCGTTTTAATAGGACATTTTATAAAATTTATTCCAGTTTTTGAAACTGCCCCTTAATTTGCTGTGCAGTCATAGTTTGCAGAGGTATTTATAGTTAAAAACAACAACAAATAAATTCCGGCAAATCGGGGGTCGATAAATAGAGTAACAAGTAAAACTGCAAAGTAAAGCTGAATATACAGGCTATGTGTTCCGCGTGGTAGTTACACTAAAAAATTCCATTCTATTTTGTAGAGCAAAAAAAGAGACTAAAATGTTAGCACTTCTTTGGCCTATTTCTTTAAATTTCGCAACTGTACAAAAACTGTACTTCTAAAAATTTATTTAAAAAAAATTTGAAAAACTAGAATCTCGAAACCCCAAAATTCTTTTTTTTTTACTTGTAATATGACCATTTTTATTGAGATAGAGCTCGTCAAAAATCGGGATTTTTTTTTGCTCCCTTAATTGTTTAGTGTAGTTTATTACGTAAAAACCAAATTAAGATCAAGTCAATATTTGATATTAGTGAGTAAGCTTTTCTATGATATAATAGTTCTACGATTAATTATTCTTGGAATACATAATATCCATAGACACCCAAGATTTGCGTAATAATTTCTAAAATAACCATTTAAGGTCGAGATTGATAATCTATCCTATTCCCTGTCTTAGATTTGTTTCCGTAGTAATCTTAGTATGTTTCTTTTCAAATGTACAAATCTGAGAGAGAGAAAGAGATAAATAGCGATCTATCCACGAACTTAACGTATATAATAGGCATGGAACAGTTCACGATCACATGATCAAGCATTTAACAGAATTAATAACTCCTGTTAAAATCACGCGAACAGGAAACATACGCCACTATTCGTAGAATCCTTTCGCGTGATTTCACTAAAACTACACGTGCGATGGAGATAACACTTATGTATATCAACCCAGTAACATGTGCCACTTAACCTTATTTGTTATTCGAAGCAATATCAACTAGAGTCTTACATAAAGATAACAATTAAAGCCGCTACTAATTAAACACCATCGAAAGCAAAAGGCTAGAAAAAATAACAGCTGTATCTAAATATAACTGTTCGTGAATTACCGCTGAGAATATAACAGTGATCAATTATAATTTCACGATGTTACCGTTGAAAAAGTAGCAATTGTTTTAATGCCTTTTAGATGGATTGTTACATTAAATACAGCCATTATAACAAAACATTTGCAATATATAATAGTTGCTAAGACTTGTATGAAACCCTTGCCTCAGCTCATTTAAGCGCAATTAATATTATTCAATGTATGATATTTCATTGGCTTCAGGTGTCATTGCCGACACTCGGTACAGTGATTGATGCTTTTAGATGGTATTTGCTCGCAGTTTAAAAGGAGTTGCGTCGTTTTTTATCATCTTTGGCGGAGGCGGGATCCTCGGATGTCTTACGACCAAGAAAAACCTGCATACAAACGTACAATGAGATTAGTTGTCCATGTATTCTGTACGTAAAATTATTTTTATATCATTATTATCATAGAATCGTTAAATAAATATATGTCCAGCTTAGCTTGGAAACTGCGGAACGGGCGTTTCATCAGTTCGACGTATATAAATCCAAATTCTTTTACTGTATTAACTGCGTGTAGATTTTTTAACATTTTCATATAGTTAGGTAGTTTTATTTTAAAGCCTGTTTTACTCTGGTAAAATTCTTATTTGACCATTTTGGCCGCAAAGGGGGTTAACGGCCGAGGTGTGGCGGACTTATACAGGCTAAAAACCTCAAGGTAATACAGGTAGCTAGTAAAGGAAAAACATCACCAGAAAACCCGAATAGCATCTAATAGAAATGTCATGTGTACTAGTGCTGTGAAAATGGCGGTCAGAAGCGCTACTGGTCACGTTGGGCACGAAATATAAGCGCAGAGTGGACACAGCCACTGATGTATCCTCTGCTCACCCCGTAAGGGACATAGCGTGACGATATATTATTATTATTGATACATGAAAGTGTTGGCATAAATATATAGCAAATGGAGGTCACAGATATACCTAAAAAATACTACAACTGTAGTCAAAAGCTAATAAATACTACTTAAAGCAAACTACATACATATTTTGTAGTTTCAGTACATCTGTTGAATATATTTTATGATAGAAATCAAAATATCTTATGCAAGTAAAATACAGGACTAAATATCGAAACAATTACAACGACATCTACTGTTGCCAGGTTCGACAGTTTAAATTACTAAACGACAAGTCAAAAAAAGAAATTGGGACTTTGGTTTTCTTATCAAAGGGTTTATTTAGGAAATGTAAACATTCGATAAACCATAACGTACAAAGTTTAATTAAATAAGATTTCAAAATATCACGCTTCACGTTGTGTCTATTGCATGCATTTTGCACTTTTCTGTTAGCATTGTTGTTTAGCGAATTTGTCAACGCACTCCACTGGACGTCAAAAAAAAAACAATATCTTTTTTACGTTAAATATAAATTTATTTGACATGTGAAATAGTTATAACGCAATTTAAACATTATTTTTATAAGAGATTATCAATTATTATCGTTTATCGAAATAAGCCAATAATTGTGTTTGCGGATTAATCTCATAGCTCGAAAGTAACGAATTAAAGGTGCTATTCCGTTTATGACAGTCGCCGTTTGACGTAACATATCATTCATTACGAGCAATGGACGTAAAGGCTCACGTCGAATTCTGACTGCCAGAATTATAGTCAACAGGATCTATGTAAAGTAAGATGATTTATGAAAAATAGCGATTATTCGCGCCACTATACCGTGTTATGATTTATCGAGGACTCACGAAAATCAGTAGGTCTTGAGAAAATCGGGATACCTGGCAACTCTACTACTACCTAGTATCACAATATAGACGCAAATATAATAAAAAAAAACTTATTTTAGATAACAGAGGCCGGAATGCGAGGTTTCACGAGATTTGCATGTCGTAATAATCTGTTTTTAAATGTCGAATATGGGACCCATGTTATCCCAACGGTCCGGTAGGAGCCGTGATTAAAAACCTTTTGTTCAAAGTTAGAAAGCCGCCTGGCAGTCGACCAGATGGAAAGTGGTCACTGTCGCATACAAAGCGTTGACGTCTTGCTGCCAGCCATGAGGGACATGAAAAGTACTTGAAAACGCTCTGATCTCCAAAGGCGACCAATCGAGTCAGTATCTCGGTCTTTACCATATAATGGATCTTCAATTCCATTTTAAGCTAATGAGTAAATCCGATAATTGGTCCGATTTTAATATAGTACATTTCTGATGAAAGTATAAATCATAAAGCTTGAACGGAAAACAGCGAAATTGATCATTTCTTTCTATATCTATTAGCAGACCGATTTTATGATTACTTTTGTATTCAATAGCATATCCACCAAGGTTGTTTTAGATTCATTATGGTGAAGACCTGGAGAAGGAAGTTTCCTTAAAACAACATATTACTCGTGTTCGGGCTCATTTCAATCAAAATTTTGTCTCATGTATTCTCAATAACCTTAATTTGATGCCATGGAAACACAAAAAGGGAACAAGAACATTTCAAAGAAAGAAAATTTCTTCAAAGCCTACAACAATTCTAATGTCACTGATCAGAACTTGTAGTTTTTGACGGTTACGTCGTGAGGATTATGTCGATATTATATATATAAAACACATGCGTAGAATATTGCAAGTATCTCGTAAAAAACCCGTATACAGGCCTTTCAAATGAAAGAAGTACCATAATTTGTAAGCGAACTCAAACTTTCGTCGGCAAAGTAAGGTTGTATAATGATAAAATAAAATAAAAAAGCTGCAAGCCAGCCTATAGAGCACCTGTTACCACCTCAACGGGCAGTGAGCTGCGCCGCGGCAGTTGTGGTATGGAGCCGTCCAGCACGCCGTACGGGGGCCTGGCGAAGGACTGCTGGCACGAGGCGACGGGGCTTGGCTTCTTGCCAAGCTGGACCCTGGCGGACAGGCCGCGTAGCTCCGACATCGCAGCCGGGACGGGAGCGGATCCCCTGCGCTTCCACCAGTAGTCTTTCTCGGTAACCGTTTGGCAGAGGAACGGCGGTACAGTCGGGGCCACTTCACGAATGTTCTTTTCCTTTTGGGCTACAACATACCGATAAAGTGCAGTTAACCATTTACTACAATAACTATAGTGTTGGAGAATTGTTAAATAGAAAAAAAACAAGTCGTTTCTATTTGCTCCATATAGAAACGGTTTATAAATGGATGCAAGCTCGTCGGCGGGAGAGTCACGTTCGACGCTCCGTATGGAGCGGATCTCTTGTTTAAACAAAAAGAAAAGAGGCTCTCTTGTTTAAAGAGGCTTGTTTGAGGCTCTGGGCGGAGCAGACCTCTTGTTAGTTTGCGTGAGAGCTCTGTTATTGTGTCGAATCACTGCCCAAATTATTTTTGTTTGTAATTAAGAAAGTGAATTATGTGATTTAATTAAATTTTTATATTTTTAGGAAAATTTATTATTAGTTTGCAAAAATAGTATTACGTAACGTCGTTATGTAAAAATCGCTCACGAAAATCGGCGCCATAGGCTTCCTCTGCGCCATTAAGTTTCCGGAGCCCAGTTCGTCATGTTTATATGTTTTTGTCTATTGTACTTTCTTATTTTGTATATGTGGTTTTTTTAATATTATTATTAAGGCGAAATAAACGGCTTTCCTTTCATTTTTCATTTTATAAAAATCAATAATGACGTATTATTTGATATGAGTTCATATATATATTTTTTTAATGACCTACAATATACTTGTGGCCTTCCTATATCATGACAAGCCCTACCAACCCTTTTTTTTTCTGGTGTGAACTTTCAGGGCCGTTGTGAGGGCAGCCCCGGTGTGTTGGACTCATACGACTAAAAAGCCGTAGATTTCACCCAATTAGCCATACCAACCTACAATTCCTGTATCAAATATACTTGTGGCATCTACCTCACCACACCTAGAGATTCGATCACGTATAATCTACCAACATTGCGATATATCACTAGCAGCTTAAATCTTTGACCTATCCTAGACTACCAGTCTTGGGCTAAGATTTATACATGCTACTTTGACTTTGTTTAGACATTTGTCCGAAAATAAGTTCAACTTTAAACCAAAACTTAATATTTAATTGTAACTTGAATACTAGCCTGAGCATAGCCAAGTTGCAGTTGACGAAATCGGGGTTTTATCACATACTTTGATATTAATTAATAATATGACTTGTAACGTTTCAGTCACAGCAAAGTCAAAGTTCCGTTTCCTAGAGTATTAAATTTCAATCTACAGTATGTATTATTTATTTAACCATTGTTTGCAATAGCAACTATATTATGCCCCTTTTAACACGTTCATCGCCAATTCATGGATTGTTTCTCCCGGGGCCCAAATCCAACTCTTGGAGCGGCATAACGTAAACGAGTGATATATAAATAATACTATTCGAATATTATAATTATATTATCTTCTATTTATCGTAAATAATAGTGTTCTTCATTTTTAATGTATTTAGAGTGTTTTAACGAAAAACATGCGCCATAGTTGTAATGTAGCATGTTATCTTATATGTAATAAGTTAATAAAAGGTATTGTCTAAAATTTTTAGTACATTAATGTTTTATATCTTATATTTACATATAAATGTTTATTCCATTAACTCCCTTTTAAAAATCCAATTATAATGCTATTAACTTCAACAAGGAAAGTGTCACCCATATTTGGGTAAAGTCGCGACGAACGTGTTAACACGTATTTGTGTGAGAAAGGATGATATATTACTCCTTCCCCTTCCAGAGAGGTAGCCTCAACAGGGTTTCTTGTTCCCTGGGCGTCTAGATGAATTTGGCTTCCCAGGCCCGGGTGGAGCAATCAGAGGGACACCCCGGGGGTTTTTAGTCAGTAGGAGTCCGACACACCGGGGTCGCTGCCCTCACAGCGTCCCTGATGGTCCTATGCAGGATTTTCCTCCGGGATACAAAAAAAAAAAGGATAATATATATGTTTACAAATTATCTTATGATATTGAAACCAAGTATAGATAATGCCAGCGTGCTATTCTATCAGCAAAGATAGAATAGCTAGTAGTACCGCTAGCCGGTATCGGTAAATGAAAAAAACGGTCTAACTTATTTTTTAAGAACATTATTAGAAAATCTTTAAATAGTCTACTTACAAATCGATACGACATCTATCGGTTGAGATTCTCGCCTGGGCATCGAAGTTGCCAGATCCAGGCCCTCTTGTGCCGCGGCGAAGTTATCATGCAACTCACTCGTGAGGTTGCAAGGATCAGACTGGTCCATACCAGTGTTCACATCTAAATTTTTTATCATTGCCAAAATTTGGGCTTTCAAGTTGGCATTTTTAACAGATTCATCTTTCTTTTCGATGGTATAGATCGATGCTTTTTTTATATCAGTCATGTAGGTTTCGAAGCCCTTCTCAAGACGTTCGTGTATATCAACCTGCTTGTCCTTATATATAGAGCGTTTGGATGAAGACAGCTCTTTAGTTGTTATAGACATTATTGGGAAAGTTTGTTGCCTTGGGAGCTTCCGAATGTTCTTTTTCTTTAGGGCACCATCGGGCTCTTTTGTCAGCAGAGGCGCGGCAAGAGAAGTCTGAGATGTCTTTGATGTACATTCCTCGAGGCCTGAATAGCTTGTTTGAGCGTACGAAGAGCCCTTGCTTTCAAACAGGCTGGTACCTATGCGATTACACTCGGCCACAGACAAAGCACGGCATTTGTCTTTGATCCGGAACTTCGAATCTTGGAAAGCAATTAGTGGGGCCGACAGCCGGCGTAGTTGCAATTTCATAGCACTTTCTTTCTCTGGAAACTCTGAGTCGCCGCTGGGAGACAGGAGCAAATCCGAGCTTCCCCCAGGAATTGCTTTGTTACCCGACTCATCTTCTTCGACCAAAACATCGGCAGCCGCTGCTTGACCCGATTTTTTACGTCGTTCCTCCGAAGCCAATCTTGCCCACTCACTTTTATTTTTAAGCAGATTCTCGAGCATTTCACATGTCAGTCTGCTGTCCAAGAATCGGTGCCATTGTTGCACTAAAGGTGTGACCACATATTCGAAGAAACCTGAAAAATTTCAAGGTATTGTAGATACGGTTATGGCGTAAAAACTGTAGTTTGTAATAAGTTTTGCATATTTTAATAATTTAACATTAATTACACACCCAATAAAGTTTACTTGATAGACTGCATTGATCGACACGGAATTTACTTTAGTCAAGTGTGAACTAAACGGAGATGATTTCCTATTATAATAATAATAAAATAATAATAATAAAACATTTATTTGGCACACAACACAACAAACAACACAGCAAAATAGGTTATTAAAGACAGAAAACAAAAAAATAAACATCCTGTGTTGTGATGATGCGCCAAAGGGAAGTCAGCTCAGCAAATGCTAAGTGACCAGTCGTGCCACTCAGCGCTGAATTTCAGCCGACACCCATTCATTGAATCGATTCGCAGAAAACAGCAAGGAATGGATGAATGGAGTACAGATACACAGCATTAGAGACTAATTTTAAAGTATCATAGATTATAATATGAAAATACATATATACAAGAACAGAAATATAAGACCAACGGATAAAATATTTAATAAATATACATAAATAATTATATTATATTATCGTTCGTGTTCATGTTATTGACGAAGTTATAACGTGATCGCAACCCTTATGATCTGAAATCAGCCACAGGTGTCTTTTTTCGCTTATAATACAAAAACATAAAGCTTGTTCTGACTGACTGTAGGCGATGCCGCATCGATAAAAGCAGTCGCTCCCAATGTTAACATAGTATCAAAAAATCACCTGTCTGAATTTCCGGTATAGAGATAACCGTTTTGTCAAATAGTGGAGTTACAGTGAGGCCAAGCTTCCGTTCCAATTCGCCTTGGTGGAAGAATTCATCGCAAACTTTCTCACTCCAACTATGGGAGATTTTCCACGTGCGGCAGGGATTTGATATATCGGCGCATTTCAACGCAATTTGAAGTACCAGTAATCTATGATCAGCATTGGTCAAATTAAGAGTTTCAGTGTTCAGGAGGTGCTGTAACAAAAGTCTTTATTAGAACCGGGTCTACAGCAAATGCTTTGTTTCTCATATACAAGTAAAAAAACATTTACAGATATATATCTTTATCATAAATGTACAATTTTTTTTCTTTTATGCACTCTACAGACAAATTGCTTGCGTACGTACGAAAAACATTGCAAGAAAGAGAAAAAATATTGTAAATACATGAGAAAATAAAAAACTAGCTGAATACTAAATTTCTTCGAAACGTGAATCTTTTTTTGTAAAATCTCTTCAAGTATTTAAACTAATAGATATTTGGATAAACAGGTAGAACTTAATAAGTCAATTATATCAGAATATCTGAATATTTTCTAAATTTAATCGAATAAGGCTTTCTGTCTAGCCGCTTAATTGTTTCGCAAATTAATAATCCTCTTTTGTGGCGGCGAGTGATTGTTAAAGTAAAACAGTTAACCTTTAGGACCCTTATAGATCACTTTTAATTAACACAAATAATATGAAATTGTTTTGATGATTAAAAGCATGATTCAGTAAATACATCTAACAACTATATTTTATAAATGTGATTCGTATCAATATTTGGGGTTGTTTATGGGGTTGTATAGTTATTGGGGTTTGTACCCCAATATTGGGGTTGTATAGTTTTTTACACTGGCATGACATAGTGTCTACAGAGTACCTGATGGTAAGTACAGTGTAGTCCAAAACCGAAAGCGACTATCAAAGGATGAAAATCCATTGATAGTCTACATCGTCATGTCGGCCCACATTTACCAAGACTGAAGGTCTCTAGGTATATGAGCTACTGGATATACACAAGCTGATCCCGAAACGCGACAAGCCGAAACTGGTCACTATGGCGGGCTTTTCATCCATGTACTGTGGTAGCGATCCAGACGGGCACCGACGCCCTACCACCTCGCCGCTGCTCGTTTAGCACCACCCAGGAGTCACGTGTAGGGAAACTAGGGTAAAGCCTACGGACGCGAGCAGCTTCGACTCCCAGTGACTTCCTGCGGAGACGTAGGTAGGATCCTTAGGTGTACGGTGTGGTGCATGACCCGAAACGACACCCTTAGTAAGATCACTTTGTTGTGTGTCAGTCGAGACCCTTTCTCTCCTTACGTCCTTACGTATCATGGTATCAAATTGAAATTAATATCAAATACCCAGGAGTGCGGTCTATTCTAGCCCAGAAACAACTATACTCCGAAGTCAACATATTCAAAGAAATGTCTTTTTTTGACGTACTTCGTATCCATTTTGCCGTTTTTGCAAGGTAATCATAACTTATAGAGTATTCTACGTTGAACCAGAATCATAAAATTAGGCAAGAAGCGAGGTCTAATACGGAAGAATGTTTGGAAACCATAAATTTATAGTTACATTACACAAAAAAAAAACAAAGGTTTCTAAAGCTATGTTGCATCTCAGTAAATTACATATACGTAGGGTCACCGTAGCCATAACTGGACACGGGTACTCTAATAGACATCCTTTTCACTTAGGTGTCACAGAAACAACTCTTTTTAGAGCGTGCATGAGAAAAGAGGAGACTGCCAGGCTTGTGCTCAATCAATGCAGCGAGCTGAAAATATACAGGGCACAACACCTCGGTACACCGAGGTCCCTTCCAGAAGCAACCAATAACATCAGCCGGCAGGCGTATGTCCTGAAGGGACTGGGCTGGAATGATTAAAATCACCTCGACCCAGTCTCACGCAATATAGGCGCATTTAAATGTCGAATTGCGTAAAATGAGCCCATGTGAATCTGACCTGATAACTGATACAGAAAAAAAATAGCTTTTTTGCGATTATAAATGTATTCGCAGTCGATAGAAGATCTGAGATCTACATTGATGTATGGGGTAAGACGTTTAAAGATGGCAAATTTAAGCTATTACCTAAATCTGATTTGTTGTCCGTTAGAGTAATATATAATAAGTCCGTAGTCGTAATTATACGGAACCCACGGTACGCGAGTCCAATTTGCCGGTTTTTTTTTTCATTATTGTTGAGATCATATCGAAGGGTGAAAGGCAATTTGGTTTAAACGACATTTTTTGGTGATACGGTAATATATATTATTGGAATCGGTAAAAAACGCTGATATATTAATGATGTATAAGGGTTTATAGCATGTAGACGCCGCCCGATACGCGTTTGTGTTCAACGCCCTAAAGGTTGTTAGGGTGTTACGGGACGCGCGGGGTAAGGGGTGCGCGCGCGCAAGGGATGCTCTAGCTAAATCAGTCGACTACCGCGACCCGAGGCTAGAGTACGTGCGTGTGCGTCGCAGTTCGGTGTGCAAATAAATAGTAAAACGCCAAAATCCGTGTCTTCTCACCACCACACGCACGACCACCGTTTACAGGTTTATTTTTACCCGAGTAACGTTGAGTAACTATAAATAGTACAACATATAGTAAAAATATCTGAGATTATTACAGTTATCGATTTTGCTGTATTTAAGAGCGGCTAGCACCAACAAATTGAACCTAGTTCAAATTTATATAAAACACTATTAAGCTTTAAATTTTACTTATTGTCTTGCTCGGGAACATTATCCAGTTTTAACAACTATTAAAGTTAAATCAAAATTGAGCTGGAATTAAACCGCCTGAATTAAATAGCGTTTTATATAAGCTCGTGCAAGCCGCCTACAATTATTTTCTGTGTGCTGATATTAGACGACTTATGACGACAATTAAGGATAGGTCCCTCAACTGTCGTTTAAACAACGCGGTTATACTCCGACGCAGCCTTGAGTTTCTTCTCAAGTTAATCGCTTCCGAAACGCTAGTAGATCACCCGTAGGTTTCTTATTCTTTTGGCTGGCGGTCCAAGTCGCGGTCCGTACCCACAGGGTGCCCTTGCATTGCCACCCAACCCATAAATTGCCGGCTGAGTACCTTCTGTCCTCGCCTATCTGCCCGGTTTAGTTGTAAAGACCTTTCCTGGTAAATAAATGCGCGTCGTTCCGAAAAAAAATCACGTTTGCGTTTTCTCAAATATTATTTACTGATTTGTTTTTTTTTTCTATTCTGATTTTGCACAGTGACTACACTGAACCTGATGAAAGTAAAGTGTATCCCAAAAACGGAGTATGACTAACGAGAAATAACGACGCTTGTCGCAATATTGCCGGCCTAGACGAATATCTCTTCAAGATTCGTTCAAAGAACCCTATATATATATACATATATATGAGAAGGGAACACGCTCGCCTGAAGACTATTCCACAATACCATGACGTGACAAAAGTAAGAGAGAACTTCTAACTTCCATTCTTTCTTCTTATTCGGACGAGTGTTTAATTTTTTTTAAACTGACTCGACACAGTGTCTGCACCATACCTGATGGTAAGCATGGTGTAGTCCAAAAAACGCCAGCGACTATCGACCGGTAAGAAAAAACCCATCGGTAGTCGCAGCGATCATCCCGGCGTGCACAAATATCTCTTCACGCTACGCTGAAAGGATCCCATGTCATAGGATGGTGGGAACACGCTCGCCGGAAGACCATTCCACAGCCCAACGACACGGCAAAAGAAGGAGTTAGAGAACTTCTTAGTCCTAGCCGGGTTGTGAGATACCGTACAGCTGTGATTCCGCAAACCCGCGCGCGTGGATCTATTCAGGAAGGGAGAGGGTGGAACAAGGTCAAACAACTCTTCAGAACACTCGACATGATACAGACGGCAGAAAACACTCAGTGAAGCAACATCTCTACGCAACTGAAGCGGATTTTACTGGATACAAGTCCATATGAGCTCGTCATTAGTATTTTTTTAATCCTCAGTACTCTCAGATTAACGTAATGAGACCAACGACCCAAGCGACGCGCATTCCATCCCACGCTATCAGAAAAATCACCAATTTACCACAGAACTTTACCATACTGGCATCTTGTTGCTATCCAGACGTAACATCAACCTAAAAAACACGATCAAAAGGTCTAGAAGATACCAACTATGATGAATTAGCAATTCTTCGATGGATGGAATACGTTCCAAGCTTGGACTTCAATCCATGGGTCAATGCATTTAAAGATCTTTGCCGTATTGAAACTTTTACAATAGGTATACGATAAAGTCAAACGAAAATAATTTATTATCAATGTATTTAGGTATAATAAAAGCGTTTTACGATCAGAAGTGTGTATATTAATATGACACTGGTAAATTTAGACCTGGCAGCGTAGTTTGCTTTATTTTCGTTTGACCTTACTGTACCAATTTAAATCTGACCATTATTATGTCACAACTGCTATTCGTACTATAAAAATCATACAGTTCAGGTTCTCTGGTTAACACGTTCGTCGACACGTCACCCATATCTCAGTGACGCTCTTGTAGGATTTTTGGTTGGATTTTTAAAGGAATTTAATGGAAAAAGCACTGATATGTAAATATAGAATGTACAACATTGAAATATTAAAAATATTCCCATAATATAATACAATTTATTAATTTACATAGGATAATATATTTCATTACACTATATTGCATGTTTTTCGTTAAAACACTCTAAACACATTTGAGGGGAGAAATAAAATTGTTTGCAATAAATCGAATATAATAATATATCACAGTATTTTCAAATTATTCGAGTAACATTGTTTATATTCCTGCATGTCGTTTGTTTACGCGAATTCGGGCCCCGTGAGAAACACAAACGAATCACGCTGGGCAACGAACCTGTCAAAAGCGCGATTGGTATTCTGGCATTTTATTGTGGTGGTATAGCGATGCTGATACGATTATGATAGCCTGACCCGGTTCAGGCCCACAGTACATGAGTGTAAAGACCATCCTAGTGACTCGCTTTGGCTAGTCGCATTTCGGGATCAGCTTAAGTAGGTCCAGTAACTCATATACCGAGAGACCTTCAGCCGTGGTATATGTCGGCCAACATGATAACGAAGACTCAATAGATTTTCGTTCTTTGATAATCGCATTCGTTTTTGCATTAGACAGTATTTGCTATTAGGGACACTGAGGACACTTTGAGTCAATGTAAAAAATAGTCGCTGCACGGCTGTGGTGCCCCAAAAGCGGCTGCCCGGACTGCGACGTACCGATCTGTGCGAATTTATTCATAATCAGACAAGCAGTTGAAACAACTGATAAGTGCCTCCTGTATCCCGCTATTTCACTTTTTGAAGTGAAACTTCTATAGAATCGTTGCGATTTCAAACCTGATGCAACGGAAAAACGACAGGTAAAAGACACAAATACAAAAATTAGTGAGCCAGAGGGAGAGAGCAAATGTTGGTGTGTGTATTACAGATTTTTAGTAAGAAGTCAGCGTGGTGTGTTATTATTTAACAGTGTTTGTAAGTATTTTTATATCTTGTTGAGTTAGATAATAAATTTTATAAGAAGCCGAAAACTAATGCGGAAATGTGTCATGAATATAGACGCAAAAAAAATGAAATTAAAATTATAAAAAAAAACAGGAAAAAGTTCAACAGAACGTAGCCGCGAGTTTCGTGCGCGTAAAAAACAATGATTGAACAATCAGGATAGATGTTCAAATATAAGTGTTAATAAATACCAATAAATTATGTAACATATGTTAAATAAAATATCTTTTAAAATTAATCAAAATATTTTCATTTGTAAACAAATAAACCTTGTAATTGTCCTACCCTTACTGAAGTTTCACTTCTATCGTGTGTGAATCGCACACACACCTTTTTTTATTTCTTTTTTTTTTTTGTGATTTTTTATTACAGACAGGAGTTTGACGTCAATCTCACCTGTAGGAAAGTAATGACAAAGTCACTCAGAAAATACCGATTCATTGGATGTTTGAAGATCAAGATTCCCATGTCACAAGATGTAATATGTATGTAGAAGTATAAAAAATACGCAGGAAGCGAATGCCAATCCTAGGTGGTTTGCATTAAAAAAGAGGGCAATTGCCTTGTGCGAGCAGCTGGAACGTCAACCACATATGCGTGCAAAATCGCACAGCGTCTTATCCATTTATGGTCGAAGGGGACGGAGAAAGAAATTATACAATATAGCCGCATACTCTGGAGAGTATAATCTATAGAAAATCGACAGGCAGGTCACAATACGTCGGTGTTCCACACTGAGGAGTTTACGGGAAGTAACAGCCTCATCGATCAACGTTTTTAAATTGGTTCAGAATTAGACCTTTTTTTTGCCTTTTCTCTGGGAGGGGGTCGTAAATTAACCCCTCATTATGTCTCATTGGGACGGTTTGTGGACACACACACGCCGCCGCATCTCCACTGTTCGCTGGACGGCGGACGCCCTCAAGGTCCACCGCCCAGCCTGTGTCAGGAGAGTAGCTCGTTGCGCAGTTGATCCTGCGCGAGCTGCTCTTTAGATTTAGAGCTGAGATTATGTTTTCAGGCGGCGTGTTAAATGACAGCTCTGCACAGTCGCCTACATAACATGCCTTGCCATATAAATCCATAAAGAACGATGCAACGTGTCATGGCATCTGCTGCCGAGCATTGATTACCGAAATCCGGATCATATTTTTAATATTCACTAAAATTTATATGAAATCAGGTTATACTGATCCATGCATGTCGATCGCCTGTCCAATACTGAAACGCGCTGTAAAAAATATGCAAAGCCGCAATCCGTATTCATGACAGAAATACCTACATATCTGTTTCTAATAGTGACGGGCCGAAACGACGTGCGACGGCTTTATCCTTTTGACACATTGTAAGGTAATTTTAATAGTCTCTGGATGTTTTTTAAATATATTGCCTACAAAACCCCTATATTTAAAAATTTACAAAATTGTTATATTATTTACGTTTAGTTCATCGGAAATAGAATTTTTTAGGATTTTAAAACTTTCGGCTTTGACCAAATGAATGTTGTGGCAATAGCCGTTTAATCGGCTCCGCCTTCGGTCAGATATCGCCTTTTTTATTCGGCATGTCCTACGTTGGTGGCCTGGGAAAGACCTTCACAACAAAACCGGGCTTGGTGGGAGAACGCAGAGGGCGCTCAGCCAGCGAAATTTATGGGTTGGGCGGCTACGCAAGGGCACCCCTGTGGGTACGGACCTCGACTTGGGCGGCCGGCCAGTTGAAGAACGAACCTAACGGTGATCTACGAGCTTTTTGGAAGCGGCTACCTTGCGAAGAAACGCCGAAAGAAACTCAAGGCTGCGTCAGAGTGAAAGATATCGACCTATTCTTAAAACTTATTGAAAGGCAACAATCACAATCAGATCAATTAATCTTTGTTTGACGCATGTTAGGAACCTTAAGCTTTAGCAGAAAATTCGGTCCCTTTCAAAGTCTTACTGAATGTTGATTTTAAGACAGAAGGCGGCAGAAACCGAACTCTACTTACCAATCACTTTCAATCTATAAAACTGTATCAGTCTTCGACGGCAGTGTATGTAATAATCGCGTTAGTCTGTACTCACGACTGATGTGACATGTGAGGTGTGACGTTGCATCTCCGTATTCGTATCGACAGCCCGTAAATTGGGACATTTCAAAAGGCATCGGCTACACAATTAAATTCTACGTCCATCGTACTGAAGTAATCCGTTAAATCACATCGTTCGTATTATACAACGAAGTTTATCATTTTTTTTTATGTTCAGGAGAACATACAGCAATATATAAACAATGAAAAATACATAAAACAATGTATATAAGTCAACAATGTTTCCACAAAGAAAAATCAAGCTAAGAGACATAAAACAATAAG
Organism: Automeris io; assembly: GCA_036320925.1. Lineage (NCBI taxonomy): Eukaryota > Metazoa > Arthropoda > Insecta > Lepidoptera > Saturniidae > Automeris > Automeris io. The sequence continues at coordinate 1,764,982 of JAUDJH010000036.1, forward strand.
GGAAAACTAACTAAATAATTATATAAAGAAAAACAAATACAACAAAGGAAAAATACAACATTTTCTTCACTCAATTTTTCTAAAGGAACTAAATGTACAAGACAGAATATCGTGATCATAAAAACATTTGTTATACATAACAGGCAATGAAAACAATTGTTATTAACATAATTTGACTCCACAAATGTCACTTTAAAACCGAAGTCTCTTGCATTGGAACGCGGACACCTGAAATTTAATATGGCTTCGCAAATAAAACAAGTCTATGAGACCGATAATAATTATGAATATAAAAAGTAAAAAAATCTACTTGTTTCGTAACCGTAAAATTTCATTTACAAATTTGGCCTAACATGATTGGCTTCCGAGATGTGTCGCGAGCGCCATCTACCGAATGGCGCGATGCGTGCACGGCTTGCCAAAATGTCACTCGAAAATCGTAATCGGAGAAATGTAGTTGCTAATTCTTATACGCAATAAAAAAATTCGGGAGGAAAGATACAGTTGCATCGAGTGAGCACGCGACACCGCTTTATTTGTCGGAATACAAATCGCAGAGTGTGGTGTTAGAACGTTTAGCCGGCCGGCGAGTGTTGTTGACTCTCCTCATCACCGATCAAGTTTTACATGCGTTGCGCTGATCCCGACGAGCGGAGCAGGGAGGAACCGCCTGCCGCGGGAGCTGACAAGCTGGGACCGCGATAAAGCCGTCGGTCAGGTTAGTACAACGCATTGTACGCGAGAGACACACACTCGGGGCTAGGATTATTAGCCATATCTAAATCGTTGTCTCATTTCTATATTGTGGTGGAAAATCCTATACAAACGCAGTTCCAACACACTACTATTATTCAATATACGTTATTTAGTATTTCATTTATTATCTAAGTGTTATTTTACTTTATTAAAGTTCGTTGTCACGAAGGACAGGAATGCATTTATAATAAGCATGGAAAACATCGATGAAGGAAAACAACGTGAGCCAGTCCGCATGACAGCTATTAGAAATGTTCGTGCTAGTGCTGTGAGAGCGGCGATCAGCTGCGCTACTGCTCTCTGGGCACGGCATATAAGCGCAAAGTGGATAAAATCACTAATTATTCTCCGCTCATTTCAACACGGATATAGCGAGACAATATAATAATCGATAAATCGTCGCTGAATTAGGCTTGTCGAATAAATATCGATACATCGATATATCGATATTTTCAATACAATATATCGATATTTTTGGGCGTTATATTTTATAATGATATATCGATATATCGATACAAAATATCCAGTATCGAAAATTGTATCGACAACGATATTTTTTTAATTTTTATGATAGTGAAGTCGCTGAAATCTGAAACTGTAGAAGATAGGACCTAAAGAAAAAAAAACTATATTGTCTAAGACTGTTGAGTATTATGTTTTTTTACGTTGCATGCATTGACATCTGAATTTGTTACATGTAAATTATTTGCCGCCATTTATTTATTTAATTTTGTTTGATATCTTAAATAGGTCTTAAAGTTAGAAGATAGCCTTTTAGTTCTTGATATTTTTGTAATTTTGTCTAATAAAAATGAATACTGGTAAAATACTTTCGTATGTACTGAGATTTAATCGATACATCGATATATCGATATTTTTCCTTCGATATATCGACGCCGATATTGATATTTTAATAAATATCGATATATCGATATAACGATATTTTTTTTCATTTTCGACATCCCTACGCTGAATCCCTTTCAGGGTGCGCAGAAATACAACAGTTGGCTGTATCTATAAAAACTTGAAATCTCACAGTGATAAATAGAAATAAAGTGAATCAAGCTTCAGATACCACCACAATGGTACCACCCAAGCCATAGAGGTGCTATCGTAATAATAGAAAGCACGTTCTGTTATAATTTGTATTAGCTTCGCATCTAGTAGTTGAGAAGCCAATTTGACATTTTAAAGGTCTCATAAGATATTGCTATCACGTTCCAAGCTATGAAAGTTCAACGATCGTTATTCGGGAACACTTCGCTTTTTATGCAATAAACTATATTTACATTTTTACAAAGTTTTAGAGCGCAAAATCACTAAAAAATGTAATGTAAACTATTTTTATTGAATTAATCCGTACAATTGAGAAATAAAAGTAAAATTTCTTCAAATAGTAGTTTTAGCTCCGCCTTGAAAAATATTAATATCCGTGGCTACTTAGCTGTAAACATTTTACATTTATATGTCATGCTCCAGATGAATGAAGCGATTAAAATAAGAAAAAGTATGACCTATTAAAAATATTAATGTTACCCATAAAAAGGCCAACTACTGTAAGGAGCTTGTTTATTTTGCAAATGAGTTTATAACATACAAAGAAATGAATACCCCGTGAGAAGAAAAAAGTTGCATATGTTTCGAACATGTATTTTTATTGTTTAAGCAATCATTTATGGAATAGTTTCCCCTTTTTTATCAATGCAATTTTCAGTTTTTTTTATTTTAAATTTCGTAAATTAGATACCATTTTGTTTCAAGTAATTTTATAATGAAAGGGATAAAGAAATAAAATTTCAGGTGGCAGCATTCACGGTTTGTACAGAGTATGAATTTCGTAGACGTTGTGGCTATTTCACGAACTAATACATATGTAGGACCGACAGATGGCGCTATACGAATGTTGAAATATAGTTAGAAAGTTTTACCTAAGTTTGTCCGAGGTTTTAATTTATTATTTTATTAAAAGTTGGTTACAGCTGAAGTTTCTATCAGACTTCCACTAGGTGCTATGTGGCTACTAACTTAAATCCGAATTAAAAAATGTCTCGTATGCTTCGCAACTTCGAATTTTTCCTATTGCAGTGTGTTTCAGCACTTTCAGCTATAAAATTTCTTAATATAATAAAAACCACACAAGCGAAAAAGCGATGTATCTGTAATTGTTGTTAACTTTAGTCAATGTGTCAGGTTTTGAAATTGTTTCCTGGTCTATATATATATATATATATATTAGGGCGTATCAAAAAAAAAAAAATTTCCTCGGAACCACGCTCAACGTTTAACGATTGATGTTGATTTTCAACAACCAGAATTTTCAAATGTTGGGTTAACTGTCAATGATAATTCGTTTTAAGTACCTTGTCCGCATTTACTATAAAGCAGGAAATAAAGGTTAACAGTTTTCAGAAGTCTAATTTATATTTTGTAAAATGTTTTGGTTTCAATTTTTCTAAAAACATAATATTTTGCCAAATCAGTCAATAAAACAGCTGAATTGAGGGTAAGTTAAACTTCGATCTTGAATAACTATTGACTGAGTTGATTTATCAAAAATTGACTTCATACCTTTTTTGTAGAGCGTTAAATTCTCTACAAAAAGTAATGTCTGGGTATTGCAATACGATATATCGTTCATTAGTTATAGAAATCAAAAGAAAAAAAAACTTTTGTCCTGTGTTATTTGTATGGGAAATCGAAAAGTGCGATGCGGATAACCTAAATATTAATATTAAGAGCTCATATTTTCAGAGGCCTATTTTGGCATTAAAACGAAACTTTTGAGCGTGGTACCGAGGAAAAAAATTTTTTTTTTTTGAAACGCCCTTATATATATTAATTAAAAGTTAAGATTGAAGCTACGCAGCGGATGTAAACTGCGCGTAAAATATTATGTGACATGAACAACTTTAACACCCAAAATACTATGTCCTACTTTGGACGTCAGCTGTCTATAATATACTGCTTCCATACTGTTTTTTAATAAATTATTTATTATTATTTTATGGCAATAATATATATATATATAAATAGAGCAATATGCATTTTCACAATTTGTTGAGAATGGACGTGCCTTGGTCTCTGAAGTTACATTGTATTATGCTTTTACTGTGTTGTGATTCTACCGAGAAATGCCTCAGAGATAATAAAATACACGATAAAACACTGTGAGTGTTGAATTGAGAGTGTATATTTTAATTTGGTTGATTGTTCAAGAGATGGCGCGGGTAGCGAATTAACACGCGATATCGTTTGGTAGCACACAATAATATATATTCTAGTGAAATATTAATAAATTATAGTTTTCGCACGGAGGCGCAGTTCTACTCCGACGCAGCCTTGAGTTTCTTCCGGCGTTTCTTCTCAAGGTAGTCACTTCCGAAACGCTGGTAGATCACCCGTAGGGTTATTACTTTATTTGGCTGGCGGTCCAAGTCGAGGTTCGTACTCACAGGGGTGCCCTTGCATTGCCACCCAACCCATAAACTCGCTGGCTGAGCACCTTCTGTGCTCGCCCCCTAAGCCCGGTTGAACTGAAAATGCCTTTCCCGGCAATCAGTAGTTAGTCCGCTTCATAATAATAAAAAAAAAAAATATGAGTATTGACATAGCAACTATTTGTTTTATTTAAATCACATCCCGAGTCTACAGTGGTGACATCTATATAGCTTTTGTTCAATGAGCAACAACGAGCTTACGATAATAGAACAATATGTTGGTTCTCTGTTATCTATGAGTTCTGTGCCTGTGTTTTTCTTCATTGCATCAAAATTATATAATAGTTCAGCAAAGTGCTTACACCGTATCCAATGTTAAGCATAACGTAGTCCAAAAATCGACTGCAACTATTAAGAAATAGGACACTGTTAGGTCACAGTTGCTGTGATCATGCCAGCCTGCACAAGTCTTTTCTACTTCTATTACAGGTCCCAATATCATAGGAGGAAAGGTACACGCGGAATGACCATTCCGCAGTCTGATGACATGGTAGAAGTACTAATTGAAAAACTTTTTAGTGCAGGAGTAGGAGTAACAATAAAACTGCTACACAGGATGTCCTGAAAGGTTACGATCAAACGGGGTACACTTGAGAAAATCGTCTTTCAGAAAGTGTCATTTTCATTTCCCCACAAAGTTTATTACTTACATATATAAACAATTTTACACTTTGTATTAATAAAAGGTGTTTCATTTTATGACGCAGATATCAAAGGCGATGCTTTATACCATTTTTCAATCCTCTGCAATTGTAGTAATTTTATAATTATGCCATTATGGGAATTATGGACTTGTAGTGTAATGTTTTACACGAGGTCTTTATGAAATCAGCGTTCAATCTAAGATATTTAGTAATTGTTAACGCTTTTTGTTTTAGTAGGTTCATGAAATTTGCCTGAAGTGTGATTAGTTTTTTTAATATAATTTTCAATTATGATTATACACAAAACAGTAACATGAGAACAGAAATTTACAGGTATACATTTTTTTTGTTATTTAATAATTTTAGTTAAAAATGAAACTGTGTTGTGAAATATCATGTGAACATACACCGATAACAGTAATCAGCTGTTCTACTGGTAGCGTAGACAAGACTTATAAGCACAAAATGCATACGGCCACTAATGTATCTGTTCACGCATAAATATATTATTATTATATACTAGCTGTCCCGGCAGACCTTGTTCTGCCCTATTTCTCTAAAACAAAGTCACATTGTTTTTTTAATGTTAATAGCTTCCCCGTCAGATTTTATTCTGCCAAAACCTATTGGCCTGTCGGCTGTTTTTTGAAAATTGTTTGTAGGAACCTGGCCTTAATGCTATATGTATAAAAATTGACAAATATTGACATTAATATTTATACGTCACTCAATTGTTTTGCCTTCCCGGAACCCGTCCACTAACATTTAAACTTTATGGTGTGGTGTTAAAGTTCAAAATGACTTATAACGAATTTTTTGTATGAGAATACAGAAAAGTGTTATTTTTAGACAGTTGCAGGGAATTTTTAAAATTTTTCTCTCCGTAATAACCTTCCTCAGACTTTATCAAACACAACAAAAAAAAAATCAGCCAAATCGGTTCAGCCGTTCTCGAGTTTCGCGCTTATCAAGACATTTTGCAATTCATTTTTATATTATAGATTATTTTTTCGAAAACTGTGCCGCGTATAGTTTTCATATATATATTTCTTATTGTATAAGATCTTACTTATTATCTTAGTTATAATACTTGGTATCCTGAACAAGGTGCGACGGTTTTTCACGCCCGATCAACTGTTCCTATTATATAAGGCCCAGGTCAGGCCTTGCATGGAATATTGTTCGCATCTTTGGGACGATTCGGCCCAGTACTTGATGACCTCGATAGGTTACAGCGAAAGGCTGTTCGCATTGTGAATGATCCTGACGTGACTAAGCATCTTGAACGGCTTCAGTTGAGCAGAGATGTTGCCTCACTTAGCGTTTTCTGCCGTCTGTATCATGTCGAGTGTTCTGAAGAGTTGTTTGACCTTGTTCCACCCTCTCCCTTCCTGAATAGATCCACGCGCACGGGTTTGCGGAGTCACAGCTGTACGGTATCTCACATCCCGGCTAGGACTAAGAAGTTCTCTAACTCCTTCATTTGCCGTGTTATTAGGCTATGGAGTGGTATTCCAACGAGTGTGTTCACACCATCCTATGATATGGGATACTTTAAGCGTAGCGTGAAGAGATATTTGTGCAGGCCGGCATAATCGCTGCGACTACCGTTTTGTTTTTTCTTACCTGTCGATAGTCGTTGGCGTTATTTGGACTGCACCATGCTTACCATCAGGTATGGTGCAGTCACTATGACGAGTCAGTTTAAAAAAAACCCTCGCCGTATGATCGTGCCCTTACGGGACGGGACACCCTGCATATACCATGGTATATTTCTCGGTACTCCGTAAATCCTAAATAATGATATAATAAATAGTTATCCGATCATCAAGAGAGAAAAATATTTATATTAAGGAAAAGTTTCCATCTGATGTGAGCTATTGCGTATAATATTTTGTCCCCAGCTTACGTAAAAAAAGGATTAGAGCTTATTTATGGAATCTAAAGCGGCTTTGGTGCTTTTCTGTTTGTATAACAACATCTTACAGACATAAAAGGATATACTATGAGGTTCAGACTTAATCTACTTACTATCTTTGTGTAAGGTTGAACGAATGAAAGATTTGATAAATAAATAAAATATATTATTATCGTAAATGTTGCTCTGTTAAAAGATTATATCAAAAATATACCGAATCTTTTGGTGAAATATCGTATGTGGCTCTTAACATAGGGAGTTGACGATTGTTCTGTCTCTATATGATGTTCCTCGAATGTCTTAAGTTACGGCTCAGAAATTAAGAAATAAAATAAAACAACAAGTATTGCACCATTTTAGAAACATAATAATTTACAGCTATTTTATAAATTACGGGAAAAAGCGAAATACTATACATTTTTTCAAGATATTACCTTTTGAACTTTAAAGAATTTTTAGAATAAGCGATTTAACCATAATAGCTCCAAACTTTTAATTTTAACTTTAAAAGTGATTTCTGTTATGAAATGAATTTTCTAACGCTGTTAATTTATTTCAGAAGCATTTATAGCAGTCCAAAATTTAAATCTTATAACTTTGTGAAGTTTTATAAAAGTCTTAAAAATGAAGAAATTCAGGATTGTAACAAAAAATTAAGCTTTCCTAATATCTCCTAAACGCGTTGGTATTGAAAAATCCTGTTTTCAGTAAGTTATTGAGCTACCGTCCCTTTATCAGCAGCTTAGCTTTGGGTAAAGACTTTTGGGACACTCCGTAAACATACTTTACAATAGGACTCCTGGGCAAAATTAAAAACCTACACTACCGCCTATCTTTGTTACTATAACAACTATATTACGTCTCTTTTCGCATACACAGGCTTAAAGAGAGATGTGTAGCTATCAATCTACGAATTAAATATAGATAGATAGATTATTAATTTTAGTAATTAATAAATCAAAAGCAGGGTTTTTCTAAAAGGTAAATAACATGCAGAATGTTTGTGTAGAGTAAATATTATTAACTCATACCTTACTTTAATAAATTATTATAAATTGCTTTCCCTGAAACTTGCGCTAGCTTTACGCTGGTTACAAAATTGCACTATACGTAATAATTTTTCATGTTGAATAAACGTCAGTTTAAATGCGGGAGAAAAAATGGCGTTTCATCTTCAGAGAGATTAAGTAATTTTATTTGTATAAATTGAAATGTCCCGAATAATAACGCAATCGGTTACACCTTGACCGTCCAAATGGTGTTGCCAGCCCCAGAAAAGAAATCTCCCTAAAACCGCTATTTTTTACAGATTCTAATACTTTGTTTGTCAGGCCTAATTATAATATCCATTCCAGGGTGGGCGGAGTTATATTAGCCTCTGTATCCTCTTTCCGCTTATATGTTGTGCCCAACATGACCATTAGCGTAGTTGATCGCCATTTTTACACATGGTTTTTCTATTAAATGCCATGCGGGTTTTATCACGATGTTTTCTTTTACAAGTGAGCATATGATGCCTCAATTATTCTGGAAAATCTCAGAGATAAGTACCAGGATTCAAATCTTTGATCATTCATGTTTCTGGGCAAAGGTAATGACTTATTTACTAGGACACCATAACCACTATAAAATCAGAAACCTATCAAATCATTATTTGATTAAATAATACCTAGGGTTGAAAAGCTATTTGCAGTAAGTAAATTTTTATAACCAGCGTTTTTAATTAATTTCGAAAATATAAATCCCAATGTAACTCTGAGCAAATAGTTTTTCACCTCTCGATATGAATTGACAAAGAGGTAATTTATGGGACATAGTTTAACTGATTATAGAACGTAGTATGTTATTTTTAAAATATACTCATGACGAGAAACAGCAGAATAAAAGGTATACTGCGTATGTAATCGTGCATTTAACACTTGATTTTGTCTTGAAAATGCAAAAATTTGAAAAATCTATATTTAGGGGAAAACCCCTAAGATTTTTTTACAATGTAGATATACATGTCGAATTTTGGCATATTAACAAACAAACTTTAAAATTAATATATCTCCTAAACTATTGACTTCAACCACTACATTGCAGTGGCTTAAATTGTAGCATTTTAAGTTCTCTATCACATGATCTAAAACGGCGAGTTAAAAATAGTTCTATGTAAAACTATTCAGGAACTCTCTTCTTGTTGGCCTTCTGTTGGCTTTCTTTAACTAGATTTTAAATCAATAAAAAATATATGACTATCTGTAGTGATCCGGCGTTGCCCGGTAGAAATCCTTCTTTTTGCACCTATGTACCACATATTAAAAAAGCCATGAATCACTTGTTTTATCTAATCAAAAAGCTATATATCGGTTTTCAAAGTACTTACTCTCAGAAATTGATGGATTTCCACACCAAATTTTTAGCCACAATTTCAATCTTATAGGAGTGGAATTCGAAAAAGTTCGTCCTTAGTGAGTGTCTATGTTATATTTAAAAAGAACCCAACGTAAAAAGGCTAGGCTCCACGAATATATATAAATTAAGACAAACAATTTTCTATTTATAGATAAATGCTCTAGAATCACAAGATAATCTATTTTATACTTCTATGGAATGCTCGCTACTGATGCGCAATGAGCCTATAGGCTTATCTCACTGCTCACCTGATGATAAGCCATCAGGTGAGCAGTCAGACAACAAAGGTTAATATATATTAGGTCCTTACATATGAAATTGGCGTTTTGTATGGGAGGAACAAAAAGTCGAATATTTTATAATATAATATATTTAATTAATCAAAGTATGAACCATTATTTTCTATGCACTTTTGCCATCTCATAGGTAGTTCATTGATCCCTTTACTAAAAAAACCAGTCGGACGGGAATCAATAAAATCTTTGAAGGCGATTTGGACTGCCCCATCGGAGTTGAATTTTTTCCCTTGCAAGAAGTTATCCAAATTTCGAAAAAAATGGTAATCTGTTGGAGCAAGGTCCGGGGAGTACGGAGGATGTCTTAGACTTTCCAATTGAAGCTCTTCTAATTTAGTAGCCGTCTGTTGCGCAGTGTGTGGTCTAGCGTTGTCGTGAAGCAGCAGTGGCGTGGAGCGATTGACCAGCCTAGGTTGTTTAGCCGCTAGCTTTTCCATCATGGTTTGCAATTGCTGATAATAGACATCAGCCGTAATAGTCTAGCCAGATTTGAGAAAACTGTAATGAACAATACCGGCACTAGTCCACCAAACGTTTACAAGTAACTTTTTTGGGGCTAATTTTCGCTTGGGGCAGGAAATGGCTGGCTGGCCAGGATCCAACCATTGCGCTGAGCGCTTCCGATTATCGTAAAGAACCCATTTTTCATCACAGGTAATGATTCGGTTTAAAATACCTTCATTATTGTGCCGGTTTAGTAATGTAACGCAGCAGTCGACGCGCGTTTGCCGGTTTGCTTCAGTCAATTCGTGAGGTACCCACCTTTCAAGCTTTTTAATCTTCCCAATTTGCTTCAAGTGAATTAAAACAGTTTTATCACTAACATCGCAGCCTGCAGCTAACTCGGACGTGGTTTGCGATGGATCCGCTTCCACAATAGCCTTCAACTCTTCATTATCAACTTGAGTCTCAGGCCGTCCACGGGGCTTGTTCTGCAGGTCGAAATTTCCAGAACGAAAACGTTGGAACCAAAAACGAACTGTGTTTTCTTTTGCAACACGACCGCCATACACATCATTCACCCTTCGAGTTGTTTCCGCAGCACTAGTGCCACGGCGGAACTCGTACTCGTAAATAATGCGATATTTTAAGTTTTCCATTTTGTAAAATGAGTGACGCAAACAGAAAAAAACTGAAGAAAAAAACAAACGAATGACGATCATCGAAGCACAAATACATGAGTCTATAGCTGTATAAATTTGAATTTGTAATTCCTTACCAAAGAGGAGAAATTTGTGATTAAAGTGGCCAGTACGAAAAACGCCAATTTCATATGTAAGGACCTAATATATACAAAGATGTCGACCCTTTTTTTTGTTAACCCGGTGGAAATCCCTTCGAACCGTCAAGGGAGTAGTAAGGGCCAATTCCCCGGTGTGCCAGACTTGCACCGACTAAAACCACCGGGGTGCCAGCACTGCCTACTCTTCGCCTTCGCCGGGCCTGACGCTCCATATACTTCCGAGAGCCCGGCGAGCGATTGGCCTTGGGCAGTCCTCTTCTCTGGGAGGGGAACGTAAATTACCCCCTCATTACCTCTCATTGGGAAGATGTCAACCCTAGCGCGACCTTGTGATTTGTTTGCCGCGAAGACGACGCGGGGACGCGTGCCGTAAGACGCGCCTCGATATTGCGAAAGATTGCACGATTACTAAACGCCGCGCCGTTGATCTTTAATATATTACACTGACGTAGTAAAAATCACAACCAGCAAATTAAATCTGTTTTTATTTCGACTGGACTAACGCTTTGGACGTCCTTTGAATGAGTCTTCACAATTTTTCCGGGCAAGAGGGGCGAACGCAAGGGGACTTCGGATGATACGGACCTGGGCTTGAGCGGCTAGCAAGGAATATTACTGGTAGTAATCTTCTAGCGTTTTAGAAAAGTACAATCTTGTTAGATTTTGATTTTTATTCCATCTATTGATTTAAAATTTGGTCCAATGAGGATTCTGACACTTCTATTTTGATAACTACCAGATCCTAAGTCAATATATTGATTAAATGCCCAAGTAAAACATTATATTTGTTTTTATGCTTGTATGGGATGCACGCCACTGATAGAAGAAACGCCAAAAAACTCAAGACTGCGTTAGAGTGGGTCACTACGAAGTTACCCCCGAGAAGTAGGCTGAGCATTGTGACGTGCCTAAATACAATGAGCAGTGTCGGGGAAGATATCTTCCTCCGAGTTTGTGCCCGGCGGGCGCGGCGCGACGGGGCTGTGGCGAATTGATTACAGGTCCCGCAGTCCCCGTCAATGCGCAGAAGATGTCACCTTGGGGGTTTTTTGTCGGTACAAGTCCGACACACCTCGGTTTCGCGCAACCCCCCAGTGCGACCGAGACGGTACCACGAGGATTTCCCCCAAGTAAAAAAAAGGGTCACTACGAAGTTAAAAATAAAATGACATCCTAAATTTAACCCCCCTAATGTAACTTTCCAATGGACTGTGAAAAGAAATGGTTTATCTTGTTAACGCGAGCCTCTAATTCTATGAAAATGGACTTGTTTTTAATCGATAATAATACTGATGAAATTGTGTGCAAAAGTTGTGACTAGTAAAATTATCTTATTTCGTTTCTAATATACGGTGCACAATAAACAGCATTAGTGGATCGAACGTGGGCGTAGAGACCGACAGCGAACCATCCGTACTAGATACAATTATACTGTGGCGCGAATTTGAATGAACCTATCACGCTTAAACGCACTCACGACGCTTCGGCTAGCTCCTACATTATCGGCCTACTTATTTCTACGTGAAACAATCGCTTTATAAATATCCAATATATTTTTGCGTTTTCAAGACATATCCAGTTATTATCATGCAGAAGTAACTACTCCGAACGGAGTTTATGCACGATGCCGCAGAAGAACTATGACGACTGTCAAAAGACACTGAGTTTAAGGTAGCCGACGGATTAAGGCGGTCGCGACTTGGCAAGTAGCGCTCTACATGCATTTATATGGAAAGCTCGTGCGGCCTACATATAAGTGAAAAGAAGACCGGGCAGAGAAATGCCATACTCTCTACGACTCCGTGATTTTCACTATAGCGGTGAGCGCAAACACATCGTACAGCGCTCACAATAGGATATTGCGCGACGCACTCCTTCAAGTGCGCCGCCCGGCTTATAATCTGCTTAAAGAAGAAAGCATCTGTCGAAGGCCCTCCTCCGTGGTCCTATACTAGCGGGGCAGCGGATGTGGTTGTTAGGGTTGGCAATAGCCTCCCGATCCCTCTCCGCCGCCTCCTTCATCTTCGCAATGTCCTCGCAAAGGAGAGGATGGCCTGCCATGCCCCAGTGACTCCATCCATCGCGCGAACGAGTGCGTGCACCGACAATTCACCACCCACAAGCCTGAATGTTGTTGTATCTACTAGATATGGAGTACATCACAAATAAATGATTATTTAATAATCACGAATACCCTTCTTTTCGGCGGGACAAAATACTATTGTCCTGTATAATGTGGTAACATGCACGCTGCGATAAACCCAACATTATGTTTAGGTGTATAAATTATAATATAAATTTATATTACACTCATTCCAATACCCAAGTTACCCGAAAAATAGCAAAAATAAGCTAAGCTTGGCATCACTACATTTAACAAAAAGGGAGAGAAATGTAGTTTAAAAAAGGTAGCGATAGAGTAAAAAAATACGAACATAAGATTCCTTTACTCAAGTAGAAGACAGCGCGAACCAAATAGTGTCATAAGTCCTAGGCAGTCTATTCACGATATAATTTTAAAATGTTTATACTCTTTACAAAATAACTTTGTAATGCTCAGGAATAATATTATTTACTAATGTATTTTGATAATGTTATCGTGACACGAATGACCCCTACGGGTCAGACTGGATATTTATTACATTATGTATTTAAAAAAAACTTTCCAAATAAGAGCATGCATAATTACACCGTCAATGGTGCAAACGAAGCTTCATCTTGTAACATTGTATTAACCAAATTATTCTTGCACAAACAAGTGACTTGTTGCGAAAACTGAATAATGCATTCGCTATAATGTGTTTACCACCGAACACAGTTCAAACCTTATTATGTTAATAATATCACACGACGTTATCAAAGTCCCGGTTATATTTAAATTTATCAGGGCCGGTGCTTTTATCAAAACGTAGGTACCACCTAGGGATGTATAGATCCATATAACGTGAACTATCAGATATCTGAAATAATTTGTATATATTTTTTATGTTGGTTCTACAGAGTAGTTGCATTTCATCTGATGGAAAGTCCAAGAATGGCAACGACCGCCAAGGGACGAAAATTAGTCGACAGTCACCATTGTTATGTCGACCCACATATGTATACACGTATCTTTTTGGGAGTCGAAGCTGCTCGCGTCCGTAGGCTTTACCCTAACTTCCCTACACGTGACTCCTGGGTGGTGCTAAACGAGCAGGAGCGAGGTGGTAGGGCGTCGGTGCCCATCTGGATCACGACCATAGTATATGCGTGAAAAGCCCGTCATAGTGATCAATTTCGGCTTGTCGCGTTTCGGGATCAGCTTGTGTATATCCAGTAGCTCATATACCTAGAGACCTTCAGTCGTAGTATATGTGGGCCGACATGACGATGTAGACTATCAATGGATTTTCGTCCTTTGATAGTCGCTTTCGTTTTTGGATTACTTTGTACTTACCATTAGGAAATCTGTAGTCACTATGTCGAGCCAGTGTAAAAAAAAATCTCATATATCGGAAATATATATATGGGAAAATACTACAGAGCGGTACTATTTCGGCATCGTAATGCGAACAACGCTCTCTGCTTCATCTCGCAAAGTGTAAATCCGATACACGTGCGTCGTGGCGCCGGAAAAACCCATGTACTCGTATACATCGTGGATATTCGTAAGTAAAGCGACGGAGGGACAGCGTCAAGCGCCCCGCCGCCATCGCAAAGGATCGCCGGCACAAAGGCTGCTGAATGTTCCTGGATGCTAGCAGCCCAGGACAGAGTTAAGTATCGAGCCTTGGGAAAGGCCGATGTTCATCACTAGACCGTTACGAGCTGAAATAATTATGATATTTTAACTAGTTCATGTTTCGTTCTCTTACCTGAACATTTGATAAACATAAAAAAAATTAAACTTTTTATCTGTAATATAAAAATGAATCGCTAAATGTGTTGATAAGCGCGAAACTCGAGAACGGCTGAACCGATTTGGCTGGTTTCTTTTTTGTTGTGTTTGTTGAAGTCTGGGGAAGGTTATTACGGAAATTAAAGAAATTGTCTGAAAAAGTCTAAAAACAACACTTTTCTATAAGCTCATACAAAAAATTCGTAATAATATTTAAAAGCCAATTTGAACTTTAACACCATACCATAAAGTTGAAATGTTAGTGGACGGGTTCCGGGAAGGCAAAACAATTGAGTGACGTATAAATTAATGTCAGTATTTGTCAATTTTTATACATATAGCATTAAGGCCAGGTTCCTTCAAACAATTTTCAGAAAACAGCCGATAGGCCAATAGGTTTTGATAGAATGAAATCTGACGGGGAAGCTATTAACATTAAAAAAAACAATGGGACTTTGTTTTAGAGAAATAGGGCAGAACAAGGTCTGCCGGGACAGCTAGTTATAAATATAACCGAATATAATTGCCAAAACGTTGAAACGTTCTTAACTTGAATTATTCGGATATCCGAAACATACTAAATATCAATATCCGCAACTGCAGTTTTACATTTTTAACAACACTAGTACAGACATATTTTATGTATCACAAAAACCAGTTAATTTCATAGGGTTGATAGAAACTTTTTGATAAAAAACATTTGAAGTCATTTCTCTGGAAATATATCTTATTTTGATCGAAATGTTTACATTTTATAGTCCATCATCAGTAACCTGATTTTGCCCATTGATTGGCATGTGATTCAACCATCTTCGCTACCGTGCCTCAATCATTAATGGCCCGCAAACACAGTCCACCAACTTGTTACCGGACTTTCAGCTTCCATCACGTCATTTATCCAACCATTTCCTACACAATTTCAATTACGAGCTATCATCAGATCTCTGACATCGTGGATCTTAGTACGATGTCGGATTTCAAAATTAGGCAAACGATCTTGCAATTGATTCCGACCTTTTCATGCTCCATCGCTTTCTCTATTTTATAGATACTCATATTCGGTTCAATTAATATACTAACTGATTGGTCTGCAGAGCATAAATACTTTCCATTTCTGGTTAGCCGTGGGTGTAAGAGAATAATAAGATCCTTTGAATTTCTCTCATGTCTTTTATAATAATTTTCACTTGAGCATTTTACTGGAAAACCACATTTGATATTAAATATTATAAGAATATAACTGACAGCGAGTAATATTGTATTTCTTTATCGAAAATGACGCAAGATGGGTAGAATAAACATGCCTCTATTATTATTTACGTCAAAGTAAAAGGGTTTTATATATAACTAACTTTTGCCTACGACTTTGTTTAAAATTAGTTACAGCGAGTAGCCTAGGTTTATGGAAACATCCTCGCGGTCTGTGGGCGCTACGATGACAGATGTCCGGCCGCTCGTCCCTCTCCTTGCCCCATTTTTATTCCTTTAAGAGATGTTTTTCGAGATAAAAACTATCCTATTTTTTCCCAGGGTTTCACACTATCTCCATTTCTAATTGCATTTAAATTGGTTTAGCGATATAAGTGTGAAATGGTTCGATAATTATCATAATTACCATCATATCAGTCAAAGTACTTCCATGGTTGGACATAGGCTTCCCCTAATGTTTTCCAGAACGATCAATCTTCTTCGATCATTCAATCGATAGAAACAGCGTTATCCTGCGTCTTGGATTAGGTAATGTCTCAACCATCTACAATGGCGTTCCTCACTGCGCTCGCCAGTAAATCGTTTTCTCTCGGGTTATTTTCTGCCCCATATACAATACGCTCTACGAGAAATGTATCCTGCCTACAGTCACTTCTTATTTAACTACGGATTCGTCTATTTTGATCGAGATTCGAGAGAAACACCAAAACATAGTACTCTCCATAGTTCGCTGTGTGATAATGAGCTTTCTAGTGTGGTCATAGTAAAACACCATATTTCTGCAACGTATATCCTCACTAGCAAAGCACATTGATCGAAAACGTTTTTTATTCAAACACTGAAGTATTTTGGACAGGAAAATCTATTGATATGATATTTGTATGAATTTATCTATTTTTTTTTTCAATTCAAATATGTTCTCAAATAAATTAGTACTTAAGGGTTTGATAATCGTTCTTATTTTAAATGTCACTTAGTCGCTTGGTTCATTTTAAATGTCAGTCAAAAATATTAACTGTAATTTCGTGGCAACCCTAAGAAATTGTCAACATAAGTAAACGTTGGGGACAACAGTCTGGGGGTGTAAATGAATAATAAGTGCATGTAAGCTGTCACAAAAATGAATTATAAGTATGAATTTGAAGATGCAGAAAACTTGTTTATCGTTTCACATGCGATTATTATCAATACCTACATACTACACGACAATTTAAAACCGTCGGAGTATTTTTAAAAGATTTATATATAGTCGGACCGAAGTTTCTGCTCAAGCTACCTTTCGACAAACTGTCAGGTAATAGTAATAATATATTTTAACACTATATCCCTTTCGTGGTGAACAGAGATTCATTAGTGGCTGTATGAAATGAAATGTATTTATTTCGCAACAAACTAACAAAAACTAGAAATTTAAATACAGTAACAGAAACAAAAGAAAAATGCAAAAACATATAAACATGGCGAAACTGGGATCTTCATCAGCTTAAAGCCACGGAGGATTTGCTGTGAACTGTTGTTCACAGTTGTTGTGTGAGTGTGTGTGTGCGCGCTGATTTTCGTGAAGGGCTCCGATTATCCCGTATCGATTTTGCGCTTATATGTCGTGTGTATGCCCAACGTGACCAGTAGCGCAGCTGCTCGCCGTTCTCACAGCACTAGTACGCGTGACGTTTCAATTGGATGCCGTGCGGGTTTCTTTGCAATGTTCTTCATCACCGGTGAGAATGTGATGCCTAAATACTAGAGTCCGACCGAAACAGGTTTTCCGGTCGAAACCGAAACCGAAACTCACGTAGTCAAGTATAAAAGTCAACGTGGTCAAGTAAAAAAATGAAACAAAAACTTACATGTAATCAGTTCCATCAAAACATAACCTCTAAAGAATGTTTACGTCGGGTGATAACGTACTGACTAAGTTGTGTTGCTATAGAGCAATGCGAATTAGATCCGTCAACTGTCGTCTAAACGACGCAGTTACACTCCGACGCAGCCTTGAGTTTCTTTCGGCGTTTCTTCTCAAGGTAGTCGCTTCCGAAACGCTAGTAGATCACCGTTAGGTTTCGTATTTCTGGCTGGCGGTCCAAGTCGAGGTTCGTACCCACAGGGGTGCCCTTGCATTGCTACCCAACCCATAAATTGCCGGCTGAGCACCCTCAGTGTTCGCCCACCCGCCCGGTTAAGTTGTGAAGTCCTTTCCCGGTCAACAAACACGCGTAAATTCGAAAAAAAAAATTGCAATGCGAACGGCGCACGAATCCCGAACAGGGCCGCCAGCATCCGGCAAAGCGTTGCCGCGAGAAACGAAGTTAGGCAAGCATGTACGACAACTACCGAAATCAGTTTCGGTTTCGGCAAAAGTTTCGGCCAATTTTGACCGAAACCGAAACTGCCGCCGAAACTTGATTTTTGGCCGAAACTCGGCCGAAACCGAAACCGAACTTTCGGTCGGACACTACTAAATACGTATCTAGACTGGAAAAACTCAGAAGTACGTGCCGGGATACGAACGATCACTGGCGTTGTCGCGCAAAGATACGGGTCCCCTATCCAGTACTGTGATAACCTGTGAGGTGATTTTAATATCTAGACATTATTCATATATATTATTAACATTAATCATACATTTAAAACTTTTACAACTCGCCATATTATTTCCTTTGAGTCAACTTTGAGATAGTAGGGTGATTGCCCGAACTGGGTCACGGTCATAATACCCGAGTATAATGACCGCCATAATGACGTGCTTCGCCCTGTCGCGTTTCATGATCAGCTTATATACCTATCTTCCTTTTTTTTATATGGGGACAATCCTCATAGGATCGTCCCGGCCGCGAAGGGGTTGGCAGCCGGGGTGTGCCGGACTTTTACCAGCTAAAAACCTCAAGGTGACTACTTCTGCGAATTAATGGGGACTGCGGGTCCTGTAATCACTTCGCCGCAGCCCCGCTACGCCGCGACTGACAAGCACAAACACGGGGGGGGGGAGACGCCGCCTCCTCCGATACCACCTAGTGTACTTCGGCAGAGCGCGTTACAATGCAGCGCCGATTTCTCGGGGGTCGCTAACCGGTCGCTCAGAGTCCCCACCCTGAACAGCCACAACCCCAATATACCCACCTTCCTTCCTTTGCCGTGGTGGCTGCCGGCAGAATAAAATAGCACCCCCCTCTTCTTGCTGAGGTGTCGTAAGAGGCGACTAAGGTATCTCTTTAACACCGCAATTCAACCAGGTGTTCAGAGTAGGAAAACTCGACCAAACCTGCATCTCGCTCCCTTCCGATCGTACTGGTTCTCCTTTCCATCGGGCCTGAGGGAGTTCGGACGAGAGAGTGCTTTTCTGGCAGCGCGTCCAGTTATGCACTTAAATATCTCCTGCGCAATTGACTGTTTCCGAAAACTGGACCTCGAATTTCTTAATCGGTCTTGAAACAGTCGCCGTGGCCGAAACCGGCCAGGACATCATCATCATCATACCCACCTTCCTACACTAAGCCAGCTTTAAGCGAAATGTAAAGAGATATTTCTGCAGGGCGGCATGATCGCTGCGATTATCGATAGGTTTTCTTACTGTGGATAGTCGTTGTCGTTTTTGGTCTCCCCCATGCTTAGCATCATGCGTGGTGTGGTCAATGTGGTAAGTAAGAACAAAAGAGAATTCTATAATACTTGGCATATATAGTACTTATTTTAAATCCATGAGCATTCTTAGTCACGCAATCAACGTATGTGATTTTATTATAGCTTAAAAACAAATTCAAACAAAGCTCACTTTTTACTTTACATTTATTCATGTTATCACCTTTTATAATATTCAACGATATTCATGAAATATGTAGTCGCGAATCATTCGTCGGTATTTGTAATGCAATGAGTTTGAATTGGACGAGTGATGATATCCTTTGAAATTGGCTTTTACAGTATTTTGAATGTTGCTATCTTTTGAATAAATGGAGACCTGCATAACTCACATTTTCTAGTTTCTAGTAAAATATCCGTTTTCCGCTTTTCATTATGACTTATTCGGCCTTATCAACTTATTATAAAATGATCATTAACTAAAGTAAGCATTTAAATAATGACAATTAGTCAATGATATCTAAAATATGTTTATATTTTATATAGGTGTTATTATTTTTTAAAAGTAGGACGGTATGGGTTTTATTTTTGGCGTAGCATTTTTTGGTGACCGAGAAAGGCTTCTACAACTTCGCAGGCTTAAGAGCGTAAAAACTGAAGTTGCTTAGCCAGCGACTTATGGGTCGGGTGGCAACGCAAGGGACCCCAGTGGGTACCATAGATGGGCAAAATGTAATCTGATTAATGAAAATGATTAACGATTAAATTTTAGGTTTCTTACCATTAATATAACTGTATTTTACTCATCTATGTTTTAAACACTACAGAATCCCAGATTACATACACATTTATGATTTCTTAGTGTTTTAAATGAATTTAATCATGATTACAGAGCAAGAAAATTAAAATTACGACTACATTTTGTAATCGTTCATCATTAATCAGATTACATTTTGCCCATCTCTGGTGGGTACGAACCTCGTCTTGGGCCGGGACAGTACGGTGAAATCCTAAACTATAAGAAATACGACAGTATACATTATTTTGTTTGAATATAAAATTGTCTTATTTAAAATTTTGGTCTTAATCATTTTGCACAAAAATCAACAAAACAGGTCAAGTTTTTTCTTTAAAAATCTTCACATATTGCTTGATTTATTTATACTTTAATATAGTTTTCTTTCAGTGCAATGATGATTATTGGATTATAAAATTATAATCACATAATGAACCATAAACAAGCTTTTCTTTAGTTGTGAATTAAAATAATTTTATAACAAATACGTACTGTTTTTATCTATGCTTGTCAATTCTGTTTATTGGACTCGTATCTAAATTTATTGAATTTCATTTTCGGAGTTTTGATATGTTTTAAAGTGGTACTACAAACTTCATTATAATTATGTGTGATGAAAATTCCCGGAAATATTCCTAAAGAACACGTAAATAGAAATATACGTTTATTTCTTAAAGTTTCTTTCTAAAATAAAATAATGGCCTGTGGGTCGATTGTAAGCATAGTTACCTATGATATCAAAACGAGACTTTTATATTGCAGTTTATTTGCTTACTTAAAATATGAATATAAAAATAAATTACCTTTGATATTTCATTTTTGGTGAAGTCATAACTAATTGAAATAATCAAAAAACTTTTTATTTATACTTATTTAAGCATGATGTCTTTATTATATAGGAAAGAATACACGAGTGTAGTGTATAAATTGTGTATGTATGAAGGCGTCAAACTTTTCAAAATGATTAGACTCGTAATAAACCACAAAATATTTCAAAATAGATATATTTATATATTATTGTTTAATATATTTTTATTGCTGAATAATAATAAAAATCATGACAAATAATATATCGTCACGCTATAATCCGGGGTGAGCAGAGATACAGTAGTAGCTTTATCCACTTAGCGCTTATATGTCGTGCCCAACGTGACCATTAGTACAACTGATCGCCGTTCTTAAGGCACATTATATTTCTATCAGATGCCAGGTTTACCCACGTTATTTTTCATCGCCCGTGAGCATGTAATGCCTAAATCCGTATGTAATCTAAAAAACCCAGAGGTACGTACCGGGATTCGAACCTACAACCATTTACACTACATGTAGCGCATAGAAACCGGTCCCTTATCCACTAGGCCACCACAGCTATACTGCAAAATATTTTTAACGGATTTTATGTGTATTCTGCGATATGTTTACCAACTGTGGACCGATTCTGATGAGATTCTCTTTTTGTTTAAAGGAATATTCATACAAAAGTTAATCATCTCGGAATTAGCATCTTAATACATTGTTTATTGACAGCGACGATAACAAAGGAAGCGCCAAGATGCGGTGAGGCAAACAACGCATGCGACGGCATTATACAGATCGCGACAGTGTGAGCGAGAGCGTAGCAAGACGTTCCCACTGACACTTTTATGTCACCGCTCAAAGGTGCCGCGGGCATGGCAGTCGGCGAAAATTATCCACAAAACAAGCAAATTTCAGATTCGGCTTTCGTATTTAATAAGTAATCAAAGAATTAATTAATTTTATTTCCTTGTACTTGTCTTTTAAGACCTTGCCGAATTTCATGATTCTAATAGATGAACAGAAAATATCCTTTAAAATTTGAGTCCTTTGAGAAAACGTCATAAACTGTAAGATATGCGACATAAAAGGGCGCATATTTTGTTTGCATTATCTTAAATGTAAAATTAGAGGTTCAAGGGACTGCTAATATCAGTGTAGGGACTAGTGATGAAAATGCCCGGGAATTTTCCCAAAGTGCCCAAAACTTGTATGGGGAATATTCCCGGGAATTTACGAAATGTTCGCGGAAGTGCTGGGCACTTTGGGAAAATTCCCGGGCATTTTCATCACTAGTAGGGACACATATTATAATGTTAACGTAAGTAATTGATTTTGATAGCGTGATTTATGAAAGTGAGTGAGTGAATATTGCATAAATGAGGAACGTATGCATGTATTTAGAGACGGCTGCGTCCGTCTCTTAAGTTAGTTCGGATAATACTCAGTTAACAGCAACACGCAATTTATTTCCATAGTCCTCGAACTCTATAGGCACCGCCACAAACAACCTAAACTGGTGACCCGAAAAAGTTAACTGGGAATAGGACTATGGCTACTCAAGGGGTACCTGCGATGTGTGCTCAAGACCCACGAGTAGAACGGGATTCAGCACTGGCTAGCATAACGGTGTCGTCCAGGATTCCAGATTTTTGGGTAGATCAGCCGAGACTTTGGTTCGTCCAGTTCGAAGCGGTGGTCGACAACCAAAAATTGAGCGATGCCGCGAAGTTGAATCTGGTCGTTACTAAACTCAATAAAAACGCAATACAGCAAGTTAGTGACTTTTTGCTAGCTCCTTCAGAGTCGCGGAGATATGGCACTCTGAAGGAGAGATTGCTGCAGGTTTTTGAGGAGTCAGAAACATGTCAGTTCCAAAAGCTGCTGGGAGAGATGGAACTCGGGACTCAGAGGCCATCACAACTTTTACGGCAGATGAGGTTCTTGGCGCAGGGAAAAATACCTGATGATACTCTGCAGATTATGTGGAATAGTCATCTTCCGACGGCAGTGCAGGCGGTACTGGTAGTTTCTCCTGTCACGGATTTGGACAATCTGGCGATGGTAGCGGACAAGGTCATGGAGGCGTCGAGACCAGCGGAGATCGCAGCGGTGGTACCTACTTCCACCCCAAGGGACTCCAGCTCATCCTCGGAATTGGCCGCCATGATCGAGGGACTACAGATTGAAGTTGCAGAACTACGTCGTTCACGTGCCCCACAGCGCGGTAGAGATGACCAGAATAGGTATCGCCGGTCAAGTTTGCGATCAAGAGACGTAAGTAGAGAGCGTAAAAACTCTGATTGGTTATGTTTCTATCATTATAAGTTTCGTAATAAACCTACTAAATGTGTCGATCCATGTAATTGGAACAAACCGGGAAACGCTGCCGCATCGGGAAACGAAATGTGATACAACCTGTGGCGGAGGTTTGTATCAATGCGTCAAATCGCCTTTGTGCGTTTTGCATAGTGGACGATTTTATTGCGTCACTAACGTCGAAGTTATAAGAAATTATGTCGGTTAAATAAACAGGTTGTTTTTAATTAATACTGATGATTATAGATTTTAAATGATGTTATCGTTATGAAATTATTAGTTTGAAGATTTAACAAGAATGTCAATTTAACAATATTTACGCAATGTGCTGGATTTTAAAAAAATGTGTTCTAATTTTAAATATCAGTACTCAGCATAAGTCACATATGTATCGCTGGATTAGCATTTTTTGTTAGTTACTACACTGTTCCTATATTTTTTGTATTTTTTATTTTTATTTTTTTTTTGTATAGGGGGGAATGGTGTTGGGACACATATTATAATGTTAACGTAAGTAATTGATTTTGATAGCGTGATTTATGAAAGTGCTAATATTGCATAAATGAGGAACGTATGCATGTATTTAGAGACGGCTGCGTCCGTCGATTAAGTTAGTTCGGACAATACACAGTTAACAGCAACACGCAATTTATTTTCATAGTCCTACCGAACTCTATAGGCACCGCCACAAACAACCTAAAATCAGTATTTGATTTTAATTTCAGCTTAATACCTCTAGGCGTTCCCGAGGAAAAGTGTCAGACAGACAGACAATCAATTGGTTCTATAAAAGTTCTCTTTTCTTTTTCAAATAACGACTTCTAAAAAGGATTGAAATGGTCATGTGTAATTATATTTTTATACCTACATATATATTATGTAAAAAGATATAGAAAATATTACTATAACAGAATGAATATAGCTCTGGTAAAGAATCACTAAATGCTTATAATAATCGAAATACTGGTTTTAATAGACTTACTTGGCTTATTTCAAAATAGGCAGATTTCACTAAATTTGACAAAATTGATGAGATTTGGGAATTTTGGAAACATTCAGGGAATATTCCGGAATCTTCCCGGGAATAAAGGAAAGTTTCCTGGAAAGTTTCCGAAGCATTCCGAAATTTTCATCTCTAGTGGCACCCGAGGTGTGCCTGAATTGTAGCAGCTACAAACCCCAAGGTGACTTCTTCTGCGGATTAGCGTGGACTGCGGGTCCGGATATAAATTCGTCGCAGTCTCGCCCTCCACATCGTTGCTGTATCATCTCATTTTTGTGCATGAACGGTATGCGCTAGAACTGATAATAATTTTTATCACAAAAATGCCTGCAAGAAGGTGCCTATACAACGTGTAGAGTATACGAGTAATAATTAAGTTAGTTCCCGAGATTTCTTTATTTAGAATTGTTAGCTAATTACATTTCAGCTATTTTTAATGTAGGTTTTCATAAAATACATATATTTTAATTACTTACTTATATTACTTGCGCCAAATGAAATTGAAGCATACGCTCTACAAATTAACTGCGCATTTCCTTTAAAATATATGAAAGCCAGCGAGAAATAATATATTAAAAAACGTAGGCTGGTTATGAATGAAGTTAAATCTGATTACTTATACACTAAGACGTTGCTATAGACGTTTCCGAGGGTCGGAGAAGAGGATGACACTGTTGCAGAGAGGAAGGGCCGGTGTGTGTGTGCCCAAACACCGTTCCCACAGAGTGGCAGTGAGGGGGTTTAAATTCCCCCTCCAAGAGAGGAGGCCTGCCCAAGGCCAACGCTCGTTGAGCCGTCGGAAGTATCCGGATTCCCAGGCTCGGCGAAGGCGAGGAGAGGCAGTGCTGGCAACCCGGTGGTTTTAGTCGGGGCAGGTCCGACACACCAGGGGAAGTGGCCCTCACCACTTCCCCTTACGGTACGTAGGGATATCAACCGGGTTAACAAAAAAAAAAAAAAGAGGATGACACTGTACCTCCGGCCCCGGTCAGACGGGAAGAAGGAACACCCCGGGGGTTTTAGTCGGTGCAAGTCCGACACACCGGGGGGCAGCCCTCACCGCCCCCTGAGGTCCGTTAGAGACCTCTACCGGGCTATAAAAAAAAATGTGCTAGTAGCGAAAATTAAACTGAAATTTATACATTTATTCTTGTTATATTTCGTTTCTTGCTACCCCATATGTGATACTCTCTTTGAGTCGCGTTTGTTCTGAATATTTCCTGAAACACGGTTAATAGGAGCAACCAACTATTAATAGGACGTAGCAAACGGATATATCTTATAATCTTTGACTCGACTTAAGGTGGTATGTCGACGAATCAGCGATCGCAAGCAACAACAAACATATAACAGGGGAACATATAAATAATACATAAAAGGGGAACAAGAGAGTACGGGGCAAAAATAAACTGTTTTAACATTATTTACACGCATTTTCAGACACACACTCGGCCTTACATGAGTATAATAGATTAATTTGTTATAAGCCTTTGCAAGTTGGCTTTCAAGTAATTTTTTATTATTTCTTATTAACTTTTAAATATGATCATAATGTAATTGACATATCTTGCGAAAATTTAACTATAACAATATTACTTCGTCACGCTATATCTCTTACGGTATCAGCAGGGATACGTTTGTGGCTGTACTCACTTTGCGCTTGTATAGGAGTGAGCTTGTGGTGCCGGACCGGACGTACCTCTGGATTTTTCCAGAGTACATACTTATATAGGCACCACATGCTCACCTGTAAAGGAAAATATGGTGAGGAAACCCGCATGGCATCTAATAGAAATGTCTTGTGTACTAGTGCTATGATAACGGCGATCAGCTGCGCTACTGGTCACGTTGGGCGCGACATACAAGCGCAAAGTGGATATAGCCACTAATGTATCTCTGCTCACCCCGAAAGCTAAATCGATCCGCTATGTCGTGACGATTTTTAATATTTATTTTTTAAATGACTACTGAGGTTTATAGAGGTTTACTGAGGTATTCGAATTTGGACAAATAATTTGTTTCGGGTATTGTCATAATTTCGGATAATTCTGGTTAAATATATTTTAAAATGGCTATTATTTTCTTTATATCATTTTTATATTACTGTTTTATTTCCTTGAAAATCTCGGAAATGGGATGAACTTTGTTAATACTATTTCTACCACAATTTTGTCAATACATATTTGCCATTGTGTTTGAGTTAAAAGAATAATTGCCAAATATTGTAGGATAAAAGAAATTGAAAAAAACTATGTAAAGGACTACCTAAAATTATCGACTGATATATATTTTTCATTATTGTAGCTTAATATATTTTCAAACAAATGTCTTACAGGAATGAAGGTCACGTCATTTTACATGCAGATGCGTCTCTGAGCTACCGTCTTCTCGTAATCTGTAAGTTTGTTTGTTTGTTCGGCCTCAATTCGTGGCGATGTACTAAAAATTTAATCGTTTCCGAGACTAGGTTACGGACCATTGTTATTTCCTAAAAGAACACAGACAAGAATATCGTGGCAATAATAAATCTCGATGCTATCCTCTTTTTGTGGTAGACAAAGATGTAATATATTTAATATTTACTTATCACATGGTATGCAACACGGAATAATTAGTTATATCTATCTGTCATCGCGCCGAATTCCTATTGAGGTAAGCAGAGGGAATGGAACACCACTTCTCTCTATTCTTGCAAGCTTGCTTGCTTGCATTCTTCTTCTTCTTCTCTTTCCTTAACATTCTTAATTTCTTACTTCCACTTATACTCATATTATATATCTTAGAAGAATTAGTTAAAGAAGGTAAATGCAAATATTCTTTGTTGTGATGATGTGAGAAATTAAAGTCATCTTATCATGCTACGTGACTTGTTGAATCATGCTGCCGGCGGTGGTGTAAGCCATGGTCGGCAGCGAAGAGGCAGGGCAAAAGGTAGCATCCTTCTGCGAAGTCCAGGTGAAGCAGAAGGAGATCGCTGAAAGGGTCAGAGAGCGAACATATTCTCTGGGCATTCAGCTGCCAAGGCACCGTCGCCCGAGGGACGTGTTCACCCAGAGCGAGCGCTACATCCCCCGGTGACAGTAGCCGGGCTATAGACTTGAGGGAGTTTGCTCAGTGCTCGGCGCGCCGTTTGAGAGAGAGGTTTTGGAGGGGTGGGCTCTTTACTTCTACCCCTCTCAGAGAGCTAACCTCGACAAGGCTTTTCGCTCCCCGGGCGTCTGGATGAAATTGGTTTCTCAAGCCCAGGTGGAGCGATTAGAGGGATACTCCGGAGGTTTTTAGTCAGTATGAGTCTGACAGATAGGGGTCTCTGCCCACACAGCGTCCCTGATGGTTCTATGCAGGATTTTCTCCCGCGATATAAAAAAAAAATCCTACTGAACCGTCCAATGCTGATATTCAGCTGACACCTATTTGGTGTGTCAACGCGAAGAAGGGAATAATCGAGTTCAGGTATACTGTTGTAAAGATCATTAGAGGTTAATAATTAGCTGCCGTGAGGACTACAGCTCCGCTGTGCTGGACTGCTACTGGTTAAAAACCCCTGGAGTGTCGTTTGCTCTTTCACACTGACCAGGTTTGCCACATTCATCCTTCGGCCCGACAAGCGAAATACCTTTATAATTAAATTTAAAAAATATCTTTTATGCGAACAAAATTAATTCATGGATGTGCGTGGATCTGTTTTTTTTATGGTATAATATATAGTATTTATTTTTATAGTTTAGTAAAAGGTTTGGCTGACTAAGATTAAAGGTGTATATTGGTTATGAAGGATAGTTTTTTCTGTTTTCTTTTGTGCTTATTGTGTTTTGTTGATTGGTTGTCTTTTCTGTATTTTATTATGTAAAATGATTTTATATTTGTATAACTGTACTAGCTGTCCCAGAAGACCTTTTCTGCCCTATTTCTCTAAAACAAAGTCACATTGTTTTTTTTAAATGTTAATAGCTATTGGCCTGTCGGCTGTTTTCTGGAGGAACCTGGCCTTAATGCTATATGTATAAAAATTGACAAATATTGACATTAATATTTATACGTCACTCATTTGTTTTGCCTTTCCGGAACCCGTCGACTAACACTTGAACTTTATAGTGTGGTATTAAAGTTCAAATGACTTATAACGAATTTTTTGTATGAGAATACAGAAATGTGTTATTTTTAGACAGTTGCAGGGAATTTTTAAATTTTTTCTCTTCGTAATAACCTTCCCCAGACTTCAACAAACACAACAAAAGATAAATCAGCCAAATCGGGTCAGCCGTTCTCGAGTTTCGCGCTTATCAAGACATTTTGCGATTCATTTTTATATTATAGATATATAGGGTTGTCCCAGTAAAGTGGCTCTGTCGTCCGCAAGGCCCTGTCACAATACCAGGGCGGCAGAGTCCAGTGCTCTGTAGCACAAGCTGACACAGGGCCCTTATTGGCGGCGGCCTAGACTTTTTTTATGTATTGTTTGGTTGTTTTTTTATGTTTTTTGTCTTATATGTGTGCTCTATTGTACAATGTAGTTACTTTTATATGGCTGCTGTTAATAAAACGTTTTCTTTCTTTCTTTCTATAGAGTTCTTACCATTTGGAGGGATGGATATAAATGATCCGCCCCTCTGGTCATTACGTAGGTGATGTGGTGTCCTACAAACAGCGACTCCACATCTTCTGGGCAGCAAACTCCCTCAAGTCTACTGCCCGATTACTATTAAGAACGTTATCACGCACAAAATGTCGCGCGAACACCTCCCTCCTCCTGGGTCTAGTTCCAAGATACTGACTGTCCGGAGGCGAGACTGTTCTCTGTCCTCCCGTTCGGCCATCTCCTTCTTTAGCGCGAAACTCTCGCAAAATGCGATCATTACTTGCTATGATCTCTCACTATTAGCAGCGACAGATCTCCGCAATTCGAACCTAGGACAATTTTCGTTGCAATACATGGTTACCAGCCCGTGAAAAACTAGAATTAAGCCGTCAAACAAGAGCTGATAATGACAATAGAATGAATTTTATGAATCGGAAATAACTCCGTTTGTATCGGACTCAATTCGATTCGATTCAATAGCTTTCTTTTACTCGTGGAACTCAATCAATTTAAGTGAGGTGAAGTTGATGTCCCGTATCTATTTATTTTATCCTCGCTCCTCATCAATAGCGTTCGCAGACTAAACCGAATTAAAAAAAATAAAACATATTCGTTTTCATTCAATTTCAAAATCGTTTCATTTCTATACACGCAAAGGGATTTTAATACCCTCTATACTCGTATTATAAAATCCTTTTTAATCTTTATACACTTTCATTTCATAAAACTATACAGGATATATGGTATTGCAAGTTTATTTTCAATTTAGGATTTCGTGTTTGTGAAATAAATTGATTGAAATGAATATGCAATAACAAAAAGAAAACGATCAAAGATCTAAAGATACTATTCGTCTTCTGGCAGTCACTGTTCATCAGCGGAGACAGCATTTTTTTTTTTGTTAACCCGGTGGAAATTCCTGCGGACCGTCAGGGGAAGTGGTGAGCCATATACTTCCGAGGGCCCGAGCGATTGGCCTTGGGCAGGCCTCTTCTCTGGGAGTGGGTCGTAAATTACCCCCTCAATACCTCTTATTGGGATGGCTTGTGGACACACACATGCCGCCCCACCCCCATTCTCCGTTGGACGGTGAACGCCCTCAACGTCCACCGCCCAGCCTGTGTCAGGAGGGGAGCCCGTTGCGCAGTTGATCCTGCGCGAGCTGCTCTAGCGGAGACACAGCAGAGGATGTTAGCTCGCAACGTATCGCTCTGTATATGTTCATGGACATGTGTCTTTTTTTTACTTGGTGAAAATCCTCTTAGGACCGTCTCAGCCGCACAGGGGGGTTGCGCGATCGAGGTGTGTCGGACTTGTACCGACTAAAAACCCCAAGGTGACTACTTCTGCGCATTGGCGGGGACTGTGGGACCTATAATCAATTCGCCACAGCGCCGTCACGCCGCGCCCGATGGGCACAAACTCGGGGGAAGATTATATCTTCCCGATACTGCTCGTTGTATTTAGGCAGAGCACGTCCCAATGCCCTGCCAACTTCTCGAGGGTCGCTAAACCAGTCGCTCAGGGCCCCCACCCTGAGCAGCCACGACCCCAAAGACATCAGCCAACCGGTCGTGGATCGACCGATCGGCTGAGACTGATGTGCCAGGGCCGTTGCCGGCACCCTGGTGTCTCCTTCCAGCAGCCTTCTGCCGCTGTCGCTCTGCGGCCTCCTTCTGGGACATAACAGAAGGAGACCACGGCCCTCTAGTTGTCATATCCTGCCAGCATTGCCGACACCACTACTGGCATATGGACAAGTGTCTAATTTATGCAATTGCGTGACATGCCGAAATTGCAGCCGTGCGATCTAAAACCCACTCCTTTGCATATATTGCACACAAAGCGGTACTTCGTGGCTGCAAGGCGCTCCTTGTTAAAGTACGATTCCGATTACGGCAGTTGCGATTCGGCAGCGGCGGTCCTAGAAGCGGCTGCCATGTACCGATGTACCATCGTTCGGTGCGTATTTTATAATATTACATAAAGGTGTCCGATGTAGGCGACTGTGTGGCGCCATAGCCGCAAGTTCAACACGCCGCCTGGCTGCGCTATATAGTCGCCTACAAGCGACATCTTTGCTTATAAATACTGAGCGACACATCGCAGCCTGACAGCCATTATTGGGTCGCAGTCGTAAAGACCCGCGCCTTAAGGTTCACCGATTTACTGTCATAGAAATAGGCTAATGAAAAACGGCCCTCAGTATAGAGAAGTATTGCCAATTTATAGTTAGTTACTTTATTATTATTTAATATACAAAACGCCCTCTGTTTAGGGTTGCCGTTTTTGCGCTTGAGGGAGCGTGCGGCCTAATTTATCCAGGCGAGAGCGGTGTGTGACGTACTTCCGCACACCGTTCCATGATATTGAGGTAAACGAGGGTTGGCTGCTTACACCACTCCTCGCAGTGCAGAGACGCGGCCTAACAAAATGCCAGACGTCGCTGAGGGTCGGAGAAGAGGATAACCCTGTACATCCGGCCCCGGTCAGACGGGACGACCCGGGGGTTTTAGTCAGTGCAAGGCCGACACATCGGGGGAGGCCCTCACTACCCCCTGAGGTCCGCCGTCAGAGATTTTCCTCGGGTTAAAAAAAAGGATTGCCGTTTTCTAAAATATAAAAGCCGAACTCGGCGATATAGATACAGTTACGGAGATTTTTTTTCTTCAAAATGGCCCTATTATCTACTCGTCGGAAATTACTAGATTTGGCCTTTTTACACAAAGTTCTTAATGGCAAGATTGACAGCCCTCAGCTATTACAGAAATTTTCTTTTAATGTCTCACGTAGGTATCTTGGGCATCCCATATATATTCTACGCACGCCTGCGGTCAAAACTAATATAGGGATGAACTCACTAGTAACCAGACTTTCCTGCTTGCTTAGCGATGCAGGATCGTCCCTAGATATATTTGGAGACTCCTTACCGAAATTTAAAAGAAAGGCATTGGAACCACTGAGAGTCACGTAGATGTAAATTTTGAATGTTAATATTTAAGTTTTTATTTATATTTTACTATAGTTTTATTGTTATTCTTGCAGTTCTAACTATGGTATGCGCATATTCTGCTCCTTCCTTCTGTATCATTAATTTGTAAAATTCTTTGGTTCTTTGAAATAAAATTTGTTTTCTTCTATTTCCTTTTCTGTTCTTTTGGAGGATGCTGTGGTAGCCTTTACCGATTGATGCATTTAGACGTTTGTTGTTATAAGTTATCATTGTTATATTTTTACTAAATTTATCAACAACTAGTCGCCCTATAAATAAATAAATATAAAAAGCTAGTCATTTTGCTCAAAAAGGTGCGTATTATTACTTAACTAGCCAAACATACCGATCAAATGTTCATTTGTGAAGTTGATTTTAACTTTAATAGTTAAAAATACTCTGTTAAGGTTAGTTATACGTAAGGAATTATTAATTAAGTGCAATTTTATCACGACATAAATAAGCTATAACAAAAAAGCGGAATATTTCTACGATTATTTGATAGATGAAACAGCCTACCGAAAGCAATAAATATTAATTTATAACACGATCAGAAAAAACCACATGTACGGCTGAAGACAACTGATGGCAACCCCATCTCTGTCTCCAAAGGGACCCATTTTCAAGGTTTTTCAACCTCAAAAGGCGAAATAAAACCCTCAACAAATGAACTTCTTGCCGTTTGTCTGTCGGTAAAGATTGTTTTTCTCTGAAACGCATGGACTTATCAAATTGAAATTAATATTAAATTCTCACGTCAAATTATGATTTCGGTGGCCTAGTGGATAAGGGATCGGAATCCATGCATGGCAACGCCAATGGTAGTACGTCCGATTCCCGGCACGTACATCTGGGTTTTTGCAGATTAAGTAAGGATTTAGGCCCTACGTGCTCACCAGTGAAAGAAAATATCGCGAGGAAACCCGTATGGAATCTAATAGAAATATCATGTGTAAATGCCCTGAGAACAGCGATCAGCTGAGCTATTATAGCTCACGTTCGCCACGACATATAAACGCAAAGTAGATACAGCCACTAATGTATCTCTGCTCGCCCCGAAAGGGGAGATATAGCGTGATGATATATCATTATTATTTATTCCTCAGGTCCACAGTAAAGTCCGCATATGTAGTGTTTATCAAATTATATTCTAGATCTCGCTATTTGTTATTTTAACATAAAACCAGTAAATATTTCATGCGAAAAAGCATAATGGAACGTTCGAGAACTGGCAGGAAAGCTCCGATTAAACTATTGTAAACAATGTAATTTGATAAATGGAACGTTGTTTAGTCAGTGAAACAATATAGTTACGGATTTCGATAGAAATGTTGAGTAATGAAGGGAGTTTCCTGACTCCGATACGACATTATTATCTCGCCGTAAGGGCCGGAAGGGGTTTACGCACTGAACCCGATACACATCCGACGAAATACGTTCCGAAACAGCTGTAAAACTATTTGTATGATAGCTTACGCACTACAAACGTCAAAATATTTCTATCCATCATCCGTTATTCTTTGATTTTGTTAAGAATATTATTAAGCTGGAGTAACTTTAACGTACTGTGAGGAGTCCTTGTGAGTTTGGATTTAAAGAAAAAGGTTTTGTATGAAACACTTCGAAAATAGTATGGTGGCCGTCACTGTATGATGTTCGAATCGAGCCATCTGATGGACGATAAAATGTGCTGTGGTTCGGATATGCTGAGTTACAGGAATATGTAGAGGTAAGCAAAGTGCATTCGAGTATCATAACAGTTCGCACTCTACCTCACAGTCGAATCCGTGTTATATCCGAGAATTGGGGCGGACTGTAGGGTAGGGACAATGTGATTCGGCGCGTTGTCCATATTAGAATATAAGATTTTTTAAATTACTTCTATGATATATTTATGTATGGTACAATCATTTTCATGTTGCGGGTATTGTGGCATAGTGCATAGGTGACCGGTATCCATGCGCGGGGACGCAAATGGCGTTAGGTTCGAATCGCGGTACGTAGATGTAAGACTTTCAGATTAACACACATGATTACCGGTGAGGGCAAACATCGTCAGGGATCTTACATGGCATATGATGATGATGATGTCCTAGCCGAATTAGCCACGGCGACTGTTTCAACACCGATTAAGAAAATCGAGGTCCAGTTTACGAAAACAGCCTATTGCGCAGGATATATTTAAGTGCATAGCTGGACGCGCAGCCAGAAAAGCAATCTCTCGTCCGAGCTCCCTCAGGCCTGATGGAATGGAGAACCAGTACGATCGGGAGGGAGCAGGATGCAGGTTTGGTCGGGTTTTCCTTCTCTGAACACCTGGTTGAATTGCAGTGGTAATGAGATACCTTAGTCGCCTTTTACGACATCTCAGCAAGGAGAGGGGGTGCTATTCTATTCTGCCGGCAGCCACCACGGCACAAAAACAACACATACATGGCATATAATACAAATACAATGTGTAAGTGCCCGAAAAACGGCGATCAGCTGCGCTACTGGTCATATTGGGCACAACAAAGTGCAAAGTAGATACTGCCACTAATATATTGCCAGAAATATCTGGTCACCCCGTAAGGGATATACCGTGACGATATTATTAGTATTTTTTATTTTGTTACTGAATTGCGTGGACTCCTAGATCAGTATTTCAACGGATTGAGATCGGAGACAGTGCGTAAAGCAATAATAATAGTAATTGCCGATGAGGCTCTTACGTCGCGTAAACTACTCAGTTTGGAACACCGGCGTAAAGTGGCTTGCCTTTCGGTTTTCTATAGACTATACTCTGGAGAGTGTGTGGCTGAGTTGTATGATTTAGTTTCACCCTCCCCCTTCTACCATAAATTGACGAGACGCCGTGCTGGTTTGCATCCTTTTGTGGTTGACATTCCTGCTGCTCGCACGAAGCGATTCGCCTCCTCCTTTTTGCTGCGAACCACGAAGGAGTGGAACTCGCTTCCTGCCTCGGCGTTTCCGGCATCTTATGACATGGGAATCTTCAAACGTCAAGTGAATCGGTATTTGCTGGGCGAGCGCGATCCATCGTCGGCCTCATCATCACTTTCCAGCAGGTGAAATTGAGGTCAAGCGCAAGCCTGTATGTAATAAAAAAAAGCAATATGCGTATTCGGTCCGTGTTATTCTGACCCGTATTTTCCGGATCTGAACCGAAAGTAGGGCGTTACCGCCCTAAGTCGTCTTTGTACATTGAAATGGGATTCTTCTGAGACGTCTTCTGCGTAATATCCGAGATACTAATGGAAGCACCGTCCTGCATAGTTACACAGGAAGTGCATTCCGTCTTATAATTGAATTTCCAGGAAATTCCGAAGCAATTTCTTTTAAAGGCCAACGGTGTGAAGCAACGATTAACAATCTCAAGATTTGTTATAAATATTTGCTTTCTCATGAGGCGAAAGTACAAATCTGATTGGGACGTGGCTATTACAGTCTTAATATATATTATCCTATCTTTTCTAACCATATTTCTTTGGTTATTTTTGTTTGGGTAACTTTGGTTACACAGCGTGAACGAGCAAACTTCGTACCTGCTAATAGACAATGAATATCGTGTTAAAATGTAGTTAAACCTACTCCCCCTCTCCCACCTCACTAATCCTCCCTATCGTCCTCAGCCTCTCTTATCGTTATATCAGATATCTAAACATCAAAAAGGAAAATTGTATACTTAATAATTAAAATAATTATTTCCCCATAGTAAACCATTCCATATTTCGATATTTTCAAGATTATTTCGCAACAAAAGCCAGCTTATTTCCGTCTCCAAGGTATAATCTATTTGTATGCCACAATTCATCAAAATATATTTAGGCGTTTTGACATAAAAACCAAACATACACATTCGCAATTTTTTAATATTAAGGAAGGAAGGATATCCGTCGGCTTTACATCAAAAACGCTACTAATTTCGAGTTAAGCATCTGCAAACGACAGGGCAGAACAGAGTACGACAGGAAACCACAAATCGAGCACGTACAGCGTAATAACCGAGGATCAGCAGTATCAATATTGGTACAACTAGTAGCGGACCGCATCTCCCGGGCGTGCTTCAGGCACAAATGCACAATACGTATTCAACGGTATTTTATTAGTTACATATTTCATTCTACTGACTTATTAATCCATCAATTGGTATTATTTATGCCTCTATTTATTTTATTATTAAATCATAATAATATATCACCACGCTATATCGCTGCTCGGGGTGAGCAGTGATGCATTATTGACTGTATCTACTTTGCGCTCATGTCATGCTCAAGTTTTGTTTTTACACAGTAATTAAGTAAATAGTATATGCCTGCCTCATCAGAGCAGCATAGCAATTCTCAATTTCCTATTATATATTCAGTTCTTTGTCAAAACAAATTTATTTTTTTGAGAACTTCGCGAGAAAATTCGATATAGCGTCTACAAATTTGTGTTTTTAGTAGCCGACACGCTGGGGCCACTGCCATCACAGCGGCCCTGATTCTCTATTAGAATTTCCACTGGGTCGAAAAAGAGAGTTCTTGCTTAGGTAGAATTTTATTTATATTTTTTTTTACACTGGCTCGACATTGTGACTACAGAGTTCTTGATGGTAAGTACAGTGTAGTCCAAAAACTAAAGCGGCTATCAAAGGATGAAAATCCATTGATAGTCTACATCGTCATGTCGGCCCACATATACCGCGACTGAAGGTCTCTAGGTATATGAGCTACTGGATATACACAAGCTGATCCCGAAACGCGACAAGCCGAAACTGGTCACTATGACGGCCTTTACACCCATGTACTGTGGTCGCGATCCAGACGGGCACCGACGCCCTACCACCTCGCTGCTGCTCGTTTAGCACCACCCAGGAGACACGTGTAGGGAAACTAGGGTAAAGCCTACGGCCGCGAGCAGCTTCGAATCCCGAAAAATTAAAAAAAATATATTAAAATTTAAATTAGTATATTGTAGTTAGGATATTTGTCGCTCTGAATGCGAACATAACTCCCTGCCTTCATGAAATTGAGCACCATTTATGTGAAATTGTCGTACAGATTGGTCTACTGGGACATACCACCTACAGCGGAGACACAGCGGCCATTAGCGCGGATTATTCCATACATAGCACAAGGTCGGCTTATGTGGAGAGAACTTGAGGAGAACTATGTCGCAAGACAATCAGACCAGGGTGAAATTATTAATTAATTTAAAAAAATGGTTAACATTGTATTTTTTTTTTGGTAATCCGAGGGAAAATCCTACATTGAACGATCAGGGTCGCTGTGAGGGCTGCGACACCGGTGTGTCAGACTCCTACTGACTAAAAACCTCCGGAGTGTCCCTCTAATCACTCCACCCAAACCTGGGAAATCAAATTCGTCCAGTCGCCCGGGGAGCGAACAGCCTCATTCAGGCTTCCTCTCTGGGTATAAAGAGCCCACGCCTTCAATACCTCTCATAGGCGGCGCGCTAGACACCGCGCACCGCCGCCCTCTCATCCGGGCAGTAGACTTCCTCAAATCTACTGCTCGGCTATTGTCACCGGGGGATATCGCGCTCGCTCTGAGCGAACGCGTCCCTCCGGCGACGGTGCCTTGGCAGCCGAGTGGCCAGAGAAGATGTTCGCTCTCTGACTCTTTCGGCGGCGAGTTATTTTGTTACTTAGTTTAAAATTGTATAGATTAGATTAACAAAAAAAAAGGTTAAGGTCAGAGAAAATAAAGGAATTTTTTATTTTATATTTATTTTCTATATATTATGTCTTCGAATGTCCTTCATAATAAAATTGTGGCAATATCACTAAAACGTGTTTTATTTTATTTTAAAATTGAAGCCCTATTAATGAAAAACCCTATTAAAAAAATGTATGTAAATATGTTTCACCTCACGTAACGAGTTACAATTATTAAAACTATGGGAAATCTAGAACAGACGGTGTAGTAATGGAATCGAAACTGCACCAATGAAAAATCCGGAGCGGGATTCTATGACAACCGTAAATAGCTTCATTCTATTTTCAGATACGCCCAGTACGTACTGTGTATTCAGCCTGTTAACAAAATCAAAGTGCAGGTTATATTTATATTTGTTGGTCCAAATTATTAGCCATTACCGTACTGGAACCATTCATAACTTTGAAAGTCAGAATACGTAAGCGGTACGATTCTTTGACTGTGAAAAGTTTTATTTAATATCTACTATATTTTAACACCTTGAGCCCGGCATTGATATTGCTGTACTATCTGTGTAGCTGGCAACGAGCGAGCAATCGGGATTTTTCAAACCTGCTAACATATTATAAACAAGATTTACATACTGGGTTGGGACTTCCGTTTGAGACTGCAATGATCACTTAGAAACGAATCATGCCAGGCAAAATATTATTATTATTATTTATTTATGGGCTGTCAACAGCTCCATTACACTTCATATTCACAATCTGAATCACATACATAAGCTAAATGTCGGTAACGGATACCAATAATAGACAGCCACAGCATGGCCCTAAAGCATTAACTAACAATATCAAAACAGACAACTAAAACCAAAACACAAAAAAAAAAAACAACAGCAGACAAAATTACCTCATATTAAAAATTATATAACACCAAGAACTATGCCAAGCTCAACACATCTGCTCACTGATTTTTCTTCTTTTTTTTTTCTTTGATTATGGAAATCATTTGAAGATACTCAGCGTCAAACGGAAAGTTTGCTGTCGATCTTGTTGCTCTGTGAGTAGTATATTAAATAAATATAATGATTAAAAACAGTACACATATAAAATTTATAATACATATAAAAAAATGTCTCCGAGAAAATTACGAACCGTAATAGTCCCAAGCAATTTCTAAAATTCACAGTGAAGTTGTCGGGGAAGGCGGCGTCTCCTCCCAAGAAAGAGCCCAGAGAGCGTGGCACAGCGGGGCTGTAGAGAATTGATTATAGGATCCACAATCCCCGCTACTGTGTAGAAGTTATCCCCTTTTGGTATTTATCCGATGAGTCATTCCTCGACGGGACGATCCTATGAAGGTTTGCCCCAGTTAAAAAAAATGCCCCATCTATAATATAAAAATGAATCGCAAAATGTCTTGATAAGCGCGAAACTCGAGAACGGCTGAACCGATTTGGCTGATTTTTTTTTTGTTGTGTTTGATGAAGTCTGAGGAAGGTTATTACGGAGAGAAAATTTTTAAAAATTCCCTGCAACTGTCTAAAAATAACACTTTTCTGTATTCTCATATAAAAAATTCGTTATAAGTCATTTTGAACTTTAATACCACACCATAAAGTTTCAATGTTAGTGGACGGGTTCCGGGAAGGCAAAACAATTATTGAGTGACGTATAAATATTAATGTCAATATTTGTTAATTTTTATACATATATCATTAAGGCCAGGTTCCTTCAAATAATTTCTAAAAAATCTGACGGGGAAGCTATTAACATTAAAAAAACAATGTGACTTTGTTTTAGCGAAATAGGGCAGAACAAGGTCTGCCGGGACAGTTAGTATTCAATGAAATCATAATTTCATAAACGCCTAACACATTTGTCGGTAATTATACCCAGTTCATATAAGATTGAAATTGAGAACGAACCATGAAGGGCAAGTACGTTAAATATTAAAGATATTAAATTTCGTTCTGAGGAAATTTTTATTTATTTTCCTGTAACTTGGATCACCATCTGCGTTCTGTCGTGACTCGGCGTTTGTACTTGCTTTGATTACAGGCGACAATCCTACACACTAACTACTATGCTTTGTGAGTTCCCACTTCCAATCTGCAGTGCGATTAATTGACCTGCGTCGGGAAGTAATCACGTTGCAACCGCTTGTCACTGACGACGGACATACGATAAATAGCAAAGCATATGTCTATTATTTTAAGGCTTAACCCTTAAATGCATAATGATGTAAAACTGCAACATACCTCTTAAATACAATAGTGTACAGTAAATGCATAGTATTGTATATATGTAACATAGGGTTTTTTAATAAATTAGTATAAAAAATATTATATATATATACATATATATATTCTTTCCTATTTTTCCCTGCATTCTAGTGTACTTATCTGCAAGGTATATATTTTTTTAAGTGTAAATAAAAGTCATGCATTTAAGGGTTAACACACCCCGCAAATTTAAATATTGTGCTATTTTTGAATGTAAATTTGACAAAAAAAGGAATAGTAAAAAAACATTCAAACAGAAGGTAAAAATTCGTGGGAAAAAAACTAAAATGAGAAACGGCAAGGGTTAAAATTTGCGTAGCGGGCTTCGCTTGTATGAAACTAACAACTCTGCAATAACAAAACCGCAAGCGAGTGAGATTTACCTAGGTGAATCATTGTTTGCGAATAAAATACGCGCGATATTTTCTCGCGCGGTGAAATTCCGCAGTGCGGTCTAAGCCTAACACGAAGACGGTAAGAAGGTGTAGGCGATGTGCTACATAATAGTACAGATTTAACAGAACACAATCTATCTACACATATAAATAGTCTTTCGTGGCAAACGGAGATCTTGCAGCATTTTTAGATTGTAACGACACGGAAATAGGATTTTTCGGAAACTTGCCATTGTCAATTCGCACTTAGCACGTTTAAAGTGAAACGGTTACTTAACAAAATTGCCGAATTTTACAGAAGAACAAATTTAAAAAACCGACCCTGTACGACCACATTCCTTTACATAGGTCACCGTACAATCAGCTCTACAAGAGACTAAGTATTTGATATTGGTAATACATACCATACCCCAAAATAATAATGTGATTTAAATCTATAACCATGTACAACTCTATACAAAAATCCAAATCACAATATGGTTAAACGATTCTGTGGAAACAGACGGATATCGTTGCCAGTTTGGTCCATGGTTGAATGAATTCTAAGCTTTTACAACGACTACCTAGGGACCAGCGTCGATTGAGAATCGCCGACGTCATGCCGGTCATCATATACCACGACTGCAGGTCTCTAGGTATATACCTATACATATATATTGTATATATATATATATATATATTGTGTATATATATATATATAATTTAGGGCGTGTCAAAAATTTTTTTTTTATTTTTCCTCGGAACCACGCTCAAAAGTTTCGATTTAATGCCAAAATAGGCCTCTGAAAATATGAGC
This sequence comes from Automeris io, assembly GCA_036320925.1. NCBI lineage: Eukaryota > Metazoa > Arthropoda > Insecta > Lepidoptera > Saturniidae > Automeris > Automeris io. Next base: position 1,806,020 of record JAUDJH010000036.1, read on the forward strand.
CCTTAATATTAATATTTAGGTTGTCCGCATCGCACTTTTCGATTTCCCGTACAAATAACACAGGACAAAAGTTTTTTTTTCTTTTGACTTTTATAACTAATGAACGATATATCGTATTACAATACCCATTCATTATTTTTGTAGAGAATTGAACGCTCTACAAAAAAAGGTTTAACGATTGATGTTAATTTTCAACAACCAGAATTTTCAAATGTTGGGTTAACTGTCAATGATAATTCGTTTTAAGTACCTTGTCCACATTTACTATAAAGCAGGAAATAAAGGTTAACAGTTTTCAGAAGTCTAATTTATATTTTGTAAAATGTTTTGGTTTCGATTTTTCTAAAAATATAATAATAGTCAATAAAACATGAATTGAGGGTAAGTTAAACTTCGATCTTGAATAACTTTTGACTGAGTTGATTTATCAAAAATTGACCTCAGACCTTTTTTGTAGAACGTTAAATTCTCTACAAAAATAATGACTGGGTATTGCAATACGATATATCGTTCATTAGTTATAGAAATAAAAAAAAACCCTTTTGTCCTGTGTTATTTGTATGGGAAATCGAAAAGTGCGATGCGGACAATCTAAATATTAATATTAAGGGCTCATATTTTCAGAGGCTTATCTTGGCATTAAAACGAAACTTTTGCGCGTGGTTTCGAGGAAATTGTTTTTTTTTTTGAAACACCCTAATATATATGTATATGTAAATTGATTATATGAACGACTTCTGAGGAAGCTGGCCTTGTCTACCCTCGGCAGAGAGGCGGAGGAACACCTCGATGGTTTTAGTCGATAAGAGTCCGACTCATGGGTCGCATTGATAGTCTATGAAAGTCTCCGCTGGGTCTAAAAAAAGTATATGACCAATTGGAGTTAAGATGGTCCTGAATCACCGTTAGGTTCGTTTTTCAACTGGCCGACCGCCCAAGTCGAGGTCCGTACCCACAGGGGTGCCCTTGCGTAGCCGCCCAACTCATAAATTTCGCTGGCTGAGCGCCCTCTGCGTTCGCCCACCAAGCCCGGTTTTGTTGTGAAGGTCTTTCCCAGGCCACCAAGGTAGGACACGCCGAAAAAAAAAAAGGTCCTGAAGCGCGACTGCCGAAGCGAGTTACCATGTCGGCCATTGCACTAGTGCACTGTACTTTGTATTTGTTTACTCAATTTTGTAGCGTGCAAACGCAATTAAGTATTCTTTTTCTATTGTTTATTGGTTTCCAAGTCTACAAAATCGAGTTTAAACAGTAATTAAGGTATGTAGGCATATCAAAATAGAAGTTGACACAGAACATGAAATATTTTACCGATATACGAGTACTCTGGTAAACCTCAATATGAAATAGTAAAATTAAATTAAGAACTCAATAATAATGTTAATAGCCATATAAAAATTAAACAAATTTGCCTATTAAATAATAATAAAAATATGATATAATACGTAAATAAAAATAATAATAATGAGTTAAACCTTTTCATTTAACGAAATTCCCAATGAGATACAAAAATTACAAAAGATATTTAATTTTGACTCTATTTTAATAGTGTTTTAGTACCTCTATCGATAAACATTTACTATCACTATTTATAATAATTATTATAGCATGTAGACGCCGCCCGACACATTTTTGTGTTAAATGCCCTAAGGGTCGTTAGGGTGTTACGGGACACGCGGGGTAAGGGATGCGCGCGGGCAAGGGATGCTCTAGCTAAAGCAGTCGACTACCGAGATCCAAGGCTAGAGTACGTGCGTGTACGTCGTAGTTCGGTGTGCCTTAAAGTGTAAATAAACAGTAAAACGCCAAAATCCGTGTCATTCTACCACCACACCCACGACCACCGGTCATATTATGGAAATTTACATTCCAAAAATTGTTATAAGGATCTTCATAAAATTTACAAGGTATAAGTTATGATAACAATATAATATATTAAAATGGCTTCATAGTCAAAAACAAACAACGGGCAAATTAGAACGTACCATCCCCTCGCTCGGGTACACATAAGTACGCACCAGGGCGAAGAAAGAATATTTGGCGGCAAGCGGAGAGTTTCCATTACAAAATAAGAAAAGGAAGAAAAACGACATTCCATAATTTTTGTAATGTGCAATGTTATTCGTATTTAGGCACCACATGCTCACGTGAAAACATCGCAAAGAAACAGGAATGGCGTCTAATTGAAATTACATGTGTACTAGTGCCGTGGGAACGGCGGTCAGCTGCGCTACTGGTCACATTGGGCACGACATATAAGCGCAAATTGGATACAATCAATAATGTATCTCTGTTTACCCCGTAAGGAATATAGTGAGATGATATATTATTACAATTTATTTAGAACACTTAGTTGTTGTTGTATTTGTTAAAAGCGTATGTGTATTTAATCCTTGAATTAACAGAAAAAGTTCATATTTACCTAATTATTTAAAATTTATAAGTTCACTGTGAAATTGCAATCAACCAACAGATATCTCTTTTCAGATTTTTCTATACTTATTTTTGTCTAAAAGGCTGCATGTTTCTTATTTCTCAGTAAAGAGCAAAAATAACACAAAGGTCCCGCAAGAGCCGTTATTATATGAGTCTGAGGAGATTTTACAGCGCAACGGACTCTTTGAAAGCGTAATACTGTTAAAGTTACTAAATGAATTTACTTCGGATGAAATTGGCTTTCGTGGAAGCCCAGTGACGTCTTAATGACTATATACACTTTCTAATTGTAAAATGCATCTGAACAAATAAGTCCCACCGCGTGCCAGTGGAAATTTCTAATTAATTTTCCATTAATCTTTGTTACTTTGTATACAATATTAATTAAATGTTGATTTTATATACTTATCACGTTGAACGCCACGCCGCTTTTGAAGGCAGTACCGGTTAGGTCACGCGCGCGGCTTGTAAGCGCTGTATTCTAGGGCCAATGTTTCATATCGTTGAAGAAGAGTGTTTACGTTTAGAACGAGACGCCTATAGGCATTCATTCATTCGACACGTTACACGCTAAGTATTAGATAAAAAAAAGATATTACGAAGCAGAAAATCAGCATTACAGAATTCCGATAGAAATGAGCAGTATGTCTTACAAATTGTAAAATAAGAAGACATCCCATCGAACAATACTGCAAGAAAGTCTAAAAACAACACCAACTCCAAAGAAAACCTGAAAACGTTTAAAATTACGGAGCTATTGTTAACCATTTTACGACAAAAATGTAACAAAAGATAGTAGAGAAATGTCTTTTTTTTACCTGTAAAGGAAACCCGTTTTTATGTTTACCGTGCGTCAATGAAATTCACTAATCCGGTAATGTGTCAAAATTAAGTAAAGTTTGAATAAATTTTTTGCGACTCCATAAAACAGTGTAAATATCTATTATAGTCTTATATCATGTTATACGGACTGACTGACACGTCAGCGGTGGTTGACGCAGCCTAAAAAGAAAGACCAGCGTCAGCCACTGCTGACTGACGCGGCGCTCAACGTGTTATCAACTATGAGTAATTAAGAAAGATTTCACAGATTCTTTTTTGAAAATTTATCTAAAAAAAATATTTAATGATAATAATAATCTATCGTCACGCTATATCTTTTCCGGTGTGAGCAGGAATATATTAGTGGCTGCATCCACTTTGCATTTATATGACGTGCCCAGCGCGACCAGTAGCGCAGATGATTATCATTCTAAATGCATTTACACGTTTTTATTTGACGCCATACGGATTTCGAACAAAACGAGGCATTCCAGCTTTATATTAATAGACTAGCTGATCCAGCAAACGTTCTTCTGCCATATAAATTATTAATACATATATTTTTGGTATCATGAACCGTTTTCGCAGCGCACGCAATGGAAACCCTCAAGGATGAATAATTTTCCCCGTTTATTTTTCACATTTTCAATTATTTCTTCGCTCCTAATAGTTGCATCGTGATGTTATATAGCCTAAAGCCTTCCTCGATAAATGGTCTATTGAACACAAAAATAATTTTTCAATTCGAACCAGTTCCTGAGATTAGCGCGTTCAAACAAAGAAACAAACAAACTCTTCAGCTTTATAATATTAGTATAGATTATTTAAGACTGAATGTGGTGGTCTAGGATATATGACCAAATCTATTTTTTTTTATTTGATACCGTTTTGGTACAATACTGAAACTAACATTTGTAGATGTTTTTTGGTGTTACATTTACTCACAATACCACAAATTCGAAAAGTAAACCTCGTAAAAACTTAATTTCCTTAGCTTATATACTCGCAATGAACGAGTCTAATAAAAAAAACATTGACATTTGTAACGATGATCATTATAAGGAGGTATCTGAGACACTTCCGCCTCGCGCCTCGTCGCGTATCGCCCCAGATACGCCGTTGAGGACCGCTAATCATACGCGGGAACGCGTATGGTCGTTGGTTCGAACCTTGTCACGTATCTCTAGGTTTTTCAGATTAAAAACAACAATAACATTAAAACAGCTTTACGGTCTATAAATACGCATTTAACTCGACTCACACGGGTAAGTTATATATTTATTAATGTGGATGGAGTCGTGGGCAAAACTTCATATGTACACAGAAGCAATCTCTATTAATTTAATTTTAACTTTAGCCTGACTTGTAACAGCTAGCATTACATAGTAAATAACGGTCACCGCCCGATTGGTTCGCATCACAATACCTAGGTGCAAAGACCACCCGGGCAGTAGACTTGAAGGAGTCTGCTGCTTGGATGAGAGGGAGGCGGTGCACACTGTCCGGTACACCACCTGAGAGAGATTTCGGGTTTCGGTGAGTTGGGATTTTTACTCCCAACCCTCCCAGAGAAGTAGCCTTAAGAGAGACTTTTTTGCTCTAGAGAGGTTTTTTGCTCCTTGGGCGTCTGAATCAATTTGGTTTCCCAGGCCCGGGTGGATCAATTAGAGAAATGTCCCGAGGGTTTTTAGTAAGTAGGAGTCTGACACAAGCCCGGTGGTCACCCTCACGTCGACCTGGAAGTCCTATGATAGATTTTCCCCTGGCAAGAAAAGTATAAAGACCATAATTGTGACCCGCTGCATCCTTTGGCGTTTGAAGATCAAGTATTGTGCGTCCAGTTTCCTATTCAATTGATTCAAAAGTTAAAAAAAAAATCATAAAAAGCGTAACGAGGAAACAAGTATTTAAATAAAAAATCACGATGAAAAAAATATTTCTTTAGAAAGAGAAACTAAAATATACATATAAAAAGCGCAAGATAATTCTGAATATAAGCTGCGAGAAAGGCCTATGAAGGATCCGTGGTGAATCCTTTTAAAGAGATTATATCAGATGCGCCCGTTTAATAGTCATCGAGGTTTGCTTTCCGCATTGAAAACATTAAAATTGTTTCCAGCAAAAATTTCTACTCTGGATCAATTCATTATACCGTTAACTTTCTAAGGACACGACAGTGGCGCTCTCCACCTTAATACGCAGTTAAAATAACCTTTGAGCAACTCAAGATCTAGCTGTAAACCTATGTTTATCTATTGAGCAGATTCAAAGACTTTTCACAACTCGTTATTACAAAAGATAAACATTGTTTTTTTTTTTTCTCTCTGCTTACTTAATGCACGCGAAGGGTACGGGCACGGATTGATATTAAAGGTACGATTCATTAAAGGATTCTACGAGTCGCTGTTGGGTGGCCACTTGCGAAACGCGATTGCCAGAATCGAAATCGTATATTTTGGATAAAATATGACTCTTGAACTCTTAGGTCAAGGTCACACAGTTAAAGCGACTGCGATTTGCGGCTATATTGTATGATTGACCGTTAAATATTGACGGCGAACGCCGCCAGGGAAATCACTCGAGTACATTTTAGTACTATATATTTGATAACATCGAATAATATATATGTTTATAAGAGTTTGTTTTCACTCACGTGTTTGCCGTCACGTCGCTATCGAATTACCGATGAAATCTCGGCCCTAATGGTTAAATATAAATAAATAAATATATCATCACGCTATATCCCCTTCGGCATGAGCAGAGCTACAATAGTGATTATGTTCACTTTTGCACTTATATGTTGTGCCTAACGTGACCAGCAGCGCAGCTAATTGCTTTTCTCAGGGCACTTTCACATTCTTATTAGGTGCTAGGTGCTATGCGAACTTCCTCACGATGTTTTACTTTACCGGTGAGCATGTGGTCTCTAAGCCAGTCTTTAATTTAGAAAAATCAAAAAGTACGGGCGGACATTCGAATCTGTGACCATTCGCGTTACCGTACATGAATATCGGTCCCTTACCTACTAGGTTATAACAGGCTAGGCTTATCCACTAACAGGCATAGTAATTTTTTGTAGTTCAAATAATAAAATCATTTTATAAGAAATACCCTATGCTCTCTATAAAGAATTTCATCACGGTATCAAGGCCGTTGTAAAAATTTTTAAATCTCTGGAAAGAACAGAATTCGAACCCGAAATCTCTGTAAAGGTGACAACCCATAGTAGCACACGGCAAGCCTAGATCGCACAGCACGTACTTCGTGCGTAGCATAACAATGCCATCATTAGCGGACTTGATTTAGGCAATGTTTAATTTTACCTGTTGTTTTATGGTGTCGTTAATTTAATTGCATACATTATTCGCTGACCTTATACGATATTTGGAATGAGATTAATCAATTTATAATCACTATCACAAATGAGTTGTGAGTTTACTAGACATCATTTTTAATAGTGACACGTTTGATATATAAAGAAATAATTTATTTTGATTTTTTTTTTCTTTTCTGGTTATATTTGCAAAATCTAAATTTTTATTTACTAGAACAACTAGTCAACTACCCACGATCAGTGATAACGCTAGGGGGACGCCGAAATGTACCGTGATGTCAAGACTACAGCACTGTGATATTTCGTAAGTTTTTATCAATCTCACACATTTTACACTGATCTCAGAGGGTTAGGATGCGCTGATTAAATGTTACTGTTTCTACACATGTTGCTTGTTCTTTTTCATTAACACGAACTGTACTTTCAGTTTAACACTAAATGTACCGAACAGGTTAAATGACTCGATTTTAATTTTTTATCTTTTCTATAGATATTTTTTCATTGTGAATAGTAACAATTCCTTTACTAGTACAAGATAGTGATAAATATTATGGATTTAATTATATTATACATATTAATAAGCAAAATATACCATGATACATCTCTTTTTAAAATAGATATAATTGTTTGCTGGTTAGTTTAGTGTTAATAATATTCAGGTTATGGAGCAGTTGATTGCAGGATTTACTTTCCCCTTCATGCAGACACACTCATCTTTTGTTTTCTGTATGGTTATTTGGCATTTATTGGCTATTCCCAGTTATTCTGTGGTAGCCGAGAGGATAAAGGATAGGTATCTATTAGAAATTACGTGAGTAGTATTAGGTTCGTATCCCAGCACGTACATTTGGATTTTTCCGAATCAAGAACAGATTTAGGCATCACATGCTCACCGGTGAAGGAAAACAAACGAAAGAAAGCCCGCATGGCATGTAATAGAAATGTCATGTGCAGTGACCCAAGAACGATGATCATGAGAACTGTTCGCGCCAAATGGTCGCGAACGACCTACGCGGAGGCGCAACCTCTATGTTTATATTTTAAAAACAGAATGAAGATTGTCATTCATAAAAAAAGAGCAGATGTCAAATATATATGAAAAAATACATTATCTAAAGACGAAGAAAACCCTAATTACAAACCCCAAAGGGAAGGCGCTAAGCTACCCGTTAAGCCTCCGCGTAGGTCGTTCGCGACCATTTGGCGCGAACAAGAACCACTGGTCATGTTGAGCACGACATATAAGCGAAAAGTGGATACAGCCACCAATCTATCTCTGCTTACCCCGAAACGAATATAGCGTGATGATATATTGTTTAACATATTGGTTCTTACAATGTCTCTCATGTATATTTCTATTTAAAGTAAACATCAGTTATGTAATAGCCATAAGCATACGACTTACCTGGAATTTGCAAAAATTTCCCGACTGCCTGATAAGTGATAATGTCATTCAGATTATGGCGCTGATGATTGCCTTCAATTGCTATAATGACGAATATAAACTAGTGTATTTTTAAGAGCAGTTATATATAATGTAAAAATCTGACTAGTAACATAAAGGCAGAAGTTTAGTTCAAAGAAGCCTGTCTATCACAACCCAGGTCACCTGTACCATTTTTATATTTCACCGTGGCTCATAAAATGTTAAGGAGTAATTCAGATTCTGGCAGCCGATGCCGAACAAAGATTACTAAATTCCAAATCGCGCCTTAACAAGTAAACGTTATAATTTAGGGTTGGTCGGGCTGCGGTCCACACGAATTGCTGACGACTTTATTGTAGCCCGCGGAACAGTGAAACGCGTTAGACGAAGCGAGTCACTATGACGGTTTTTACACTTGTGCACTGTGGTCACAACCCAACAATCGTTCTACCACCTCTACTTACAGCTCTTTACTTAAAAGCTCGCGTAACATTGTATCTGAAATTCGGTCAATTCGATGTATTCTCTAGCCCTATACTCATCATAGAGATTCTTCCAAGTAAAAATAAAACCAGCCAATTGCGAGGCAGACTCGGGCATTAAGGGTTCCATAGAAAGAAACTGTAAAAATACTGTACATTACTAATGGAAAGATAAACCAGATATAGAGGAAAACTTAACTTTGCGGTTGATAACGGCAGTTAACGGCAGATAACAATATTAGGTCGCAGTCCGTAAAATACATTTATAATCGCAAAAAAAAAATTTAAATACAAATTTACGATTTCGAATTTTTTTCTGTACTTGTAATAGAAGACTTTTGTTCCAGCCGAAAGGCTTAGTCGGGTTTATTTAGGAAATCTGCTTGAGGGATAGTCTTGGTATTATATAAAAGTAATTCAATTATATTTCCTACATTTGATTTTTTTTCATGTCTTTTACTCGTAGTTATCGGAAAAAATCACCATTTATTATTTTACTACTATAAACTAATTGTAAAAATTCTGTTTTATTGCTCAATTTGAATGCAATTTGAGATAAAAGACTTGAAAATTTAACTGTATTACATTTATTTAAAACATAAATGATCTCCCTAAGGCGAGTCCAAAAATCCGAAAAGACAGATTTTCATTATAGGCCCAGCTATAGTCTTTCCCAATTATCGGTCAAAAATATCCACGCTATAGGTTTTGATTCTCTTACAAAAAGGGCAAAAACGATAAAAAACACTACATAAACGTACATACCTTTGAATTGCGTTGACATAAAAATATTTTTCAGGTCCACAAGATACAATATACCTGAGTAATTCAACATGATACGTTTTCGAGATCCTGAGAAAAAGGGTCCTGACATATAAATAGACAAACTATAAGGGTTTCGTTTTTCCTTTTGGGGTACGAAACTCTAAAAATATTTAAAATCAACGTAATAAATTAAGCACTAACCTCAAATTTCTCGAGGAACTCTGACTGCCTTGTAATATCGGTGGCCATGATCAAGCCTTTGATAATTGGCTTCATCCCCTCGTACAGAGCCGGGAGCTGGCTGAACACTCCGCTTTCGTTCAGGCAGCTCAGCGCCATACGCCAGTGGTGGTTCTCTAGCACGGATGTATCCTGTTCAACAACGAAGCAAGGTTACATAAAAACTTTAAGGTATAATTCGAATTTGCTGCTCACAACTGCGTCCAATGTAACCAACTCCGCAACACTTTTCGGCGACGCGTCATACTCGGGATCCTGACTGCTTATCGCCTATGAAGCACTTACATACGTCGCATAAGCTACTCAGTTTGCAACATTGACGTGAAGTGATCAGCCTTTCGGATTTGTATAGACTTTACACTGAAGAAAGTGCGGCTGAGTTGCATGATTTAATTCCGTCCTCACCTTCTTACAATTAAGTTAACAAGACACTAAGCGGGATTGCATAAATACATTGTTGATATTCCAACTGCTGGTACGAGGTGAGTTGCCTCTTCTTCCTTGCTGTGAACCTTGGGAGATGGTGATCACTCTTCCCTTCCACCACTCCTACATTTTGGCGTTGTTCTTAAAGGCATATCGCGCACCGGGCCGCGGTTTTGCATCTTCCCGTACTCCGGCGCACACTGCGATTGGAGGAACACCCTGGTGGGTTTAGTAAGTAGGAGACTGTCACATCTAGGCAGCTGACCTGACGGCTGTCTTGACGGTCGACGATGGATTTCTAACGGGTCCACAAAAAAAGGAGAAAAAAACAATTACAAATATCAGTCTTAGAGAATTGATCAAATTGCTGCTATCAACATATGCCAGCGACATATACTTCGACTAATTAATACTGCGTTATAAACACGCATACAGTACCTCACAAAATGGTAAACACAATATTAGCAGATATATACGTATATCAAACCGAATAACATTTTCGGAATATCAACTCATCGGGAATGCTTTCCAAATTGACTGTACGGGTTGCGTGTTTACAGATTGCGACTCAAACAATCTGTACACGGGGGAATTTGATTTCGGACACGCTGCGTAACAGTAATCATGAAATTTTGACAATATTCAGAATAGTTAAACGCACGAATGATTAAAGGACACGGCCGGATAATGTATGGGAGTGTGCCCCAGAATGTTTGGAGATGAAGCCTATAGGATTTAAAAGCGTAGATCTTCGAATTAAAGAAGACGAAAATCGCACGAAATCAGTAGCATTGGGCCAATGTTATAAAGGTTTAAATATTAAAGTTTTGTTATAATTTCGATTAAATACTGCCCATGAAAGTCCATTCCACAAATTAAAACTGTACGACAAGATGGTTCTCGAGAACTTCAATGTAGTTCTGAGATGTTGAGCATTTCAAGTATTTCCATGAGGCAATAGCTAACCGCGTACAGTGCCTCACAGGAATAATGATAAGGGCACCAGATCAAACAATTATTTAGAACACTTCCCATTGTTTACTTAATAACATATGTAACTTCTTGACCTAGTACACAAATTACAACAGCAAAGCCAGTTTGTACTAGGTCAATGTTTACAATGATTGGCAGTGAGAGAACGTTGAAGTCGACTCATAATTTTTGTGAGGCTATATTGATAATGAAAGAGGCGGTGGAAAGGAAGCTAGAGAGACAGAATTCTTCGACCTCACAGCCTATCTGGCGACGTTTTAGGCCAGGATGCCGGAGGGAGGCTTTCTCGTGAAACATCCTTAACGGACATGACGCCTAGACGCCATGACGTGAAGATATTTTTGTGCAAATCAGCATTTTCATTGCGACTGCTAATTGTTTTTCTTTTCTGTTGATGGTTGCAGTAATTTTTTTGACTGCATCGTGGTTACCATCAGTCGTAATCACTATGTTGAATCAGGATAACAAAATACTCCCGGTCGTCTGGATGAATTTGGTATCCCAGGCTCGGGCGGAGCGATTAGAGGGACACCCCGGGGGTTTTTAGTCAGTAGGAGTCTGACACACCAGGGTCGCTGGTCTCACAGCGTCTCTGATGGTCCTATGTGGGACTTTCCCCCGGCATAAAAAAACAAAATGAAAATAATAACTGATCTTTTTATCGCAATTGGTAAAGCTAAGTATAATATGATATTGTATTTGGAGTTTTCAATGTTTTGTGGGGCAAATCCACTTTCACCAGACATAATAAATCACGGTATTTGTTTTAAAATTTGAAAAAAAAAAACATCGCTTATTGTAACCTCTCGTCAGTAAAATCCCAGGACTTTCTACAAACATAAGTCTGACAACGAATTTTTGAAACCTACGTTTAGAAAAACCTGATTTTCTACAAATCTAATTGGAATTTTGTATAGCTCCAATGAGTTTTATCAATAAAGTACATTTCTCTATGTAATTTCTTACGCTACACTTGACTTTGAATTGCAACAGTTCTATGAGAAGTAATATGGGTTTTTACCGTGTCCTGTAATGAGACGCACCACTGCCGAAGGTCGTCTGATTTGATGGGCAAGCGAATGCGCGATTATATCACATGTTCCCGGATTAGGGCTACTTTATGTAGAATATCATTAGACTCACGTCATAGAGAATAGAAAAAGGATGCGCAGTGGCCTTCAGGAACGTTTGGTTGACTCCCGGGTGATCCAAGTCGTGAGTGATCGCCGCTAGCAGGGCAGCCATTATCTCCACCGGTTCCATGTTCTCCAATATCTGTTTAGGACAAAACAAGAGTCACATTTTATACACGTCGCTGCCGAGCACTAGTGACGACCATACTTTATATTTTACACTGGCTCGACTTAGTGACTACAGAGCACCTGATGGTAAGTACAGTGTAGTTCAAAAGCGAAAGCGACTATCAAAGGATGAAAATCCATTGATAGTCTACATCGTCATGTCGGCCCTCGTATACCACGACTGAAGGTCTCTAGGTATATGAGCTACTGGATATACACAAGCTAATCCCGATACTCTACAAGCCGAAACTGGTCACTATGACGGGCTTTACACCCATGCACTGTGGTCGCGATCCAGACGGGCACCGGCGCCCTACCACCTCGCTGCTGCTCGTTTAGCACCACAAAGGAGTCACGTGTAGGGAAACTAGGTTAAAGCCTACGGACGCGAGCAGCTTCGACTCCCAAAACCATACCGTACCATACTGCGACATACTGCTCAGTACATTCATATGCAAAGCAGTCCGATGTAGGCGACTGCGCCGGGATGTCGGGCGCCGCGACCGTGTCACCTATACTGGACGCTTTTACGTGGGAATGTATACAAAGCGGCATATTGCGACACGGCAGGCGCTACAAGGACCCCGCTGCCGAGAAATCAGTGCGATAGGACTCCGACGGCTACTTTAAGACTGAGATTCAGAGACGCTACTTTGAATTTGCTTAGCAAAGCGCTCAGAAAATAAATTGCATTTTAACAAAAAAACTGAATTCGCTAAGGTAAGTCCAATTTGACAAAAAAATCGGTGGCTTACTATACAGTTTCTAAAGTCTTTGCATCGTTAGATTAGCGTTTATAAATCGCAGGCTAAGATTCACTTCTAAATTGATACTTATCAATCTCAAAGTTGCAATATGGAATTCCAAAAATGTGTGAAAATATACTTGTAGATTATATAATAACTACAGAATATAACACATATAAGAGTAGACCTCTATTTTTAAATGACCCATATATCCCCCACATAACAATCAAAACATTCGAACGGAGAGAGCATACTACGCTGTTCAACAATGTACGAATGGACCCTATTTGTTATGTTTCAATTACGGAATCATTGAGAATACAGGTTCTTGGGTCCAGACTTTACAATAACAAAAAGATTAAAATCGTCACGTACATCCAGGGATAACAAATGTCTCGTATAAAATAGACCTGAACATAAGGGATACTCGAAATTAATTCCAATTTACCTATTAAATTATGGCTATGGTCACCATATATATGATGATATGATGATGTCCTGGCCGGTTTCGTCCACGGCGACTGTTTCAACACCGATTAAGAAATTCGAGGTCCAGTTTTCGGAAACAGTCAATTGCGCAGGAGATATTTAAGTGCATAACTGGACGCGCTGCCAGAAAAGCACTCTCTCGTCCGAACTCCCTCAGGCCCGATGGAAAGGAAAACCAGTACGATCGGGAGGGAGCGCGATGCAGGTTTGGTCGGGTTGTCCTTCTCTGAACACCTGGTTGAATTCCGGTGTTAAAGAGATACATTAGTCGCCTTTTACGACACCTCAGCAAGAAGAGGGGGGCGCTATTCTATTCTGCCGGCAACCGCCACGGCTTATATATGATATGGCTTTCTATATATGATATAGAATCGGTGTCCATGCGTAGCAACGGGAAAGGTTGTATGTTCGAATCCCGGACGCAACTCTGGGTCTTTCCAGTACGGATTTAGGCATCACATGCTGACCGGTGAAGCAAAACATCGTAATACAAATATCTTGTGTACTAGTGCCGAAATCGGCAATTTGTAGCGCTACTGGTCACGTTGGACGTGATAAATGAGCGCAAGGTGTACAGCCATTAACGTATTTTAGATAACCCTGGAAGGGATATAGTGTGTTTTTTCAATCTTAAAGATTTATTATAAGAATTGATTAGTTAAAATACATAAATCTGTAGAAAACAGCTATCAACTCAGTGAACCCTACGATCCCCAAATAAATCTTTAAATCATTGATCGAGTATAAAAGATTTAGATTGAAACCACTATAAAAGAATTTGCTGATGCAAAAATAGACGAAAGTATATCTCAAAAATATATATTCAAGCAGATGTAAGTTTGTGAAGTTAAGGTTTCTTTAACATTGATGACAATGGATATTTAAAATACATATAAAAATCATTGTAAGTCATCATTAATGGTCATCGCATGTTGACAGATGATTGTAGCAGTATTGTAGGGTATGCCGTGGCGGCTGCCGGCAGTATAGAATATCACCCCCCTCTTTTTGCTGAGGTATCGTAAAAGGCGACTAAGGTGTCTCTTTAACACCGCAATTTAACCAGGTGTTCAGAGAAGGAAAACTCGACCAAACCTGCATCCCGCTCCCTCCCGATCATACTGGTTCTCCATTCCATCGGGCCTGAGAGAGCTCGGACGAGAGAGTGCTTTTCTGAATGCGCGTCCAGTTATGCACTGAAATATCTCCTGCGCAATTGACTGTTTCCGAAAACTGGACCTTGATTTTCTTAATTGGTGTTGAAACTGTCGCCGTGGCCGAATCCGGCTAGGACATCATCATCATTGTAGGGTAGTCATCACGTCAGCCTCATCAATTACAACGCATCCTATGACTATAAAGGCAAATAATGGTACGACGTCTCCTTAAGCAGTTTTCACAAGTGATCCGTGTATCTACAGGAGCGCAGTTGCACAAAGCCTCTTATGTTAGAGATAATCGAGCCAGCCCTTATCATGGGGCGACGTCCTGGAAATGACGTGATGCCAGTTTAAGATGCCAGTCTAACCCCATGCTGGCACGCGCTCCCCGACTACTACTCTCCAGGTCAAAACTCTCCTATCAAGATTGCAGGAGTCCTTGAATCTGAACATGGGACATCTTCATAAGTATTGAGAAGCTACAACTCACTTATCCATCGAACGATCTATTTTGCGTAAGTTTTATTGAGCTACTAGCATCAAAGTGGCATAAAAGTAGTCGGCAAAAGGTTAATGGCTTACGTAAAAGGAACTTATTGAGGTCTAGTAATGCTGGTATATACAGGGTGATAAGTAATGCGATACATTTCTTGATAGAAGTTAAAATTCAGCTTATTTGCAGTCATTTAAGTCATATGCCACCATATCCGAAACTTGTTAATTTCTGAGTTATTCAAGATTTAAGTATTTAAAAAAAAACTTCAGTTTTTATGTTAAAATGTGCCTTTGTAGTGACGAATACAAAATAATGTTATTGTTTTTGATGTATTCTTATAGCTATATAATAACAATCTCATTTTAAATTAAAATTTGTAAGAGGGAATCGTCATTACTTAAGTAAAAGCTAAAATACCAGCTTGTTATTGTTGTCTTATTTATGTCATTAAATGATTGTAAATAAGCTGTACTTCAACTTCTATCAAGGACTGTATCGAATTCCCTGTATAACATGAATAGGGGAATAAATGGTTCAGAGTGACAACAAAAAAGCAGGACATTTGTAGTATATAACAGAGTCAAGAATCAGTTCTCCTTTCGTTGTTTTCAATTAGTCAATACGAAAAAGAGTTTCAAAATGATCAACCTACGGTCGGGTTAACTTCAGGCACGGTATAAAATTGCTCGTTCCAACTCAAGCTCGGCCAACTCGCCAATGTGCAAAATGCCCTGCGGTAGCAATGTACTGCAGAGATCGATGCGTTTGCCGACAGTCTGCCAGTCGTCAAAAAGTAGTCCGGTGGTTAGTTTACTGACTCCCAATTAGTATGGCTTTTCCTTCTTTTCTCTGGCTGTCTGTCGTTATTTTTTAAATTACTTTATGATGTGTTTATTTATTATTTGAAAAGGCAGTACCGAAGTTATGAATTGTTTACACTAACAACGTTTAAGTTAATTTAATTTTTATTCTATGGCTTTTAAGTTTAAGTATTGTTTACTTTGCTAGTACACGATGTGGTCAACTTAAAAAATAGGTTGGTTTTGTTTGGGGAATACTTATTTAATTTTTATTTTGATTCTAGTTTGTTTAAATGTTTGGTACCTCAATAGATAAATATTTACTTTTACTATTTATATTAAATATGGAAATTTACATTCAAAGTATTGTAATAAGAGACTTCATAAAATGAACAAGATATAGCTATTGGTTTTGTAATGTGTTGGCCACTGGCCGCCCTCAATTGTATAAAGAATAAATTAAATAACTTGTGATGTAATTGTAATTTATAAAAATGAGATGAGTTAATTCGACAGAGAATCAAAATGATTGCCATAGTTCTCCGTAGTAGCAATCTGAAGTGATAGTGGATTGGTTACATTTACCGAAGAACCAATGTCCGTTGGAGCAACCGGGTTGTTGAGAAAGGGAATCCACAAGCGTAGCGTCGGGAGGCCCCCGCCAAGGTAGCCGGTGAAGATAAGGCGAGAAGAGCGGAAGGCCAGGTACAATAACCCTCATAGACTAAGGTCAGAGATGGGCAAAATGTAATCTGATTAATGATGAACGATTACCAAATGTAGTCGTTATTTTAATTTTCTTGCTCTGTAATCATGATTAAATCCATTTTAAAACATTAAGACATGATAAATATGTATACAATCTGGGATTTTATATATAGTGTTTAAAACATAAATGAGCAATATACAGTCATATTAATGGTAAAAAACGTAAAATGTAATCGTTAATCATTTTTATTAATCTGATTACATTTTGCCCATCTATGACTAAGGTGAACTGATGGGAGAATGAATTTTATCCCAACTAATGTCATTTCCCGTTAAAAATGCCGACTTTTATTTATTTATTTTATTTTTATTTATTTGCCATTTCAAGAAAATAAACAGCAATAAAAAAAATACACAAAAATTATACACAACACAATAGTTTCTTCGAAAAAAAAAAATCATGCCAAGGGACATAAAACGATAAGGGAAAACTAACTAACTAATAATAATAAATACAATAAAGAAAAACAAAACTGACTTTTTTACTTACGATTCTTCTTAAAGAGTCAAATTTACAAGACAGAATATCGACATCACAAAAAGTTGGTAATACATATCACACGTACGAAAATTAAAGTATTATTAACATCACTTTACAAAAAGCACTAAAAAAAAACTCATATTTCACTTATTATTTATACACATTATACAAGTACACACACATACACACATTCTTATAATCACCTTCCACGTTTGGAAACGTTAATAAATGTAATTTAACAAAGCTCTAACCATAAAGGATAGCAGCGAGCTTGCTTTTATATTATTTAATTCTTCTATTTACATATATATACGTTGAAATATTTAATTAAGATCATCTGATCCTGGAATATTTTCCCTTTGAAAGTTAACTTGCAAAAAGCATTTTAAAATTAAAAATTTTCATAATACTGATATGATCAACGATAACAGATAAACTTAAAAAAAATACTACAAACAGATAAACTGGGAAAAATGAAGATGCTTTGAAAATTGTCGTAGATAAATGCAGCAGTAAGAAATACTCGTATTACGTTCATTAAAATATTTTTGTCTCGTTTCAAATAAAATCAATTACACGTTTAACAAAGCTAGATTTAAGTAAATAGTATATTTAGAGAACTTTTTAGTCCTAGCGGGGATGTGTTATGTAATAGAAAGACCGTATCCGGTAAACAGCTGTTTGTATCATCTTCATATTCAACCACTCACAACATCATTTTTAAATAAGTACCTTATAAAACTTAAATAAATAACTTTAGATATAAATTACAACCTCAGAATGTATTTCTGTCTTTAGTATTACTATACAGCGAGTGAGAGGTGGCGAATATGTGTCTAGAACACTTTTATTTTAGTACATACTCTCCTATCCTCTTTGATAAATATTAGTCCGGTTTTCCTTCCCTTTATTCTGACAAGGTTCGTTGCTTTTAGGAATTCTAATTAAATGTCTGCGATTACGCGGATGTATACCTTTTTATTTTTCATTATATATGAACGTGGAGTTTATGCTTTTGAGAATATCTTGCCACGGATTCTGCTGTGGTTTTCTACCATTATCACGTTACCGCCGACATCAAGCTTTGGCAAGGAAGTACTGTTTTTATCATAATACAGTTTTGTTGTTAATTTAACGTATATTTTATATTAATAGTCATTATTATAATTTTTAGTATTTAAATGGGTGAACCGTCAACCGACAGTTCAATCTACGACTCGTCATTCACTCCGTAGATTTCCACCAAGAAGGACGCGCGAGCCACCTTCGCTCAGCGACCCGTCTGTCGCTGCAGACGGAGTAGAACTCCGCCGTCAGGAGGTCCGCCTCGACACGGCTTCCCGCTTCCTTCCCCCATTATACTTTGTAATTAGGCTAAGTTTTAAATGTAAATTCTATTCTGCCGGCAGCCACCACGGCGGCCTCTTCTTGCCGAGGTGTCGTAAAAGGCGACTAAGGTATCTCTTTAACACCGCAATTCAACCAGGTGTTCAGAGAAGGAAAACTCGACCAAACCTGCATCCCGCTCCCTCCCGATCGTACTGGTTCTCCTTTCCATCGGGCCTGAGGGAGCTCGGACGAGAGAGTGCTTTTCTGGCTGCGCGTCCAGCTATGCACTTAAATATCTTCTGCGCAATTGACTGTTTCCGAAAACTGGACCTTGAATTTCTTAACCGGTGTTGAAACAGTCGCCGTAGCCGAAACCGGCTAGGACATCATCATCAAATGTAAATAAATTCCTCTGCACTTGTGTTTATATTTTATTTAAGGCTTAGGTTATATTTTGTACATACGTTAGTTAAGGTTTAATTAGGTCCTAGTTGTATAAGAATTTGTAATACAGTCTAGTAATATTGTAGTTTAGGTTTAAGTTATATTGTAAATTTTTATGCAATAAATGGCACCACTCAGACATTATCAGCGGATGGATGAAAGAATGAAGTATGAAAGGCAGTGGAATGGAGTGGTGCGAAATTCGTAATTCGACTCATCATTAGTTGTGCAGGAGATTCTAAACGAAATGAAAATACTGTGCCCGGTAAACGACTAATTATTTTATCTTTATATTCAACCAATCATAACATCACCAAAGTAAACAGCGTTAAATTTCTATGAACACTTTCGTTAAGCTGTATCGAAATTTTGGGCATCAGCGGTAAATGAGTTCGGAACAGCGCAAACCAATCGTAGATGTTCGCCGAAACTGTTTAACCTTCTACAGCAGAAACTCTCAACCTGTTATTCATGAACCCCTTGGCTACTTATAAAAATACATTCCACCAATTTTTTTAGCCTGGAAGGGCTTTTACAACTTCACAGGGCGCGAGGAGCGAGGACATAGGGTGTTCAGCCTCTCAATTTATGGGTTAGGTGTAAGTGGGTGCTAATCACACCAACGAAGAACAAAATCATAACTACAATTATCATTTTAATACATCTTCCATTTTACTTTACGCCAACCAGATACCGTGAAGTTACATAAGTAACATTTGGATATACTTTACTAACGTCATTCGTAGTATTCTGTCCGACATTACCTTTTTTTATTATAATTTAAGCTTTTATTAAAGACTTTTATTCAAATCTGCATAAAACAAGTCACTCTAATTTATGTTGTGGATGCCTTAATAGATGCTGTACGTTTATAATTGTAATGTATATAATATATGAATGAAATGGTGTATCGGGCCAATGGAAGCCCTTGTATAAATAAAATAAAAATAAAACATTGGCACAAGGCGGTGGTGTTTAATCTTGTTAACTCTTGGAAAATCCTCTAAATATTTTTATAGGTATCTATTTTATTAAGCATATTGGAGTTTAGTTTTACATATCGTTAGATTTTTTTTAATGATTTAAAAAGTAACACTTCTCCGTATTTACATCTGGTTGTAGGAGAAAATTAAGCTTAATGATCGTCTGCGTTCGTCTAACAAATGAGTGTTCAGTTTTTTTAAAGGCTCCTAGAAATCGTTATAAATTCAATTTGTATGTATATGCAGGGCTTAAAAGTACCGGTTATAAATATAATGTAACCGCCAGATACAAATAACGATAATAAAAATAAGTTATCTCAATGTTAAAATTGATCTATTTAAACGTAAAATGGTTGCTATCGTAATGTTACCGTTATTTATAAGATATAGTACAATATCATCTGCTAAGGACCTATTGTTAAAAAGGTTGGGAAACGGTGAGCTAAGACAAAGTAATCAGTAAAGTATAATGCCCGCCAGCGGTGTTAGCAGTACGCAATCTGTGTTACTGTCGTATTTCAATGTAAAATTAATAATTACAATATATTATCTCGCTATAATCCTTCCGGGGTGAGCAGAGATACATTAGTGACTGTATGTACTATGCGCTTATACGCAATGCCCAACGTGACCAGTAGCGCAGCTGATCGCCGTTCTCACAGCACTAGTACACAAGACATTTCTATTAGATACCATGCGGGTATCCTCACAATGTTTTCCTTCACAGGTGAGCATCTGGTACTTAAATCTTTACTTAATCTAGAAAAATCCAAAGGTATGTATTAGAGATGCCACGAATATTCGGCAACTGTTCGGTATTCGGCCAAATAATACGTACTATTCGGCCGAATACCGAATACCAAATCATCTAAAATAGACACGGTATATTACTCAAAATTATGTATTTAATTCCAAATGACAACACTTTAGCAATTAAAATTGATCAGTGGTAAGTTGTGATGGATAAAAACAAGTTTTTCAGCATTTTTTTGGTAGCAAACGATTACGCTTTTCATCGTAAATGTTACCAGCCTCAGAAAAGAACCTCTCACTAAACACACTACTTCCAGAAATATTCGGCGGCCGACAGCGTTGCCGAATATTCGGTATTCGGCCAATTCACTATTCGTGGCATCACTAGTATGTATTGGGATTCGAACCTACGGCCATTCTCGCTACCGCGTATAGATACCGGTCTCTTATCCACTACGCCACGATAGGTTCATAAAATGAATCCCATTTTATGAATGTTTTTTGAAATTTAATATTATTCGGTGATTTACATAGCCTTGTGTACGAGGTACCTTATAATATAGAAAATAGAAACATACTAACCAGCGGTTGTTGGAGGAAGCAATGCATAGCTTGGGTGACGTCCGTAGCGTGAATGGAGTTATGGTAAGGGTTGCTGCTGTGATACCCTTCCTCTATTATGATGAACAGCTTGCAGACGGCGATAGCGTCCAGGTTGAAATAGCTTATCAGCCCATAGTATTGGAACAGGTGCGTGCAGAACACGGGGAGGCATCGACCTGTTCGATAAAAATAACATTAAGTCTCGCTCATATAGATCAGAGGCACATGAAAATTTACAATAACCCATCCGTATTATATACCAGCCTAAACCGAGGGGTTTTGTTATAATTATCATATCCCAAAGTATTTAGAAAAATTATACTATCAGAAGTATGTCAATGTATTTCTATATCTCAGTTCCATAGTATAACAAGATACGTTATTAGTGACTTAAAAAACTAAATGATTAATACAGTGTAAACGAAAATATTGTAGAAAAATATTCGGATGTAACAATAATTACACATGACTAAATATTGACTTATTTTTCTTTACAAAAACATGTGATAAAATGTGAAATATTTTCAATTAATTATTTGTTACAGCTCGGAACTTAGGTATCGATTTACGACTGCGCCCGCGACTTCGTTCGCGTGGATGTAGAGTACTTTAATTATAACAATAATAAAACTAACTAGTACAAATTGCTCAAGCCGTTTCTGATATTAGCACACACCAACAAGTAACAAACATTTTAACAATCATTATTTTGGATTTATAGCAATAAGATAGTCCCCTAATAACAGCTTTCCTGATATATTTTCCGTGTACATACATATATACAATGTTATTGGTAACTAACGCAAAACCTCTTAAGGCTGAGTTTGGTACATCAAGACTAACAACTTTTGTTTTATGACTTGCCAAAACTTAACGCATCCTAAGATATATATTTTTTTAGTTTCAGTGGGGATGTCTATCAATTGTTAGCTCTATGTTTTAAGTTTAGTCAGCTGATGGTACGAAATCGTCTGCTCCAGTTGCATCGCGCTGCCTTTCATAGTGTTAAGAAGGTCAGAACTGCAAATTCGATTTATTTATTTTTTGTATGGGAAAAAAAAGATTGAATTAGAAAAAGTCGTAAAACAAAAGTTGTCATTCTTGATATACCAAAGTCAGCCTTAAGAGGTTTTGCGTTAGTTACCTGTATCCTTGTATATACGATAGCGATCATTTACAGTTTTATTAAAAGAGTAATATTATTTGTACTTCAGCCACATCACCTAAACAATCTCATTTTGACTGTGATCTCCACGACTTCACGTAGAATTGGTATCCTGAACAGAGTGGTTCGGTTATTCACGCCTGATCAACTGTATCTATTGACAAGCCCAAGACGGATACTGTTCGCATCACTGGGATGGTTCTGCCCAGTACTTAGTCGACGCGCTAGATAGGTTGCAGCGTAGGGCTGACCGCATAATGAATGACCAGTTTCTGAGCATCTTGAAATGCTCCAATTGCGTAGAGATGTTGCCTCACTGAACGTTTTCTACCGTCTGCATCATGACGAGTGTTCTGAAGAGCTGTTTAACCTTGTTCCACCCTCTCCCTTCTATAGCAGAACCATGCGCGCTGGTCTACGGAGTCACAGCTATACGGTGACACACATCCCGGCTAGGACTAAGAAGTTCTCTAACTCTTACTGCAGCAGAGTCGTTGGGCTGTGGAATGGTCTTTCTGTGAGCGTCTTTCCATCGTCCTTCGATATTTGGTCTTTTAAGCAAAGCGTGAAGAGATATTTGTGCAGGCCGGCATGATCACTGCCGCTATCGATGGCTTTTTTTGCTGTTGGTGGTCGTTTCTGGACTGCACCTTGCTTTCCATCTGGTGTTGTGTGGTCAGAGAGTGCCGTGTCAGTGAAAAAAAAAAAAAAATACTATACCTTTTTTTGAATAGGTGTTTTTTTTAAACTAACATATCTTTTTTATTTATATACCAATTGTAATAATATTACCACCAGGCGATATTTCACAACACATTAGTAAAAACCGCATATAAATCGGTAAAGCAGTTTCTGGGATAAGGTGGCACAAACGTGTTCAAATATGTATATATTGATCAACGATTTCAATCAATTATTACTAACCTACATCGCACAACGGAAATTTTCTGTAAAGCAATATATAAAGTATCAAATATTTTTTTATTGAGATATTATATATCTATTGGTTAGGTCGCTGGGGGAAGGATTTATTATATGTATTGATGTTATAAATATAACTCGCTTCCGTCACACTGAAAATTTATTTATAAGTCCAATATCTGCAGTCTATTTCAGGAGTATTATGTTGTTTTATTGAAAATGGAGCTATATTTACCACTCAATATTGCTGCAGTATTCTAGGGCTGCACCCGAACAGAGCCGAAATTATGAAATATGAGTATACGTATAAAATCATGGATCAGAGTTACATTGGCAAACAAGTAGCCACCAAAATCAGCCAAAACTATCCTCCTAAGACTCGTCCTGGCTGACAAATTACCGAAGAGCTTAAAATACTGAAGCTATTATAGAAACATGAAATTTAAACATTGAGTTCTTTTAAATCAGCACTGGGAAACTAAATTCATCCAAATGCCCGGGGAGCGAAAAGCTTTATTGAGGCTGCCTCTCTGGGAGGGGTTGGGGTAAAGAGCCTAGTCCTTCAAAACTGTGAATCACATCTAGGCTAACCCGGCTGGAACTGCTGCTAGAACAAAATCGTACCGCACTCGTGTACATTGTATGTACATTAGATGTATTTTTTTAAATATTAATGCGGCAATTTATGTTATAAATTTAGATACCAATTCACCTTTTTTTAATTTGTCCGTTTGTATATCTGTTTTTATATACACGTTTCACGCTGAAACTACCGAATGGATTTCATTGAAATTTGACAAAGTTGTAATTCATGTAAAAGGAATGAATGATACGCTACGTTATATCTCAAGAAAGTAAGAGAATATTGCGGGGAAGCGAGTGAAATTTATATGGATGTTTCGTTATTATGGAAGCTGAAAACTTGAAACATCTTATTTACATTAAGGTATTACACTATAACGCACCACGGTCAAACGACATCGGGGAAAAGCCCGGCCAGCTTCGAGAGTGATCCACACGACAAGGGGTAATACGTACTACTATCATGTTTATAAAAATACATTACTTAAATGGCATGATACAAATAGTGAAATCAAAACATATAATAAATTCGTTTCGCAGTCACTTCTCCGACGTTCCGTAGATATTACGGTTTGCAACTCCACGTATATATTATATGCGAGTAGACAGAAAAACTTCACTTGCGCGATGTAGGTTAGTAAAGATCTGAATATGAGAATCGTTCATTGATCTATACGAGTCTGTGCCTTGTAATCTCTGAATCGGTATAATCGTTTTAAATGCGGTTTTTGCTAATGTATTATGGAAATCTCGTTTTTAAATGGTGTTAATTTTATTTCAATCGGTTCATAAATAAAAAGTTATGTTGGTTAAAAAAACATATTGATCATTTATTGTAAAATATGTGTTGAGTTTACAGTGAACAGCGGCCATATTTCCGCGATTTTATGACCTGGGAGTCTTTAAGAGAAGAGTGAATTTGTTAGGCATTTGTTAGGCGGACGCGGTTCATCATCGGACTCATCTTCACCTTCCACCAGGTGTGATTGAGGTCAAGCGTTCGCCTATAAATTAATAAAAAAAGTGTAAAATGGAACACAACTCATCGGTCAGTTGTAATTGTCATTGTAATTAAATCTTCCTGACGTATATAGTTTGTATTTATAATATGTTTTCGTGAGTTATTGTGATGTTATAAATGTATTTGCACAAATTTTTCTGTTTAACGGTATATACAGTAACTCTAAATAATTTTTATACGCATTGATTTGTGTTAGTAGTTATTATCACAGTAAGTAACAGCATTCGTGACGGTACGAAGTTTGCCGAGTCAGTACGTGTACAATAAAATGGATTTAAAACATATTTTTAATGCCTTTACACATGAGTGATTATTTTCTAATAGTGGCCCTCAAAGATGGAATGAGTAGAGTTGTAGATCCGGCTTATTGGTGAAGTGGCGAGAGACCTATATCTAACAGTGGAATAGAACAAATTAGTAAAGATGATACTGCGGTAGCCTTACCACTTTTATTTAAAACTTTCGTATTATATATATTACAGGCTTACGGCTCACTTGATGGTAAGCGGTTACCACTGCCCATGGACAACTGCAGCACAAGAGCCTTGTTGTTGCACTTCCTACTAAGACCTCATTGAAAGAAGAGTGCAATCCAAGAACGCCAAGGGACGAAAATCCGTTGATCCGCCATATTTCTTTCTTCAACAGGGCTGCACGTTATGGTTGGAAAAAACCTTTACAACTACACTGGGCGAAGAAGAGTACTCAAGGCGCTCAGCCAGCGAATTTATGGGTTGGGTGGCAACGCAAGGGCAGCCTTGTGGGTACGGTTTTCATATTGAGCAGCTAGCTAGGGAAAGTAACCTTAGGTGATCTACTAGCGTTTCGGAAGCGACTACCTTGAGAAGAAAAGTTGAAAGAAATCCAAGGCTGCGTCGGAGTGGAACAGTCACGATCTCTATGTCGGCTCACATATACCACGGCGAAAGACCTTCTTTCTAGGTATATAAACAAATGGATATGCTCAAATCGATCCCGAAACGCGATAGGCCTAAGCGAATCACTAAGATGCTCTGTACACTTGTGCCCTGTGGTCACAACCCAGTTCGGGTAATCGCTTTAAATACAGTTCGCGATTTGATTTTATTATCAAATCGCCTTGAATATTGAACTCCAATGACGTAAATACTAAACAATATACATCGTAACATCATTAATTGTAGTATAATGAGAAGTAAACCGAAACAAATCTTCACCATAGAAACATTTCAAGATCGGGTTTTATTACGCAGACATGCGATTTTACTAAAAATATAAATTAAAAATTAATTTTCTCGCCACTATTTAAAATCACTAAGTATTTATTACTTTACTAGCTGACCCGGCGAACTTTATTCCGCCTAAGAGGCAATAAATAAGCAGATTTTTTATTTTTTATTAATCAAGTTTTTCAACGATTCCTTAATAGGTTGCAACTCTTCAGTTAAGTTTAAAATTTTTCTCTTCGTAATAACCTTCCTCAGACTTCATCAAACACAACGAAAAATAAATCAGCCAAATCGGTTCAGCCGTTCTCGAGTTTTGCGATTATCAACACATTTAGCGATTCATTTTTATATTATAGATTATTCACTTAATAAACATTTTGTAGCGCGTGTTTACACTCTTAGCGGCAAGTCCGCCGTTTCGCTTGGTAATGGATACTTTTCGAGTGTACGCTGGTGCGTCTTTTAACATCACGCGATTTTCGAGCACCAATGGCAAAGTTGCCGCGAGTCTTCTGGCATCACTTTCGAGAGCCAATCAGAACCAACTGTCGTTGCCTAGCAAGGACTATAATTTTAATTAAATTTATTTCGGAGTTTTATTTTATGGATTTTTTTGTTTTCCTCTAGTTTAGTCAAAAGAAAAAATACAGATAAAATTCTTAACAATAATAATAGACTATAATATATGTGAATAAACATATTTTTTATTAAAAAAAACATTCTGGTGCTATGTTCAGATGATTATACTTTCGGGTTTTCAGTAATCAAGAAATAAATAAATAATGTACATTACGCGACATTTATAAATTATTTTTTACTTTTTTACACACACATTCAAACAGAGATTCAAATTAAAAATAACTGAATGATCTTGACGTGTCTACTCCAAAGCTGAGAGTTATACACATAACTTTAAGTTTGCTTAGACTTCACTAAAATATGAAAATTTATTGAGTAATTGTATTACTCATTAAATGTCAAAGTATTTTTTGAGACATCGATTTTGTCAACATGGGCATTGCTCTGCGAACACTATGGATATACACAAATTTCTATTATATATTCAGTTTTTTTGTCAAAACGAATTAATTTTTTGAGACCTTTGCTAAGCAAAGTCGAAATGGCGTTTATAAATCTCACCCTAAGGAAACGTAACCAGAGAGTTACTGAACGGGTAATGTTTTTTTATCTTACTGTTGTAGCATACTAACTCACAACTTACCATTATTTGTTCATAGAAAGAATAATATATCGTTCTCTGTCAGATATATGCGTGTAAAAATAATTATTGTGTTCCCGAAATATTATCCCGTTCTGGCTATTTACTTCATAAATAAATACAAATTAATTTTGACGCTTAAATTTACATGCATATATCGATTACTGTGTATGTCGCAAATCGCAATGAGCGGTCGCGCGTCTAGCCCGTAACGTACAGTTTACACGCATTACTCTCAAGGCCGTCGGTGTAAAACGTATTAGTTTAGGATTTTTAAAACGTGACATAACCGCGATGAGCCGATTTTTCATTGCCGACATCCAATCTCATATTAAACTCAACACGCCTATAAGCCGATATTTAAAAAAAAAATGTAATTTATTTGACGTATGTCACTAGACCCAAATGTGCGACCAAGTACAGGAGCGAGAAAGATATAACTATTTAATTATATTACTTTGTGGACAATAACATATATTGACCTAGTCCCACTTTACGTATAGAATTATGCCTTTACATAGATCGACGAATAGATCCTTCTAGATGTTTATAAATACACTAGAATACATATACACATTCATGAATCGCGATAAGTTTATCTATTCATCACAAAATATTTGGCGCCACCAGGACTCCAATTTTTTTTTTTTTTGATAGGCCGAGTAAATCGCTAACGGACCTCAGGGGGTGGTGAGGGCTGTCCTCCGGTGTGTCGGATTTGCACCGACTAAAATCCCCGAGGTGTTCCTTCGCCCCGTCTTACCGGGGCCAGAGGTACAGTATCATCCTCTTCTCCGACCCTCGGCAACGTCTGGCCATTTGTAAAGCCGCGTGTCTGCACTGCGAGGAGTGGTGTAAGGAGCCAACCCTCGCACACCTCAATATCTTGGAGCGGTGTGCGGAAACACGTCACACACCGCTCTCGCCTGGATAAGTTGGACCAGGACTCCAATCTCTTTAGATTTGCAAACAGTCATTACCAACTAAGCTATTATCTATATCTAAGGTTGTCTATATCTAAATTATCTTTCTAGTGATGTCAATTATCTGTGCAGGAAACGTATATCGGTAATGATAATTTTTGTCTGTATCAGCCAATGAAAAAACGGTTTAGTCTTAACAACCGCGAAGAAGGTCCGGCCTATTGTACCGTCCAAAGACAATTTCTAATACGTAAATTTAAATTTAGCACGTAAACATCGTGACTCGAAAATGAAATAGTATAGTGCGTACAAGTTAATATTTAGGGCGCATTGTTTTTGAATTAATTTTGAATAACTATTCAATTAATATTGAATAAAAAAATACAAAGAGCAATTAATATTGAATAACTAAAACCATATTTTTGACCTGCATATAAAATAAATTCTCACCACCACAGTACCAAGTGTAAAGACCGTCATAGTAACTTGCTTCGTTGTGTTTCGTGATCAGTTCATATATATCCAGTTGTTCATATACCTGAAGGCCTTCCATCGTGGAATAAGCGGGCTAGCATGACGGCAACTGTCAACGGATTTTCGTCGCTTGGCGGTCATTTCCGTTCTACACTGTACTTTCTACCAGACGTAATATAGTCAAAATAATTTAGAGCTA
Organism: Automeris io; assembly: GCA_036320925.1. NCBI lineage: Eukaryota > Metazoa > Arthropoda > Insecta > Lepidoptera > Saturniidae > Automeris > Automeris io. The sequence continues at coordinate 1,835,009 of JAUDJH010000036.1, forward strand.
GTATAAAAAAACACTACCTAACACATATCGTTGGGTGAAAGGCTATTTGGTTTAAGCGACATTTTTTGGTGATATAGTAATATATACATTTTCGGAATCGCTAAAGCACGCTGATTTCAAAAATATATGTATTACTATATCACCAAAAAATGTCGCTTAAACCAAATAGCCTTTCACCTGACGATATAATTAATTAAGCCAAAATCTTCGGTCACTTAGAATATTTTGCTGTAAATTGTTGTACGAGTATATTATACAAAATATGAGGGAACCGATGCCCGGTGGCCGGCGCACCACCTGAGAGGTTTTGGAGTTTTGGAAGGGTGGGCTCTTAACACCTACGCCTTCCAAAGTAGTCGCCTAAACAAAGCTTTGCACTTCCCAGGCGTCTGGATTAGTAATGAAAATGTCCGGAAATTTTCCCAAAGTGCCCAAAACTTCCGAGAACATTTCGTAAATTCCCGGGAATATTCCCAAGGAAGTTTTGGGCACTTTGGGAAAAACCCGGGCATTTTCATCACTAGTCTGGATGAATTTGATTTCCTAGACCCGTGTGGAGCAGTTAGAGGAACACAGCAACCGTGATGGTCACGTGCAGAATTTTCCACTAGGTTACAAATAAAAGTATATATACACAACCATTGTTATCAAACAGTGCTTAATTCTTTAACTCGCAATTAGATCCATCTGCATGCGGATGGGTACTGTAAGACCGAGATTTAGGCTGGTTTTCGTGTCACGCTGACGATCGGCGCGTAGCTCGTCAGCGCTGATCGGTCAGCTCGTATCGTTTTTGTATCGCGCTGGTCACCGCGAAATACCGACGCAAACAATGTCGATGACAGTGAAAATTGTTACCGCGTACTATTTAGCAAAGAAAACGTCTGCAAAAAAGAAATACATGTTCATCCATTGATCGAGCAGAGGATCTTCGCAGGGAAATTATATATATTATACGACCAGTTGAGAGACAGTTGTATATACAACTAGCTGTTTCGGCAGACCTTGTTCTGCCCTATTTCTCTAAATCAGATTTTATTCTGCCAAAACCTATTGGCCCATCGGCTGTTTTATGAAAATTGTTTGAAGAAACCTGGCCTTAATGCTATATGTATAAAAATTGACAAATACTGACATTCATATTTATACGGCACTCAATAATTGTTTTGCCTTCCCGGAACCCGTCCACTAACATTTAAACTTTATGGTATGGTGTTAAAGTTCAAATTGACTTTTAAATATTATTACGAATTTTTTGTATGAGAATACAGAAAAGTGATATTTTTAGACAGTTGTAGGGAATTTTTTAAATTTTTCTCTCCGTAATAACCTTCCTCAGACTTCATCAAACACAACAAAAAAAAAAAAACAGCCAAATCGGTTCAGCCGTTCTCGAGTTTCGCGCTTATCAAGTCATTTTGCGATTCATTTTTATATTATAGATAGATATATACAAATTATATCATTTAATAAATGTCAAAATATATGTTAAGCCCACGATTTCGTTAACCTGTATTGAGTCTGCGAATGTTAAGGCTATACTCAATTTCTTATTATTCAATTTTTTGTTAAAGGTGTACTTACTCTTCTAAGCACAGTCTAAGCAAAATCAAAGTAGCGTCTATTTCAGTCTTACAGTAGCCAAACGCGCTGTACAAAACTAGTGCGACAAAGTTTACCGGGTCAAGATCACGAAACAAGCTCTCAACTCGTAGACTAAGTTTAAAACAAACACAATTAACGTTACAGCGAATGGGGATAAGGGGCTCTTGGAAGCAACAAGTGAGAAACTTTCGCGTCGTTTGGTGTTTTCAAAGAGGTTAGCGCAATTCTAAACACTATAAAGGCATTTTTTGCTGACTGATAGGAGATGTAGGAAACTAGGAATAACTATTGTAACAGTTTTATCCGGAAGGAGGCTATCACATAAACATAGTTTACATGTGATGAGAATAAAAAACGGCCGATCAGAATTAAAAAAATATATACATATGCTTCTCATAGAACAAATAAGGGAAAATCGGAAATTTAGAAATGAGAGATACGCTTCTTTAATACTGAGTAATGGGACAAATGGCAAGAAATAATGCGATAATTAGGATTCAAATATAAGTGTACAGTATGATGTAATTGTGCAATAATATATACTAGTGGACGCCCATTGGTCCAAATTCGTCCATAATTATGAACTTTATTAAGGTTCTATTGTCAAAGACTATAATTTTTATAATCATAGATTTTGCCAAGGTTACTATTTTTACGTGTCCGCGAGTATAGATTTTTTCTTCTTTGTCTCTCACTTCCGATATGTTAATGATCTATGTCGAAGCATAATAAAAGTAGAAAAAACTTTCATGAAATTACTTAAATCGAGAAGAGAAAATGAAATTAGTTGCCACTAAAATAATAAAAAATAGAAAATTATCTTTAAGCCAGCAATAACAAATATATAATATATTTTTACATATATGATATTGTCAATTCAGATTACTGTTACACAACTTTCTTTTATATTAGATTTGTATATTGAGCGAGAGGGATTTCACTAATATATTTATTGTAATTAATAAATTTCGTTACAATAAAAATTACAAATATCTATTATAGAGTATGTTTGACATTCACTAAGACTATAGGCAGATAATATTAAAGAAAAAAAATATTATCTATTCTCAAGTTGACCACAGAATTAAACCATAAACAAAAGAGTATATATCCATGTGTATATCAAATGCATGGTTTTTTTTTATTAATTTAAATTATTAAAGTATCTTTTTTTATTTTATTTTTTAAATATTAGCGTTCTCTACTTTTTCTCCATGTAAACTATAAGTGTGTCAAATTTGATATTTACCATTAAATTTATTATTTTTATTACCATTAAATTTCTATGTATAATAATTTAAAATAATTTCTATGTATTTTAGATCTAATAAATAAGTAAAAATTTCGTAGAAGTTATTGTACTTCAATAAAATATTATATATTTCTTCATATCTATATATTAATACGTAAAGCAAAAACTTTGTACCGCTTTTTACGAAAATTGAGTGGAAGGAAGTATATGAGAGCGCACACACAAGTGAAAAAAATCCGCACGAAAGCTGTGTTAGATTGAAAGGCAATGAGAATAAAAATTCGCACGGAAAAATATAGCGAGGTAAAAATTCAGTGCGATCCTACCTTTCATCGCACTTTAGAATGGTCGTATGATCCGTACAACTAATATCGATTATTAACGTGTACGAAACTGAAATTACATCTAAACTAGATTTTTTATCCTCACTCGGTAAAGTTTTGCCCCACGCCTGATGTAAACAAGACCATTCCAAAAACAACTACAACTATCAACAGTAAAGAAAAACAATTGATAGCCGCAGAAATCGTGCCGGCCAGCACAAATATCTCTTCACGTTACGCTTAAAGGATCCGATATCATAGGAAGGTAGGAACACGCTTGCCGGAAGTCTATTCCACAGCTCAACAATACGGCAAAAGAGGGAGTTAGAGGACTTCTTAGTCCTAGCCGGGATGTGAGATACCGTAAAACCGTGACTCCGTGAAACACCACGCGCGGTTCTATTGTGGATTCTGAGTGTATTCAATTTACATGCATTGCCCCTCAGTGTATAGTCAGTTATGATCAGATATGGGCAAAATGTAATCTGATTAATGATTAACGATTACAAAATGTAGTCGTAATTTTAATTTTCTTGCTCTGTAATCATGATTAAATCCATTTAAAGCATTAAGTAATCATAAATGTGTATACAATCTGGGATTTTGTAGTGTTTAAAACATAGATGAGATAAATGCAGTCATATTAATGGTAAAAAACATAAAATGTAATCGTAATCATTTTTATTAATCTGATTACATTTTGCCCATCTATGGTTATAATCAGTGAATTCTACACATACATATATGTCAGTTGAATTAAATAACTCCCTTATGGATTATATTAGAGATGCCACGAACATTCGTCAACTATTAGGTATTCGGCCGAATGATACGTACTATTCGGCCGAATACCGAATACCAAATCATGTAAAAAAGATACGTTATATTACTCAAAATATGTATTTATATCCAAATTACAACACTTTAGTAATTAAAATAGATCAGTGGTAAGTTGTGACGGATAAAAACAAATTTTCAGCATTTTTTGGTAGCAAGCGATTACACTTTTCATCGTAAATGTTACCAGCTTCAAAAAATAACCTCTCACCAAACATGCTACTTTCAGGAATATTCGGCGCTTCACCCAACAGCATTGCCGAATATTCGGTATTCGGCCAATTCACTATTCGTGGCATCACTAGTTTATATAAGAATAACCTTAAAATTAATAATTACCGGAAGTGTATTTGTCGAAAATGAAGGCGTTGAAGTGCCACACAGCTGAGCGTTCCAAGATAAACTGCAACAAAGTGAAAATACTTTACATACATATTCACAAATATCATATATGTATATAAATAACAAATTCGAATACGATACTATCGAAAACCATCACAGAAAACGCCAGCAAAATTCTCGCTGGAGCAACAAAAAAGAAAAAAAAACACGAAAAAAGCCCTAAACCCGTTTACAGTAAATTATATTAAAAGTATTCCAAATTGTTAAACGTAACCTCTCTTCTACTGTTTTAAAATTAGATTCCCACATCACGATGGGTTGTTTTACAAAAAAACCTTCAGTCAAACATCCAGTTTCAGGAATGCTCATTAAATTTTAAAATGCTCTTAAAGACTAGTATATAGTATAGACTAGTAACTTATACACGATGATTTTATAGACGAGGGAGATATTCAGGGAGGATATTCAGCATTCGATTCTAATTCCAAATATGTAAAAATAGTGATATCTTAATATTTCCTTTAAAATAAAATTATAGTCGACATATTTAGGGATCATTACAGACATGAATGAATAACAAGTTATTATTATGCAGGTGTTTTGCCTGTCCTAACCCAGAATAAAATGTGAAGGGAAGACGAGCCAATACCCGTTTAACTAAAATTACGTAAAAATAACTTTATCTACTTACCATTCAATCGTGCGCCACACTTTACGGGTCAAATTTTAATGTGTTAGTTAATTTTTCTTTATGATTTGTGAGGGAATATAGTTTTTTACATTTGTATTAGTTATAAAAAGGTACAAATGATTGTATCCGGAAAAATCTCGCTCGTCTATAAAATCAGCCTGTATATTTCTAAGCAATTGATGATGTATTAGTATTTAAAAAACTTTTGATATTAAAGGAGCTTATCTGAAACTGGGTGTTAAATTAAATATTTACATGTAGTAATGGTATCACTTCTTTTGATTATTAAAACGAAAAATGAATATATAAAACACATTAACTGACATTTTACGAGCATGTCCTTGCTTCATTCTAATATGGATGTCATTTGCTTCCAAAACCTAACAGGCCTATCAGGTAAGAATGTAAGTACGTATTGTATTTTACAAATGGTGACTTATATACATTTCTTGTGTGGTAATATGACCGCTGCTGTATCGTGAACTCTATGTTTAGGTGTGATATAAATTCATATATTATCCACCCAACTACCCAAGTTACCCGAAAATTAGCGAGAGCACGTTAAGCTTGATATCACTACACAAATCAATGGATAGTGCCTCATAGCGAAACCTTGTACCACTGTCATCATTGGTGTGTGTAGTGATACCAAGCTAAACTTGCTCTCGCTAATTTTCGGGTAACTCGGACTAATATATACATGTTTGCTACACCTAAACATAGGGTTGTGGATATGGCAGCGTCATGCTACCGTGCTACACATTGCAGGTACGAACGTGCTACATCAATGCAAAATAATAAACAAAGCAAATTAATACAAAATATGTGTATACTAATTTATGAAATAATGATTTCGTCGGGTGAAAGGGTATTTGGTTAAAGCGACATGTTTTGGTGATATATTTCCGAAAAAAAAAAACTATATATTAAGATATATTTTCGGAATCAGTGTTTTTTTACTGATTTCAAATATAAATATATATATGACGGGATACAGCGTGTCAGGGCGCCACGTGCACTGTCTTCATCACTCATTGTAGAAAGGAAACGCGACGATCTCTGAGATGCGTCCGATCGTTGCGACCGTCCAAATATGAATGCCTTCGAAAATGACTAATCCCGACCAACTCTCCTTAATTCAGTGTTGCCAAATTCATAATTCAATTTTGTATCAAATCGAATAGTAGAGTACGATTGCAACGCCATCTCTGATTCCATCCAGGCACTAAACCTGACGTTTCAATTAATAACAATTTAGGCTCTCTCACTCCGACATATATATTACTATATCACTAAAAAATGTCGCTTAAAACAAATAGCCTTTCACCCGACGATTTATTGTCCTGGACTTGCGCTTCGATATATGCAAAATATAATCGTAATAAATTCATAATCTGTTAAAATCTACTTCATTTTTAGGAAAACTATTTAAGCCAAGCTACTATGATATTAATCTATTGCACACATCGATAAAAAACAGTCGCTAAAATAAATATGCGTTCTAAATTTAAATAATATTCATGCTGCTAGGTACATAAAAATAAGAACCAAATTTGCTAACATAACTCACCTCCCAGGCATTAAACCTTACTATACAAAATTGTAATCTATCAGGTCAACAAATTGTAATCTTACTGATTGTTTAGAGTGATGTGATAGCATAGGGAGATTTTTGCTACTTGATACCTGTTCTGTATTGGATCTAGTGGCTTGTATACTGTAGGAGCATTGTCTTGTTTTACTTTAACATTTAATATTACATATATTGACTTAAAAGCTCGAGGTAATGCTTTTTATGTTTCAATGGGGCGCACACCACTGAATAGCTTACCGCTATGTACCACAGACATGTACGTCCCGCTCGACAGTTCTAAACGGACTGCCTTTATTGGTTCAAACGAGCTTATTAAAATATTTTCTTTGTAAAGGGAGTTATATGGCCCACTTTCCCATTACTCCACAGCATACATACGGCAGTAGATCTCATCTGAAAGACTTTCGCCCTTATTAGCATGCACTAGAATCACGTTTTTTAAATTCTGGTTTAAAAAAGTGCGATTTTTCAAAAAAATGTCCTTCATGACCTTTTGCTTGAGACGTGATGAAAATTAATAAAATATTTAAACTCAATATTTCTACACAAGGAATGTGGCGATTGAAGTTTACTTTTTGATAAATCCGAAAGGCAATAAATAATTCCATGTTTATGTTTGGATTTTTAATATTTACGAATATGTACATGAAACCAACAGAACTAGATTAGCGCAGAAATTTTCGGCAAAATGATACTGATACAAATAAAATGGACGAAGGTGATCAGTAACAATGCATAGAAAATATGATAACAATTTGACCAAAGAAATCGCTGACTTTCTAGGGGAAACAGAACTATTTAACAGCCCCCCGGCTAGTAGGTGAGGCCCGAACAAGGCCGGACGTCGCCGGATGCCGAGGAAGATGGCTCGGCTTTGCCCTTAGCATCCGGCAAACGGGAGAAGGAACATCCCGGTAGTTTTAGTCGGGGCAGGTCCGACACACTGGAGAAGCGGCCCTCACCGCTCCCTTGACGGTCCGTAGGGATTTCCACCGGGTTAACAAAAAAAAAGGGCGTATCGAGAGTGAATTTGGCTTTGAAATATCTATGCACACTGTCCGCCTATAGAGTATTAATTCGTATAAATGGATAGAAAGAGAGTTTTATGATTTTATGAATATAGGAATGAGAAAAACGCTTATGAATCTCCCAATGTCTGCGTCCTTGCTCAGTTCACTTGGAACGCAAACCGACGTCCAACAATATGTCACAAGAACATTAGTACATTATAGTGTGTTAGGACGCCTCATGAATACAAAATAATCGTATTTAAATTTGTGACAGAGGGACAGTAAGGGTGCGTTTCTACTAGAGACGAGATGTACGATAATTGAAACGAGTTAGATATTTTTATCTATAATATAAAAATGAATCGCAAAATGTCTTAATAAGCGCGAAACTCGAGAACGGATTTTTTTTTTGTTGTGTTTGATGATGTCTGAGGAAGATTATTACGGAGAGAAAAAATTTAGAAATTCCCTGCAACTGTCTAAAAATAACACTTTTCTGTATTCTCATACAAAAAATTCGTTATAAGTCATTTTGAACTTTAACACCATACCATAAAGCTTAAATGTCAGTGGATGGGTTCCGGGAAGGCAAAACAATTGAGTGACGTATAAATATTAATGTCAGTATTTGTCAATTTTTATACATATAGCATTAAGGCCAGGTTCCTTCAAACAATTTTCAAAAAAAATCTGATGGGGAAGCTATTAACATTAAAAAAACAATGTGACTTTGTTTTAGAGAAATAGGGCAGAACAAGGTCTGACGGGACAGCTAGTGTAATATATTTATAAAATTAATGCTGTGGGTACAGACCCGTTTGAGGCCGTCGTTAATATTTTTATTATTATATTTAGTAGGTTATTAATGAGGTGAAAATTAATAACCCAGACGAGGCGCATTCCACCTCGCTCTATTAGAACAGTAACTAATTTCCCGCAGTATTTTGTCATCAACAACGATGATTATGTAACCTCTGGTGGACGAAGCAGATAATATGTTTGCTTACCCTCCACGCTCGGACGTCAATCGAGTTGGACTATTTCTGCTTGGTCACTTAGCTTCGCTATTAATTCCGAATGATAAATTAAGAAAAAACTTCGCCTTGGGCTGCCAACACTGGAACGAACATATAGTGGTCAAATAGAGTTTCGAAAGCGACTATCTTGAGAGGGAATGCCGAAAGAGACTCAAGGCTACGTTGGAGTGGGACTGCGTCTCGATCAACCGGACGAATTTGGTTTCCCAGGCCTGGGTGAAGTGATTAGAGGGACACCCCGGGGTCGCATGGACTCTGATGGTCCGATGTAGGATTTTCCCCAGCGTTACCAAGAAAAGGGACTGTGCCTCGATGAATAAATTTATTGGTTAGCAACAGTTGACTAATCTACCCTTGTTCGACGCCGCCGATGTCTGAAAAGAAACTTGTGCGCGTATGCCTTACTGTAATCAGGATCCACGCGATGTATATTCTGACCGGGCAACTATTTATACCTTCGCTCCGTTAATCCAATCCCGCGCTATAGGACACTAGGTAAATTAAGTGATAACCACTAATGATTGAAAGGTTCATCGCGTAACATTAAGCTGGCTCATGCACTTGTTGGAAACGCGTCCTATGGCGGTGGGGCGGAGGACTGCGGAATGACCATGACGGTACAAACAACGCCCGTGGATGCCAAATATTGTACCGAAATGTACTAAAACGACAAAGGATTATTTTTTGTTTATCCCTTGACAAAATAATAGTTTGAGAAAAAGGATAGATTTAACATCGATTTCAGAATAATAGTCGATCAGTGTCGTATAGGAAATCTACAATAAGCTCATAATATATTATCTATCTATGTTCCTTACGAGGTGAGCAGAGATACAAGAGAAACTGGTCACACTTTACCTTTGTACGTCGTGCTCAAGATCATGTCCATAGAAAAAATCCAAAATGATGTAATCTATCGATATGTCGTATTCTTTGTGTTAAGAAAATCTCATGAATTTTTAGACTTCATTTCCATTATCACTGATAAATTGTTATTTTGTCTAGCAACTCAGTACCAAACTAGCTTCTAAGCTGCCACTAGTAACACACGCATAAAAATAAAACAAATAAATCACAATAAAAAAAAGAAAAGAAAAATAATTATTCTAAATTTTAAGTCCAAACTACATTTTGTATCTAACAAGTATGCAAATGTAAAAAATAAAAACAAAATAACAAATCTACATAATAATAACAAAATAATCATACCATCGCATTATACATTTACATAAAGCGAGACCCAGTAGATATCATAAGTCACCATTAATTGATAAAAATTAAAATAGTAAAATAGTCATTTCGCTACATATAACAGTGGCTTCCCGTTGCATAGGCTAAACAAACGAACCTACTCGAACTTACGATCCTAAATGTCTGGTCAGCAAAAAACGTTTTGTGTTTCCCATACACAAAAACATCGGCACAAAACATCTTGAGTCATTTTCCTTCTTGTGTACTTTCGATTTTTTTTTTCACAGACGTAATAATAATGTTTTGCTTGTATGCATAAGACATTGTAAGGAAGATTGGAAATTATTGTAAATTTATGAGAAAAAAAGATGCATAACTGTTTGGCGAATCACGAAACATTTCGTGTAGACAAACCGTATAAAGGGCGACAGGTTGTTCAAGGTGACACGACTTGTAATGGCGCGCTTTGTCGACATACTCCGCTTGAATAAGTAAAGCTAAAATATTCTAAGCTTTTTTGCACCATATACGCTGCAGTTTACCCAAGAGATTCAATTGTTCAGCTATACTTACAAGTTTAACTGATCGAATAAATTTACAGGCTCATCACTTTAAATAACCTTATAGCAGTAGCGTTCATTCCATAAATGCATGAAAGCATTGCATGCCCTACGATAAATAAGTCTGGAATAAATTCCTTTCATTTGAACAAAAACAAGCAACCCTTTATATTCATATCTATTCTATTTTTACGCCATCTATCATCCATATGAAAGTAATATAATATTTGTTATCATTATATCAAATTCAATATGTGAATTTGCCTACCCTGTCTAAATACCCTATGCACGTTACTGCCTTATATGGTGCACTTATAGTATCCAGGCACTTTACGAAATACATACACATAGGGTAAAGAAGCAGCTCTTCTAAGTAAGCGAAGCGTAGCTCTAACGGCATATGTTACGTAAAATCGGCTCGGCGCGACACGGCCCGGAGCGAAATGCGCCGTGGGAAACCACCGGTTCAGCGCAACAACACGCAGCTCGCTCGCGTTTTACTTACGTTCACCATTCCATGCTGCAATTCCTCGATCACTCCAGCCGTGCACAGCGAAATGGATATCACCTTCTTTGGGCGTTGCTTCTCCAAGGTCTTGGAAACCCACGACAGGTCGTTTTTGTCGGACATGTTTTCCAGTTCGATTAGGATGTTTATATACCTTCGTTCCTCTTCCTCGGAGCGAAACGACATGCCGAAAGCCTGGTGAACAGGAGCAATATCCTGAACTGTAAAAAAAAGGGAAAAAATCATTTTATTTATTTATTTTCTTTATAATAGTTCTATTAATAATAACAGAGACATATCAATCAGGACATGTAATAACACCGTCCTTCAGCCACCTATATAATGCAGACTAGAAGACTAATTATTTCAAAGCTTCTGTATGTACCACGTTACAGAAAAAAATCGTTTTGATGTAAGTTAGTAAAAATGCAACACTATCATTAATCAATAGACATATATATGTAAGCGTTTGTAGCCGTTAATATAAGAAATTGCTTAAACGATTTAGATGCGGATTGGACTAATGTATTGTGGAAACATTAATCTATACATACTAATATTATAAAGCTGAAGAGTTTGTTTGTTTGTTTGTTTGAACGCGCTAATCTCAGGAACTACTGGTTCGAATTGAAAAATACTTTTTGTGTTGAATAGACCATTTATCGAGAAAGGCTTTAGGCTATATAATATCACGATGCAACTGTTAGAAGCGAAGAAATAATGGAATATGTGAAAAAAAAACGGGGAAAATTATTCATCCTTGAGGGCTTCCATTGCATGCGCTGCGAAAACGGTTCAAGATACCAAAAATATATGTATGAAAGATTTATTCCTCTTGAAATGATCTAAAAAAATTGTCCACGACGGTATATGTCTATCTTTTAAGATTAAGTCACTAGAACGGTTTTTACTGTAATCAAATTTGGTCGAAATTAATGCATTATTTGTTAAGAGTTGTATTAAAGTAATAATATTAATCTTTATCCAAAGAAATGTGTTGTTGATTATTAGTATTTGATTGTGATCAAAATTGTCTGTGACATCACTTAATTTCAATGAACATCTTAGAAGATATTACAATTTTAAAATAAATAACTAACTAAAATGCCCAAAATAACTATTCCACGCGGACGAAGTCGCGGACACAGCTAGTTTAATATATAATGCTAATTTTATTACAACCAGTTCATAAATGAAATAGTTATTTTAAGTGTTGTAATTTATATAAGAAACAATCGAAGGCATTTATACAATTTACACAAAGATTCCAGTATGAAATAATTATTATCATAATAAAATATAACATATCCCTTGCTGATAAAATCGCGTGCACAACTAGTTCTTAATCCAATTAATAACCCTTTGAAGCCGGGATCAAGCTAATATAAAGTCCGTAGGTGAGGACTGACTTGTAGCTAGAGTTGTAGCAGACTTTCGCACCCGGTTCCGCAATTGTGGAACATGCGCATGAAATAAAACATCCGCTATGATATCAGCAGCACAACCGTGACTGCAACTGAAAAATCCGCATTCGGATTCTTTAAGAATACTACGTAACAACCCTAATGATAACATTTAGGTAAAATGTACCGAGATACAACGCAGCATTTCGTTAGTCAATTGAAATCAACAGACTTGCTCTCCACCGTATTTACTTGAAGCCATTGATGGGCAAAATGTAATCAGATTAATGAAAATGATTAACGATTACATTTTACGTTTTTTACCATTAATATGATTGCATTTTGCTTATTTATGTTTTAAACTCTACAAAATCCCAGATTGTATACAAATTTATGATTTCTTAATGTTTTAAATGGATTTAATCATGATTGCCGAGCAAGAAAATTAAAATTACGACTACATTTTGTAATCGTTCATCATTAATCAGATTACATTTTGCCCATCTCTGCTTGAAGCTGAGCCGGCAAACTTCGTAGCGGTATGAATGTCGTGTTAACACACTTCCCCTCTCTTAATATTGTTTACATTTTATATACTTTTTAAAATTCTAATAAAAATTAAGTGGTCAATTTATTTATACACTAGATGCATTAATTAAACGATATTAAAAAAGGCCCAAATTTTTAGGTGACTTTCAAGAGGCTGTTATTTAGAGGAAAATGGTCGTATAAAAAATAGAGGTTGTAGCTTCAAGTATGTAGTTTTCAGTTTTAAACATTAACATTATTTCACGTGCAGAGTTTTTGAGTAATCGTAAGAAAAATACAGAATGAAAAATTTTCCGAAATTTTCCTCGTCTTGAAAATGATTTATGGACTTAATTTTTTTTTTATTCAATAACCTTAAAATTTTTTTAGATAATCTAATTCCCTTTAATTTGTAGACTTGAGGAAGTCTGCTGCCCGGATGAGAGGAAGGCGGTGCACAGTGTCTAGCAAGCCGCGTGAGAAATAGATTCTGGAAGAGTTGGCTCTTTACTCCTCCTACCCTCCACAGAGAGGCAGCCTCAACAAAACTTATCGGTTTCCGAGCGTCTGGATGAATTTGAATTCTCAGGCCTGGGTGGAGCAATTAGGACACCTGGGGGTTTTTAGTCAGTAGGAGTCTGACATACCGGAGTTGCTACCCTCACAGCGACCCCGGTGATCCTGCGTAGGATGTTCCCTGAATACCAAAAAAACAAAAAAATAACCTTTCATTTGACTTACCTAGGAGCTTTCTACGATCACTTAATCCTGAATTATCGATGACCAAAATAAAAAAGTCCTTACTGACTTTAACAATCGATTATTTAGATACTAAATCGATTATTTCGAAAACTACAAAATATTCTCTATAACATGAAATTATTGTTTTTTGATGAAACATTACTGTTTGAAAAGAGAATGCTAACTGAAAATAAGGTAAAAAATCGCATATACAAGCATATATATTTTTTAATTTATTTCTTATTAGGGGCTGTTAACTTTGGTCATATCAGCCCCATCGTAGCCTAATATATAGAAACAAAACCTTTCATACTTCACCTTTCATACAGTTCCCATAGCATTCCGGCTCAAGTATATTTGGATAACTTGGAATAACTTTGCATATAATAGGTTAAGGAAGAATCCCGTCCTTAAGTTTTAAACTCTAGGGTAACTTTTTTTTTTTTTGTTAACCCGGTGGAAATCCCTACGAACCTTCAGGGGAGCGGTGAGGGCCGCTCCCTCGGTGTGCCGGACCTGCCCCGACTAAAACCACCGGGGTGTTCCTTCTCTCGCCTGCCAGATGCTAAGGCCAAAGCCGAGCCATCTTCCTCGGCATCCGGCGACGTCCGGCCTTGTGCAGGCCTCACCTACTAGGCGGGGGGACGGTTAAATAGTCGCCGCCCCCCGCGTGCACCTAACACATTTCGGGGAGAGTGGTGTAGAGAGCCACCCCCCCCTCATCTCCTTGAAATTGTCATTGAAGCGGCGTGCGGGAACACATCGAACATCGCTCACGCCTGGATCTGGGCGACGCGCTCCTCTGGCGTCTTGTCCAAGCTGGGCCGCGGATTGGGTTATCAGGGGTGGCAATAGCCTACCGAACCCGCTCCGCCACGTCTTTCACCTTCATCGTCTTCACCATGAAGGAGAGGGCCGCCTGCCATGCCCTGTCGCTACCGACCATCGCGCGAGCGAGTGCCTAAGGGTGACTTGAAAAAACTTTCTGTTCCCTTTGTTATCCAAACGTTTATTTAGAGATTTCGTGAAAAATCAACGTAATGGACCATTTTTTATTGTTTATTGATGTACTTAAGTTTAAAATGTTTTCTTCAATAATGTTCATAGTTTTTAAATAATATGTGTAAGTGCTTTGACAACGGCGATCAGCTACATCACTGGTCACGTTGGTCACGACATATAAGAAAAAGTGGATACAGGCACTAACATGTCTGCTCACCCTCAAAAGGGATATAGCGTATATTATTATTATTATGACTTAAATTCGTTGGTTTTATTTAGCATTTTATATACTTAATAATAATTTTCTACATCATATAAATTAAATGGATTTTTATAAGCCGTAATATATCGGAAAAAAGAACACGGAACGGAAAAAAGGAAAATGAGAAAATTCACTCAAATCAATCAGCTTAGTTAATAAAAACTATTTTGAAAATTAAAACTATGTAACCTACGTGCGTTTGTAAACGCATACACAAGTTGCATGTGTGATAGATCGGAAGGAGTGGAGGAGAGTGGGGAGAGGAGAAGAGACTGAGAATAGATAGGGAGTTAGGATGG
The DNA here is from genome assembly GCA_036320925.1 of Automeris io. NCBI lineage: Eukaryota > Metazoa > Arthropoda > Insecta > Lepidoptera > Saturniidae > Automeris > Automeris io. The sequence continues at coordinate 1,850,194 of JAUDJH010000036.1, forward strand.
GAAGGAAAGTACACTGTAAGTGGGTGCACGGAAATAGGTATAGCTTAAATGACGACATTCATTTACTGTTATGCGCTACGAAGTTTGCTAAATACAGCCAACCAATAAGTAGCGTTCATTCCATAGATGCATGAAAGCATTGTATGCCCTTATGAAAAATAAGTCTGGAATACATTGCTTAAAGTTAAACTATAGCATGTAGACGTAACCCGATACGCAGTTGTCGCCTAAGGGTCGTTAGGGTGTTACGAAACGTGCGGGGTAAGAGGATGAGCGCGCGCACGGGACGCTTGGAAGTTAGTCGAGTACCGAGACCCAAGGCGGGAGTACGTGCGTGTACGTCCCAGTTCGGTGTAACTTAAAGTACAAATAAACTGTAAAACGCCAAATTCGTATCTTCCTAAAACCACACCCACGACCACCGGTCATAAAACAAAAAAAAGAGCCATCTATATTAATATCTATTCTATATTCACACAATCTATCATTCCTATGAAAGCAATATAATATGTACTATCATAATATAATATTCAAGTTAATTAGACAAATTCTGCCTACCCTGTCCAAATATCCTACGCTCGTCACTGCAACCATAAAATAATAACATGGTATGTTTGTATGAAAGATTAGATGGAAGCTAGTGTACTAGAAACAAGCTTTGATGTGAGTACAGGTACACTCGCGTTGAAAGTTTGTGCGAACTAATATTGTATTAAGAAAGTTTCTGATATATTCGGCTTGGCACTAACAAGCAGAATGTAAGTTACTCAAGCACTCCACGTTTTTAGTAGAGTGCACGCTGCCACATTAACTTGAATGCCCAACTTTGTCTTCCCCTATGTAATTGGACCAAAAGCGATGGCGGTACAAGCATTAGTTCAAAAAACGGCACACAGCATCTGATGGTAAGTAAAAAGTGGTTTTGTAGTGAAAAGAGAACGGGCTATATCAGTAAATGAAATACCTTCAGCACGCTCTTCTAGAAGACCAATCTACAGAATCATGGCCCAAGGAAGGTCACTGCGAAGGCTTTTAAGGCTGATATTTGTAGTGATATCATAGTATATGATAAGTTACCGATTTTCTTAATTTAGATTTGGCTCTATGAATACTTAGACTACACTCCAGTTCTTATTATATAAATTATTAAGTTTTTGTTAAAGACTATAAATCTCCACATAAGTGTATGCCAGTACTAGTGATGGGAATGCCCGGGAATATTCCTAAAGTGCCCAAAATCTTCCTTGGGAATATTCCCGGGAATTTACGAAATGTTCTCGGAAGTTATGGGCACTTTTGGAAAATTCCTTGGCATTTTCATCACTAGTCAGTACTCGAGTTAATAGTATACCCGGAGCCGTCTTCAAAAGCCTAATTAAGTTCTTGTCACACTGACTCCGGATGGCTCTCATACAATGTGTACAACAACATTAATTGCGGACCGTTTTCAACATACAGAATCTACAACAGAACATTTAGAACATATAGAATTGGGAGTCGAAGCTGCTCACGTCCGTAGGCTTTACCCTAGTTTCCCTACACGTGACTCCTGGGTGGTGCTAAACGAGCAGCAGCGGGGTGGTAGGGCATCGGTGTCCGTCTGGATCGCGACCACAGTACATGGGTGTAAAACCCGTCATAGCGACAAGTTTCGGCTTGTCGTGTTTCTGGATCAGCTTGTGTATATCCGTCGTGGTTATATGTGTGCCGACATGACGATGTAGACTATCAATGGATTTTCATCCTTTGATAGTCGCTTTCGTGTTTGGACTACACTGTACTTACCATCAGGTATTCTGTAGTCACTATGTCGAATCAGTGTAAAAAATAAAATAAAAAATAAAGTGGCCACATTCAACTTGTTCATTTCGCGTGCTGCAAACTTGTCAGCTACAAAGTTTTATTACTACCTAGTAACTATGCCCCAGGAGGAGGCATGTTCCACTCAAACGTAAGGTATGATGAAACAGGTCATAGCTCAAAGGCACTTCATTTAAGTTGAAATACACCTAAGCTCTGCATACGTAATTAACACAATCTAAACAGTCTGTAGCGACTGCGGACGTGCCGCTTCACAAAGAAACAGTCCACACACTATACTGTAACTTTTAACAACTTTTACCACAGCTGTGTTAACAAAAGTTTGAGTGCGGGACAAATTTTAGGAGCATATACCAATAATATATTTAAAAAAAAAACAAAAGTAAAACTTACAACTATAATAACATACAACACAGAACGATAATTAAGGTAGAAAACAAGAAAAGCAAACACCCTGTGCTATAATAATGCACCAAAAGGAAGATAGCTTATCAGATGCTAGGAGACTAGCTGAGCCACTCAGCAATAATTTTCAGGTGACACTAATGTATTGTGTCAACGTGCAGAAAACAGTGAGTCAGAGAATAATAGATATAATTAGATAGCCCTAGACATTACTTCAAAGTGTCAAACATAGTTATATGTATATACATAAAGATTGACAAACATATGTGTGTAACACAAGTGTGGATACCATATACATTTTAATACACAGGTAAATAAAAGATTAAAGAATTAAAAAAAATTCAAACAACTAAATGTAAGAGGCGTAAAGTTATGGCACAGTATGCTCATTCAATAGGAAGATTTTAATTTTCTTTTTAAAGATAAAGATATAGGAAGATCTTATTGGATCATAAAAATCGTGACAAAGAAAAAAAAACAATATGTAAGGTTTATCGAATTTATTATAAGGATTAAATAAAGGAACTGATACAAGTTCAATAGTGTGCCCAGATGTTATTTACATTCAACACTGACGGATTATCAAACAAACTTCCTACCGTTATTTTAACCATTTGAGGTTTGCGTTCCCGAAAAGCAAAATATCAATTTTTATAGTGCTTACATCAAAACCGTCAAAGAGTTTTTTCAGGATACCTTAGGTCTTGAAGTTTTTGGACGGAATTCTTCCTGAATCCATTATACGTAAAGTTATTTCAAGTTATCCAAATATACTCGTATATGCGATTTTTTACCTTATCTTCAGTTACCATTTTCTTTTCAAAAAGTAATGTTTCATCAAAACATTGTAATATCATCTTATCGAGAATATTTTGTAGTTTATAAAACACTGCTTCGATTTTCTGTCCAATCATTATTACTTAAGTAATCAATTGTCAAAATCAATAAGGTCTTTTTGCTTTGATCAACTATGATAACACAGGATTAAATCGTAGTAGAAAGTTTGTATGTAAATCAAATAAAAGGGACTTAGATTATCTAAAAGAACTTTAAGACAAGACTATTGAGTCTATCCATTGTAAGACTTTTGTCTTCGGACTTTGTAGTACAGATGATGTAATGACTTGACGTAGACTCGTAGAACTGTGATACGATGAATGTTAATGAGTTTTGACGAAAAAACTATCATAGTAACTTGCTTTGGCATGTCGTGTTTCGAGTTTCGAGATCAGATTGTGTACGTCAAGTAACTCATATACCATCAGTTGCATTGTAGTCACATTATCGAGGCAGTGTAAAATAAAGCACCAGCCCTCTGCTGTGATCGGCGGCATACAACTCAACTAGTTTGTGTAGAGCGCACTCTAATGAAACAGCACGTACTTTGAACACCGTCATTTTACAATTGTAGATAGACGCTCTTCCCTTTCGATCACTAACTGATCATTTTTACCACTAAACCACCAATAAAATTGATAATTTTCTTCAAGTTATTGAAACATGTAAGCGCATGGTGAAATGTTACATATTTATTAACTAAGATGGTCGCAACAATAGGGCTTTTAAAAAAAAAAAAATTTTTTCCTCGAAACCACGCTCAAAAGTTTCGTTTTAATGCCAAAATAGGCCTCTGAAATTATGAGCCCTTAATATTAATATTTAGGTTGTCCGCATCGCACTTTTCGATTTCCCATACAAATAACACACGACAAAAGTTTTTTTTCTTTTGATTTCTATAACTAATGAACGATATATCGTATTGCAATATGGTAGAAGTCCATATTATGGGACACTGTCCCTATTTATGATACACAATGTGAATATAATCATTTATAAAAAGAATACCAAATTATACTTTTAAAAAATATAATAAACACATAATTTTATCATTTTTGAATGAAATTAACAAGTCTAATTGTTAATTATTACTTGTATGTTTTGAAAAAAAATTTATAAAAGCATGAGGTTTGTTGTTGGTATTCAAAACCGTGGCTTAAAAGAGTTGAACGATAACTACTGTACAGTTTTTTACTTGGATGAAATTATATATTTTATTATATTTATATACATAATGTAAGTGTAATCTAAAAGCTTATAAATTATAGATATTGTATGTTATTTGCATTTATGTTAATTTATAGCAATATTATTTTATTTTTGAGTGTCTCACAATACCGACACTTGTTAACGTAGACGTACCGGTATATGGAACACTTTACACCGCGTATCACTCAATACGGACAACAAGTCTTATGATTGTCCCCATTAATGAGACAGTGTACTGTTATGCGTTTATAATTAAAATATCAATAATTTTTAGTATTAAAAAAGTAAAATTATTAATTATAACAAATTATTTATTAGCATAACTTCAAATAGTTATTTCTGAGTAAGTATTTTCAATTTAATTACGTTAATTTCAAAACTTAACCTAAAATCAAAACAATAATTTTGCAAGTTTTTTTTTTCTTAATTTTTTATTTGATAATATTGAAATATTTAAAATATGTTTTTTTATACTTTTATTAATTAGTGAATTTTTTTTTTACTCTGGCTCGACATAGTGACTACAGAGTACCTGATGGTAAGTACAGTGTAATCCAAAAACGAAAGCGACTATCAATGGATGAAAATCCATTGATAGTCTCCAACGTCATGTCGGCCCATATATACCACGACTCTAGGTATATGAGCTACTGAATATACACAAGCTGATCCCGAAACGCGACAAGCCGAAACTGGTCACTGTAATATATGTAGGGTAGTTATAAGTCTTTGTATCGACATCGTTTTTTTGTATGTATTCTCTCTCTGTTAATACATGCTATCAAGTACGCTCGACTTTTATTGTGCTCCCGTAATTCAGTGGTGTTCTGGACATTTACTTCAGTCACTATGACGGGCTTTACACCCATGTAATGTGGTCGCGATCCAGGCGGGCACCGACGCCCTACCACCTCGCTGCTGCTCGTTTAGCACCACCCAGGAGTCACGTGTAGGGAAACTAGGGTAAAGCCTACGGACGCGAGCAGCTTCGACTCCCCCCATCGACATATCTCTCGATATTTTAGGTTACCCGTCAACAGTGAACAACAAAAAACAAATTATTGAAAATCGGAGTAATGGGGACAACAGCCGTCTCAATCAGCAAAAAAGAAAGTGTTGTGTTCAAAAGTGCTTGATAAAAGACTTAAATATGACCCAATAGATGTAGAAAATGCTTTAAAAGCAATAAAAGATACCGGGTCATCATTACGGAGAGTAGCTGTTGCCTTCGAAGTATCTGTGGCTACTCTGGGCAGAAAAAAGTATTGGGCTAGATAAGATAAAAAAAAATCTAAACCAGAAACAGTCTTATCGTCTCAGGAAGAAGATGATATTGTCAAATGGGTGCTAGACAGGGCTGCAATAGGAGCACCTGTAACAAAAACTGAGTTATTGGATTGTGTTCAAAAATATGTCCAAAAATTAGCTGTAAAAACTCCGTTTACAGAGTCGTCCTAGTCGCCACTGGTATGAAGGGTTTAGAAAACGTCATTCAGAATTAGCTATAAGGAAACCCCAACATTTGAGTGTTACAAGAGCAGCTGTCACTTGTGTAGAATTGCAAGAGTGGTTTAAAAAGTCTGGAGCATATTTTGAAAGTAAAAATGTATGTAATATTTCTCCTACAATTTTTTTTAACTGTGATGAAAGAAGTTTACTCCTCTGTCCTGAAGCAGAGAGCGTGTTGGCATAAAAAGGATCACCATTCCACCGCGAAACCACTAGACATCGTGTGGGATAACATCCGTATGTGGTGGATGTTCCTTATATCAGCACGAAAAGATTCGTTTCTACATTCATCATGCGAACGGCTAAAGAATGGAATACGATTCCAGAGGCAGTATTTTCGCGATGTTATGACCTGGGAGTCTTTAAGAGAAGAGTGAATAGGCAATTGCTGGGCGAACACGTTTCATCGTCGGACTCATCTTCACCTTCCACCAGGTGTGATTGAGGTCAAGCGTTCGCCTATAAGTAATAAAAAAAAGTTACAAGAAGAAAAGAAAAAACTGATGGACAAAGTAAAAGAACTGCAGAAGAAAATTAAAGAATAAAAGTGAATTAAATATTTTTATAATTTTCATTTATTTCTCATTTAATTTAGTAAAGACTAATTATTTGTTATTTCAGATTCAAGTTTATTATCTATTTTATAAGTATTGTGATTTAAAATTAATAAATAGTTATTTTAAAATCAGTCTTATTGATTTCTAAACTGTCTCAAAAATAGGGACATACATCATGAGACATTGGGGCCATCTACTTTTTAAGTGTCTCATAAATAGGGACATAGAGGTTCCTCTCATAAAAGGCTATTAATATTATTTTTACAAATTAACATTCAATAAAAACTAGCTATATTAATTAAATAATCATAAGACAATTGTATGATACGATTTAAATAGTATTTTTGACTTAAACAGATTATATAATAGCGGTAATGTACGACCAACCTGAAAATGTGTCCCATAATACGGACTTTTACCATACCCATTCATTATTTTTGTACAGAATTTAACGCTGCCTCGACCGGCGTGGTGGACCTTGTTAGGCCTCCTCAGAACATGGATTGGCTGGAGAAATCTCGTTCCTGTCATCCTCAGGGATGGGCGGTGTGCGGGAGTACGCACACACCGCCGCCCTCGTTTACGGACAGTGGACTCCCTCAAATTCCACTGCCCGCATCACCACGCTTATTAATTAAGCTTCATGTTGGTAAGCAAATGTTTCTTTACTTTAAATGTTAGCTGAATATTTATTAATTTCTACAATTTTTTTACACTAGTTCTACAAAGTGACTACTCCGCACCCGATGGGAAGGTACAGTGTAGTCCGAGAATGGCAGAAACCGTCAAAGGGCGATAGTCCGTTGATAGACCCCTTCGCCATGTCGGTCTACATATACCATGACGGAAGGTCCCTACGTATTAGAACAACTGGAGACACACATCTTGATCCTGAAACGCGACAGGCCGAACCTAGTCACTGTGACGGTCTTTCCACTTGTATTAAATAGTCAAGACCTAGTTCGGGCAATCGCCCTACCACCTTATATAAAATAAGAATTGTTATTACTACGTCGTTATTAGGCTCACGATTATGTAAATCACACACTAGTGCTATAGTAGCATTTCTCTACTCGGAGTGCGGTAATTTGATAACCTGATTAAGCAGCAAATTATAATGGACATAAATGAAGTACATGTAATTTAGACGAGTAATACATTTTCTTGAATACTAAAAAAAATATTTTTGAACAGCAAAGAGCTATTTATTGGCTATATGCGCCGCGTATCGCTTACGTGACGTAGAATGGAAAAGGTAATACGTTATTTTATAAAATAAGTAATATTATAGGTTAAAAATAGGTAATATTTTATTAGAGAAATTTTGTGTTGCTGTGTGTAAAATGTGTAAGTTTTAGCCGTTTTTATTATCAAAATTGTCAATTGCAAAACTAGTGCAATAAAGCCGTACGCAGGTTTGACCCCGTCTGAAATATTAATAATTGAGACTTCATGCTAAAATGTAAAAATTGTACTTTTCCAATTTTTTTCCATTAATTAGCTGTTTATACTCTACTAGCTGATCCGGCAAACGTTGTTTTGCTATATATGTTACTGTAATATCTTCTAAGATGTTCATTGAAATTAAGTGATGTCAAAGACAATTTTGTTCCCAATTAAATACTTTTAATCAACAACATATTTATTTGGATAAAGATTAATATTTTTACGTTGATACAACTCTTAACAAATAATGCATTAATTTCAACCAAATTTGATTACCTTAAAAACGGTTCTAGTGAGTTAATCTTAAAAGATAGACATATACTGTCGCGGACATTTTTTTAGATCATTTTAAGAGGAATAACTCTCTCATACGTATATTTTTGGTATCTTGCACCGTTTTCGCAGTGCACTCAATGGAAGCCCTCGAGGATGAATAATTTCCCCCTTTTTTTTCACATTTATCATTATTTCTTCGCTCCTAATAGTTTCATCGCGATGTTATATAGCCTAAAGCCTTCCTCGATAAATGGTCTATTGAACACAAAAATAATTTTTCAATTCGAACCAGTTCCTGAGATTAGCGCGTTCAAACAAAGAAACAAACAAACTCTTCAGCTTTATGATATTAGTATAGATTATAAGACGTGGATACAAATTATTATTGTTGTATGTTGTTGTGTGATGTCCGGTTTTTGAATCAAATAAAAAAATGTGTAGATTAAGAAAGTAAACAAGATAAATTAAACTTTTTATTATATATATATAATATAAATATATAATATACTATAAATTAAATTTTATATCTCAATTAATAGAACTTTGCAAAATAAAATCTGAAGCAATCATTCATTCATCGTCAGAAATAATTGAATATCGTCGCAAGTTGCAACCAACTACCGAGTAAAGCCTCGGCTTTATTTAAATTGTATCAAAAGAAGTAGTTATTGACAGGCTTTGAAGTGTATAATTTTTAATTAATATGCAATAACGAGAAATACATCAAATTTTCCGTTCTCATGTTATTGTATTATATATCTGTAAATTACGTTATACTTTCAGTTACAATGTAGCATTCTACACACAGAAAATAATTAAAAAATAATGTGAACAGTTACAGGCACGTGAATATTGTATCATTATTCATTAAACACTGCACTAGTACTAAAAAAAATATATTTTCTTAGCCTTTAACTACGAATACTTTGTTTTAAACACAGTTAAATTAGTCAAAAAATCGGTACCATTTCCCCAGTTATATAAGCCGCCATTTTGAAATTATTTTTTATCTATGTATCTTCGCAATTTCCATTTTTATAACGCAAAGAATAAAGATTTGTATCATAACGTATATTGCTTACAAAAAAAATTGCAAGAGATATTGGTGCGAGGTGCGGGCCCTAGACAAAGTAGCATGTTTATCGATATTGTTAGTAGATAGGTGCAAATTTATGGAATTAACGGAACTTTTCAACATGTTATTTCTAAACCTTATTTCAATCTCATAAACTTTGTACTTTTCTACAAGCGTTGTGGATAAGTTATTTTGTCTCGGAGCCTTGGCTTGTGGAAAACTGCTTAGTTCGCCAGTCAAATAGTTTTGCTTAACCGCGGGTAAAACTGTTAGATATACGCTTTCCACGTTTGTGCCGCAAACCCATTTATAGTCTAGCGGCTAACACAGTATTTAAGGAAATCACAAAATATACTATTTTAAAAATATATAAATACAATAATTTTTATAGTTTTTTCTTGTCTATTGCACCTTCTTTAAATTAAAATTAAGGCTTTACGCTGGCGTCAAATGTGTTAAGTTTAATTTAAGAAATATTACAGAAAGTAGCTAATGCATAAATATACTAGCTATGCAACGTTATACACGTTGTTAAGCGAGCGATAAAAATTAGCGTGACAATCAGTTTAAAATAGAAAAATTACTAATTAAGAATTTAACATTTTCTACTTGATAACATCAGTTTATGAAACAAATATGAAGGCTTCATTTTTTTTTTGTTAACTTGTTATAAATCCTCCTCGACTATCAGGGCGGCAGTGAGGGTCGCTGCGCTGGTGTGCCGGATTCTTACCGACTAAAATAACCGGGGTGCCAAACCCTGCTTACTCTTCATCTTCGCCGAGTCTTAGGATCTGTATTCTCCCTACGAAGGACTCTTTCAGTGGCCTAACCCAGATTTTATTTACACGAAGAACGAATTTTCAAATTTAATTTAAGAAATCTTAAATTGTTAAAAACTATATATTATTAAAAAAAATGGGTCTTATGCGCAAGTTGACTTATAATATTAGTACTTAACTTTTTAAGTTTCAAAATGTTTTTGTTTGAGCTATCGTAAGTTGAAAACATCACATTTAAGAAACAAGAACAAAACGTCATGATAATAATTATAAAGCTTTGGCACAAAAACAGGCAATAGAGTCAAAAAAATTATGAAAGTAAATCATTGATTATTTTTTAATTAAAAATTGTTTTATGTAGATATTTAATCTATGCTCTTTATGGCTCTTGTTGGTAATAGAATTGAACTTCGGATTACAATAAAGAACTTTTTACAACTGTTCTAAACAACTAGTATTTGATTTCAATGTCATATAATTGTATTTATCTAAAAATGTAAAATTAATAATTAATAAATGTATGGTTTACTTAATAAATACAGCAAATATCTGAATTTGAAATTAAAATTAATTGTCATCAGTTATTTTGGCTCAAAATAGTTTATTATTTATCAACGAGTAAAGTCACTTCAACTCTGAATTTAAATCAAAAATTCACGAAATTTTCTAAAATAGTCAAAAAAACCGACGATTTATCAATTTATAGGAGTCATTTAGTTTATAAAAAAGGTTAAAAACCATTTTTTATACTATATACCTTATAAAAAATGATGAGAATTGCTGCTGCTCGAAACGCAGATGCACAAAGTCCCGCTTCCGGCGGTAGTACGTAATAGCACTTACTACGCCGCCCGTCACCAGTCAACAACTGATGTTGCTTTCACGTCGCAGCGAATGCAACTAAAAGCTAAATGTTTCAGACTTGCGCTCATCGAACATCCTGTGCCATATTTTTTTATAAAATATTATTAGAACTTACCGCAGCAAAATCATCACTCTGCCGTGGTCGTAAGAGTAACAATGCATCAAGCACCAGTCGTCGCGACTTGCGATTATGTCGTCTTATTAAATTATCTCTTGTGCCTCCTTTGAAAGATTCGTAACCTTACACACTGCCGCAGAGAATAATTCGTGGTTGCATATATCAGCGTAGTGTTGAAAAAAAAAACCTTTTTCTTGAAATTGATCAAGGGCCAATACAGCCCATCGTTGGTTACGCCCCTTGCTGTTTGTTGCACTTCTTTTGCGGCTTTTTTCAGTGATATCACCTTATAAGGTTTACCCTAAAATTTAGGGAGTTTTCGTGTGTTTATGGAGATTATTCAAGATGCCAAATTTCAGCCCGATCCGTCCAGTGGTTTGAGCTGTGCGTTGATAGATCACTATGTCAGTCAGTCAGTCAGTCAGTCACCTTTGAGTTTTATATATTTAGATGTATACAATTTTTAGAGGGTTTTGTATTTATTAATTTAAGAAAATGTTAGGAGAAAAACAATACTGCTCATTATGATACTGTTGTTTTAGAGACGTTAAAAAAATGTTAATTTCTATTATATATATTTATATTTTATTAAATAAGCCTAAAAATACTAATTTTACCGTCATACTAGGTTGTAAAATCGTTAGCTTTGGTATCTATACTTTCAGGGGATTTTGGGGAGACTGGAATAATTTTAGGAGGATTATCTTGTTTGGGGTCGGCAAGACTTTTTCATTTCCTATCTCTGTAACACAGCGCCTGGGGCTATTTTACAAAATAAATAACATCTCTAGATAGAGTATGACCGGGCCGTTTATTTGAATCCAGATGGTGTACAAACTGTATCAAAGGCAGAATTGTAAATAAATCCTTTTTATTGTGTTTACATTTAGGCACAAAAAAAATGCATTTATCTAGACCGTTACATTATTGCATAGCTCTTTCCGACTGTACATTGTGATGAACCTTTGTAAATGTTGAACTTTTGAAGGGCGTAAGACACTTATTTTTGAGTAAATATACTCGTATACCGTACTTTTGTGTCTCGATATGTGTTCCGTTGTAGTAGGTACGAAATGTTACAATATATTGAATTATTTTATAATAATAATAATATGTCGTCACGTTAATTTCCTTTCGGGGTAAGCAGAGATATATGGCCGTATTCACTTTGTACTTATATGTCGTACCCAACGCGACCAGTATTGCAGCTGATCACCGTTTTCAGGGCTTTTATGCATGGCTTTTCATTAGTTGCTCTGCGAGTTTCCTTACGTTTTTTTCCTTTATCGGACAGTATGCGATGCTTAAATCTTTACTTAATATTATCTTACAGATAAGGCATTTTGAATTTTAGTACAATATTAGGAACGCCAAAGATTATCAATTATACTTGCTATGGCCGACAGGATCTACATTTGAGAGAAAGTACACTCTGTTATCTACATACAATACGGAGTGCATTTTTCAAATTTAATAAAAAATACAACAGCTTTATAAAGTTGTTTATTTTTCTGTTTTGCATTTGGTTATTAGCGAAAGTAGCCATAATTTATTGGCAATATTATCCTTTAATTAGATATTTTTGTAATATAGAAAAACACTATAACTTATCTGTAGTATTTTTATAATATGTTGCGAGAACGTAATAAAAAAAGAGTTTTAATCGAACTCACTTTTCATTACAACATGGCGCAGTCGGTAGGTAAATAACTACATTATAAACGAATAAGCGAATACGAGAAACTACGCTATATTAATGTACAGTTCGGAAAGAATAGATTAACAAATAAAAAATTGAGCTTAATCTATTGTTTTAGATTATTTCTTAGAAAATAGTGAAACATGAAAAGCAATAAAATAGACTAGGTTTAAAGATATGATACGGTAGACATGGTTAAGAATACGGTTTTAGCGATGGGCGCCAACTCCGTGAGTATTGTCGTACCGTATTTGTACCTGAGATTTCATGTCTGCCGTCGTCGGCGACAGCGCTCTGAGGAAATTGTTTCATATACTATTTAAACTTATGTCGCGGGGACAAACTTTTTGTATATCGTCTAGTCTTTTAGAGATATAAAAAAATTAACATTTAGAAGCACAAACATCATATTATATGTTTTGTTTTAAATCACATGTAGATTAACACATTTGTCGCTACGTCACCCAATTACAGGTGACGCTTTTCTTGTTGAAGTAAATAGGATTTTTAAAAGAAATTTTATGGAATAAATACTTATATGTAACTACAACAACAACATTAAAATACCAAAAAAGTTTAAACTATACTTTACATTTTATTAATTTATATACGAGATCATATTACGTTATACTATAATGAATGTTTTTCGTTAAAAGACTCTAAACAAAATTCAGGTGAACAAAATTATTTGTGACAAATTGAAGATAATGATATCATAATATTCGAGTTACGTTGTTGATATGTATATCGCTTGCTTACGTTAGGGCGTATCGAGAGCAGGGTGGTGGGTGACCTGTCAGTGCCGGCACTCGCTCGCGCGATGGTCGGCAGTGACAGGGCATGGCAGGCGGCCCTCTCCTACACGGAGGAGACTATGCAGGTGAAGGAGGCGGCGCAGCGGGATCGGGAGGCTATTGCCACCCCCGATAACCCAATCCGCCGCCCAGGTCAGACACACGCCGGGCGGCGTGCTTGAGGGAGCGCGTCGCCCAGATCCAGGCGTGAGCGGTGTGCGATGTGTTCCCACACACCGCTCCAATGACAATTCAAGGAGACGAGGGGGGGTGGCACTCTACACCACTCTCCCCGAAATGTGTTAGGTGTACGCGGGGGGCGGCGACTATTTAACAGCCTAGTAGGTGAGGCCAGAACAAGGCCTGACATCGCCGGATGCCGAGGAGGATGGCTCGGCTTTGCCCTTGGCACCCGGCAGACGGGAGAAGGAACATCCCGGTGGTTTTAGTCGAGGCAGGTCCGACACACCGGGGGAGCGGCCCTCACCGCTCCCCTGACGGTCCGTAGGGATTTCCACGGGGTTAACAAAAAAAAAGGGCGTATCGAGAGTGAATTTGGGCCCCGTGAGAAACACAAACGAATCGTGCAGGCCGACGAACGTGTTAAATAATGCATTATAGATTATTAGCAACTCAATTTTTTTACATTCAGCAATTTACAATTGTGGGATTAGAACAATAATGGTATCCAGCCACGTTTAAATACTGTGTTTTTCCTGAATAAATTAACATTTTTGACCAATAATTTTATTATTTACTAAGATTTTACAATAATTTGTTGATTATCAAGTTATTGCCGTCCAACCTCGTCGTCTCACCTTGTTTTTTTTCCTCTTTATTTATTTAAAGGGGTTTTGTCACAGAGTGACCATGTCACCCCCGTACAGGCGAAACACTTATAATTAGTTCAAGCCACCATTAGGTAAAGTGCAACCATCGTTTTGGCCTGCTCGGAAAGCGGAGAGGCCAAAATGTAGTTACAAGTGCCCACAAGATAGTTGACAACCTGTATATTCTGACGTTTATCAGGCGAAATTTATGTCCAGTAGAGGGCTACAGTGGGCAGCTTTGACGACGATGGTATTTTTCCCAACATGGAAACTGCTAAATATTAAAAAACAAAACTTGCCAAGTGCGAGATAGGCATCGAAAGTTCCGTACAAACATAAAATGTATGAAAAGATTATCTTTGAATTTAACTAAAGTTCACTCTTTAAATTTTTCATATCACAAAAAATAATGATTCTCATATGAAAAGAGGTTTGTTTCTGTAAAAATAAAATTTCAATCGATATTGTTGATTTTTGTAGAATGTTCACGGTTGATTAAGATTTTAGGTAAGGCCTTGCTTTTTCATTTCATTAATTTAGGTCAACGGCATGTATCTTATAGGCTTTGATTCACTTACAAAAACGGTAAAAAAGACTTAAACGGACGCTTCTTTTGAATTCGTTGACTTATAAATATTCTTTATTCAGAGGTAAAATTGTATTGAAATCAGATATATAACTAATTGTGTGAAATATGCTGACATCCAAGATACAGGTTGTCCTAATTTGGGTGTCAGCTGATTTTAATGTGCTGCTTGTAATTGATTGTCTAATAAAAAACTTTATTATTATTATTTATTAACTACTTTCTATCACGAGGACTGCCAGCTTCTTTGCCAGTTTTCAGTATAAAAACGTACACATATCCAGGCACGAACATCTATGTTTTTCCAGATTAATTTCGAATTTAGGCACCATGCTCACCGGTGAACGAAACCGGCAAGACATGTAATAAAAATGTCATGTGAAAGTGCTTTGAGAACGGCGATCAGTTGCGCTAATGGTCACGATGGAAACGACATATAAGCGCAAAATGGATACAAGCACTAATGTATCTCTACTCACGCCTAAATGGATATTTATTTATTATTTATTTATTTATTTATTTATTTTAAAGGGAAACATACAGCAATATAAAAATGATAATAATATACACAAAAAATGTTACATAAGCCAGCAAAGTTTCCACAAAAATTAGTACAAAAATAAAAATCAAGCTAATAAATAACAATAAAAAAAATCAATCAAATATACATACATATATATTTTACATATAAATAGATAGCGTATACATAGATATATAGCGTGACGATATACAGTGAAACCTGGGTAAGTGAGAGTTCAAGGGAGCACAATCTCATTCTCGCTTATAGAGGCTTCTCACTAACCCGAGTTTTTCGCTAATGCAGGTACATGGGTAGCGTTTCTCTCTTATAGAGGCACGCAGCAATAACAAGTCACAGCAAGTACGAATGTGTTATGTACATATATATTTGTAATAGTGTGTATAAGTCACGTTCATTAGATTTCGACATATAAGTACTTTATACGGGTATGTATCAAGACGCTCACGAAAACAAAACAAAACTTCAAGCACTAATTTTATTTTATATAGAACTTATTATACTTAAAATATCTATCATTTTCGTTTGGGTTTCTGTTTGTGTATTTTTGAATGTTTCTCTCTAACTCATAAATTTTGTCGAATTTTCCACGAAAGTTAAGCAGCTATAGCAGATGTTAAATTTGTAATTTGCTTTGTCATTTGTTCCTCCTAAATAATATAAATAAATAAAGCTCGACTGTCGCTTATAGAGGCATAGATAAGTAGCAGTCTCACTTACGGAGGTCCATGAGGGAAACACGACTCTCTCTTACAGAAGTTTCTGTTTCTCGCTAATGGAGGTTTTGGGAGCTTAAAATGACGGGTCCTGGCTATTACTCTCACTTATAGTTTTCTCACTTATCCAGTTCTCACTTATCCAGCTTTGACTGTATTATTATTATGAAAAACTTACCCAAATTGTCCATGTCCGAATTGATTTAATACACAGATGTCCGTATTAGTAAGTCCAGTGAATATCCCACTAAGTAATAATGGTAGTTGCTATCGAACCTGCTATACGGTTCCGTGGTGACTGATATACTGACGAAACAAAGGAGTCAAAGCGCAGGCTTCATTCAGCTTTACATGCTAATTAAGCGGTTTTATTTGATTTCCGGGCACCCGAGCGGTGCAGCGTAACATTATTCGCACGCCCTTAGGCTTTGATGGGTCTAGTGTCCGACCGAAGGCGTCGGTTTCGGCTACTTTCGGCCAAAAAATAACATTCGGTAAAACTTTTAAGTGACCTGTAAACTTAGCTGTAATATAGGTTTCTAGCAAGCGTTA
The DNA here is from genome assembly GCA_036320925.1 of Automeris io. Taxonomy (NCBI): domain Eukaryota; kingdom Metazoa; phylum Arthropoda; class Insecta; order Lepidoptera; family Saturniidae; genus Automeris; species Automeris io. The sequence goes on from JAUDJH010000036.1 coordinate 1,866,808, forward strand.
ATCGCTGATTGTAATCGTTAATCTATTATAATAAGTATCCTATAACAGGTAGATATCACGCGGCATCCGAAAGTTTTAAAACTTTTAAATTTATATTATACTTTATTGAGAGTCTACATCGTCATGTCGGCCCACACATACCACGACTGAAGGTCTCTAGGTATATGAGCTACTGGATATACATAAGCTGATCCTGAAACGCGACAAGCCGAAACTGGTCACTATGACGGGCTTTACACCCATGCACTGTGGCCGCGATCCAGACGGGCACCGACGCCCTACCACCTCGCCGCTGCTCGTTTAGCACCACCCAGGAGTCACGTGTAGGGTAAAGTAAAAAAACTAGGGTAAAGCCTACGGACGCGAGCAGCTTCGACTCCCAAAACCTACCTACTACGTAGTTTCGGCTCCGCCAAAATTCAACACTGGATCTTACAACGGATTGTTGGATAGTACACATGAAGGTGCTACCACCTAGACTTTACTCTGGTGACGGTGGGGTGCAGAGCAACATTTCACCTCCCTTACTTTCTGGAGGCACCAGTAAGGCGCGCGACGGGCCGCGGCTGGGCTTCCTGCCAAATACCTTTACCCTGGTGCACCCTGTGCTCGGAGGATCACACCAATGTATTTTGTTGGTAAGAGTCCAGGAGCAGGGGGGTGGGGTTTGTGGGCTCACATTTACCCTGACGTTCCATGAGTATTTCTACTGGGTTGCCAAAAAGAAAAGCGCAAATCGCCATATTGTGGTTTGTTTCTGTATTGGTTTGCGAATTTTAATAATGAACAAAAATTCTTTGATAAAGGTGTATTTTATCGGACTCTAAATAAGAAAATTCTACTTAACGTCAACATATACAACTTCTAGAGGTTACTTAAGTAACCACACACCTCACCAAAATGTGCTTACATTTTCGGTCGGACTCTATTACCTCCACAAACAACTAAATTACTACACCAATGTATAGTGCGACTACGAAGTACGTTCCAACCTGTGCGTTGTTGTCGCGGTACAGATTAACACATATCTATACTAATATTATAAAGCTGAAGAGTTTGTTTGTTTGTTTGAACGCGCTAATCTCAGGAACTACTGGTTCGAATTGAAAAAATCTTTTTGAGTTGAATAGACCATTTATCGAGGAAGGCTTTAGGCTATATAACATCACGATGCAATTATTAGGAGCGAAGAAATAATGGAAAATGTGAAAAAAACGGGGAAAATTATTCACCCTTGAGGGCTTCCATTGCGTGCGCTGCAAAAACGGTTCAAGATACCAAAAATATATGTAAGAAAGAATTATTCCTCTTGATATGATCTAAAAAAATGTCCGGGACAGTATATGTCTATCTTTTAAGATTAAGTCGCTAGAACCGTTTTTATGGTAAACATATTTGGTCGAAATTAATGCATTATTTGTTAAGAGTTGTATCAACGTAATAATATTAATCTTTATCCAAATAAATGTGTTGTTGATTAAGAGTATTTAATTGTGAACACAATTTCTTCTTTTTCTTTGACATCACTTAATTTCAATGAACATCTTAGAAGATATTACAAAACCTTATATAGCAAAACAACGTTTGCCGGATCAGCTAGTAAAAATAGTCGCGTGAAAAGGCATTACCCTAGAACTGTTATACAATAAATATGTAATCACATCCACGTTACAGCGCCATCTAGGGCATGACGTTTATTACCGTTTTCCACTTTCAAACAATCACATACGCAACGCATATCTCGCACCACAAATAGAAAAAATTACGTCGTTACGATATTTGATCAGAGGTACATTAGTGGCTGTATTAATTTCGCGTTTTTGTGCAGTGCCCAACGTGACCAGTAGCGAAGCTGATCGCCGTTATCAGGGCACTTACACATGACATTTCTATTTGATTTCATTCGGGTTCTCACAATGTTTTACTTCACTGTTGAGCATGTAGTGCGTAAATCCGCACTTAGTCTAAAAAACCCAGAGATACCTGCCGGGAGTTGAACCTAAGACAATTCGCATTGCCGCGCATGGGTATCAGGCATAACTAGTGCCCCGAACGCGCTATGGCTTTTTTTCATTGTCACAGTTCACCGTGAGCGTTTTAATAAGTGTCATAACACGAATTTTGAGATGAAGAAAAAAATTTTTTTTTGAGAGTCGAAGTTGCTCGCGTCGCTGCTTTACCTTAGTTTCCCTACACGTGACTCTTGGGTGGTGCTAAACGAGCAGCAGCGAGGTGGTAGGGCGTCGGTGCCCGTCTGGATCGCGACCACAGCGCATGGGTGTAAAGGCCATCATAGTGACCAGTTTCAGCTTGTCGCGTTTCAGGATCAGCTTGTGTATATCCAGTAGCTCATATACCTAGAGATCTTCAGTCGCGGTATATGCGGGCCGACATGACGATTGAGACTATCAATGGATTACTCCCTTATTATTCTCCTTTGATAGTCGCTTTCGTTTGGACTACACTGTACTTACCCTCAGGAACTCTATAGTCACTATGATGAGCCAGAGTAAAAAAAAATTGCAGAAGGCTACGCGTTTTAAGTTAATTTTTCGTTCAATCAGTGTGACATATGTAAGCAGCATGTAGAGTTTATTAAAATGTTTTAAAGTACAGGTCAAAACAGTCATTAAAGCCGATGTTTTGGTCCGACTCTATATCGAAACCAATACAAACAGTCGATCCTAAACAAAGACAGCTACAGTATGCCTAAAGAATATTTGGCATTATTAAACTGTTCTATGCGGAGAAACATCTATTTTATTATACGCCCTATTATAAATGGTCTATGGATTGGTTTTTCGGAGCAATTTGCATGTGTCTTGTGTCATATAGTCCTCATGTCAAGTATTTTATTAGCCGGGCCACTGTTTTTATCAAAGAGAGGATGTTCGTTGTTTTTTTTTTTTTTCAAATTTGTAAATAGACATCCCTAGTGTTTAGTTTGGGTATTAACATTCAAATCAATCACATTTATATTTATCATTATAATTGTTCTTTATTAATATTACAACAAAGGATTTCTTTTGTCCTGGGTAATTTGGAAAATTACGTCAAGTCTTTTCGTCTTCTATTTTACAATGCCTGAGAACTAAAGTTTTCAACCAATGCGTTCTACCAGTTATAACGGAGCCAAGACGTGGAGATCAACGGTTAGGCCTGTGCGCCAGTTTAAGGTCGCTCTGCGTGTGATGGAGCGGGCTATGTTGAGCATCTCTCTGAAGTATAAAGTCCGAATCGAATTTATCCGACATAGAAACAAAGTTGTTGACGTAGCTCTCTGTATTAGCAAGCTGAAGTAGCATTGGGCAGGCCCTATATGACGAAGAACAGTTCTTGAATGTAGATCGCGTCTCGGCGGGCGCATTTCCACCGTCTTATGATTATGTCTTTAACTGTTCCACCCTCTCCCTTCCTAAATATAACTACTCGCGCGGGTTTGGGGGATCACAGCTTTACGGTATCTCACATCCCGGCTAGGACTAAGAAGTTTTCTAACTCCTTCTTTTGCCGTGTTTTTAGGCTGTGGAATGGACTTCAGGCGAGCGAGCTCTCACCATCCTATGATATGGGATCCTTTAAGCGTAACGTGAAGAGATATTTGTGCAGGCCGGCATGATCGCTGCGACTACCGATGGGCTTTTCTTACCTGTCGATAGTCGTTGGCGTTTTTTGGACTGCACCATGCTTACCATCAGGTGCGGTACAGTCACTGTGCCGTGTCAAAATAAAAAAATATGGGGTCCTTTAAACAATGCGTCAAGATGTATCCGTGCAGGCCGGTATGATCGCTGCAACTATCGATGGTTTTTTATTTTACTGTTCATACTCGATGTAGTTTTTGTACTCCACAGTGCTTAGCACTGTCAATGTGCCGAGACAGGATAATGAAAAAACGCAATATCCTTACCGGGTCGAGTAGAGTTACATTAGTGTCTGAATCCTTTTTTGTATCCCGGGGAATAAATCTAAATGTTCCGTATTCGAATAAATGTGCGGACAACTTCGATTATGCTCTGGCAACACCGTAAGGGTTGTCAATTGAGTTTTGCTCTCGCTCGAACCGATCCGCCGAGTAACGACATAAAACATACAAATATTCCTAAATTCAAGAAATTATCTGATTCCAAAGTGTACAAGTGTGCTTGGAAGATCCTCAAAGACACCAGTATCCTGGAGCAGAAGCAGGGGTCCCTGAGGAGTTGGCGAACTGGTGATCGCGGTAAGTGAGACTCTTTAGGCAGCTTGTGCCAATGTTGCGGAGCTATCGAAGTACCGTACACTAAATATATATAACTTAAAGGTGACTGACTGACTGACTGACACAGTGATCTATCAACGCACAGCCCAAACCACTGGACGGATCGGGCTGAAATTTGGCATGCAGGTAGATGTTATGATGTAGGCATCCGCTAAGAAAGGATTTTGATGAATTCTACCCCCAAGGGGATAAAACGGGGGATAAAAATTTGTATGAAACTTAGTCAATTTTAAACCGATGGGGCTGAGACTACTATGACGCATACATATGGCTACTATGACGCCTATATACCTAATTAATAATAATAAAACTTTTTAACGTGAGCGAAGCCGCGGGCAGAAGCTAATGCTACATATGACCATCAGGGTTGCTGTGAGGGCAACAACCCCGGTGTGTCAGACTCCTACTGACTAAAATCCCTCCTTCCAATCACTCCACCCGGGCCTGTGGATCCAGATTATTCACTGTGTGTGCTAGTAAATAATTAATTATAATAAAATAAATTTATCGTTAACTGATTACACATTCATATTTATATATTGATTTATTCGTTAGCACTTACGAATCTATTATATTACAATTGAGTTTCATAAGTCGTGCCAATTACACAATGATAATATTTAAATGTTAAAAAAAAAATAGAAGTAACAGCCAATTCGCAAACATTTAACAAATTGATGTATGAGTGTCTAAAAATGTGTGTATTCAATGTTAAATTACTGCCGCCCCTACTCTCCCGATGACGTTTTGATTGTAGCTAAAATTGAGGCAATATACAGGCTGATTTTATAGACGAAGGAGATATTCAAGGAGGATATTCAGCATTCGATTCCAATTCCAAATATATAGAAATAATGATATATTAATATTCCCATTAAAACAAAGTAATTTATAGTCATCATATTAAGGGGCAATTATACACATGATAGAATAATTAACAATTAATTAATAAATAGGTACTTTGTCTCTCCTAAGCCAGGATAAAGTAAAGCGAGTCAATTACCCGTTTACCGAAAATTACGTAAAAGGAATTTTATCTACACGCCATTCAATCGAGCACCACACGCGCTGCGGTGTCCAACCTTTTTACGGATCAATTCTCATTTGTTCATCAATGTTTCTTTATGATTTGTTAGGGAATATTGTTATTTACATTTTTATTAGTTATAAGAAGGTACAAATTATTGTATTCTGAAATATCTCCCTCGTCTATAAAATCCCCCTGTATATATTTTCCTATTTAGGAGAAATTTATCGAAATTATAGATGTCCTTATTGTAAGTGTTTAGACATCTATGTAAGACCTAATTTTTACGAAATTGTGTTCTACAATATGTGGCGGGAACAGTCGCGCACGGCCGCGTTGCCTGTTAGACTAAGGGCGGCTTGCACTAACGAATTAATCTAGTTTAAGCTTGTATAAAACGTTTATTAATTGAATTGGTTTGATTCCATCTTAATGATGATTTCAGTTTAAGAGTTGTTATAACTAGATTTTGATTTAGTGCAAGACAATAAGTACAGATCAGCGCTAAATAGTATTTTATATAACTCTAAACCAGATTTAATTTGTTAGTGCAAGCCGCCCTTAGAGTTTATTTTCAAAATGTATTATGTTCAACAAATCACGACAATCTATATAATAATTTAAGTTATCGTATGAAAATATTTAATTGCAGTCTTGGTAAACTTTATGATTTATAAAATTTTAGATAATGAATCCAATGAACTTTCGGAATAAAATCGTGTTTACCCTGTAACCTATCAAATAAATTTCCTACCTAGCAAAAATTAAGTATTTGTTCCTTAAGTTCTGACGAAATTATGTAAATAATACTTTTAACGTCCTATTTTTACATTCATATATTCATTTTTTATTATTCAAACATTTTTTATTTGCAATCCCGTTATAAATATTACGTCTATGATATTTTGTTTACTCGGATACTAATAATATTATACCTCTATTTAAGACGCATTTTCAGAAGCCGATACCGATATTCTTAAATTAACAACATATAACTCGACTGTAAGCGGAAATTTTTCCTTTATTTATCCCTTTATGGAGTTTATGACCATAACAGAAAAAAAGAATAGAAAGTAGAAATATTTCTAGTATACGCAAAGATTAAAAAAAAAACCCTGCGCTAGAGTATAGCACAGTGTCCTAAACACTCCCATGGCAAGCACTCCCCTTTCAGTAGAATGTTCTCTGGTTATAATGGTATCTGTAAATCTTTCGATATCTTTCACTCTTCCTTCCCCTAAGCTAAACGTAAGATTTTGCAGTGCGTGCAGGTGTAGCGCGTTTTTTCGTTTTCTGATGATTCTATGGGTCTGATTTGTTCATCATAGCATTATTTACTTTGCTTGTTGTGTTCACTTGTTAAGGACCTTTTGTATTATTTTAGTAAGATTCGTTTATGTTTTGTATGTTTTTGTGTGATGTCCGGTATGTGACCCAAATAATAATAAAAAAATATAAAAAAACACAGTGATTTATTTGTCCCATAGACTTAGTTATTAAACATAATAAAGTACGCCATTTACAAACGCATAACTAAGAGCCGGTCCACACAATATTGTGCGGTGACAATGCAGCACAGAACGCAAAAAATTAGCGCAATGATTGTTACACGATGTGTTGCAACGCCGCATAAAAATTATCGGAACGACGTCACCGCTGCGACATTGCAACGAGTTCTCCCCTCTCCGACTCATTCTACAAAGCGCAAGTCCGGAACGCATCCGGGGCGGCGCTGCAAGTCTCCATGTGCGCACCATGGATATTTTTATGAAAAACAATGGAGCAACGCATCGTGAGCTCCGGCTGTAGGGGTATGTAAACGCCACAACGTGTTATAATCTAAATGGAAAATTGGCAACGGTAATTTTTACCGCCATCGGCGAATGAAAAAGTGGCTTTAGGTAGATTCGGCATTGATTCGAGGTATTTTCATTTGTCTACTCAAATTACGAACCCGAACAGGTGAAATTTTCGACCAAAAATATTTGCTGGGTAAATAAATATGATCGGTAATAAGATAAAATCGTAATTTAGATGTTTGTTTAGGCACTGAGCAAAAATCATTAAGCCTATTTTCGTTAGCTTCATTATTACTACCATTATCAATGCGAATGTATGGGTGGATGTTTGTTGCTCAATTAAGCCAGAACGGATATGGATGAGGGACAGAGATAAATTATAGACTGGAATAATACATTTTTATGCCATTAAGAACATGATAAGAAATTGTACAGCCTTGTGCCACATAATGTTCGCAGACGAAATCTATATGATTAAAAAGCTCAAAAAAGCTCAGGTCACCTAATTAAAGAAGAAGAAAACTACATGAACGGTAGCGACAGTGGACAAAATGTATGAAAGTTTAAATATAAGGATTTTGTCATATCATAGGACGGTGGGAACATGCCTGCCGGCAGACCATTCCACAGCCCAACGACTCTGCTGCAGTAAGAGTTAGAGAACTGCATAGTCCTAGCCGCGATGTGAGTTACCGTATAGCCGTGTGTCCGTGAACCTGTGCACGTGGTTATTTTATGGAAGGGAGAGGATGGAACCAAGTCAAATAACTCTTCAATTCAAACCGGCTAGTGTCACGGAGGAATGTCGCGCTGGTAGCGCGCGAACGCATCATTCCAGCGACGGTGCCTGGCCCGATGACTGTCCAGGATGGTTGTACGCAAATGACGGGGCAGGGCCCTTTTCGGCGGCCTCCTTCTGCCTTGGAGAAGGGTGCGACGCTTTACTACGCCCCCTCACTGGCAGCCATTGATTTGACTACGGCTGGCAGACATTTTGGTCCTGATTTATTAAGCCGAAACCGTAACATCTCCCCTTGACTATATTATCAACGCAGATGAAATCACTAGTTACAGCTAGATAATTTAATTAATTTTAGTGTTTGTATTTTTTATATGTCTTTTATATATTGTTAGAGTAAGATCTCTAAGCAATAATTTTGTATGGGGAATTTGGTTTATTGTGTGTTTTAGATTAGCTCTATATTAATCTTTCGTTTGACGGATAAGTTGTGATAATAAAAATATTTGCTACACATTGATAACTTAATTGAAATTTTCCCAATTTAGTTTCCATCGATCCTTAAATCTCTTCGGGTAATTGCCGAGAAATCTCACGTCCTTTTAATTTAAAATATGTAAAATAGTTTAGTAAGGAAACATTGCTGTTTTAAAATTTCAAACGATTTAAATAACGTCTTATTACTACGATTTTCTAATTCCGCTTGAGGTCGCTCTCATAGCTTTATTATGTAAGGTTAAACGCTCCGTTTTCCACCGTTTTACATAAACACTAATACAGTACCGATATCCCGGATTAAAATGTCGTAAGTCATAATAAATTTGTAGTTTAGTCATCCCGGCTCAACTTAGTGATATTAGTTTCCTAAGTATAGTCAAATATAATCAACGGCTGATATGAAGCTGAAACTTAAATAATGGCCTGAGATATTTAGAAATATCAAAATTAAAATTTAGCCTCTCAATTATACGTAAATAGTAGTTATTATATTCATATTTAATTGTAAATATTTTTACCGGTTGCACGGTGGAGTGATCTCAGGAACTTCATTTTTTGATTCCACCAGCGTCATTCCATTTTAAGAGCGCTAGAAATCGTGTCGCATACCACTCGTATGTGGAGGGTGTTCCTTATGTCCCCAGGAAAAGATTCGCTTCTACATTGACCATGCGAACAGCTAAGGAGTGGAATATGCTTCCAGTGGCCATATTTTCGCGATATTATAACTTAGGAGTCTTTAAGAAAAGAGTGAATAGGCATTTGTTGGGCGGACGTGGGTCATCGGATTCATCTTCACCTTCCACCAAGTCTGATTGAGGTCATGCGTTCGCCTATTTATAATAATTTAAAAAACCCCACAAAGAAATAAATAAGGAGATCAAGATATTAAATATTGAAAATGAATTATCAGAGCGTCAGGTTCATCCGTCCCAATAAAAGGCAATTAAATAGTAGATATAACATGTTTTAATTTGGATTAGTCCATTTGAATTTCATTAATAAACGTGTAAAACTTAACGTAAATTTTTATTGTTTTTCCACTCGGTACTTGTTTACAGTCAGAAATCAGTCATAAACACATTTGAAGGTTTAATAATTTGCGAAATACAATTTTAGCTTACCAGGGGTCTACCCAACACAAAAAAACACGGCTAAATTGTTTGAGAACCTATAATTTAGATTATCAGTTATAAATTAATTTGTGCATGACGATTTGTCAATATTTTAAACAAAACATAATGAAAAGCGATATAAATAATCATTTATCGAAAAAAAATAGAACTCTTAGAATCAAGGAACCTATATGTACTAAATATACAAAAAGTAAGAAATATTAAAAAAATTGAGTTTAAACTTTATCATCAACATTATACTCGTATCAGTGACGCTCATAAGGTATTTGGAAAGGGTAGGCAGAATTCGCACAGTTAATTTTAATATTATATCATTATAGTAAATATTATATTGATTTCATAGGAAAGTTTGACAGCGTTAATATAGAATAGATATGAATATAAATGGCTACTTTTCTTTATTAACATTAAGCAATTTATTCCAGACTTGTTTATTCAGTCCAGTTTTTGTCCAGTTTGAATGAACTCTACAGCATTATATTAGCCACAGGATGTCCGTTGCTGGATGTAAGTCTTCCTTAATGTTTTTTCGCATCATCCTGCGATCTGTCTATCTAGTACGCCGACGTCCTAAGCTGCGCTTTCCTGTACGTGGGACTCTCTTCCCCATCGGCTATTTCCTTTACGAGTTATGTGTCCAGCCCACGTGAACTACAGTTTGCTAACCGGCTAGGCTGTTTCAGTAGCTCTTAATATATTTGTGTTTCAACAAATTTGTGGCAAAGACAAGCGAAGCCGACGACAACAAATAAAGATATTATAACTGTTACGAAATCTATGATATTTTGTACCAAATTAGATCTTCACGCAGACATGTGTGTAGGCGAGTAATGACTGTTATATCAAAACATATCATTAAAATACCCAAATCAAAAGAATAAATAAGTCACGAAATATAATTCAAAGAAATTCCCAATGTCAACTTTATTTTTAGATAGATCTGTCCCTTATGGGGTTTTAACATTTTACAAATATCAATTTAAGCCCAGAAACATTAATAAACGAAAATTCAATAAATTAGCTATGGTTTTAAATCTATGTTAAATATTCTAACATAAAATGTATATGAAACAATTTTCTTAAAATGATATCTAAAATATAGTTACAGATACCATAGGATTGCAGAGTGTTTTAAAAAATAGTATGTTTATAGGGTTCCGTAACTCAAAAAAAAAGATGCCCTTATAAAACCGCTCCATTGTCCATCTGTCAATCTGTCAACTTATAACTCAGAAATGCGTGAAATTGTCGAGTTGAAATTACTATCAAACACTCAGTTCCTCGTAGGTCGGATTATACGGAACTCTGTGTACGCGACCCCGATACGCGCCAGGTCAGTTATTAAAATTATTTTTCCTGTAAAAGTGCAAAGTATTAAGAACTAGGTTCAGAAAAATCCTTTTGATGTCGTTATAATCTAATAACAAAATAAGACACACAAAAATTAGAACAATAACAAAAGCTATAGATGCCTTGAGCTATGCTCAGTAGTTCAAGTGGAAATGGGCAGGTCATGTAGCAAGGCTCAAGGACAAAAGGGGGACCCTAAAAATTACCCTGTGGGGAGGTCCACAAGGTAAAAGGCGAATAGGGAAACCAATAACAAGATGGGATGATGAAATTAAAAATTTCAGGCCCAAGATGGTATCAAATAGCCCAAAACAAAGAAGCTTGGACATCCTTGCATGAGGCCTTCACTCGCTAAGGGGTTCTTGACTTAGTAAATATTGGGCCTGGAAAAAAGTTCGTGGCGTTTTTTCAGTAAAATTCGACTGGTCTCCTTAAGGGCGTGAATGAATTTATTTGAACCAAATATGTTCCATTATTATCGACAATGTTTCGGCATTATTTAAGTAGATTCATGATCCTATTGGTGAAGACCTTCTGTGGTTTCTGGTTAAAGAACTGGATCAAGTAGTTTTCATAGGCTTCTTTTGAAACCAAGTTAATTTCATGAAGAAAGCTCTGCAGAGATCGGAATAGATAATAGTCAGAGGATGCTATATCCGGACTGTAAGGTAGCCGTCAGCGCCGACCGTCAGCGTGACAGGAAAACCAGCCTAAGGCTTACTTTTATGACATCCTAGTAGCATGTTCTCATCATCCTATGATATTGGATCCTTTAAGCCATGGGTCGGCAACCAGCGGCCCGCGGGCCGCATTCGTCCCGTAAACCACTACGGTGCGGCCCGCGCAAGTAAGAGCCGTGCCACAGAATAATTTTCAATAATTAATTATCGAAAAAACAAGCATTGTTCTCGATTGACCGATAAACATTTAGATGCAATACTGCGCATTTCTATGTCTAAAAGGGAAGCAGACACTAAAAAACTTGCAAAACAAGTACAGCCTCAAAAATCGTATTAGCTTTATAAGTCTTACTTAATTTTGTACCTATTACTTCAAAATGAGAGTAACAATAAATGTGGTTAAAATGTAAAAAATATTTCATGTAAAAAAATTGTGTTTATTAGAGAAAATGTGGCCCGCACCAATACACTTATAATATTTGTGGCCCTTATATAAGAAAAGGTTGCCGACCCATGATATAAGCGAAACGCGAAGAGATATTGTATTAATTTAATTAAAATACCAACGATAAATACACGTAAAAAAATATGCATGGGTTCTAAAACAGCATATTACATCCTTAGAGGTATATCTAGCTACACACAACACAAGTATATAGAAAAAACAAAAAATATATCAGTTACTCCTGTGATACTCAAGAGAATCCAGATGCGTACAATGTCATCAAAGCCGACCGAAATCCTGGCAGGGAGCAGTGAAAGATATCAGTGTCACTTGTATGTCAGTTGTATGTCTCTTTCATTCGGTCAAAAGGTGAATAGGTATTGATCTTGAGCAACCTTTTGCCAAATGTTCCCGAGATGTTGGGAAAATAGACGCAGGGAGCAAATTCGTTTTTTTTTAACTAAAAAGATAAATATCGAATTCTATAGCGTTTACCTAAAAAGGGGCATGATTTAGAACAAACTTTTTTACACCTACATTATCCCCATTACTTAATCATATACTTGTTATTTTCCTAAAACATTTTAAAATTCTAATCCGAAATATAACTAACCCGTTTTCATAGTGCTTACTTTGAAATTGACGGATCTTTGGATCAAACACTTAACCGTTATTTTATCTCCTTAAGGGTGAAACATCAAAAAATCTCCCCTTAGCGGGTGTCTACTTACCCAAAGAACCTTATACAAAAAAGTCAATACGCAAATTGCATGTACTTAGCTTCTGTAGTATAGCTCTACGACGATATGTCAGCAGGGTAAGTCTATCATATGTATAGATAATGACCGAGATACGGTTCCTGGTCCGTGTTTGACGTCTGTTTTTAAATGGTCTATGCACCACGTCGAACCCCATGCCAGATCCTAACCTAATCGTACTCAGTAAGCGTTTTCAGTTTTCAGCGAGTTTAAAACATAAACATAAACATCGAACACACATTTTCAAAGAAAAGACGATATGGCCCTAAGTCTATTTATACTAGTTTGTCTTTGAAATTTAATTCAATGTACTGTTTGTTGAGTTCATTACACCGGCTGAAGAGTAGCAAGGTTAAATTTCGACTAAGGTATCGATTAGGGCGTCTACGCACTGCATGGAACTGCATTCGAATCCGTCATAATGCGTTCAGCAGTAGGCGAAGAAATATTTATATGGTAGCATACGTATCACATTCGTGATTTGTCATCCGATTTGAATCCGTCATCCGTTATTCTCTGATACTTAATAGAATACTGATGAACTGAAGCAGCGATTAAGGATTGCCATTGCTGGATCAAATATCCAATCCTTCCCCTTTAATAATTCCTAAGGTAATTCTTCCTATCGACACAGAATGGTTCTATGCGACAATATTACAGGCGGGCTGTAAGCTTTATTTCGCTTATACCAGAGAAAAATATTATTGTTCAAGATCAAATTGTCAATTACAAAAAGTTATGTCAATTTACTAATAGATGTCACCACAAACGGTTTGTACCGCGCTGACAAGATTATTCGAATGCTTAGATCAATTGTATTTGCTTCTATAATACAGGCATCTCTGGACAAGTGATTGTTTTATTTATTACCCGCATCCGCAAAAAGTGAAAAGTGCAAGCAAAAGTGATTAGTGCAAAAGTGAGCTATCGAAGGTTAGGAGTTCAACAATTATTAATCGATTTTAACTTCAAAATACCTTTCAGCACTAAGCTCTAAGTTTAATGTTTCTTTGTCGCTAATACAAATTTGTAAAATGATGAAAGCCAGAATAAAGTACGTCTGCAAATAGTTTTGAGAGACTTTTCTCTTTGAGGCAAAAAGTACTTAGGGACAACTCAAAGCGAAGTCCGAAGTGAAACCTGAAAATAAAATATATAGTCGGGTATTATTCTCACATAATAAGCTTACGGGGAGCTTTGAAAAACAATTTTTCTATACTTTTATGAACTTTCTAGATGTGGTTACCCGGCGTTGCTCGGATATAAATAATTTACACCCTTGGAGGCTGAATTTTCAAAAACGCCATAATACGTTTTTATTTCATTTTTAGCCTAAATTTTAAATAGCGAGTTTTTTTTTACTTCTGAGTTGAGGCCGTGGGTAGTTTACAGCGGAGGGCTGCCTGCATTCCTAAAGAAGAAACTGTAGGAATAGTAAATTATTTAAAAATCATAATATTAGAAAGATCTTTTATTTAACCTTGGTTCGTAGCCAACTGGATTACTGCAGTACAGTCTGGTCTCGCAACTATCAGGTCGACATTAACCGTAATGAGAGGATACAGAGGCGTTTCACTAGATTTAATCTGAATGGTACTAAATTTAGAAATTCCAGTCTATAAGAGACTCACTGGTTATTTCTTAACAGATAATTTAAAAAGAATACGGTGTATAATCAAAATAACTACGTAAGCGGTACGCAAACACAGAACACAGAAAATTTTTGTTAACGGATAAGAAAAATTTTACAATTAAACAATATTTTAACAAACAAAATAACCGTATTTATGCTCAAAGCTCTAAAGACGATTCCTAATTAGTCAACAGAGTACAACATGAACATTATCAGACTTCAGTAGTCGCCTAGCCTTGTAGTAGTTTGTAGTTTGACTAGCCTTGTTCTGACTCTCATATCATCGTAGTGCCTAAACTACTAAATGATGATATATGATGTAGGTATCCCATAAGAATGTTTTTTTTTACTTCACGCCTTACGGTAAATAGGTGTTGACAGTTTATTTAAAAATTTGACAATTTCTAAGTGAGTTTATGGAAACATATTTTTGTTTGTAATTAAAAATAATCATGTTTGGAGGTTTTTTTGGAAAATCAACCAAAGAAAGCAACTAAAAGTAAATGAGTCTAATTGGAAAGTGAAAAGACAACATACAGTCCAAAGTAGAGGTTCTTTGAAGTCGGCTACAAATAAAGCTACGTTTTGTTTTAAAAAGCTTAATAAACAAGAAGCATAAAAATGAAACACGGTGTGTTTTTAATTTAGATCATGTTAAAGGTCGCGTGATGCAAAGTGAATATTGCTGTTATTTTACGCTATAGCATACTTAAAGAGGACTGTTTGTTATTTCACCTGCTTGCCATTAAAAGCGCGGAAAGCTTTTAAGGTAATAAAAGTTGCCTGCTTTGTAATTGCAGTTAAGGGCTTTCCCGGTTCCCAGCTTCTATAGTTCTGCTTCAAATTGCCAAATAGCAATAACAAGCGGCGTGATTCCGATAGGTTAGCTAATCAAATATATAGTCCAACGGTGCAGTTAAACGAAAATCTCACTGCATTATTAGATTTTAAGGACACGGGAGTTAGATTTTTCAGAATCTTGCTCTTAATAGCAATAAATAAAATAATGATGAGAATCTCGTGAAAGCTGAAAAAGAAAAATCATCAAAATATTTAGACCTCGCACACGAGATTACCAGCATGTGGGATGTAGATTCGACGATTATTGTCCCGATAGTCGTATCCACTAATGGACTGGTGGCAAAGAGCCTCGATTACCACCTTAAGAGGCTCTCGCTTGATTGTTGGATCAAGGGCCGGATACAGAAGGCAGTTCTACTCGATACGGCACGCATTGTTAGGAGGTTCCTCACATAAATGGGCAAAATGTAATCAGGTTAATGAAAATTATTAACGATTACATTTTACACTTTTTAACATTAATATGACGACTGCATTTTGCTCATTTATGTTTTAAACACTACAAAATCCCAGATTGTATACACATTTATGATTTTAAATGAATTTAATCATGATAACAGAGCAAGAAAATTAAAATTACGACTACATTTTGTAATCGTTCATCATTAATCAGATTACATTTTGCCCATCACTGGTTCTTCACTCTGAGCTCCTAACTACCGGTGGCCGGGACCTTAGGCCTCGCCCCTGTAGGTCTACATGTTTTTATATTTTAAAATTTATATGTTATCTTTTCACATGTATTTATTTTAAAATATTATAAATATGAGGAATAAAGAAAATAAAATAAAATGCCTTTTATTTCTTGCTTAATTTTATGTACAGTTTCGTTTAGTACTTGTGGTATTTAGATATGTGATTAGCAAAAACCCTCTCCATGAAAGGTAAAGGGCTCCTCCAGAGATGACCAGTATTTTTTATTCTCTGCCGCTTGCAGCTATTGCGTACCAGCTACTTTTATAATTTGATCTACCCAGCGTGCGTTTGATCTTTCTCTTTTTCTATGTCCATATGGGTCTGCCCATGTTGTTGTCTTTTTAATCCAACGATTATCGTTGAGTCTTGCAATGTGACTAGTACCAACTTTTGTGCATAGCTGAGAGCGTCAATCTAGTTTTATTTCTTATGACAGTGCGGCGGATTTTTTAGATTTTCTTGATTTTCAAGAAATTTCTCTCCGTGTTTATTTGGCAAAATTTCTCTTGCTCTTATAAATCTTAATTTATATAAATCTGTCACGATGTTTGTCCACGATGGACTCCTAAACTACTAAACCGATTTTAATGAAATTTACACACCACGTGAAGTTTGATCTAATTTAAAAGATAGGATAGTTTTCATCTCAATTCATAGTCGCAATATTATTTTATTGCAAATTATTTGTTTATTATTTAGCAGTCATAATTTACAGTTAGCTCCAACCGATTCTAAAAGATGGCGCTATCCGTTGACTGGATTGAGTAATTATTCAAAAACCAGTCACAGCAAAGCGTGGCTGGTCTGCTATAATTTATATGGCAGAACAACGTTTGCCGAGTCAGCTAGTAATATTATAAATTCTTTATGGTCAGAACATTACAATAAACATTAGTGGCTTTATCCACTTTGCGCTTATATATCGTGCTGAACGTGTCCAGTGGCGCAGCAGATCGCCGTTCGCAGGGCACATGACATTTCTATTACACGCCATGGGGGATTTCTCTCCATGTTGGCCTTCACCGGTGAGCATATGGGGCCCAAAATCGTACGTAACCTGTAAAACCCAGAGGTACGCGCCGGGATTAGAATTTACAACCATTCACATTGCCGCGCTTTGAAACTGGTCCATTATTGCACAAAGCCATCGCAGACACCTTGTTCTACACACACACTTAAAATTAAGAACATGTAAAGTAAAAACGTTACTAATAAAAATTACAAAATTTTGTAGTAAAACCTACCAAGTACTAATCGGATCCACGTAGAGAGAGTTTTATACAAATTTGTACAATAAAAACAGAGCTAATGAGATTGAGTTTTTGACATTTCCACGTATTTATATAAGAAAGGCGCCTTAAAACACAGACGGATAAAGAAGTGGTTTTACAAGAATGTCTTTTCTTTATTATGGATGACGACACTCTAAAAATACGTCATTTTTTTAATATTATCTGAAATCTTATTACTCCTAGTTGTATTGAGTACAATTTAAGGAATGTGTAATTAAGGTACATTTTGTACATAGGTTGACGTAGACACTAACGATTGGGCTAATTCACCAATTTAAGGTCGCTCCGAAGGAGAATGTCCGAAATGAAGATATCCGATAGAGAACCTAAGCTATCGATATGATTTTCCGTATTGTGAAGCTGGAGTGGCTGTGGGTAAGCTATATATACCGAAGAATCGATTATCATTGGGCAGGCGGGCTTTGAGTGGAGACCGCGGATCGACAGGCGTAGCGTGGGATGCCCGGCGGAAGGTGGCTGCGAAGGATTGGATGAGAAGAGCCGAAGACCTGGCTCAATGGCGCTTGGTAGGAGATACCTATGTCCAGCAGCGGTCTATGGAGGACTGATGATGATGTTAAAAGGTTTATATCTCTGACAGACGGACAAAGTGCCGACAGTTCAAACTTGACTTAGAACTCTTGCTTTGCTCGGCCAATTAAAATATGGAAATATGACTAAATACAAGAGACGGATTCTAGCAGTAGCGGCTCGGCAGCAACTGCCAGGTCGCAGTCTGGTACTCTGTATAAATTTATATTATATATAAAGACGTCCGGTTTAGACGACTACTTGGTGTTGCGAGGCCAAGTGTCTAACATGCCTAAAGTGACCATTTTTTTTAGAGCGGGGGAGATCTCCCAACGCGTGACATCTGCGGAATTATATATATCCCGAGCGGGACGCCGTGTCACACATTTCGAACGGGATAAATATATTTTAATACAGGGCGATTTAATAAATAAGGGAGATATTTCAGAATACAATAATTTATACCTTCTTGTAACTAATAAAAATGTAATTCACTATATTTCTCAATAAATCATAACCAAAAATTAATGAACAAATGAGAATCAATCCGTAAAAATTGTAGACACCGCAGCTCGTGTGTCGCACGACTGACCGGTAAGTTGGTAAAGTTTCTTATACGTAATTTTAGGTAAATAAAAATTGTATCGTTTCCCTTCGCACTTTATCCTGGCTTAGAACAAACACAATACCGACTTAATAATTAATTGGTATTTATTCATTCATGTGCGTAATTGTCCCTAAATATGTTGATTATAATTTACTATGTTTAAATAGAGATATAAATATACCCTTATTTTTGCATATTTGTATTTAGAATTGAATAGTGAATATCCCTCCCTGAATAGCTCCCTCGTTTATAAAATTATCCTGTATATTTAATATACTTTAATTATCGTTTGGTCTATTTGCAAAAGCGGAACTGTCCCGCCCAAAGCGAGACGTACGGTGACTTTACTCATGCCGCTTTCGAGTCGCAACTACCAGAATCCGTACCGTACTTTTACATAACACCAGATTGTATTAGTAGGTATAAAAAAGTGACTGATTCCTTCAAAAGAAACATAATGGTACAGAATTTTAGAGAAAACGAACCAAAGAATACGGAAAATGTGAAATATTATCAAGTAAGAGGATCGCTTACCGCCCGTGGCTGTAACGTAACAAGATAAAGATTCTAAAATGACGCTTTCTATTATACCTTTTAATGTTCATTGTTTCTCTTGGCTGTATTATTTTTCACCTTTGTTTTTAATGTCTGTGCACTAAATGTTGTGGAAAGGACTATTTTTATTAATGAAGAAATCCGCAGAAGAACGATTTAGCAACTTAGTTCAACGGATAGCAAGTCGTTGTAGCAAGCGGGCAGGACACAGCTCGTAGACAGGGTGGCATGATGGGGCAACAAAATTCTCGAGTGGAGACCAGGTACTGGCAAGAGCAGAGTGGGACAAGCGATCTAATCTAGATAGCAGGATTGTGCTGTGTGCGAGAAGCTTCCGACCGACCGCTCTGAAAAACATTAGGAGAGACTGTTGACAACTGCCAACACAAATTATTTAATATTTTTTGATGCTGGCAATTGAGAAAAAACCTATGAATTTGGTGTGTCGTTGTAATGGCTGTTTCTATAATAAAAATAAAAATTGTGGCATATAAAAGTGTTTACTCATTCAAAAGCAACTACAACACTGAACATTGGTCCTTCGAGGAGAGAATCAGCAAGGTTTGAAGCTGGAAACAACAATTCCAGAGAAATTGGAAAATAATTTAACGACATTGTTTGCCGGTTCGCCACAAGGTAGTTTTGTAAGGTAGTTTTTGTAGTTTTTTATAAATATATAGGCGGACGCTTGAACTCAATCACACCTGGTGGGAGGTGAAGACGAGTCTGATGATGAACCGCGTCCGCCCAATAAATGCCTATTCACTCTTTTCTTAAAGAACCCAGGTCATAAGACCGCGGAAATAAGGTCGCTGGAAGCATATTCCACTCCTTAGCCGTTCGCATGATGAATGTAGAAACGAATCTTTTAGTGCGGATATAAGGAACATCCACCACATACGGATGGTATCCAACAGTGAACATCATACCACCGAAATGATGATGATACGGAGTATTTTGAAGAAAAAAACAAATAAGGACTCTGATGGCGCAGTGGCCGCGCGTACAACTCTAGCGCGTAAAGAAATGAGTTCACCCAGGAAGTACTAATTAATATTTGTATGACCTACAGATAGTTGCTTCGGGTATATTACACCTAAAGAATATTGATACTATCATGTGAATTTATCATCACTTAATAATATTTGCTGAAATAGTTCAATAAAAAAAAATGATGAGGCAACCAACTTTAGTATAATTTGATTATGTATTTGCCACTCATGTATAGAGAGGCTCATTCCGAAAGAGACATTGCTCACGATATATTATTCTTATTATTATATCATTTGTAATATTTGAGTAAATTCTAAGCAAAGTCAAAGTAGTACCTACGCGGGCCGGGATAAGTTATGTACTTATGCCGTTGCACAAATGCACCCTCGTAGCCAGGATGATTTTATAAAATAAAGAGTTGCGATATTTGAGACAGTTCGAAAGTACATACCGGTTGGCACCGGTAGTCAGGCACTTTACAAATCACCCACTGCATGTATTCGAGTGCATATGATGCGGAGTATGGTGTCTGTAAGGATTTGCAATGTGTACAGCGAGTTTGAAAATAATTAGATGCGATTATAACGGAAAAAAGAATGCGATGCGATGTTAGAGTTTTAACAGAGAACTGTTATGTAAGAAGTGAATGTTCGCCAGATGGCGTTGGGGATTAGGTGCGTTTATAGTTTTATTGTTTTGACGCTCTGGGGTAGCGCCATTTCGGCGATCGACTAGCGCCTATAAATTTCCGTTTTTTTTTACTTAGAAAAACCTTCATAGGATCGCTCTCAGCCGCCCAGAGGGGTTGCTCGGTCGAGGCACCAGACTTGCCCCAGCTAAAAACCCTAAGGGAACTACTTCTGTATATAAACGGGAACTGTGGGTCCTGTACTCAATTCTCCACGGCTCCGTCGTGCGGCGCATCATCATGGGCTCTATACCGGGGGAAGACAAAGGTCCAACTCGACACCATAGTGTTTTTCGACGGAATATGTCTCCCTGATCCGTCGACTTCTCGAGGGTGGCTAGTCGGTCGTACAGGCAGAATTGAGCGGCCACATCGCCGTAGCTCTTGAATAGATCGGTCAGCTGGGAGTGTTGCATTGGAGCGGCTATGTTCAAATAAATCTCAGTCTAAAAATACTTGACACCTTGTCCAATAGGCAATCTGTACCGCCGCAGACAAGCTCTATAAAGTGACAACTCCACAGAGCACACAATTTAAATATGTAGTGGAAATTAATTTGTTTTGACCATAGTACAGTGCGGTTTCCATTTGGAAATCAAACGAGATATTATGTCCACAAGTATGTAGTGAATGTGGTCACAGTTATAGGTAAATTATGTAATTAATCTGCAGAATTGGTTATAATGTGGCCTCTCTCTCATATGCATTGAAATTAGATTCGAAATAGCTTTGCAATACAAATTATAGATATTAAAGCTTAACGGCGGCTTTGCTCTCTGTATAACGTATTAAAAAGGGAAATATAGATAGGTATTAACTGTTTAATATTTGAAACCTTCTATCTAAATATATATAACTCAAAGGTGACTGACTGACTGACATAGTGATCTATCAACGCACAGCCCAAAGCACTGGACGGATCGGGTTGAAATTTGGCATGCAGGTAGATGTTATGACGTAGGCATCCGCTAAGAAAGCATTTTGATCAATTCCACACGCAAGGAGATAAAATAGGGGATGAAAGATTGTATAGATCTTTTTAGATTATCAAGAATTTCTGTCTAAAGTTTATCCAGACATTATTTATATACATGACAAGCCTATTGAATGGTTATGTGAGCGTGCTACACTTACTCTAAAGAACGATCAAGCAGCAGCTATCAACGATATCCTGCTCATGTCGTTTGAGGGCGAAGAAAAGGTGTATACCTCGATTGACACTGTGGTTAATACAGATGACGCTACTAATTACCCCGTAGAATTTTTAAATTAATTGAAACTGCCAGATTTGCCTTATCATCAGCTTATTCTGCGTGTGGGCACTCCAATTACGTTGTTGCAAAATTTAAAACCACCAAAACTTACCTACCTAATGCCTAATTAATAATGTAAGATGGTATGAGGTAGTAAATGCGTAGAACGGAATGTATGTGAGTGAAAGGAATGAAAGATAGAAAGAGAGAAAGGATAAACGGTTTTTTTTAAGCTAGTGCTCGTAAAGATTAAGACGTAAGGAAAAGTGTATAAAAGCAAAATTAGTATAAAAAGTTAAATAAAGTACTTTTCAAGATTTATTTTGGTGTTTATCTGATCCAAAGATCCCCAAAACTACAATAGTAATACTTCTTAACGCAAGCGAAGCCGCGGGCAAAAGCTTGTGTGTTAATAAACACTTTAAAAAAGATATATTATCTAAATAATTTAACGATAGTTTTATGTTTACATACGGGATGACTTGATGGGCGAGGAAGATATTCAGCATTCGATTACAACGCTGAGATTTTAGGACTCCACGTTAAGTTTGCTTAGACTTTACTAAAACATTACAATTTATATTACTCAATGAATGTCAAAGGATTTGGTAAGTCACCGATTTTGTCAACATGGACTTGGCTCTGCGAATACTATGGCTATACTCAAGTTCCTTTTATATATTCAGTTTATTGTCAAAACAAATTTATTTTTTGAGAACTTAGCTAAGCAAAGTCGAAATAGCTTCTAGAAACCTCAGCTTAAGACTAAATTTGTAAAAAAAGATATTTTAATATCTTTATCAAAACAAAGTAAATTATAATCAACATATGTAGTTTCATAATAGTTATAGACAAGGACACAAATGAATTAATCTATAACAATTTTCCCTGGGCGTCTGGACGAATTTGGCTTCCCAGGCCCGGGTGGAGCAATCAGAGGGACACCCCGGGGGTTTTTAGTCAGTAAGAGTCTGACATACGGGGGTCGCTGCCCTCACAGCGTCCCTGATGGTCCTATGTAGGATTTTTTTTAAATTTATTTTTATTTAGGGGCTTTTATTCAGGCGAATATATCAGCCCCATTGCGCCCTAACCTACGTCCTTACATCCTAGGGTAGTCGCGGATGAGCAAGCGTCACCATCTGATGTAGAATTTCCCCCCGGGATACCAAAAAAACAATTATTTATTAAGTAGACACTTTGCCTGGTCCAAGCCATCCTGTACGTAAGTATTAACGAAAAACGAGTTAATTCCTGTCTACATAAAATTACCCAAAAAGTAACCTTATCTACTTACCATTCAAATGTGCGCCATATGCGCTACAGTGTCCAAACTTTTTACGGATCCCCTCTCATTTCAACTGTTACAAAATGTAATTATATATACATTTTTATTCGTGGAAGGTACACAACCGTACGGTACGGAATTTACAAGAAAGTACAAACTATTGTATGCTGAAATATCTTAGTTTATAAAACAAATCGGTATAGGCTTAAGTCCGATCTCGTAAGTCGATTAATTCGTAGGACTATTTAAAAATCTAAGTAATATATAGAAATATGAAAAATTTACAGCGGTTAACTTTTATGACTGAGGCAGCGCTATACAGGGTTACAGGTAACTAACGCAAAACCTTTTAAGGGCGACTTTGGTACATCAAGTCTGACAACTTTTGTTTTAATACTTTTTCTAATTCAATCACTTTTTTTCCTTATACAAAAAATAAATAAATCAGATTTGCAGTTCTGATCTTCTTAACACTCTGACAGGCGGCGCGATGCAACTGGAGCAGACGATTTCGTAGCATCAGCTGATTGAACTTTAAACATAAAGCTAACGATTGATAGAAATCCCTACTAAAACTAAAAAAATATATATCTAAGGATGTGTTAAGTTTTGGCAAAAGTCATAAAGCAAAAGTTGTTAGTCTTGATGTACCTAAGTTGCCTTTAAGAGGTTTTGCGTTAGTTACCAGTAACGTATATCTATCACAATTTAAGAATGCCCCTTTAAAAGATACGAAAGAATACTTGATGTATTATATTTATTTACTCCTTTACATATAGGCCCCACATGCTCACCGGTGCAGGAAAACAGGTGAGGAAACCCGCATATCATCAGAAATGTCATGTGAATTTCTATAATCGTATTTTAATGATTCGATATGCATTGGTATTCGTAATGTTCTTTTTTTCTGCAAGACAAAATTCTGTAGGCCGGGAAAGGTATTTACAATTTCACCGGGCGAGCGGCATATATAATGTCTGTATATCTTTGTCTAGTACATATAGCACGAGTTCAAGCTTAGTTTAAGGATAGATTCATGTCTCTAATTGTCCATAAATGTTGTTTTTGTGATAATGAACTTTAACACAATAACTCATATAGTACATTAAGATTTGAGGCACATTTTACCCGAAACATTTAAATGTTAGAATTTCTTTAATTTTGATCATTAAATATATTGAACGATTTAAATACGAATGTAAGATGAAGCTGAGAGACTGGTTGTCGAATCTAAAATATAATGATACTGAGTAACTGTTGCAGGAATAGATGTGTTTGGGCTTTAACATTAACATTCTTTTGAAATATACTTTTACTTTGGTTGTATAGTCTATTGTTTAGTATGTAATATTATTGTTGTATTGTTTTGAGTTAAGATTGGAGCTACGCAGCGGTAATAAACTGTAAGTAACAATTTGTGTGCAATGTGCTGACATCCAGGATACAGGGAGTCCTAGTTTGGGTGTCAGCTGACTTTAATGTGCTACTTTGTAATTGTTTATCTAATAAATATATATTTTTTAACTATTATAGTTTCATTAAAACAACTTTATAATATTAGCAAAGTAGATGACGGGCTATCAGTACAAAAACATTTTATAATTTTTGCCCGTTGCGTTATTCTATGTGACATGGCGCTGCATATTTTATTTATTAATAGAACCAACATCTTGAATTATAAACGTTCCAGTGGCTGGACATACTGCTGACACGTAGGTATACTTAGCAGATGAATAAGTAATTTACTTGATAACGTCATGCAAGTGATCAATAAAATAACTGCTTCATAACTCAAAGAAATTTCACACTTTCTAGAATAAACATTATTTCATTCTTGAACCTTTGATTCGAATGTATATGAAGCAAGGAACTTTTCACAACAACCACAAAGCGTTTCTTCAACACGAAATGATACTCTTTAAAATACTATTTCGGTCTAATAATATTCGGATCTGGATTAAAGATTAAGAGATAACGGATAACAATAATCGGACTTATTGTATTAAGTACAATATACGACTACATCGGCACGTATTCTTGCGGATTTTTATCAAACTTAGAATTTTTATAAGACTTTAATTTTTATCAGAATTAGAGCGTCCTAGGTTAGTGACGTGCATAGGGTTGGCAGAAATCATGTAATTAATTTGAATATTATGTTATGATAGTAAATATTATATTGCTTTCATAGGGAACATAGATGGCGTGAAAATAGAATAGATATGAATATAATGGATTCCTTTTTTTGTTTAATTTAAAGGAATTTATTCCAGACTTATTGATCGTAAGGGCATGCAATGCTTCAATGTATCTATGGAATTAACGCTACTGTCCTAGGTACGTGACTATCCCTGATAAACGTGGAGAAACACAGTAATGGCAAAGTCGAGGAGCTTCTTTTTATTTATAGGCTAACGCTTGACCTCATCCACATCATGTGGAAGGTGAGGATGAGTTCCACGATTTTTTTTTATTTTACATTGGTTCGACATAGTGACTACAGAGTACCTGATGGTAAGTACAGTGTAGTCCAAAAACGAAAGCGACTACCAAAGGATGAAAATCCATTCATAGTCTACATCGTCATGTCGGCCCACATATACCACAACTGAAGGTCTCTCGGTATATGAGCTACTGGATATACACAAGCTGATCCCGAAACGCGACAAGCCGAAACTGGTCACTATGACGGGCTTTACACCCATGTACTGTGGTCGCGATCCAGACGGGCACCGACGCCCTGCCACCTCGCTGCTGCTCGTTTAGCACCACCCAGGAGTCACGTGTAGGGAAACTGGGGTAAAGCCTACGGACGCGAGTAGCTTCGACTCAACGTGACGACGACATGACAACGTGACATCCCATACGGATGGTATCCGACACGGCGTTTGGTGGTTTTATGATGAAATGGGGCTGGTGAAATTAGAGAATGGAGCTCTTGATAACACAATTTATTGTGCAACCGATAAAAGGCTGTGAGGCAGGCGACTTTAAGCCGATTTTCGATGTTATGCATTTTAGTCTCAGTCAATAAATCGGCGCCAACTAGCCTGATATTTAGTGAACCCAAGCAAAAGATGACAACAGTATTGGTAGGACGGGGGGCTAGCTGAAGTGCGATGCGCAGGACCAATTCAAATGACATGCATTGCAGACAGCTTCTATCCAGGAAGGGGGTCATAACACTATAACAAAACGAACTAGTCATATGTCATTTTGCAAAATACTTATATGCATAGATGGGCAAAATGTAATCATATAAATAAAAATGATTACATTTTACGTTTTGTACCATTGATATGACTGCTTTTGCTCATTTACGTTTTAGACACTAATAAAACCCAGATTGTATACACATTTATGATTTCTTAATGTTTTAAATAGATAAATCATGATATTTTTTTCGGGAGTCGAAGCTTCTCGCGTCCCTAGGCTTTACCCTAGTTTCCCTACACGTGACTCCTGGGTGGTGCTAAACGAGCAGCAGCGAGGTGGTAGGGCGTCGGTGCCCGTCTGGATTGCAACCACAGTACATGGGTGTAAAGCCCATCATAGTGACCAGTTTCGGCTTGTCGAGTTTCGGGATAAGCTTGTGTATATCCAGTAGCTCATATATCTAGAGACCTTCAGTCGTGGTATATGTGGGCCGACATGGCGATGGAGACTATTAATAGATTTTCATCCTTTGATAGTCGCTTTCGTTTTTGGACTACACTGTACTTACCATCAGGTATTCTGTAGTCACAATGTCGAGCCAATGTAAAAAAAAAATGATTATAGAGCAATAAAATTAAAATTACGACTACATTTTGTAATCGTTCATCATTAATCAGATTACATTTTGCCCATCTCTGCTTATATGTATCGCATGAAAGCTTAAGGCGCGAATAAGCAGCAGGCCGCAACAAAGCAGCGGTTGCCAAATCGCGATGTACCGCTCTATTTGCCTTTACATATAAAGGCGTCCGATGTAGATGTCTGCGCTGCGCTGTCAGACTGTTGCGATCGTGAATGCTGACATCGCTACACACTCGCCTATATCGAACATTCGTATAAATCGGTACATTACGGCCTGGCAACAGGTGCTGGATCGACAGAAAACACATCGTGCCATAAAATTGATGTACTCAGGCTATGCGATGTATTATCGTTTAAATATGAATGAACAAATAGTGTCAACACACGTTTAATTAATTTAATTTGTCACTAGACATTTTCGCTGTCTAGATAATGCATGCGATTTTATTTTCCCTTTTACTCGGCGTGAGTGAGGTCGGGTATGGCATACCAAACAAATTTATAAAGGTAGAATGTTTAGCTTTACTGTTGTTATGGAAATTTTGTCGTTGCAATAAATGGAGGTAAGGGTGCGAGAGTCAGGATACAGTTTCAAGTTTAAAGCTGAAATAAATTCGTACACATGTGATTGAGGTACGTCAGTCGGGTCTTCTTTTTGTGTTGACATCAAGTTTATGATTCATAATGTTAGATTTTTCAGGCTGTCTTATGAAATAAATAAACGGCAAACACAAGACTACTTAGGTACTAGTTCCTGTTACTCCGAGAAAGATGATAAGATTGATATCGGTTCTCTAAGAAGTGAAGTAGGTTGTACGAAGTAAGAAAGTATTTTTCTCTGTTCTGTAATAAAAAAAATGTGAGAAGCCAATATGTATAAAAGTTGCGTTTTTTTATGTGCGGATGTTGTGTTAATTTGTAGGTGCAACTTTGTGCAATGTTACGTGATTGATAAGACTTTTTTTTTTGTTACTGCGGTGGAAATCCCTACGGACCGTCAGGGGAAGTGGTGAGGGCCACTTCCCCCGGTGTGTCGGACCTGCCCCGACTAAAACCACCGGAATGCCAGCACTGCCCTCTCTTCGCCTTCGCCGAGCCTGGGAATCCGAATCCTGGGAATTCCGACGGCTCGGCGGGCGTTGGCCTTGGGCAGGCCTCCTCTCGTGGAGGGGGATTTAAACCCCTCGCCTCCTCTCTGTGGGACCGGCGTGTGGGCACACACACGCCGACCCTTCCTCTCTGTACTGAACGGGGACGCCCTCCAACGTCGCCCGCCCACGTGTGTCAGGAGGGGAGCTTGTCGCGCTGGGAGTCCTGCGCGAACTGCTCCCTTGTGATTGATAAGACTCCTTTGTTCCGTTTTTAGTTACAATACTCAGTAAATACTTTTTTTTGTGTAAACTTAGAAAATGTATGTGAACATATATTTTTTAAATGTATAATATATAAGAATTTAGTGGTGGAGGATAATAAATGTATGTACCGATACCATTAATTCTATTTGATTAAAAGTAGAATTCATAAGCACTTGTAGCTATTTTTTAGCTGCTAATTGTCCTTAGAAAGTTTTTCTCATGAGATTTCGTATTTGTCCGCTAATCTATTTTCACATTCAATACCTTTGTAAAATCACAGGATTATACCGAATATAAATTGCTTTTTAGGTGCAGAGAGGCAATTAGGTTTTATACTCCAGCGCAATATACCATTAGATCTTTCATCTTCATCCTAACTATACACTCTTTGCGGAATGATCGTGGACATGGATTGTCTACTTGGTTGGTTATGATTTTTACGAGACGCTTCCATATCTCTCTATTTTAGTTACTGCGTGTGTATTCAATTAGGGAACACCTCTTAGAGGACTTAATAAAATCGGCACATCTTGTGGGTGACCAGCCGCTAGAATATCGACCCTACATTCCTCCTTACACGATTAAATATCCTAAAGAACTTTATGGCGTATGTGGAGGTCAACAGGAGGGCACCGACGCCCTACCACCTCGCTGCAGCTCGTTTAGCACCACCCAGGAGTCACGTGTAGGGAAGCTAGGGTAAAGCCTACGGACGCGAGCAGCTTCGACTCCCAAATGCACTTTGCTGGGCTTTCGACGGCTTTTAATCCCCTGTGAGGACATCCGACTGCTGCATTAAGGCTTGAGCAACACAAAGGCTGTAGGCATTTGATATAGCATTCTTACATAGTCTTATATTCAGGGGTCTGCATCTCTTAGGATCACACAAAACCATTATATTGCTACTCCCTGACATTTAATATGTACATCGATCTGAATGGGTCGAATTTGACTTCTGATATTTTCATTCTGGTAATAGCTAGAATTTAAGTCAATATATTTATTAAATGTCCAATATAATAACATGATGCTTTTAATGCTTTTATTCGATGTACGTTACTACTTAAATTCACTCATTAGAATTTAAAGAAAGATTTAAATTAGATTTAATTATTTTTTAAGCTTCGTTTATTTATGTATATTGTTTTCAATGTTGTTAACTTTTTAAACTATTTTAGTAGTGGTAATTACGAATCTTTATCATTTCATAGTATAACAACAGATTTTCCATTAAATTAATTAAGTGCTATTTTCAGTTTCTAATAAAAATAATGTTTTGTTTTATGTTTCATTGGTCTTTCTGCAATTTAAGAAACCATTCTTAGGTAAATCTATTAGTTACGAAAGTTACACGCCCATTCGCAAGGTGTGTTAGAATTTTTGTCCGGACCTTTGTGCGCTAATCACAGATATGGCTTAACCGATGAATTACGAAATTTTCGAATTTCATCTAAAATTTGCCGACCACAATTCGTAGATACATGGGTTCGAGACTTTTTACCGCAATCGAAACTTTTGTTGTTGGATGTAAATTAACCGAATAAGAAACATAGACCGTACATCACTTAAGGTGTCATTCGGATTCTAGCACACTTAACACACGCATTTTGACATATTAAAAAAATTTTAAATTCTTAGTTTAACAAATAGTCTTCATTCTAGGAAACTTGGAGCAATTGTATCATTATTTTTGACTGTGATTTTAGAAATGTTATTTAGGGTTACGGTTCTAAAGTTTAAACGAACAAAAATAAAAAAAATAACCACAATAACCGAGAAATGTTTACAGCTTGACCAAATTACTAGGTTTTTCTTAAATACCCATAATTTTCAAACTGCATGGGATAGATTTTTCTGTTCTTTCTCACGACGGTTACAATCAATCCTATCGCCCCGTTTCGGCTTAACGTTGAGTTCTGAGACACCCTGTAGGTGACCGCGAACGTGACACGCCGCCTGATACCGTGGCGCAGTCACCTACAACAGATGATTTTCCATAGGAATGCATACACAGCGGTACATTGCGACATTTCATCCGCAGCTAGGTCGATGCTGCCGAACAGCGACTGCGTGAACTCGAATAGCACCTTTAGAGGTGTCATTGTTCAATTATTAACAATACACTGCCGTAGCCTGGATAGAAGTAATGTTTATTTTAGTAGCTTTCTCGTCGAACTCACCGAAATGACAGGAAAAGTGGAAGGCAGCACTCTGGGGACACCGCACACTATGCGTTCACTTGAAATTCCTCGACGTGAGTTCCATAAGGTCGGAAGTGTGGTTTCGAACAAAATGGAAGTTATCGCATCGCCGTGAATCCGTAAACCCGCGCGTGTGGTTCTACTATAGAATGGAGAGGACGTAACAAGGTTAAATAAGTCTCCACAACAGTGATACAGACGGTACAAATTGCCCAGTGAGGCAATATCTCTACGCAACTGGAGCGGGTCAATGTTCAGTAAAGTCTGCATTATTCCCAATTTGGACAGCCTTCCGCTGCAATCTATGCAAGGCGTCAAGAAAGAACTGCCCCAGAGAAGCGAACAGTATTTCATACAGGGCCTGTCCTAGGTCTTATATATACAATGGGTTCAATTGATCGGGCGTGAAAACCGGTTTCACTCTGTTCAGGTTACTACTAGGTAGACCACGCGACGTCGCGTTATATTAACCCTTAACTTGGCAGAATACTATTTTATTAACATAAGAATAATATTCATACCACTTAACCCTTATATGATAATGTCCTAGCCGGATTCGGCCACGGCGACTGTTTCAACGCCGATTATGAAAATCGTGGTCCAGTTTTCGGAAACAGTCAATTGCGCAGGAGATATTTAAGTGCATAACTGGACGCGCTGCCAGAAAAGCACTCTCTCGTCCGAGCTCCCTCAGGCCCGACGGAATGGAGAACCAGTACGATCGGGAGGGAGCGGGATGCAGGTTTGGTCGAGTTTCGAGTTAAGGTATCTCTTTAACACCGCAATTCAACCAGGTGTTTAGAGAAGGGACTCTTATATATTATATAATCTTATAACTCAAGGATGTGTAGAAAAAACTAAACGTGCGTTCGAAAATTTAAGAAATTACCTAAATATTCATATAAAAATATTAAGTTTGCGTATAAAAATTTTAAGGCACTACTTTTTTTTAATTTTGTGATGTATCTCCACGGATATATTTTCAAGAAAAAAGTTAATAGTTCTATAATTTGTAGTAGACACATATACTACAGTGAAACTACCAAAAATCATTAAAGGAGTAAAAAGAAATTCATATTTTCTCCCGAACTTTGATGACTTGTATCTCAATAAAACATAGACATATTGTGAACCTAAAAAAAATTGTAGCTACAAGACACTACCTTTTCAATGTTTTGGAAAAAAAAATATGGTTACAGTTTCTACGCAATCTAAGACGATAGATCGGGGGACAAAAATCCTAAATTTTAGTCTAATATTTTTTCTGGTCTACGAGCATGGATTTTTTTTATTGTTACATAACTACATGGATTTGATAGCCTGTTAATTCAGTGTTATTATGTTTTTATTAGATACTTGCTGCGCCTACTTGTCGCGGAAATATCCGATATATAACGGAAAGGACCTTTTTGTCTATAGCTAATGATATCTCAGCAAACAATGATTACATGAAAAATTGAAGGGCGGTTTCTAAATCTTGAATACATCACCTGTAAGTTGATATTGAGACATTATAATTAAAGATTGAAAAACTAGAGTCTCGAAACTACAAAAATTATTTTTTTAGATTTTACATAAATCAGGAAAAAATAAAGTTTTTTTTTTGCTTCCTTAATTGTTGTGCGTAGTTTACATTAGCACACCCAGGAATGTGTGCATGTATTTGTAAGATAGAATAGTGTTAGTGATGTAGTTGTATACTCTGCTGTATTCTATGTTTATACTTTAAATTGTTCGATCTTTTTTTGAACTAGCTCGATAAATTACAGTGCACCTGATGGTAAGTACAGTGCAGTCCAAAAACCTAAGCGACTATCAAAATACGAAAACCCATGGACAGTTACCGTCGTCATGTCAGCCCATATATAGCAAGTGTAAGTACATGAGTTACAAGACAAACACAAGCTGATCTTAAAACGCGAAAGACCAAATCGAGTCACTACGACGGCCTTTAACACTTGTATACTGAGATCACGATCCCCGTTCTGGCAAAAACCCTATCAGCTATTAAATAAATAATAATATCCATCGAATAAAGATAAATAGAGAGAAGTAATTAGAACCGGAGGGGTCATATTTAACTTCCGTATTTCTAGTTTAAAAAGTGTAAGGAAACTGCAGTCCTCGTCTGTTGATGACAGTTCCTTGCCTCACAACGCATCCAATCCAAGTTCTTGGAGAGAAAATTTTAATAGACTTTCGCAATACAGAAGTGGAGTTGATAAATTACTTGCTCACTAGTCTGTATTAAGGGGTCGTTATATGTATGTTTATCCTACTATAACACAGGAACTATATGTCAATGAGCTTTACAATTTTACATTATATTATGGAATTTATGTAAGTTAATTTACAATTTACGTAATAATAATAAAATAAATAATACATCGTCCGGCTATATTCCTTAAAGAGTGATCAGAAATACATTACTGTCTGTATCCACTTTGTGTTTATATGTCATGCCCAACCTGACCAGAGTGCCGCTAATCGCCGTTTTCACAGCACTATTACACATGCCATTTCTATTACATGCCATGTGGGTTTCTTTACGATGTTTTCTACACCAATGAGCATGTGATGCCTACATCAGTACGTAATCTGGAAAACTCTAGAGGTACGTGCCGGGATTCGAATCTGCGATCCACTAGACCACCACAGCCAATTTAGGTAACGAAAAAGAAAAAACTGTAACTGCTGCTAATTAGCCAACAAAAGTAGTTCGATTTACGAGGCTATAACTTACTAAAATATTTTTTTCGGCATTTTCCCTTGTTACGTATCTTAAATGAACTTTTCACAATAAATTCATGAAAATCGTATATAAATCTGTTACCCCTTTCTGATGTTGGCAGGCACAAACGTGTACAGATATTTGTTTATTGTGTGTATACAATTCTTATTAACCTACGTCGTCCAAGCGAAATTTTTCTGCATGGAGGTATATATAAAAGCTTTCAAATGATTTGTCATCTAGATAATCTATACTATATCAATAATATATAATAAAAAAACCGGGTTTGTTCGAACATTTAAAAACAAAGGAAAATAAATGAAATGTAAATAAAAGAAAAAGTAAAGAAAAAGTAAAAGAAAAAACATTTTCCCATACAAAATGTTCATGGGTTTCGCAACTGTCAAACATTTAATGTCCACCCGTCCATACGGTAAACTCTCCCCTCAAATTAAAGAACTTATTTAAATGAAGGTTTCGAATCGACAAGATATATTCACAATATCCGGATAATGGCGTATTTTAGATATTTTAGATATATATATATATATATATATATATATATTTTATATTACTATATTGTTAAAAATGTAGAATAACGTCAGTAGTGAAAAAGGAATAACAAATATATTGATTGTCACATATTTATGCTTGCGTTCAGAAATTTATTTTGTGTAAATTAAGCAAAATATATCGAAATATTTATTTTGCATTCATTCTATCTATCAAAATCATAAATTACGTTCAGCTATCTGTAACACGACATTCGTTGACTGTAAGGCGATGCGAACTGCGATGGGTCCAGCTATAATTTATATACTGGAATGGAATTGCTTCTTGCACCGGTTTTTGATTGCAAGATGTGGATCTTTTGACATGAGAATCCTAAAACGTCGAGTGAATCGGTATTTGCTGGGTAAGCGCGCTCCATTACCGACCTCATCATCACTTTCCATCAGGTAAGATTGAGGTCAAACACAAGATCTGTAATAAAAAAAACCGATAGCAAATATAAATAAAAATAATATCATCTTGAAATAATTATTATCATAGCAAAAGCACTTCTTCTACGCGAACGAAGTCGCGGGCACAGCTAGTATTTATTATATAGATCTCTGAGGAACGGATTTATTATATGTAATAACTAGCAAACCCGGCGAACTTCGTTTTGCTACCAGATGGCTTCGTTTTGGTTAGCGTTTGAAAGAACGTGCGCATAATAAATGTCACATGAAATTAACTGAGCAGAGTACAACGAGTAGCTGTCAAACAATGTACAACGCATCGGCGCCATCTACTTAAAATTCTGGTGCGATCTGCTCTAACACCATGCAAAACCATATTTTATAACTATATTTTTGTAGTACATGCTATCAGAGATGGCGCTGTATGTGAAAAATGATTTTTACCGTTTTCCTGCTTTTCTGTTGAAATTTTTCCTGAATTTTGTTTGCTATAAACCTCACGGAGCCCGAAATGTATCCAACGAATGCAAAATCGTGGAAAACGATTCGTGCTTTCTGGAGTTATAGCGTCAGGAAGGAAAACCGGACTTATTTTTATACAATAGATTTGTAGTGACAGACTTCTCGTGACTGACGCGTCATTGTAAAGCCCATACTACTAAAGCTAAAAACAGGAAAATAAAAAAAAATCTATTTATGAATAAGGCGCCCACTAAAGACCGATTGTCTAATAATTAACCCCTAAAAAGAGGAAATAGAGATTGAAATTTCGACTGATAATCTGTCAATTTTGAAGTGAGCTCTGTGAAAATCGGTATTTAGTTTTATGCTTATAAATAAAAAAATACATGCATCAGCTTTTATGGAAAATCAAGCCATAAGGTGGTAACATAAGGAAATTATTACGAACATCGCCTAGAGTCTACTGTTAGTACAATAAAAAATATTATATTACATACATGAACAATATACAAATAATAACATTTACTAAAATAAGCAATAACTAAGCTATAACTTATAGATACTACATTGATTTTGCTTAGACTTTACTTAAAAATTACATACAACATTATTTAATTATAATAACATTAAAGTGCATGATAAGTTACCAATATTCTCAACTAGGACTTGGCTCTGTAAATACTTAGATTATACTAAAATTCCTATTACATAATCAGTTGCTGTTGGCGGCTGTGGTGGGCTCATTGATAAGGGTCTTGTATCCCAGCGCGATAACGCTTATGGTGGCAGGTTCGTATCTCGACACGAACCTGGGTTTTTCTTGACTATGTACGGATTTAGGCACCAAATGCTCACTGGTGAAGGAAAATATCAGGAAAATCGTATGGCTATAATAGAAATGTCATGTGAAAGAGCGATCATATGCATTACTGGTCACGTTGGCTACGACATATTACAGGAAAGTGGATACAGCCATCGATATATCTCTGCTCACCCCGAACGGGATATAGCGTGATGATATGTTATTATTATTCTTATGGTAAAAGTTAATAAATATATCTCCGAAGCTTATACCTCTACTGAATTATTGAGGCATAGGATCTTTACAGACAGAAGTACAAGGAAGAAAATGTTCCTATAAAGGTTTTTTTCCTTATAAGGAACGGAACTCTAAAAATAATATCGTTATAATGTCCATACATGATAAGTCTGCAGTTGAAATATATCGTGAGCCGTACGTACCATGCAGTTAAGAAATGAACTCTTTAGACAGAAATATTTGCTTCTAAAATATTCTATTCCCTTTTAAACGTCACACAGACACGCCAACTAGTTGAAAATATAAAAACTATCTAAAAGTTTCAGAAGCGTACAAATTCAATGACAAGCAGCTAAAAAGCTCATGCTTTTAAACTGGAGTTTTAAATTTGAGCTCGGGCGGGCGTTTCAAACTGCACCCATGCAGAGTATAGTATAGTTAAAGGTAGAATTTTGATTCCGGCAGCAGCTGCTCGGCAACAGCGGCCTACCCACGGCTGCCATGTCGCGATGTACCGTTCCGTATATGTTTATATGTAAAGGTATCCGATGTAAGCCACAAGCAGCTTGAGGCGCCGCGTGACTACGCTGCGCAGTCGCCTACATCGGACGTCTCAAAATATATAAGCTGAAACGATAGTGCTTCTTTTGTTCCTTTTTTCGTTCTTCTTCGGATCATTTCTCCATATTATTATGTTTTTGACTTTTGTAATTTTCTTTTTTCTGTGGATTGTTTATGTTTTCGTATTTTTGATTTTTATTTAAGGCGAAATAAATATTTTTGGTTACATTTCTATATTATATGTTTCCAAAATCAATCCTACCTTTTAATATCAGTTTTAAACGGTAACCATACAAAAATAAAACCGATACAGTTAAAAGCATGTACATTTATCAAGAAATATGAACTATTTTATAAATACTAGAAAATACTTTGCTGTCTACTTCTGTAAGAATTGAACGAGATTATAAACCGATAAGTGTTTCATATACGCTCTACAAAGTTAACACTTAACGGACGGGCCCCTTAAACTTACGTTTTTGCTTAAATTTTAGGTGCGTTGCGTTAGTTTTTTTTTTTGCAGATTTTTTCTTGGTGCCATCGGTTAGCACTTTCTGCGTGTTGTTTCTACGATGTAGTTTTGATTTTAGGAAGTATTTCCAAATAATTTTATAACGGTAAAAATGGCAAGCAGCTAAGAATTTTTTAGAAAACTTATCCAGAAGTGATGTTGAGTTTGAGAGCCTTTATGAAGAAAGTAAAGAAGGTAGATTATCTGGAAACATGAAGCGGCATACGCTTAAACAAATTTTGGAAACAAGAAAGAAATGATATCCCCAAAAACCTTGCAAAGTCTGCAGCTCGCATAGAAAAAGAAGCGAAACCAGATATGTTTGTTATTTTTGTCAGGTTCATTGCATACAGGTGCATGTTTTTCGGAATATTACACGCTTAAAAAAATACTAAACGCTTTAATAAATACTGCTATTAAATATATTAAGAAATATAATTGATTTAACTTTTATTGTAGCCACAACGATTTAAATTCGCACATTAATGTTTGTTTAACTAGGAAAGACCGAGCAGATTTGGCCCATCCGTTAAGTGTTAAATGCCTTTAAAAAAATACAATAATAAAAATAATGTCCCTTTCTGGATTAGCAAAAATACATTAATGTCTTTATCCCCTTTGCGTTTATTTGTCGTGCTCAATGTAACCAGTACCGCAGCTGATCGTCGTTCTCACAGCATTAGAAGACATGACATTCTTATTATATGTCATGCTGGTTTTCTCACGATATTTTCCTTCGCCGGTGAGGATGTAATACTTAAATCTGCAATTACCTAAAAAAACCGGAGGCGGTTGCTAGGATTCGAATATATGATTATTCTCTTGCCGCGTGTGTATACCGGTCTCATATGCACTAGGCCATCACTGCAACTAAAAAATTAAAGTAAGTTTTACGAATTTAGGACCCGTTCAAGTGTATTTACTCAGAAATAATAATTCGAAACGTATATAATTTGTAGATGTTTTAATAGATTCGCTCGTTCGTTTAAAGTTTTAAAAGGAAAATATTTTCATTAAATCCTTAATTAAAAATGCACTAGACGTTGCGGATATTACCCACTACTGTAGGCGGCATGATACAGTCTTTGAAATACTTTTCTCCCGACTATAAAATGAATAGATTAAACATTGTCAAAACAACAAACCGGCTTTGAAAAGCAAGTAATCAAATATTGAAGATATCAAATTTCATTTAGAACAAACATTATTTTCGAAATAATAATAATCATATTATTATTTATTTCTGAAGCGCCCACATTTTATGCATATACCATTACAAAGAAAAAACAACCAAAATAATTCTTATGCATAAAAACAAAAAGGAAGTAACATTCGTAAGAGAATAAAATAATTAAACTACAATTATATTAAACATGAAAAAAAAGAAAATGACAAGAAAATATAACTTAAAAATTTAAACAGATCATAAGTGA
Source organism: Automeris io (assembly GCA_036320925.1). Taxonomy (NCBI): domain Eukaryota; kingdom Metazoa; phylum Arthropoda; class Insecta; order Lepidoptera; family Saturniidae; genus Automeris; species Automeris io. The sequence goes on from JAUDJH010000036.1 coordinate 1,904,954, forward strand.
ATAATAATATATCGTCACGCTATATCCCATAAGGGGTGAATAGAGATGCATAAGTGAAGGAATTTAATTTGCGCTTATATATCGCGGCTAGCAGGACCAGTAGCGCAGTTGAGTGCGTGAACGTGGTTACCTCACGATGTGTTCCTTTACAGGTGAGTATGTGATGCCTAAATCCGTAACTAACCTGGAAATACCCACAGGTACGACATTTCAGGGTTTGGAACTACAATCATTCGTTGGCGCGCATGGAAACCGGTCTATTAGCCGCTAAGCCATCACAGTCTACGATATTTAATTTTAAAATAATAATTATGATAAAATGGTATCCAATAAATCATTTTGTGACGAAATTAGTGAGTTTAGAATTTGGTGGGTCAGGAGAAACGATATTACGAATTTTAGTTCGAATGTTATTTGCCGTATCAAAAAATATTTCAAGAATTTGTATTTTGTTATCGAGTGTGTTATGATTACGAATACACAGTAGTGAAGAATTGACAGTCATATTTGATTTTTAACATAAACCTTGCCTTCACCAGAGCCCGCTAGCAAACCGACTTAAAATGCAACATATTTATTAACCGTACTTTATTAAATTATTCGATGGGATCTTTGATAAAGCCAAAATCACTCAACAAGCACGGAATTTAACCATTAAAGAAAACTATGAAATCTACCCATTACATTTTCCTTCTATGGGGCATTTGTTTGTTCCAGCCTGTATAGGGAAATTAAGTCTTCAACTTGAGGAAGAAAACCCGAATGGCATTTAATAGAAATGTAATGTATGAATATGAGCCCTGAGAACGGTAATCAGCTACGCTACTGGCCAACTTGAGCACCACATCTAAGTGCAAAGTGGATACCACCACTAATGTATGTCTGCTCACCCTGAAAGGGATATAGCGTGAGGATATTTTATTATTAAGTCTTCCACTTTGTTATCTGTTACGTATGTTATAATCTGTCACCTGCAATTGGGACCTCTTTGTAGGTCGATCTCTATTATCCGATAATAAACGGATATTTAAATCGAGTACTCCATTTAGGGTACGCCTAGTGATATTGTAAAGGTTTTTTCCGGCCTGCAGCGTGGTTTTATTGTCGAAGAAACAAAAAACGACGGATAGGGAGTCTGCTTCGGGCAAGTCAAGGATATGACAATAGCTGAGCTCTATTCCCACCTAAGCCCGTTAGTTATAGTACATGTTACACCGGCTGGTACCCCATGGTTAGTGGCGTTCATTTCATACATGCATAAAAGCAATGCTTGCCCTACGTTCTACAAGCATCTAATTCTAATATTATGAATTTAATCAATCAATAATCAATAAATATTACCTTTTTCAATTAATTTGATAAGTAAAAAATCAAGACGCGTACGTTGGCGACAAGCAGAAATAAAATTTGCTTTTAATGTCAAGGAAAATATGTAGGTAAGTATCTGCACAATATTAAATACCTAGTGACTTTGATATAGGGACAGGGCAAGCATGCTTTGCTGTGAAATTTGTGATGGATATATATGCTTATCGAAATAAATAAAAATAACACACTTTCACGGCCTTCTTTCTAGTAGAGCAAAAGCAATAGAATAACCAAAATAAGTTTTTTTATCGATTGCTTGCCCTGTGTGAAAACGATGTGCACGCCACTGCCCGTGGTAATTTAATATGAAGTATACAAAAAGTATTAAATGTAGTACTCACAGGCATATGGTGTGAGCTTAGTGAAAGAATAGAATAGAATGTACAAGTGAAACTTCCGTACGGTCATGTTATTTCACACTCAGTAGTCTTGAGTTAGTTTACAACAGCGGTTCCCAACTTGGGGTACGCTAAAGTTTGCTTAGGGGTAAAAAAAGTATTATGGCGGTAAAAAGTATTATAAAATATGCTTTCTAGGATTAACATTTTTTTAAATATTTTTTTCTCGTTTATAACATTATTTAACATCATGTTACATTAAATATGTTTTCATGTTTATATTTCTTCAGCTGTATTTTATAAAAGTAAATATATTTGTATATCTGAAATTACTAAATGATTTCTTATTTCTTCTACATATATGTGTTTGTGGGTGTGTTAGGGGGTACCCACTAAGTAAACAATCAGGTAGAGGTGTACTCTCATGAAAAAAGGTTGGGAACCGCTGGTTTACAAGAATTTGCGGTAAAAAATCGCGCGGTGAAAACTCGCAGTGCGTGTTAGACTTTAAGGTTCTTTTCTATATGTAACTATCAAAATGAAAATAAAATTCATAGAACTTGAATTTACGTACTTGCATAAATATCTTAATGCCACTTCAATGGAGCCTTAATAAAAACTCTTATAATAACGGTGAGATTATAATGATAATATTTATTTTATCAAACGAGTTCTGTAAAATGTGCCCAACGTGACCAATAGCGCAATTGACTGCTGCTCGAGTCTTTTAATAAAAATGTGAAATATAATGACATGATATTGTTTACCTATCAGAATAAATTTTCCTTTATCCACCATTTACTTCAGTTTATTCCAGTCTTTTTCATATTCATTGGTGCATGACAGAGTCATTCACTTCATGTTAATGACAGGTCTTAGAATTAGGTCTTGTCTACTCATAAAGTTTCCCATTCCGTAGGTATAACTCGTCACGTTGTAAAACATTTAACCAGTAAAGAGTTTTAAAAAAAAGCTGTCATTACCTTCAATATTATGACAATTTTCTAGCACAAAATTGCTAGAAGTATTTATAAATCAATGTTTGCTCATTCTCAAAGAAACACGTAGGAGTTTGTTTTGTGTCCATATATTGATCGTCTCAAAATAATATACATACAGCATGTTATAAGAACCCTATTCAACATCCATGGCATTACTCGGCATCAATATTAAATTCTATTTATGTTTTGATTTTTGAACACAGGAAAACACTGTTTTAATACGTAATCCGAGTTTAGATCGCATGTAAAATAATTAAATTCCTTAAATTTTATATGACAATATTTTTTTAATGTTTAAGAATATTTTCTGATGAATTTACGTAATATTATCGAGACACCAATCCCTTTTGGGTCGAAAAGGATTTTAATAACATACTGTCAACAGAGGATGATACTGAATTATTACTTAAGGCTATATATGTATCACACGAGTTATGTAAGTATTATTGACCAAAGCCATGATTATATCTTAACATCTATTGTTATTTACTGTGGTGGCGTTTATAACACGAAGTGCCATAAAAACGAACTCAATGCTTTGACCGGCAATACTTTCATAATTCATTAGTATTATGCTACATTTACAAATCATTTCACACTTCTAAAACACAATTATAATAAATATACCCTTATTAGTTGTTACATATAACATCGTTTATAAATATCCTTAATATCTTTAATGAACGAACCGAATAGGAAACAAATTTTTAGATTATTTGTGTGAACGTTACGACTTTACATTAGATGAAATTGTTTGTTTTTTCATTCTTTTAAACGCAGATACGTAACTAGTTTGCCCTATATAAACATACTCAATGACCCGGCATTAACCGAACAGTAACAACTTATCCACTTTGAGATTGATTTTCCAAAATCACAGAAATATGTTTTTTTAAATATGTAATCATAATACTAAATTTCAATTTTCATAGTGTTTATTACAAAATTGAAGGATTTTCAAACATTTTCAATCGCTATATTAATCCCATAGGTGATTATTTTCAAAAAACGTCATTTTTTTTATTTGATCTCTGATCTCTGATTTGTTTTTTTTTTGTTTTACGTCAACCGTAATATTTTTTATTCCGATCGGCTATCAGTCATTCGCACCACTGGTAATCAAATTTATTTGATAGCCTCCTTCCGCACATACATATTACAGTAAACATAAACTCATTAAAGCTGTTTTATAACACCATGATAATAATCCATAAATACGCAACGTGATCGGTACAAGACGACAGTGTATTGAGAGCACCTGTGGAGCCTGTAAGCGGCTTTATGGGATGACGTGTCCACAGGGGACGTCAAAGTGAATGTAGCATAGTCGGAGCTAGCTCTTGCTCGCGCCATTTATTAGAGCTATAACACATCTCCGCTTCAACGTTCGCAAATGCAGAATTTCCGCATGAACTTTCATATGAAGGTACACCGATTGTTACGTGGTGGCCTGGTTGTATATAGGTGTCAAAAACAAAAACATAAATCACGATTAATTGGATTCGATATTGTGAAATATATTTAAAAGTTGTAAGCTAATAGTATAACGAGAAAATATTAAATTTTGTGTCATATATTCAGTTCATTGTTTTTTTACAATAAAAGGAAAACCTATAAAATATTTTTATTATAATAATCCACCTTCGTTTTCCTTTTTATTAAATTTCCGTTATGAAAGAGCGGAAATACAAAAACTCCGCGTTCTAATATCCGTAACAACCCTTCTTATGACTAAAATGACAATACCTAAATATTCTCAGAAGCTTCGAAATATTTGATCAGTTTTGATAGTAATATTCACTGCAGATGGGTAAAATGTAATCAGATTAATGATTACAAAGTGTAATCGTAATTTCATTATCGTTACTCTGTAATTATGATTACGAATGTTGTGAATTCCTTTTTTGTTTCAGGCTTAAGGATTGTTTTGCTTATAATTTTTTGCTTTTAATGTGTATATCTATAAAATTTAGGAATTCCATAAATAAATAAAATACGAAATTAAATGTAATCAGATCAATGCTAAATAATTACAAAATGTAATCGTTTATCATTAATCTGATTACATTTTGCCCATCTATTTTTATAACGTTAAGATATGGTACATTTTTGCAATGATAATTGTCTCTCCGGATCGTCCTTCAGGTAAAAAATACTTTAAGTTAACGGTTTGAATACAGCAAGCATTTGTCTAATACTTTTTTTTCGTTCTAAGTAATGTTATATGTCTGGGAGAACCTTTACAGTTTCTTTGGATTTATAGTGAACTCACGAATTTTGGTACCGCATGTGCTGCTGACGGTATGATTTGTTGCTAGCAGAATTGCTATCTCATCGGATTGCGTTCTGTACAAATATATATAAACCAGTCATTATACTAGTTGGCTACTACTACCTTTCATGTATAAAAGCCAAAATAAGCGTAATTTTACTAATATTTGAGAGTATATAAAGTGAGATGGTATAATTTTTTTTCCAACTAGTTGTGTTGACCCGGAATTGCCAGGGTAGACATAATTTACCCCCTTAAAAATTGATTGCATAAAACCATTAGAACAAGTACTTTTTAATTTCTAGTCAAAAATCTATATATTGTTTTTCCTATAGTTTACTTTAAAAGTAAACAAACTTCCAACCCTTATTTCACCCCTTTTAAAAGTGGAATTTTATATAAAACCCACGTTTAGTGTGTACTTACGTCCTACAAAGAACCCAATGTCCAAATTTCATATTTTTGGCTTAAGTAATTATATTACTTAGGACGGTTTGTACTAGCAGATTAAATCTAGTTTAGACTTACATAAAAATGCAATTTAGCGCTGAAATGTACTTATTGTTTTGCACAGAATCAAAATCCAGTTGTAATAACTCTTAAACTGAAGTCGATGATTAAGATTGAATGAAACCGCTTCAATTAATTACCGTCTTATGCAAGCTTAAACTGGATTTAATATTTAGTGCAAGCCGTCCTTAAGCCAGAAATATGAAAGATTATTCTCTACGAAGATATATCAGTGAGAAGAAGTGATTTTATAAACGTATAGATTAAATTTACATTTCCAGTTTTTATTTTATATATTGAATAAAAATACTTCTCAAAAAAACAGAGAGGGAATTTGTGATATCGGCATGCTTTGACCACGATGAAATGCGGCCTTAGCTCTATCAAAACTTTATTTGCTAAGCTAAAAAACAACTCGATTTACCGTTAAAATCTTTCCTAAATTTTGCACCGGCATTTCTTTCGTTATTCCATTGGTATTTCGCATTCAATTCGTTTTGAATATCTCTGTTTGAGCCGACATATATAAAAATATCCTTGAGAAAAGTTGATCTGTGAAACATTCATATTACGTTTGAATACGTTATTAATATTTGTCTTGTAAATAGAAAACTCTGTTATAGAAATGCTTGTATCTGTCAAAAAAATTATATTGATATTTACTTTGTCTTTTTTTTTTTTTTTTAACCAGGAGAATATCCGTTATGGACCTTCAGGGAATTGGTGAGGGCCGTCTCCCCGGTGTGTCGGACACTCTCCGACTAAAAACTCCTGGGTACTCCTTCATCCGCTAGTACACCGGCCGTGGGAGCGGACTCGCAATCTTCCACGACCGGCGCGCAGAGTGAGCCTTGTTAGGCCTCCTCAGTAGGGGACGGGAAGAGTATTCCTGTCCCTCTTTTCCTCAGAATAGGCAGTGTGCGGAAGTACACGCACATTGCCACCCTCATGTACGGGCAGTGGACTCCCTCAAGTACCACTGCCCGCTTCAATGTCACGGCGGGGGGTTGCGCAGAAAGTAACGCGCGAACGCACCCCGTCGGCGACCCGTTCTCCGGCGCCGAATATTTCCTTTGTCTAACGTAATAAAGTTCACGGTCAATATCAGCTATTTCCAGACACCAAGAAACCGGCCAAAAGTGAGCTAGACTTGACAAATCACCATCATGAAGCCTCCTTCCTAACATGTCTCAAGGAACTGGTCCGTTCAGCTCGTGCCCAAATTTTACCCATGACCTAATATATGTCATCGTCCCTCCTTGCAGCGAGTCTTTCTACAGGTCTCTGGAATCTCCTCGGCCACCGGAACCACACACTAACCATTACAAACACAAGTATAATCATGAACTGGCACATATTGGTGGTTATATAAACCAGTACATAGTTGCTATTTATTCCACCCATTCTTCTCTTCTCTGCTTCTCTTCCAATCTTTTCGAGCCACCTTTCACAAGTCATCGTTCCGCCTTACGGAGTGTCGCCCCACGCTACGTATGCCGATTCGCAGTCTTCATTCTAGACCTAATTTTTTTTTATAGAAATGAATTAATTTTTTTATTGATGATCAACATTTTTTAAGGCATAGAATAATCCGAACCGTGGAAGTTAATAATATTTAATGTAAATTTTTCATGCATTTTAAATACGGAACCGTCGGTGCCCGAGTTTAACTCGCGCTTGGCAGGTTTTTCCTTGAAACATGCAAGTTATCCACATAGCTGACTTTAAATATTACCGCGGCATCTCGTTATATTTTCCGCTGAGTGACTCAGTAGTGGCTATTCGGGGACCGACTTGCGTGACGCCGTGCACTTCCCGAATAGTCGATTTACAAAATGTCTCATGGAGTGGGCGGCCTGCGTTGTGACGTGAGAATTTATTTAGTAACGGCTCACAAACATCAGGCATTTATATTCAAATCTTATCGCTATCGGAGTAACTGTATGAGGGGTGCACGAGATCCAGTTACTATTTGTTTATGCAACCGTTTTCTAAATTTTTTTTTTATTACTGTTAGGCTTGCGCTTGACATTAATCTCACCTGCTGGAAAGTGGTGATAAGAACGACAATGGAGCGCGCTCGTCCAGCAAATACCGATTCACTCGACGTTTGAAGATTCCCATGTCATAAGATGCTGGAAATATAAACGCAGGAAGCAAGTTCCACTCCTTGGCTGTTCGCAACAAAATGGAGGAGGCGAATCGCTTCGTGCGAGCAGCAGGAATGTCAACCACAAAAGGGTGCAAACCGCACGGCGTCTTGTCAATTTATGGTAAGGGGATTTATAGTGGGGATATATTTGTCGTGTTCGAAGCAGTTCTAGAATAGTCTATCATATGATTTTTTCAGAGGACTGCGATATTAAGTTCTTAAAGAGGACGTTGAATAACATTGACACGGTGTAGTGAACACATCATAGTGATGGTAAGTATGGTGCAATCCAAAAAAACGATTACAATTATCAACAGTAAAGAAAAACAAAAGACAGCCGCAGTGATCATACCGACCTGCACAAATCTCTCTTCACACCCTATTTAAAAAACCTAATATCATGGGAAAATGGGAACACGTTCCCTGGAAAAGTATTCCACAGTTCAAAGATTCGGTGAAAGTATGATTTGGAGAAATACTTAGTTTTTAGCCCTTATGGTGGAGTTGTCAATAGTCGTTTACCATCAGCTAGATCGCTGACAAAAGATGCAAAAAATACATTTAAACGACTTTATAGGTCAAAATGCAGAGATGGACAAAATGTAATTTGATTAATGATCAACGATTACAAAATGTAGTCGTAATTTTAATTTTATTGCTCTGTAATCATGATTAAATCCATTTAAAAAATTAAAAAATAATAAATGTGTATACAATCTGGGATTCTGTAGTACAAATGACTAGCTGATCCGGCAAACGTTGTTTTGCTATATAAGTTATTGTAATATCTTCTATGATGTTAATTGAAATTAAGTGATGTCAAAGACAATTATGTTCACAATTAAATACTCTTAATCAACAACACATTTATTTGGATAAAGATTAATATTATTACGTTGACACAACTCTTAACAGATAATGCATTAATTTCGACCAAATTTGATTACCATAAAAACGGTTCTAGTGACTTAATCTTAAAAGATAGACATATACGGTCGTCGTACGACATTTTTTTTTATCATTTCAAGAGGAATAATTCTTTCCTACATATATTTTTGGTATCTTGAACCGTTTTTGCAGCGCACGCAATGGAAGCCCTCAAGGATGAATAATTTTCCCCGTTTTTGTCACATTTTCGATTATTTCTTCGCTCCTAATAGTTGCATCGTGATGTTATATAGCCTAAAGCCTTTCTCGATAAATGGTCTATTCAACACAAAAATAATTTTTTCAATTCAAACCAGTAGTTCCTGAGATTAGTGCGTTCAAACAAACAAACAAACAAACAAACAAACAAACAAAAAAACTCTTCAGCTTTATAATATTAGTATAGATAAAAAACGTAAAATGTAAACGTTAATCATTTTCATTAATCTGATTACATTTTGCCCATATATGTCAAAATGTTATAAAACATACATAATGTAATTCTGCCGAAGATTTATACATCAGTAGCGTTCATTCCATAGATGCATGCAAACATCGCATACCCTTATGATAAATAAGTCTGGAATAAATTGCATAAAGTTAACCAAAAATAGGAACCATTTATATTTATATATATATATATATATCTATCTATCTATATTCACGCCTTCTATCTTTCCAATGAATACAATATAATATTTACTATCATAATATAATATTTAAATTAATTACGCGAATTCTGCCTACCCTGTCCAAATGCCCTATGCACGTCACTGTTGTACATATATTGAAAATTTTATTAAAACACTCGTGTATGCTCAGTTCCTTGTGCTATGAATATTTTACCAGATCGAGGACATGATTAAAAGCCCTTAACTGTAATACTCGTTTATATGTATTAACAACGATTCTGCATCGGGTGAGCTCAATGAAAAAATAGTTATCTTATCGTAATACGAGAACCCTCATAGCGGTCTTTCATGGCTGTAACTAAAACAAGATTAATCTTACCACAGATTTGTAAGTGTAAAGTAATATGTTGACGACGCAGCAATCAGCAGAAATCTTTAAACTGCTGCTACATCCTTCGACATACCGCTTTTATAATCTAAATAAGAGATACCACGGGAGAGTTCTTCTAAGTGTCAAATTATAATTTAAAACAAATTATCAGCATTAATAAAACCGAAGCATCTCGAAAACTTTAGTCCTCTGCGCAGTCCCTACTCGTTATTTATACTAGGGTTGAGACTTGAATATCGACTCCAATATATTACACAAAATAAAAAAATAGGATTTCCGTTACGGATAGGAATATTTTTGCAGATATCCGAATAATTATAGTTATAGATTTTCTTTTTTATTCTATTTATTTAAGGGACTTTTACGTGTGTACGTATGTCAGTCCCATCGTACCCTAATACAGAAATATCTAACATATCACATGGGGCCATCGATCTGAACAGGCCAGACGCCTCATCAGATAATAATTCTGTTAAGATTTTAATAAACATCCCGACGTCAAGTCTGTTCAGACCAAAGGCACTCACAAACGCCTCTCTCACAGATTCAGATCGGACACATTCCATCAACAAATGGTGGATATCAACTATGATGGTTATAGATTTATACAGTAAGTTATTTCGTTTTGTATGTATATGAAATGAAAAAGTCTGTAGATGAACAACAGTCATCGAGAGCCCAGCTGATTAACAAATTGCGCAGAACACAGTTAGTAGAGGGAATCACCATTCTTGCATAGTTGGCATAGCGAGGCAGGATAGTTATAATGAGGTACTGGCAAGTGCAGTATAGGATGTTCATCCATAAGATGGACAAACGGCCTTACCCAGATCGCAGGATCATGCTGACCGCAAGCCGCTTCTTTGTGTCTCTCTGGAAACCATTAGTGGGAGGTCTACATCCAACAGTGAAAATCCTACGGCTGATATAGCGATAAGAATGTATATGAAATAATATTATAGTTAATAAAAGATACTTTCCAACTGCTTCCTAGAAAACTTATGGTGGTTCGCAGGGAATGCTATTTAGCATTAAGCTAACACTTATTATTCTAATTTGCAGAAAGTTATTTAAATAAAACCTTTGTAGGGTATTTGTTAATGACGAATGACTCATCATTCAGAAGATTCATGTACAATATTCAATCTGTTCCTTTATGTCGAATAAAGCTATGGACACGAGAATTAAATAATCTCCGATGTCCGATAGTATCGGATAGGGTTAATTAATGATACTCGTAACGTCCCTAACCTGTACCAAAAACATCAATCTTGCCCGTTCCGCTTCCCAATTCCTTTTATCTTGGCATCAACAAACTACTTGTATATAGTTCTATCATAATCGATCGATATCTTTGTTATTTAGGCTTTAGTGAGTTTATTTATTTCTAAAAGAGTTTAAAAATATCTTTATCCAGTTAAAGAATACTCTTTAAATTTAAAGATTTATTTTTAAAGCAACTTGTTTATGGGTAGGTAAGTACATGCATTATACGATTATTATCGGCTATAAAGACGATAAAAACACACATAACCTTTAACCGTTAATAAATAATAAATTAAACTGGGATATACGAATACCTAGCGTAGAGCTAAAGTTTCGGCAAACAGTTTTGACTAATGCCAAAGGTTTCTAGAAGGCGCCCAAATTTAACGAACTATTTCGGGTACGACATGTCGAAATATCAATATTTTTAATAAGTTATAGGCAATTTTAATTATCTCTATAAGTTGTTTATATACAATCGATACAAACTTCTACTTATAAAGATTTAAATATCGCTATACCATCGCACCCGGTGAACTTCGTGCCGCCTAACAGTCAATTAATGTCATGTTAACTTTTATCAAACTTAATTCCCCTCCTCCACTTCCATTCCACGTCCCCAATACTCATTTGAATTATATGGCGTTTAAATGTTTGAGGTAACTAACGTATTTTCCTTGACAAGAATTAAAACAGTATCCGTATAAATAGGTTTCCAATTATAGCATCGAACTTGACCATTTTTTTAGAAGTTAGGACCATTTTTTTAGAAGTTAGAATAAGATTAAATAACTCTTCGGAACACTGACGGACACGGAGACATGTCTTGGGTAAGTGACCTAGGAACGCTGATCAGCTGCGATACTGGTCACATTAGGCACCGTATATGAGCGCAAAGTAGATTCAGCCACTAAGTATCTCTGCTCCCCCCGTAAAGGATATCTCGTGACGATATTGTTATTATTTAGCTCAGTGAAGTAGATTCACTAGAAACCCGTATCAAACATAATTGCGGCATCTGCATTGTTTGGGAGTCGAAGCTGCTTGCGTCCGTAGGCTTTACCCTAGTTTCCCTACACGTGACTCCTGAGTGGTTCTAAACGAGCAACAGCGCGTGGTAGGGCGTCGGTGCCCGTCTGGATCGCGACCACAGTACATGGGTGTAAAGCCCGTCATAGTGACCAGTTTCGGCTTGTCGCGTTTCGGGATCAACTTGTGTATATCCAATAGCCCATATACCTAGAGACCTTCAGTCGTGGTATACGAGGGCCGACATGACGATGTAGACTATTAATGGATTTTCATCCTTTGATAGTCGCTTTCGTTTTTGGACTACACTATACTTACCATCAGATACTCTGTAGTCACTATGTCGAGCCAGTGTAAAAAAGAAATCTGCCTACCTACTCGTAGAGACGATCGCTTGAAGGCTAACAATTTTAAGGTACATCGGCACTCGTCAGCTGTTCCAATCTGAGCACCCTGGGCTAGAGGCTGTCTAGTTCGAATGATATTCCGAAAGTTAACAACCACCATCGAATCCTCCTATTCTAATGATAATAATAAAATATTGTCATGCTATATCCCTTTCAGGGTAAACAGAGATACATTAGTAGCCGTTTTTTTTTTGACGCGGACTAACTATTGATTGCCGGGAAAGGCATTTACAGTTCAACCGGGCTTAGGGGGCGAGCGCAGAAGGTGCTCAGTTAGTATTAGTGTAGCCGTATCCACTTTGCGCTTATATGTCGTGCCCAACGTGACCAGTAGCGCAGCTGATCGCCGTTCTCACAGCACTAGTACACATGAAATTTCTATTAGATGCCGTGCGGCGTACTTCACGATGTATGCCCTCATTGATGGACATGCAGTGCCTAAAACCGTACTCAAACTGGAAAAACATAGATGCTCGTGTCCGGATTCGAACCTACGACCATTCCCGTCGCCACGCATGGATATTGGTCCCTTATCCACTAGGCCACTACCGCTACACCCTTATTTTAACACTTTGCCGTCCGCACGATTCGTAAATATTTATTCGCCTGCGCACTTGGCGCTTAAATCCGGATCACTTGACTTGTCGCCGGCCGTTCTCGACATTATCGGGAGATTATAAATTATTAAGTTGTACTAATCTCATAGTTAGTTCTCATAAGTTCTCAAACCTGTTCCACTATTTTTATGAAATGTTCGTTGACCGAAAGTTTGCGCACCTCCGCTGTGGTGTCGCCGGACGGCAAATTATTAATTACGTCTAATTTACAGTTGCACTTCAATCTCTCGTTACTTTGAAATTTGCCTCAAACAAGTTAATGTAGGTTTTGCGTATGTCATTATGAAGTTTAATTCAAACAAGATTGAAACGTTAATACACAAACAATTACGATTAAACGTTTACCAAAATTTCTCCCCTCACCAATTACTTCGCTCTGTGTCATTTCGTTACTGCACAGAGCGATGTTAATTGTATCTAACAAACAGTAAAATACAATGCGGCATTTTATTAACATCACGATTGCAAGTCTCTGTAAACACAGCAATGATTGCGAAACTGCGGAACTCATCAGGGAAGTTGTTTGGCGTATGCAAGCAGGGTAGTATTTAAGTAGAGTGGATTTACATTTAGTTTATAGAGCTTACGTTAACAGCGTTTACATAGTAAAATCTCTTTCTCTATATAGAATAAAGGGAACTGTTTTACCGGGTGTTTCATAGCCTTGACTTAATCGAATATATTCTGAAGATGAGCCGAAATCAAATTCTACTATATTTGACTTACTTTTGACGACTTATAATACAATAAAACTCTGCAAGCAACTTACAATGAAACGCTGTCAGACTTGCAGCATATGCTCGACAGTACAGCGAGTTCTGCGCAATGCATCGATTTTCGAATGAACCTAGATAAAACTAAGGTTAATTAATATAAACTAACCCATCCAAAACCAATTTAGGTTGACGGCATTCCTCTTCACGTTGTCCAAAAATACGTATAACTTGAAGAGATATTCCAAATGGGTAAAAGAAACTTTGAGGGTGAGGCCAACAGAAGAATACAGCTGGGTTGGGCAGCTTTTGGCAAACTACGTCAGGACTTTTCGTCACCTACACCACAAAATTTGAAAACAAAAGTCTACAATCAGTGCTTCGTACCTGTACGCACGTACGGAGCTAAGACGTGAACGCTCACGATATTTGCCGAAGAACCGATAAACGGTGGTCTTGAGTGGGGACTCCGCTTCGGTGAGTAGAGTGTAAGACGACCTTGCCTAGATCGAGCGACGATTAGCTAAAAGTGGCATGCAATTTGAGCAGGAAAAACCGAAGATCGATTTCAGTGGCGAACCTAGCAAGAGACCAGTAGTAGACGGATACGGGTTGACGATGAAAAGTTATTCTACATAATAAGCTTTCAAAAAAAAATTTAATACATTGTTGGATTATAAAGAGCTCTTAACATTGTAAAAGATCTTAAAAAGTCCTTAAGAACGTGCGTGTTCTGTCAACTGCCCAGGAAAATACGGTCTTTTTGTGGTTATTTATAGTTACTACCTGTACGCTAAAAGACGCGAAGCATGACATAGAGTAAGCAATCGTACAGGCAGTAGATTTGACGAAGTATGAAGCCCGGATAAGGCGGGGATGGGGCGCTGGTAATTTTGGCATCACCCGAAATAGAGGTTTAGAAGGATGGAGCCTAAATAAAGTCGTGCGCTCGCGTGATTGTCGAAGGAATCTGGTCACCCAGGCTCAGCTTCCAGCGAGATGGAAAACGTCTTGAAGGTTTTCAGCCAGTAAGAGTCTGGCACACTGCGAGCGTTTTCCCCGTGTTACCAAAAACAAAATGGGTAGACAATCATACAAACATGTCGGTACACTATTTGTCAAGGCCCCTTCTCAGACGACACAATTCTCTTTAATAAACCAATTAATTATAGGTATATATCGACAATCATCGATTGATTGACGAAACGAGAATTACGCGGATAGTCTCTCTGACCTTGTTACGCTAGATCCTAATGCCGTTTTTTCATTAACCGGCACCGATAAAAATAAATCTAACATCAATGACGACACGACTACACGACGATTAGTAGCTGAGATCAAGGTTGAGATATATGGGCGCTACTTTGATTATGCTTAGCCTTTACTCAATCATTACAAATTATATTATTTATGTCAAAGTATACGGTAAATCACCGATTTCGTCAACTTGGATTTGGCTCTGTAAATACTTAAGCTATATTTAAGTTCTCATTAAAAATTAATATTTTGTTAAATATGAACAAAATATGCTCTATATTCTGAGCAAAGTCTAAGCAAAGCCAAAGTAACATCTATAAATCTCAACCTAACAATCTGTGTTCTTTATAAAGCAACAGTAACTGTAACAAGCTTAGTGTGTCCCTTTTTTCACGTACTTGTCTAAGAGAGAAAGATATTTTTAACTTTTATTTTTATTGTTGCATTTATAAGGGGCCCTTGAATAAGAAATCCACTATAAAAAAAGAAGTTCAAATGTTCAAAAGTAACATTTCGTCATTATTAACGGGTTGGAGGATATGGGTTGTCTTTATGTGTGCAATTATGGATTGCCTCAATGGAATATCTCGACGAATAGTTTCGTTCAAACGGGGCGTTAGTATATTAAACTGTATTTAATTTGTGTGACGATATACGATTTTTTTCTTTTTTTGTAAACCGGGTAAAATATTGCATAGGTCCGTCTGGACAAGGCAGCGATCCAAGTGGGCCAGATGCCTACTGACTAAACTCCCTGGGCTGCCCGTCAACTCGTTGCCAGCCGGCACGAGGTCCCATACCTTTGCCGAGCAGGCACCATCGCTGGATGAGTATATAACACCCACCGTTCAGGACTTCTCTGACAGGCAGCACACAGGACACATGCATCGCCTCATCTGAGGAACGGACAGCCTCGTCTCTACTGCCCAGTTAATAGACACTCAACCTTTCTTTTAACCCGGTAGAAATCTCCACGGTCATTCGGAATCGTCCTGAGGGCGACCGTCATAGTGTACTGGCTTTGTACTGATTAAAAATATCTGGGTGCTCCTTCACTCGCTTGTGTGCCTGCCCATGGAAGACCTTTTAGGATTCTTCCATAATCGTACACGCAGCCAGCCCTGTGGGCTCTTCCATTAAAATTGAGGAGGGCATGTAAGTAGTCCTTACAAGGCCAAAAGGGGCACAAAACCTACACAACCTTATCCAAAAGCAGACCCACTAAAGCCGCCACACAATGATCCAAGGACACATAGGAAACTTTTACATTCAATATAAATTCGTTTTGTTTTTGAAATTTCAACCATAGATCTATTGCTGTGTTCCGAAGCGTAAGGATCAACCTATCACAACTCGCCACGTCGTTTCATTTTAAAACTAAAAAGGGACGTGAACATCGTTATTACTAAATTTCTAGGGGGCTTAACTATAGTAACATACAATAAATGGTAACGCTAATAGAAAGTGCAAAGTTTAAGGAATAGACATACTAGAAAACTTTCACAATATCTCATTCACACGTTACGCCAATTGCATAACATTATCTCTTTAGTACTAGCTAGCGTTATTGATAAACGAATATAATTTTGTTTGGGGGAAGCGAAGTCGATAGAAGTAGCATTTTCGTTCATTTTGTGCATCAGCATTTATTATGCTTTCGTTATTTGAAGTTGAAATTATCCATTTCCCTACAATTTCCAAATTGCGAAGCACTGAATTAATCGAGAAACTTATTTTGGCAATTGCATTTTTTTTACCGTTATCTGTAAAAGGAAAAATCGCCAAAATTCTATTTACGTTATTATATGTCAAGGTTGAGATTGCGTACTGTTATGAGTCACTATAGATTTAGGTTTTATTTATTTTATTTTTTACATTTTAAGGGCGGCCAGTGGCCAATACACTACAAGACAAGAAAAAATCAAAAAAATGCACATCAATGGGTTGCGCCGCTCAAGGCCACCACATCGTGCACCGAAAACACAAACAATACTACTTACAAAACAAACACACTAACAAACAACAATAAAACATCGAAAGAGAAAACACAGGCAAACAAAAATAATACTAACAACTACTGCGTGTCCCTCAACCACCCGATGATTTTTCTTTTAAAGACTGGCAGACTGTCAGCGAAAACATCGATAGTACTCTCCAGTTCGTTAAAAGCGCGAGATAACCTACAAATAGGCGAATTATAACCCAAGGATGTCCGAGCGTAGGGTGGGACGAGCAAGTTTACCCGGTTCCTGGGGTAACGCAGGGGCACCCTAAAATGGAATCGCTGGAGCAAAACTGGGCAGTCTGTTGCGCCTCGAATAAAAGTTTTTAAAAAAATATTTAGAAATTAAACACTTATGAAATAGTAAGGCGGCCGTCTCTGTAGGATGTTGGAATAGGACTGACTGGATGTCGGATACTCGAATTACAGGGCAGGCTCAGAAATGCTGAGTCGCAGGAATAGGGATAGGTAAGCAAAGGTGGGTGCGTTGGGGTAGTATAACAGTACGCCGTCACTCTAAAAGTGTGCTTTGAACCCGCAACAAAATATGTAAATTACGTTGCTCTTTTTAAATACAATTAATCCTGTACAAATACTCCCCGCGAGGTGGAGCGATGACTTGGGAAAAGTGTGCGAAAAAGATTGGAGGGGAGTCGGAGACCGGACCCAATGACGATTGTTGACAATGATCTATATCCAGCAATAGACTAAGGTACTGTAGTGATTGTATTAAAGGAGGATTACAAAAATAGGTTGGTTATTTATGGCAGTTATATCAGAGTTGGCCATTTGATAAAGAAATAAGTTTTATGTTAATTAGAATATAAAAAAGGCCTTTGAATGTGAAGTTTATTGAATTTTCAATTTTTGTATTGGATTGTATCAGAAGCTTCGGAAGAGAAGAGTAGCGTAATACAAATTATTATATAAAAGTAAAAAATAAAACAAATGTAATTTTTATATAGTGAAATACAATATAGATTGGAAAGTTATATCAGTGTATTACTTGAAGCGAGTTGAAGTGCTACTACTACACATTCTACATCATCATCAACACATATTTAAGGAAGTATAACGCAATGTAGTGAACACGTGTTATTATAGTACCGTGCTGCTTCTATTGATGATTATAAGCCATCCATACATTCCCTAAATCTTATTGGATGCCGCATTTGAATGTGTTAAGTAGTTTAGAAGATATAATCGAAAACAGTAACAGGCAAAACAGCAATTTTAATTTATACTGTGTAAAGAAAAGATAACCTATTTCATTCGGTAGCAACCTTACGTTCCAAGAGAAAGGAGACAAGTTAATTATAGTCCCATCGGGCGCTAGACAGCATACGTATTATGTTGCTACTTGGTAATGTAAAGGCGCAATCCCACCAGCGCAGGGGACTGCGCCGCACAATGTATGGCGCAAATATTCCTCTAAGTAGAATTAAGAGAGTAAACAACGAATAAATGAATGGGTGCACATTGTGAACAGTTCGCACACTGCTTCAGTGGGTAGGCTGTTGAGTCAATTACTTGCGTCGCCGGAGTGAAAATATTTATGTGTTCACGGGCTTTTGTCTACGTACAAATGTGCCGCATAAAATGTTTGCGAACAAGTTGCATCTTTCGCGAAAAACGTAAACTAATTAATGTATGTCTTTATTGTTTTACTGTTGGATACACCGTCCGTCCGTCATTTGTGTGGTAGGCTTTGATATTGAAACTCCTTCCAAGTATTCAAACAATTACCATAATAAATAACAAATATATGTGTAAAATTATGATATCCTGTGAAAAAATACATTAATATAGTATGTGCATATCGTTATAAACTAGTCAATTTTTAAAAGTTATCACACAGTAGCCCCTATTTTTATTTAAGCCATTAACTCTACATATTTTTTTTTAATCTAAAACTTCACATAGGTTTGAAGTACACGCACGCTTCTAAAAAATTGATATTTTCAAATTACGTTATTTTACACGAAGGTTCCGAAATGTGCCGAACACGATTTTGGTGGAATCGCACCTTAACAGAAACTTAATACATATCACTATTTGACCAACTTAGCAAAATACGATATATTTAATTCCACGAATAAAATAGTCAAAATGAGATAAAATATATTTCCAGTGAAGCGTTTCATACCGCTGTCATACATTAAACAGATAAACCTTACAAGGGAGGAGATGTCGTCTTTTGGTACAGGCTGCATACAATGACAAGTCATATGGTATCACTTTTTATTCTCGAAGGGTGCGATGTTCACAAAAACGGTCTTAAATATTTTTTTGCGACCGAGTGTGCGGAGTATCTTTTCCTAGCGAGTACGAATGAAAGTTATGAAAAGCGAAGCCATTTACGACCACATTTTTCATCTGTGAATTCATGTTTTCAATTCCGTTTCTATTATAAATCTTTGAAAAACTATTTACTACTATTTTTTTGTATTAATATTAAGGACTATCTAAAAAAATTAAGGCTTATCCGATAAAAGTAATTGAAAATAAATATAAACTAAAATACTTTATCTGGGTGGAAAATTTATAATTACTCAAACCATTGACTATCCCATTATCGGCAAATGTATTGCAGTATAATTAAACAAAAATATAAAGTTCAGTGCAATATAATTGCTTTTCATCAAATGAATTAAGAAATTTGGAGAATTAACGGGGAAATATCTAACTAATGTTTACATATAAAACTTAGAAAGAAATACCGCACTATATCTCCACTCCGACGCAGCCTTGAGTTTCTTTCGGCGTTTCTTCTCAAGGTAGTCACTTCCGAAACGCTGGCAGATCACCCGTAGTGTTAGTATCTTATTTTGGCTTGCGTTCCAAGTCGAGGTTCGTACCCACAGGGGTGCCCTTGTATTGCCACCCAACCCATAAACTCGCTGGCTGAGCACCTTCTGTGCTCGCCCCCTAAGCCCGGTTGAACTGTAAATGCCTTTCCCGGCAACCAGTAGTTAGTCCGAATAAAAAAAAAAATACCGCACTGTGGAGGCGTAAAGGGTATTTTCTGCTGGTAGCTACATTGCCACTAAAATAAACAGAAGTTTGGCAGATGACTCTAGATATGTTGATTTCTTTGCAAACATTTTCAATTGAAAGTGACCCGTAGACACCGGGATCCGGCGGGATTGAAAATTTTCAGTCCCGCGAATATCGAAATTGCAAATAACGATTTGACCCAATCGGTTTATCAACGAATCGAAACAGAGATAGCGTTGTTAAATCTAGACATGTATCGATTAAGTTATTATACAGGGCGAACTTTTTTGTGGGGTTTTTATTCCAAATGTAAATATAAGAATAATAATATATCGACAAGCCCCATCCCTCTCTGGATGAGCAGAAGTGAATTAGTGACTGTACCTACTTTGCTTATATCTCCTGCTCAACGTGACTAGTGATGAAAATGCCCGGGAATTTTCCCAAAGTGCCCAAAACTTCCGAGAACATTTCGTAAATTCCCGGGAATATTCCCAAAGAAGTTTTGGGCACTTTGGGAAAATTCCCAGGCATTTTCATCACTAATTACGTGACCAGTAGCGAATAGACCGCCGTCCTCAAAGCACTTACATATGAAATTGCTATTAGATCCCATTTGAGTTACCTTATGATATTTTCTTTCACCTGTGAGCATGTGGTACCTATGGTAAATCAGTGTGTTACGCACAGCCAGCAGTAGGGCGACAGCGACGCAAGAAAGGAGAATGGGGGGGGGCACATCGACCAAAACGACAACAGCGGCCGGGCAAGAAAACAACCACAGAATCCGGCGTAGCCATTGGCAGCCTTAGTATTAAGCAAAAAATGTATATAGCACTAGTTGTTAGGGTAGCCCGAGGGGATATATATCGCACCCAAAACCTGTTAAAATCACTTTTCTCTGAGCTACCCTCAGGAATAGAAGAAAATAAAGCAAGATATCAACGATCAAGAAGTATTATTATTTTAGAAGAATCCCTGAAGTGTCTACTGTCCTTCTGGAACACAGTGCTTAATTGGAAAAAAAACCCAGACGTACGCACCAGAATTTGACTTTACGACAATTCGCATCGTCGCGCAACGATACTAATCCCTTACGTATTAATGGTCATCGCAGTCACACGCAAGATCCGTTCTAGTTTTCATAAAAAATAATCCAAGTGAATCCTTCAACTATTGTTCGCTATTTCTTGTATTCCGAGATATGGTCAACAAAGCTCACTTGAAAAAATTGAACCTGTATGTTTATAACGTTACCTATTTTCATAAAAATATACAAGAAATATGGAGAAAATCCTCGGAGCGCACCTGTTGAATCAAGTGCGGACGGGTCGGCACTTGAATCCAATTTATATACCTCTTTGGATAAATTTATGCTACAGTATCTAGATATTTTCTACATTAAGTTTAGACGTAGAGCGGTGAAGGTGAAAGGGTACAATAGGAACTATTGATTCCATTTACTACCCACACATTAATTTCTACTGTAGACGAGATCATTAGAACGGTATTAACGGCTGAATTGGCAATGGATCGGTCTTAGTTGTCGAAGAACTGACAGACATTGAAGAAAAGGAAGAAACGTTTATTGGGAAAAAAAGAAACAACACACACATTTCGTTAAAATTAAAACAATGAAAGAGTAACACATATCACATTATGTATCCTTAAAGTGACCATACGTCCCGTTTTCAGGCATTTTGTCCCGGTGTCCCCAGTGAGGCCGACATTGTCCCGATTTTGCAAACAGACCAAACGATAATTAAAATATATTACATATACAGGATAATTTTATAAACGAGGGAGCTATTCAGGGAGGGATATTCATTATTCAATTCTAAATACAAATATGTAAAAATAGACATATATTTATATCTAATAGAGATAGTAAATTATAATCAACATATTTAGGGACAGTTACGCACATGAATGAATAAATACCAATTAGTTATTAAGTCGGTATTGTGTTTGTTCTAAGCCAGGATAAAGTGCGAAGGGAAACGATTCAATTTTTGTTTACCTAAAATTACGTAAAAGAAACTTTACCAACTTACCAATTTTTACGGATCAATTCTCATTTGTTCATTAGTTTTTGGTTATGATTTATTAAGAAATATAAAATGTATCCTGTATGCTGTGACCAATCTCAAAAAACACTCGACTCAGTGTTCACAAAAGCGTTCTTGAGTGGAGAATTTGACTCGGCAATCGTTGTGGGGGTCGACCAGAGGTGAAATAGACTGACAATTTGAGAAAGTTGTCTGGAAGTTTCTGGATAGCCCAGAATAGGGACAAATAGCGAGCCCCGGAAGAGACCTATGTTTTACAATGGCCAATGCGGGCTTAAAATATGATGATGAATTTCAATAATGAACTCTTTTAGTATTATAAATAAAGTTAATAGTATTTTATAGTATGTAATTTAGCTATCGACTCGTAATAAGATATACTATGTTAAACTAAATTACGCTATATCTAAAAAAGAAAAATTGTTATTAAGGCTGTGGTAGCCTAGTAGATAAGAGACCGGTTTCCATGCGCGGCGACGCAAATGATCGTAGGGTCGAATATTGGCATGTACCTCTAGGTTTTCCCAGATTACGTATGGATTTAGGCATCACTTGCTCACAGGGGACGGAAAACACCGTATGGAAACCCGTGTGACATCATATAGAAATGTGTAAATGCCCCGAAAACGGCGATAAGCTGCGCCACTGGTCACGTGGGGCACGACTAGTGATGAAAATGCCCGGGAATTTTCCCAAAGTACCCAAAAATTTCTTTGGGAATATTCCCGGGAATTTACGAAATGTTCTCGGAAGTTTTGGGCACTTTGGGAAAATTCCCGGGCATTTTCATCACTAGGCACGACATACAAGCGCGAAGTGGATACAGTCACTAATGGGTCTCTGCTCCCCCCGTAAGGGATATAGCGTGACGATATACATTTTTCTTTATTATGTTTTTAATAAGTAGTATCATTGCCACGTCCAATATTTTTAACCCGATATTTTGTTTGACGTAACTTATGAACACGAAATGTTACAATGCTAGGATACCATAGGGGGGTTTCGACCTGTCAAATGCGTACATTTTCATCAGCGTCCACTTTGTGGCTAGACTTTCATTGTTTCTAGCCATCTATTGTTTGTATTGTGTTCAAAATAAAATAAAACCTATTAAATGAAAAGTATTTGTCTAACTGAACTATAGGATATTATATCATTTCTTGCGTAGGTTGGTATCGCATAATGCTCTTAGGATTAAAATGTTTATTTGTGTTCTTGTTTATTTTAGAAGCGTTATTATTTATCATCTCGCAATTGCTCTCCAGTTTATATAAATGTAGGAAGTGAAAATTAGATTATGCTTCAAAAGAGAATTTCAATAGAGTATTTATAATGAAAAGTTTGTTGTTTCAGCATTATATGAACACAATATTATTATAAAATCTTATTCCTGTTATAAATGTGCATTATACTAAAAGTAGCACAAAATTATTTTTAAATATATATCATATATTATTATAATAATTTTTAAATAGATGAATGACATAACGTAACGGGTGCGTCTTTTTTAGAACCAATTTTAACTTTTTCCGAATTTCAAATCATTTATCAAATTCAGGCCACAATGCAAGCAGGCCGTACAATTTCATTTTACTGATATCGATATATACAATGATAACATTTTGAAACTCAAAAAAAAAATGTTATTTGAGAACAATGTGAAATAAGTTAGTTTAGTTGCTTTTTTTTGCAAATTAGATTAGTATAGCATGTAGACGCCGCCGGATACGTAATGGTTTTAACGCCCTAAGGGTCGTTAGGGTGTTACGAGACGTGCGGAGTAACGGGTGCGCGCGCGCAAGGGATGCTCTAGCAAAATCAGGCGACTAACGAGACCCAAGGCTAGAGTACGTGCGTGTGCGTCGCAGTTCGGTGTGCCTTAAAGTGCAAATAAACAGTAAAACGCCAAAATCCGTTTCTTTCTACAACCACACCCACAACCACCGATCATATTAGTGTTTTTCTTTTTGTTACTGTTCTTGTCCGTATGTTGCTCGTATTTTCATTTTTTTCTTCTTTGCAACTAATGTATCATGTATATATAAAAATGAATCGCAAAATGTGTTGCTAAGCGCACCACTGGAGAATTGCTGAATCGATTTGGCTGATTTTGTTGCGTTTGATGAAGTCTGGAGAAGGTTTTTATGGAGTGGAAAAACGTAAAAAAAAAACAGGAAAATATTAAAAAATAGAATTTTCTTTTCTCATACAAACCCCTTTGTTCCCAGCTGTCAAACATATGATGGCAATCAAAACGAAACAAAGGTGCGTTAGGATTGTCTTTGGTATGCCTTCAAGTTGATTAGAAGTTGCATGTCATTAATGAAAATTAATGGAATGGAAGGAAATTAAAATTATGACTACATTTTGTAATCGTTCATCATTCATCAAATTACATTTTGCCATCTCTGATCCTAGCCGTGATGCGAGTTACTCGTTAATTTAGTATAGCCGTAACTCAGTAAACCAGTGACCGTGGTCCTTTTATGGAGAGGAAAGAGACCTCTGACCAGGTACGATTAACATTCGAAATTAGCGGCTTTACTAACAAGCTTTCAACCTCTATCTCACCCTTAGGAAATTAATATAAAAAAAACGGTCCATAATGCATATCCACGTTATAAAATGAACCCAATGTAAGAATCTTGTTTCTTGCTTCAGTGGTTTAGGCTCTACGATGACATATCGATCGGAACCAGTCTTTTTATACACATTTAAAAATTAATGACATGAGCTATATAGGTTGGTACACGTAGATTTAAATTTGAAAAATTAAAATTTAAAGAAAAATAGAAATTTGTTAAAAGTTGCTACTTAGGCAATTTATAGTTTTTTTATATATTGTGTGTATGTATGTATAATCCTTTTTCTTTTTGGAATTTTACTAATATTCTTTACTACAGTACTTTTTATAATTCAATCTTTGTTTCCCCATTAAAAAAAAAACAAATTTGCAGTTCTGATCTTCTTAATACTCTGAAAGGCGGTACGATGCAACTGGAGGAGACGATTTCCTAGCATAAGCTGATTAAACTTTAAACATAGAGCTAACGATTGATAGAAATCCCTACTAAAACTAAAAAAATATATATCTTAGGATGTGTTAAGTTTTGGCAAAAGTCATAGAACAAAGGTTGTTAGTCTTGATGTACCTAAGTTATCTTTAAGAAGTTTTGCGTTAGTTACCAGTAACGTTGTATATGACGCCACTACGTATACATTATATCTGAATGCATATTTTCACGCAAACACGGGGCCAGCAGACTACGGAAGACCAGCATTAAAAGTGATCCATTCTCAGCATTTGTGCTTAGCATTCTCTTTGTTACCACGACAGGAAGTATTTTTAAAGCGAATTCCATACAAACAATGTAGCGTATCAAAATGAAACTTTGCATTAAATATAACCCTTGTGACGCTAAACACACGACATGTATCATATCGAGAGGTGAAAGACTATTTGGTTTAAGCGAGATTTTTTGGTGATATAGTAATATATATATTCGGAATTAGCATTTTTTACCGATTCCAAATATATATATATATATATATATATGGTGATATAGTAATATATATCTTACTATATCACCAAAAAATGTCGCTTAAACCAAATAGCTTTTCCCCTTCGGTATATATATTTTCGTAATCAGCGATTTTTATCGATCCCAAAAATATATATATTATTATATCACCAAAAAATGTCGCTTAAACCAAATAGCCTTTCACCCCTCGATATACATATTTTCGGAATCAGCGTTTTTTACTGATTCCAAAAATATATTACTATATTAGCAAACAATGTCGCTTAAACCAAATAGCCTTTCACCCCTCGATATATTCAACGGTAACACTTTTAAAATCAAAAAAGGATGTTATTCGAGAGGACTGTGGATTAAGTTAATGTATGTTTGTTATGTTTTTCCTCTCTTATATATTTTTTGTGAATTATATTAATGTTTTTCTTTTTGTTACCGTTCCTGTCTGTGAATTGTTTGTATTTTGTTTCTTTTTTCTTTTGTGCAAGTAGTCGACACCTATAAAAATAGTCCCATTTGTAATGTATCTTGTTCATGTTTTGTATATTTATGTATGTGTTAATATAGACCGTGTAAGTATTCTAATAACTAAAATATAGCGCGATTTTCACTGCAAATTTTGTAACATTTGAAATGAAATATAGTGTTAGCTGTTAAAAATGTAATCCAAAAGGAAAGAGATACAGCATCAAGATTGGACCAGGAAACGTTTACAGAATTTCCCAAGAGCATTTCTTAAGATTATTCATTCGATCTCGAGTTCTGATCGACAGAGATCTCAATTATAACTTTGCACTAACAAGCCATGATGCAAATAGACCAACTTAAGATTGATTCTAAATATAAAGTGATCGGACGATTACATGCGCTTTACAAACTGCGGAGTTTCATGTACGAGCCTAATCCTGATATTGCCTTGTACGTCTTGAGTATTCGGCTTAAGAGCAGCATTATCCATAACTTTTACATTATTAGATATTCTCCCATACTAGCAACCCTGCGGATTTTTAATACAATATGCTAACGCTTGACTTCAATCACACGAGATAGAAAGCGATGATGATACCTGTGACGGAGCGCGCTCGCCAGACAAAAATCGATTATTTTGTTGTTTGGAGACCGGCATATTTTACGAAACTGGAAAAACAGACGCTGGCAGCGAATTCCCTCTTTAGCGATATGTAATATAGAAGCGAGTTCGCTTTGTATGAACAGTTATTAACAATAGACTTTTTTTTTTACTTGGGGAAATCCTCATTGACTCAGGGACTGTGGGTCCTCTGGATGCCCGAACCCTCGCGTTACTCTATACATGGCGCGAGGAGCCAAGGGGCCGGGGCCAGCGGCCGGCCCCGACCGGAATCAGGGGTAAGAGGCGTCTGCTGGACGCCAGATCAATCGAGCCATGGGGGCTCAGGCTGGAGCAATCAAGATACAGCCTGCGTACGATCGAGGCAATTCGTCCGATCTTGAAGGAATAGTTAGAGCGGCGCCACGGTCACCTATCCTATCGGATGGCGCAGGTGTTCACTGGGCATGGCAGCTTTGGTGGATACCTGTGCCGCACAACTGGTAGCGAGCCCACACCGAGGTGCCACCATTGTGCGGATTGACTCGATGAGTCCGCACAACATGTGATCGAGGAATGCCCAGCCTGGGCTACGGAGAGGGCTGCACTCGTCAGGGTGGTAGGTGGTGACCTATCACTGCCGGCACTCGCTCGCGCGATGGTCGGTAGTGACAGGGCATGGCAGGCGGTCCTCTCCTTCACGGAGGAGACTATGCAGGTGAAGGAAGCGGCGGAGCGGGATCGAGAGGCTATTGCCACCCCTGATAACCCAATCCGCCGCCCAGCTAGGACAGGACGCCGGAGGAGGGCCTTCGCCAGAGGCCTTCCTCCATAACAGGACAAACGCCGGGCGGCGCACTTGAGGGAGCACGTCGTCCAGATCCAGGCGTGAGCGGTGTGGGATGTGTTCCCGCACACCGTTCCAATGACAAATTAAGGAGATGAGGGGAGGGTGACATTTCTTAAACCACTCTCCCTGCCAAATGTGTTAGGTGTACGCGGGGGGTGGCGACTATTTATCCACCCCCTGCCAAGAAGGCGGGGCCTGCAGAAGGCTAGACGTCGCCGGGTGCCGAGGAAGATGGCTCAGCCTTGCCCTTGGCATTCGGCAGGCGGGAGATGGATCACCCCGGGGTTTTAGTCGGTGCAAGTCCGACACACCGGGGGGCAACCCTCATCGCGCCCTGAGGTCCGTTAGGGATTTCCCCGGGGTCACAAAAAAGAAAAAAAAAAGGGACTGTGGGTCCTGTAATCAATTCTCCACATATTAACAATAGACTTGTGTTATCCCGCTCGACATCTATTTAACCTATGCTAAAAAGGTGAGAGTGGAATTAAATGGTGCAGCTCAGCTCTATATTCTCCAGATTATCTTCTTGTCCTTTAATCCAGGCGTATCGGTCGTGTTCATGGATTGGCTACTTGCATGGTTACGGCTTTTGCGAGACGTCTCCATCTCTCTTTGATAGACAGTTTATTTTTCGACGCATCTATATGCATCTGTTGACTTGGGAGGGACAAGCACTTACGTGCTCAACCGGCAAATTTATGTGTTGGTGGCTACGCTAGGGCACGAACTTCGAAATGGGGGAGAAATAAGAGAAAGAACTATAGCGATCTATTAGCGTTTCAGAAGTGACCTTTACAAGAAACGCCGAAAGAAAGTCAAAGCTACGTCGGAATGATAAAATAAATGCACTGTGAGTGCATACTAATAAAATAATAATAAAAAAATTATTTATTCGACAATAAAATTATTTATAATAAAATTATTTATTCGACAAACAACTACAAGGCAGCACATTAAAAATCAGCTGACATCCAAACTAGGACACCCTGTAAATAGGACATACTGTAAGAGAACACCTCATAACTTAATCAATGTCTTTCCAATTTATGAGCGTCCGGCTGCGATAACGTCGACACTTCAGTTCTCTTTGCGCCATCACACATTCTAAAGAGTGTCCGTTATGGATGATAGGTCCAAATATATTTAGCGTTCGTACTTGCACAATCGACAAAATTCTTTGTTCGTTACGAAGCTCTTTCAAGATAGAAACATTAATGCGGAGTGCTCTGTTTTATTCACGGCAAGCGCGCAGCACCACATCTCGAAGACATCAATCGTTTTGAGAGGTTTTTGATTGATCGCCCATGTTTCAACTCCATACAGAAAGATAGGAATTATAAAGTACCTCATTAGTCGAACCTTGGTGTTTTTGTTTATACGGTATAGTCCGGAGAATAGTTGGTAGAAAACCAAAAGGGAAGCTACTCTACGCCGATGCTGTACACTGGAAAACTATTGTGACTTACAAATCAATCAACCTTCGAGCACGGTATATGATTCATTCGAGATTGCTAGGCTATTGATTGTTAGGCAGAACCGCCCCAGATGCGGTAACAATACAGGAATCGCAACCAACCCAAAACCAATCGGTGACAAGTGTAGAAGTTACAACTTACACAGAACTCTACATATAAAATTACAACCCATAACTGCATAAAAGAGTTTCGTGCAACATTCTCAACTCATTAAAGGGAGTCGATAGAATCATAGTATTAAACTATATAATAAGCGGACCAGTATGACGATGGTTACCACCCGTAGATCGACATCTTATAAGACATTAAAAAATGTATAAAGGTTTTATTAATGTAACACCTTTTGTACAAAAAGTCTTACAAAAATTGTAATATGTAAACTTACATTATGAATGTATAAGTATCTAATAAAACTTTAGATGCTGAATCGAGTCAAGTGGCAGAAGTTTGATATAACATCATTTCAAAGGGCGACATCTGTTTGTGCACACAACACAGTGTAGTTCGGTACGGCAAGTGACTAGGGCTGGGAATCATAGACGGTACCTTGACTTAAATGTTAGAAATTAGTTAGTTAGTGTAAAAGTATATAGTAGGTTACCCAGTTCAACATATATTGAACTTGGCTTTACGATCAAGCTTAATTTGGGACTGGATCAATGTAATTGTTATTCAATAATATTATATGACCGGTGGTCGTGGGTGTGATGGTAGTAAGACACGGATTTTGGCGTTTTACTGTTTATTTGCACTTTAAGGCTCACCGAACTGCGACGCACACGCACGTACTCTAGCCTTCGGTCTCGGTAGTCGACTGAATTAGCAAGCATCCCGTGCGCGCGCGCATCCTCTTACCCCGTGCGTCCCGTAACACCCTAACGACCCTTAGGGCGTTTTAACACAAGCACGTATCGGGCGGCGTCTACATGCTATAATTATTAATATATTTTTATTTTAAATAAGCTTGTGAGCTTTAATAAATCAACATACTATGTTAAAGGCACACTTAGAACATGACATGTTTTTTTATTAGGTTGTATATAGCGTGTATACGTTGTGGATAGACGATCAGTGTAGTGAATATATTTCACACTACTAATATAAATATTATAGTATTAATATTGCTTTCTATACTGGATATACTTATATAATGATAGCTACCGCGACTTCAAAAGTCTGTCGTCTAATTAAGCGTTTTTTATGTTAATACTTTTGAAGGTGAGTGTAATTTCAAGTCTCTATAAATCATTCTTGGAATGCCTGAATATTTCTAAAAAAGTAAATGAAATAAAAAATAGTTTTGCAAGTTTTACTTGGTGAAATTTATCTTTTTTTTTTTGGTAACTAGGGGTAAATCCTTAATGAACCGACAGGGGACGGTGAGGGCTGCCCCCCGGTGTGTCGGACTCGCACCGACTAAAACCCCCGAGGTGATCCTCTTCCCGTCTGCCGGAGCCAAGGGCACACCTGAGTCACTAAACCTCAGCGCCCGGCTTGTCCTCCTCGGGCCTCCTCCAAATTTTTGCAGGAGATGGTAAGAATACTTCCGCTCACTCTTGCAATAGCGGGGAGGGTGGTGTAAAGTGCCACCTCCCCTTTATCTCTGTGTGTTTATTACTAAAGCGGTGTGCGGGAACACACGCACACCACTCACGCCTGGATAATGAACGACGCGCTCCCTCAAGAGCGTCGGCCGGTGTATATCCGTTATGAAGGAGGGCCTTCGCCAGAGGCTCCTGCGTACTGTCCTGGCGGGCTGCAGATTTGGTTTTCGGGGTTGAAGATAGGATAGAACCGCCAGCCATGCTCTGTCGCTGCCGCCCACCGAGCGAACGAGCGCCAGCAGCGACAGATCACCGCCCACCACCCTGGTGAAATTTATCACCATGTTACATATACTCAAAATTTGTTTTGAAATAAAGTTATTATTATTACAATTATCTCTTTATTTATTTTACTTACATCATTTTTCCATAACAAAATGTATGCACATAAAAAACATATACATTTTGAAATATAAAAACATGTAGACCTACAGGAGCGAGGCCTAAGGCCTAAGGACCGGTAGTTAGGAGCTCAGAGTGAGGAATCTCCTAACAAAGCCTGCCGTATCGAGTAATACTGCTTTCTGTATTCGGCCCTTGATCCAACGACCAAGCGAGAGCCTCTTGAGATAGTAATCGAGGCTCTTTGCGATCAGCCCATCAGTTTTCTTACAATTATTATTATGTCATATGTATGTGCCCTGAGATGGGTACGACATATAAGCGCAAAGTGGATACAGCCATCAACGTATCTCTGCTCATCCCGTAAGGGACATAGCGTGACGATATTATTATTATTATATTTTCTTTTTATGCTATTTTATTATTGACAGAAGCATTTGTCTAATCTCGGTGAGGAGAGAAATACTCGAACGTGGATTTTTTTCTCTTTAATACTGGTATCACTGGTGCTTGACGTTGCTATAAGCTAAATAACCACCTGACGAGCAGACAGAGATACAAAAGGCACCAAAAGTCAAGAGCGAACTCGCATAAAATAAACGAGCAGGGCTAAATGGTGTAGCTCCGTGAATATTCGCAACGAGCACCTGTGTACTAGAGCTTCCATAAAGGCATTGTCAAGCCTCGGGAGCCCGAGACTCAAGGGGATTACGTCTCTATTTCCGACAGCGAGGCTTAATCATGCAGTAGTACCAGGACTATCGAGACTTTCGTAACTATGAAGAACAGTGTTCACAAATATGATGGGTGTACCAATTGTTAATCGAGGTATAAAAGCTGTTTCTTTTATTTCTTGTTTTACATGATTATTTTTTATGTAATTTTGTTATGAAAACTGTAATTGTTGAAATTAATATATTTTTATTTAAATACGAGGAATCTTATATATAAAAATGAATCGCAAAATGACTTGATAAGCGCGAAACTCGAGAACGGCTGAACCGATTTGGCTGATTTTTTTTTTGTTGTGTTTGATGAAGTCTGGGGAAGGTTATTACGGAGAGAAAAATTTTAAAAATTCCCTGCAACTGTCTGAAAATAACACTTTTCTGTATTCTCATACAATAAATTAGTTATAAGTCATTTTGAAGTTTAATACCACACCATAAAGTTCAAGTGTTAGTGGACGGGTTCCGGGAAGGCAAAACAATTATTGAGTGACGTATAAATATCAATGTCAATATTTGTCAATTTTGATACATAAAGCATTAAGGCCAGGTTCCTTCAAACAATTTTCAAAAAACAGCCGACATGCCAATATGTTTTGGCAGAATAAAATCTGACGGGGATGCTATTAACATCAAAAAAAACAATGTGACTTTGTTTTAGAGAAATAGAGCAGAACAAGGTCTGCCGGGACAGCTAGTATACAATAAAATGAATAATCCTATATCACTATTTGTAATGAGAATAAACACCAAGTCTTCCTTGAGCATGCTGGTTTTTTTTATTCGGCATGTCCTACGTTGGTGGCCTGGGAAAGACCTTCACAACAAAACCGGGCTTGATGGGCGAGAGCAGAGGGCGCTCAGCCAGCGAAATTTATGGGTTGAATGGCTACGCAATGGCACCCCTGTGGGTACGGCCCTCGACTTGGGCGGCCGGCCAGTTGAAAAACGAACCTAACGGTGATCTACCAGCGTTTCGGAAGCGACTGCCTGTAGAAGAAACGCCCAAAGAAACTCAAGGCTGCGTCGGAGTGAAAGCATGCTGGTATCTCTAACATTTAACAACGGATTTTTGAGTAACATTAGGAATTTAAAGCGATAATGCAAATGGGTTAATTCAGGTATTTTTTAGATGAAGAATTCGTAATACAATACTTGTATAAATATTTAATCCACGCAGCTAATCCGATATTTATACCTCACATCTAGCAGGTATCAGTCCGACACATCTTGGTCCATCATCCCTGCACTCATCCCTGACGGCAGTCGGGACGACCAGGTGAGGATTTAGGCCATTAAAAAAAGCCATGGTTACAAGCTACCTTTTGATATTTTTTGTGTCGCATCGCATCGCTTTACCACGTTTATCGCTTACGTACGAGAATAGGTAAGCTTATGTTATAGCTTAACTACACTAGATGTTGTGACCCGGCGTTGCCATGGCGTTTAAAGATTTATTTTCCAAAAACGTTGAAACACGTATATTTTAATTTCTGACTAAAAAGCTAAATAATATTTTTAAATTGCTTACTTCAGAATGAATAAATTATCGAACTAACTTTCAAACCCAACTTTACCACCCCAGGAGTTGATTTCCCAAAAAACATCGTATCACGTATTTCTCCAGTTTTATCATATCACTTTTCATAGTGAAGTACTTCAAAATTGAGGGATTTTTAACTCAGTTCAAACTTTCAACCCCTATTTCACCCTCTTACAGGTAGACTATTCAAACATCCTTAGAGCGTGTCTATGTCATACAAAGAGCAAAATTTCGTGTTTCTAGCTTTAATCGTTCAGACTTTTCGACTGTCAGTCCGGACAAGTTATTTTATATAAATACCCAAAGGTCTTGATGTACTTAAATTTCATGAGAAAATAGAGATAATGTCAAGTTTTGAAACTATATTTCCGGGCTTTTATTTTCTTAGCCACCGAAAGCCTTAGTATACTATATTATACTATAGTATATTGTTTGTGTATATTATTATTATTTTTGTGTATATTATTATTATTTTTATATTGCTGTATGTTTCCCTTTAAAATAAATAAATAAAATAAAATAAAAATAAAATACATATCAACCCCGTGCCTGCACCCGGCTCTGTTGCAGAAGTAATTGGCCCCGTTTTCATAACGTCGTCTACATTGTAGCGCCTTTCAATGAGTTTACATGTTTGAAACACGGTTGTTATTATAATTACTGGGTCTTCGTACAACAAACTTTTCGTGTTGGCCGTAGAATGTAGAAAATTAGTTTCAATAGAAACGATAAGGGGCTCTTATACACTTAGAGAGTGAACAAGTTTTAATATAGTTACAAAATTAATTAATGTTTGCTTTAATGCTCGCTTTATCAATGATTATTTATATTCGTTAACATAAAATTTACGGACATTTGCAGACAAAAGAATTTTTGAGGTGGTAGGGCGTTTGCCCGAACTGAGTCGAGACCACAGTACACAGATGTAAAGATCGTTGGAGTGACTCGCTTCGGGCTGTCGTGTTTCGAAATCAGTTTATGCAGTTATTCATATACTCAGAGATCTTTTGTCATAGTGGTGGGCCGACATAGCGATGGCAGCTGTCAATGGATTTTCATCTCTTGACGGTCGTTGCCTTTCTTGGACTACAATGTATTAAAAAAACTAATATTTAAATACATAATACTTCCAAAACTCGCGACAAATAAATCAGCTCATCACAGTCCAGTTTTCCGGTACCGAGGCTCGACTCCTAAACCTTCAGCGTCTCAGCTAGGGTCACTAGAAACTGATCTATCAGATCATCATTTAATTGGATATAAAATTTGTCGGGACAGACCTTTTATGTCAATTGAAGCTATCACTTATTTGGATTATAGAATCAACCGAAAGCTGGATGTCAATTCAATTGTACCTAAACTGTAATAGAAACTAGTGTTATAATCATAGATGGGCAAAATGTAATCAGATAAATAAAAATGATTACGATTACATTTTGCGTTTTTCATCATTAATTTGATTGCATTTTACTCATCCATGTTTTAAGCACTACGGAATTCCTGATTGCATACATATTTGTGACTTCTTAATGTTTTAAATGAATTTATTCTTGATTAGAGAGCAAGAAAATTAAAATTACGTCTTCATTTTGTAATCGTTAATCATTAATCAGATTACATTTTGACCATCTCTGGTTATAATAATGATGTTATGTGATAAAAATTCGTTTTCACGCAGTGACCCGTCGTTTCCTGGTAGTATTACCTCATTTTCCCCCCTTAGGGGTTGACTTTCCAGTAATGTTGTAACACGTAATTTTTTTCTTTCTAACCAAAAATCTAAATATCGGTTATCATAGTGATTTCTTTAAAACTGACTCAAGGATGGAATTTAAAAAATGCGCCTTTAACGGTCGTATAAGGTATAAAAATAATCTTTTCTCTACATTAATGTTTCTAGCTTCAATAGTTTTGGCTCTACGATGATTGTTAGTCAGAAGATAGTTTTTTTATGTACCGGATAAAACTATAGTCGTATTAGAGCTGGAGGGTTTTGATCCTGCATCGGTAATACTATAGAAAAGATTTATCAGTTTTAAAAAATAGTAACATTTGTGAACATTGGAATTTACATGTCATTTGCCGACACGGAACTCTGGTTTTTTGGGTTCAAAACGATTATAATGTCACGGTGTAAAAAATACATATGTACTTACGCCATGAAATTAAGGTCGTTTCGAAATTGAAAATCTTCAATTTAGTAAATGGCATTAAATTTGAAAATTCATAAAAAGAATTAAAATTTTCAAGAATAATACAGTTTATCAATTATGGGTATCGTAAACTCTAGGCCATCACAAGACAACAATTTAACAATTCAGTTAAATAGTATTCATTCAAGTCTAAATTCGATTAAATTCATCAGAGCACGTCGCTTTTAGAGATTATTATTTTAAAAGTACGTTTCATTTTTCAATCATCAAAAAAAGAAGCAGCTCTGCTTCTTCTTCATCTTAAATGTCGCTCTATCAATCTCCAATCGATTTTGTCCGAACTGAGTCGTGTACACGGAGTACAGCTACAAAAATATCGTCAAAGTAACTCGCTTCAGTTTGTCGCATTTTGTGATCACCTGTACCGTTCAGTTATTTATTTATTGATAGACCTTTTATCGTGGTATATGTGGGCCGACATAGCAAGAGCGACTATTTTTTTCGTCAACTGTGGTGTTAATAATTCTATCAATTTTGTTTATAAAAAAAGAATTTACAATGGGAATTTGATATCTACCGGTTTATATCCATAGATAACTACTGTAAAGCAGTAGCCGGAATCACACAGAAGCATAAAATGAATTACTTTGATATTTAATAAATATATTTTACTTTCTACAATTAAGGGCGGTCATTGTGCATATATATATATATATATATATATATATATATATATATATATATATATATACAAGTTATTTTATAGATGAGGCAGTTATTCAGGGAGGATATTCAGCATTCGATTATAATTACAAATATGTAAAAATAGTGACATTTTCATTAAAACAGTAAATTATAGTCAAATTAATTTACGGAATTACACACATAAATAAATGAATAACAATGAATCGTTAAATTGGTATTTTGCCTGTCTTAAGCTAGGATAAAATATGAATCAATCATACATACGCCACACGCGGTGCTTTCGCCACACTATTTATGGATCAATTCTTATTTATTCATAAATATTTTTTTATGATTTGTTAGAGATAATAGCTATTACATTTTTATTAATTACAAGAAGGTATAAATAATCTTGAAAAATATCCCTCGTCTATAAAATCGCCCTGTACATGCATATTATATATTCACTATTATAAGTTGATTATTATATATTGAATTACAATCCGATAATTATTAGATTCAGAGTTTCATTATCTAAATTGTACCAAATTTTAAATCAATTTATATTAAATGTCCAGGTATAACAAGATAATGCCTTTTTACGCTTTCTACGGGATGAAACTGTAGTGACATTATTGATTTTTCTAGTAAAAACACAACCTTGCGTCTGTAATAGCTCAATAAAGCTACATGTCACATTATACAGACAACAAATAACGTACAATGAACACATTTATCTTCTTTCAACCTAGCACAAGTGAAACGTGCTAAAGCGAAAGTTTTACAGCCAGGTTATAACTTTAACTCGTGCTTAAAGTTAACCGCGTATTTTCCTCTAATTGGAAGAGCGTGCGAACGCCACAGGTGTGATCACAAAGACATTATACTAGATTCTAGATATGACAACAAACTAAATAGACTAGTTTAGTATTTTTTTATGAAAATTTAAACGATTTTATTCGTGACACCAAAAGAAGAAATGAGTAGCATACTAACATACTATAGACAACATTCTAGGGTATCCAGGATTCTCAACATAGAGAAATGGAACGTGAGGAAGAGGAGGAGGGTTCTATTACAAGAGATAGGAACTAAAGACAAAAATATATGTCGACTGCCATCTCCACAGATTCTAACTGGGTTGTGAGATCACGGGCCGGATACAGAAGGCAGTATTACTCGATACGGCATGCATTGTGGCTTTTAAAAAAGCGTACCTACTTAAATGACAGATTAGTGGAGATCTTATGCCCACCAGTAAACTGATGGCAAATATGTATAGATACTCGCGTAAAATGTAATAATATATTATATCATACAGATAATAGAGCAATAGACGAGGCGCCACTGCCGGAGCGTCGGTTACAAATCGATTGACATCAAGATAAAACATAATCTGTATACAAATATATATAATCACTGTCCTGATTGACATATCATCGTAGAGTCTAAACTGAAGCTAGAAACATGAAATTTTTACATCGGGTTCTTTTTATGATGTGGGCACCCATTACGGGCGGTTTATTTGATATAAAATTCCTAATAGGGTGACTAGGGGGTCGAAAGTTTGTTTGAAAATAAGTCAATTTTGAAGCAAGTACTTGTATAAACTGGTACTTAAAAATTAAGTGCTTCGATGTTTTTGAAAACTCAAACCTCAGGAGAATTAAATAAAGAATGTTTTACCGAGCAAAGTCGGTTCTCTACAGTTAGTACATGAAAAAATTAAATTATATAGATATTTAACTTTTTTTTTAAATTCAGGATTAGTATAAACCTAATTATTGAGCCCATAAACATTGTCATGGTAATATATCAAATAGTATGTCAAACAATCCTTAAAAATATTCGTATTGTTCATAAAGGTAATGAAATCAAACTAACATACGTAAGATATTGCTACAATATACATATGTGTGTGTATATAGACGTAAATTATTTTTACCCGGACATACCGACCGATCAAACAGTGAGGTACACACACGCACTAATTTCACTCCACGA
Source organism: Automeris io (assembly GCA_036320925.1). Taxonomy (NCBI): domain Eukaryota; kingdom Metazoa; phylum Arthropoda; class Insecta; order Lepidoptera; family Saturniidae; genus Automeris; species Automeris io. The sequence goes on from JAUDJH010000036.1 coordinate 1,942,890, forward strand.
CACCGGCCTCACCGGCGGCGCCGAAGAAGGATAGTTCAGTCAACTGCTGCTAACCGGAGCGTTTTCGCACCGAGGCGCATTTCCACTCCGACGCAGCCTTGAGTTTCTTTCGGCATTTCTTCTCAAGGTAGTCACTTCCGAAACGCCAGTAGATCACCCGTAGGGTTAGTACTTTATTTGGCTGGCACTCCAAGTCGAGGTTCGCACCCACAGGGGTGCCCTTGCATTGCCACCCGACCCATAAACTCACTGGCTGAGCACCTTCTGTGCTCGCCCTCTAAGCCCGGTTGAACTGTAAATGCCTCTCCCGGCACTCAGTAGTTAGTACGATTAAAAAAAAAATTAGCCGGACAACGCCTGGGTCACTGATTCATATATCTTGTCGTTATCTGAATCAGTATCTTCTTAATCACTGATATACAACCCAATGCATTGTTAGCGTTAATTAATCTCTAGGTGAATTAGAATAAAACAATATAATACGTCGTCACGGTACAACCCTTTCAGTGTTAGCAGGAATAAATTAATGGCTGTATGCACTTGGCGCTTATATCGCTTATCTAACGTGTCAGCAGCGTAGCGAATCACCATTCTCAGAAGACTTAGACGTAATATTGTTAATAAACGACACAGGAGTTTCCTCACGTTTTCCTTTACCTGTGAGCATGTGGTGCCTAAGTTATGTGCCGGGATTCGAAACAACGATCATTTGTTTTCCCGCACACGGATGCCGGCTCTTTATCTGCTAAGTCACCACAGTAACAAACAAACAAAAAAACATATAAACAAAACTGCGTCACATTTCTGTAACTCAATTTATACTTTGATCATTTTACGAATGGTTTGTACATTTCAGATAAGTAGCAAATCGTTATTAGTGACTACATCGAGCCTGATGAAAAGTACTGTGTACTACTTTTTGCATTCAATAACCCCACGACAAATCCTATGTAAGGCCCTCAGCGCCGCCGTGAAGGCTGCGGGCCCGATTTGTTAGTATTTTGCCTGAAAAAAAACCCCCGAGGTGTTGTTTCCTCAGCGCTGCTAATCAGAATCTGAGTGTCCACATTAGTCCTTCGAGCTCGGTGCGTGAAAGGCCTGTAGATGTACTCTTCACACCTCCACCTCATATGGGCAACAAGTCCATTGCCCGATTACTGATACGAAGGGTGGTCACACGCAACGTTGCGTGTGAATTTCTCCCTCCTCCAGCGTCTTATTCTGGGATGCTGACTGTCCGGGAGCGAGATTGCTGTCTTTGCCTCTCGTTCGACCGTCTGTTTCTTAAACATGACAGTCTCACAAAATACAAGTATGAGTTTCGAGGGGCAACTACTTGTCTATATTCCTCACGATCATGCAGGCTTGCATAACTGTCGACCGAAAATTAATCCTCGTTTCAATAGCACGCCAATGGTAGGAACAAACAGTCAGAGTTCGAACTATTCCGACGTAAACCTTTTTAAAATCGTACAGAATAAAAAAGCACCAGCCAAGTGCAAATCAGATTCGCGCATCGAGGGTTCCGTACAAAAAAGTTATCATTGAATTCGACAAACTTGACAAAAAAATCCTACATGAAACTGATTCCTTTCCTTTAAAAAAAAACATTTTATTCATTTTGTTGATTTTCGTAGAAAATTCACACTTAACCAAAACGTTAATAAAGCATTTGCAACAACTAAAGCGACCTAAGATTATTTTGTCCTATTTCTTGTCGCGCAGGGTTTCCCCATAGTATCCTACTTAGAAATAAAGTACACGAAAAGAATATTATGTTATTATAAATTTACCGTTTTCGTGTTTTTTCCATATTTTTAATTACTTTCCTTTTTTTATTTTCCTTATATTCACATGTGATGTAAGACCCTGCATCTTGTCTAATGTCATGACTCTAGTTCAACGGGAAATACACCTCTGGTCTTGTTTTCCTTGCGAATACGGCAAAAGCGACAAAAATACAACATACTCGGGCTATCTTTTGAATGTGTTGACTTAAAAGTTTTTTTTTACACTAGCTCAACATTCTGACTACAGATTACCTGATGGTAAGTACAGTGTAGTCCAAAAACGAAAGCGACCAAAGGATGAAAATCCGTTGATAGTCTCCGTCGTCATGTCGGCCCACATATACCACTACTGAAGGTCTCTAGGTATATGAGCTAGGATATACACAAGCTGATCCCGGAACACGACAGCCTAATGCAAGTCACTATGACGGTCTTTACACTTGTGTATTCTAGTCATGACCTAGTTCGGGCAATCGGCCTACCACCAAAATAGTAATAGTGTAATTTATTCAGGGCCACAGACCTGATTGTTTAGTATTAACTCCATCTTGATGCCCTCACCCGTTCCTGAGAAAATAGTCTGTCATCATCAGTTAAGAGCATAGCAAATTTACCCCGGGCATGCGATAATATGAAAGTTTTCTTTTTTGTATTTAATGTTTAGTAATTTATTAAAGACTTATTTACTGTGACGTATGCATTGCCTTTATGCATGCATTAGATGAACTCCACTGGTCATAACCAGTAATATAACAATGATAATTATCATACAGGGTTTGTGTTTTTTTTACTTTTGACGTACGAAACCCTAAAAATTGAAAACACCCGTAGAATTGAGTACCTTATCGTGCGAAATCGCTACAAGTGTTAATATGATAAAGAGTCCGTAAAGCAAGGCTGATTCACGATAAAAAAGTAAGCCCTATCGATCATTATCAAACGATCCAAATAGTAATTACATATTAACCACCAATTTACATTACGTATATACATTTATTTAAATTTATTAATTCTAAATTATAAAGAAAAATAAATCACTTTAAAAGGACTGCGAAGCCATATGGAAGACTTACGGGCAGCCAGTGAATTCAGAGCAAGCAATTTTACAAGCATAGACTACTTAATTAGTAAAATTAATACGATTTTAGCTTAAATCAGTGATTCATAAAGTGGTTCAAGTGGACCCCCAGGGATCCACGGAAGATCCGATGCGGTCTATGTTGGCGTGAATAAATATAAATACACAAGTTGTATGTGACTTTCACAAAAAATTGTCTAGTTTTTAGAATTAGCAATTTAGAAATGATTCTAATTTTCAGATATTTCGATTAACATTTTTTAGGAGCTTCATATTTTTTTATGAGTTTTGGATTTATGGTAAAAAATGTAGCAGCAGGGGTCCATGGAAACTAGTTTAATTTAGTCGGTAAAAATTCGCCACACCGGGCAAACTGCTCTCACGGCAGCCCTGACAGTCCATGAAGATTTCCAACGAATCAAAAAAAAACTATAAATAGTAAAAAAATTGAGAAAAATCACATCGGTACTCCTAGTATTATATACATAGAATTGGCTAAAATAAAGACTGCACAAACGAAAGAATATGTTCTAAAGGCAAACTTTTTGTAGCCACCCAGCAGCAACTCCCCGGTCGCGACATGCCGTTCTGTAAGCATTTATACGGAGATCCATCTGAACGTGATAAACCCTGGAGGAAACGATGCTTCCCTCAATGCTACTAGGTGTATTTCGGCAGAGCACTTTACAATATCACAGCTCTTCAGCTGATTGTTCAGGACCCTCACACAGACCGGCTACGAGGCAAAAACATCAATCAACCGATCATAGATCGACCGATCGGCTGGTATTGACGCACCGGGATGGTTCCTGGCACTCATATGTCGCTCTCATTCTGCGGCCTCCTTTTGGGGCATTACGTCCACACAAATGTAGAAAACAGCCCACCAACACGTTTTATTATTTGATAAGCTGCCCCCTCTAAACAAAATACTACCGTTTGTCCATCACGCTAGAAAAATGTGTACATGTGTAGACTTTTTTTACTTCGAAGGAAGTAAAAAGGAAGGAAGAAGAAAAAAAGGAGTAAAAACTTAGGAAAATTCTCATAAGACCTTTTCAGCCGCAAAGTGTGTCGGTGGCGAAAGTGTGCTGGACTTGTACCGGCTAAAGACCCCAAGGTATCTACTTTTGCATTTCAACTAAGACCGTGGGCAATGAAATCAGTGCTCCAGGCTCACCGTGCCGCACCCTTGTGGGCATCAAATTGACATAATGTGTCAACGTTTGATTTCATTAGTTAATGTCAATTCTAAGCCATTTGCATTTTTTACGAGCGCTAACGTTTATCGAATACATCGCACGCGATCCGTCACAAAGCGTAATTTAATTGCACTCTATTACAATAAAAGTCAATGTTTGAGTTGAAAATCGTCTTTTTCAACTGAAACACTTCTTCGCAAACAAAAGACACAGCTTGTAGCAGCCGTTTGCAGTGCAAGTTTCAATCAAATGTTTGCTTAAAAAATTTCCGCTGAATCGTGGGAGTTTTTAGATTTGCCACTAGGGTTGTCAAAATTCAAACGTTATAAGTTATATTCCTGTTTCCTATTAAATAAAAATTAAATATTGAAATACTGTTTTATCCGTTCCATCAGTGTCTACGAGAGAGCAATAGAGCGTAGAGCCAATATCTCAAGAGAATTATCGACCAGTAACTTGAAGTTTAATTTATACGTAGTGAGATATTAAAATGTCTAGCTAATACGAATACAGTTTGAGTGAAATTGCTAGAGCAGATTCTATTTTTACACACTCTACAGTTATATTACTCGTATATGCAACATTTATAGAATATATTTGAATTAATTATATCTCTCTAACAATTCATTCCAGCATTCTATCAAAACGGTTTTCCAAAATACACACGGTTAATTCAATAAATTCAAATTCAATAAAGGAACTACTATTTTTTTTTTAGTACTTGCACGTGTATGGGACTATTATAATTATCCCCATTAGTCTCATAATTATCTAAATTATGTACTAATGCTATAATAATATTACCTAATTACTGTAATGTGATATACTGGTTAAGTTTGTATCTCATTACAGGTTATAATGTATATAGAAAAAGCATTCTTAACTTAAGTGAGTATTTTTTCTTTATTATTAACAAAGAAATTATTTAATGTCGGCTGTATGCAACGCGTACCGTTGGCGTAAAATGTAGTAAAAAGTTCACTTAAAACATTAAATTGGTGATATCAGAAATTATTAATAGATATTTTGATAAAGAAATGTGTTGTTGTGTGTGTGTGTGTGTACTGGGCGTCAACTCGTCTGTAATGATCAATTTAGCACATTTGTATTATAAGTACTACATAATTTACAATATGGTTTCCTAGATAGCAAGTTTTAATTTAAAAAGAAATTACAATGTATTCCCCTATATATTGATTGTTCAATTTCCTTCCCCGTCCTTATCTCACTTCATTATTTGTAGAAAACGGTGACAACCCTGTTGGTTATGTGGAAATTCTGCACGGCTCGCGGTTCGTTACGCGAGTACGGCGGGCATGCATTTGTGAGGCTGAAGCTACGTCTCTGAGAACTTTTGATATCCTATACGATCCGCCCAGACTGGAACGTTCAAACTGTTTAATCTACGATGCTACGATATTCAGACCTATAGAGACTATATTTAAAGTATCCGCTTGATAGGGGATCGTACCACTTATGAAATCTTTTTTGTTTGCTGATAGTTTTATTTGGAATTAAGTGATCGGCGTCGTTCTTCTCTTAATACTCACGGAATTATATACACAAAAGGATATTGATATCTGTAAATATTAAAATGGAATAAAAACCACAAATGAATTAATAAATAAAGCATATTTACACTATTAATTTGCCTTATTTTTTCTGACTTCAAAAAAGAGTACATTTTTTATTCGACTATATGTATTTTCTTATGTATATTCACTTATAACTCCGGAATTTGAGAATCGATTTGGATAATTCTTTTTTTAAGCTATTAGGTATATTATAGTGTTGTTTCCTTTCTAATACAGTTCTGATGAAGGTCTTCGAAAATAAAGACCATAATGCTTAAAACAACGGCAGTAAAATTTATAGATTTCTCTCTATATCTCCGTCCTGAGTATGCTGATTTCATTTTTTTTTAATGTATATATAACAAGGTTACTTAAAGTATAATACGGTAAACTTCCTTGATATACCAGATGAATCGTGTTTGAACTCGTTACAATCAGGATTTTGTCTCTAACATCATAAAGAAACTGAATTTGATGCCACGGCAACACGTTTTACCGTCTATATTTCGTTAGTTAAATCACAGCTGTTATACCTAATTGAAATTTGAGGCATTGTTACGAAAACCAAGTTGCATAAATCACAAAATAAAACAATAAAAATTATCTTTCGTTTTCCAATCTACAGCTACAAAAACCATATATAATCGATCAGAGTAAAAAAAAATACATATAAAATATGGGCATAATTATTTAAAAAAAAAAACATTGACGAAAAAAAACTCAAATCTACCTTTTAGATATAAAAGCCTCAACTGATGCCAAACGCAGTACTCGCTGAGTGCGCTTATTCTATCTAAAGCACGGACATTTAAGAAAAACGGAATATCACTTTTGAGGGAGCACAGCTCAACAACATGTTACCCTCGTACATAAGAAACGTGGGCTAGCTTAGCATATACAGAAGTAAGTTACTACAATATATTAAAGAGAAATACCAACATAGTTCAGTTACTGTTCCAGTTAGGTTTTCGAACATAAATAAATGTTCTCAAGTAAGTAATTTTAGTTAGAACTAGCAAGCCCGGCGAATTTCGTTTCGCCGCCAGATGGCTTCGTTTTGGTTTTTAGTTAGCGTTTGAAAGAACGTGCGCATAATAAATGTCACATGAAATTAACTGAGCAGAGTACAATGAGTAGCTGTCAAACAATGTATAACGCATCGGCGCCATCTACTTAAAATACTGGTGCGATCTGCTCCATCACCATGCAAAACCATATTGGTTTGTAGTACATGCTATGTACCAGAGATGGCGCTGTATGTGAAAATGATTTTCCCCGTTTTCCTGCTTTTCTGTTGAATTTTTTCCTGAATTTTGTTTGCGATAAACCTCACGGAGCCCGAGACCTTTCCAACGAATGCAGAACCGTGGAAATCGGTTCGTGCGTTCTGGAGTTATAGCGTCAGGAAGGAAAACCGGACTTATTTTTATATAATAGATAAACTGTTTGAACTTATATAAAAAAATATGGACCTAGTTGGATAACTTGAGATTCCTAGTTAATGATGTTGACCTTTGTATGAAGAGTAACTCTATTCCAGACTCGATTATTACATATCTTCCAAACTTTAGAAAATAAATTGTATAGCGAACATCTTCTAACATAGATATTTAAGAATTTCTATATAAATAACTCTTATACTGAGCTCATAATATTCAACAAAGTTATTTTTCAATTGTTCTCAATATCGCGGTAACATTGCATCTCCCCTATCTCGCGTTCCAGGAATATCGGGAGTACTGCGCTCCCAGAGACACGAATAATACGAATGAAGCTCGCTAAGGCCCCATCCCTTGAAACCATTATATGCATTGAATCATACACCTACATATATTCAATTTTGCTAGCAGCGTATCCTGTCTGATGTAGCGAGAATCCAATATAATTTATTTGTAATATTTTTAAAATATTCCTTTAGAAGTCAAACATCTTGTTTCGGAAAAGCACAAGCTTTAAAATGCTTTTGAAGGCTAAGGTTTCATCCATTGTACACGAATTTTCGAATCATTAGTGTTTAAAACCGTCTTAAAATTTAACAAGTGTTTCTTAAACCGGTCTATATTCTAATGTATATCGTCGGGTGAAAGGCTATTTGGTTTAAGCGACATTTTTTGGTGATATAGTAATATATATATATATATATGCGTTTTTTACCGATTCCAAATATATATATATATATATATATATATAGCCTTTCACCCGACGATATTATGAGTCGATATTAAACGGTTATGGTAAATAATATACTTAATAGTATAAGGATTTGTTCTAAGCCGGACAAAATAGCTTCTTAATGATTTGTTTTTGAAAAAGACGATTTTTTATAACATAACGTGGTAATAGTCGCCACTGTCAGGGGCATGGTCATTCCTGTGGGTCTAGACAAAGTCACATTCGATCACTGAAAACGCTAGATCACATTTTCAACGTTATCAGTAACGGAACTGATCGCCGTACTGAATCTGAAACACTCAGAGATACGTGCCGGGATACGAACCTAGAACCAACCGCGTTGCAGCGTATGAACACCCTTGTCCACTAGGGCACTGCAGCCACAGCCAGCCAGTATATAATAATGTTTCTTTTATTACTAAATATTATAATATATAAGTAATATTTTTCTTAATAAAATATTATATGACATACAATATGTACGATAGTGGAGCCGAGGCCGTCCGAGCCTTATTACCTACGTAGATCAAATAAAGAGAGCTTCGGTGGAGGTGGATTAATGAATATTAAGGGAGCAAGAGGTTTGCAAAAATAGAGCAAAATGGTGTTCCACTCTCTCTCTCTACCTACAACAATAGGGATCCGATATAATAATAGATGGGTAATATATTAATTAAAAGTTTTTTTGGAATGCATTAGTTTACGTATTTGCAAAAGTTATTCGTAATCCGAAATCGTTTTGTCGTTATACTTTAGCCGCCGATACAAATTCAGATGAATACTAAAAATATGTCTAAAAGTTTAGTACGAGATCAGGCGTAATCAGGCGAGATATTAGTAAAAGTATTAACATCTATACAAATAATTTGTTCGAAAGAACTATTCATTGTGCGAAACAATCCAGCGTGACAACCAAGGCGCCATTTAAGAACTTATAATAGTTAATACTGTTTTCACAAACGACGGTAAATGGCATCCATTATCGCTGTCTATTGTTGGTAATGCTATTCTAGTATAACCTATTATTTTCAAGTCTTTTATTTATACTGTAAAGCCGTATGACCTATCACTCAGTAGAACACGTCTAATGCAACAAAGATCTTTCTCGTAACACATCAAGCTATTTTTTTTTTACTTGGAGTTACTTCTCATTGGACTGTCCCGGCGGCACGCAGGGGGTGTCGCAGCCGAGGTGTGGCGGACTTGTACCGGGTAAAAACTCCAAGGTGACTACTTCTCAATATAGACGGGAACTGTGGGTCCTGTTATCAATTCTCCACAGCCTCGTCATGACACGCCCTTCGGGCACTATCTCGGGAGAGGGAAAAAGTTCCTCTCCGACACCGCACAATGATTTTCAACGAAGCGCGTCACCCCGTTCCGTCGACATCTCGAAGGTCGCTATCCGGTCGCTCAGGGCCCCTACCCTGAGCGGCCACGATCCTAAAGGCATCAGCTAACCGGTCTTGGATAGATCGGTCAGCAGGGACTGTTGCGTCGGGGCGGTTGAACACATCAATGCGATTACGTTAATGGAATGTCACGTTCACCTATTGTCCTACGTAAGAGTCAAACGCTGCGGTGCGACATATTACGAAAATATCAAAAGTAGCTTCTAGCTAAATATATTTAGCTTGGTCGCGTAGAACTGAAGGTTTCAGCTCAGATTTATGGAATCAACTCTTTGCAAATAATTTAAAAAAGTAATATAAATAAGTAAACACACATGTTTCAAATTAACATGTGGTTATGTGTCGCAACTTGAAACGGAAAAACGAACAGAACTTTCCGGTTGGCCTAATAAGTTATTTAATTAATACTGTTAGTATATGTTATGATAAAAATTCCAATTTCATCAACATGGGCTTTATTTTGCGAATACTTAGGCTATACTCAAGTTCTTTTTATATAGGGAGACCTTTTGTCAAAGAGGAACTTATTAGCTGAGCTGAGCGAAAACTAAAAATCGCGTCTATAAATGTTAGCTCAAGTATTTGCAAAGCAAAGTCCGAGTTAACTTAATCGGTGCAATAACTACAATATGACATTAATTAATAATATAATGTGTAATGTTTGAGGTAAGAGTAAGTCAAAGTAGCGTCTATAAATCCCGGTCTTAGACAAAGTAACATTCGATATGAGATAATGCCAGTAGAAAAACGCAAAATATATGATATTGGCATTATGTGTCGACATTCTCGTAATATTTTGAAAGCAATGGCAATCCCATAAATTTTGCACTTTTCAGCAAGCATTATCGCTGATTTAATATGACCTTTTGGAAGCTCTACGAATACGACGCGCGCGAAGTCATGAGTACTTTTTACGGCGACGAGCAGCCTTAGTTCTAGATACAAAAAACAAAAGTCTCCTCTATTTTACTCTAAACAAATATCTGTTTTATTTGTTCTCTGTTTCTTATGATTTGTAAGTACCAGTATTTAAAAGAATATAAAGTATAGCATGTAGACGCCGGCCGATACGCGTTAGTGGTAAACGCCCTAAAGGACGTTAGGGTGTTATGGGACGCGCGGGGTGAGGGATGCGCGCGCGCAAAGGATGCTCTAGCAAATTCAGTCGACTACCGATACCCAAGGCTAGAGTACGTGTGCGTACGTCGCAGTTCGGTGTGCCTTAAAGTGCAAATAAACAGTAAAACGCCAAAATCCGTATCTTTCTACAACCACACCCACGACCACCGGTTATAAAAGTAATTAAAAATTTAAATTAATGAAGTCTCTTTAGTAGAATTGGGATAGGACATCTGGCTAGACGAGGTGTTGGCAGATGGAGCTTAGAGGTTATTGTGTGGTAGTGTAGATTTAGAAGACGAAGCATTAGACGCCCGGGTGCAAGACGGGTTGATAATGTGACCTGTTTTGCGGGCCGTAGATGGAGGACCTTGGAAAAGTATCGAAAATGGTGGCATAAAACGAAAGAGGCCTAATTAAACCTTTTTTTTTTTGGAATAAAGTCTTTAAAACATCACTACAATTATCATGTTTCAAAACGAGAAACGATTATGCATTATTGAAGTATGATGGAACCAATAACGTTACGAGAGACCGCAAAACGATTATAGATATTTTCCATTTGAGTTGTACAATTTGTCGTTAACACAAGCTCGCTTTCGCTGTGAAATATCAGAATAAATTCCGTGCTTCCACGCTGAATATTACCTTTATAAATGCAAGTATATTTATCAATGCACCAGCAAACTACCTGAGCCCCTCCCGTGAAAACAAATTGCGCACAAGCGAGCTACTTAACACGGGATCATTTTCCAGAGTGCTGGAAAATATTGTTTAATTAACTTTAAGCTCATCATTTTATTAACCGATACGTATAACTAACGTAAAATATCTTCATAAATCGGCAAAAACTTGATGCAATATTACTAATTTCCTAAATAAATAACAACAGTTTTACTTGGTTTGGTTCCCTTTTCGGTCCCTTATACGTAGGTACATCCTATTTTAAGAACACGTTTGATATAGAAAGAAAATGTATAATTTGTATTTATTTATATTTTTAATCTAAGCCAGAAATTATTATCGGTAACATTAACATTAGCCGATATCGGTATCGAAATGAAAATCATATTCAATGTTACCTCTCCTTTTATCTACAATACATAATAAGTTATTCCTTCGGTCTTTGTGATAACTGACGAACGAATAAGTAAAAAACATAATTTCTCCTTTAAATGATATGAAATGAAATAAAATGAAATATAACTTTATTTGAATAGGCCTACTTCCAAGTACTTATGAATCATAAAAAAAAAGTAAAGTGAATCTACCACCGGTTCGGAAAGCAGGATCTACCGAGAAGAACCGGCAAGAAACTCTGGTAGTTGCTTGTTTAATGCTATGAGGTACAATAACAGGTATAATATACAAACGATTAAATGCCCCGCAAGAAAGATTGCATACATTAAGACCCGCACTTTTATCATTCAAACAGTTATTAATGCAATAATATCCCTTTTTAGCAACTTGGATTTAATAGTTTTTTTAATTTCAATAGTGATAACTCCAAGATGTCTTTAGGTATTGTATTATATAAGCGAACACCGAGCCCCATGTGGGAACCATGAACCTTTTTAAGCCGGAAATTAAGTAACACTAATTTGTGTCTATTTCTAGTATTAACATTATGAATATCACTATTAACCAAAAATAGTTGCTGATTTTGTCGTATGTAAATAATACAGGCGTAAATATATTGCGATGAATCCGTTAAAATACCATTAAAACCAAAAAATCATTAAAACGTTCTCAAAGCGAAACTCTAGTCCTTAAATTATAAATAGCACGAACAGTCTCCTTTTGCAAAACGAAAATCGTTTTCAAATTAGCAGCATTACCCCACAGTAAAATACCATAAGACATAAAGCTATGGAAATAACTAAAACATGAAACATGATTTTACTGACTGCATAAGCAGCCGAGCTACATTTCCCTGCTAGAGATGTAAAGTGTGCACCCCGCTGTAATTTTGAGTCCAAAGTCACTCCCAGAAACACTGTGGACTCTACTATTATATATCAACGTTTTCTCTATTAAGTATTATGTTTCTACTAAGCCGTCGTACATTAGGCATGCCGAATTTAATACACTTGGTTTTCTTATAATTTACATTAAATTATTTACTGTCAATCAATTCAATATCTCCTCCAATACCCCCGCTTACATTGTCATAATTGCTTGTATTTCTATCAACCTTAAAAACAAGGGATGTGTCATCAGCAAATAGAACTATGTCACAGATATAGTTAACAAAAAATGGGAGATCATTAATGTACACTTAGAATAAGAATGGTCCCAAAATCGAGCCTTGGGGCACGCCCATCATGACAGGTGAGCCGGAAGAATTAACGTTAGCAATACTGACACACTGAGTCCTTTCGTTTAAATAGAACTTAAGTAGATTAAGACCCGAATTTCTAATCCCGTAATGATAAAGCTTACGTAATAGAGCATTGTGATCAAACCATTCATTGTGTGTAAAAAAAAACCACTAACAAAAGCTTTGGATAGGTCGCAAAATATACCGATTGCATTCTGTCCCTTCTCCCAAGCATCATAAATGTGTTTAAGACGATCAACCCCAGCAGCAGTTGTGGAACACCCTTTGGTAATACCATACTGACTGTTGTGTAAAAGATTATTTATATTAAAATATTTTACCAATTGATTTAACGTATTTTATTCAAAATTTTTATTCAGTGCTGGCAATATTGAAATAGGCCTATGGTTAGTGGGGTCTCTCCTACACCCAGATTTAATAAGAGGCGTTATTTTACTTAATATCATTAAATTTGGAAAAACACCTGAACTGATGCAATCATTAAACATTTCTTAAAAAAAATTCAGGTAAGGAGTAAGAGTGGATATAACACACTGTAATACATTTACAGAAATTCCCCCAACATCGCCTGTTTTCTTTTGATTGATGGATTTTAATGAGGTTATAATATATGAATAAGTAAAATTTTACAATTAAAGAAATATACAATATATATAAGAATAGTATATCCCTTTCACATGTTTTATATTTTCACAATCATTCTCATATTACTTGTGTGTATCAAAAAGGTAATTTTTACTGCAAGATAATTAGAGGTATATTTTTGTAAGTGATTATGTTACAAAGTAACGTTTCTCGTAAAAATAGACCCTCAAGGAGCTTGTTGAATTCTCGCAACCAATTACGAATATCTACTTGAAAGGCACGAAGCTCTATTAAAGCACTTAATATTCTTGTACATTTTGACTGTGAATTTACTACTTTTTAGAAACTGAATAAAAAAATATGTGATAGGTACTCATTAAAGTCGACATTTCGCGCGAGTGGGTTTTAAAATACGACAAATAAAACACCTTTCAGCTGAAAACTGTTAAATAAATCACGACTTGCAAAATGTACCTTCGTCTCCTGAAAGACGTCTACCGAAAGTATTATTAAAGCTAAAATAATTAGTACGATCGAAATGTTGACACTCAAATATCTATAGTCAAACTCAGAAGTAAATACTTCTGTCTAAATGTATTTTACGTCAGCAATCATTAATTGTGTTCTCAGTTGTAAGCTAAAATCTGGATTCTTTTGAAACATGCGCACGAAATTATATTCGTACTTGATATATTGTTTTCTAATGCTCAAAATGGGTTAAAGTTACGAGCTTTTGACGGCTGCGAGTGTCGAATACAATAGCGTTTCACAGTATTTGTTCGAACTAAGCGAACGTTTAGGCCTCTATCATCACACGTTCTGTTTATTTCAAAAGTGTGATCTCCAGTCTCCACGTTTCCATTTCAAACGACACAAATACTTCCCAATAACATGCGTATATTGCAACGTTTGCGTTTTTCAGTACTCCGGTGACTGGGCCAGCTTCAGCTTTCATTTGTATACACGGAATATGATACGGTGCAACTGTGTCGACGCGTTTCGCATCTCGCACGAGTGGCCGTCCCAATGTCCGCGATACGAAAGTTTCTAATTAATCAGTTTTATAATTCTGAGTCTATACAAGAGTTTCACTGACGGTTTATGCCACGACTGCTTTTAAACCGCTAAAGCCACGTCATAATTTATATTATACTGCGTTTGTAATAACACGCGTAAAATAACGCGACAACTAGATTAGTAGGTTAGTTACCGTTTGATTATATCGTCGCGCCGGATTATGCTGCGTTTCTATGTTCAATCTAATACATACCGATAACTTGTGTGCGGTTTTTAACCGTTTAAAAATATGTTTTAAGCAGCATTTCGGTTAAGTTATAACTGATCGTGACAAAAAGCCGTAGTGTGACCTAAAATTGGCACCATAATTTATAATTAAAATTAAGTAAATCCTGTAGCATCGCTGAAGATGGCGTGTCACTTCTTTCCCATAGCACTTCAAGTGCTTTATGAACTGTGGAGACCGGGAGGGCAGCTATTACAGAAGTACAAAAGTACCGGGCTCGCCAACAAACTACAAAAGTTATCGAATATTTAACCCAAAGTCCAGAATCATGTATTAATTTACATTTTTGAATATTACTAATACCGTTACTATAACTTTAATACCTGTTTTGTAAATAATTATTTAATATTTTTTCTTCTCAAGTTCCAATTACATAAAAAAGAAAATTTGTTTATATTTCCTTTCCAGCTAAAATGTTTATTTATTAAGTTTTCAGTGATAATAAACTAAAAATTGTAATTATTTAGTGTGCCAGGTTTGAGGCATTTGTAGGGGTATTCAAAAGGCTTGTAACACTACCCCACTCTATAGCTAAATTGCCTTATCGAAGACACACTGATGCAAGTCTTGAATTTAGACTTTACCTGTGCAGGAAAATTCACCCACATATGTGTCCTAACCTTAACGTGTATAGGATCTAATAGATGTGATAATTGAGTTATTCATTAGCTATAATTAAATAACTAAACATCCTTTAGTCTTCTAGAAAATATTTTTAATACAATGCCGCCTTTTTTAAATCATATTCGTCGCTATATCACATATTTTTACATTCAACATCTATTATTGTATAAAATCGTATATAAATACGATGTTTTCCTGTTTACCTTAGTAAGTATAGGGTTACGAATATAGTACATTGGTCCCTAAAAGTATTATTTTTGCAACAAACTTTTTTAACTTCTGTAATCTCCCTTAAATGAATATACTGCATCTTCTACGAGTAATGATTACATTATTGTCCTGAAATATAACCTAAAATAATAATAGCCACAAACAAAATATAGCCACTTACCAAAAATTATTTCCGTGTCGGATGATTGCACGGAGTGCTTTACAACGTGTTTCTGTAACAAAAAAAGAATATTAGCAGAATAATGACATTTTATTTTATTGCATAAAAGTCACAAGCGAAAAATTATCCAAAAATGATTTTCCTTACTTAAATTAAACCTATGACCGGTGGTCGTGGGTGTGGTGGTAGGAAGACACGGATTTTGGCGTTTTAAGGCACACCGAACTGCGACGCACACGCCCTGAGTTATCTAGCCCTGAGTCACGATAGTCGACTTCCGAGATATATATATATATGTATATATATAATATATTCTTGTAATTAAATAACAATTTCAGTTTTAGAAAATATGTATCTGTATGTGTAGACATATAAATGTGCACGTGCGTGTGTATGTGTATGGAAGAGTGCGTATCTATTCCGACATAACTATATGTCGCAACTATATGTATGTATATAATATATATATATACATATTATATTAAAAAAACTTGTCCTGGCTGATACATTATCGTGGAGCCGAAACTACTGAAGTTTGATACATAAAATGTTTATATTAGTTTCTTTTTATTACGTAGGCACTCACTAAGGACGTATTTTTTGATAATTCATTCCTGCGAGGGTAAAATAGACGTTGAAGAACTGTGTGAAAATGGATATTTTCATGAGAAATAACAATACCCGTTTTTACAGTTTCGGAAAATTACTTCCCAAGGTGTTGAAATAAGAGATTTCTACCAAGCAACGCCGGGTCACTATAACTTGTATCTTAGCGTAGGGGTTGTGGCTCCTCATCCGATTCGAGCTGGATTGCCGCAAGGCTCCATACTCGCCCCGCTTTTGTACAGTCTGTATACCAACGACTTACCGAAGCACCCGAGCGTAGAGCTAGCTCTCTACGCGGAAGACACCGCACTCTACGTGTCAGACTTTAACATTTCTGTCATTATTAGTAAATTATAGAAAGCCATGACTCTTCTAGGCATATGGTTCCGCAAGTGGAGAATTGAAGTCAACCCCGAGAAAAGCGTAACAATACTCTTCTCTCGGAGGAGGCCGAAATTTCTGCCAGGAAACGTATTCCTATACGCCAAACCCATCCCACGGTTCAAAAAGGTCAAATATCTCGGGGTCACACTCGATGATAGATTGACCTTCTCCTAACACATCAGCACCACTCTAATAAGCTAATCAGTAAATCTTGCGTCTACGTACGCAAGAGTGATTTTCACCTGTCATTTGTCGCCCTCGCGACGTACTAGGGGATCCGGATGATCCAACCACAGTCGATTAAACAGTGAGGCACACACATGCACTAATTTCACTCCACGACACCGGCGTTGCCGAAGAAGGATAGTTTAGTCAACTACTGCTAACCGGTGCGTTTTCGCACCGAGGCGCAGTTACACTCCGACGCAGCCTTGAGTTTCTTTCGGCATCTCTTCTCAAGGTAGTCGCTTCCAAAACGCCTGTACTTTATTTGGCTGGCGGTCCAAGTCGAGGTTCGTACCCACAGGGATGCCCTTGCTTTGCCACCCAACCCATAAACTCGCTGGCTGAGCACCTTCTGTGCTCGCCCCCTAAGCCCGGTTGAACTGTAAATGCCTTTCCCGGCAAACAGTAGTTAGTCCGCTTCAAAAAAAAAAGTGGTTGTGGCTGTTCAGGGTGGGGACTCTGAGCGACCGGTTAGCGACCCCCGAGAAGTCGGCGGTGCGTTGTGACGCGCTCTGCCGAAGTACACTAGGTGGTATCGGGGGAGGCGGCGTCTCCCCCCCCCCCCCTCCCGGATTGTGCCTGTCAGGCGTGGCGTAGTGGGGCTGCGGCGAATTGATTGCAGGGCCCGTAGTCCCCACTAATTCGCAGAAGTAGTCACCTTGGGGTTTTTAGCTGATTAAGGTCCGGCACACCCCGGCTGCCACCCCCTTCGTGGCCGGGACGATCCTATGAGGAATTTCCCCAAGTAAAAAAAAAGCTTGTATTTTATCGAAATGAACAGAATTGGTAGTGCGTGGTCGGTATCAAAGAACTAGCGGCCATCGGAACAGTATTGATGAATGCTCTATTTACGCGCTGAAAAGCCACAAAAATATCGGCCAATTAATTAACATTTGCTCTGTCTTCAATCACGACCTAAAATTTATGATTGCTCTTTACAAAATATATTAATTAAAGCCTTAAAAGTAAATATAAAACGCAATATTTAGGTATTCGGAATATTTCGCGGGAATACTGTATTATTCTTCTCTTTCGTAAGAATTGGTTTCTTTAGCGCAAATGTGAAAAGATTTTAAAGCAGGCCGACATGACCATATTGCCAGACCTACAGCACTTTCTAGTTTTGCCCTCTCGCTTGGTAACGATTGGTTTTTGAATGATGTTAAAGTCATACAATTATAATAATAATATATTGGCAGGCTATATCCCTTTCGGGGTGAGCAGAGATATTTTAGTGACTGTATTAACTTTGCGATTATATGTCGTGCCCAACATGACCAGTAGCGCAGCTGATCGCCGTTCTACATTGGTATTTCTATTACGAGTATATGCATGACATATACTACCTCACTATGTTTTCTACCCCGGTGAGCATATTACGCCTGAATTCGAACTTAATCTGGAAAAATACGCATGGATACCAGTGCCTTATCGAATAGGCACCTACACACTAAATTTATACATTGGAGAATATAATAAAACTATACCGTGGTGCAGTGTATATTTATTTATTTGGGAGTCGAAGCTGCTCGCGTCCGTAGGCTTTACCCTAGTTTCCCTACACGTGACTCCTGGGTGGTGCTAAACGAGCAGCAGCGAGGTGGTAGGGCGTCGGTGCCCGTCTGGATCGCGACCACAGTACATGGGTGTAACGCCCGTCATAGTGACCAGTTTCGGCTTGTCGCGTTTCGGGATCAGCTTGTGAATATCCAGTAGCTCATATACCTAGAGACCTTCAGTCGTGGTATATGTGGGCCGACATGACGATGTAGACTGTCAATGGATTTTCATCCTTTGATAGTCGCTTTCGTTTTTGGACTACACTGTACTTACCATCAGGTACTCTATAGTCACTATGTCGAGTCAGTGAAAAAAAAAATCTAAAACAACATTACCACGCCGGTACGTACCACCGGTGGCTCGCATAAGTCTGCCTCATAGGCCAGCGCCTAGCACCGGTGGCTCAAAAATGATTGGCTTATCGGGCGGCGTGTACCACCGGTGGCTCAAACATGATTGGCTTATCGGGCGGTGCGTACCACCGGTGGCTCAAAAATGATTGGGCTTATCGGGCGGCGCGTAACACCGGTGGCTCACAGATGATTGCTTTATCAGGCGACAATTGTGTTTACAATTGTGTATATATTTGATGTTTTAGATTGTACCTATACACTCTACACAACAGAATAATGCACGTAAACCACTACTCTTTAATAATTAGTCTTTCGTTGAAATTCTTATTCAAGCCCGTCCGATAGAGCGAAAAGCTTTAAGTACAGCCGTCTTTGCCCAAGAAACATGAATTACAACGCCAGCGTTAACTCGGCATTGTATATCCTGATTGTCGCCGGCGGCGCCGACGACGACGATTAAGGATAGGTCCGTCAACTGTTGTTTAAATAACGCAGTTTCACTCCGACGCAGCCTTGAGTTTCTTTCGGCGTTTCTTCTTAAGGTAGTCGCTTCCGAAACGCTGGTAGATCACCGTTAGGTTCGTTTTTCAACTGGCCGGCCGCCCAAGTCGAGGTCCGTACCCACAGGGGTGCCCTTGCGTAGCCGCCCAACCCATAAATTTCGCTGGCTGAGCGCCCTCTGCATTCGCCCACCAAGCCCGGTTTTGTTGTGAAGGTCTTTGCCAGGCCACCAACGTAGGACACGCGGAAAAAAAAAATCCTGATTCGGCAAGACAACGATATATTTTTTTTTACTTTTGCCGGCAGACTAACGGCCGGCCTGCTTGCAAGTGGCCACCTTCGTCTATGGACAACTGCAATACAAAGAGCGAGTTGCGTTCATTCCATAGATGCATGAAAGCATTGCTTGCCCTTACGATAAATAAGTCTGAAAAAAAATTGCTTAAGGCTAAAAAAAAAAAAAAGGAAACACTTATTATATTAATATCTATTCTATATTCAAGACATATATCTTTCCTATGAAAGCAATGTAATATTTACTATCATAATATAATATTCAAATTAATTACGCGAATTTTGCCTACCCTGTTCAAATAACCTGTGCACGTCACTGCAAAGAGCGTTATTACATTACCCACCACCATAGAAAATTATTTACTGCACACTTGAAAACCCCATACCATATAGCTCTGGGGACAAACTCCACCTGGGTGCACATTTCACAAATTCTAATGAGCGCAACAATCTATACCGGAGAACCGCTACGTTGTTATGGCTTTTCCACTAACGCATAGCCGTGGTCATACCGAACTAAATATATATCCACGGACGACATCGATACTCTAATAGCATTTTCGGTACAGCATTCAGTTGGCCCTTAGTTTACTATTCTGCATAGATGGGCAAAATGTAATCAGATTAATAAAAATGATTAACGATTACATTTTAGGTTTTTTACCATTAATATGACTGCATTTTGCTCATCTATGTTTTAAACACTACAGAATCCCAGATTGTATACACATTTATGATTTCTTAATATTTTAAATGGATTTAATCATGATTACAGAGCAAGAAAATTAAAATTACGACTACATTTTGTAATCGTTCATCATTAATCAGATTTTGCACATCTCTGCTATTCTGTTGGTCAACGGTGGTTAATGGCACGCATGATTGCACTTATTATAGGGTTTGGACATCTGTAGGAAGATTAATAAACTAAGCCCCTGATTGCTCCTTTTTAACGATTGAATAACTTTATGCATGACCGGAAGCATCGGCCGCATCGTCTACATATGTGTCTGACCAAATGTCATGGGATAAGCAGCTCTCTGATGGTGCAGCACGTTTACGAGCCAAGGCATCTAACCAACTGGCATCATTGATTTTCTGACCATCAGATATCTTCTTCCTCCACTGATCATGACACTCAGCCAGACCCTGCCAAGAGTCAAAAGCATGACTAAAAAAAAACACATATCACGTCTAACACCATCTTTGTACCTCGAAAAGAGTCTACCACCGGGCTCCTTTGCATCGGCAATTACTGCAAGCAGAATCCTATGTGGTAATCGCAAAGATTCCATACGGAGATCATGTCCAGACATCTCAGCCGCCTTTTTTAAGCATAGCAGGAGCGGTGCTGTACTTAGCACCGTTTCGTTCGTGATTTTATTCTACTATGAGAAGCCCAATATACTGCGAAGACACCGCAAATAGAAACTGTTCAGCTTTTTCTTCAGCTCTTTAACATAAGAGGTCCAAGTTTCCGCATTTATAACAGAACGATCACAGTACAAGCTTGGTATACCATCATTTTAATTTATGAAACACAAGTAAAGAAGGTATTAATTTAACATATTATAAATACGTACATAAACTTTACAACAGCGATGAAGTCGTCGTATTTTTCAAGTTAAAAAATTGCTAGGTAAAAATTATTCACCACAAGCCAAAGAGGACTTCGCGAAAGCGATACCACCGAAACACTGACTATTTGAAGGAGAAAAACGTATTCAATGAGCGCTCAAAGCTTACATACAAGTGCGGCGGGGTCTGAACTAAAGCGTGGGTCGCACTATGCAAAAACGGAACGACACGAAAAATTGATAATTGATCAATTACGTGGAGCTTTGGCGACGCCGTGCGATACAATGTAGTACTGGTGCCACGCAGTCTCAGCTTTAAGCATTACAGCAATCAGATTCTATAGCTGCATAAACACAATACAACGAGTAATACAATTGAGAATCAAACAGAAATTGCCGGGAGCCATCCCTTGGTCAGATATAACGAGTAGTGGTGCCCCGGGTATCTGTACCCAGTAACGTGCATAAGATATTCGGACAGGGTATGCAGAATTCGCGTAATTAATTTGAATATTATATTATGATAATAAATATTACACTGCTCTTATAGAAAAGATATACGGTGTGAATAAAGAATAGATATGAATATAAATGGTTCCTTTTTTTGTTTAACTTTAAGCAATTTATTCCAGACTTATTTATCATAAGGGCATGCAATGCTTGCATGCATCTATGGAATGAGCGCCACTGTCTGTATCCATAACTTGAACTATCGAACAACGATCACTATCAAATAATTAATATATATGCTTATCCGAAACCGCATCTGTAGTGTATGCAAATAATACTTAAAGTTGTATCCTCTCCTAGTGCTACCGTACACTGCAACTGTAGTGAAACGAGAGGCTCGTATGCCCCTCCCTTTTTAGGAAAGTAAGTATTGTTTGTTTGAATAGACACCATCAGCTAAAGACCGCGTAGTGGGAAGGACAAGAGTGTAGCGCGTGTATCTAACATATCAGTGTCGATACCAGCATCATAGAGATAAAATTTGTTCGGATGTAGAACATATAACAAAAATAAAAACATAGACCGATAACGGCTGCAACCGCCAAATGATGAGAGTCTATTCCGATTCAGATATTAGAGCCCAGGACAGGTAACAGTGTATAATTGAAAACAAGAAAGTATGAAAATGTATGGGACTAGGAACTAACATAATGCTATCGAAATATCACGTCGTGGATGTTACGTCAAGGGTCTCTGGAGAGACTTTTAACTTGGTGCAAATCCTCACAGG
Source organism: Automeris io (assembly GCA_036320925.1). NCBI lineage: Eukaryota > Metazoa > Arthropoda > Insecta > Lepidoptera > Saturniidae > Automeris > Automeris io. The sequence goes on from JAUDJH010000036.1 coordinate 1,965,221, forward strand.
ACCTTCCCTGCCGCACATGGGTGCCAGCCGAGGTGTGCCGAAGTTATACCGGCTACAAACCTCAAAGTGACTGATTTTGCGCATTGACGGGGACTGTGGGTCCTATATCCAATTCGCCACAGCTCCGCAGCGCCGCGCCTGGTAGACACATTCGTGGGGGGAGATGTCACCTCCGCCGATTCTACTCCGTGTGCTTCGATACTACTTCACTACGCTCCGCCGACTTCTCAAGGCTCATTAACCAATCGACCGAGCCCCTCTCTGAGCGACCACGAACCCAAAAGGCATCAGCCAACCGGTCATAGGTAAATCGATCAACTGGGACTGATGCATAGAGGTGGTTGCCAGCGACCAATCATCTTTACCAAGCGGGATCAGCCCTGTCTCTCCCACTCCACTCTCTCTCCTTCTGAGACATGACAATCTCACACAAGTAGACCACAAACCTCCAATTGCCATGCCCTGTCAACATAGCCGACGGCACAGCCGGTAGGGAGAAGTCGTGCTCTATCCCTCGGACCAGGTCCCGCCGCTCGCTATCCCACGCTGGATAGTGTGCGAGAGTGTGTCTCTGGAGAGACATGATGTATCTATGCACATATCCGAAATCCTGTATCCCTGACAACCCTATTCTTGTTGGTACCGAATTAAGCTCAACCGAGCCTGAATACGACAGTCTCGATGCAAACTGGCAATTAACAAACCACTATATGGTTACACAGTATGCATAAAGTTGAAAACGCTTTAAAACGATTAGTGTACTTAATTTTAATGCTGATTATGTCGCTGTTACCATTAGAAATATAATTGAATAACGAAAGATCTTAAAAAAAAACATTTAAAATGGTTGTAATTATCTTAGTAGTAATAATCTTATTCAAACATCTATTACAATTTCAAAGAAAAACGATTTTAGAGTTTGGGGGTTCAACCTCTATTTTCAAAAATTAATAGAGCTAGGGTTTTGATAATTGACCAAAATTTGTTTTAAACACCTAGCGACATATAATTGGACATAGCGACATTTTGGGAGTCGAAGCTGCTCGCGTCCGTAGGCTTTACCCTAGTTTCCCTACACGTGACTCCTGGGTGGTGCTAAACGAGCAGCACCGAGGTGGTAGGGCGTCGGTGCCCGTCTGGATCGCGACCACAGTGCATGGGTGTAAAGCCCGTCATAGTGACCAATTTCGGCTTGTCGCGTTTCGGGATCAGCTTATGTATATCCAGTAGCTCATATACCTAGAGACCTTCAGACGTGGTATATGTGGGCCGACATGGCGATGGAGACTATCAATGGATTTTCATCCTTTGATAATCGCTTTCGTTTTTGGACTACACTGTACTTACCATCAGGTACTCTGTAGTCACTATGTCGACCCAGTGTAAAAAAAATATAAATGCGCTGGTGTCAAAAAGACGCCAGTATAAATTTCATAAGGAAACTCGGTGAAACCCTTTGCTATCTTATTAAGGAACTTCCGACCAAGTTCCATCCGTTTTACTCACCCTGTATAGGTTATGTAATCGTTTGAATTAGAAACCGAAAATGGTTTCACCTAATCAAAGATCACATATCCACATCTCTTGAATTTCGTTGAGAATCGTTTCGTTCCATTTCTTCAATATATATATATACATATTTAATAATTTATTTTGTTTAACTAATAGGAATGCTGTATTGTCGATTTGTTTACATATTCTAACTGGAACTGCATTATCTTTATTAGACAGTAATAGAACAGAAAACGAACTTGAGTCAGAGCTGTGATATATTTTTGAATCGATGACCAAATTAAAATATCGACGCTTTCAATATGTATTCGATTTCCAAGGTCTTGTAAAATTACTCAACAAAAAAAAAATCTCTTGAGCCTAACACTAAATTTATAGCATCGCAAATGTCCATTCTTTATATTTGACTTAAAAAAATCTTTTCTAATATTTTTTTCATTCTGAAAAATAACATGCCCTTCACTAGAACAAGATAGTGATAAATATTAGGTCCTTACATATGAAATTGGCGTTTTGTATGGGAGGAACAAAAAGTCGAATATTTTTTAATATAATATATTTAATTAATCAAAGTATGAACCATTATTTTCTATGCACTTTTGCCATCTCATAGGTAGTTCATTGATCCCTTTACTAAAAAAACCAGTCGGACGGGAATCAATAAAATCTTTGAAGGCGATTTGGACTGCCCCATCGGAGTTGAATTTTTTCCCTTGCAAGAAGTTATCCAAATTTCGAAAAAAATGGTAATCTGTTGGAGCAAGGTCCGGGGAGTACGGAGGATGTCTTAAACTTTACAATTGAAGCTCTTCTAATTTAGTAGCCGTCTGTTGCGCAGTGTGTGGTCTAGCGTTGTCGTGAAGCAGCAGTGGCGTGGAGCGATTGACCAGCCTAGGTTGTTTAGCCGCTAGCTATTCCATCATGGTTTGCAATTGCTGACAATAGACATCAGCCGTAATAGTCTGGCCAGATTTGAGAAAACTGTAATGAACAAAACCGGCACTAGTCCACCAAACGCTTACAAGTAACTTTTTTGGGGTTAATTTTCGCTTGGGGCAAGGATTTGGCTGGCTGGCCAGGATCCAACCATTGCGCTGAGCGCTTCCAATTATCGTAAAGAACCCATTTTTCATCACAGGTAATGATTCGGTTTAAAATACCTTCATTATTGTGCTGGTTTAGTAATGTAACGCAGCAGTCGACGCGCGTTTGCCGGTTTGCTTCAGTCAATTCGTGAGGTACCCACCTTTCAAGCTTTTTAATCTTCCCAATTTGCTTCAAGTGAATTAAAACAGTTTTATCACTAACATCGCAGCCTGCAGCTAACTCGGACGTGATTTGCGATGGATCCGCTTCCACAATAGCCTTCAACTCTTCATTATCAACTTGAGTCTCAGGCCGTCCACGGGGCTTGTTCTGCAGGTCGAAATTTCCAGAACGAAAACGTTGGAACCAAAAACGAACTGTGTTTTCTTTTGCAACACGACCGCCATATATATCATTCACCCTTCGAGTTGTTTCCGCAGCACTAGTGCCACGGCGGAACTCGTACTCGTAAATAATGCGATATTTTAAGTTTTCCATTTTGTAAAATGAGTGACGCAAACAGAAAAAAACAGAAGAAAAAAACAAATGAATGACGATCATCGAAGCACAAATACATGAGTCTATAGCTGTACAAATTTGAATTTGTAATTCCTTACCAAAGAGGAGAAATTTGTGATTAAAGTGGCCAGTACGAAAAACGCCAATTTCATATGTAAGGACCTAATATTATGGATTAAATTTTATTTATTTCTATATAAACCAGATTATACCTATTTTAAAAATAGATATACATTTTTCGCCAGTACATGAAGCGGTTAAGAAGTCCGGTTTCAGAAAATTTTTAGAGGAGGAAAAAAAATGGCGTGAATGGAGAGAAAGAGGTAGTGAAGTGGGTGATATATTTAGTTAATAGACATTTATTGACTGGTAGCCAGTACAAAGTTCGCCGGCTCAGATAGTGACCTTATAAATGTCATCAGCCCAAAATCAGCAACCATTTTTATTAAACAAACGAACTGTCCCGGCAGAGCTTGTTCTGCCCTATTTCTCTAAAACAAAGTCACATTGTCTTTTTTAATGTTAATAGCTTCCCCGTCAGATTTTATTCTGCCATTACTATTGTCCTGTCGGCTGTTTTTTGAAAATTGTTTGAAGGAACCTGGCCTTAATGCTATATGTATAAAAATTGACAAATATTGACATTAATATTTATACGTCACTCAATTGTTTTGCCTTCCCGGAACCCGTCCACTAACATTTAAACTTTATGGTATGGTGTTAAAGTTCAAATTGACTTTTAAATATTATTACGAATTTTTTGTATGAGAATATAGAAAAGTGTTGTTTTTAGACTTTTTCAGCCATTTTTTTTAATTTTTCTCTCCTTAATAACCTTCCCCAGACTTCAACAAACACAACAAAAAAGAAATCAGCCAAATCGGTTCAGCCGTTATCGATTTTCGCGCTTATACACATTTAACGATTAATTTTTATATTATAGAAGATTGCATAGGTAACTATGGTGTCTAACAAATCTAAATAACAAAACCCACAAATAATATTTATTGTTTTTATAACGTAGACGAAGTAGCAAGCGGAACTAAGAAAATAATAAAACAAATACAGTGTACGAATTAAAATAGGTTCGTTTGTTTAGCTAAATTTTAAAGCTAAACAAACCGATGCCAAATTAACTAATACTAATAAACTTTAGGTATATAGTTTCATACGCGCGTGTGTGTGATTTAATTTAGGGCATGTTGTGTGTGTGCCGACACTTCCATATTATTAATAACCATTTAAATTCATAACGGAGCACAATCTATGAAGCAACGAAATTGTACAACAAATCTTCTACATAGAGGGCTCTCAACCTTAAGGGGGTATTCTGGTCTAGAAATTTGATAAAATCGATTTTTTTTTTGTATATTTTCAAAGTTTAGATCTTCAAAAATATGCCCTTAAACGGGTTTTTCAAAATTCAAATTATTTTCGGAGATACAGCACATTTTAACCCTTTATGGCGCCGTGTTGTATTTCTGCAACATACCACTCAAATAGAAGCAACAATAAAATAAATGCCGACAGACTGACTTTGCTTGGCGTTATACGGTACCAACAAAGCATTCTTATGATTTAGTGACAATTCAGTTCACTAGGTGACGAGACTTGTAGGTAATGATGTTTCATTGTAGTGTCGAACGAATACACGCCTGTTTTCAGGTTTTCAATTTCATTTACGAAATATTAATTCTTGGTGAAATACTAATATTTGACTGTTGAAATTGTTGTAAGTAAACGGTAAGAGGATGTTTTTTAATAATCTGTTCCCAATTTTAAGTTTAATGATTTAGTACTAATCTAATGTTGCATTTCTAATACATGCAAGGTTTTTAAGAATTATAAACGAAACATTTTTAATATTTTTATAATTATTATTTTCGTTAACTATACACTATTTACCACCTAGTTTTTACAAAATTAACAAATTTAACGACCTTGCGCCATAAAGGGTTAATTTGCTGTCCGACGAAACGAAGTTAGTATTGATCGCTCTGAACTGCGAGCTTCTGCTGCTTCTAAAAAGAGTAAGTTCTGCCCTTAACTTAATTGACAAGCAGTTCCCAGTAGATCTACATAGGAATAAAGTGCTTATCTTAGTTAACGTTAACGCAATATTTTTTAACTTAAAATCTACGAGATATCTTATCATGATTGCTTGGGTAGTGATTATAGCTAAGAAATTAATTAGTCTATTCGCGCGAGAAACCGGTTCTCGCCTATCGCCCAAGCTGTGAGCCATGCGCGCGGAAAGCCCGCCGCATCCACTTAACCCTTAGAGATCATTTCCACGAGCGTGTTTACATCAACGACTTTTATACTGAGCTTAGAGAGTAGTCAAAGTACAAAAACGTTTAATTATCAACTGTATACCATATACGGCTAAGGAGTGGATTATGCTTCCAGCGGCCATATTTCCGCGATCTTATGACCTGGGAGTTTTTAAGACAAAAGTGAATAGGTATTTGCTGGGCGTACGCGTTTCATCATCGAACTCATCTTCACCTTCCTCCAGGTGTGATTGAGGTCAAGCGTTCGTCTATAAACAGTAAAAGAAATATATATATAGGTCACGCTTATATAATACATATGTGATATGTAGGTTTGATTGGGTGATTAAAATTGAATGAATGAGAGCCAGGAATGGTTATTAAATGATTAAGTAGTAAGTTTGTAGTTTAAGTACAGTTGGAATGAATAGGAGTGATATTGAGGTGTGCGAGGGTTGGCTCCTTACACCACTCCTCGCAGTGCAGAGATGCGGCCTTACAAAAGGCCAGACGTTGCCGAGGGTCGGAGAAGAGGATGACGCTGTATCTCTGGCCCCAGTCAGACGGGAAGAAGGAACACCCCGAAGGTTTTAGTCGGTGCAAGTCCGACACACCGGGGGGCAGCCCTCACCGCTCCCTGAGGTCCGGTATTTCCCGCAGGCTATCAAAAAAAAATTGGAGTGACGTTATTTTAAGGAAAAAAGGGCCATGGTGAATGCCATGGGAGTCAATGAAAGGATGGAAAGGAAGAATGGAAAAAAAAAACTTACAAAAACACTAATAGTGCCATTGTTTTGTCTTGACTACATTATCGAGAAATAACAGCTTTAGTTGCGCAGAGATATTGGCTTAGTGAGCGTTTTCTACCGTTGTATCATGGCGAGTGCTCTGAGGAGTTATTTAAAATTGTTCCGCTTTCTCCCTCCCATAGTAGAACCACGCGCGCGGGTTTGCGGTGTCACAGATATACGGTATCTCACATTCCGGCTAGGACTAAGAAGTTCTCTATTTCTTTTGCCGTGTGGAACGGTCTTTCGGCGAACGTGTTCCCACCATCTTATGATATTTGATCCTTTAAGGGCATCGTGAAGAGATATTTGTGCAGGCCAGCATGATCGTTGCGACTATCAACAAGTACTTTTTTAATGTTGATAGTTCTGTCTTTTTTCGACTGCACGATGCAACATCACACATGGTATGGCCACTGTGTTAAGTTAGAATTTAAAAAAAAATGGATAAATGGAACAATTTCCTACCTCGACGCAAAAGCCATTGCACAACAGCTTACTCCCAACCGCGACGTGTAATTAGCTCGGACTATAAAGCCAGATTTAATTTCAGAGACTCTGAAGTAGGTACTTCTGACGGAGTCAGTCTCCACACGGTGAAGTTACCACAATGTGGAATGTAGTTTTTCACGAGCGAAACGCCAAGGATTTATCACCATGAGATGACGTCGTAGTAGCATATTTATAACTGGACTATAGAGGATGATTACAGGAGCCAGAGTCCTCATGAACGCTCCGATTTAGTCATCTTGGGGCTTTAACCGGTACGAGATCGGCACACCTTGACCGTCAGCTCCCTTGTCCCGCAAACACGGGCTTATGAAGATTTTCAATAAAAAATACGTAGTATAGTAATCACAGCATGGAGATTACTCTTCTAGAATCGCGACAAACGTACTCGTGGATATAGTCCCTTAAGATGATTAACCAATTTAAGTATCTGATTACCCGAGGCGAAGGCCATCTTAATTTGCAAGAATACTTGTTTATTTTTATCTGTTTACAATTTAGGATCTAGGTAGAAAAGGGTTTTAAAAGCCAGTCTTTTTTTAATGTAAAAGCAACGATGTTAGCGCTATAAAAATTTGACCATCTTTATCATATCAACCCGCGGCGGAAATTAGACCTCTCCCAATGTTTTCCACTGGTATGTGTTCTGAGCTGTTCTTATCTAGAAACATCCAGTTGCATTTCCCAAGTAGTTCGGCTATCCAGCCACTAGACGTCCTACATTTCGCTTGTCAAGGCGCAGTCTCTACATCAGAGTTCGTTTATTCAAACGGTTCTATGACAAATATGGCCAGGTCATTGCCAGTTTAGCTTGTTCACTGAGCTAGCTACGTCGGTCAAGAGGTCAGGTGGCAAAGTTGACAGGGAGTGGGATAGGGTCTATCGAGGGGAGGGTATAGTTGGGAAGAAGAGGCATGGAGTAGGGAGTTGTAGTGAACGAGGATGAGGAGATTTACCTGATAGATAGGCCAAATGTAATCTATTAATGATGAACGATTACAAAATATAAACAATTTTAACTTAGTTTTTTTACACTGGCTCTACAAAGTCACTACGGTACACCGGATGGTAAGTACACTGTAGTCCAAAAACGAAAGCGACTATTAAAGGACAATAATCTATTGAATCTTCGTCGTCATTATAGTCCCCATATACCACGACTAAAGATCTCTAGGTATTACTGGATATACACATGCTGACCCCGAAACGCGACATGCCAAAGTCACTACGAAGGTCTTTACACTCGTGTACTGTGGTGTGGTGTCGTGTCGTTAATCTGTAATCATGATTACAGCCCGTCTAAGCTCAAATGAGTCATAAATTTGTATACAATTGAGGATTCATTAGTGTTTAAAATATAGATGGACAAAATGTAATCAGATTAATGATCAACGATCATGATGATGATTGTAACCGATAATTTGATTACATTTTGCCCATCTATGATTTGGCTATAAGTTAATACGACATTCATTGACTGCTGAAGAGTACAAGACTACCGGATCAATTAGTTTTATTATAATTAAATTAATATCTAAACACAATTTCTGTAATCTAGCAACAGGCCATATATTGAAAATCACTGGTAAAACCTCCATTGTCCTCTCGTCCGTGGAATTCCATTACAAGACCCTGAACCTGAACCTGATTTTCTCTAAATCTAATTGTAATATTGTATAACTCCATTTAGTTTTAGTAATAAAATATTAGTATTAGTATTTAGTAATATGTTTCTCTATGTAATTTCTCACAGTACATTTGAGTTTGAATTACATTGCAACTGAACTATGAGAAATAATATGGGTTTCCTAATGAGATAGACTTTTTACCGTGTCCTGTAATGGGACGCGTCAGTGACCACAGTAGGGATGTCGAAAATAAAAAATATATCGTTACATCGATATATCGATATTTATTAAAATATTAATATCGGCGTCGATATATCGAAGGAAAAATATCGATATATCGATTAAATCTCAATAAACACGAAAGTATTTTACCAGTATTCCTTTTTATTAGACAAAATTATCAAGAACTAAAAGGCTATCTTCTAACTTTAAGACCTATTTAAGATATCAAACAAAAATAAATAATAAATAAATAAATGCTGGCAAATAATACACAAGCAACAAATTCAGATGTCAATGCATGCAACGTAACAAAACATAATACTCTACAGTCATAGACAATATAGTTCTTTTTTTTTTTTCGTTCGGCCTATCTTCTACAGTTTCAGATTTCAGCGACTTCACTGCCATAAGAATTAAGAAAATATCGTTTTCGATACAATTTTCGATACTGGATATTTTCTATCGATATATCATTACAAAATATATCGCCCAAAAATATCGATATATTGAATTGAAAATATCTCTATATATTGATATTTATTGGACAAGCCTAGACGACAGGACAGACAGACTATAACTGAAAACAGATTTTTTTATTGAAAACGTTATACAATCTGCTTTTTTATTCAAACTGTTTTCATTTTTTGTACTTTAAGTGACTTTAACTAAACTTTACATTACTTATAACAGTTCAAATGGAAATGATAAATATAATAACGCCTCACTTGACGTTCGTAAAATATTTCTGAGGAATGAGATTCTTATTTAAAAACGTGAAAACTTTATTTTTATTGTAAATGAAAGTTCCCCAGCCAAATAGGGAATCATATTTGACACTAAGCCTATGAAAGCTTGGCAGCCTTTATGAAGTTTTAATTGGCTGTCGTCTGTACTGTAAATATTATATTTTTTCGTTCCAGATATTTACTTTAAAACTTCTATTTTGCGAATTTACTAAGAATAAAATAAAACGCATGTTTTAAAACTTATGTCATCTCATACATGAACGGATGAAAACAATATGTATTTTGTCGATTATGACAACACCGACTCTATAAACTGAGATTGAGGATTATTAAAAGCCAATCAACTCTTTAAAACCAGGTTTAAAAATAACTAGCTGACCTCCGAACTACATATCGCTTTTAGCTAAATCTACTCCCTCTTTCTCACTCCTTTTCTCTAAAACCCCTTCTTCCACCTCCCCCACTTCTTCCTCACACTGCCTCTCCTCTCAATATGTCAAAGAACCAAATATAAAATTAAGTTTACGATTTTAGCGCAAAAAATATATTTGTTGCATCGCTCATACAGGCTCGTACTTATGGAAGTGATGCAAAAGTAACATACCTTGAACCATGATGTCGGGAATAATGTCCGATGTTTATGAGGCTTGGCTCTGGCTTCGGGGCACTAGAACAAAATAAAATAATCTTTATTTAAAGAAAAACGGACCCAGGAAACTTCATTCGGGTGTAAATAAATTGAAAAAATATTTGCTTGAATCTCAAATTAAATACGAAAAAGTAACTTTAGATATTTCTGTAATTTGACTTGATATTTTATGGAACAGCCTGTATGTATGTAAATGTATTTTATTATCAATCTACCCTAATAATAATAAATATAATAGAGATCTATTATATTTTATTTAGTATTCTACATTTTTCTATGCTACTTAAAAGTATTCTATGTATTTATTGTCATACTTGTTTGTTGTACGTTATAAGGTATGTTTTTGTATATTTGGTTCTAATATTTAAATAGCACCGTGACGCCCGCGCAATCGGTTCCCCTGAGCGTCGGCTGAAAATCAGCGCTGGATGGCGCGTGCAGCGTCGCCCAGCATACGCTGAGCTGAGTGCTCTTTGAGATGGGTAGCAGCACACAGGATACATGATGTGATGTTATGTATTCTTTCATTGTTGTTTTTATATAAATATGTTTGTTGTGTGTTGTTTCCTTTGCCTCAATAAACTTTTTCTTTCTTTCTTTCTTTTTTTTCTTTAAATTTAAGGAAACGTTTTCTATCGTCTGTATCACGGCATGTGTTCTGAGGTGGAAGTGAGATCCACCCTCTCTTTTCCTTAATAGAACCACGCGGTTTACGGAGTCACGGATATATGGTAACTCAAATCCCGGTTAGGACTGAGAAGTTCTCTAATCCTTACTTTTGCCGTCGTTGGGCTGTGGAATGGTCTTCCATCGAGCGTGTTCCCACCGACCTACAATATAGGGGTCCTATAGGCGTGGGGTAAAAAGATATTTGTGCAGGCCGGCATGATCGCTGCGATTACCGATAGATTTTTCTTAACTGTTGAAAGTTGTTGTATTTTGGACTACTCCATGCTTACCATGAGACATTCTGTAACAGGATAAAAAAGCTTGTGATATATTCCAAGATAATCATTACAATAATTGTGTCAGTAATACACTATTTTATAATGAAAAATAGACCGAACACACCATTACGAATAAGCAGGCAACAAGAACCGTACTTTTTTATCTATCTTCTATATAATAATGATGTTACAACTGGGGTGTTAAATCTATATATTTTAAAATGAAATGAAAATGTATTTATTTCGCCACAAATCAACAAAAAAAAACAGAAATTTAAATGCAGCAATACAAACAACATACAAAAACAAAAGAAAATACAAAACATATAAACATGGCGAAAATGGGACCTTCATCAGCCTAAAGCCACAGAGGAAGCCTGCAGCGCTGATTTTCATGAAGGGCCCCGGTCGTGTTACATCTTATAAGAATTATCAATAAACAATGAAAATACATATAGCTTAAATAATAAATACGAGTGATACTAAAATAAACTATATTTCTAAAACTATATTTCTGCATGACTCCTCATAAAGAATGGACAAATGTTATTTAAAAATTCATAAACATTTATTTATAAATGTGCAATTTAAACGGATAAAGACCATATTAAATTATTCAAATTCTGCCGGGGTAAAAAAAAATCTTAAATCATAGTTAATTAGCCAAACGAATAGACAAAGTGTGTATAATAAAAAAGTATTTTTTTTATTTTATCACATGTGAACCATCTTTAAATGAAGCGAGCTACACACTATCATAAAGATAGAGCTCAGGCAGGACTAGACCACCGGACGCGCCCGAATAGCAAGGTTCGCGTGCATCTAAGGCTGAATGAGATTTATAGTGCAAGCGTTGCACGTGCGTTAGTGTGGCCCCACCTTAAGGTACACACAACACAACAAAAATTGGCGGTAGCGCGCTTACAGTATATGATGCCGCCAGAACAGTTTCATATAAAAAAAATACTCTACCTACAAATCACGTTATATATTAAAACAGGATATCTGATAAAAAAAAAACATATTTTTCTTGTACCATATTAACCAAAAGGGCTATGATCTACCTACAACTTTACATCAGTACGGCCTACTTTTTTATCAACAACGATATGTACATTTTCTTATACCTAATGATTTTTTATTTTTTTATTTATTTAATAGTAACTTCACAGCACATTATAAGAAAATTATATATAAAATAGGAAATAAAATAAAAATCTAAAATGCCAATAACGAAGTTACGCATACATATTAAATTTTGTTAAAAGTTTGGGTCGCTCCCCGTATCGTATAGTGAGTGTTATGTGAGTGTATGAGTGTGTGAGTGCATTTGTGTGCGCTCATATCGGTGTGCATTCATCTAACTGCAGTCCAGAAATAATAGTCTTAATGACCTGATTACGGCTCAAGTGAAATATATCGATATCTTTAAAATATTTATTATACTGAGCGCAACATCTATAGATGACCGAGTTTTGGGCATAACAGTGCTTTGCAAGAGGCAAGGCGAATGAGCAAGGATTTCGAGTTCGTTTTGTGAAAATTTAACTGATGAACTCGATAACAAAACATTATGATTGCTAAAATATATCAAACTCATTACAAAAAATTGCTTTTTGGCTTCATATTGAACAGTGAACACATAATAAGTACTAAACAGTAAAAAATTATACCGAATGTGCTTCGGAAGAACAAAATATCAACAATGGAGAGGCTTCCGGTGTAGGCATTTTCACAGCGACTGTTATAACTCAAATCGGGCCTTTATATAAAACATTAGATTACTGTACAATTATTAACCCTAAAGCCTAGTCTCCTTAAACTGAAACTAGGGACTCTAAATCTCAAGTGCTCCTATTTCATTTCGCGAATTTCTTAAACTAGGCGTAGGGGTTTTTACTTTAACCATTACCATGAATTACCATTGTCGTGCGTTTGTCAAACCTGCCATTGACGAAATTACCTAAAACGGTAAAGTTCATTTGTAGATAAAAAGAGGTTACTGTCAAATTGTCAAGTTCATCATTCAATTATTCCTTTCCAGGAACGTGCTAAAGGCGATATGTACCGACTTATGAACCTATCGCAATAGACTCACTCTGCCTTCCGTAATACGTCACTGGGCAAATATTCCGGCGCGAGATAGAGTTACGATAGTCATTATCATTGTTTCCTTTTTGTTGGCTACAAATGAGCGTGATACACTTTTCTTACTACTACAATGTTGTGAATTTTAGTTATTTCCCTTTATATTTCATGGAATTGGGAAATACGAATAAACCACTCAAGTTTCGTTATCATTGAAGCTGAATACTGAAATTTTGTACTTAACTTTTAAACTTAATACAATTTACGAATTTCGAAAATTATATCTCCAAAGAGATTAGGGGATGCTTCTATTTATAACTCAACTGTTATATTCTAATTGACGGTTTTGAGCAGTAAGACAGCCCTTTGTTTCGAAATTTGTCCTAACAAACAGGAAGTGCTCCTCACAGGGAAAGATAATAAAAGGAAACATCGAAGGATGAGATATTGTAAATTGTATGATGAATATTATGCTCTCGTTGCTGATGATGCCTTTTCTGAGATTGTTAATATTAATTTGTTGTATTTATTATGATAAATATTTTTATGTCAGACGAACTATTAAAATAGTGATTATCTTTTAATATCTTTTGTTGACTGTAGTTCTATATGTATACATACATATATTGTTTGGAGTTAAGATTGGAGCTACGTAGCGGATAGAAACTGCGCGTAACATAATGTGTGAAAGGTGAGACCCGAGACAAAGGTAGCCCTAGTTGGGTGTCAAATGACTTTAATGTGCTGTTTTTTCTAATACATAATGTATTATTATTTTTGTTTGTAATAACAATAACTTATAAAACTGCAACATTAGACAATATCGCCAGGGTAAAGCCTGCAAGAAATAAATTCATTGTATGGAGTAGCGTTCATTCCACAGATGCATGAAAGCATTGCATGCCCTTACGATGAATAAGTTTTGACCATTTATATTTAAATCTATTCTATATTCACCTCATATATCTTTTCTATGAAAGCAATATAATATTTACTATCATAATTAAATATTCAAATTCATTACGCGAATTCTGCCTACCCTGTCCAAATACTCTATGCACGTCACTGATTGCATGGCAGTGAAACTAGAGTATGTCAGAACAAGCATGAAAATAGGATTAGTGCAGTGGAAATGTGATCTCTTCGTCCCATATGCGGAGTTACTCTCGTGGACCTCATTAGAAACGAAGAGATACACAGGATAATTGGTTCAAAAGATAGTTTCACATGATGATGATGATGATGTCCTAGCCGGGTTCGGCCACGGCGACTGTTTCAACGCCGATTAAGAAAATCAAGGCCCAGTTTTCGGAAACAGTCAATTGCGCAGGAGATATTTAAGTGCATAACTGGACGCGCTGCCAGAAAAGCACTCTCTCGTCCGAGCTCCCTGGGGCCCGATGGAATGGAGAACCAGTACGATCGGGAGGGAGCGGGATGCAGGTTTGGTCGAGTTGTCCTTCTCTGAACACCTGGTTGAATTGCGGTGTTAAAGAGATACCTTAGTCGTCTTTTACGACACCTCAGCAAGAAGAGGAGGGTGCTATTCTATTCTGCTGGCAGCCACCACGGCTAAAAAAAAACAAAGCATGTACAAATGTATGCTTCACTGACTCAGACAGGTGGAGGAGATTAATGATGAAAAAATGACGAAAAATATTTACAATACGAAAGTGAGTGGAAGCAAGATTTGTGGTCAACCGGTACTAACATAAACCAAAAGAGCTCCGAAGAAAGGAAGATAAAGAGTAAGAGAAATCATCGATGGTGCATAAAGGGATTAATAAATATTACGGAAACGTAAGATGTTTGCGACATTAGAAAGAAGTGAAAATTAAATGAAAATGTATTTATTTCGCCACAAACCAACAAAAAACCAGAAATTTAAAATACAAAACATATAAACATGGCGAAAATGGGACCCTCATCAGCCTAAAGCCACAGAGGAAGCCTGCAGCGCTGGTTTCCATGAAGGGCCCCGGTGGTGTTACATCCGTGTAAGTGGTGTTCCGTTCTCACTGTCTATCTTAATATGTAATCGAAATGACGGTAGATAAATAATAATAAGATTGAACACAAGTTAAATGTTTCTGTACAAAATTGTTAATGCTATGGTCGATAGCCCGGAAATTCTTCAGAGTTTTCGCTGAAAGTGCCACATTCGGGCTCAAGACCTTGCTCATATGTACTCATTTGCCACAATAAATATCCGCACCAGCTTTGGCAAACAGGCTCCTTTATGGCGCATGCGTAAAACCTTTAATATCATTCATAATGAAAGTACAGATATATTTTACTAGCTGATCCGGCAAACGTTGTTTTGCTATATAAGGTTTTGTAATATCTTCTAAGATGTTCATTGAAATTAAGTGATGTCAAAGACAATTTTGTTCACAATTAAATACTCTTAATCAACAACACATTTATTTGGATAAAGATTAATATTATTACGTTTATACAACTCTTAACAAATAATGCATTAATTTCGACCAAATTTGTTTACCATAAAAACGGTTCTAGTGACTTAATCTTAAAAGATAGACATATACTGTCGCGGACATTTTTTTAGATAATTTCAAGAGGAATAATTCTTTCCTACATATATTTTTGGTATCTTGAACCGTTTTTGCAGCGCACGCAATGGAAGCCCTCAAGGATGAATAATTTTCCCCGTTTTTTTCACATTTTCCATTATTTCTTCGCTCCTAATAATTGCATCGTGATGTTATATAGCCTAAAGCCTTCCACGATAAATGGTCTATTCAACTCAAAAATAATTTTTCAATTCGAACCAGTAGTTCCTGAGATTAGCGCGTTCAAACAAACAAACAAACAAACTCTTCAGCTTTATAATATTAGTATAGATAGTTCTCTAACCTCTTTCAAAGCAAGTGTTTTAAAATTGTTTTAAAGTTAATATAATTACAAATTTATAGTGTGTATTTAGGATCTCTTGTTTTTTTCATCACTGTATCACTATTATTTTATTTTGCATTGAATTTCACTTTTTAGTGCATGATGCGCTTTCATGTAATTGGAGTGTTGCACTGTAAATGTATAAGGCATGTTTTCTATAATTATTTGTTCAGTGTATACACTCAGTTTGAAAGCCTATTAAAGTAAAATAAAATAAAAATAAGTAAGGCCGAGCGCGCTAGTGAGAAATACGAAAAATAACCCAGAAACGATAAAACTGTATCAAATAGAAATAAAAATAGCATTGTTTGATATAGTAGATTTGCGATTGAACCTGACCTGCGACAACAATCAGTCGATTGGTAATCTCCCCACTGTAAGGGGTGACGGCCGATCAGCAATGCACGCAATACTTTCAAAGTAAGGCCCTTCGTACATTAGGCGAAGGCGCGGCGAAGTGCCCGTCACCGATGTAGCACACATCTCGTAGTGCTCGCTCTGCACTAATCGTGAAATTTACGTAGCTAGTAGTGTTTTCACGCATGCCTTTATAAAATCTATTTTCTTCTGAAGGCACGCGTCGTATTATGGCTCTCGCGACTCAGCAGCGTCGATCCAGTAAAGTCTGCCATGACACGACAGTTAGATGTCGACGGCTACTTAAACATTTTAATAGAAAAACCTTTCAATGTTTTATTCAAAGAATGTTTATCCATTTCAAACACTTACTTAATAATTAATAATATCTACTCCATCTTTTTAAAGTCGCTACGACTAATGTCGACAACCTTGCTTTATTTTAACGCAAAATTTACGTCGCCAAAGACATCAGTTGTGTTCCGAAAGAATATAAGCGATAATATCTCGAAAATAGTTTTAGCATCTCAGTCACTATATGTAACTAGCTAAGTAACTATTTAACCTTAAAGGCACGCATCGCATTAACACGCCTGCATCGGACGCCTTAGCATATAAATGCATACATAGACACGATTGTTGGAATCCGACGGATCTCTTTTATAATTAAGATACTAAATTAATCCCTTACTATTTGTATGAATCCTTATTCATCCCTTGATCATCACAAAAATCCATAAATAAATTAGAATTAATGAAGAGCTACCTTCCGTAAATAATGCTAATAATCACATAGGATGTTCTACTCGAATAGGCTCGTCAAATCGACAGTTATATTACGCCCAGTTTTGGAAAAAATGTTTATTAAAAAAAAACAAGCTCGTTTAAACAAAAAGGAATCAGCAAAACATTTTTTTTTATTTAATCAAAATCATCCGCATACATGCTAAACTAACAAATTTATGTAATTAATTTTTAAAAACTAAAAAAGTAAACGCCACATATGTGTGTCCTGTGGTACACCTGATATAACCATAGACAGCTTAAAATCATGTACAATTACTAGTTGCGATCGATTACGTAAGTAGAATTGACAAAATCGCAATAGGAATCCATAGGTACCCATTCTTAAAAACTTGGGTATTAGAAAATCATGATCAATGAGGTCCAAAGCCTTTCTAAAACCTGTGTATACAGCATAGATTTTGGTAGCTATATCCAAAGACATGGCAACATCATCAGTAAAGCATAACAAGTTTTATATAGTAGACATTTTAGTAGTAGTAGAATTTATAACCTATTAATATTTAAAAGTGTTTTAAGACTTCAAAAGCGTTTTCGAAACAATGTAAGTCGCTTATGAATGAATTTATAATGAATCAAATATAACTTTATTCGAATAGGAAGACATCTAAGCACTTTGAATTTAAAAAAAAGAAACTACCGTCGAATTGAAAAGCAAAATCTACCGAGAAGCCAGCAAGTAGCTCTGGCAGTTGCTCTTTTCAACACAATGAGATACATACATATAATACATAAAGGAATGAATATCCCGTGAGTAAAATCGTATACGTCAAGACTATGTACTTTTATCATTAAACAGTAATTGATGGAATAGTATCCGTTTATTAGTTAATTTTAATAGTTTTTTTATTTTTTCATTTCAAGGGTTATAACTCTAAGATGCCTTTAGATATTGCATTGTATGCGGGAATATCGAGCCCCATATAAGAACCATAAACTTTTTAAAGCCGGTAACGCTAACTTTGAGATACAAAGCGTAGATGCAGTTAATAAAGTACGAAAGATTATCGCAGCCTTGTGTACGAAGGACTTGCTGCAACGTCACCATGATTACGCGGCCCCCGGGACGTGGGCGATTTACGACGTAATTACGCACTTAGTACGTTATGCAAATGGCGGGTAATTCATAGGTAAGGCATCGGAGAGATTACTAATTGGCACTGAAGGATACATATCCCGGAATGTTTAAACATCGGGTTTTAATCCCGGTAGCGGCAAACTCTTCTGCGAGGAACAAATCAGTTTGTCTCGGGTCATGGGTACGTATGTATTTATATATTAATCTTAGTTTAATATCCGTATTACCGGTCTAAACTTAATTTTGTGATATTTGTGTTTTACTGTGATATTATTTTTATTTTCTACAACATGACATACATAACATATAAAATTGAATTTATTATATCAAGTCATCCATTGAAAATAAACCAAATAAGCAATGGTTATAGGCACGGAGAAGTCAAGTTGTATCTCTAAATCTATCCAAAAGATTTTATTACACCATTTTTTAATCATTAAATAATTTTAATCAACATAAATTCATTAACAAGATTTATGCGCAAAGAAACACCTTTTAATTACAGCTAGATGATTTGACCCGTGGCACCCATTAAAGTATTTATAATAAGTACAAAATGCAAAAGTTTAAAACAAGTTAAACTTTTAACATTAATTAGAGTTAAAATCGAACATTCTGTAAGTAAAATAAACAGTTGGTTCATAGGCCGGGCTCCATAGGCTTGGTTGGGAGTAGCCTATTCTGCTGAAGTCAAGGGTGTGGGTTATAACTCCCAAGTTGAACATTTGTGTTATGTCCAAATTTTTTTTCTATATCATTTATTTATAGAAGATAGACTCTCTTTGACCCGTAATACTTTTTTTTGAAACCCCAGAAAGAATTTTGCATAGGACCATTTGAACAGCCATGAGGATGGGGACTCCGGGGTTTCAGACTCCTGACTAAGGTCCAACGCTCAGGACTCATACGTAATGCCCGCACTTAATCTGGACAGCAGACTTCCTTTAAGTCTACTGCCTAGTTCGACCCGCGAACCTAACTAACACCCAGTAAGTCAATATCATAAACAACTTTGAGGATAACTAGTACAAAACCGAAGAACCTCTATTACGAAATTACTATTACCTCAATAATGTAGCTTAAGCAAAAAAAAAATCCATCATTCCTTGCATCAAACCCATAAAAGTAAATATTGATATTTGCACGAAAAACACACCGTATCTGTACAATTATTGGCTTATATTACAATTCAATGACAATATGAAATCGTGTTTAGATAAGACAAATACCTAAATGTAGAACAATGACTTTCTTTATTAATTGTATAATTATCGCAAACCGTGGACTAAGGCATGATCACTCATGGCTTTATTTTATAGACTCAAATTATGACCGACACTGGAATCACTAGTGTCTGACCGAAGAATTCGGCTCTGTAACATTCCGTAAAATTTTAAATTAGGGACAAATTTTAGATAAAGTCTAACGTTTTCGGCAAGCTTCTCAAAGACTGATGGATCTTATTGTGATGGTGAAATTACTTTTAATTAGTGTCTCATTATAGGCCGATATTGGCCGAAGGTTTAAATATAGAAATAAAATAATTAAAAATTATGAACATATTTGTTTTTAAAACTTTTTATTTTAAAGTATATGTTGATATGTATAAACAACGTTCTGATATTACTAAAATTGCCTCACAACTTGTCAAAATATGGATAATGGATACTACCTAATACCATGGATATTATACCGTTTATGAGGTCACATATACTTGGGTTATGAAACCCACTACATTTGTAACCTCATATTTGCCCAGTGTGCTTAAAGGTAAGACCTAATGTCAAGACGACGCTCCATGTAGCGGTGTATTCCACTTGGTGTCTTGATTCGGATACAAAAGCGATAAGCCGACGTGATATAAAGCGAGGCCTAAATGCGAATAATGAATTGTATCTGTGTCGTCTGTAAATAGCGAGACATCGTCCGTAAAACGTTTTCCATATCACACGTAAATCGTCCGGTAATATTTTAAGAAATTGTTAAACGTGTTTCTATTATTTACATGTCAATGCTTGACCTCAATTTGCTGTAGACGAAGATAATACCGACGTTGGAGCACGTTTTCCTACAAATGTCTATTCACTCTTCTTTTAAAGGCTTCCAGATCATATGATTGTGGAAGAACAAACGCTGGGAGCGTATTCCGCTCCTTTGCTGTTATCATTATGAATGGTAATATGATTTTTTAGTAAAAATATGGGAAATATCTATCATGTGAACATTTAGTGGTAAAAAGGGTATGGGGGACTCAGAGAATGAAACTCTTGATCACACTAACTAGAGTGCAGCCCGTAAAAGACTTCAAGACAGGTCATTTGTTTAAACAGATATGGAGTATCTTGAGGTCTGTAGCGAGAGAAAAACTTATGATCTTTTAAATTAACCTTTAAGAGACTATAAATGATCTTAGAAATATGATTAACGAACTCACAACGTGGAAACAAAAAGACCATGTAAGATTTAGCAGGTAATCAATACAAACTTTCTATTATTATAAAATCGTTATTTGGGTCTATATTAGGTATTTTAATATTTAAAAAAAAAAAAAACAGATTCGGATTGACTATTCAGGAGTTCCTGATCACAAAGTAATTATTTTGAGAAACGCTATCTATTTGTATTGTTTTTACCAGTTTCAACTTAAGAATATATGATTTTTCATGCAGAAATAACTTGACCAATGTACAATATATTATAGTTATCACCAATAACGTGTATATAAATGAGATTGTATTTTGTAGCCTCCACATTATTGTTTCTTTTCTTCTTTATTTCTTTAAGCTTCAGCAACCTAACGCTGTGAAGTCTCTTACATCCTTTTCTTTTCCTTACATCATGACACTCACCGGCTTTGATTAACCAGTTTACCAGTGATCTTCACTACACCATCGGTACTTCTGGCTGGCTGTTTCCCTACATTCCTATGATCGATTCGTGGTCTCCATTCGAGAACTTTCTTTCCCCACCTATTATCGGGTCTATGAGATATATGGCCAGCTCACCTCCACTTTCTAATTGCTATCACTGCAGCTATCTTAGTCCTTAAGCCAATGTCGGTGTTTTTCACCCGGTGGTAAAGGGAGATGCCCAACATAGCCCGCTCCATGGCTCTCTGAATTGCATGCGGTGAATTCTCTTTTTAGTGAGCGTTCAAAATACGGCCCCTTATATCATCTGCATTATTGATTAAAATCGTTGCAATAGAAACAGAGACACCGCTTGAAATTTTGGGTAGTAGTCTCTATTCTACATTAAAAATAAGCGAAATGGTAACATTAACTGGCTTTGCTTACTCATCTATTCTCGTTTTTAACTAGAGATATTTCATCATAGCCAAACTAGAACTACTAACCAAGCTACACACTTATTATAAATCCATTTAACTTTTTATAAATAGATTTAAGTTGAAATTTACGGAAAAAGTTCACTGCTCCTGTCAGGTAGAAAAGTGCCAAGAACTCGACTGAAATAGCACTTTCCATGGCAATCTTCAATGTTTGTATAGCTTTTGTTTTTTGGTATAAAAACAAACCCGTGTTTTCGTCTCTCAACTCTTTCAAAAGGCGCTTGGAAATAAGAGTTGTAATCCGTAAAAATTAAAAGTTTTATATTACCAACTTTTTTCGAAGCTTATCGCATTTCTTTGTATAACTTTGAAGCAAGTTTAAAATACTCTCATAGTAGTTGAATGAAATGAATGAAAAGTTATGTAATTATTTACTCACAATATTATTAAAACAACAATACATAATAGACAGGAGAAGGTATATAAAGTGAAGTTGTGCATGTTATAACTATAGCTATGGATACCTCAGTTATAGGTCACTAACATTTTTTTTTTTGTTATCCCGGTGGAAATCCTTACGGACCGTCAGGGGAAGTGGTGAGGGCCACTTCCCCTGGTGTGTCGGACCTGCCCCGACTAAAACCACCGGGGTGCCAGCACTGCCCTCTCTTCGCCTTCGCCGAGCCTGGGAATCCGAATACTTCCGACGGCTCGGCGGGGTCACTAACATATCTTCGTCGGTTAAACTATATGTTATTCATAGAAATAGGAATACATTTAAGGAAAATAAAGAGTAAGGCAAAAGCATTAATACCCGTAACTTTGAGGACAACATAAATCTCGCATTTCAAAATCGAATATAAATTATCATAAGTTATATCTATGTATTTTTATTAGGGATGTAACGTAGGCAGTTTTATCGGAACCGAAGTCGGAGTCGGAGTCGGGGGCAATGTCCAGTAATCACAAGTGATGGCAGAAGAAAGTAGTTTTATTTAAAGACAAATAAAAACATTATTTAGTGAACCTTTTTAATTAGAAAGTAATGAATTTACATTTCCACAGAAAATGAAAATTGCTGTGTCTTATTAAAATTTTCCCATTAACAGTGAACTAATTAAATCAAATTTGCTCCAGGGTTGTTTTTGTGTTAATTTCTGTTTTATTTTATTTAATGTTAAAGTTAAAACAAAACCTTTTAGTAATAAATTTTAATGTACATTTAGTTTTAAATTTAATAATTTTTAACATTTTTTTAAAAAAATTTTCAAATTATGTAGCATTAATTGTTTGATTAATTATTTTATGTTTCAAAAACATATAAAATGAAATCAAATGAATTGACTACAACAGTGGTGCTGTGGTGACCTTCGATTAATAAATCCAATTAAAAAGTTTCAGAATCGAAGGTGTAATAACAATCGGAAGTTCCGACTTATTGGAGTCGTTGTCGAACCTCCGTCACATCCCTGATTTTTATTACTATAAAATAGCATGGTCGTAGGTTTAAATCCCGGCATGTACCTCTGGATGTTCCCGAATTAAGTACTGGTTTAGGCGCCATACGTTCACAGGTCAAGAAAAGCATCGTGAGGAAGCCCGTATTGCATCTAATAGAATTGTCTGGTGTACTAGTGACCTGAGAATTGCAATCAGCTGCGGTACTGCGCACCGTGGATACTACTATCAAAGTGTCACTGCTCACCTCGTAAGGAATATAGCGTGACGATGTATTGTCACCCTGTAACCATGAAGGCGCAGTTTGAATTCCGGCAGTTCTGCTCGTCAGCGGCAACTCAACCGCGGCTACCAGAATACGAATCGTAACTTTAGATTTTAAATGTGAATGGGACGAGAACATATTTATATCCCCTTCTATATAGATAGATTCGAAAGATAGTAAGTTATTACTAATTCAATAGTGTATGCGTCAGACTAGATGGGTTAAATTATTGCGATCAAAATCATATTTATCCAAATCACTGCCGAGTACTAAAGGTCTCAATAGCCCGACGACAATCAAATAATGCTCGACCTAGTTACATACGTGTACTACAACATCTCACTTTAATCCTGTTACTATGTCTATGCCATTTCATTACATTTGCACAAGAGCTGTCCGGAGAACTCCATCGGCTTATTTCAGAACTTATAATACCAGTGGGCGTGCACCCCATAGAAGCATAAAAAACATAAGGTCCTATATCTTGTTATACTTGAACAATACTTGAAGATTTATGGCCGAAATTAATATCCTATCCTATCGCCTATCTTAGATTTGTTACTATAGCAACTATAGTACATCTCTTTTCGCATACACAGGTTAGAAAGGGAGAGGTAAACCTATCGATCTACGAATTAAAGATAGATAGGTTATTAATTTTGGCAGTTAATCAATATATTTAATTTGAAGTTTGGTCCAATTTGTATTCTGAAACTCTAAATCTAGTAAGTAATTAACAGATTTAAAGTAGATATATTTAATACACTTCCAAGTATAGCAAGGTAAAAGCCGGTGTACAAGATGCTTTGCGACGCCGCATTATTACTAGAGATGCCACGAATATTCGGCAACTATTTGGTATTCGGCCTATTCGGCCACTTTTTTTGCTATTCGGTATTCGGCCGAAAAGTACGTACTATTCGGCCGAATACCGAATACCAAATCATGTACAAAAGGCACGTTATATTACTCAAAATTATCTATTTATTTCCAAATTACAACACTTTAGTAATTAAAATTGATCAGTGGTAAGATGTGATGGACGAAAATAAGCTTTTCAGCATTTTTTGGTAGCAAACGATTACGCTTTTCATCGAAATGTTACTAGCCTCAGAAAATAACCTCTCACTAAACACGCCACTTCCAGGAGAAGAAAGATAAACTTTAGCAAATTTCGAAAGCTTTGGGTATTGTTTTTCGTTTGTATTGGGTATTGTATTGTCTTTGCTGGCCGCGCCAACGCAACGAGGAAAACAGGTTGCAACTTGCCTTAATCCAGCTAACGCGCCCCAGACAAGCATTTATTCCATGCCGAATATTCGGCGGCCGAATATTCGGCGCTTCGGCCGACAGCGTTGCCGAATATTCGGTATTCGGTATTCGGCCAATTCACTATTCGTGGCATCACTAATTATTACGCCGCAGCGGCACCGCTTAGTGTAGTCTGTAAGTAAATATATATCGGAAAAGACTACGGAGTAGTACGGTACTGCATGGCAATGGGTGCTCCTCTTTCCGCCTCGTCTTGCGAAGTGCAAGTGCGGCGCTGTGTGCTTTGACTGATCCACGGATATTTATATCGAGGGGTGAAAGGCTATTTAGTTTAAGCGACATTTTTTTGGTAATATCTATGATATAAAAATGAATCGCTAAATGTCTTGATAAGCGCGAAACTCGAGAACGGCTGAACCGATTTGGCTGATTTTCTTTTTGTTGTGTTTGATGAAGTCTGAGGAAGGTTATTACGGAGAGAAAAAATTTAAAAATTCCCTGCAACTGTCTAAAAATAACAATTTTCTGTATTCTCATACAAAACATTCGTTATAAGTCATTTTAAACTTTAACACGATACCATAAAGTTTAAATGTTAGTGGACGGGTTCCGGGAAGGCAAAACAATTGAATGACGTATAAATATTAATGTCAATATTTGTCAATTTTTATACATATAGCATTAAGGCCAGATTCCTTCAAACAATTTTCAAAAAATCTGACGGCGAAGTTATTAACATTAAAAAAACAATGTGATTTTGTTTTAGAGAAATAGGGCAGAACAAGGTCTGCCGGGACAGCTAGTAGTAATATATATATTTGGAATCGGTAAAGAAAGCAAATTCCGAATATATATATATATATATATATATATATATATATATATTACTATATCACAAAAAAATGTCGCATAAACCAAATAGCCTTTCACCCCTCGGTACGTAAAACGACGACTCTTAGTACCGGGTCTCACGATTTCTGACTTCTTTACTTTGTAGGCATATGAGTTAGTTAAGATAGAGTTTTTTTTACTTTTTTTCGTATTTGACACTTGCAAATAAGTAGTAATAACTTACGAGCACAATACAAAAATGTTCTTAAAACTATGAAAAAATCTGAACATCAAAACAATAAAGAAAATCGGTCCCAAGCTGAAATTAAAGTCAGGTAAAAAGAATTTAAATTTTTTTTGTAAACAAAATTCGATATGTGTGGGATTCTAAGCATTTTACCTACTTTCATATTTTTTTTACTTAAAAACGGTGTCTTAAATTTCTTTTTATGTATGCCTACGAGAATTGTCCCTCCTTGTATTGATACTTATATAAATAGAAAATGAATATTACATTTTCCGTAATAATAATAATTACATATCTTCACACTATACTCTTTTCAGGGAGAGCAAAGATATGTTAGTGTCTGTACCTGCTTTGTGCTTATATTTCGTATCCATTACCGCACCTGATCGTCATTCTCAGGATTTCTTACACATGACATTTCTATTAGATGCAATGCGGGTTTCCTCTCTGTTTTCCTTCACCGGTGAAAATATGGCGCCTAAATTTGTATTTAATCCAGAAAAAACCCAAAAATACGTGCCGGTGATCATACGCGTTGCCTCGAATGAAACGTTATTCGTCATTTTTTAATATTGTGGCAATCTATATATAACGGCCAAGACACTGATGGCAGCTGAATTTAAGACTAAATTAAGGAATATAATGGAACAGATAGGTTTATTTAAACAGTGGAGTTTGCTGGCAGAATAGAAGAGGGAGGCCTCATCATCATACTGAGATGTCGTAAAAGTCGACTAAGGTCGTAAATATAGTATGCCGAATTGCGAATTGCTAGCATCTAAGCTGTAGCATGCACCTTATCTCCACAAAGTGCACAACCGCCAACCTGCATTGGATAAGCATGTTCAGTTAAATATCCAAACCCCTACTCATGGATTCCACAAATATAGTGGAGAAGGGAAGGGACGCCTTTGCCCTCCAGTGGGACGAAACTGGGTAATAATTATTACTATACATAAATGTTATAATGCTTTTAAAACTGTTAAATAGAGTAAAATTGTATTAAAATTACGTAAACAAAACGTGAGTTAATCATCGTTTTATTTTAATCCACACTCAAGTAAGTGTTATAAAATGGTTCGAGTATTCAGAATTTCTTGCCGGGTAGTAGACTTGGGGGAGTATGTTGTCCGGATGAGAGGGAAGCGATGCTCGGTGTCCGGCGCATCGCCTGGGAAAGAGGTTTTGGAGGTGTGGGCTTTACTCCTTCCCCTCCCAGAGAGGTAGCCTCAACAAGGCTTCTTGTTCCCTGGGCATCTGGATTATTTTGGCTTCCCAGGCCCAAGGTGGAGCAATCAGAGGGACACCCCGAGGGTTTTTAGTCAGTAGGAGTCTGACACACCGTGGTCACTGCCTTCACAGCGTCCCTGATGGTCCCATGCTGGATTTTGCCCCGGGATACAAAAAAAAATCAGAATTTCTTGTTGTGTATCTTTTTTACGAACCAGGCGGAAAATGCTAAATAGGAGCGACAGGGCAGCCGTGAGGACTCAGTCCTGGTGTGCCAGATTTTTAGTAACTAAAATTCCCCCAGGATGTCCCACAGCTCGCTGCCAGCCGGACCTGGGAATCTATATTCCTTCAATAACCCTGTGAGCGAAATGTTCGCTGCACCAAAGCAATCTCGCAACTCCGGCGACTTTAGCTGGCATATCTCTTTTTTTAGGCTGGTTATACGCTTATTACTCTAGAGGAGCTTATTTCAAATTTATCGGATTTAACCATACAAGCGCTTTAGGCACACAGCGAATTCGAAATTATACAGGTATCTGACAAAAAATAAAATCATTCATTGATATCGAAAATATCTGTTTTGTAAATATCCAAAATATATATATATATATATATATATATATATATATATACATAGAAGATATTCGAAATTCGAACCGCAATGATTGCCAAGGGACTAAAATCTATTGACAGCCACCGTCGTTATGCCTGCCCTAAGATATTACGACCGATGACGATATATATTCCAAATAACACTTTTTATACTTGAGGAAAATCTACACGAATCTCCGAGCTGCGCAAAGGGCTAAAACACTCTAAATGAACAAGATCTGTTATATTAATACAGCACTGGTCCTGTCATCAATAATCGACAACCCGCTGCGCCACGCCCGTCGAGCACGATTTCGGGGGGGAGGCAGACACCCCCTCCACCTAACACCTCGCTCTTACCTCGATCACCCCTAATACGTAATGAATACATTTCCAACCAAGTTAAGTTTACGCCTCGGAAAGAAAATCACATTGTATTTCATTACGTAAAATAATTCTCAAAAGATAATTATGATAAAAACTTCAGGAACGATAAAAGGTAAGCCTAAACAAATTTTAAATGCATGTATTTTGTCAACTGTATTATTGTCAAGGTATATTTAATAAAAACTATTTAATTATTTATCCTCACCTACAGCATTATTTAGATATATATGTAAAAGCATATCCAGTATTACAATATCACAACTGTGGTACTTGGTCTGTTATCACTCTAAAACTACTTATTAAATGTTAATAATAATTTTTAATACACAACTCTTAATTTAAGCTATGAATATATTTGGTTATTAGTATTAGTTGAGTAGAACTAGGACTTCTCTATATTACCTACTGTCATATACTTTGGAGGTCAAGTAAAATGGCCATGATTATTTTTTTTCTTGCCAGATACATTATATCCAATAAGACCCATATGTTTTTTTTTTTATAATTAATTACAGAGGTAAAGTCACAATGTTTAAATAAAATCATTTATATGCATTAATCTATCTTTTTCTCTTAGTAAATTATAAGATAATCTCAAATACAACTTTTTAGTTTGATTGCCTTCTTTTAATTATTTATAATCCATCTAGGTAAGGTTGCACAAACAAGTTTCAAACAGAATATTTATACAATTCTTAATAGGATTGCTTTATATTTATTAATATTGGTTAATTATAACAAAATTTACATTTTTAAAGTCCTTTAAACTATGAATTTAATAATACATATCTCGAGTTAACAGATTTTTTATATTATATAAACTTTTAAAATTATATATTCCTACATTGTATTTATATAGTACAATTTTAAAGCATTAAATAGCCATTTAATAAAATAAATAATAATTTTATATTGTATGATACAATATATAATAGATAATAAAATAAGTTAATTGCCGCTCAGTTAAAAATGATGTCATATACTATATGTATAAATTATTATTATTATTCATATTTATTTCTTGTCATAATTTATTTTATATTTGCTGATATTTTTTAAACTACATTGTTCATTGTATATATCATCAATACTTACATGATGCAATTATAAATATTTTATGAGATATGTAATTTTTGTATGAACTTTTTTTTAAATGTTTATTAAGTACACATAATATTGCAGTATAAAGTAGTAAGTAAATATAAAATTGCAAGAAATATACATGTCAAGTAAGAAGGTGAGTAAAAGCAAACATAAAGAAGGGTGATTGAGTAGACAATGGGTTAGTCCGTGCACTGCTCTTCTCAATAGAGAATTCTTGCGATGTAGTGTACATTGTTAGAATTAACTGTAATTGATTTAAATATAATAAACATAAATAAACTTATTTATATTATTTTGCTAAAATATTTAAAATAAATTTTATTTTTTATTTTCAACTATGAACTTTTATAACTTTTTTTTTACATTTTTATATCTAGAAATTATATATTATAACTATTATGTGGGTAAATATAATTAGAAAACAATTATTAAATTTTATTATATATGAATTTAATGTAAGTGGATGGCTGTAGGCTATAACAAAGTTGAAAATTTTAAGCAAACCATTTACCGTTATAAACAATTTGCAATTTATTATATTTAATATAATAATAGTTTTATAAAAATTGTAAGCCATAGATAGTAATATAAATACTTATTTATGAATTACAGATGTTCCTCTGTGTACACATATACATATAAGAATATGTAATATATTAGAAATGTAATCTTCGGCAAGAATATCATACAATATTTTAGAGGTGTTTTATTCTTGTGGAAAAAAATTGATATATTTTGTAATAATATTTTAGAGTTCATGATATATATAATTGTCTGATTTTGTTTATTTTTTTTTTTAATTAATAAAGTTATTAATTTTTGACAAATAAGTATAAAACCAATAATTAAACTCAACATTGGCCTAATGTTTTCCTAACCAAATATTTATGTATTTATCATTATTTAATGAATGTCATTAAACTATGAACTTTAACTTTGTAATTACTTCAAACTAATCAAAACAAAAATATTAGAATGAAGCCAGCCAGCCTCTATAAATTTTCAAACCTCAAATGGTGAACATGAGGTGAAAATAAACTTTCACTCAACAAAATACCTATGGGTGATTACGTGCTGCACAAAACAAGTCAAAACACGTAGGTTTGTGTTTGAAAAAGTATAGTAAACATGCCTTCAGTGATAATGCCGGAACACAAGAACATGCGAAATATGCTTTGGAATGAATGAAAGGGCCATGCAATGGTAGCGATATGTGTAAATAAGACATTTATGGATTTAATTAGATGGTTTACCGTCGTCTCTGGTGGTATTTCAATGTAGCACGAGCCCTCGCTACTGCCGTGTCTGCTGTCGAAACAAACGGAGTTCCGAACCAGGCTCGAGAACAACGAACAAAAGCCGCACTTTTGCATGTTTTCAAGTTATATTACTCAAATTAACATGTAGTATCTCTTACAAAATGTTGGATTTTAAACATTATAACCATTTCTCGTGATATAGAAACAGTTTGTAGCATATTCATAGGTTTACATGATTGTTAAAGGATGTATTCGCCTGCTAAATAATGTTTTCGGATAGTTTTTGTTACGAATAGTTAAGTTTGGTGCACCGATGTAAACAAGTACGATCACGATAGCTACAAGCCAACCGCACGGAACGCGGTCACCAACCGATTGCGGCTAAAATCCAACAAAGTTGTGAAACGTAAACTCTGTCTCATAGTGTTCATTCGTACGATGTTCACTCTGATCGCAATGCCGCTTACAGCAAAATATCCTAACTTGTTTTTATTAAGATATTAATAATAATATCATATAGGCTCATTTTAAAAGTCATTTATTGTGAATATCGACTGCTGATAAGCTTGACTAAATGACATTTTGTGCAGTAGTTAATTTTAGGTCTCCTACCACATAATTAAGTACTTTCCACCAGAAGGTTCGCTTAGTGAGAAGTCGTCAAAAGTCTGCGAAACAAGAATTGTCACAGCACAGATGTATAAGACAAATTTAATAAAACATTTATTGGCTGTTAATTTAATAAATGTGGTCGCATCTTATGTTACGCATTGATAAATACAATGAAGTGATATATAAATGTGGAATTGAAATAATTACGCCATGCTTTGCACAGATTTAAGTTTCTCCATTGGCTGTGCTGACGTAAGACAGTTTCTGCATGTACGTGAGAGGTAGCGAATGGACGCGCACACATAAACCGCTTGCCTGTAGAAGTTTGATCATTTGGCCACTCAGTGGGAAACTAATACTGAATACAATGTATTATTATTCATGTATTGCAGCTGTCTATTCTTATACATGCGAAACGTCGAAGTTTCCTCGCCGGTCAGATTTATGTGGTAATACAAGAAATTATATTCTAATAGTAGACAAATAATTATAGAAATATATTTTATCTCAGACTTTTAAATCTATAATTAGGAAATAGTAATTTTATCATTATGCATATTTCAGAATACAATTATGAAATAAATACGTATTCTGTAGGATGAACGACTCAAATGTTTTAAATCCATTTACAAATTAACAGCTAAATGATAAATAATAAAATGATTAAAATTATTATTATCTTGAATCGTAATATTTGAATTTACAGAGTTGTACCTTTCTTTACATAAAACATCTTAGAACGTCACTATGTTGCCATACTTTTTAATAAAAAAAATTACGTTCCTGGCTCCAAGTTCTCAAACTTTTATAAAAGAAGTGTTGCCAGAAAAATAATCAAAAGGTTATATTATCGTGTTAAAAAAATATTTAGTTTTGAAAATAAGTAGTGAGTATAACGAATATTTTTATTAATTATTTGCTACCAGGTACATAATATCTATGTTTTCATATTATTATTTTCTTTTCAAAGTAAGAAAAAGTTATTAATTTGTTTTTTTTTGTTGCATATTATCTGTAATTTCATAAGTGCTTTAATTTTTTTATCACAAAAACTTTACTAAAGTATGCCTGCGACTTTGTTTACGTGAACAATAATAAAATTCCTTTTTTACTCCTACGAACCTATATTCCTTTTGAGTGAATAAAGGATTAATCCAATTATTAATCAGTGGAAATATGTAAAACAAGATGTTTTGTGTATGCTACTATGAGATGCACGCAACTAATGGACAGTAGCATGTACATTTTGATCTATTATGCAATATTGCAATCTTTAAAACATGTACCCAACATGGAGACAGAGATGGACAAAATGTAATCTGATTAATGATGAATAATTACAAAATGTAGTCGTAATTTTAATTTTCTTGCTGTGTAATCCATTTAAAACATTAAGAAATGATAAATGTGTATACAATCTGGGATTTTGTAGTGTTTAAAACATAAATGAGCAAAATGCAGTCATATTTATGGTAAAAAACGTAAAATGTAAACGTTAATAATTTTTATTAATCTGATTACATTTTGCACATCTATGGATGAAGATTTCAAGGTAAGTCTAATCCATAATTATAATGCACTAGTATCCGCCCGCGTCTCTATTTAAGTTAATAAGGACATTATATCTCAAGTCCGTTTAAGTTACAAAAGCGTTCGCACTATTGTAGTTACTGTGGTCACGACACAATTCGGGTCATTTTTGGCGCAGTGATCGTGCGTACGATTTCAGCGCATCAAGTTGTGGGTTCGATCCTCACACGGAACAAATATTTGTATGACCTACAGGTAGTTGTTCCGAGTCTAGGTGCTTTTGATTGAGCTTCATATTTCTACCTGAGACAAAATCTTATATTCATACCACATATTTTGACATGAAAATTAGGTAACATTATTAGTAACAAGCGTCCAGTTAATTTTGGAGGCCCAAAGTTTAGTGAGTCACTTGAGATGTTATACGACTTCCAGTGTTAACGAAACCCTTTGATCGGGAAATGTATTTAGTATAAGACCGTAAAATGTTGACATAATTACCAGGAAAATGTTTTTTAACCGAAAGAGTCAGAGCAACTTCTATGAGATTTCATCTGACGTTATTTATTTGTTCTGTATTTATTTTCTCGCAGGATCCACTTACATTCCCGGAACATAAAGTAGCCTTATATTCAATCCAGTATGTAAGTTACCTATAAGTCTATTTCCATTACGTTTCCTTCAATGATTTAAGTGTGAAGCATGTGCAAAAGGATGAACAGAAAATAAATCATGTCACACTGACCACAAGATATCGGGGGGTGAAATGCTATTTGGTTTAATCGACATTTTTTGGTGATATTGTAATCTATACTAATATTATAAAGCTGAAGAGTTTGTTTGTTTGTTTGTTTGAACGCGCTAATCTCAAGAAGTACTGGTTCGAATTGAAAAATTATTTTTGTGTTTAATAGACCATTTATCGAGGAAGGTTTTAGGCTATATAACATCACGATGCAACTATAAGGAGCGAAGAAATAATGGAAAATGTGAAAAAAAAACGGGGAAAATTATTCATCCTTGAGGGCTTCCATTGCGTGCGCTGCGTAAACGGTTCAAGATACGAAAAATATATGTATGAAAGAATTATTCCTCTTGAAATGATCTAAAAAAATGTACGCGACAGTATAGCTTTTAAGATTAAGTCACTAGAACCGTTTTTATATTAATAAAATTTGGTCGAAATTAATGCATTATTTGTTAAGAATTTTATCAACGTAATAATATGAATCTTTATCCAAATAAATGTGTTGTTGATTAAGAGTATTTAATTGTGAAAAAATTGTCTTTGACATCACTTAATTTCAATGAACATCTTAGAAGATATTACAAAACCTTATATAGCAAAACGTTTGCCGGATCAGCTAGTCTATAATATACAAACCAGTTATTTTGCTTGCAGCCGAACAGCACCGCTGCTGCTGCAGCCAACTACAGCTGCCTCATCGACTTACTACCTTTAATTATATTTTAAAATATCATTTCATGTTTCGGTTCACCTTGCGACATCCGTAACATTATTAATTTATACTTTTAGATTAATTCTAAATTTCTCAAGCCATCTCGGCGAAGGGCTTCATTTCAAAGTACTCATTACTCACTCACTCATAAAAGATTGACTCACAGAGTTAAAATTGTACAACAAAACAAAAGTTAGAGAAAAATTTCTAAGGCTTCGCTTACACTGACGCTTTTAGAAGAAAATTATGCGTAGGATAATGACTTCCTTCGCAAAAAAATATATATAGAAAGAAACATTGTGAAATATTAAAAGTAGAGTCCGACCGAAACTGGTTTTCCGGCCGAAACCGAAACCGAATATTCGGCCGTGGCTTCAGTTTCGGCCGAAACCGAAACCGAAACTCACGTGGTCAAGTATAAAAGTCAACGTGGTCAAGTAAAAAAATGAAACAAAAACTTACATGTAATCAGTTCCATCAAAACATAACCTCTAAAGAATGTTTACGTCGGGTGATAACGCACTGACTAAGTTGTGTTGCTATAGAGCAATGCGAATTAGATCCGTCAACTGTCGTCTAAACGACGCAGTTACACTCCGACGCAGCCTTGAGTTTCTTTCGGCGTCTCTTCTCAAGGTAGTCGCTTCCAAAACGCCTGTACTTTATTTGGCTGGCGGTCCAATTCGAGGTTCGTACCCACAGGGATGCCCTTGCATTGCCACCCAACCCATAAACTCGCTGGCTGAGCACCTTCTGTGCTCGCTCCCTAAGCCCGGTTGAACTGTAAATGTCCCACAGTTAGGTTTCGTATTTTTGGCTGGCGGTCCAAGTCGAGGTTCGTACCCAAAGGGGTGCCCTTGCATTGCCACCCAACCCATAAATTGCAGGCTGAGCACCCTCAGTGTTCGCCCACCCGCCCGGTTAAGTTGTGAAGACCTTTCCCGGTCAACAAACACGCGTAAATTCGAAAAAAAAAGCAATGCGAACGGCGCACAAATCCCGAACAGGGCCGCCAGCGTCCGTCAAAGCGTTGCCGCGAGAAACGAAGCTAGGCAAGCATGTACGACAACTAACGAAATCATTTACGGTTTCGGCAAAAGTTTCGGCCAATTTTGGCCGAAACCGAAACTGCCGCCGAAACTGGATGTTTGGCCGAAACTCGGCCGAAACCGAAACCGAAACCGAACTTTCGGTCGGACACTAATTAAAAGTTTTCGTCATTAGCAACGGTGAATGACGTACAAATTAACCTTTGAAATTGCTGGTATGAAATAATTTTACTTTTGGACTCTTTTTAAGAAATCTTGCCATTGAAATTAAATATAACTTGGAACAAGTGGGTCTGGTCTATTCATTAGCAATTTTAAGACGTCAAACGTAATGGAAAATGACATCACCGAAGAGTTTGCAAGAATTGTGGGCAGTAAATGTTGCTCTTTTAAGTACATTGTGAAATATCTCGTACAATTTTTTTAATACTAGCGTGGCAGCGTGGCAACGCTCCACTTGATGATAGCACAGCGTAGTACAGATAATGAACGCAATCATACAATCTATAGTTATATATAAAAACAAAAATAAATTTATTTAATAAACACGAGACTATTAATCAATATTCGCCGTAATCATGCAAGCCTGCTCAAAAGTTTCTTTACAATTTTTTTAGAGGATTCATTATCATAGAAAAAAGCAAATAAACTTACAGAAGATCATTCCACAGTATGATGACACGATAGAAATAAGAATGGGAAAGCTTTTTAAAGCGTACCAGAGTAGAAGTAACGGTGAAACCGGTTTCGCAAGCCAGCCCGCGCGGTTTAATCGTGGAAAGGAGAAGGTGGCATCAGATTAAATAACTTAACAGAACACTCGCCAAGATAGGAACCGTAGAAGTTTCTAGGCGAGGCAATATTTCTGAGCAATTGCAGCGGCTCTATTATTTCAACTTTGCTTAGCAAAGTTCTCAAAAATTAAATTAGTTTTTAGAAAGACCTAAATACATATTAGGAACTTGAGTATAGCCATAGTATTCGCAGAGCCAAGTCCATGTTGACAAAATCAGTGATTTACTTTTACACTCCTTTAATATTCATTGGGAAATATAAATTGTAATATTTTAGTAAAATCTAAGCAAACTTGAAATCTATTATATAAAAATAAGTCCGGTTTTCCTTCCTGACGCTATAACTCCAGAACGCACGAACCGATTTCCACGATTTTGCATTCGTTGGAAAGGTCTCGGGCTCCGTGAAATTTATAGCAAACAAAATTCAGGAAACATTTCAACAGAAAAGCAGGAAAACGGGGAAAATCATTTTTCACATACAGCGCCATCTCTTATACATAACATGTACTACAAACCAATATGGTTTTGCATGGTGGTGGAGCAGATCGCACCAGTATTTTAAGTAGATGGCGCCGATGCGTTATACATTGTTTGACAGCTACTCATTGTACTCTGCTCAGTTAATTTCATGTGACATTTATTATGCGCACGTTCTTTCCAATGCTAACTAAAAACCAAAACGAAGCCATCTGGTGGCGAAACGAAGTTCGCCGGTTTTGCTAGTTGTGTATAAATCTCAGTCTACGTGTTCAGTGACGTCTGCATTATTTATAATACAAACGATTCGACGTTGCAACTGTTGTGTAATGAAACGACCATGTCCGGTAAACAACTGATTTATTAACATTATATACATATATTTATGAAACCACCCACAACACCTTCCCCTTTAATAAGTACTACATATACAACTTAAATAAATATCTTAAAGTATAATACAAATTACAAAGTTAAAATGCATCTCTGTCTTTAGCTTTACTGCGAGTGAGAGGTGGTGAGTATGTGTTAAGACACCTTTTATTTTGATACATACATACTCTCCTCTCCTCTTTGACAATAGTAATCTGATCATCCTTCCCCATCCTGTTACATGGTTCGTTGTTTTCAGGAATGCTAACTACATGTCAGCGATTACGCCAATAAATACTTTTTTTATTTTTTTATAATATACGAACGTGATGCTTTTGACAAATCAGGGTGAACCGGCAACAGACTGTTCAATCTACGACTCATCATCAGTTGTGCAGGAGAGCCTATACCTTCCCGCGGAGTGTTTCTATAGCTTAATAGGTTCAAATATAAATCAGTATCACTATCAATCGACTTTTTAATAATATTCTTAGCAGTCTGCACTGCTCTTTCATTTTTAACATGTGACTGAGCATAATACGGTGATGAAGTTACATGATTAAACTTCCAATCATCAGCAAACAATTTAAACTTACGGGAAGTAAATTGTGGGCCGTTGTCACTTATGACTGTTTGTGGTATACCATATCTTGCAAAATTTTCTTTTAATATGCTTATTACTGACTGTGAGTTCGTGTCATTTAATTGTGTAACTTCAATAAACTCTGAATAGTAATCTACTAAAATTATATATGTTTTTTTTGTGTATTCAAAAATATCTATACCTATTTTATTCCAAGGTAATTTTGAAGTGGAAACTGGAATCATTGGTTCTTTTGGTTGACAGCCCAATTCATTTACTAAATATTCATTATTTGACATATCTACTTTATGTATTCTTTTTATTAATCCTAAATCTGAACATGTCTGTCGACCCAGCACGCTTTGACATTTTATTTTGGCTATAACAAATTTTAATTCGTAGCATACATCTTTAAACCACCATTTTAATGAACAAATTCCTTTTATCGGAATTTTATCTCCGCTATGTGATAGTAATCTTACATTTTGTTTATTACATATTATACTCTCTTTATATCCTAATTTTATAAAACGTTCAAAAGCTAACACATTAATATCCGCACCCGTATCTAATTTAAATTTCTCATTATAACCGCCCTCACTACGGAGAACTTCGAACCAGTCCTGTGACGATGAGTTAATTTCGCAATCAACCAACATGGATACGTAAAACGACTCACAGTTATTGTCTTCATGGCAGTTGTCCTTACTTATACTTATCTCGTGCACATCGTTCACATTTTTCTTGACTTTACACATCCTAGCATAATGTCCATAATTTCCACACACGTAGCACTGTGTAGCAATTGCCGGACACGACTCTGGTAGCGCGCAGCGTCCTCCGCATCTGTTGCAGGGGCCCACTGCACCCGGTCGCGTAGTATTGCGCGCGGCGCCTGCACTGCCGTAGCCTGAGCTGTGCCTGCTCAACCAGCACCGGCCGCGCTCGGGTATCCCGCGCCAAGCCGGCTGGTCACTGCGACCCGTAACACCGCTCGCACAGCGTACGCCGACCACGTCCACCTGCGTCGACCCCGATCCCGTGCCGTGCGACTCCAATATGTGGCTGCTGTCGGTCGATATCTCGTCAACCTGACATATCTTTATGGCTTTATCTAAAGTCAGATCATCAGCACGCAATAATCGATCCCTGAGGCTACTACTCCGTATTCCACATACAATTCGGTCGCGAATTAATTCTTCCTGCAAGTTTTTAAATTCGCAACTTTTACTTAACAACCGTAATGCAGTAATATACTGATTTGTTGATTCACCAATCTCTTGGTTTCTAGTAAAAAAAATGTATCTACACAATGTTATATTTTTCTTCACATCAAAGTATTCATCAAATTTTGCCAACAAAATTGTAAGCTTTTCACAATCACCCTCTTTTTTGAATGTAAATGTTTCGTAAACGTCGAACCCCTCCGGTCCTATAAGGTTGATGAGAAGCCCAGCTTGCACACCATCCTCTTCTTTATGCACCCCAGATGCTTTTAAAAATAGCTGGAATTGCGTCTTCCAGCGTTTCCATGCGTCAGCCCGGCTGACGGAGCTGCCTTCCAAACTCAGTACCGGTGGCGGTCGTGCGTGTTCCATTACGGCTCAAACACTTTTATCACCTTTTAATATGGATTAATAACTGTTCGAAACTCCTATACAACACAAAATCACTTCTTAAACTGTCTATAACTTTTTAAACCACCGCTGCCACCATGTTGTGTAATGAAACGACCATGTCCGGTAAACAACTGATTTATTAACATTATATACATATATTTATGAAACCACCCACAACATAAACATCGAGGAAGTATTGTGTGAAGCATATCCAGATGTGAAAAAAAATATTAAAAAACAGTCCCGCATGTTGTATGTGTGACGGGAGATATGACGGGATACTATGAGTAGTATTTTTGATCAAGTGGTCAAAAAGACGTAGAGGAAGACAAATAAAACGATGGGAAGATTAGGTGTCTAAAGGCTAGAGGTCACGCGATTGCCTGACCTGGGAGCTGAAAATAAATAAATAATATTATAATTTGAAACAATCATATATCTTAGTTTAGCGAGCTTACTAAATATCGCCTAGTTTAAAGATTAACTTCTTAAAATTGGAAAGGTCAGAAGAAATAAATACAAATATTTTTATTGAAGTGAAATTTTTGAAGTAAAACTTCTATAGAATCGTTGTGATTTCAAACCAGATGCAACGAAAAAACGACAGGTAAGAGACACAAATACAAAAATTAGTGACCCAGAGCGAGAGAGCAAATGTCGGTGTGTATGTGCGTGTTATAGCTTTTTAGTAAGAAGTCAGCGTGGTATATTATCCGTTGGAAGTATACGGATTCCCAGGTTCGGCGAAAACGAAGAGAGGACAGTGCTGGCACCCCGGTGGTTTTAGTCGGGGCAGGTCCGACACACCGAGGGGAGTGGCCCTCACCACTTCCCCTGACGGTACGTAGGGATATCCACAGGGTTAACAAAAAAAAGAAAAAAAATCGTTGTGTGTTATTATTTAACAGTGTTTGTGAGTAGTTTTATATCTTGTTGTGGTAAATAATAAATTTTATAAGATGCCGAAAGCTAATGCCGAAATGTGTCGTCAAAATAGACGAAAAAAAAAATTAAATTAAAATTACAAAAAAGGAAAAGTTCAACAGAACGTAGTCGCGAGTTTCGTGCGCGTGAAAAACAATGATTGAACAATCAATATAGGATATTCAAATATAAGTGTTAATAAACACCAATAAATTTTGTAACATAGTTAAATAAAATATCTTTTAAAATTAATCAAAATACTTTCATTTTTAATCAAATAAAATAATAGACTATCGACAAAAGTGCGTGTATCTGGCTCTTATATTGCCAACTCTGCTTTATTCTTCCGAGACTTGGATTATTTACCGAAAGCATATAAACATTTTGGATAGATTTCATCTCAGCTGCCTCAGAGATATTATGAATATTCGTTGGTCTGACCGTATTCGTAACACTAATTTTCTAAGGCGTCCTCATGTAAAAGGAATAGAAGCTTATCTCATGAGGCGGTAGTTGCATTGGTGTGGTCACTTGTCCCGTAAGCCTAGTGAAAGGCTAAGCGTATATTTTTCTCATAGTTGCAGTGTGGTAGGAGAGAGGCCGGTGGGCAATATTTAAGATTTAAGGATGTTCTGATGTGGCACTTAAAGCACTGCGATATTGAGCCGACGCAGTGACGTATGCATACGG
Organism: Automeris io; assembly: GCA_036320925.1. Classification (NCBI taxonomy): domain Eukaryota; kingdom Metazoa; phylum Arthropoda; class Insecta; order Lepidoptera; family Saturniidae; genus Automeris; species Automeris io. The sequence continues at coordinate 2,005,393 of JAUDJH010000036.1, forward strand.
AGCGACAGTGACGTGCATAAGATATTTGGACAGGGTAGGCAGAATTCTCGTAATTAATTTGAATATTACATTATGATAGTAAATATTATATTGCTTTCATAGGAAAGATAGATGACGTGAATATAGAATAAAAATGAATATAAAAGGTTTCTTTTTTGTTTAACTTTAAGCAATTTATTCCAGACTTTTTTATCGTCAAGGCAAGCAATGCTTTCATGCATCTATGGAATGAAAGCTACTGTGGAGCCATTTATTATGTGGACCATTTATCGACGAAGGCTTTAGGCTATATAACATCCCGATGCAACTATTAGGAGCGAAGAAATAATGGAAAATGTAAAAAAAACGGGGAAAATTATTCATCCTTGAATGCTTCCATTGCGTGCGCTGCGAAAACGGTTCAAGATACCAAAAATATATGTATGACAGAGTGATTCCACTTAAAATGATCTAAAAAAATGTCCGCGACAGTATATGTCTATCTTTTAAGATTAACTCACTAGAACCGTTTTTATGGTAATCAAATTTGGTCGAAATTAATGCATTATTTGTTAAGAGATGTATCAACGTAATAATATTAATCTTTATCCAAATAAATGTGTTCTTGATTAAGAGTATTTAATTGTGAACAAAATTGTCTTTGACATCACTTAATTTCAATGAACATCGTAGAAGATATCACAATAACTTATATAGCAAAACAACGTTTGCCGGATCAGCTAGTAATAAATATTTCTAAACAATGAGATATCTACATATATTATATTTAGCACTAGCTGATCCCGCAAACGTCGTTTTGCTATATAAGTTACTAGCTGTCCAGGCAGACCTTGTTCTGCCCTATTTCTCTAAAACAAAGTCATATTGTTTTTTTTAATGTTAATAGCTTCCCCGACAGATTTTTTTAAAAATTGTTTGAAAGAACCTGGTCTTAATGCTATATGTATAAAAATTGACAAATATTGACATTAATATTTATACGTCACTCAATTGTTTTGCCTTCCCGGAACCCGTCCACTGACAATTAAACTTTATGGTATGGTGTTAATGTTCAAATTGACTTTAAAATATTATTACGAATTTTTTGTATGAGAATATATAAAAGTATTGTTTTAAGACTTTTTCAGACAATTTTTTTAATTTTTCTCTCCGTAATAACTATCCCCATACTTCAACACACACAACAAAAAAGAAATCATTCAAATCGGTTTAGTCGTTCTCGAGTTTCGCGCTTATCAAGACATAGCTGATCCGGCAAACGTAGTTTTGCTATATAAGTTATTGTAATATCTTCTATGATGTTCTTTGAAATGAAGTGATGTCAAAGACAATTTTGTTCACAAATAAATACTCCTAATCAACAACACATTTATTTGGATAAAGATTAATATTATTACGTTGATACAACTCTTAATGCATTAATTTCGACCAAATTCGATTACCATAAAAACGGTTCTAGTTAGTTAATCTTAAAAGATAGACATATACTGACATTTTTTTAGATCATTTTAAGAGGAATAATTCTTTCATACATATATTTTTGGTATCTTGTACCGTTTTCGCAGCGCACGCAATGGAAGCCTTCAAGGATGAATAATTTTTCCCCGTTTTTTTTCACATTTTCCATTATTTCTTCGCTCCTAATAGTTGCATCGTGATGTTATATAGCCTAAAGCCTTCCTCGATAAATGGTCTATTTAACACAAAAAGAATTTTTCAATTCGAACCAGTAGTTCCTGAGATTAGCGCGTTCAAACAAATATACAAACAAACAAACAAACTCTTCAGCTTTATAATATTAGTATAGATATGTGTTGTTGATTAAGAGTATTTAATTGTGAACAAAATTGTCTTTAACATCAGTTAATTTCAATGAACATTTCAGAAGATATTCCAAATCTTATATAGCAAAACAACATTTGCCGGATCAGCTAGTTTATTATATCTTAAATTTGATCCCATTTTAATATGGTGCAGGATTGATACATGTCTTCGAAAGTATAAGTCAGAACTTTTGAATTGACAACAACATAATCCATTTCCCTCTACATCTCCCTCGTGTGTAGACAGATGTTGAGAATCGAGACTGTTTCCAAGCGTATATAAGGTTTTTTTTTGATAGCCCGGGGGATATTGTTGACGGACCTCAGGGAGCTTTTTGAATGTCGGACTTGCACCGACTAAAACACAGCGCTCTCGCCTGGATAATTTTAATTAAACACAACCGAACACAACTGAACACAACCGAACACAACAGAACACAACACAACACAACCGAACACAACCGAACACAACCGACCACAACCGAACACAACACAACACAACCGAACACAACACAACACAACCGAACACAACACAACGTAACCGAACACAACCGAACATAACCGAACATAACCGAACAGGACCGAACATAACCGAACATAACCGAACATAACCGAACACAACCGAACACAACCGAACACAACCGAACACATCCGAACACAACCGAACACATCCGAACACAACCGAACACAACCGAACACATCCGAATACAACCGAACAGAACCGAACACAAACGAACACAACCGAACACAACCGAACACAACCGAACACAACCGAACACAACCGAACACAACACAACCGAACACAACCGAACACAACACAACACAACCGATCATAAGCGAACTCAACCGAACACAACACAACACAACCGAACATAACCGAACACAACCGAACACAACCGAACACAACCAAACACAACCGAACACAACACAACGTAACCGAACACAACCGAACATAACCGAACATAACCGAACAGAACCGAACATAACCGAACATAACCGAACATAACCGAACACAACCGAACACAACCGAACACATCCGAACACAACCGAACACATCCGAACACAACCGAACACAACCGAACACATCCGAATACAACCGAACAGAACCGAACACAAACGAACACAACCGAACACAACCGAACACAACCGAACACAACCGAACACAACCGAACACAACCGAACACAACACAACCGAACACAACCGAACACAACACAACACAACCGATCATAAGCGAACTCAACCGAACACAACACAACACAACCGAACATAACCGAACACAACCGAACACAACCGAACACAACCAAACACAACCGAACACAACACAACGTAACCGAACACAACCGAACATAACCGAACATAACCGAACAGAACCGAACATAACCGAACATAACCGAACATAACCGAACATAACCGAACATAACCGAACACAACCGAACATAACCGAACACAACCGAACACATCCGAACACAACCGAACACATCCGAACACAACCGAACACAACACAACCGAACACAACTGAACACATCCGAACACATCCGAACACAACCGAACATAACCGAACACAACCGAACACAACCGAACACAACCGAACACAACACAACACAACCGAACACAACCGAACACAACACAACCGAACCCAACCGAACACAACACAACACAACCGAACATAACCAAACACAACCGAACACAACCGAACACAACCAAACACAACCGAACACAACACAACGTAACCGAACACAACCGAACATAACCGAACATAACCGAACAGAACCGAACATAACCGAACATAACCGAACATAACCGAACACAACCGAACACAGCCGAACACAACCGAACACATCCGAACACAACCGAACATATCCGAACACAACCGAACACAACACAACCGAACACAACTGAACACATCCAAACACATCCGAACACAACCGAACATAACCGAACACATCCGAACACAACCGAACACAACCGAACACAACCGAACACAACCGAACACAACCGAACACAACCGAACAAAACCGAACATAACCGAACACATCCGAACATAACCGAACACATCCGAACACAACCAAACACAACCGAACACAACCGAACACAACCGAACAGAACCAAACACAACACAACACAACCGAACACAACACAACCGAACACAACTGAACACAACCGAACACAACTGAACACATCCGAACACAACCGAACACAACCGAACACATCCGAACACAACCGAACAGAACCAAACACAACCGAACACAACCGAACATAACCGAACACAACCGAACACAACCGAACACAACCGAACACAACCGAACACAACCGAACACAACCGAACACAACCGAACACAACCGAACACAACCGAACATAACCGAACACAACCGAACACAACCGAACAGAACCGAACACAACCGAACACAACCGAACACAACCGAACACAACCGAACACAACCGAACACAACACAACCGAACACAACTGAACACATCCGAACACATCCGAACACAACCGAACATAACCGAACACATCCGAACATAACCGAACACATCCGAACACAACCAAACACAACCGAACACAACCGAACACAACCGAACACATCCGAACATAACCGAACACATCCGAACACAACCAAACACAACCGAACACAACCGAACACAACCGAACACAACCGAACACATCCGAACACATCCGAACACAACCGAACACAACCGAACACAACTGAACACATCCGAACACATCCGAACACAACCGAACATAACCGAACACATCCGAACATAACCGAACACATCCGAACACAACCAAACACAACCGAACACAACCGAACACAACCGAACACATCCGAACATAACCGAACACATCCGAACACAACCAAACACAACCGAACACAACCGAACACAACCGAACACAACCGAACACATCCGAACACAACCGAACACATCCGAACACAACTGAACACAACCGAACACAACACAACACAAAAAAGTGTTAAAGTTCAAATTGACTTTAAAATATTATTACGAATTTTTTGTATGAGAATATAGAAAATTGTTGTTTTTAGACTTTTTCAGACAATTTTTTTAATTTTTCTCTCCGTAATAACCTTCCCCATACTTCAACAAACACAACAAAAAAGAAATCAGTCAAATCGGTTTAGTCGTTCTCGAGTTTCGCGCTTATCAAGACATAGCTGATCCGGCAAACGTAGTTTTGCTATATTAGTTATTGTAATATCTTTTATGATGTTCATTGAAATTAAGTGATGTCAAAGACAATTTTGTTCACAATTAAATACTCTTAATCAACAACATATTTATTTGGATAAAGATTAATATTATTACGTTGATACAACTCTTAACAAATAATGCATTAATTTCGACCAAATTTGATTACCATAAAAAACAGTTCTAGTGCGTTAATCTTAAAAGATAGACATATACTGTCGCGGATATTTTTTTAGATAATTTCAAGAGGAATCATTCTTTCATACATATATTTTTGGTATCTTGAACCGTTTTTGCAGCGCACGCAATGGAAGCCCTCAAGGATGAATAATTTTCCCCGTTTTTGTTACATTTTCCATTATTTCTTCGCTACTAATAATTGCATCGTGATGTTATATAGCCTAAAGCCTTCCTCGATAAATGGTCTATTCAACTCAGAAAGAATTTTTCAATTCGAACCAGTAGTTCCTGAGATTAGCGCGTTCAAACAAACAAACAAACAAACAAACAAACTCTTCAGCTTTATAATATTAGTATAGATAAATAATATTGGTTTACAGTAGTAATGGTGTCATAATTGCCACTCTAACCGTCACCCTCCTCACTCTCCGCTGGACACCACCCCCCACTCTCCACTGATTGCCAACCCCCACTCTCTACTGGACGACACACCCTCTCCCCACTCTCCGCTGGACGAGACCACCACCCCCACTATCCGCTGGACGCCACCCCCCACTCACCGCTGGACGCACCCCTCCACTCTCCGCTGGACGCACCCCCCCACTCTCCGCTGGAAGCCATCTCCCCCACTCTCTACGTAACACCAACCCCCCTCTCCGCTGAAAGCCACCTCTCCTACTCTCTACGTGACGCCACCCCCCCTCTCTGCTGGACGACACCCCCCCCCACTCTCCACTGGACGCCACCCCCCCTCTCCACTGGACGCCACCCCCCACTCTCCGCTGGACGCCTCCCCCCTCTCCGCTGGACGACACCCCCCACTCTCCGTTGGAAGTCACCCCCCACTCCCTGCTGGAAGTCACCACCCCCCACTCTCCGCTGGACTCCACCACCCCCACTCCCCGCTGGACGACAACTCTCTAACCTCCTTTCGCAATGCGCGATAAGAAACTTCGTTCTAATAAATATAGGCTCGGTGTGTGTGGTGTATCAAACAGAAAAGTAATCATAAAAGTAATCATGATCAAATGTAATCCGATTAAAGATTAATAATCCTTAATCACCGAAAAATGATTACCTTTTTTGATTAATTTCGTTAATCATTAATCATGATTAATGATTACAAAATATAATCGTAATAGTTAATCTTTAATCTGATTACATTTTGCCCATCTCTGATAGTTATTATTCAAACTCGTTCTGGCAATGATAGAAAGACCTCATTGTGATGTTCGTGTAGTGACTGGCGTGTTATATGATCACAACGCGTTTTGGCAATGAAGGAAATTAACTATATTAGATTTCAAACTTTTCGGCAAATCTTTAACAAATATTTTTTACTTTGTGACAGACAGTTTTCTGTTTTAACGAATTTTCTGTTGCTAAAAACTTAAAACCAACACATGATAAAATTTGCCATTAAGAGTAATAATTAAATATAAGAAAACTGAATCCTTAAAATTAAAGAACATGTTTTGTGTTAATGAGTGTAACTATGTATTAAAAAAAATTAAAACAACATCTTCACTCGCAGAGATGGGCAAAATGTAATCTGATTAACGATCAACGATTACAAAATGTAATCGTAATTTTAATTTTCTTGCTCTGTAATCATGATTAAATCCATTTAAAACATTAAGAAATCATAAATGTGTATACAATCTGGGATTTTGTAGTATTTAAAACATAAATGAGCAAAATGCAGTCACATTAATGGTAAAAAACGTAAAATGTAATCGTTAATCATTTTCATTAATCTGATTACATTTTGCCTATCTATGTCTACTCGACTCGACAAATTACGACCTGTCCGCCGTAACATGGATCAGCAGCTACAGCCTAGAACCATCATCGGCCTATCCTAATTTACTAATGGACATAGGCCTCTGCTAATAAGTGCCATGGAGCCGTCTTCGGCTTTTCTCATCCAACCCTTTCCGGCCACTTTTCGTAGGCTCCAACAACCATCGGCTATTCGGCATATATGGCCTGCCCACTTCAGCTTGCTATGTCGGAGATTCTGTGTGGCTTTGGCTCTCTGCCGGTATAGCCTTTTTTCGGACATTATCCTTCAAAAAGATGCCCAACATAGCCCGCTCCATCGCTAGCTGATCGACCCTATACTGGTGAACCAGCCCAGCCGTTAGTGTCAACATCTTGGTTCCATATGTCATAACTGATAGGACGTATTTATAGAACAACAGCCTAAAATGCGTCATGGTTTTCCTTCAATGCAAGAACGCGTTGTTGTAATATGAAATGAGAGCCAAAACTCGAATTTGGTCATGAGAACTTTCTGTGAACGCGTCATTAGGGTTTTAATAAGACCAATAAAATATAATACACCAATATATATATGATCGTAGAATTGAGAGAGATCAACTTTTTTATTTAAAATTATCGACGTGGACTCGTCCTATTTGCTAAGCCAAATAGGTTTCAGGTGTCCGCATTCCAATGCAAGATATTTTTCGCTGTTTAAGGTGCCATATGTAAGGTCAAATTATGTTAATAATACTTTTTTGTAATATCGATATACTGTTCTGTGGTGTTTGACCCTGTAGACGAACGGCGAGAGGGAAAATGTAGTTTAGTAATTTAGTTTAGTTGGTTTTCTTTTATTGTTTAGTCTCTTTTAGCTTGATTTTTGTTTTGTTCTTTTTTGTGGAATCTTTGCTGGCTTGTGTATTATTTTTTGTTTATTTTTCTATAAATTATATGTTGATATATGTTTCCCTTTACAAATATAGAAAATAAATAAAATAAAACAAATTTCGAATTATGGACATTTAGTTTACAATAAACCATCACATGCTTTGAGTCATTTTTTCTCAATGAGCGTTTTCTGTAACTGAGCGTAACAAATACAAAACGAGATAGACTTTAATATTAGCTTGTCCAGTAGACGATAAACGCGAATAGAAATAGTAAGAAGGTCATGTAACAGCTCACTCAAACTTAGATCTGATATTTTTAAGTTAAAACAGCCAACATATGTATATAAATGTTTCCACTATTTACATAATTGGTTCATGGTCACACGAAGAAATTCTAGCAATCTATGATTTTATGTTGTTCAAAACTTTCTTCCCTTATTATTATTTTATATTGGTTCAAAAAATGGCGACCTGTTTATTTAGATGTAATATACTACTGTATACACTGTAGTAAACTATAGTTTAGTGCAGTACGGTGTAGTCCAAAAACTACAGCAACTAACAAAGGACGGGAGTCAATGCACTGTCACCGTCGTTATGTCAATCCACATATATCAGGACAGGAGGTCAATAGGTATGCAATTATTACAGAATATGGATGAAGTATTGAGCGACCTCTATTATGCAGTAGATAAACCTCCGATCGTAATACCAACTAGAGGAGAATAGCAATGCAGCTACAAGTGATGTCATCTATTGGAGAATAAAAAGCGATTTATAGAAGTGTCGCTACAGTCTAATATAAATGCTGGAACTTACAAAGTGGATGCATACTTTTTTTATGCAACTGATGGAACCTGTCACGCCGCAATAAATACGCAGGGGGTTCAAACACGGTACAATATTAGTTTACGGAAATCGAAATTTAAGAAAAAAATAAGAAAGAAAAGGCATCGGTTAATGAATACAGAAATAAAACAAAAGCAAATACCCTATGTTATGATGAGGCACCAAAGGGAAGTCCGCTTAGCAAAAGCTAAGTGACCAGTTGAGCCACCCAGCGCTGATATTTAGCTGTAACCCATTAATGCGTCAACGCGCAGAAAACAACAGGGAGGGAAAAAATAAAGCATAGATAGATACACAGTTTCAGAGACTAATTTCTAAGTATCATTGATAATAATATGTACATACACATACACAAGAACACACACATACGCCTGCAAATATATTACATGAACCGTATACAATATATAATTATATTAATATGCAGATACAAACAACAATAAAAAAAAATTGAAATAACTATAAACAACAAAATAAAAGAGGTATACAGTACACACACTATGTAGCTAATTCAACAGGGAGGTATTTAAAAAAAATATATATTTTTTTAAATACAGTGCTAAATCTATATAACGACCCTCATGGGACTGTGCATATTTTGACATTATAGAGTTGTCGTTAAATGGAGAGAAGAATAATCTGTATTAGAAAAATTTTATTTCAGAGTAGTGTCAGTAATTACATAAAAAACAATTCTCATTTGATCGCTATTGAGTATAGTCTGTTATTTTTGTCTGACGTATTTTGCTGCACCAGTAATTTTGTTGTATTTTTTAAATTATTTTATTCATATCTTGTAATATTGAGGCATCTTGGTGATGTTCGGAATGTGTAATTAATGTCGGCTAAATTAATAGACTTCAGTTTAAGTTTGCTTAGACTTTACTAAAACATTAAAATTTATATTACTCAATTAATGTTAAAGGCTTTGGTAAGTCTTTTTTTTTAACCCGGTGGAAATCCCTTCAGACCATCAGGAGAGTGGTGAGGGCCACTCCCCCAGTGTGTAGGACTTGAACCAACTAAAACCACCGGGGTGCCAGCAATGCCTACTCTTCGCCTTCGCCGGGCCTGGGGATCCAGATAATTTCAAGGGCTCGGCGAGCGATTGGCCTTAGGCAGGCCTCATCTCTGGGAGAGGGCCATAAATTACCCCTTCACTACCTCCCATTCTCGTCGGCGCGCGGGAACATACACGCCCCCACCCCCCCAGCTTCGGTAAATCACCAATTTTGTCAACATGAACTTGGCTCTGCGAACACTATACTCAAGTTCTCAATATATATTCAAATTTTTGTCAAAACGAATGTATTTTTTTTAACTTTGCTGAGCAAAGTCGAAATAGCGTTTATAAGTCTCAGCGTTAGACTCATAGATGGGCAAAATGTAATCTGATTAATGATGAACGATTACAAAACGTAGTCGTAATTTTAATTTTCTTGCTCTGTAATCATGATTAAATCCATTTAAAACATTAAGACATCATAAATGTGCATGCAATCTGGGATTCTCTAGTGTTTAAAACATAAATGAGCAAAATGCAGTCATATTAATGGCAAAAACGTAAAATGTAATCGTTAATCATTTTTATTATTCTGATTACATTTTGTCCATCTATGGTTAGACTTTAGTTAAAATATTGTTGGCCTGGTCTCCATGCACGGCAGCGCAAATTACCGAAGGTTCGAATCCCAACATATACCTATATACATATACCTCTGGGTTTTTCCAGATTACATGCGGATTTAATGTTCACATGCTCACCGGTGTACGAAAACATTGTGAGGAACCCCGCATGGTATCTAATAGAAATGTCATGTGTACTGGTGCTGTAAGAACGGCGATCAGCTGCGCTACTGGTCACGTTGGGCACGACATGTAAGTGCAAAATGGAAACAGACACTAGTGTATCTCTGCTCACCTCCTAAAGAATATAGTGTGACGATATATCGAATATTATTATTTAAAAGTTTTACTGAATGTGGTTTTTTTTGGCCAAAGAAGGCGTAAATTTCATAAAAGCACATACTTGTCATATTTCGTTATACATTAAATTTATTGTATTAAAATCTGGTATTTACCTGAAAAGGTAGTCAGAATCAAAATCGGATCAAATTTTAATATATTAATTAAATATCTATAACTAGGTAAGGCTTTTTTATGCTTCTATGGGATGCACGCTACTGGTCACAGATATGAAGTTATATGCGGAGAGTAGAATTCGTGTATTGGTTACGCCATCTATTGTAGGGAGAGAGTAAAATCTAGAATTAAAGTTAACTTGGTTCACTTTTCATTTTAATTAACATTAACATGTAAAAGATGACATGTTAATGCCGATCATTGGTAGCTTTTTACGAAATATTTTTCGAAGATGTTTTATCACAAAACATTTCATTTTAATTTTATCTCTAGTAATAAATACCACCAATATTTCATGTATTGGGAAAGACGTTCAGCTACGCTACTACTCACGTAGGGCATAAGGTTTCTTTTATTATTTATAGATGAACGCTTGACCTCAATCACACCTGGTGGAAGGTGAAGATGAGCTCGATGATGAAAAGCGTTCGCCCAGCAAATGCCTATTCACTGTACTCTTAAAGACTCCCAGGTCATTTGATCGCGGAAATATGACCGCTGGAACCATATTCCACTCCTTAGCCGTTCGCATGATGAATGTAGAAGCGAATCTTTTCGCGCGGATATAAGGAACATCCACCACATACGGATGGTGTCCAACACGAGGACTAGTGGTTTTGTGATGGAATGGCGCTGGTCGAATCAAAGAATGTAGTTCCCGAGAACACTCTCCACCGTGCAACCGTGCAACAAAAGACCGCAACTCTACGTCGATGCTCGACGCTTTGCATTTTAATTTTTATCAAAAAGTCGTCGCCAGTAAGTCTACGAGCTCTAAGATCATGAGATCTACGTAACTCTTCTCACTCGGAAAGGTATATAGCGTAACGATTTATTTTATTATTATATTTTGTACTATTAGACTTCTGACCAATAATTCATACAATATGAATCTGGTTACGATATATAAAAAAGTTTATTTCAATTCTAGATAAAACTATTGTGATAGCCTATAGCAGCACGCAAAAGATTTTCTTTACAACTACGGCTAGAACCAAATTCTTTATATCTTTAAAAATGAATAGAATCAATGATACTTCGTTTACTATTTAGCGGAGAATATTTTGACAAACATTTCCCTATTTTATTTAAAGGTAAAAAACTTAGAACGAAAGCCACAGTAGATACTGGGTAAGTTATGTTTACTTTTCCTCAGAGAGATTAATAATAATATCGTCACTCCATATCCCTTTCGGGGCGAGCATTGATATATTAGTCTCTGTATCCACTTTACATTTATACATATATATATATCGTGCCCAAAGTGACCAGTAGCGCAGTTGATCGCCGTTCTCACAGCTCTAGTACACATGACATTTCTATTGATGCCGTGCGGGTTTCCTCACGATATTTTCTTTCACCGGTGAGCATTCGGTGCCTAAATCCATACTTAATCTAGAAAAGCCTAGAGGTACGTGCCATTGGCGTCGCCGCGCATGGGTGCCAAAACCATATCCACATACCCGCCACAGCCAAACACATTAATCTGGATAGTATTATACTTAAAAATAAAACCATGTGTTTATTTTAACAACATTTTATTTCATCTTAAAATTCAAATTAATTGTTGAAACTTTACAAAAAAAAATCACATTACTTAGCGGAGCTATAATATTATTTATTCTCTGTGAAAGGGCGTTTTATCAAATGTACTGTATATTTTATTCAGTATATTAATTTAATCTCAAATTAAAATTTTAAATTCATAAATAAAATATGTATTGATATGATAAAAGCTATGAATATTTTAAAAGTATTCTTCAACAATTTTTATTATACCTACATAGAAAATATATTGATCTTCATATTTTTAACAAAATAATAATTTTGTATTAATTTTGAACAGTCTAAAATTAAAATATAATATTTTGTTTATAAATTATTTTCTTTAAAGGCTTTATTTGCTAAAGTCATTGTAATAATTATTATATATATTAAAATGTTATTATAAGGAGAATATTTTTTTTAACGAAGTATGATTCCAATTATCTCTATGGTATTTTAAACGTATGATGATCGTCATGTTAAAACAGGTGAGACTATAAAGATTAGTAAAGTCATGAAATATAATAATGAAGTGAAATGATTTATACAATAACACATTAACGTATTTTATAATGTGTTTTACGTTTCTATACAAAGATTTCCTTCAAATTGAATTAGTACAGACAAAGAATAATAAGGACCTATTGATAATTCACAATCGTTAATCATACCCAGTGTGGTATTTTATTCGAATTTTTTATATATATTTATTCTTAAGTGTAAGTCACAAATAGTAAAAAAGAAAAGATTTATAGACCTTATTTACCAAGGTAAGTTGCAGTTTTGAAAGAATAGCCGTTTGAAAAATTTTGGTAATAACTATAATTTTAATATAATATAAATAATATTTTTTTAATAAAAATACTTAAGGACATATATACATACTCGTATACAAACATTAAATAAAATAAAATAAAAGAGAGAAATCAGATTTATATGCAAAACAGAAGAAAAAACAATTGTAATGAAGAATAGCTTGTTGTTTTAAAACTCAATGACCGATACGAGATTTAACACGTCTATTAAAATGGAAAATCGATAAAACATACTCGAATGCATTATCGATTATATTATAAATCTTGTTTATTCACGTTGAAAATGTTACTGTTTTTTAAATAAAATTGCAATATTAAAAAGAAATTAATTAATTGTAGTTTGATTAGGATTGTATCAACACTATGTATTGCGGTGTCTATTCATATAAATTAGATAGTGGAATCATCATACGTTTTAAAGACTATATTTACTGACCGTTAACTTCACTTATTTCAACAATTTTCGTCTTCAATCACATCTTTTAGTAAATTAAATGCAGTTTTAGAACAACGATGACCGCTTGTATATGTGAGATTAGTGACATTTATACGAAACTTGACAATAACATGATGGTATTAAGGCTAGAATGGCTTAAGTGAAAATTTCATACTTAACCAGTTTGCTACAGAAAAAAACTCTTAAAGTATCTTAAGGCTGCATGTTTCAAAGCATTACTTTTTTATCAAAACATATAGTAATAGATTTTGAAATTGTTATGTTGAATTGATGCACGAGAATGATCGATTTCATTTAGACCACATCATTTAGATTACATTATTTGGGCCACTCTGCTTCTGGAGGCCTCACATGGTCTATTAATAATATCAAGTTTTGATTCTCTAGTATGCTCCCATTCTTAGAAATTTATTTACGAAATCAAAATCTTCAAAGCACTTATGGTTATTATTGAGTATTATATAATTTCATCAATTTCTGTCTAAGTATTAAATTTTTGTATCTGGGTATGATCAGTTACAATTACTTTGAATACGTTTGAACTACTCTATATAAATATCTATACTTAATAACAAAAACTCTATCAACAATAACAATAATTTTACAAACATCAACAGAAACTTCCTCAAAGTTCATTGGGAAGTTATAAATAAAACTTTTCAAATGCATAACTTCCCGTAACAATTTTTAAATTCATATAATAGATTAAATACTTCGGAAGAAAATCAAATGATACTAAAGTTTTTATCAGCACTAGATGAATTATGGTATACGAGTGGCAGTAACTAGTAAGACATATAGAACTAAATTATTAACACATTAAACGTTCGACTCTCATTTAAATTAACTCAAATCATTCATTATAAATAGAATAGTGACGTCGTAACAAGAGAAAAAATTCAAGGATCCCCACTCGGTGGATTAAAGAAATCCCAGTGGTGGTGATGGACTGCTCTACTGTCGCTTAAACCGAACATAATCAAACCAGCGATTAAAAACAAAAATATCACGATTGCTATCTCCACTTCCTTTTTGTCTGTCGTGCCATTAATATAAGACATAAGCGAATTAAAAATACGCCTTATTGTTCTACTTATGGAATTCTGACAAACTCGTAAGAATTGAGCACCAGCCTCTATTATAGTCGGTTCATGCGCTCTAACTACGGGAGCCATCCGTCTGGGAGATGGACGTAACCGATCTTCATCAGAACTAGACTCTGAGTGAGGAGTTGCTGGCTTTCTTTTTGCTTTTCGTGTCGGTGGTTGAGGAACTTGATGTTGAGACTCGTGAAATTCTGTAAAAGGTCGCTCCCGGAAGGACCTAGAGGGATAAAAAGTTGCAGGAGGGATAGTTATATCTTGCAAATAAGAATATAGTAGCGGAGCGAGGTCTGGAGGGGGTGGTCTTTGTGGCGGTGTAATACCTTCATCAGCACTCACTGGTTTCGGCGAAGGCGAAGGAGTGTGTGACTTCTCTTTCTCGACAGTTGATTTTGTCTCTGATTTCTTTTCGACAAGATCATCTGTTTGTGTCTCTTCTTCTCTGCTCACCGGCGCTTGGGATACAACACAATGATCTGTCTGTACCGTAGGGTGATTCGTTGATATTTCAGCAAACTTTTTGACAATTTCATCGATCACTGATTGCGAAAATTCGACGCCACTTACTGAAATATGTCCAGACTTGGAATCTAGTTCTGATACTTGTAAAGTCATACCTTCTATGTCAGAAACGAGGATTTTATTGGCCTGTAACTCTGATACGTTTAGTCTGCCTACATCTAAATCTCTCACTTGTAACCTTTGTGTTACTAAATTATCTAACTGTATATCTCGATTCGTTTCAGTAATTCGCTCGAGAGCTCGCTCTTCTAGGGATAGTGCAGCAATTTTAGAGGTTTGATTTGTGTTTGGCATATCCTTTGCTCTAGGCAAGGGAGGTACGTCTGGAATTTGAGCATCATCAATATCTATGGGTTGAACAGTCAAAGAAGCCTCAGTTAACATAACTTCCCGTTCATTGATTCTCGTTGGACTAGACACGCGTTTTTCAACTAATATCACTGTCGGTGATGTTCGGCCTATATTGGGCTTAGAGAGTTCTGAAATTTTAGGATCAGAAAATTTCAAGCATTTTTCTGACGAAAGGCGCGATGCATGGGGACTTTCTGCAATTTTTGTGTGACTTCTAGTTAACAAGGAATCGTCATCAACGATATCCCTTAAAGAACTCGACATCGACATATCAAGATTATCATCCATTCCCAGTTCAAAATCTACATCATCTGGTAAAGGATCGGTTTGAGTAGACACTTCAATTTCTATAACATTTTCGTCATTTTCTTCGCATTCATTTGAAATAAGTAATTCCATATTTTTATCTATGTCACAAGCATCCTGTTCTTGTGAAGTAGTTTTATTGTTTTTTCTTCGGCGAGACCCTCTGGGTGGTCTTGGTGGAGGAGGTAGTGGTCTATCTTTCATTTTATTAACAATTTCACCAGAATTAAGATCTTTCTGTGTCTCAAATGGTTCATCTATTTCTACATACTGTGTAAGATCACCACTAACTGAGCGTTTTGTTAAGCTATCTAAAGTCACTAGACTGGTTGAAGACTTCTTTCTTGGTGGACGATCAGGACTTTCTTTATTAGCATCAACAGTATAGTACTTACGTTCTGAACTGTTACTTTTACGACGTTCTGGGGGTGTTTTGCTTATTGACCGTCTTATGCCTTTATTAGGCAAATATAAACCTTTATCAACAGTTGCATACCCGGGACTTTCGTGGCGTTTGTCTCTTTCCGAGTTAATATCATCTGCCGGAGGTAAGTGTGTATCTAAGGTAAGCGATTCAGCACCATGAGATGTTCTATCGTCGTCACACAGCGAAGTACCTCTTGAGCTTCTAGATCTGTTACGCCGAGGCGGGAATGGACTCTGCTCAGTAATGGCCATTTCACCCTGAGGAATGTTGTACTCGTGTTCTGTCCGATAAACGATAATCTGGAAGGTAATAAGTTCATTGTTTACTATTACTTCTTCTAAATTAAGTCTTATAGGGAAAAGAGACCTTTTTTTTTTGATAGGTTAGGGGGAATTCCCTAACGGACCTCAGGGGGCGGTGGGGGCTGCCCCCCGGTGTGTCGGACTTGCACCGACTAAAACCCCCGGGGTGTTCCTTCTTCCCGTCTGGCCGGGGCCAGAGGTACAGCGTCATCCTCTTCTCCGACCCTCGGCAACGTCTGGCCTTTTGTAAGGCCGCATCTTTGCACTGTGAGGAGTGGTGTAAGGAGCCACCCCTCGCACACCTCAATATCTTGGAGCGGTGTGCGGAAACACGTCACACACCGCTCTCGCCTGGATAAGTTGGGCGGCACTCTCCCTCAAGCGCACCGCCCAGAGGGAAAAGAGACTGAATTAATATGTATCAATTTGAAAAGCTTATTTTCTTATTGATAAAAGCTACACTCTCTATCGGATGTGTTAAGCATATTCTATAAATATATTATTTTTTAACAGAAACTTTCTAATGTCAATGTAACGGGAACAGCGTTGGGCTTAATTTAAATCGTAGCTGTTTATAGCACAGTAAACTAAGGAGACTACAATATATCAATGTTTAAAAATATTGTATTTGATAGTTTCATAGATGAAACTGCGTTAGGGCATATCTTTTAAGGTCCCTAAAGTTCATTATGCTTTTTTTGTGATTTTGTGATGTTATTTATTATTTAACTAAAGATAATTGCAAATTGTGAATTGTTTTTAAATATGCGTAAATATCAGAAAAATCTTGGATATATAATAATTAAATATGCTAATTAAAGCTGTAGTTTTATTTGATAAAATAAAGGAAAGGAAGATTGTTGTTAAATAAAAGAACCAACCGTAATTTTGTGGATTACAAATATTAAATATTATCTGGAGTAATAATAATTGATTACTGATAAAACTCTATTATAAAATTCTAAGATTAAACAAATAATCAAAAGTAGGATAACTGTTCTATTAAACTAGGTCAAAAATCTTTACGAAGGCGTTTCTCAAAAATACATCAGGAATAGATGTTCATTCGAAAGCGAACTGAATGTAATCTGGACGAATGCCAGGGCAATAATATTCCCAATGTGTCTTTATTATTCTGAATATACCTCAAAAGTTTCGTTTCCGTTTTAATTAGGACGTTCTGGATATATTTTTGATTAATTTAGCCTTGCACGTGAACCTTGAAGTAGACATGCATAGAAGGGTATAACGATATTATGTATGTAATAGTGTGTAGATATATATACGTATAAATATACAACATGCATAGAGGTACGATATTACATTAATATATCTACGAATATCTATGCTACGAATGCATGCTTTAAAATAGGCACAGGAAAGATTATCATAAACATTCGATGTTAATTTGCTATTTAGAAATTTTGTATATATTTGGACAAGATTGCAACCTAGTCGGGCACAGAAATTCACCTTCTTAGATATTCATAAAAACTACTTTTATCGACAAATTATCAAATTAATTAGATTAAAAATTCATTAAAATAAGACAGGAGTAATTGCGAACTTGGAGGATTTAAATTAATTTAATATAGGTAAAACGAATTCCTTTTAAACAGGATATTATTAAAGATTTTTTTTAGTAAAAACATATAGGAAATACTCACATCTTCTATCTGTTGTTGGCTCGCTTTTGGCTCCTCCCACAATTTGGACAAAGGTACATTTTTGAAATCATTCAACGAAGAATGTGGAAAATCCTTTTTACCAAATTTCTTTGTCCTCTTCGGCGGCATGGGTAACGTCTGAGATTGTATTGGTATATTTTCAGGGTATTGAATCACATCGTCGTTTGCGTACTCGTGAATAGAATGCAAATCAGCTCCAGGTGTAAACTCCAGTCTGTTCTCAGTATCATTAATATCAAAATTAGTTATATCGTTAATAATTTTCTCCTCAATTTTTTTTTCATCTTCTGTTAAACTGAGATCCACTTCACTGAATTGGATACTAGCGTGAACGCTGTCATCTATGTATGGCGTAGGTTCAATTTCTTTTTTCTTACGCTTAGCACGCGATGGTCGTACAGGTGGGAATGTATAATATCCATCGTCTCTGTCGTTTATGTCCTCATTAGAATACCTCATGGCTTCATTGTCATCAAGATCCTGATCATGCTCCATATCTGGCTCATTCATATACATATTGTTATCATTATCTATCGAATTGCTCCCCATTAAAGCGAGTATATTCTTCGGATTTTTAAAAGCTTGTCGTGTTTCGTCGTTAAGGTATTCCCTTACTTGAATATCTTCTCGAGAAATTCCTCTCGGTCGAACGAAAAATTCGTCATTATTAATTTCGGTTATAACAGGCGTGTATTCTTGTTTAGACGGTGATACGTCAGGAATAGATTCATCATTATGGTCGTCGAAATTTGCTGTTTCATGTTCGTCGTCTAGGTACTCTGTGGGTATTTTATCAAAATCGTATGTAGTTTCAAAATGTCTTCTATTTCTCATATCATTATCATAATCAATATCTCCGTTATCAACTACACCATATTCTCGTGGTTGTTCTTTATTTTCATGAACGTGACTAGGTGCTTCCATACATTTTTTGAATTGTGCAAATGTAAATGTCGGAGGTGGTGAATCGTCCCTATTTAAAGTTGGTGAAGATGAAGTTTTCTGAAACTCAGTTTTCTTTTTTCTACCGAAAAGTCTAGGATAAGTCTTGGCTTCAAAATCTACCGTTGCAACATTCCTAAGATCTGAAGTAGAGTTCGAAGTAACCGTTTCAACATTACATTTTTTCGTTTTTTTCAAACTGGGAAAATGAATTTTAGGTCTTTCGGGCATTTTGAACTTAGGGAAATCCGGTACACTGAATTTAGGCATTTCTGGTAAAGCAATTTTTTTAAATTTAGGACGATCCAGCTTACTAAACTTTTTTCTATCAGGCAATGTATATTTTGGCCTATCAGGCGCCGATGTTTTTGATCTTTCAGGCATTTTGAATTTAGGCCAATCTGGCAAGTTAAATTTAGATTTCTCAGGCATCGATAATTTGTTTGTTTTAATATTTTGCAGTCTTGTTCTAAGTTTCCCAGCTTGTGTTTTTAATTTTCCAGTACTGTCTTTGAAACGTTGTTGTAATTTTTTATCATTAGAATCAACATTTTTGGAACGACTGTCACGTTTTAAAGGTAACTGCTCTAAGGCTGAAGAATCAACTTGACTCGTGCTAACTTCGCATTCAGTTCGTGAAACAGTTGACGGTGTATTTACGAAAAATCTATCTTCAATATCTTTTTGTAATGTTTCTGCGTTTAATATACCCTCTTCATCATTACTATCATCTTGTGTATTTAATTTGGTATCAGTCTGTTCTTCTTCATCTGAGGTGTGTTGTAAATATTTTCTCTCTAAAGACGTGGTACTAGATAATTCTTCGTCAGTTTTGACCAATGTTGGCTTTTCATCTACACTTGGCGCAGTATAGACTATATTTGGCGGAGGTTTTTCGATGATTTCATATTCGTGATCACTGAAAAAAAAAGTATTTGAATTATTTATGTAAGTTCGTCAACTATGTTTTCCATGTTACGTAAACTCGCTCAGATATGTTACGTATTCATAAATCAATTATGGTTAATATATAAATCTGTATTCGCTAGTCGCAAGCAACAAATGTAAATTAAATTATAATATGAAAATCGCAAAATTAAGATCGTCGCAAAATATTTTCGAGTTATATTTAAACTTCATAGTCGAGTCACAATTAGGCCAACTGGCAAGCTCGTTTTAGCTGCAGCGACCGCCGGGATGAAGTCTCGTATATTCTGCAATTCGTAATATTTATAATAAAATGTAACCAAAACTATCAAAGTTGACTATCCTGTGTATGTGACTTACCTATAGTACGATATAACATTGCTCGCCCGTGATGTTGGTCTAGTGCCGACTGGATTTACTCGCTCTGGTAGTAACGAGTCACATTGGAAATACTGACAAGCGCACCGAACGTCCGGCGTGAATTGTTGAACGCTACCTTCTCTAGTAGGACGTAGGGGCTTCTCTAATGGGGTCCCTCCTTCAGATGTCCATCGCCGCAGCGTACTCATCACTACTAACTACCGTATCCGGCTCATAACTGGGCTTTTTCTGTATTTCGCTGTTCATTGGCATTGACAGTAGTTATTTATTAGTCTTTTGTCAAAGCCAGACAGTAAAGAACTAATCACAGGCCAGAAAGCATCCGCGAGCACTGATCACTGATGACAATTTTAAAGAGCTTACCCGATGTGCAGGAAGACGTTTCGAACGGTTCTATATTTAACAAACAGTCAGAAGCTTGCGCGTTCGCTTTGCATGTGTTGAAACACGATTGTTATGTCATTGACATACTTGATCTATAACTATAATAGTAAAAATGTGTATGAATGAATAAATGTCATAATTACCTGCTGGGTTTAGACCATTGTCGTGCCACTAACTCAATATCATTCCGATTTCCGGTGTTTATCGGGCTAGGGCTCGGAGACGTCTCTATAGGTACTGCGGTAGAAAGAGATGAATCTCCATGACCCTCTGCATCGTCATCAGTAATTTCTGTGATTGTTATGTTTGGGGATTCACGTTTCTGTCTAGTTTCTTCTAGTTGATTCTGAAATATGTCATCCACATTCGGTTCATCCTGATCAATATCTTCTTCTAAAACATTTCCTTCAATGTTTAAACTATCGTTTTTATGTAACTTTTCCATGACGTGATCTACGGATTTTAATGAAACATTTTCCGTTACTAGACTTGGGTCTAGAGATGAGTTAGATTTTTTTTCTAATATGCTTTCATTTTCTTTAGTATTATAGTGTGTGGTTGCATCTTTGTTCTTGATAGAATTTTGCTTATTTTGTTCGGATGAATATTTATCTAGTTCTTCCACAATATCCTTTTTCGATTCTTCAATATCTTCATAAATATGTTCCTTTTTTTTTCTCAGTGGTGGTGTATCTAGACACATAGATTTGCTCATTTCATCGGATGATCCTAATTTTATTGCTCCAAACTTTTGCCTACGGACAGCTCCTGGAGAAGATTTTAGCTGTCTTATTTCTTGACTCTCTTCATTCTTCTTTCTTTTGGATAAAGGTGACTTTTCCATATCATTTCTATCCAATTTGTGCAATGTTTTGTCTGCTAAATGTTTTATTTTATTTACTAAAGGATGACAACATTTTGTTTTTTCTCTCGTTTCTATGACTCCGATGTATTGTTTATCCGGTACTCTGCGTTTTAGTATGCCTTTAGGTGATACATTCATTTTAGGAAGCTCCACTGGTGACATTAAATGGACGCTGGCTTGGCTTTCTGGTCGACCGATTAGACCAATATTTAATGTGAGGTCATCCGTGGCATCATCTTCATCCAAAGACACTTCTTTGGAAAAATTTGGAATATGTACCCCTTCATCTTCGCCTTCTTCACCATGTTTGCGGCTACTGCCTGGAGAAGAATCAAGGTTCAAGATTCTTTGTTCATCACTGTCTACAAATGAATGAGTCCTAGATCTTGAGACCTCTCGCGACATACTTCGTCGAGGTGTCGTCTCTCTGATAATGTCTTCAGCAGTTATTTCACCTTGAAGCGGCGGTTTTAACAAATGAGTCCAAGGGTAGCCACCAGCGTCCCGAGCTCTACGTAAGTCTTCCCATTGATACGTATTTAACGGCACAGTAGGTAAATCTGTCTCTTTATCTGTTGACAATTCAGATTCCATATGTTTGATTACAGTGATATTTTAATGTGTTAGTAAACTATTTATACATTTGAAGCCTTGTCATTCAACGTATATGTAATATTTAAACACGGGCCCACCAAAATCGTCACAATATCACCGTGTAAACTAAGAACACAACATTTCGTTTCAAAGTGAGCTTCAGAGACTGAAAACACGTTATGTTTGCGTGGGCCTGTGTGGAAATAGGTGTGAATAAGTTTTGTATTATGAATACTGGTCGTCAGATATATCTGGACTTGCACGGCGTTTACCTTGAGGCGTTCGCTTCGTTTCAGTCAGTTCTATCCCTGGTATTATGAGGGATTACGATAAATAATATTTTTGTTTTCTTATTTCTTATAAGCGAATAAATCTGCGATCGGTTCAAAATCACGGTTCAACTGACCAAAGCATCGAGGGCCGTGCAAGCGTGCTAAATATAAAATAGCCAGTGAATTTATTTTTAAGCATTTTACGTCATCAGTAAAAAGAATGAACGGGTTTGATTTTGCAATACGTTGGGTTAGAAACTTCTATAAGTAATTCCTATACTGTTAAATGCAAACTAGTATAGTGAATGTGTATTGTTATTGTTATGGTATTGCCGGTAGATTAATAACAAAAAAACTCACTGAACGTTCCTTGAATGTGATCCAAAGAGTGTGGTGCGACTGCGCGCACTGAAATCGTGACTAGTACGTTTACAAAATCTGTATATTTTAGTTTGCATGTATACTTTCGTATGTATATAATAATTAACGCATTTGTTGTGTCTGTGTACTGTTACGCATAACGTCTTAGGTCAGTGTAGTACTTGAGTTATCATTGTTTTGAAAAAAACCTTATAATTCAATGTCTTGTTAATAACTACTTTTAGTTTTTGTGATTAATAAATAGTATTTTTGGTAAAAGTCAAATCTTAACATGGTCAAAACTTTATGTACGTTTAAGTTATTTGATAAAAATTGTTAACAACGAATAATTAAACTAAGGAATATTTATACCGAATAAATAAATAGCATAGTCTTAAGAAAATTATCTTTTTTGTTTGAAAATAAAATCGGCTTTATTAAAATTTTGGACAAATACGATCTATCACCAAAAATAAGCAAAGTTGATCAAACATTTTTTTTTACAATAATGAACTTTGTTTTATGTGAGAATCATTATTGCGTAAGGCATTAAGGGGGTATTCTGGTCTAGAAATTTGAAAAAATCGATTTATTTTATTGCATATTTTCAAAGTTTAGACCTTCAAAATATGCCCTTAAACGGATTTCTCAAAAACAAATTATTTTCGGAGATACAGCGGATTTTAACTTGCTGTCCGACGAAATGAAGTTATTATTGATTGCTATGAACTGAGAGCTTCGGCTGCTTCAAAAAAGTTTAGACCAGCTCGATTAGCATAAAGAACTTCGCAATACATTTATTATGAAAGAGAAGAAGGCCCAAGGTATGGATGTGGGATCGTGGATTAATGCTGATTGATTAATCTGAGTTATTCTATTCGAATTGTTTCTCAAACTTCAAACGCGTTTTTCTCAAAACTCTTTTTTTTTTGTAGTGGTTGACATGATATCTGAAGTTCTACTTTACCGATTCCTTTGAAATTTGATAACAATCTTTTTTATACATTTCTCTATCGACTCTACCTCGGATTTTTGAAAATTCAAAATATAAGTATTTAAAAAAAATCGTTACGGTCAAAATAAAAAGGTAAAACAAGAATTTTATTTTCAAGTTGTTGCCAATTTGTGATTTTTTTTTGTTTTTCTTTGGTAGTGGTCAACGCAATAGATAATTCCTTACTATTGAAGAATTTTTTTAATTTTTTTTTTAGATTACTACAAGGGTTGAAATCATGTCAACCCCGTTTTTTTTTGTAGGCCTCACTCTAACGGCCTGAAATTTGACGATCTTTTTTATACTCTTCAAATATCAGTAAAAATCATACAAATAAGTTGATAGTAAAAATGTTTTTATTTTTTTGTATCTTAGTTTGAAAATTTTTCTTAAATCTAGGCGTCTAGGCCAGAATAACCCCTTAATAAAACTGTATGATAAAATTCAAATTCAATGAAAACTTTATCCATATATTTCTGTATAAATATTTACCTGTTATTTAATGAATATCGTTATTGTTACTTAGTTTAATAATAATTGTCAGTTTATAGAATCATAATTACAAAAGGAACGATTTAAACTAACCCTTTTTTATCTAACTGGTATATACTGGATATTTCAAAACTTTATGTCAATTCAAAACAATCCACACTTTCTACTAGCGTTATCGCATATCGAATGTTATAATAATAATATATCATCACGCTATATCCCTTACGGGCTGAGCAGGAATACATTAGTAGTTGTATCCACTTAACTCTTTTATGTCGTGCTCAGAGTGACCAGTAGCACAGCTCATCACAGTTATCAGAGTACTTACACGTGACAATCTTTTCAGATATCACGCCAGTTTTCTCACGATGTTTAAATCCAATTACAATAATTTAATTAATTAAATACAATAATTAAAATAATTGCGTAGAGATTATGCGTCATTAAGCGTTTTCTACCGTCTATATCATGGCGAGTGTTCTGAAGAGGTATTTGGACAGGGTAGGCAGAATTCACGTGATCGCTTTAATATTATATTATTATAGTAAATATTAGGTCCTTACATATGAAATTGGCGTTTTGTATGGGAGGAACAAAAAGTCGAATATTTTTTAATATAATATATTTAATTAATCAAAGTATGAACCATTATTTTCTATGCACTTTTGCCATCTCATAGGTAGTTCATTGATCCCTTTACTAAAAAAACCAGTCGGACGGGAATCAATAAAATCTTTAAAGGCGATTTGGACTGCCCCATCGGAGTTGAATTTTTTCCCTTGCAAGAAGTTATCCAAATTTCGAAAAAAATGGTAATCTGTTGGAGCAAGGTCCGGGGAGTACGGAGGATGTCTTAGACTTTCCAATTGAAGCTCTTCTAATTTAGTAGCCGTCTGTTGCGCAGTGTGTGGTCTAGCGTTGTCGTGAAGCAGCAGTGGCGTGGAGCGATTGACCAGCCTAGGTTGTTTAGCCGCTAGCTTTTCCATCATGGTTTGCAATTGCTGACAATAGACATCAGCCGTAATAGTCTGGCCAGATTTGAGAAAACTGTAATGAACAATACCGGCACTAGTCCACCAAACGCTTACAAGTAACTTTTTTGGGGTTAATTTTCGCTTGGGGCAGGATTTGGCTGGCCGGCCAGGATCCAACCATTGCGCTGAGCGCTTCCGATTATCTTAAAGAACCCATTTTTCATCACAGGTAATGATTCGGTTTAAAATACCTTCATTATTGTGCCGGTTTAGTAATGTAACGCAGCAGTCGACGCGCGTTTGCCGGTTTGCTTCAGTCAATTCGTGAGGTACCCACCTTTCAAGCTTTTTAATCTTCCCAATTTGCTTCAAGTGAATTAAAACAGTTTTATCACTAACATCGCAGCCTGCAGCTAACTCGGACGTGGTTTGCGATGGATCCGCTTCCACAATAGCCTTCAACTCTTCATTATCAACTTGAGTCTCAGGCCGTCCACGGGGCTTGTTCTGCAGGTCGAAATTTCCAGAACGAAAACGTTGGAACCAAAAACGAACTGTGTTTTCTTTTGCAACACGACCGCCATACACATCATTCACCCTTCGAGTTGTTTCCGCAGCACTAGTGCCACGGCGGAACTCGTACTCGTAAATAATGCGATATTTTAAGTTTTCCATTTTGTAAAATGAGTGACGCAAACAAAAAAAAACAGAAGAAAAAAACAAATGAATGACGATCATCGAAGCACAAATACATGAGTCTATAGCTGTACAAATTTGAATTTGGAATTCCTTACCAAAGAGGAGAAATTTGTGATTAAAGTGGCTAGTACGAAAAACGCCAATTTCATATGTAAGGACCTAATATTATATTAGGATTGTGAGAAAGGTAAACCCGTAAGCATAGAATAGCTATGAATATGTATTCTTGTTTTATATAAGCGAAAATCAAAAATTAAGGATCCTTTAAGCGAAGCGTGAAGAGATATTTGTGCAGGCCGGCATGATCTCTGCGGCTATCGATGGTTTTTTTTTTGCTGTTGGTGGTCGTTGTTGTTTTTGGGCTGCACAATGCTTTCTATCAAGTGTGGTGTGATCATTGTGCCAGTCTAAAAAAAAAACTAAGTGAATCCGCGCTTAAGACCCTTTATAGTAATTAAAATATTTATTAAAGTCATAAAAAAATTATAACAAAGTGTTTGCTCTATTTTTTTTGTCCTGGGTCGAGATATTTGCACATCACGCTTGATGGTAAGCATCGTGTAGTCCAAAAAATTACAACGTCTATCAATAGTAAAGACAAACCAATGGACAGCCACATTGATCGCGTCAGCCCGTTCTGCTTTTCACGCTTCGGTTAAAGACTTAATATTATAAGACAGTGGGAACTTGCTCGCCGGAAGACCATTGCATAGCTCAACTACTCAGCAAAAGTTGGAGAACTTCTTAAATTTAGCTAAGATATGAGTTACCGTAAAGCCGTGACTCCGTAAGCCCGGGCGCGTACTTTTATGGAAGGAAGAGGCTAGAACAATGTCAAATGACTCTTAAGAATGCTCGCTAAGATACTAACAGTAGAAACCGCTTAATGAGGATATCTCTGAGCAACTGTAACGGTTCCAACTGCTTACTAACGTACGGATCGGCATAACATACCTTTAACTTTTCAATTCCCATGTCTATGTTAATGTTAATTTTGTATTTCTCTTTTACTAAAATAGTTTAGATATATTCAGCGAAGACAAACCAAATTAAAAAAAAATCTACCGTCCTCTTTTTAGGAAGGTGTCATACAGGTGACACTGGGTATTGTGAAAAAATATATGAATAGTTTTACTCTTCAATTTTGCTGTATTAATGGTAGTATTAAAAAAAATATATCATGTCGTAGGAAAAAAATATTAAACTACTATCACCTACAAGTGACATTGGGAATTGAAGAGTTAATAAATTTAATAGTTACAAATCAATTTCTAATTATACTCGTATAATTTAATCATTTTTTCAAGTTTCAACCTTACCATACCAAATGCATCATTTCACCACATACGCTATTTATCTATTTTCAATACAATAGTTGCACTAACAAAAACATAACATCATTCTTAACCTAGTGCGCTATATTTACGCTAGCATTAGGTTTAAGTATATTTTTATTTTATGTGGGTACTTTGCGCTGCCAAAAAGATCAATTTCTACAAATCCTCATATCGTTTTTCTAACTTCATCCTCTATATACTATTAACAAATATTTGCTTGAAAGAATCTAACCTAGCATTTAAAATTTCCATTATTGTTATATTCGGCAAAAATTACAGTACTCACCAGAGGATATGTGAAGGCCCGTTTAGGAAATGTATGAAACAGGTAATATGTAATGAAGACAAGGAAGTTTCCTTATCCAATATGCCACCACAGTCATGATACAAATAAAAAGCCCTGCTTAAACTGTGCCTTGTATGCACAAAACTTTCAGCATCGTACGCAGTGTCACTACAGCACTGCAGCTATTAAACCTTCCGTATAATGTTGCCAGGTCATAAATAAAATAATTTTCAACTATGTATTATTGTTTAAATTTACTTCTTTATTAATTAAACATTAAGAATTAATACAATTTATGATATAATATAATGAAAACAGTAAATTGACAAACTATGGTTTTATACTATACCAATCACAAGATTTCTACTAGAAATTTAAGAATACATTATTTATGATAAAATATACGTTTAAATAACATAACTATTTATTATGAATTATTGTACAGCCACAATATTAAATATTTTTTACTTTTATTTTATATGTTCTTAATAAAAAGCCGTAATATTAAAAAATACGTTGTTACATAAAGCATATAATACTAAGGATATCATATCATATTTAATAACATTAAAATATTTATGAATATTTATATACTTTGATCTATTCCCATACAATGTACAATGGGAACAAGACAAAGAAATATATTATCACTACAGTGATACATCATATTGTGATACATCACGATAAATATGTAAAAATCTATGAAACTGACTACAACTTAAACTTTGACCTCGAATAACTTTGAACCGATAGGGTTAGCGCAAAATCACAATAGACCTTTTTTTCACAGCGAAAATTAATGTATCAGCTAGTATCTGTATAATTAAGAAATATGAAGATATTGCTAATTAAGGTGTTAAATACATTACAAAGAATAAATAATGTTTTACTTCCAGTTTAATACGATCGTCGCCAAGTCACCCATATTTGGGTGACGCCCTTCTTGAGGAAATTATCAGGATTTTTAGTAAGATTTTTAATATAAGTTTATTGGAATAATCTTTTATATGTACATATAAGGTGTACAACATTTAAATAGATAAAATATTCACATCATACAATATATTTTATTAATTCATACTGGATCACATATTACATTATACTATGACGCATGATTTTACGTTAAAACACTGTAAACACTTTTAAAGCGGGAAATAAAGTTATTTGTGATAAATCGGTGATAATAATATTATGCAATAAACATAATATTCAAGCTACATTGTTTATATTCCTGCACATCGCTTGTTTACGTGGATTTGAGCATAAGTGAAACAAACGAATCGCGGTGGGCGACGAACGTATTAACTTTGTTCTATGAATAGCTTAATATATTTTTGATAAGTCCTATAGATATACAATATATACCTATTTAATAGAATTTTATTACATACGTTTTAAGCAATAAAATTAGTCTTACAATCTATAAATGACTTATAATTTTTAATTCCTTAGATTTTTCTAACCGAGGTTGACAACACTGCACCTTTGCCTAAGTGATACAATTGCACATCGTTACATTACTTTATGATTACATCTTTTGGATTACAGTTACATTATTTATTTAAATTATTATATATTTACTATTTAATTTAACATTAATCACTGAAGCTTAATAAAACAAAAATTACAATTTCTTTTTTCTTAATATAATGTATGGTTATAACATTGATATAAGGTAGAAATAAGTACTTTTACGTTTCTCCTGATGAGAGGGAGGCGATACGCACTATCCGGCGCGCCACATGAGAGAGAGGTTTTTGAAGGGGTGGACTCTTTACTCCTGAACCTCCTAGAGAGATAGCCTCAACAAGGCTTTTCTCTCCCCGGGCGTCTGGATGAATTTGGTTTCTCAGGCCCGGGTGGGGCGATTAGAGGGACACCCCGGGGGTTTTTAGTCGGTAGGAGTCTGACACAGCGGGGTCGCTGCCCTCACAGCGTCCCTAATGGTTCTATGCAGGATTTACACCCGGGAAAACCAAAAAAAAGTCTCCTGAGATATTACAGGCTATCAATCCTGGTTAATTGAGTTTCCTTAACGTCATGTGTCTCTGGATATATATTTCACTGGCGTCTAGGATGCCTTCATTTTACCAGCGAAAATTAGCCCAGGTTTATTAAACTCTTATGCTATTCCAATTTGAATCAATACAACTTAATTGAAAATGTATGTTCTCAGACAAATACATTTTTTTTTTACATTTTAATGATTGCGTCAAAAAAGAGCGTAATTGCAACTTTTTGAATTATTCGTGAATATATTACTTTTTTTTTACACAATTGACATAATAATAATCTATAGTATCGATTATTGGAAACTCGCCGTATAATTGGAAACACGTGATAGAAGACTTAAAATGCTACAATATACCCTACCAATCAATGTTGGTAGGGGTGATATTCAAAAGTTTTCGATATTTTTCAATTTTAAGTTTTGATTTATTAATATAGCCCATTTTAACACTTAAATCTAAATTGTACAAAGAATTCTAATTAAACTGATTGTATTTAAACGTATTTGGATATTTTAGTTAAGCTATTAAATCTATAAAAAGTTAATAATTCTATGACAATCTAAAGCCACGAGCATTAACTTCAATTAAATTTAATTTCAAATTATCATTTACGTTAAAGAAAGTGTTGTTTAGTTAAAAACACTATCACAGAAATTCTGCAAACTATTAGAAAAACATGCCAATCTAATAAGCTATCCTAATTATATATTATGTGTATATTCTAATATAAACATTTAGAGAGATATATATAAAATCTTATATATATATATATATATATATATATATATATATATATATATATATATATATATATGAGTATATGTCTGGTTCAATGTATCCGAGCATGAAGGTGATATGAGTACAGAAGTTTTCTTCGTCACGAAAAGAACGCAGAGTGCCAAATGAAATATTCACTTCAAAAGCAATATTTTTCGTGTTGAAACAAAATAAGTCCAAATACAGCAAGTCGGAAATAAAGGGTATATGTCGACGAAGCAGCGAGCAATATGACGGGTGTTCAGATTTGCATGTAGTGTGTTTGTATGAAGCTGCAGTGCTGCCGACGGCACATTGTACTGCCTTTTTTGTTAACCCGGTGGAAATCACTTCGGAACGTCAGGGGAGCTGTGAGGGCCACTCCCCGGGTGTGTCAGACTAGCACTGACTAAAACCACCAGGGTCCAATCTCTGTCCTCTCTTTGCCTTCGCCGGGCCTGGGTATCCGTGTATCTACTTCCTACTGACCCGGAGAGAACATCGTACTGCCCTTTTTTTTATCGTACTGCCCGCTAAATATCCTTTCTACTCTCGATATTACGGTTGATTATTATTTCGGACTATTAAAAGGAATATGATCACTAGAAATTATTTTAAAAATTAAACACAAACATATGGACGCATGGACAGGATACGGAAATAATTACAAAAAAAAAAAATTAAAAGTAAACATACTTTAAAAAGTCAATTGCAACGGCGTACGATTACGATAAAAAAAATGTGTAAGTCAATAAGGTCTAATTTTATTTTGTAATATTATTAGACAAATATACTTATTTATCTGTGAAATTTTCATAATTTTAATATAAAAGAAAGAAAGGAAAAGTTTATTGAGGCAAAGGAAACAACACACAACAAACATATATATATAAAAACAACAATGAGAGAATACATAACATCACATCATGTATCCTGTGTGCTGCTACCCAACTCAAAGAGCAATATGGTTAACGTATTTTAACCTTTCGCGTTTTGTACTCTTTATGTCTTTCGCCAGAGGTCTTCCTCCACAAGACATGACGCCTTGGGCGTTGTAATTGACTAAGTGCGCCGTCCAAAATATCCAGGCCATATCGGTGTGTAATGAATAAGAATAAACAGGGTGAGGGATGACCTTTTATACCACTAGAAGGCCAGACGCAGATGCCGAGGAGGTTAGCAGCTCCGAGTAAAGAGTAGGCGGAACTGCCGGGTGGCTTTAGTTAGTAAAAATCGGACACTCTGGAGCCGCCAGCATCAAGGCACCCTGGAAGATCCATAAACATTTCCACCTAGTCAAATTAAACTTATATTTTTCCACGCTCGGACTATCGTGTAATTTATTCATTTTTTTACCGAAACACTTTACGTATAGGTTGTACTGAGGCAAAAAAATGATTAAACTGCGAGTAATGTGTATTTCTCTAAATACCTTGGCATAAGAAAGAATCATTTTAACATAAATTGTTTCTAACATGATTGACTAATAAAATATGATTATAAAATTTTTAGAAATTTAAGACTTTATACAAAAGAATAATATTATAACTTAATTCTAAAATAAAGAAAATTATTTACAATTTTGATAAAAGCTAGGCATGCTACATAATCTTTTACTATTTTCCTAATTTAACATTTTGTCCGACATTATTTCTCTACTATTCAAGTAGGTACCTTTGAAGTAACGCCATCACTAACCTTAGCTGCCACAAAAATTTCGAGGCATTATGCTTTCACTATATCACTACAAACCTTTTTATATATTCTAAAATACGAACAATTTTGTATAGCACGAATACATGGCTTGCATACTTCATATATGGTGATGGAAAAATTAGTCACACTCTATTTTAATACTTTCAAACATTTGCGTAAATTTTATATTACTGACATAATTAATTAAATACTTTGAAAAAAAAAAACTTCATAAAATGGTTCAAATTTTTATTTTTGAGCCTACTTAGCCCGCTGTTGCCCATGGCAGTGGGTGGAATGAGATAGAATAGCTCAATTTCTATTGAGCTTGACGGGCAGTAGACTTGAGGGAGTCTGCTGCCCGGATGAGAGGGAGGCGGTGCACGGTGTCCGGCGCATCGCCCGGGAGAGAGGTTTTTGGAGGGGTGGGCTTTACTCCTTCCCCTCCCAGAGAGGTAGCCTCAACAAGGCTTCTTGTTCTCTGGGCGTCTGGATGAATTTGGCTTCCCAGGCCCAAGTGGAGCAATCAAAATTAATGTATTTTATAGCATGTAGACGCCGCCCGATACGTGCTTTTCTTAAACGCCCTAAGGGTCGTTAGGGTGTTACGGGACGCACGGAGTAAGGAGTGCGCGCGCGCAAGGGATGCTCTTGCTAAAGCAGTCGACTACCGGGACTCAAAGCTAGACTATGTGCGTGTGCGTCGCAGTTCTGTGTATCAAAAAGAGCAATAAGCACTAAAACGCCAAAATCCGTGTCTTTCTACCAACTCATCCACGACCACCGGTCATAATTGGTATAATAATTATGGAATAATTTTTAAAACAATGTAATAGCGTAATCTTTTGGCTGGTGGCCTAATGGATAAGAGACCGCTATGCATGCACGACAACGCGACTGGTTGTAGGTTCGAATCCCGGCAACACCTCTAAGTTTTCGAGATTTAGTGCAGATTTAGGCATCACATGCTCAGCGGTCAAGGGAAACATTGTGAGGAAGCCCTCATGGTACCTAATTGAAATGATGTGTCTAAGTGCCCTTAGAACGGCGACCACCTGCGGTACTGGTCACGTTGGATACGACACATGAGCGCAAAGTCGATGCAGCCACAAATATATCTGCACACCCGGAAAGGGATATAGCGTGACAACATATAATTATTAACAGAAAAGTCTCTAGCATGAAGCGATGAAGCTGGTACTCCTCCAGCATAAGTAAAACTAGAGATTAGGGCTCCAAAGACAGAAACTTACGCACTATTCGCGCAGTATCAAGAACGACAGCTTGCATTCGCGCCATCATCTTTTTGTTACTGAAACCTAACCTCTGAAGGTTGTTTTGGAGGATGACATTGATAGAAATTACAATGGGGATGATTTCAATGTATGCCCCTCTCCACATGTGGGTTACCTAGTGTCCGAGGTCTCAGTACTTCCACTTTTCTCAGTTTCGGTAAGTTTCATATTATTACTATAAAATCTAATATGGCCGCAGCACCGGAAAACATAATTACTCCACTTAATCCACCATTTACCTCGCTTCTCAGTTAACATTCTAATTTGAATCGGACGCAGTGATTAACCGTTCATAAAAAATTGTTTTTTTTTTTTCCGCGTGTCCTACGTTGGTGGCCTGGGAAAGACCTTCACAACAAAACCGGGCTTGGTGGGCGAACGCAGAGGGCGCTCAGCCAGTGAAATTTATTGGTTGGGCGGCTACGCAAGGGCACCCCTGTGGGTACGGACCTCGACTTGGACGGCCGACAGTTGAAAAACGAACCAAACGGTGATCTACCAGCGTTTCGGAAGCGACTACCTTGAGAAGAAATGCCGAAAGAAACTCAAGGCTCCGTCGGAGATACAAATAGTACTATAGCTGTTTCAATCCGTCAATATTGTGATCCGAATCATAATAAGTCGGTAAGCGGTAAGGTTTTTCGGAACATATTTTACGGGTTCTGTGGGTAAACACCATTATATGTTACAAACATAATTCATGTAAGCAAGTAGATATAATTATTTTGAGATTTTTCATCAGTAGCTCTTGTTTTCTAGTTTGCTCTGCTCGGGAACCAGCAAAACAATCTATACTAATATTATAAAGCTGAAGAGTTTGTTTGTTTGTTTGAACGCGCTAATCTCAGGAACTATTGGTTTGGATTGAAAAATTCTTTTTGAGTTGAATAGACCATTTATCGAGGAAGGCTTTAGGCTATATAACATCACGATGCAATTATTAGGAGCGAAGAAATAATGGAAAATGTGAAAAAAAACGGGGAAAATTATTCATCCTTGAGGGCTTCCATTGCGTGCGCTGCAAAAACGGTTCAAGATATCAAAAATATATGTAAGAAAGAATTATTCCTCTTGAAATGATCTAAAAAAATGTCCCCGACGGTATATGTCTATTTTTTAAGATTAAGTCACTAGAACCGTTTTTATGGTAAACAAATTTGGTCGAAATTAATGCATTATTTGTTAAGAGTTGTATCAACGTAATAATATTAATCTTTATCCAAATAAATGTGTTGTTGAACAAGAGTATTTAATTGTGAACAAAATTGTCTTTGACATCACTTAATTTCAATGAACATCTTAGAAGATATTACAAAACCTTATATAGAAAAACAACGTTTGCCGGATCAGCTATAGTTTATATAATTGTAATTTACAATATGTCCTTACAAAGGATTACGAAGATTATTGTTTATTAAATTTTACACTGGCTCGATAGAAATACTATACTCGTATTCAGTGACGTGTATAGAGTATTTGGACAGGGTAGGCAGAATTCGCGTAAATAATTTGAATATTATATTCCGATAGTAAATATTCTATTGCTTTCATAGGAAAGATATTTGGCGTGAATATAGAATAGATATGACTGTAAATGGTTCCTTTTTTGCTTAACTTTAAGTAATTTATTCCAGATTTATTTATCGTCAGGGCATGCAATGGTTTCATGCATCTATGGACTGAACGCTACTGCTCGTATTGCATCTGGTGGAAAGTAGGGTGTAGTCTAAGATTAGCAGCGATCACCAAGAAACGCAAATCCGTTGGGAGTCGCCGTCACTATACCGCTCACCATATACCACGACAGAAGGTTTCTCTCTAGGTATATGAATAAAATTATTCCGAAACGTGAAAGCCTTTTTACCCAAACACCTGTAACATAGCTGCGGTGAAATAGCTAGATTAGGTCTTACAACCGTGTCTTAAACTGTAGGGTAAAGGCACGACCTGGGCGGTGGTCTTGAAGGAGTGCGCCGCCCAGATCCAGGTCTGAGCGATCTGCGATATGTTCCCGCACATCGCTCTAGCGACAATTCAAAAGCATGAGGGGAGTGGCGACTAAATAACCATTCCTCGCCAAAAAGGCGGGGTTCGAACAAGGCCAGACGTCGCCGGGTGCCGAGGAAGATGGCCTGGCCTTGCCCTTGGCACTCGGCAGGCGAGAGAAAGAACATCCCGGGGGTTTTAGTCGGTGCAAGTCCGACACACTGGGGGGCGCCCCTCACTCCCCCTGAGGTCCGTTAGGGATCTCCCCCGCGTTAAAAAAAGGGTAAAGCCACGGATGTGTTTTGTTTTGTTATCTCAATTCTAAGCCAAATTTAAAAAGACATTTATTTAAAAGGCATAATCTAGGCATCAATACACAAATAACTTCATGTCTCCTGATAGTCCATGCTTTTTGAACTACTTATCATCCGAAGCGTTGTAGTCGTTATCGAGATGAGATTATAAAAAGAACTGAGAATTTACCTGATGGTAAGTGGGCATTGAAGCCTATACACGAGCTGCTATAGTGCTATAGTGTAGTCATCATGCCGTCCGCCTTGAAAGGAAAGAAAAGGAAAAGGTACTGGGTATATACGAGTTGATTCCTAATTGCTTCTAGATTTGTTTATATAGTCAGTGTTGCACGACTGAAGAGTTTTTTTTTATACTGGCTGGATAAAGTACAAAAAAGGCAACGACCGCGTAGAAAAGAAAATGATTTGACAGTTACCATCGCTATCTCGGCCTACATATACCACGACGGAAGGTCACCAGATGTATCAACAACTGGATATTGTGAATACCGATCTCGAAACGCGACAGGCCGAAGCGAGTCACTATGACGGTCTTTACACTTGTGGTCATGACTCAGTCCGATCAACCTACTACTAAAATAAGTAATAAGTATAAAATAATAAGTAGTAAGTTAAATACCAGAGAGTAATAAAATCCGCGTCTAAAATCCAATGTCATTGAATTTTAAGTTTTTAATTCATTGTTTTACAATTTGTACGCCATATATTTCTTGCAAGCCACGAATTTAGCTAATTTGAGTTATTTAAATCTAAAAAATCTAAGTAAAATAATTTTTGAATCAAATATGAAAGAGATATTGTGTTTATAGAGAACTCTCTTACGACCTGGCCACGCTGCGTAATTTTAACAAGCACTAATTTTCCGCGAGATATATAACCTCAGAAATCATTCGCTCGCACTGCGAAAGTTCTGATGCGAAAAAATCCTTTTAGAATATGATACGGCGCGGCAAAAAATGCGAAGAAATTTAAAAAAATCGGTAAAAATATACAGTGTGGCTTAGACTTACGAACTGGTAAAATATGATGGGTAGAATATGGTGCTAAGTGATAGCTTTATTTCTCGACAATTGCATACGGGATCACTGATGATCACCAGCCAAAAATATATTAAAATATTTTTATATATATTGCGTTAATAGTCGAAGATATAAAAGAAGAAATAAATAATAAATTAATAAACCAGATACGAAAACTTGAACGGTTGTTTGAATTATTATGTTATAACGCCATCTATTAACTATGTACGTAAATTAATGTAATTTTTTTCTATGCGTGTTTTAAACGCAACGATACTATCTCGATACACAATTGAGGCGTCTAATTTCAAAACCCGCTAAAACGATTTTTCGTACAAAATTACTTTCCTTTTTAATATTATATTCCAAAATTACTTAATAGTCCTAATAGTAATTTGAAATGTTTTTATCAAAGTAAATTTTACATATGATTTTTTTCCTTTTTTGCTTTTTCACTCTAGAATAATAATTTAAATACCTTATAAGAATGAGATTGTTAAGACAAAGATTAATTATAAGTTTTTATAAATTTATAGGATTTGAAAAAAAAAAATTGTGGGTTTTGAAATTAGACTCCTCAATTGTCCTCATTGTATTGTGTAATTACTGTTTTTCTGAACAGTTCAAAGATGTTTGTGCGTGTTACTGCCTGCCTACTGATGTAATTCAATACTGTATGTAATCAAACACTGTTTGGTTTTGCTAAATCGAGTAATTTAATAGATCATTCATAACATTATAATTGAGACAAAAATACGATTACATGATTATATGTCATAGAATAAAATTTAGCCTAATTATTTTGATTACATGTGAACTACTTCCTAAAATTTTAATCTGCAACTAGGTAACATTCACTACATTTTTAATTATTATAAACTCTGAATATTTTAAACATTTCTACTTTGAAACCGCTAGTAATTGGAGTAACTTTTATTAATAACATCGACAAAAGTTCAAACACTTATATTCTAAATAATCGAAAAATATTATTATTATCAGATAAATAGATATCGATTGTCTTTAAGAGACTAAAGTTAGTTTCTAAGGACCTACTAATAATTTGATTAACTTTATAATTTTACGATAATATGCTTGCAAATTCAAAAGCTAATACGAGTACGTTATATTCAAGCTGGCTACTTTTTTTTTCAAAACATTTACTAAATGATTACTGGAGTATATATATATATATATATATATATACCGATGCTAAAAAGCAAAAACGCTGTAACTGAGAATATCAAAACTTTCCACCAGAGATAAAATATTATCGAGTTTTTTTTTTAAATATATGTTTTCATTTTAAATTTAGAAATTTTAAACTACTGCTATTGCAATTAGTTGCTTATCGCATTAAACGAAAAAAAAAAACAATTGTATGTTAAAAAAGAACATTTACATTGCATTAGAATAGCTGTAGAGGCATTGGGCACACATCAATAACCCAAATTTTGCGTAAAAAAAAAACGCTTCGATCAAATTTCATTTACAGCATTTCCGATTTTTAGCATCAATATTTCTATAATATTAAACCTACTTACTTACTTTATATGCCGTTTTTTATGCATATAATTCTACAATAAATGTGCTTAATAGTATTAATATTTAAGAAAGAGTGAGACAAAGATATTATAATTTTGCGTACACCAAGAAACAACCATTAGAAAACCGATCAGTGGACGTCCATCAATTTCTGATCATAATAGACTCATAATCCGACAATACGAATATGTTAAAATAACAAGAACTTAGTACGTAAGGGATGATTGGACTATTCTGGATATTCCTGAGCTCCAAGCCCCGCTGGTGCGTCACGGAAATAGTCTCGAACCTGAAAAGATCAATTGATAACTGTTATCATTTGTTACACTTTGTAATTAATATTCGAAGAGATCTAATGAACAATTGAATAAGTTATATTTTAAATTTATAGTAGTTTGGCAGCATGAGGCAGCAACAGCATTTGTGTTGCTGTGCAGAAAGCAGAAATACTGGTTTTTAGTGTAGTATCCGAAGCTTCGGCTGTTCTCTTGGCCTTAGCCACTTTTTGACAAATTATGACAAAATATATAATCAGAAATAAATGGTTTTACGTTTTATCCTTCGAAATTTAATTCACGGTTCTATTAGTATGATCACATGTATTGTTTAAGAAAAATAATTTATAACACAACGAATTTCATCAAGTTTCGTAGACTTTACAATGCTACGTGCATTTCCATTAATGCATTGTAAAGAATTTTTATTCGTTATAATACTTTTGTAATTATTAGCGACCTGAAAAATAGTACTATTATTATTTATATTGTCGGCTTTTGTGGGTCTCACTTTTTTGAATTTACATTCACTATTTCGGGCATACCTTTGAAATGTATCATTTAACAATTTATTTGGACTATATTCATACAGTAAAGTAATAAATACTTTACTGAAATAACTCGATACATTATAAAAGGGAATGCGGCTTATAACGTGCGTTGTAAGGTGGATTTACATTTAAGACTAAATAAACACTGAACTACAATGAAAGTTTTAGTGCATGCATATTTATTATTTCGCTATTTACATTAAACAACAAACAAGACACAAAAAACAAACATAACAAGAATAATAGAATTAGAAGGATTTTGAACAATGAAAAAAGTTTATGCAATGTTTACATCATGCAAATGAGCATTCATATTTAATTCTGAAAACACTTTATATAACTTTATATAACCACTGCAAAACAAGAGCTCTGTTTCTATTTACACAAAGAATTTTCATCACATTTACTTCTAACGAGTATATTATTACATTGCTTTCGGCTCATAATTATTTTAATTAGACACTAGTGCTATAATAACATTATCTCAATCAAAGTGCTGCACTATTATATTCCGATTAACTTTTGTACTTCTCTGCAAGTTTTAGTGTATTATATGTAGAAGAAGAATTCTCAATTAAATGCATCAAATTAAAAAGAAATGAAGAAACAAAACACAACAAGAACACAACAAGAACACAATAAACACTTTACACACATTAAGAAACACGCCAATAAAATTTCATATGTAGCATAACTTCGTTACAGGCACTGTAGTTTTTTTTATTTTATTTTCTATTTTGTATGTAATTGACTGTATAATGTGTTGTGAAGTTAGTATTAAAATAAATAAATAGGTTTTCCTTAAAGCAAATGTGTGTTATTTTGTGTGTATGTATAAGTTTTCACTCTGTGTGTGTGTGTGTGTATCACAAATGTTGACTTTAAGTAGTGCAGAACAGCTAGAAACAGGTTGACCTCGTAAGAAATCCCAATCAAGAATCGAAACGCTGTTGTCAATAAACTATAAGAATTTTATTAAAACAATTATTATAATAATTAACGGCTAATAAAATATTATGAGACAGCTTTTTTCCCCAAAATGTGATGAAATTCTTCATATAACAATCTTGCGCCTTTTGACTATTACAGACTTGTCTTGCTTATGGTAATCGCCTTACAGCTAGCACATAATTTCCTCTCGGCAAAATGACCAACTTTTCACACTAGTATCATAATGTATTATTGTGGTGACGTTAGAACTTTAGCTCGTTTATATCGTGTAAATTTCGATACTGATATCAGCTACGCACAGGGAATTCATTAGAATTTTGAACGGTCAAAGGAGAATATCGCGGCTACGCCTATCAGCTTATAGTTTACTGGAAACAAATAAAGCTGCTTATTTCGTGTGGTATTGACAGTGGTATGGATTGAATTGTATGCGCTAAGTCCTCGAGGCTGGTACAATACAACGTATACGAAGATCAGCGAATGCAAATCCTTCTAACAGACTGCTATTTTCGCAAAGAAAACTAGAAAAAATTGAGTAAATTGAACAAATGCTTCGAACATTTTGTGCATAAATAATTTAACATATATTTTTTTGGATATTATGAAGGTCAATCTAATGTATTCGTTTAATGCATTTTTTTTATAATTAAAGATATTATATATATATAATATATATATTGCAATAATATACATAGTATTTTAATAAACGCGCAGCTATAAAGACAATTATCTTAAATCCAAAAATATATTAATTACAATATCGAATAAAATATTGTTAAGAATTTTTTTTTTCAATTAATATGATTACTAATTCCTTTAATAGTTAACCTGCCTCCAAAACTGGAAGTTTTAAGTTATACAGGGTCAGTAAACTGACCATGAAGAGGCGTTTGTCGATATGATTGTGTCTGTGGTGGCTTAATGGGTAATAGACCGGTTTCCATCCGCGGCACCACGGCAGATTCGAATCCCGGCTCGTATTTCCAGGTTTTTTTCTGATTACATACGGATTTAGTCGACAAATGCTCACCAGTGAAAGAAAAATATTCGAGGAAACACGTACGGCATGTAACAGAAATGTACTGTATAAGTGCCTTTAGATCGGCGCTCCTACTGGTTATGCTGGGCATAGCATATATCCGCAAAGTGTAAACGCCACTAATGTATATCTGCTCACCCCGTAAGAGACATAGCGTTACGACATACTTATGTATGCTGTTGCGAAATCGTCAGCTACTTACCATCAGATTCTATGTATTTTTTATACCAAAAAAAAGAACAAGAAATCTAGAAATAATATATTATAACAGTTACTATGCGATGCGGATTGATACCTACTACCGAGTTTACAGGATTATATTTTCGTAATTATAAATAGCAATTAATAATAAAATATACTTTGTATTGAGTATTCTGGTTCATATAGTATAATGTTAATTTTTTAGTTACTTTTGTTTCACTTACACTCATTTTGAAGTGTTTATATGATAACAAAATAGCCTTGTTAAAAAAAATCTTAGATAAAACGCTTTGTTCACAATACTATCGTGTAAATATATTCCACTACGCTTTTTGACGGAACTAGGCAGAAATATTTCATCCCCTTTCGCTGAAGATACACAACTATTCCATAGTATATTTCGCCTAAATGCCTTAAAATAGAAAAACGAATAAATAAAATTATATATTCTAATCGAGGTGTAATAACGCCCAATGCATTCTAGCTTATTAGTTTAAACGTCGCATTGAACTAAGTATTAAACATGAATATTTAATTAGAAACACGAGTATTTTCTCCCGTACTAAAAATGTTGCCACTCCATCATAATGCTTTCAACGAAGGAGAATTATCTCCTAATCATGTCAATTTTTGAAATATTATTTGGGCCTTTGAAAGACAAGTTATTAACCTCATCTTCATCTAACACCGGGTGTGATTAACGTCAAACATTTGGCTATACAAACCTACTAATTTTAACTATTTTATGGTGACTATTTTAATGAAACATAAACGGCCTATTAGCGCAGTTTGTGGTGCTCTATTTACGATGAAAATGTCCTGGTTTCGAGTCTAGGTAACTGTATTTTGTTACGAGTTATGGTTGTGTATTAAAGTATGTATATATTTGTCTAGTGTCCATTATTATTATGCAGTATTGGGCTACGTAATCTTAAAGTTCGCCATCTAAAGCTCCCTATCCACTCCTGTGGTTTTAAAGAACCAGTATCCATATCACGAGCGTAAATTATTTTAACCGAATATACTAATTTATCCATATCTTATTATTTCTAAAAATATTAAGCTCGAGTTTGCATTAGTTATGTTTATTTAATAGTCGCTGTAAGCCGCCTGCTACGCCGTCCAAAGATTAAATTTTAATAAATTATTCTCTAATTTTTGTAGGGAGTATTTACCTTTATGCTCTATCTAAAGTAGGCAGACTTTGCCCGACTCCTATTGCTAAAAGGCAAAACATCATTTTTAAGTTGCAATTTAAGTGCCATTTGTTATTATAAACCTATTT
Source organism: Automeris io (assembly GCA_036320925.1). Taxonomy (NCBI): domain Eukaryota; kingdom Metazoa; phylum Arthropoda; class Insecta; order Lepidoptera; family Saturniidae; genus Automeris; species Automeris io. The sequence continues at coordinate 2,048,197 of JAUDJH010000036.1, forward strand.
TTATCATAATATAGAGCCATAGGGCAAGTGTGATAGGTTACATGTCCAAACCCTTTCTCGTGGATTCCACAAACATAGTGGAGAAGGGAAGGGAAGCCTTTGCCCAGCTGTGGGACGAAACTAATAAGGCTAACAATAATAATATACCTATATCATAAACACATCCACAAAATCTAAGTGTGCCTGAACACTTTTGATGTTTTTAAAAAAAATTGTCTTAGATTTTTCTGATGTGTATATATGTCTGACGGCATGATAACGTAATTAGTAGCGACCTTAACTGCGATGCTAGGAGTCCTATGTTCGAGTCCCTGTACTTAAACTGTACTATGACGAGCAAGTTTCTTTGTACATATATATGATATATATCTTTTTCTAGTACACTCAATACAAGCGTAAAAATAGTTTGGGACTAGGTTAATATGTATGATTGTCAATAAATATTAATTATCCATTATTAATACTTTTCCTCTAAAGGAAGATTAATTTTTCTCTTATTATTTATTACTTTGAGGTAGTTTTCATTTTTGTCACGGGAGAAATTGTTCCAGCGATTTTAAGTCGTTCCCTACACAAATTCTATTCATTTATAAAGTTCCTACAAATAATATTAATCGTTTAAATTAAACTTTAAATTTAAATCTTAAAATTAAATAACAATGCTGCTTAAGAATGTTTGAAAAGAACAAGAAAATTAAAGCAGCAACTAGAGAAACATAACAACAGCTGAAGGAAATCGGCAAAGTTATTAGTACACAAAAACAATATTCAACACAATAAGAGCATTTACTCACTAATCCGTCAAAACATAGATCTAGAAAATCGTATTATACAATTCGGAACCAAAACAAAACGAAATAAATAAATGAATGCATATAAATATGATACAAAATTAATTAAAAAAAGTCTAAAACGTTTTTTTTTCGGGACAGTACAACCTTTTTTGGCTGGGTTAGACCTACACAACTCATGATGATGTCCTAGCCGGTTTCGGCCACGGCGACTGTTTCAACACCGATTAAGAAATTCGAGGCCCAGTTTTCGGAAACAGTCAATTGCGCAGGAGATATTTAAGTGCATAACTGGACGCGCTGTCAGAAAAGCACTCTCTCGTCCGAGCTCCCTCAGGCCCGATGGAAAGGAGAACCAGTACGATCGGGAGGGAGCGGGATGCAGGTTTGGTCGAGTTTTCCTTCTCTGAACACCTGGTTGAATTGCGGTGTTAAAGAGATACCTTAGTCGCCTTTTACGACACCTCAGTAAGAAGAGGGGGGTGCTATTCTATTCTGCCGGCAGCCGCCACGGCTTACCTACACAACTACACCGGGCTTAGAGGGCGAACATTGCCAGCGAGTTATGCGTTGGGTGGCAACGTGGTGGCATCCCTTTGAATACGAACCAGCACTTGGGCGGCTAGCCAGATAAATGAACCTAACGGTGATCTACTAGCGTTTCAAAATCGACTTCCTTGAGAAGAAACGTCGAAAGAAACTCAAGGCCACATCGGAGTAGAAGTGCTCCCGATTATCGTATAAATTCGGATATCATTTGGATTTATTGCACAAACCTCATGTAAATAGTACCATAGCTACTTCGGTTCTTCAATATTCTGATCCGCATTAAAGAATACCGGATGACGGATAGAAATCGGATGAAAGAGTTAGCTGCCATGCAAAGTAGTTCACGGCTACATCGGGTCACATTTCCACACATTACTACTTGGCAAAAGTTAAAGACTTAGACTATATAAACGCGACCTGCGAGGCGGTAGCGGTGGCTATAATATGAAACCTCATATTAATATAAGATTCTGCCATTGGTTATGTTTTTTTTTCAGCAGGACATTATTCTGTCCACGTCAATCATTCTTAATCTTTAATATATTTTGTTTGATAACTATGCTTTAAAACTCTTTTAGGTAATCCAATTCTCTTCATTTGGACCTATCTATGAGAGTCTTGTATTGATAAATTTCAAAACAAAAAAAAAATGTTGAATAATTTATATCGGGTAATTTTCTTAGATTATTCAAGAACCCTAGATGTAAATTATGTTATTGTCTAAATCTGAAAACTAGTCGCTTGAAGCCAAAATCTTCTTTTTTAAAGCTTCTAACCACCATTTTCCTCAAAATAACAGCCTCAGAAAAATTACCTAAAAATTTGGGACTTTTTTTATATCCTTTAATTATTCTGTCTATTGTACAAGGTTATAATATCATATATTATAATAAGTAACCTCTTAAAGGTAACTTTTGGATATCAAGACTAACGGTTTTTTATGCCTTTTGTCAAAACTTCCTAAGAAATTATTTATTTAGTTTTAGTGGGGATTTCTATTAATCATCAACTCTATTTTTCGTAAATAACTATGTTTTAAAGTTCATTCATTTGATTCTGGCGTAGGTATGCACAATCAGCTGAGGTACGCTGTCACCACACCTAGCATTAACATGCACCATTTCGTCGTAATCATTGTTAGTGTATCGATTTGACATTGTGATTTGTAAATCGATCGAGTGACAGTAATCATTAACACTTCAAAACGAGCGCGGCGGACGAAATGTATGTATGTAACTCCTAAAAATTAAATACAAGTGTCTGTGCCCCTCCACCTCACCTCTAGCTCTTCTTCTGTGGGATGTGAAAAAATGAGTCCGTAGACAAGATGTCACGTGCTATGTTAAAGTCTATCTATCCGCTAGATACGGTCGTTTTTATATCACCCGCTATATTGGGGAGAGTATATTTGTAATTAAAAAAATTAGAACTACAATTTGTTTTTTTTTATGGAGAAATAATCATTGAGTTAGAAAAAGTCGTACACTAATAGTGTACAAACACTAAACCAAAGTGTTGATAATAGTTGATAAACCAAAGTCACCCTTAAAATATTACGCGCTAGTTACCAGTAAACTTGTATAAAAAACGTCTAGAGGATTATTAAAGTTACGTGATTGCTTATCGAAATGTCCCTAAAGCCAAACCTTCGATCAGACTTGACTAACCATAGTGCTTCAATCCTAGTTTGTGTACTGTTACAAGCTCCATTGTGTTATACCTATCCGCCACCGCAGACCGCGTCAGTATGGTCAAGGCTTTATGAAGTACGAAACAAATGAGACACATAACATAGAACACACACAAAAAACAACAATTTTTCATAAACTACACTTAAGCAGTGTCCAGACCTTCCGATCCGATCTTTCTAATTGGATAACATGTCGTGCAGTCGGATACTATTTTGACTAAGAAATCGGGTGTGGGAGTTTTAACTTATTTTTCATACTAAAGGTAAGCTTCGTCAATTGAGATTCGGTAGCGAATGCATTGGATGCTTTAGCATGCAGAACAGTACATGAACATCTGGCAACCGTTACAGGGTCGCTTCTGTTATGTCGCGGTTGCCAGAATCGGACAGATACCTTAGAACGGAAAGTCTGAATATCACTTAAGGGTTACACATAATTAAATTACAACACATTTCACAGACAAAGTAGACACCACAATAATTACAACGTAAACATTCTCAACAAAACATACTCTTCAGGCTCTCAATAGAAACACTGGATTTTATATATTGATGCGTAACTCTGGCGTGGAGAATTATTTCTATCCAAAAAACTTAAGCTCATTTAAAATGCGCTTAAGGTACCTTTCGAATTCCAACAGTCGCGACCAAGCTACGGTTACCAGAATCCGAACCGTACCTTTACAGTATCGCTTTTTAAATTTAAAAACGCCTTTAAACTCTAAATAGTCCTCAATTATCGCATACAGTTTAATAAATTAAAACTAATTGTCTCTTTCAGATGATTATAACGTACCGCTTTCAAACTATTTCTGAACCAATAATCTATTATTTTATTATTCGCGTATGATGTTAAATTTGTAACATAATAAAGCAATTTCTTATTAGTTTATTGAGAGCAGAGCTGTTTTTCATACATTTGTACACATTAAAATGCAAATCATGCTTTTATCACACGGCTGATGTGTAAACTTCTAAGGCAATCGTAGACCGTTTCACAATATGATTCCCAAACTCGAGTCAGTCGCAAAGAAGCATGATGAATGTAATCATGACTAGGCATAATACAATGGAATAAAGATTTTTACGATGCCTCCAAAGTTTTCACATTAAGCACTTAAATACATTAAGCCAGCAGTTCCCAAAGTATGCGTCTTGGCCTCAGGAGATTTGGAGAGTTGATAAGAAAACCGTAGGACACTCCATTTTGTCGCTACAGTGGATATTTGCCCAAAGAACCAAATTTTATCTTTGTTAAATGTCCATATAAAAATGAGCCCCAATTTTCCCTTACATAAATATCACAATCTTTGAAACATAATAAGACTTTGAATTATTTATAATGATAAAAAAGGCATAAATAATAATATATTTGTTAACAATTACATATTTATATTGATCTAGCTCCAAAGTAAGTCTGTGTTATGGGTACTAGACAAATATATATCCATGACTCGCAATAAACTAAGCTTCATAAAAAAAGTTCGCCGCTACCGAGACTCAAGCTCAGGGCCTTTAGCTTTACAGGCTGGCTCACTGCCATGGCGCTATCAGACCACGAAACTGATAGAAATAAAGCTTCGTATTTGAAATATGTACATTTAAAAACATTATTTGCTAGAATATTTACCACTGGTGGATTGAACAAATAAACACTTAGACGATTTGATGTTCCTATATCGAAGTTAAAATACGAGAATGTCGTAACCCGCAAAACCAAAGCATTACAAATGTGCTCAAAAATTATTATGACCATTTTTTTGTAAATATCTTAGAATTTTATTATAATAACTGAATATTTAAACCATTTCATTTATCCTTATGAACTTAGATTAAAGGATCAGTTCAATGATGGATTCTTTAGGAATTACTTTTTTTTCTATTAATGAAGTCATTCATAGGCTATTGTAACTAACTTCTAACATTAAAAAAGTAATAAGCAATTTAATGATAATCTAATCAATTAAACATTTAATAAAATATGTTTAATAAATGAAATTCACTAACTTTCCTTAGTATCTGTTAAGCACTTTGTTCGAGTACTATTTTTATTTGAAACCGTTTATATCTCTTTACAACATAAACATGACCAGTCAAATTAGTTAATCAGTAATAGGTTACTATATTGATACACTGGGATAAAAGTGCCATCTTTAACGGAGCCGACAGTTAAATAAGTTTGGGAACCACTGCAACAAGCTATCGTACACAACATCTATTACACAGTGTAGAAATAAATATTGGCACTAACCTTCAGCTCATTGGCCAAGTTCATAAGTATGTTGATCAGGTCCGGATGCTGAGCCACCTCGTCTGGTATGGACGGAGAGGCCCGCGGCCGTTGGTTTTGACCGCGAAATGACCGATGCAACCGCATTGTCAAGTCACAGAACATGTAACGCAGCGTGAGTACACGAAGAAAGTCGTCTCCCATGAATGGACGGAAGGCTGGATCTGCAGAAGCGATGGCCAATTGACATTTAACATTACTGACACACACACACACACATTGTTATATTAAATAAACTTATATAGACATATTTACATTATAAGTATGAATAGAGTGTGTGTTATTATTTACATTTTTTTACACTGGCTCAACATAGTGACTACAGAGTACCTGATGGTAAGTGCAATGTAGTCCAAAAATGAAAGCGACTAACAAAGGATTAAAATCCATTGATAGTCAACATCGTCATGTCGGCCCACATATACCAAGACTGAAGGTCTCTAGGTATATGAGCTACTGGATATACGTAAGCTGATCCTGAAACGCGACAAGCCGAAACTGGTCACTATGGCGGGTTTTACACCCGTGCACTGTGGTCGCGATACAGACGGGCACCGGCGCCCTACAACCTCGCTGCTGCTCGTTTAGCACCACCCAGGAGTCACGTGTAGGGAAACTAGGGTAAAGCCTACGGACGCGAGCAACTTCGACTCCTAAAAACATTACATGTAGTTAAAAGGGGTTTGGAAAAGAGGGTGCGTTTGTGAAAGCGCTAGCATTCACTCATGAAATATATCCTGCGCAATTGTTTTCGAATGTATTCACCAGCGAGCTAACTTTCGCCAATTGGGCTGCAGCCTGCGCCTACTTAATGTGATTTTAAAACGTCACCAAGGCCGAAATGGACCAGGATTTCATTATTAGCATCATCATATGTAGCTATGATGGCCTAGTGTTTAAGGGACTGGTAACGCAAAGGTCGTAAGGTTGATTCCCGTCACGAACTTCTAAATTTAACCAGATTAAGTAGAGGCTTAGGTACCATATGTGCCGCCCGGTTTAGTTGTGAAGACCTTTCCAGGGCAATCAAACCGCGTCTTTTCGAAAAAAAATAATACAATATGTTTACCGGTGAAAGAAAACAGTGATAGAAAATCAGCATGTTATTTAGTAGAACATCTAATACCACAAAAAGAAACTTATAGTATGTAGACGCCGCCCGATACGCGTTTGTGGAAAACGCCCTAAAGGACGTTATGGTGTTATGGGACGCGCGGGGTAAGGGGTGCTCTAGCAAATTCAGTCGACTACCGAGACCCGAGGCTAGAGTACTGCGTGTGCGTCGCAGTTCGGTGTGCCGTAAACTGCAAATAAACAGTAAAACGCCAAACTCCATGTCTTTCTACAACCACACCCACGACCACCGGTCATAAAATGTATTTATGTGTAGAAGACTTTTTAATGTTGTCAATAATTACGTGAAAATTGCATGAATAAACAATTATTGACCATTCGATTGTCGATTTACTTATTGACTTCCACAAAAATCGAGATTCGAATAGAAATCGAGTTATTAGTCGAGCTCACGGGTGCTCTTGTGTTGAATGCTGGTGTCAACATTCGTGTCAGCGCGAGTCTTGTGCCGCGCGTATCTAGTTACAATCAACAGCTATCGATTATCGTCATTTATTCAAATGAATTGAACTCAGAGTCACAGACCGGCATGTAACGTGTCGGTGGAAAATACTATTGGCACAGTGCGTATCTAGTTACATAATAAATAATGTCGATTGTCGTTCGATAGTATTGTGTTTGATTTGAATAAATATAACATGTGAATTGTTCGATTATATTCTGAGGTAAATCAAACTTTATTTTTTAGAATCTGTCTTAGCTTTCTCTCAAGGGTTGATTTAGATAAGCCTTTTCTATGAGATTTGCGTTCGTAAACATATAAATATACATAAGTAAACCTACCAATTTTGCCTCTAAGGAATATATTCAAGGCGGTTGTAAAGAAGATATCCAAATAGTCCAAAGCGCGGTCCCAGAGTACCAGGGGCACTGTATACATTTCGCAGCAATAAAAAAATGCTGTCATGGGAGCATGAAGAAACAAAGTGAACAATCTGCCATCTTGTTGACGTTCTGTGGATCAAGTGGATTAAAATTAAATCTAAGTTTAATTTAAATCTAGGTGTTACAATTTTTATCGATAAACAAATTGCCGACAGCGAAACATAGACTTGTTTCACCTTATCTAGATCATCGTATCAACAATTAATATTACATCGCGGCCTGATAGCCACTGCTAGGTCCCAACAGGCAGAATAAGAACTATACTTTAATGCTGCAAAGCAATATGTGCTGCTGACAGTATAACATATCGCAGCAATGGTCTTGATGCTGCCTTCAACATACTGCCTTTAATTTTAAGCACACCTTAACTCATTAATGTATTTATTTGTAAAGTATTCTTTGAAATCATTCCGATGAGTTCCAACACGATACGTCCATTTTAATGAAGAGGTGAGTAATCCGTAGTTTCCAAATGATGCTACAGCATCAGGCTGTGATTATAATGTTATTTTAATAGACTCTGAATTACACATCGACAAAGCCAGTAGAAGTGGCTCATTTCAACTGCTTGAAAAGAGCTGACAGTCTTTAAGATGTGCATTAGATTTTCTTTAATACTAGCTATCGATATTCTCGAAGAAATCAACTTTTAAAGAAAAACACATTAATCAAAATCGGTTCAGCCGTTTACGAGTTACGAAACTCTAGACATACAGAAATATAGAACCTCTCATACACGGATACACGTTAAGCTTTGAATGCTCCTAGTTGTGAGTCGGCAGGTAAAAATGTATGGGCTGCTGATAAATGAGCTGCGAAGAAAATATTGTACTATAGTTAATGCTTACCTTGAAACGAAGGTGGCAGCTCTACAGGTGACATTAAGATTACCATAGGCTTACCAAAGTATTTGGGTGTGTTTTCAAAAGAGGACGAACTGTCTGAATCTAAAATAACGAATAGAGGACGTCTAGTGAAAGGATACAAATCTCCAGGGTATAGACACTGGATGTTTTTATGCCTTGTTGGCTTAGAGTCCCTATTTGATTCCCCATGGATATCTATTTTGGATGTTGTCGGAACTCCTCCCATGTTGTAGCCAGCTGTAAAGAAATTATAGTTTAAGACGATTAAAATTTTTCATTAAACAGTCGTTATTTTTAGGGTGCGATTTAAAGACGCTACTTTGACCTACTTTAGACCTTATTTAAACACTAGCTATAACTTCGTTCGCGTGAAAGTAGTACTTGTGGCCCTCGTACAATCTAAGTTGAAACCTATTTTATATGATTCACAATATAGATGTGAGGTCAACTTATATTGGAATAACGCAAATCTACAAAATTCTTTGTTTTTAAATTTATTTTGTATATAAACTTTTAGTTGTCATTATATTACAGATTAAATTGAAAGTGAATTAAAGTATTTATGATCCGATTGAAATAAAATTAACACTAAATGTTATAAGGAGTTTTTCACAATACATTAGCGAAAATCGCATTTCAATGGGTCATGTCGTTTCTAAGATTAGCGGTCACAGCACCTACAGATATATACTGATTAACGTTTTCGATACTTTTCTACGAACCTATATCGCGCAACTGAAATTTTACTGGCCACTCGCATATATGTATACAAGTTCTTGCAAACCATCGTGTCTCCACTCCGACGCAGCCTTGAGTTTCTTTCGGCGTTTCTTCTCAAGGTAGTCGCTTCCGAAACGCTAGTAGATTACCCGTAGGGATAGTATTTTTATTTGGCTGGCGGTCCAAGTCGAGGTCCGTACCCACAGGGGTGCTCTTGCATTGCCACCCAACCCATAAACTCGCTGGCTGAGCACCTCCTGTACTCGCCCCCTAAGCCCGATTGAACTATAAATGCCTTTCCCGGAGCTCAGTAGATTGTCAATTATAAAAAAAAACATCGTGTCTACGGAATGTTAAAAAAGGTGTATGATGAACAGATATATGTATTGATTACAAATTATATTACAGTGGGACTAGTGATGAAAATGCCCGGGAACTTTCCCAAAGTGCCCAAAACTTCTTTGGGAATATTCCTGGGAATTTACGAAATGTTCTCAGAAGTTTTGGCCACTTTGGGAAAAATCCCGGGCATTCTCATCACTAAGTGGGACCCGGTTATCGGACAAGCGTTTTACAGGTCTATGTCGGAACTAATCAATTTGTCGGATCATACTACCTAAGAGCCTCTAAAGATTAAAATTTTCTGAACAAGAGTAGGGGACGGTGGGGCTTGTTGTTGCAGAGGTAAATAGTTAAACACATTTTTACTGAGAATTTAAACTCTCTGGCTCATAATATTGGACTCAATTGGTTACGTCTAACATCGTGTATTACGTAAAAGTGACCACTGACTCACCAAGCAGCGTTCTGAATGGCTGTGCCCACGTCCTCTGAATTTAACCAAGTAAGTAAAAATGTCCGTTGTCAAATGTTTGATTTATGATATATGTATATATTATATTCACTACTTTTTACGGTTAGGAGTTTGTTAATATATCTAATTTTGATTTACAATATTTATTTTTACTGCTAGTGATATACATTAATGATAACCTCAATTTGTTTCAAAAATTGTGCTATGGGGTAGATAGTTACAAATTTTTGGGGTAAGGTGTTACACGTAACAACTTGCCCCGTATAATTGGGACCAGTTGTTACACGTTACGACTGGCTCAGTGTAATTTACCTCCGTATTAATATACCTTCTAAATTTTTATAAAATTAAAATATACATTTTTTTCCAGAATGAGAAGCTATGAAAGAAAAACCGACAGAGCTTCAAAGAGTTTACGAGTCTGGACCAGCAGTAGTTATAGAAAATAAACAAGGCATTCGAATAGCAAGCCAAATTTTTGATCTATGTTCAATGTCACTATCCAGATATATTAAACAAAAGAAAAACACCGAATCATGTACATTGGGGCACATAGGGGGCTCTTTGCCCATCTCTCCCAGAAATGGAGCCTGGACGGGCTATTCGCTTATCGGGCAACTGTTTTCCAGACCCGGTTAGAGTGATAAGAAGGACGCCCCGGGGGTTTTTAGTCACTAGGAGTCTGGCACACCAGGGTCGCTGCCTTCACAGCGTCCCTGATGATTATATGTAGGATTTTCCCCTGGATTTCAATAAAAACTTAAGATCAATGTTTTTTTTTACATGTGAATATTTCGCTTCTTATAAATTGTGATAAAATTGTGCTTTAAACATTTTTTCATTCAAATACTTTATACAATTGTGAAATAAAGATAAAAGTAGTGGTTGTGGCAGACATTATTTTATGCCCCGCCTCAAAAACTTTCAAGACCCGGGGATTGTTATACAAACAGATCTTTGGTATTCTAATACGAAAGCGTTTAAAGTTATGCAGCGTCATAAAATCTGCGTAAACATTAAACCGCATTGTAATAATGTACTGCGCGAAATCTCTCTCTCGCAACTCTGGCACAAATGGATTACATTATACAAGCGCACGAATCGGAGCTTTAAAATTCTAATCGATATGAGGAATTACATGTGCGCGGAAATTTTGCAGCGTTATTTTACCTGCCGTGTAAAGCAGTAGGGTCGTAGCGGATAATGACATCACCGTCACCTCATTATCAGTACTTTGAATCGTTGCTGATGTTCAGGTAGTGATATTACCTCTAGGGTTGCGCTCAGCGCTTACAGCCCGAAGTAAATGTGGCGAAAATGAGTAGGACGTTGCAAGATCCGACCTCTAGGACTTAGATAATTTTACGCAAGATATACAAATTGAATAGTTTTTAGCAGAATTTGGTTGAATGTCAACAAATAGGAAAAACTGACATTTAGTAGTAGAACTTTAGATGAAAAAAATAATTTAAAAAACCCATAAATTTTCTTTAAAAAAAAGTTATAAATTTATTTAGAGCTGACCCGGCGAACTTTGTATAGCCATGACTGGCCTTTATACATACTCTCGTCTCCCTCCCCTAAAACTATATTGTAAAAAATATATACTAATGATTGGATTATTATTTAATTAATTCTCATTAATATCTTTTTCCTTATTATAATAGATTATATGGCCAACGCGCTTTTACTTTGTATATGCAGAGCAAAAAAATTAGTAATTTTGTGACTTTTTCAAAAATATAATAAATCTATACTAATCTCGATTATTGATCCTGATATTTGTCCTATTATACTAAGGGGCATAAAGCTTAATATTAAAAAATTAAATCACCATCTTCATTTGGTTGCGACGCTTGGGGTGCCTGAGCATCCCCGGACACATAAAGCAGTATTGCCCCATTAGGGACAAGATCGTTGCATCCGCTCGACAAATAGACTAACAGTTGTAGCGGAGAGGGCTTGTAAAGAAGATATTTGTGAGGGTTTGAAGTTACGCCGCGCCTAGTAAACCCTGGAACAATAGAAATTTAGCGAGAATTAATTAATATTATTTATTTATATATTATTATAATAAAGTTCGATATTAATTATGTTATTTTTAAAATAATAAAAACCCACATCAAGATCTGAACACGAATCTGACGTTTTAAAAAAGATATTTTCTATATATGCACGTGTATTAATTACATAAAAAGTACTGAACCGTTTTGGTAAGGATTCCGTAATATAAATACATATTTTCTAGCTTAAAACACAGAATTTGCCTGGACCCGATTAATTTTACAAGACCGGACGGGGCTGCTTTTCGAATATATATTCAACATAAGTTTTAATGTTAAAGGAAAGTTAAATGAGACTATACCTGTAAATATTATATCGTTGCTATTTTTCTTTAAAATTAGCAGGATAGAAATTGAGATACAGCTTATCATTTTTGTACTAGTTGTCATCCTGCAGCGGAGAGGTATAGTGATATGGTTTTCGTGTGTAACATTAAAATAGGTTTACTAACTACGAACATTTATTTAATTCTACTTAAACGGGAGTAATTCATCGTAAATGTAACTATAGTAACAGAAGTCAAGAGTTGAATTTCTGGATATACTTGGAGCAATCGTTTAATACCAAATGGAATTATTAGAAAAAAATATTATAAAGTGCGAATATTACGAATGAGTTACTAGCAAGCAAAGCTCTAGCTAGCTCTACATAATATAATGTACTCAATAATATACAGGATGCGACATAATACTGCATAGGTACCACCTCGCCAAAAACGATTTGAAAAGGTAAAAAATATTTTTATCAATAAGCAACCATAAATATATATAAAGTCAAGTTTAGGTCTGATCAGTTATTTATTCTATTTAGTTTTTATACGAACTCGAACTCAGGGACTACAAATAAGTGCTTAATGCCCTTTCTGAAGTTTTTATAGTATGAAACTTTCTTTCGTAAACTTAAAAGAAATTTAAAAACATGGTAGACTAACAAATACGAAAATTACTTATATTTTTTAAGATAATTATGAAAACTATTTATATTTTAAATAAATATATATTTTTAAAGTTTAACGATAAAGGAAAGTATAAACACTCTTTTTATATCAGAAATTATTTAATATAATAAAGCAAATTTTGAAACAATAACAGAGATATAATTATATAATTTTTAGTTAATTATCTATGGACAAAAATAAATGAACAAACTTTTAGTTATTTATATTGTTATAGCTTCAACTGACAATTAAACATTTTGTATATTTTGATACATTACACCGAAATCAAATAAAATTCGTTGACAAATGCAACAATATATTTATATAAGCTATTAAGTAACTTAAGTAGTGGAAATGTGTAAATAAAAAAAGGATTGCAGTGCCAAATAATTTTTATATAGCTTTATGTTCGACAAAGATTACATAAATAATGGGTGCGTCTCGATGAATGCAGGACAAAAAGATATTTCGGTCGTTGTTCCAGACGATCGGTAGGCACAAATGCAACGTCTCTATAGGCCTCTCAGTGCAAACCTCTGGAGGCACAGAAGTTTGAGTGAGGGACCAATAGAGCCATGGCAATAAGATTTTACCTTTGGCAGGAGCGTTTGGCGTCGCAGCGAAGCGTTGCTGCGGTGACTCGTCATACATGTGGTGTATATCTCCAGTTGGTTCGCGTTCTAAAGTTTGGAGCATCCTGTACATATCCATGGTCAATTCTGAGAATTTGACTTGCTGTGAGCTGCTACCAACAATCAAGACTTCTTGTAGAGATAGATTCATTTGAGCGGTGCGCTCAATTGGCGGAGCCGTCATGGCATTCATCCTGAAAATTGAAATGCGGGATGTTTACAAAAACTTATACATTCCTTAAATTATACAAAAAATTATACGTGATTATTGAAACGAAATTAAAATTATCTCTACGTTATAACTTGTAATATATACATTATTGTTATATACTATAAAAATATAATTCATTTACACTTCATAATTATTTCGTGTCCATCAAATTAGATATTTCACTGTCCTATAGCTTCTTAGTGGTCATTTTCTTATAGTTTTTATCAATCGAACTGTTCTACTAACAAATAATCGGTGTTACTATGTTTAACTCTGCATTAGCGGGTGCGATATAGTCGTATAGATTTTCAACCCTCACGTTTGTTTCGTCATCTAAGTCGAAATATCTTGTATTTTTACAGTAAACTTTTGTATTTGTTTCGAACAAATACAAAACAAATGTGTATAATCTTCTTCACTAATATTTCCAAAAAAAAACTTAATATTTTTAACAAAAATACAAATATAATTATGCAACGAAATTATACATAAAATATTATTCTTCGTTTACACGTATTTATCTTCAATGGGAAATATTTACATTATTTATACCACGTACTAATAAAAAGTAAACATTGTTACTTTGAAAAATGTACATACCTGTATTGTTTCTTAGGACGACAATATTACTTTAAACTTGTTTTTGGATTACACAACTCTTAAAACTTTGATTGAAATCGACAACAATCTCACACGTAAGGGAGGTAATCTCATTATACGTTTTTAAAAAGACCCGTAATTATTTTGATGTTTTATAAAACTTGCGACAAAGAAATATAAGAAGTTATCATCAATTCACAAAGATTTTAAGAAATATGCACGAAGCCCAAATTTTATTGTATCTTATTTTTTTAAAATAAACAAGTTTACATTTAACCTAAATCACACCTGATGGAAAACAATGCTGTATCTGAATGGTGGGACGTGTTCCTCAAATCAAAAACAGATTCGCTTGTTGCTTTGAGACTCTTTTGTTATGCGACACTGGAAAAACACAAAGCAGCGTATTCCACTTCTATGAACTTTTCATACAATATGTAGGAAAAGGCAAATCACTATATAAGAACAATTAAAATGTCAAAAACAAACTGGCGGATTCCCGTGCGACATCTTTTTAACTTATGGTTAAATGTGATTATGTTTGACTAAATGTTACATTCTGTATAAAGTTTGTTAGAAAACACAAAACCAGAATAAATTATGTTGTCGTAACTTTGCCTAGCGTTAATAACAAACTAAAATAACTTACCTATGTGAAAGTATGACTGGATAAGTATCTGGGTGTATTACAGTTACAATGGATTCTGCCTGAATAAAACCTTTAACTTCATCTACAACGACTGTCCATTCCAACTGGTCGTCGGGATCATATGTGTTGCCATATTCTAGTATCTGTCTGTCTAATTCTTTAATCAGTTCCTTAACCAATTTAATCTTTTTAAGCAAAAGACAGCAAACTATAAATCTTGTGTAATAGCGTAACTTTTTAACCATTAATTCGCATTTGTCTTCTTTACAAGCCTTTGTGTAGTAACTTCTACCCCTGATCGCATAATAGAATGAAAATGCTTCATTGAGGTACGCTGTCTCACTAGTTCTTAAGCTGTAAATAAAGTTTACCTATCATTCGGTGAAAGCAATATCGACACGGTGATTAGTAGCTCCAAAATGTTCGATTCACATTAAATTCTTTTTTGATTTAATAAATTTAAAACGACTCCGACCATTGTATATATACAATTGTAACCTATCCATTGTGACCCTTATAAATAGTCCAAACATGATACTCTCGCTGTTAATGTGTAATTATTTACTGTAACTGATGAGGCTCTCCCTGCTGGCAGTGGCGTCGGCCATGTTGGCAGGGCATGACAATTGGAGGGCCGTGGCCTCCTTATGTGAGGACGTCATGTCCCAGAAGGAGGCCGCAGAGCGAGAACGGCAGAAGGCCGCTCGAAGAAGACGCCGGGCTGTTGGCAACCGCCCCGGCGTATCAGTCCCAGCGGGTCGATCGATCCCTGACCGGCCAGCTGATGCCTTAGGGGTTGTGGCTGTTAAGGGTGGGGTCTCTGAGCGACCGGTTAGCGACCCCCGAGAAGTCGGCGGTGCGTTGTGACGCGCTCTGCCGAAGTACACTAGGTGGTATCGGGGGAGGCGGCGTCTCTCCCCCCCCTCCTCCCGGATTGTGCCTGTCAGGCGCGGCGTAGTGGGGCTGCGGCGAATTGATTACAGTACCTGCAGTCCCCACTAATTCGCAGAATAGTCACCAAAAAAAAGGTACACGCATTAACCTTATGGCACCCCTCTTTTCCGACTTTAAAAATATGCACAGAATTTTAGACTACAATTGCAATTGAGACAAATACTCTATATATAACAACGTATATAAAAATACACCAATGACAGCGGAATATAACTAATATACGAAATAAGTACACTTACTAAAAATGATAATAGAGTTGACCAATCTTCGAAGCAATCTCTCCTATTTGCCACCTTTTTAGTCCGTATTTGGTATCTAAAACAGCTCTATGTTGTTGCTGAAACTTCCACAATTTGGAATAAACATCAAAAGTTCGACCAAAGTATGAATGCCATTGCTTGTGCCCGTACTGTGGTAGTTCTCTGTGAATAAATATCATATTATAGAATGGAAAATTTGATATCTTTCACAGTCTTGGTATCACAAAGAATTACACGATAATACTG
This sequence comes from Automeris io, assembly GCA_036320925.1. Classification (NCBI taxonomy): domain Eukaryota; kingdom Metazoa; phylum Arthropoda; class Insecta; order Lepidoptera; family Saturniidae; genus Automeris; species Automeris io. Next base: position 2,064,489 of record JAUDJH010000036.1, read on the forward strand.
TATAATAATTATTATTAGTAAACCTCGTCATAATCAGGGTTCATTATATTATTTTACTATATGAAGAAAACAGTTTTCTATACAACGTAACTAACGCAAAACCTCTTAAAGGTAACTTAGGTACATCAAGACTAACAACTTTTGTTCTATGACTTTTGCCAAAACTTAATACATCCTCACATTTATATTTTTTTAGTTTTAGTAGGGATTTCTATCAATCGTTAGCTCTATGTTTAAAGTTCAGTCAGCTGATGCTACGAAATCGTCTGCCCCAGGTGCATCACGCCGCCTTTCAGAATATTAAGAAGATCAGAACTACAAATTTGGTTTATTTATTTTTTTGTATGGAGAAAAAAGATTGAATTATAAAATGTCGTAAAACAAAAGTTGTTAGTCAAAGTATTCAAAAGTTTGTATACCAAAGTCACCCTTAAGAGGTTTTGCGTTAGTTACCTTTATCCCTGTATATCGGTAATGATTGTGAATAAAAATGTTAAATGACAATTTATATCAATGCTATCTTATTCTATGTAATATGATTAATTATTTTTAAGGAAAAGCACCATATTAACACTTCTTCTCGATTTCGCTTGATGGAAGGCAAAATTGTAATAAATGATGCTGACGCGCTAGCCTTACAGATACCACTTCAGTTATTGATAGAAAACTCTCCATTTTATACAGTAATCGATAACTGTTTATTGTTATTTTGTTATATACAGCAGATACTAGGTAATCTGTAATCATTTGTTCGTGACATGGTTATCTTAATTAGCAGACGATTGTAATTGCAACTATCGCCGATTTTACTCCATTGTACAATACCTTATACCGCATTAACAAAATGCTATTTGATAAGACATTCCTCTAAGCCAATCCATGACTCTATGAATACAAATAATACATATTCAAGATATTAACAATAACAGATAACTGAAAACGAAAATTACAATCGTTTGGAATCTCAAAAAGAGGCAAATCAATTAAAAAAATGTCTTATCAAATGACATCATGCTAATTTATGGATTTACTTAGCTTTTTACATAAATATTAAATATATAAGTGAAATATTAATAAATAATTACCTTAATCCATTAAACAGTTGTTTGGACCTTTCTAACAAGTGGCAAAACTCAAAGATAGTTCGTTTATCATGCTCTTCAAGTTGGTTCATTTTTAAAATATCTCTCTGTAATTTTCTATATGTTACTTTATATCCTTCAAATAGTTTTTTTTAATAATTTTCTACTAAGATCTACTATATACAGACTCTATACATAAAATGACGATGATAAAATACATTTAAATATTCTTTAATTATTTTAATCGTCCTTCAATTCCGAAGGGGATGCCGGTGGTGGATCTGCCGCTTCATTGTCGTCTAACCTCAGTGGGTATTCTTTCATTAAGGCTTGAATTTCGCTTGGCAGATCCACGGGCGAATCTGGAGAAAAAAAAATTGGGATATCTGGCCTTGGGTCCTGTTGGTTCCTTTCTGGTGGCCCCGGTACAGGGTTCAGCTCCTCTGGTGGGAGACTCGGCGTTTCTGAGTTGGTTGTCAGCGTTTTAGGTGTCGACTGTGCTGGTATCGTAATGTTTTGTGTTGATTGATACTCCTTAAACCTTTGTGCGTTATTACGGTGCGTCTGATCGAAATTATCGTCAACACTAGTTATGTGTGTAGTCCTCAGAGGGAATGTTGTGGAATCAAAATCGCAATTTCTATCACGGCTTGTGTTATTATCAGTCGTATTGAATTCCGCAGACTGAATTCGACAGTTACCATAAACCGGAATATAGGATGAAACCCGAGCAGATCGATTAAATTGGGCTGAGGGAACGTTGTCTTGCAATTGAGTTGGTCGGCTACGGGAACCAGATCTAAAGTTATTTGGAGGGGCAACGCGTTGTGGCGAGACGTAACTTGTGTTTCGTGTTGAGAAACTGTCGTGGTCTGGAACACTATAATCTGTGGCTAGACTGACGTGGTTTGAGGCAGCGTAAGTTTGAGACCCAGATGGGATGTTTGCATGGGCCAGATTTCCGTTGTCTGTGACAGTATTTGGGCTGTTGTCACGTCTTGCGGGGAGATTCTCTGAGACCGGCGAAGAATATATTAAACTGCTTACAATAGCACAATCAGGGGCATACCTTGGGTTGTCGTGGCGTTCGGCGCTGTGTTCTGTGGAATCCGAAGAACTGACAAGTTGCGCTGAGGCAAGGCATACAAGTATATTAGGTTTTTGAGCGACGTTGTTTGACGCAACTGGAACTCGATCAATGCTGTTACTGGGGCCCGGGAGTTCGTAATCTGGCGACTTTGAGCGACTGATTTGTCTCGGGTGATTATAATCACGTGTTGGTTTCGAGTGGCTGACTTTTCTCGGAATATTCTCATCGGAAACTCGAGCAGGCTGGGTGACGCAAGTTCGGGAACTAGATCTCGATACTGCAGGAGAGCGTTTAACGGGACTCTGAGCAGCTGAAGCTTGAGCCGATGATGACCGGACGTACCTTCTGGTGGCACCGTGCCATTCTACCTCTATTATATTAGGAAGTAATCGGGTTCTATTATTTCTCTGTGCGGAATGACTATCAGTATCCTGAACGTGCGAATCTTGTTGAGTTCTAACTACAACTGCCCTCGATGTTCTAACCCGGGACCTGGAGACATGTACAACCGGGAGTTTCCTTCGTCTCGGCTGAGGACCTTGGAAATTTACGAATCTGTCGTTGTCAACTTCTTGAAGCTCGACTGTGTCATTATCTCGTTGTGCAACCCTCACTGGCGAGAAATCGTCTCTAGGAGATCTTATCGTACAGTAATCATCAAGCGAACGGCTACGAGAAGGTGATGTCTGTACAAATTTATGAAACGTTTCACAAGCATTCGTGCTATCAGAATCTTCGAGAGTAGTTGCTACATCTAGACCGAATAATTCTCTAGCAACTGCTAACACTTCTAAAGAAGGATCTGAAATAGCTCTTAGTTGCTTTTTGATATTTTTCACCACCCTTCTTTCTGATGTGTGCAATGATAAACAACGGCAATGATTACATAATTTCTTCCATTTTTCTGTAGAAGGTAATAAAATATGAACATTTCAGTACTATCTACTAAATTAATAAACATTTTATAATATTGATAATGCAAAATGAAAATAACTTAGTGATATTGACCAAAATTACCGAGTAAAACATGAAGATGCAATGATACTAGATATATATTTAAATTGAATTATGTGGAATAAATGTATAGCAAAAAGAAAGCAACGATCGACGATGACTGAAGTTATACTCATTGCATTTACAAACATGTAGATTTAACGAAACATGATTTAAAGGATCACATCATAGGTTCTCGAATCTTTATAGCAATGTAGTGTTAATAATTTGTACTAAAATAGTCTAAAAGTTATAGCGTTTTATCCCAATAAGGAATATATTTGATTGCAATATAAACAATTTGTGTTTATCTCGTTGACATTTTCTAATTTCCTGAAGTTATACATAATAATCGTTAGGTAGATATTGAAATTGCTTAGAGATATGCTGTTTTTGTAAGGATCTGAGTCTAAGGCGTTACTTACAGAACAATTCAATTGTTAAAAATCCGGTAACTTCAATTTATATTATATTATCATTAAAATTAGATATATATATGTAACTATATATATATATCTTATGGCTGAGATGTTTATGTTCGTATAACACATTTTTCGCTATATCTATTTATTTTATTTGTACACATAATTACTACATTTTGTTTATTTTATTTTTTGTATTGGTTAAGGTAAGATACTCGAGCAATATATGATATTAATAATTAATGGCGCCCGCGACTTCGTTCGCGTGGTAATAGTACTTTTGCTATGATTATATTTATTTTTGTGGTGGTAGGGCGATTGCCCGAACTGGATCATGACCACAGTACATAAGTGTAAAGACCATCATAGTAACTCGCTATCTCCTGTCGCATTTAGGGATCAGCTTGTGTTTATCTAGTAACTAATATACCTAGAGACCTTCAGTCGTGGTATATGTGGGCCGACATGACGACGGAGACTATCAAAGTATTTTAATCCTTTGATGGTGGCTTTCGTTTTTGAACTACACCGTACTTACTATCAGGTGCATTGTAGTCACTATGTCGAGACAGTGTAAAAAACAAGTTTTTGTGATACGTTTTCTATATACAGACAGCAATCAATTACAATTTTATGAAAAGTATAAAATTATATGTGTTTCACCCAATTCACCTGAACATTATTTTGTACTTTTTATTTTACAATAAATGATATAATTGTTTTTTTTTTTAAAACGTAAGTAACTTTTTGATTTGTGAACCGATTATAATAAAACTAACACTAAATTTTACAATCAGCTGTCCACAATACATTAGTGAAATCCTCATTTAAATTGGTTAAACCGTTTCTGATATTAATGGACAAGAACGCGTACAGGTATGTGCACATTTTTTTTTACTAACCTACATTGCACGAGCGATATTTTTTGTATGACAGTAGTATATACTGCTTCTATGCAGTAACTCTCAAATATTTTTTATTTAGATAATATTAAATATGAGGCTGAGGAATGGATTTATTATGTGTATTGATTTATAAATATATAATACAGTAACATCGATATAGGATATTTAAAATTGAAAGAGCCATTTTATTTTACTCGAGTCACGTAGTTAACGTACCATTTGTCCTAAAGTTTGATAAATGAATCATGCCACAATAATGCAGGAGAAGAAAGTTATTAAATTGATTGAAACTATAGGATTAGAGCATGGGTCGGCAACCTTTTCTTTTATAAGGGTCATAAATATTATGAATATATTGGTGCGGGCCAAATTTCATCTAATAAACACATTATTTCAGATAAAACAATTTTTTGGATGTTTTAACCATATTTATTATTACTCTCATTTTACTGACTGTGGTCGCTTGAACTGAATTTCCGGCTTCCGCGCACACAAAACGATGAAATAGAAAGTTATTTCTATAAGTGATTTTAATTTACTGCCTGCGGTGCGGCATCCTGTGGAACGGCTCTTGCTTACGTGGGCCGCACCGTAGTGACTTACGGGCCGAATGCGGCCTGAGAGCCGCAGGTTGCCGACCCCTGGATTAGAGCATGGAGTAATGAATACGGCATTCTGATATTGTGCAAATTTATTTCGATAATGAATGGTTTATAACATGACGATTCAGGCAATAATAATAACTACAAAAGGTAGATGAATTTATGATGTTCGAAACAATTATAGGAACTCAAATTATTTTCCAATTTCTTATAATTTTATAACCGCTACTTGTATACACAATCATTGATTCTTAATCATTCATCCTAGCTGTAAAATAGTAAGTTATTAAGTAATTATTAAGTAGTAAGTTATATTATTTAGGAAAAAACGAAATACGAAAACATTTGGTAATTATTTATCATAGACACTTCAGAAAAATATATTAAAATGAATCATTTTAATTAATATTTAATGGCTCAAAGATGTAGCAGTTAATTAATCATAAAAAAATTGAAAAAATAATCAGTTCCATTTAACATTTAATAAGAATATCAATGACGCAAACAGGACTAGTGATATATTATAATATAATTCATATAACTATATTTGTTTCAAAACTGTTGACAGATTTTTTTTTTCTAAATTGAAACGTATCAATTTGACTCATTTATCACAGGCGAGCTACAAAATACGTCTGAAAGAAGGAACCTTAGACCGTATCTTAATTAGTAATAGCTTGCTTTATTCAAATATCCCTTTAATGGAAAGCCCTGGGACCTTAGTAGACGTAGACCTTTGAATTCATACACTCTAATTATCTTTCCAAGTAATGCAGGTTTTTGAAATCTACTTTTTAATTTTAATTTTATAAGCTATCTATTAAATATTTTTATGATCTCTGTAATATTTATATATAAAATAAAAATCTCTGACAGAATTAGATAAAATATGATTGTAAGTTGTATTGGTGAGCGCAGAATGCGTTTGTTGCTGCTGTCTTTAGTAAAATTGTTGATGTTTTATTTATTGTTGTAGATGTTTTTGCGTTAGTTGAATAATTAGAACAGTGATGTATCTTGGTAATTATTGTTAATTATAACTAATATTTATGTTTGAGAATTGTGTTTCAATAAAATATTTGTTGTTTGTCGTACGTTTAATTCACTTCGAATAAATTTACAAAGTGACGGTTGGCGCTTAAAATTCCGGAACAAATATAAAGACGCAGGTTGCAGTTTTGTCATCATTTTCTGTCAGTGCGTGAACAATTTAAAATTTTTTTCTGACATACAAGTACTAATTTATCGTTCAGATTAGCTACGTAGCTGATACAAACTGCAAGTAACTTATTATATGTCGTAAACAACACAGACACCCAAGATACGGGTTAGCTTTAATTTTGGTGTCAGCTGACAATAATGTACCCCTTTCAAAGTGGTTTTCTGAATATATTTCTTAAATTAAAATACAGACTTAATTAAGACTATATCTTAGTCAAGACTTGGTTATTTAGTTTAGTAAGACTTTCATTAAACTTCAACGTATTATGTTTGTTATTATAAAAGCTTAAAAAAATGTTTCATCTGTCAATTTATTCAGGTCTGAAAAACGGGAAGCTAAATGCAAGAGGCATGTTACTCTGTGAAATTTTTTAATAGGAACGTGAGTTTTTGAAATTGGATTTCACGTTTGCAACAAAGAGAAAAGGTTGCGTGAAATCAGAATACTTTCAAATCGAAACGAATTCAAACTTTCAAAAAGCAACACGAGAGTTTATAGATATTGATATTTTAACAATATTTCGCCATTTTACTATTACGTTACTATCTCTTAAAGATCTATCTATGGCTGTGTTGATTTAGTGGACAATGGACTCTGCGGCGAATTGATTCCAGGACCCGCAGTCCCCACTAATTCGCAGAAGTAGTCACCTTGGGGATTTTAGCTGGTAAAAGTCCGGCACACCCCGGCTGCCACCCCCTTCGCGGTCGGCACGGTCCAATGAGGATTTTCCCCAAGTAAAAAAAAAGTGGATAATGTACTGGTTTCCATATGCAGCAACGCAAATGATCGTCGGTTCGAATACCGGCGCGTACCTCTGGGTTTTTTCAAATTACGTACGGATTTAGGCACCAGACGGTCGCCGGTGAAAGGAAACCCTGTGGGAAAGCCCACATGGTATCTAATAGATATGTCATGTGTACTGGTGCTGTGAAAACGACGATCAGCGGCTCTACTGGTCACGTCATATAAGCGCAGAGTGGATACAGTTACTAATCTATACTAATATTATAAAGCTGAAGAGATTGTTTGTTTGTTTGTTTGTTTGAACGCGCTAATCTCAGGAATTACTGGTTCGAATTGAAAAATTCTTTTTGTGTTAAATAGACTATTTATCGAGGAAGGTTTTAGGCTATATAACATCACGATGCAACTATTAGGAGCGAAGAAATAATGGAAAATGTGAAAAAAACGGGGAAAATTATTCATCCTTGAAGGCTTCCATTGCGTGCGCTGCGAAAACAGTTCAAGATACCAAAAATATATGTATGAAAGAATTATTCCTCTTGAAATGATTAAAAAAATGTCCCCGACAGAATATGTCTATCTTTTAAGATTAACTTACTAGAACCGTTTTTATGGTAATTGAATTTGATCGAAATTAATGCATTATTTGTTAAGAGTTGTATCAACGTAATAATATTAATCTTTATCCAAATAAATGTGTTGTTAATTAAGAGTATTTAATTATGAACAAAATTGTCTTTGACATCACTTAATTTCAATGAACATCATAGAAGATATTACAATAACTTATATAGCAAAACCACGTTTGTCGGATCAGCTAGTAATTAATATAAAGGATATAGAGTGACGATATCTTATTATTGGCTTATTGGCGATGATACTTTGACTAAGGTTAAAGGTTCACGTGGATATGACTCAAAGTTACATTCTATCGTCGTTCGAGTCATCAAACGGGTAATTTTATATTGTGATACATATAGCTAGGAAATCATATTATTGATATTCAAGGAACAATGTTCGATCTTAAAACTGTCTGAGTTTGAAACTAGTAACTTTCATTGCAACTGAATGGCGCAGCGGAAGTTTGATCAAGTTGATACGAGTACAAACTATAACTATAATTAGACGTTCGAAGTTATTAATATTGTACACTTTGACATATTAGTAACTTTGATTTATAAGTTTTGATATATCAGTTTAATTAAGGCAAGTTTGATGTTACATTTCATTTTGCGTCATAAAACGGGATACAGTTGTTTACTCCAATTATATCTAGAACAGTATACTATATACGAAAAAAAAATGAAAGAAAAACATTTATTTGGCACATAACATACAACGAAGAAGGATAGGTGAATCGAGGTAGAAAACAATAATCCTGTTCGCCGCGCCAGGACAAGACGACGGAGGGAGAGATTTCGCTTGAGGCGCTCTTCCGTAACGGATTAACATTGGGTGGCGCACTAAGGGAATACATTTTTTTTTACTCTGGCTCGACATAGTTTCTACAGAATACCTGATGGTAAGTACAGTGTAGTCCAAAAACGAAAGCGACTATCAAAGGATGAAAATCCATTAATAGTCTACATCGTCATGTCGGCCCACATATACCACGACTGAAGGTCTCTAGGTATATGAGCTACTGGATATGCACAAGCTGATCCCGAAACGCGACAAGCCGAAACTGGTCACTATGACGGGCTTTACACCCATGCACTGTGGTCGCGATCCAGACGGGCACCGACGCCCTACCACCTCGCCGATGCTCGTTTAGCACCACCCAGGAGTCACGTGTAGGGAAACTAGGGTAAAGCCTGCGGACGCGAGCAGCTTCAGACTCCCAAACAACATACATACATCGCCCAATATCCAGACGACGTGTATTCTCGCACACCGTTCCAATGAAAACAGATAGAGAAGAAGTAGGGGATGGCACTTAACACCTCTCCATACGATTTAGGCAAGGCCTGAAGAAGGCTGAACGACGCTGGGAGTTAAGGAAGTTGACTAGCCCTTTGGCCCCAGCAGACACGGAAGAAGGAACTTCCCGGTGGTTTTAGTCGGCAAGAGTTCGACATACCAGGGTGACGGCTCTCATCGCCCCTGACGCCACATAATAGGTTACCCCCGAATATCAAAAAAATAAAAAATCAATCCTTAAAAGATAAATATATGCCATCTGGGATTTATCTGTAGATGTATAAAAGAGAAATAATTCCACTATACATTATTCTATTATATCTTAATTGGATTAGGTAGAGTTTTCGATGAAAGTTCGTTTACAAGCGACTTGACATTTCCCAACATTGTCGATAATTATCGTTATATTTAACCAATATACCACAATACCAATTTAATAGAAATGTCATATGTAAGTGCCCTGAGAACGGCAATTAGCTGCGCTACGGGTCACATCGTGCACAACATATAAACGCATAGTGAATACGATCACTAATATATCTCTGCTCACCCCGAAGATAAAACTCAACAATTTATACATCAAAAGTTACCTCACGAATAACTCAGCTCTTGATAAAAACTTCGTGAAATTCTGTTTAGTAGTTTTTGAGTTTATAGCGAAAAGACGCGTCGAGGCAACTCTGTTTTATAATTTGTAGTGATATGTATATATAGATAGATTTCTAACTAAATTATCTGTCAAAATAATGATTTTGCATATGTTCGAAAGCGATCATGCTGTGATGAAATTAACACAAAATCATTTCATCAGTTTCAAAATGCATTGTGTCCGTTTTGATAGAATACCGAAATCTAATTTAGCCGCTGCACAGGAGTAGGAGTAGGTCCCTAATAACATAGCTAAGTCCAACCAGAAGGTTTGCTTAATGAAAAATTATCAAACACGTGCCAAATTTACAAGGGTTTTCACTAGAGATGCCACGAATATTCGGCAACTATTCGGTATTCGGCCTATTCGGCCACTTTTTTTGCTATTCGGTATTCGGCCGAATAGTACGTACTATTCGGCCGAATACCGAATACCAAATCATGTAAAAAAGGCACGTTATATTACTCAAAAATATTCTATTTATTTCCAAATTACAACACTTTAGTAATTAAAATTGATCAGTGGTAAGTTGTGATGGATGAAAATAAGCTTTTCAGCATTTTTTGGTAGCAAACGATTACGCTTTTCATCGTAAATGTTACTAGCCTCAGAAAATAACCTCTCACTAAACACGCTACTTCCAGGAGAAGAAAGATAAACTTTAGCAAATTTCGAAAGATTTGGGTATTGTTTTTCTTTTGTATTGGGTATTGTATTGTCTTTGCTGGCCGCGCCCACGCAACGAGGAAAACAGGTTGCAACTTGCCTTAATCCAGCTAACGCGCCCCCGACAAGCATGTATTCCATGCCGAATATTCGGCGGCCGAATATTCGGCGCTTCGGCCGACAGCGTTGCCGAATATTCGGTATTCGGTATTCGGCCAATTCACTATTCGTGGCATCACTAGTTTTCACAGACAGATAAGATAAATTAAACAAATTTTTATCTGCTAATTAAGTAAACTTATCGAATATTATTATTCATAGATTTCTTACTTTAAATATTATATTATTTTTGATTTTTAATACTATGCTCCTTTATTGGGATATGGTAAATATTAAATTGAACATTTTTTCCTAATCTATAAGGAAACAGTTATATGATATATGAAATTCTATAACATTGAATCAAATCATATAACACTGAATATAGTACAGATTTAGGAAAATTCTAAAAGTGTGCAATTTTACAATATTATATGGTAAATTTCGATTCTCTATATTCCAATGCTTTATTCAAAAATGGACCCTGTTATTGGAAATCTAAATTCAGAATGGCGACAACAGGCTGCCGGTGAGTTAACTGCTATTTAGTATTTATGTTTTTTGTTGATATCACTATAATTTTTACAAACTAATTGTAAAGACAAAATTGTAGCAAATTTGATAATCTACTACTTTTTTATTTCTTCATGAGCTTAGAGTCAATTATAAAATTAATAAGAAATTAGATTAATAGATTATTATGGTTATATACAATATTGTTTGCTTTTAGTTTAAAAAATATCGATTGTAGGAAGATAATAGTAGGAACTAAAGTTGAAGAGAATTAAAACAACAAATCCCTTATTTAACATTTAAAAAAAAAATTAAGAAAAAGCTGATAAAAGAATGAATTAATCTTTTAAAATCAATTTAAAATTAAGAATAATCTCTGGAAAATACATCTGATCACATTTTAGGTCACGCTTTGACAATTACAATAAATAAATAATATATAAATATGACACAAAAATAATTACGCAATGCTTTGCATAACCCTAAGTTTGTCCACTGGTTGCGCTGACGTAACCCGGTTACGGCGTATACGTGACAGACAGCGAGTGGACACGCATTAACAAACCGCTTGCTTGTAGTAATGTAATCCAGCAACTCGGTGGGAAGCGGATACTCTGTACGATATTTATGTTTGCGGTTTCTATGAAAGCTTTGATTAATATCATACACGGCATTGTGATGACGTCCTATACAATTACGGAGCAAAATGTCCATCGCAGTCGCGTTCATCCTATTATTACAATCTATTAACAAAATAAGGGACATATATTTGTTACATTACGCCTGAAAGCATGTAGATATCAAATACGGAACAGAATGGTATACATATTTATAAATTAACGTAACATACGATAGTACTTAATCGATTGCTTTGGTTTCGTTTCCGGCTACCTTCGGCCAAAAATCCGCATTCGCTGAAACGTTTAAATGTACCAAAATTTGATCTAAAGCTTAAAGTTTTTGGCCAGCTACTAACTTTAGAAAGATTAATCTAATTGTTATTATTAAATTATTTTTAATAAGTATTCTACTGTAGGCCGAGAGGTTGTTGAAATTGACTCTGATTAATTCTTCAGTCAGAAATGAAAGCGAAAACTAAGAACGTCTAAGGATCTTTAGAAACTCAATTCTTGATTAGCTAGAGGGAAATAATAATATATAATGATTTTGTAAACGTTTCAATGGAAGGTTTTTTTTGTCACATGTAATTAAATTATAGTTTAACATTGTTTATTATCATAATCAGTAGTCTTGCAAATTGACATAATGTACATTTGAGTGTATGTGTGTAAATTTCTCCTAGATTTGTTAAAAATTAATAAATTAAAATCTTTTAAAACATTTCCTAAGAATCCGCCTGTTCACATAATTGCCATTAAATACAGAGTAAAACTTTTAAGTAGGCAACACTTTCGTTGCTCGTAATGCGGTTCGACAAAGCGGCAGCTTGTACCGCTCAGCTGCGTGGCTGAAACTAAGGCAATTTAAGGCATCTTACAAGCTTTTACGTCGCTTCAGGCGCTTACAGAGACAACTCCACACGCCACTCAATACAATACGCTCACATTACATGATCGTGTACCCATTCCTTTGTATTCCTGATAGCTCAGTTGTTTTAATTGCCAGTTTCAGTACTGGCAAACTTTTCTACAATATATAGATGAGTTTAATGATATATAAAATGGTTTTTTCATCTGGACATGGGAAAAACGTGAAATCACTTGTGATTTTAACAGTGATAAATGAAACTTACAGGTACGAGACCGAAATAGTACCATGACAAAGCTACCTGTGCAAAAGGGATAACAAAGCAGTCATGTCATGTTATAACGTCAGTTTATTCTTAGCACTTCCGAGACCAAAACTTGATCCTAAATAACGAATAAACACTCAACTGAGTGATCGCCGGAATTGTTAGGGCCAATAACGGTCTAGTAAACTCAGACCTAATTCAGATCACCTTTAAGCATTTCCTTGATCTTAATCTATTAAAATATTGATTTAGAAAACTACATAATTCATGAACAATAAAAAATGATATAAATAAATATACATATGTATAATATGTTTATTGAAATACGAAATAATAATAATGGATCATCATAACATTTCTGCAGTTAACAGGAATTGATCAATGGATGTATAATATCTAGTTAGCCGTGGTGGCTGCCGGCAGAATAGAATAGCACCCCCCTCTTCTTGCTGAGGTGTCGTAAAAGGCAACTAAGGTATCTCTTTATCACCGCAATTCAACCAGGTGTTCAGAGAAGGACAACTCGACCAAACCTGCATCGCGCTCCCTCCCGATCGTACTGGTTCTCCATTCCATCGGGCCTGAGGGAGCACGGACGAGAGAGTGCTTTTCTGGCAGCGCGTCCAGTTATGCACTGAAATATCTCCTGCGCAATTGACTATTTCCGAAAACTGGGCCTTGATTTTCTTAATCGCCGTTGAAACAGTCGCCGTGGCCGAATCCGGCTAGGACATCATCATCATCATCAATATCTAGATTCAATTATGTATATAATAATTTATAAAAGCCTTCGTAAGTCGCATCAGCAATCGAGTTTTTATATTAAGGAGTAACATTGTTGGTGTGCAAAAGTTAAAAAATGTTAGAAGCCTAGAAAGTAATTAAATCTCAAAGAGAGCATTAAGTCAATAAGAATTCAGAACCTCTGCAATTGTTTACTCGAAGACGCAAGAAGAGTACTTGAATCCAATTATTTCCCATAGGAATATCTCTAAGTAACAACCGCATTTTAATGGATCTCGAGCTCTCTGCTTTATATTCATAAGAACTTATTGATGTTTTAAAATGATTTGTTTTACTATTAGGGTAAGAGACGTTTTACTTTGTACTAATATATAATTAGTGAAATTATTTGTAAGGATGCTAACGACCAAAGTGAAGATTATATTTTATAAACCTCTATTTTACTTTCCGTGTCTCGTACCCATGGAGCAGGAGATTTGAACGCAATATTGGAGATATATATTTAATGACAAGATAGTACTTGTGACGTGAATCATAGGAGGGAACTCGGAAAAAAAATGTATGAATTTGAGAGGTCTAAATTCACACAACATAACATAATGATACAACACCAAATGCACTCAACGAACTACTCTCTCCAAAACCGCTCGTTTATTAGATCCGCTTTTTTATTGTACCCTGCTACTGCGCTATTTAAATCTGACACGACTGTTGCATACATTCCTGACCTTAAAAATACCACACTTCTGTGTCTAATAGGATTAGCACTATAAATGAAAATCTGCCGGCACAACATTGGATTCACTTATCAGGATCGGAAATTCCAACAGATATTATTACTCGACCTATTATGGCTAGCAAATTCCTAAACAATCATTTATGTTTTCATGGCCCATAATGGGTACGTTTACCACGCTCTAAGTGACCGATTGAAACTATTAACCCTTTGCGGTCGTATGTCTGCTCTCAGCCACCACAGCAAGGAACCATACGAATCCTATGCAGTATGCAACAATGTATCAGTTTACATTTCAAAACAAAATGGATGGATGGATGACTGTATTAAACGAATAGATATCTAAAGTTCACAAAAAAATGACCAAATCTTGTTTATCTATCGCAATCTTACGTGTTTATCTATCCCTGCTTTTTCGACGGAAATTAATTCCGACCAGTATGATACCTATATCCAAATTTAATACTTCAGCAAAGGGTTAATAATAAACAAAAAAAACACTCCTATACTAGAATCAAAAACACTCTCGTTTATAAGCCAACAAATCATTGAAATACAAATATTTTTTATTAATTAGCCGAACCCTTATCCAAACGGACAAAATATTTACACTTTTGTATTTGTATTACGCTTTATTAAATTAATACAACCACGCGGAGCAATATCAGTTCCGGACTTGGAAAACGCTGAAAAAAATATTTATCGCTTTATTGTAAAGGAATACTTCAATTCTGAACTCTCTTTATTACAAAATAACAAACCATATAGTACAGCCCGTCTTTAACCAAATACATTTACGAACAGTTGCCTGCTTTGCATTTTAAATACATATCCATCAGAACATAGAGCATTACCTCCGACGCATTGTTTAAACTTAGCACCGCTAAATTATTTACCCGCCAAGGATGTCAGTGACTCTCCAAAGAGTCAGCTCAATTGTTATCAGCTACTCAATAAACTCCTACAATTATATTGGCGCAGGTGGAGTCTCGAATTGACATCATTTCAAAGCAGACAAAAATTGAATACTCCATCTATCCAAATTAATAATGGTTGTATTGTTATAATACGTGTAGACGAATCGCTTCCTCTGAACTGTCCTCTTGATATTGTTGAGGATCTATATCCCGACAAGGACGGAGTGGTTACGTTCGTCCAGTGATACGCCTTTGTCTGCTACCACTTTAATAAACGTATTCACTTATTTGTGAACCCTTTTCAATTCGATTTAATTAAATTAATTGTTTGTAACGCTGCGCTCTTCCGCTTTATGTTTGTTTAATTCCGCCCTTTTTTTCCTGAGGGATTCCCTCAGGCTGTAGGATACGTTAACGCCGTTTATTATTAATTACATTTATTTTATATTTATAATATTCTTATATATATTCTTTTATATTATCTTTTTTTACACTAGTAACACTCACTCAACATTTTATCCCTCTACTAGGCCTCCTTCCTCCTAGGCCTCGTTGCCTTTAAGTATATTAATTGAAAATAATATTTTTTTATAACGATTGAGCGTAGTTTCAAGTGCACCCATCTACGGCTGAGAAACCTTTGTTGGATTTCTTTGTCTTGAGTGCTTAGAATCAGATTTCGTGCACTCTCTAGATTAGTTGATAATTATCTAGGATTTGTTAAATTCAAATTGTTGAATCGTTTGTCCTAAATTTTGTTAATTCAAATAGTCGATTTGTTCTTTTTGTAAGTTTATTAAATCCATTGCTAAAACAGATAGCCAATATTTTTATTTATATAAAAAGAGCTCCTTTCTGATCTGATTTACAAGAATATTTAATTTTTCTTTTAATTTAATTGGTCTGTTTTAACAGCAGCTCAAATAATTTGGCCACAATTATATACATAGTACCAGTTGAGTTACTTTAAAGGAAATATTGTTCCCTTTTTTGCAATAAATTTAAACAGTAAGCTCTAGTTTCAAGGGATTCTTCTGAAATTGCATCCGGTATTGCAATATCAAACGTGACAGCGCGAGATCGGCAGTAACTCTCTCAGGATTCTTTCTTACAAAAGTAATTTTACTCGCGAAGAACAATATTACAGTAAGTAAATTTATATGGAACCAGCGTATGATTTTGGAATACATTATTTAAGAGATTCCAAACATCTGTCAGTTTCTTAATGTCGAGCGTCATTCTAATGAACACTCAACGTTAGTTTTTTTTAGAATGTACATTTGAGAATGTGCCTGTGTTGGTCTAGTGGGAAGGGACCCGTATCCGTGTGCGGCAGCGCAAACGCTTGCAGTTATGATTCACAACATCTCATATGGTGTCTAAGCCCGTATCTAAGTTGGAAAAATCCAGAGTTATCTACCAGGATTCGAACCTACGACCATTTGTATTACCGCCCACGAAAATGGCTTCCCTCGGCCGCCAAGTCACCGAGTAGCTATTAACTAATTTGTAATTAGGTAGATTGTTATGTTATATTCGTCAATCGTACCTAGACAAAGGCTGGATTATTTTGCTAGTACAAAAACATAATGGCTGTGATGGAGATAGAATGTCGTAGATAAAAATCTATTGTTGTTTTCTATTGTAAAAATGTTTGCTTATTTCCATTTTTACTCTACAAAGCTTAAAAATGAGTAGTGATGTCAAATAACATGAAATTTATTGTTCTTTAACAACAGGTAATATGAAACGAAACTTGTGAGTGAGACGGCATTATGACAATACTACGCGTGCATTGAGATAGAACTACTAGAGTATGCCTCTGTATAATCTTATTGTATCTTTAAAAATGAACATTATATGTCAAAAAAAACGTGATAAATAAATGCCTTTAAGATAATTTTAGCATCAAAAGAATTTGTCGTTTGACGTCAATTAGCTTAAATCGTTTATCGTTATTATTCGTAAATAGAAAATAATCCTGAAAAAATAAGGAGGTTACGCTTTTTTATCCAAGTTTATCATATCGAGAGAGGAAAATAAAAAACAAGTTCACAAACTAAGCCTGGATTTAAGAGAATATCGCGCTTAAAAAAGAAAAGTAAATATTCTCGTCTTAAATTGTTATGAACAAATTATTTAATTAATAATTATCGTTTATCAAATGAATAAGTTACACGGAGTATATTTTAATATATTTAATACTTCTTCACAGTTATGTTCAGAAGATAGCCGAGGTTGTGTGTCACCTAAATCGATCGTAGTAAAATGTATAATTTGTTAAGGTAGGTCGCGTACAGCCACCGTGATGTTGTGAAAATCACTGCGCCATTTATGTATTAAATACATATTCTTAGCACTTAGGTCTCTCTACTTTAAAGGCTCTCATATCAATATATCATCAATATCGGCAAAAAAATCGCGACGTGAGTTCCTTAAAGCTGTATGTGCAGTTCCGATTAAAATCGTTTTATTTGTCAGATGTGCATAAGTTGTCGAGCTCTTTCTACCATCTAGGAAACGTATTTCCCTTAAAATCCAAAACGTGGTCTTCCGAAATTTCTGATCTCGTGAGTTTTCAAAGTTACGTCGCGGCACAGAGATTCATTGCAACTTCATATTTCAAGACATTGTGCTTCTAAAATATTTAGAAAAAATCAATTAAGTTTCGAATAATTAGTTAGACATTTAATACAGATATACCCATATCCATCGCTATTTGTTATTTGTAGAATTATATTTTAAAATGAGATCAAACTTTAAGCTTGTAAAATGTTCTACTTTATCCCTAAACACAATTATTTAGGTGCAAAGTAACCTAATAAAGGCAAAAACCACGCTTTTGTTAAAATTGCGTATAATTACTAAATTAAACTTTAAAAAAATACAGTTATCAAACTTCTAAGATTAATTTTGTCATCAAAACATAAAATAAATAGCGATTTTGATACAATTTGTATGAAAATTGTCTATCTTGAATTAATATTTTGGCTATCCTGAAAAGTTGCAATTTTACACATCCGACCCTAAGGAATTCACGTCAAAAAATGTTTCTAAAGTCAGATAGCATTTCGCCCCTCAATAATTGAATATTCCATTATTTAGCTTAGATTGCTTTGAAATCGCCTTTAGTTTTATGTTTGAGGTTTGTGCTGCGTAAAAGAAATACCGAGAAAAGCTATTTTCTTATGTGAATTATTGAAAGTTTAATAAACGATCCGGCGAACATTCATTGAATTCTTTCAAGTGAGAAATCCGCTTAATACGATGCGAAACTAATATTGACTATTCCAGAGAGGAAGAATAATATATTATATTAGTGAAAATTTTACTCAACTAGCATTTGCCTTTAATCTTTATATTAACAATGAAAAAATATCACACTTCAAGTTAGATTTTATAACTAAAATCAGTAAGCATTTTCATTAAAAATTCAACTGTCTTTAAAAAGTAAATACTAGTCCACCAATAAGTAAATAAATGACTTAAAAATAGCTTACACATAACTTAACTAATATATATATAATTGTATTACTTTTGAAGTTAGTGCCAAGCTAAGGAAATTATTATACGTCACGGACTTTAAAAATTACAATGTTATATTAATATAACAGTAAAAGTCACTTTTAAGTCATTTAATTTACTGATGGAATATTTTCAATTATTATTACGTTTTTGAAGTCGGTTGAACTTATTTATAAAAATTATTTTATTTTTAAAAGTCTTGTAGTGCCTTGGCATCAAATTGTTCTAAATCGTGTTCGAAACAAAATCCTGGTTGAAAGAAACCTAAATTCGTTACTAAGTTTCATCACGTAGAATCTGCGTCCGTCGAAGATAAAGAGGATAATCTATAGATGTTGATGTAGCCCGTTTAATAGTTATGTCTTATATTGCCGAAAAACTTCAACAAAACTGCATCATTTTAAAATGGAACCAAATTAATAATTGCTTTAAATTCAATCGATATATAAATTGCGGAGCTATATGTGAACAACGAAATATACATTAAAAAAATACAAATACGGTATCTCCCCCTTATTGATGTCGGCTAATAATTTTAGATTATGGAGTAACAATCATTTGGACCGCTCTGAACTTTAAATCTTAACCGATCGGTACTTCCGCGAATATAATTATTGAAATTATGTATAACCGCCTGCACTGGTCTTAAAGATAATTGCGAAAATAAAAAAAAATGACTGCGCTGTACTAGACTAGATTAAAATCTCCCTAGCTAGTGGCTATTACACGCAGCGTGATGAAGCTTTGGCCTGCAATCCTCGTCAATACGCTGAAATAGTTACCTTGGAGTTTGTAGCCGGCATGAGTCTGGCACACTTCTGTGGTTATCTTCTTTGTGGAGCCAGGGCGGTCCTTTGAGAATATTTTCCAAGGGAAACACGACATTATGTTCCGAAAGCCAGAAATTAACTGCTTTAATATTCAGACAACAAATGTTTATAAAGCCGAACGCTCGATTTTAAAATGGGATGTTAATGTAAACAAACTCAGTTAAGTTAAATATCGCATTTATTTGTTAGTCATAATTTTATTACAGTGTTAACCAGTTATAAAAATACAATTAGAGTTTAATTAGGTATTATCGTATTAGTAGACCTAAAAACGTAGTATAAGCCTGAAAATTCAAACCCTCTTCAATCTTCCTCCTTTACCGCTGAGGATTGGGACTCCATTTCCTTTGTGATATTAGCTGCTTTCATTGGTTTCGTAAAGCCGCCTGGTGCAGCGCGTTGCTAACGAGAATCTCCAGCAATTCGGAGACCTGTTCGGACCGAGGTCTAGGGCTTCAGTCGCTGTGTCCTTTCCCCTCTGTCTTTCAAGCTATCAATAACCATTCCGGGATACTGGTTTCTCTACTTGCAACGTGACCAAAATACTGTACCACGTATCACGCAGATAGAAGATAGGCACTGTACATACATTCTCTACTCTTATTTGCTTCAGGACCGCGGCTTTTGCGAGTTGACCGGTTTGAGAAATATTTAACAAGCAGCGTTAGCTCTACGCTAAAGTGTCGATTTTGCGTCTGTCGGCGGCTTGAAGTGTCCATTTTTCAATCTCATGTAGAGAAACGGTTAAAAGTGCACGGACCAGACGTATGTTTCAGTAACAAGCAAAGCACATTCCGCCAAAGTTGTCGGATGTCAACCCTTATCGTGTGCGATTGGATATTGATACTGCTCGCATCCGTAATAGAATCCGTCGTGAGTCAAACTGTAAATGTATTTGTAAATTCATGCGTTGAGTTACTGTGTAACCAATTGGATCAATTATTTGATATATAAAAAATAATATTTGTATATATTTTTACTAATAACTGAGCTTGGCAAACTCCTTATACTTTTCCCTGTTGTCACGGTTAAAACATATTTCATATTACGACACAGAGCACCGCATATTTTCTATAGACAGCATAATCCGCCTATCTCTCTCTCTCTCTCTGTATTTCTGTCTATATTTCTAGTTATAACTAGAAAAATGAACACATATTAAAAAACCGAAACTTTCTTTCCGTATTTTTTGTTTACTAACATGTTAGGCAATAAACCATTATATTATATTGTCTTAAGAGATTCCGAAAAATGCAAATATCTAAAAAACTATGTTTTTTGGGTTAACGGATACACGCATGTCATGTCAGTGCACTTTAGCCAAATTTTTGATCTTATACTCATTTCTAAAGTAAATATTAAATTAATTTCAGCTTAATACTGCTTTTTATAACAAAACTAAAATAAAATTCTACCATAAGCGAGTGAAAACTTTCACCGGGTTGTATTGAGTAGAATAAAGTAGCTAATTAAAATGGAAGGTGGTGGGTGGAGACCTGTCGCTGCCGGCGCTCGTTCGCGCGATGGTCGGTAGTGACAGAGCATGGCAGGCGGTCCTCACATATTGTGAGGAAGTAGGCGGCGGAGAGGAACAGGAAGGCAATAGCCGGCCCTGACAATCCGATCCGCCGCCCACGCAGGACAGGACAAAGGAGCCTTAAAACAGGATAAGACACCTGGGCGGTGCGCTTGAGGGAGAGTGCCGCCCAACTTATCTAGGCGAGAGCGGTGTGTGACGTGTTTCAGCACACCGCTCCAAGATATTGAGGTGTGCGAGAGGTAGCTCCTTACACCACTCCTCGCAGTGCAGAGATGCGGCCTTACAAAAGGCCAGACGTTGCCGAGGGTCGGAGAAGAGGATGACACTGTACCTCTGGCCCCGGTCAGACGGGATGAAGGACCACCCCGGGGGTTTTAGTCGGTGCAAGCTCGACACACCGGGGAGCAGCCCTAACCGCCCCCTGCGGTCCGTTAGGCATTTCCTCCGGGCTATCAAAAAAAAGCTAAATTAAATGGACAGGGCCTCATACGCTTGGCGCGTCAGGTTATCGTGTGGAAGAGTAATTGAAGATAGCTCGTATTGTTTTCGACTATCGTTTACTCACGGCATTGTAATACCTAGATAATGTATTAAAGACACGCCCAAAGATGCAAATTTATTTTTTTAACTTGGCAGAATGTTCTTTCTTTCAATATCACAATAATATTCATACAGTTTAACCCTTTAGTTCCAAGTTCCTAATAGAAACTAACCGTTCATTCAAAAACTGAGATATTACTTAAATATTCATATAAAAATATTAAATATGTGCTAAAAACTTGTTTGTGGCAACAGGTTTTGTAAATTCTGATATATCTCCACAGATACACTAACAAGAAAAGGGTTAAATCAGGGTTTATTATAGAGTACGCTAGATGTGACTATCTAGAATTGCCTCAAAAGAAATAATCTATCCCTCTGGGGGTTGATTTACCAAAAAGAATAATAATATTATATCATCACAGTATAACCGTTTCAGGGTGAGCAGAGGTGCATTAATAGCTTTCACTTATAGCTCGTGCACAACGCGACGAATACCGCAGCTAAACGCCGTTGTCAGAACATTTACATATCGTAGGGTGAAGGGCTATTTGATTTAAGCGACATTTTTTGGTGATGTAGTAATATATATATATATATATATTCGAAATCAGTGTTTTTTACCGATTCCAAAAATATATATATTACTATATCACCAAAAAAATGTCGCTTAAACCAAATAGCCCTTCACCCGACGATATGATATTCTTTTTAGATGCCATGTGGGTTTCTTCGCCTGTTTTCCTTCACGAGTGAGTATGTGGTATCTAAATCCGTACTTAATCTAGAAACAGAGGTACATGCCGGGATTCGAACCCACGACCATTCACATTGCCGCTTTTGTATGTCAACCCCTTATCCGCTAGAGCAGCGGTTCCCAACCTGGGGTGCGCTAAAGTTTGCTTAGGGGTACTAAAAAAAAGTATTATGGCGGAAAATGTAATTCATATCTAGCCTCAAAACTCAAAAGAATCTTTAAACACGTTGCAAATGGTTATTTTCCTATATTAAAATAATTAAATAATAGTACCGTATGCTGATTTTTTAAACACATTTATAAGGGCAAAATACTTGCTAGTAAGCATAAAATTGTATACGGTCACTCTTGATGACGCGTTTGGTTCTGCTCTCTGATTGGTTACAAAGTTACCAGCAACCATACTAACCTTAATAAAATATGTTTGCATGTTTATACTTCTTCAGTTGTATTTTTTGAAAGTAAATATATTTGTATATCAGAAATGATTAAATGATTTCTTATTTGTGTGTATACATATAAATTTGTTTGTGTGTGTGTTAGGGGTAGCCACTAGTAAACAATCAGGTAGAGGGGTACTCTAATGAAAAAAGGTTGGGAGCCGCTGCGCTAGAGCATCATCGCCGCGTATTTGTTATTTCTAGTTTAAACGCCAAGCATCGGTTTTCACAGCGCTTACTTCAAAATTGGCAGATTTCGAATGAACTTTCAACCTCTATTTCACCCTCTTCGCGGTAGGGTATCAAAAAATCCACCCTTAGTGTGTGCCTACATTAGACAAAAAGCCTATGTTCAAATTTTATATTTCTAGTTTAAGTAATTTAAGAAAATTAAATTTGCTTATGTGATATGTTAATTAAGACAAGTGATCGTATATGAGTATATCTGAATAGATATAAAAATCATTCTGATTTTTTCATTATTTTTACGTTCAAATGTAATATATAAATTACAAGTTAGAATACAATGTTTTTATTATATTATATAAATATGCACTGGCTTCTACATATATATTATGAAATATGTTAAAAATATTTTTACAAACGCACTATAAACTTATTATTTTTTTCTCCAGTAATATAATAATGCCTAATTTGAATAATAAATTATTTTAGTGCTCTAGTTTTATTTATTTCACATATGCTGTTTCAGGGACGCTCCCTAAATTTTAAAAAGCCTTTAAACAGTAGTGAATCGTATGTTACAAACAAATTTAGGATTCATTAGGGTTTAAACGCGTCTTAACATTTAAAGAGCCTTTCTGAAACTGGATGACTGGTTTCCAAACGGTTTGTTAAACATTACCAGCTTTATGACTGGTTAAAGTGGAATTAAAAACTTAACAATCAGTTTGAGTTCGTTTTGATATATAGCTAAAACCATGGTCTTGACTCGTTACTTTTTATCTTTGTATCTATATGAGACAATGCCGTACAATCCGATTTGAAAATAACACACGGTATTTTCAACTGTTAACTATAATAATACCGTTAGAACTTTAGTAATTATTTTGCTGTAAAAAGTTTATCAGTTATGCAAGATTTTTAGCAAAACATAATATAATTTTGTCTTTTGTAATGCACCTTTAGTACACAGATGCAAAAACGCAGTTTATTTTTCAACACCTTTTTAAACACAAATGAGCCTAATGAAATAGTTTACAAGTTTGTAAAACCATCTTTAAGTTTAAAACACATTTTAATGAAACAGGCCGAAGTGGTATTCGTTGTTTAAATTTTTTTTAAGTTTATTAATTTAATAGCACTTATTACGAATTCAGTGTCGATTTTATTGTTTCACGTTCGATTTACAATAAAATTAAATTTTGATAATTTTTAAACTTTTTTTTGTCGGTGCTCTTGTGACTGAAGCGGCTGTTTATAAGGAAACGTATTAGTTACGACAAGCGCCGTCCCATTTGCAAGATGTTGTATTAGAGTAAATTGTTACATGATTTAAAAATGATTAAAACAATGTTGTTAGTATGTTAGTCTTTAAGTTTATGCATTTATGCGTTAATCTCAGGAACCGCATAACCGATTTGGATTCGGTTATCACTAATATGAAAGCTATTTTCAAAGCATTATTATTTTCCTTATATTGTTTGAAACCTGCGGCTACACCCTAACCTCTTGTAAATTTTCTTCCCAGAAAACCAACATCACAGATTAAGTTTTGAAAGAAGTAAGATTGGGATTAAAGTGATAGCGCCGAATAAAAAAAAACTGTATCCCTGTCATTGAAAATCCGATCAGCAATACAGTTTTTATGTAGCTTGTAATACGGATGCTGAGATTTTTATCGACTTTAGAAATTTATTAAAAAGCTATTATTTTGTAGCTGCCTGTGATCGTCATTGATAACTTATATATACATTAGATAAAAAATATAACTCACTTTTGTATAAACATTGCCACACAAGAAAATCGTGACTGGAAAGAAAAAAAATATGTTTCAATTTTTTTTGTCCCTTAACTATCGCTTTATCACTTCTTCTTACTGGTTAGAAGATTTTCAAACGCTGACTCAATTTGTGTGTTGTTATATTTCGCCCGTCGGATGGGCTCTTATCTTTCAATACGAGGGTCCCGTATCGATGCGTGTTCCAGACGTTATAGGTAATTAAATACCGATTTTGATTATACCTTACATTTTATTAAGAATACGCACTTATTATGCTAATAATTTGTTACTAAAACTTTTAGTACATCGTATTTGTTATTATTTTAGTATATCAAAACACTAAGCGTTCAATTTTTTTAAAATAAATTATATTAAACTGTAGTAATGGTCTAAAAACAACCTTATCATTAGTTTGATTTCTTCCAGGCAACCAAGAAATATATATTAGATTAATATGAACGAATAGTCATATTTTTTAATACAAACTATATGTCTTCTAAATTTAAAAAACATTAAAATTAAAAAAATACTTACACGCACATGCAAAAGCCGCATTCTTTATTGCCCGACGAATTACGTCTGATACAGGGCATCACGGTTCGGAGGCGAAACGACACCAGTGTGCATGGAACAGGTCATGTCTCGGAGACAGCTTGTATGTAACTGATGGATGGAGCTGTATGGACGGTCGCAGCAAGAATGTAACGAGAAGCGCAATCCCATGAATGCACTGACGTTCGTAACAAACAGGGCCGCATCGCACCGCTCTCCCACGAAGTGAAAAATGATTTCTACTATGCATGCTCCTCTAGCACATACCTCCGTCCCGCTTCCACCTTATTTGTTGCCCATCCAGAGCCGATTTAGAAGCGCGTAATTATAATAATGTATTTTTTTAAGTGTTTGACTTAAATATACAATTCCAATTATAAATATTTAATCATTTTAAAATAATTAATTCAATTCATATATAAATATTTTTAAACGTAAGCCCTGACGATAAAATCTCTTTATTTCCGCATTTTTTAGAAATGCTAATTATTAGTTCAAACAAATTATGTTTTTTAAATTAAATCCTATATAACAATACATTTTCCGTGTATGAATAATGGATTATAAGGTTGTTTAAACATGTTTTAATATGTTTTAATACGTTTTAATATGTTTTAATATGTAAACAATATAAAATTAATGCAGTATGTCGAAAGAAGCAGCTGTGGGAAGTCATAGTGTTGATAGATAGCATTGCCATTGCATTGGGATACTATGTTGTTCGATAGAGTATTAGGCTGTTGGTCGGGGAAAAACTCTTACAAACATTTACGGTGTTCAACCAGCTGGTTATGGTTTCAACGCAGGGGGTACCCCTGGGGGTACGAATCTTGACTTGGGGGCCAGTTAGGGAAAGAGGCTGTGATCAACTAGCACTTAACCGACTACATGCCGCAAGAAACTCAAATCGCTATACGCTTCAAATTCATATTAAAAATAATTATATTTAAATAGCATTTTTAAATCGTTAAAATTAATCTACTACGGGTTCGGAAAGCTGGACCTACAGGGAAGAGCTGATAAGAAACTCTGGTAGTTGCTCTTTTCAATAGTTTTTTCCTTGGATGCATACTAAATGGAATGAAATGTCCTGTGAGAAATCCTACATATTATAGCCACGCTTTCTTATCGGCTAACCAACGGCTGAAACAACGCAACAAGGTGCGGCAGCGATGTACCTCTCTGTATGTAAAGGCTTTTGAATGATCTAACTCGGCGGCGTATCTATGACGCGACCTGGCGGCCGCTGCCGGGTGGCAATTGCTAAAAACCCGACTCGTCCCATCAAGGTACGAACTTCAAATTCATCAATTACCAAATTTTTGTGTTCGTTTCATAATAAATGTATGTTAGTTGGAATATAATGAGTGATACTGAGGAACTGTTGCAGGAATAGATACACTTGGGGTTTAACATTATTTTGAAATTATTATTTACTTTGATTCTATAGTGTATGTAATATTATTGTAATGTTTGGAGTTGAGATTGGAGCTGCGCAGCGGATATAAACTGTATGTAACAAATTGTGCGAAATGTGCTGACATCCAAGACACAGGTGGTTCTAGTTTGGGTGTCAGCTGACTTTAATGTGCAGCTTTGTAATTGTTTTTTTAATAAATAATTTATTATTTTATATTATTTATTATTAAGTAGTCAGTGGTACAACTTTATTACCATGTCTACCCATGTTTCTAAACTACAGTTATCCTCAAAAGAAGACGGCATAATGAATGAAACAATAAGTAAAAAATTGTCATATGACAAGAAAATTTTATTCCAGTAAAGTTTGTTTCAATTTAATTCTTCAAAAGCTTTTAAAACTTTTCAAGTATTCTTTTTCTTCTGGAATGCATTATCGCATGCATTTTATCAAGACTGTTTGTACTTTGTTGATGAAGTTTTATTTTGTTATCGCGGGAGTAAGTTTACATTTCCTAAAAGAGATTTGTTTTTTTATATCATTTTAGAAAATCAATTGTACCAAATATAACTTAATTTTTGTAAACAATTTCTCTCAGCGTTTGATGTTTCATTAAATCAATTCTGATTTTTTTTTTTTGATGTTATGTAATGCCGCGACTTGGGATTGTTAGGTCACGATTACCAGAACCCAACGCACACCTATAATATTATGTTTTTACATCTTTCAACATATATATTGCTGGTGATTGTTCACAAGGCATTATAAATACAATTTCTCGTAAATGATCTAAGAGGTTTCACACTATCATTTTCAAAAACAAATATCCCAATGATGCAAGTAATTATTTAAAAATAAACCCAAACAACCCAAACATTTACCAAAATTTAATATGTGTACTACGTTATTGGCATTCTAGATTTTTTTATTTTTTGTTTCCTGTTTTTGGTACATAATCTTATAATATGCTGTGTAGTTACCGTTGAATAAATAAATAAACCAACCAAGTGGGAGTCAGACCCACACTAAAATGGGCATATTTTTAACTTAGAAATATGATTCTTTCTGAGCCGCAAGAGACAACAGATTAGAGTATTTGAAAATAATTTCAATGTGATCTACATGGTACCACGTTTACCAAATTATTGTACTGTTATTATATAAGTAGCATCTATAAGTGTATAAGTGGCATCTAACAGAAATGTCACATTTTAGTGCCTTGAGAACGACGATCAGCCGCGCCTGTACTGGTCACGTTGGGTACGACATATAAGCGCAAAGTGTACACGGCCACTATTATATCTCTGCTTACCACGTAAGCGCTATATCGTGACGATGTATTATTATTCTTAATCTAGTTACAAGTTATTTAAATCCTTTCGACAACTGGAAAATAGCAGATTTTATTAATATTCTCGACATAGTAACTACATTTCATCAGATGGAAAGTACAGAGTAGGCCGAAAACAGCAACGAAAGACAAGGGAAAAAAATCGTTGACAGTTTTCATCGCTATATATTTTTAGTTTTATACCGACCCTCGTATACTACATACATATGAATAACTGAATATATACAAATACATATCATCTTCAAACGGCTGCTCAGAACTCTCTTAATCATTGCTAATAATGATTTTGATCAAGGCTCCTTTCAAACAAAAAAACATATATGTAAACCGGTCCATCCCTTAATAAGATAATAACCACGGAGCCACAGATAAGCACGATTAACTTATGACTCCCCGTTTTTTTCGTCAGGGGTTAATTAATGAGAAATTTTTCAGTCTGTCATAATTTTGTCAGTTGAAGATAACGAGGTTTAAAAATTACGATATATCTTTTTCATTTATTAGTTTTTTGTACATAGAAGGACACGTTTTAATCCTAAATAGCAATCTCTGCCATTCTAAATTTACGATTGAGTATCAAAAAGATCCCGATAAAATTCCAGATTACAGTACCGACTAACATATTACATTGTAGTATGAAAAATGTATGCTTCCGATTTAAACACACATAATATGTAACACAGGAAATCAAATCTTGGATTCGACAAGAATTGAAAGATTCGATACAAAGTTCAAATACATTTCACATTCTTATATGAGATTGCTGATTCACAAATATTTAGCTACCGTGTATTCAAATATTCATAAGGAATAAAATGTTGTATTATATATGTATGGAAATACATTTATTTCTGAGTACGATTCTGTGTTTACGTTTGGGGCGGGCCTGAGATTTCCCCTTCCATTGCAACAGCTTCGGCCTACTGTAACTGGACAATCCGAGTTCCGTTCTATGCTCCACCTACAATCATACATCAAATAAAAGAACGGAAAAGTTCCTTGGAAAAAATTTCCATTTATCGACAGATTTAATCCGCTTATTTCTGCTTCGATTAAATTAATTGCTTATAAGATGTACTAATAAATGTAAAATTCTAACCAATAAAACACATCCTATCGCACTAGTTCTAGATGGGTTAGATTCTCAGATCATTATCAAGCTGGATTCTCATGATCTAAACACTGGAAGAAAGGTGACTTAGGCACAAAAAACATGTATGTTGTTTATTAATATATATATAATATATCGTTACGTTATATCTCTTACACTTTGCGCCTGTATGTCGTGCTCAACGTGACCAGTAGCGTCGGTGATCGCCGTTCTCAGGGCAGCTATACATGATATTTCTGTTACATGTTATGTAGGATTTCTCATGCTGCATTTTGCACACTGCACATTTTGCACATTGCATAGGATTCCACAGCTATTTTGTTTTTTGCGCGTTAGAAATGCATTTTATTATTGTGTGTGAACGATAGCCGTGTAGCTTGTTGTCGTTAAATGAGCTCAGACATCTAGCTCCCATATGTAATAATAATAAGTTCATCGGTAATGAGGTTTTATATACCGCGGAAGGGGGGAGGATGAGGTCTTCTGTGTGCCAAAACCATACACGGCCGCGAGGTTTGCAGCCTCAGATCTTATTTCCCAAGTAAAACTGAAAGTGATGTGCATCGGGACATCATGGCTTGCGATGAAGGACTCACTCCACTATCTTTGGGTGTGAAGGGCTGCCAAAGCCTTGTTCAAACTAGTTTTTCAGACCGAGAGGCCGTATGGAATGCTAAAGAGCTGCATGGAAAGTTTTATAAGGCGCTTCATGAGCCATATGTTGGCATGCAAGTATCTGTGAATTGGCTGCGCTTTGGGAACCTTTTTGGAGAAACTGAAGGGTTTATCTGTGCGATACAGGATCAGGTTGTTAAGACGCAGAATTACCAGAGATATATAATGAAGAATGGAACTCTGGATATTTGTAGAGCATGCTCCTGTCCCGGAGAAACCTAAAACATATAGTATCTGGCTGTTCCGCTCTTGCCAACACTGAGTATTTACATAGGCATAACCAGGTAGCCAAAATTCTACACCAAGGCATGGCACTGAAGTGTGGACTCTTGGCTCAGAAAAAGCCCTACTATCAGTACAAGCCCGAGTCAGTTCTTGAGGGCAATGGCGTCTCACTTTATTGGGATCGGTCTGTCATCACAGTTAGGACAATTATGGCAAATAAGCCTGATATTGTGCCGATAGACCGGGCTCAGTCTAGGGTGTTTTTGGTGGATGTCACCATACCATACGACGAGAATCTTGTAAATGCCGAAACCAAGAAAAAGAGAAAGTACCTTGATCTAGCTCACGAGGTAACTGACATGTGGGGGTGGCATCCGCTGAAATCATCCCTATTGTAATATCTGCTAATGGCTTGGTTCCAGATAGCCTAAAAAACACCTAGAGAGGTTGGGTTTCAGTGTCAAGGGGATGATGGCGCGTATGCAGAAGGCAGTCATTCTTGATACTGTGCGAATAGTACGCAGGTTTCTATCTTTGGGGCCCTAATCTCTGGCCGTTTGTGCTTATGCTGGAGGTGAGCCATCCCTTGCCTAATGCTAGAGTTGGGCGGGTGTGTGAGGAGTTTGTTAATATAACAATAATAATAATTTTATTGAATAAAAATTTAAATTTACATAATTTAAATTACGTTGACGCCTGCACTAGTCGTGAGACTGTATCGCAGACGTCAGCGCCAGCCATAACAAAGGATATATATAATTACTAAACATACAGACGTGTTGTGTGTGGGTGTGTTTATGTGTAGAAAAGGGTGAATAAAGAGTAAGTTTTATGTATGAGTGTAGGTTATATATAAGTATTCAAAAGCTCTTCAGTTTGTGAATAATCAAGCTGCATCAAATAATCCCTAACTTTGATTTTAAGTTCGTAATGGGAAAGGGGATACATATTAAGGATTCTATTTAATTTATTGTAGAATCAAGCGCTTAAAATTTCGAAGTGCCTAGAGGCGACCGAGGTGCGGTTAGATTCAGTTTCGCATACAATAAGACCTTGACGTTTATTTAGGAGATCCAAATCCAAAGATAGAGTGTCATGCCTAAAACAATAGTTTGGAGTGCAAAGAGTTGCCTCACAGTCATGACTTCTAAAGTCTCACTATACAGTAGTGTTGTTGGGTATAAGAACTGTTTTTTATACATGACTTTAAGAGGAGCTTTCTGCGCTCGTTCCAGTTCAAATAAATTACTAGTACAAGCACCACTCCAAGCTGTGATACAATACGAGATTATTGACTGGGCAAGTGCAAAATAGACCATTCCTACAACATCATCAGCAGCAACATTTCCGAATATTATCAGATAGCAAAGCAGCACTGTTGGCCATAGGAAGTAAAAACTATAACTCGAGCCTAGTCCAACAGTGCCACCAAGCTTTAACTCAGGTATGCTTAAACAATAACATTACAACCCTACAATGGATTAAAGGACACAGCGGATCACGCGGAAATGATGCTGCAGACGAATTTGCAAGAAGAGGATCTGATACGAGAGTGTTCGGACCTGAGCCGATTATTCCACTCCCCTTCAGCTGGTTCAAATCTGAGATACGTCAAATAATAAGACGTCTGAGGGACTCGGACTGGAACAACTTGGTAGAATGCAGACAGACTAGAGAAGCACTGCCTCGAGCGAATCCAAGGATCTTTAAGGCTGTTTTGCGTCTCAGTAAATTACAGATACGTAGGGTCACCGGAGCCATAACAGGCCACGGTTATTATAATAGACATACCTTTTATTTATGTGTCACAGAAACTACTCTGTGCAGAGCATGCATGGGAGAAGAGGAGACAGCCAGGCATGTGATTAAGGAATGCAGTGCACTGGCAGCATACCGGGCACAACACCTCCGTTCACCGAGATCCCTTCAAGAAGCAACCAGCAACATCAGGCGGCTGGCGGATTTCCTGGAGGAGCTGGGCTGGGATGATTGAAATCATCCCAACCCGGCCTCACGCAAAATAGGCGCACTTAGATGTCGAGTTGCGGAGAACGAGCCCGTCTCAACCAAATACCTTAACATTCCTGAGTTTTTTAAAAACATAAATAAGTTTTCCAATTCGTGATATAACAGAGAAATGTTGAGTTTTCCAATTTATATGTGCGGTAGATAGGTAGGCCAGAGCCCAACGGAGCCTCTGGAGTTTTAGTTTGTAGCAAGCTCTTAATCAGATTCCATTGAGGTTCATCAAGTACAACCATTCCCAATATTCAAGAAAGGCAACGCCTACCGACGGACGAGATTCCATTGAGAGTTATCATTGGGCTATATGCCTGAAGGTCTCTAGGTATATAGAACTAGACGTAGATGAGCTGATCACGAAACGCGATAGTCCTAATACTTGTGACGAACCAGTTCAACCATTCACCCTTCCATTTTAACAACTGCCGTCATGCCGGCAGGCATTTACCACGTTAATGAAAATAATGTTATCGACAGCTTGATTGCTTAGTATTGACTGTGTCTGTGATGCTCAAGGAAAAGGATAAAAAAAATGTAAGATTTAAAATGAAAGTTTATGATTTTGATAGATTATTCTTAACTGAACTATTCAATTCAATATAATGTTTTAATGTAGCCGTCGGGTTTACTGGCAGAATATAATAGTGCCTCCATCTTCTTCATACTGAGGTGTTGTAAGTATCGACAAAGCTATAAAGCAGGTCGAATTGCACGCAGATTGCTTGCTAGCATTGCTAGCATAACACCTTCTCTGCATATAGCGCAAGCCCGCCATTCCGCAATGCACAAGCGCGGTGGGCTATGTCCAAATCCCTTCCCATGGATTCCACAAATATAGTGGAAAAAAGGAAGAGAGGCTTTTGGACTGCTGTAGGATGAAACTCCAATGCGATTCCAATTTCGCTCTAAAAAATGGAATGCTTTTTAAAAATTCACAATAATTATTAGTTTGGAGAAATTATTATGTATATTGTGTATGTGTTATGTGTATGTTAGCTCATTTGGAAAACGTGATATATTTAAAGTATTTTTCGCTTAAATTATTTATTTATAATCAGAATACTGGTTTTGTAGTTAATATTGTGGGGTACAAAACGAAACTAAATGATATTCCCACAGCTTGTAATGGGATACGAATTCCATGGACTACAATTACTAAAAAATCTATTTATAATTATTAAATTACGACACGAAAGATATCACTTATTTATGATTAACTGAGCGAGACAAACGATTAATTACCAAATATTGACGCAAGATGCCGCTAATGCGCTCGCACGCGAATCTGGATTTCAGTCAATTTAAATTCTGACATTCTATTCTTAAACAATGATATCTATTATATAAAAATAAGTCCGGTTTTCCTTCCTGACGCTATAACTCTAGAACGCACGAACCGATTTCCACGGTTTTGCATTCGTTGGAAAGGTCTCGGGCTCCGTGAGGTTTATAGCAAACAAAATTCAGGAAACATGTCAACAGAAAAGCTATATTATATATAGTTATTTTATAAATCTGACGTTCTCGTCGCGAACAAATGTATTAGCACTTCGTCTGTACAGAGGGGTCACCTGTGTCCGAGCAAAATCAATTTCAGTTTATACCTGCTAAATAAAGGAGCGGCGGCCGCCCCCTCCTTTTTCTAATTTACGAGAATTTTCAATTGGTAATTCAAAATTAATGTTTTTAACAGTATCATGAATATTTTGAGAGCATCAAAGGGGTGAATAGACGGCTGGACGCGAAAGACCCCGTCTACAGACGAAAGGTGCGGAAAGATCGTTTTACAGACGAAGTATTTGTAGGTACACAAAACATGTCTATTGTAGCTTTATTTTAATTTTTGTTTGTTTTTACTGCGCCTTAGAAATGGCTTGTTAATTGCGTTCCTTTGTCAACAACTTTCTAAAGTGCAAGACCTTTTTAGCAATCACGCAATAGTTAATCTTTCACGGTGACTAATTGTTATGTGTAAACAATTGCTATGTAGTTTTCCGCCAACACATCTGCGTTCATACCAGCTCAGTTAGACTGATGCCTGTGAAAAGAGATACTCTACAAGACAGTACGATCCGGGCTAGCATCGAGTCCACACTGAACTGCATCAATTTTGCATCGAATGCAACATAAATTCCGAACGATAGAGTCACTCCCAAATGTTGATCATACCATAGGCAGATTACTGCATCCGGAGTAGGACAGCGAGCGGCGGGACCTGGTCCGAAGGATTGGACACGACCTCTCCCTGCCGGCAGTGGTGTCGGCCATGCTGGCAGGGCATGACAATTGGAGGGCCGTGGCCTCCTTATGTGAGGACGTCATGTCCCAGAAGGAGGCTGCAGAGTGAGAGCGGCAGAAGGCCGCTCGAAGAAGACGCCGGGCTGTCGGCAACCGCCCTGGCGTATCAGTCCCAGCGGGTCGGTCAATCCCAGACCGGCCAGCTGATGCCTTAGGGGTTGTGGCTGTTAAGGGTGGGGGCTCTGAGAAGTCGGCGGTGCGTTGTGACACGCTTTGCAGTACTACTGTATACTAGGTGGTATTGGGGGAGGCGGCGTATCCCCCCCGTGATTGTGCCTGTCAGGCGCGGCGTAGTGGGGCTGCGGCGAATTGATTACAGGACTTGCAGTCCCCACTTATTCGCAGAAGTAGTCACCTTGGGATTTTTAGCTGGTAAAAGTCCGGCACACCCCGGCTGCTACCCACTTTGTGGCCGGGACGGTCCCATGAGGATTTTCCCCAAGTAAAAAAAAGGCAGATTACTGAGAGCTATTAAGAAAATACAATAGTAACGAATAGAGGCGCGAAAAGGTGGACATTAATTATTTTGAGCTCACGACCACTCTGCTAAAGCTGAGATTTATAGAGGGTATATTGAATTTATTTACCCTATACTGCAACAAAGCCCTTTTTTTATCTTTGTCGCGCAATGGGGTCTGTACTGGATAGGTTGCAGCGGAGGGCTGTCTGCGTTGTAAATAATCCTGACGTGGCTAAGCATCTTGAACCGCTCCAGTAGTGCCGAGATATTGCCTCACTCTGAGCGTTTTCTACCGTCTATATCACGGCGACTGTTCTGAAGAGTTATTTAACCTTGTGCATCCTCTCCCATCTTTAGTACAACCACGCGAGCGGGTTTAAAGAGTCACAGCTATACGTTAACTCACATCCTGGCTAGGACTGAGAAGTTCTCTAACTCTTACTGCTGCTATACCATTGGACGAGCGTGTTCCCACCATCCTATGATATAGGAGTCCCTGGAGCGTAGCGAGAAGAGGTATTTATGCAGGCAGGCACGATTTCTGTGTCTACCGATGCGTTTACTTTACTGTTGTTATCGTTTTTTAGACTGGACCATGTTTACCATCCGGCGTGGTGCTGGCACTGTGTCGAGTCAGGATAAAAAGGGGTATTTTACTCCTATGTAGTATGTTTAAAAACATGAATATCTATACTCAAACCCGGAACAAATACTGTAGTGATTGGATGGAAGGAGTAAATTAAAAAGAGGTTACATGTCTATGGCATTTATATAATGTTGGCCGTTGAGAAAAAAGTAAGATTTTGTAAGAAAGAATGGAAAAAAAGAAAGATCGGCTTTTGAATTTCGAATTGAATTTTTTTTTATTCTAGAGATTAATCTTAAGCATTTGGTATGGCTATTATATAAAAAATAAAATATAAAGATAATAATAACAAATATTATGTAAACGTAACATTACTTCGATAAATATATTATGGAAATATAAAGCAAGTGTTTTAATCGAAGTAAGTAGGAGCTCAACATCTATACATTCATCTACACACATTTGACATCAACACGAAGCAACGCAGCCCCCACAATAGCTATAGATCATATAAATATACATATGTCCCGTGCGGGGATTTTACCCACAACTTGACGCACGAACATTGCCCCAAGGGAGCCTTCAAATTATATTGTTTAATATCAAAGTATATGGTAAATCGCTTATTTCGAAAACTTGAACTTGGCTGTGCGATTACTTAGACTGTACTTTGAGTTCCTGTTATACATTCAGTTTTTTATCAAAGACAAACTTATTTTCTGAGCTAATATACTTGTAAACAAAGCTATAGTAATTTCTTTAAATAAATCTCTGTCTAAAAGTAAACCACTGTGGAGGAAACTAAGTAATTGCAAATATCTTGCAAAAAATCAACATTGTAGATTGCTACCCACCAGGGCAAACGCTGTATAAAGATTATTTTCAGATATTTACGTCTAGAAAGACATCTTGCAAAGCATCACTTTAAATTGCAGTTAAACATTTTCATGACTTTTCCCGTAGACTTATAATAATGATATATCGTTACGCTATATGCCTAAGAGAATGTATCCCACATTAGGGAGTGTATCCATTTTCCAGGTATATACCATAGCCAACGTGACCAGTTACGCAGCTGATCGCAGTTATTTCTTGTACCGGTGTCATTTTGTCCCTAAATCCGTACACGTTCTGGCAAAATACAGTGGTATGTGCCAGAAATTGAACCTACAACCATAGACGGGTAAAATGTAATCAGATTAATGAAAACAATTACGATTACATTTTGCGTTTTTATCATTAAAATAACTGCATTTTGCTATATTTTAATCTTCAATTGCATACACATTTATAACTCCTTAATGTTTGAAAGGATTTAATCACGATTACAGAGCAGCAAAATTAAAATTAAGGCTACATTTTGTAATAGTTAATCAGATTACATTTTGCCCATCTCTATCTACACCCATTACGTAGTCGTTTAATTTTTATGACCACTCCTTTTAGATCAAGAGTTAATAATACAATACTTTATTGTAAAGAATAAAGTACAAATTCAGAAATAATTTTACTCATTCGCTGCGTGTACGGAAAGTATGACTTTACATTTGCATTCCTAAATTAAGTAACACTACAATCTGCAACTTTACGGTGCATACATTGTCCTGGGTTCATTACAGGCTAGATAGTTTTGAAAGTGTAGACACAATTCCATCTCAGCTGGATTTAGACCAATCCTTCTCAAAGTTGATATCGCCTCTTTGCAGGCGTTGATAGATTAATTATGACTAGAAATTTGGCATTCACAAATCATTGGAGTTTTATCGATTATAAATTAAACACAAAGAATCTCCATTCGATACTTTCTTTTAAATATAATGATAATTATTATATACCGTCTCGCCATATCCCTTACGGGGTGAGTAGATATACATTACTGTTTGTATCCACTTTGCGCTTATATGTCGTGCCCAACGTGACCAGTAGTGCAGCTAACCGCCGTTCTCAGGGCACTTACACATAACATTTTTTTTAGATGGCATACGGGTTTGCTCACGATGTTTTTCTTCTGTTCGGATCTGGATTCCACCCAACATACGCTCGCACATTGCCCGGCGTGGGGCAGCGAGCGGCGGGATCTGGTCCGAAGGATCGGAAACAACCTCTTCCTGCTAGCAGTGGTGTGGCAGGGTATGATAACTGGAGGGCCGTGGTCTCCTTGAGGATGTTATGTCCCAGAAGGAGGCTGCAGAGCGAGAACGGCAGAAGGCCGCTCGAAGGAGACACCAGGGTGCCGGCAACCGCCCTGGCACATCAGTCCCAGGCGATTAGTCGATCCACCACCGGCTGGCTGATGTGTTTGGGATCGTGGCTGCTCAGGGTGGGGGCCCTGAACGACTGGTTAGCGAGAAGTAGGCAGAGAATTGTGACGTGCTCTGCCTAAATACAATGAGCAGTGTCGAGGAAGATATCTTCCTCCGAGTTTGTGCCCAGCGGGCGCGGCGCGACGGGCTGCGGCGAATAGATTACAGGTCCCGCGGTCCCCGCCAATGCGCAGAAGAAGTCACCTTGGGGTTTTTAGGCGGTACAAGTCCGACACACCTCGGTTTCGCGCAACCTCCCAGTGCGACCGAAACGGTCCCATGAGGATTTTCCCCAAGTAAAAAAAAAAGGGTCCCCAAGCCAACAACTTGTATTTTTTATCAAAACCTCACATCCCCCCACCATCTCTCGGTTCAACCAATAATTTTAAACATGATCAATTTACATATGAAATACCCTACGTTGGAACGGGCAAATGATAATTGGCGTGAATGATACGCCGTGGTTTTTACACATGAATAATAATTAGGTTTGATTTTAAAAGGCATTGAATTCAATGTTTGATTCATTAAAGTGATTCTATAAATTGCAACAATATGGTGATTTTTTTATACTTAACTTAAAGTCTTAAATTTAAAGTAATTCCGAATTTCCATAAAAAACTCCAAGTATCTCCTAAGTAGTGATGAAAATGCCCGGGTTTCCGGGCATTTTCATCACTACTCCTAAGCCCGCTGGAATTGGAGAGGAATGGCGGCCTTTTGCGAGGCCGTCATGAGTGTGAAAGAAGCGGCGGAGAGGGAGAGGCACATCGCCAATCCGCGCAACCCTCGGCGCCGCCGCAGAACTAGGCGGCTCGGGAGAAGGGAGCAGTTCGCGCAGGACTCGCAGCGCGACGAGCTCCCCTCCTGACACAGGCTGGGCGGGTGACGTTGAGTGGGTCCCCGTCTAGTACAGAGAGGAGGCCTGCCCAAAGCCCAACGCCCGCCGAGCCGTCGGAAGTATTCGGATTCCCAGGCTCGGCGAAGGCGAAGAGAGGGCAGTCCTGGCACCCCGGTGGTTTTAGTCGGGGCAGGTCCGTCACACCGGGGGAAGTGGCCCTCACCACTTCCCCTGACGGTCCGTAGGGATTTCCACCGGGATAACAAAAAACAAGCCCGCTGGAATTGTAAAATTCTATTTATAGCCAGTTATAGAGCTACCGTTACTCTAGAATTGCTTTAGATTTGGACGGTGACTTACTGGACACGCTGTATAATACAAAATACATTGTATGCGTTGGACAAGATAATGTCATCATGCAAATGGAACTTTGCAAGTTTGGACAAATTTTATTACTCTGTGTTCTAAACACACCCGCAAGATAACTTGTACCCTAACTTCGTTTTAAAGTAATGAATTCCGTGAAGGAATTGATATGAACTTAGTGGTAATGGAATTCGCTCGTGTGGACAGTCCTTGTCAAAGTTTAAGACAGTAAAGTCCATGGATTTTATATAAACATTAAGGGATAAGAACTAGAAGTGGTAGGATGATCGCTGAAACTTGATTTTGACTGGGGTTCAGAGTATATGAAATGAAATGAAATATAACTTTATTCAAATAGGCCTACTTCCAAGCACTTTTGAATCGTCAAAAAAACAAAGTGAATCTACCACCGGTTCGGAAAGCAGAATCTACCGAGAAGAGCCGGCAAGAAACTCTGGTAGTTGCTCCTTTTAACATAATGAGGTACAATAACAGGTATAATATATAAACGATTAAATACCCCGTACGAAAGATTGCATACATTAAGACCACGCACTTTTATCCTTTAAACAGTCATTAATGGAATAATATCCCTTTTTTAGCAATTTAGTTTTTATAGTTTTTTTTTTATTTCAATAGTGGTAACTCCAAGATGTCTTTAGGTATTGTATTGTATAAGCGAACACCGAGCCCCATGTGGGAACCATGAACCTTTTTAAGCCGGAAATTAGGTAACGCAAATTTGTGTTTATTTCTAGTATTAACATTATGAATATCACTACCCGCCAAAAATAGATGCAGATTTTGTCATATGTATATAATACAAGCGTAAATATATATAGTGATACGACTACGAGTGTTTTTCAATTAATTTTCAATGAGATAGACATGAGTCTTTCAAATATATTGCCAAAATGTAATCAGATTAATGAAAAATGAGTATGATTACATTTTGCATCATTAATCTGATAACATTTTTCCCATTTATGTTTTAAGCACTACTGAATACTCAACTGTATACAAATTTATAACTTCATAATGTTTAAACGAGTTTTGATCATTATTACAGATTATCGAAATTATAATAACGATTAAATTTTGTAATCGTTAATCACTCATCTGATTACATTTTGCCCAAATCCTTTCACAATATTAAGACCATTTTAAAATTATATAAATATAAAGTTTAAAATAAAATTTGTAATAAGATTTACATGGGTGTATTAAAAGTAAAATGTGTGGAAAAATAATTACAAATTCCTCAGTTCGCGTTAGTGCGTAGAATTAGTCACTTTGGGGTTGGTGCGTATGAGTTGAATAGGAATAAGAAGGATATCCGGGAACGAATTTGCTTGTATCGGCCCCGGTTCACGGCGCTGGTTCAGTTGTCCACACCCCAATTTCACGCGTTGAGTGGGTTAAGCACAGCGTCGAGTTTTCACAATTGTATAACAAAGCGTTGTAGCGTTTATAAGAGTTTTTTAAAAGCGAGCGCGTTACAGTGTTTGCCGAGCGTTCGAACACAGAGAAAAAGGAAACGGATGCGGAAGGTAGGGGGATAAAATGTTCATTGAGTGTTGTTAGTGTAAAAAAAGATAATGCAGAAGAATATATATTAAAATATTATAAATAAAGAAAAAGATATAAAATAAATATAAATTAATAATAAACGGCGTAAACATTTACATTTAAATGCATTTTTTGCTACATTTAAATTTCTGTTTTTTTTTGTGTATTTATGGCGAAATAAATACTTTTTCATTTCATTTCGTTTAATTTCAAACAGGGGTTTTTAGCCGGTATAAGTCTAGCACACTGTGGCTACAAGCTCCCAATGTGCTGCCATGATGGTCCAAGGATTTTCTCCAAGTAAATAAAAAATTATATGACCTACTGGAAAGTCTGAATCTTTAAATCTGTTAAGATTTTATTTAACGTAGTTATCTATATATTAATACGTGAAGCAAAAACTTCGTACCGCTTTGTACGAAAATTGCGCGAACAGTGGAGTACGAAATTTGGCATACTTATAGTTTATATAGAAAAGGAGTGTGGAATGCTAATATTTTTTAAAAATAGCATACACAACATTACACACAAAACCATGCACTTAACACACACAAGCATATATATTCTTTTTGTTTGTGGTTAAAGTCTGTGGTCAAACTGAGTATAGATTAGTATTGTTTGTCTTTAATATTATTGATTTAGATGTAATATATATTTGTGATTTATAGATTTTGATTTGTTTGAAAAAAAAAAAAAGGAAAATTAACAGTGTAGCTTTGGTGAAATCTGTGATTATAGAAGTATAGTCTTTGACAATAGAACCTTAATAATATTAAAAAATATAATTTAAATCAATTATGGTTGAATTTAAACCACTGGGTGACCACTAGTAATATTAAATACCAGATTTTAAATTTATAACAAAATTGCATGAATAAGAACAAAAGCTGAAATTCTAAAATATACAGTTATAAAAGTTTTAAACGTTGTGCTTTTGGGTGCGTTTTCTTCGAAATTCCCTTAACTTTTGAAAGAAAATTGTAATACCTGCTTTATCCTATAAAGAGTACATAAATTAATCAAAAATGGAAATATTTGCATTACTAGCTGACCCGGCAAAGTTTGTACCGTCTAGCAGTCAATTAATGTTATGTTAACTTTTAGCTAAACTTTCATCCCCTCTTCTACTTACGTTTTCTCCCCTCTTCTCCACTCCCTCTTACCCTACCCACCATCCCCTCACTAAGCTCGCCACACCACTCTACTCCTCATCCTTTCCCTCCCTTCACCCTCCCCACTCTAACTTTTACATTATATCAAAGTAAAATATTATATCTAATATAAACAAGCCATATTTGTACCCCAAAATTGAAAATAATCCCGTAATAAGTTGCCTCCCCAATTTCAATCCCTTTAAGTTTTACCTTCATAATGAAAAGTGTCCTATATCCGGCTCCAAAATCAAATACATTTACCTATATGTTCCAATTCGTCAAAATCAGTTCTGCAGTTTTGACGCGAAAACGGAACATATAAACATACATACTTTCAAATTTATAATATTACTAATCTTCTATATGAATCGCTAAATGTCTTTATAAGCGCAAAACTAGAGAACGGCTGAACCGATTTGGCTGATTTCTTTTTTGGTTGTGTTTGATGAAGTCTGAGGAAGATTATTACGGAGAGAATTATTTTATAATTTTTCTGAAAAATGCAAAAAATTAAAATAAATGTAATACAAAAAATTAATTAAATCAAAAATAAGTTCGCCGGGTCAGCTAGTGAAGTATAAAAGGTACCAGTCCACCTTAGTCGTTACGGTGCCACTACCGCGGTATAATAATTATCGGAAATTGGAATGCCTTCAATTAGCTTAACGGGTAATGGCAGAGAAAATTGTTGGAAGAAAATTTGCAGTTCCCATTTACAGGGTAATATGTAGGCGGATTTTATAAAAAGAGTATCGAGTCCTCTGATACATTATGTCAGCTCCTTTCAAATTCAATTCCTTTGAGGGCATTAATAATTTTATAGCAAGGTATATTTATTTGCAGTGAACGTCCTATGGCCGATATGAGATGATGAATCTTTCAAATACTCATTTTGCATTAAAACCTTCTTTTTCAGTGGCATAATAATAATGTAATAAGATGTGAATCGATTTTCTGCATAAAGTTAAAATTTATTTTACTAGTTAAATAATTTTAGTCGAGGGGCAAGCAATTTTAACTTAACGATAAATTACTCCATCAAACTCTTATTGATCGGCGACCTTAGCAGCTAAATTAAATGCCACTCATGAAACGTTGAGTTTCAGCCGTCCAAAACCTTTACTGTAAAGACGATATTTTTGTTACCTTTTAACAAATAGGACTATTTTTTATGGCCTGTTTCACGTTATTTTTACAAAATCTTTTCATTTTTCTTATTGTGGCTGTGGTGATCTAGTGGATAAAGGGCCGGTATCCATGCCTGGCTATCCGAATGGTTGTTTGTTCGATACCCGGCACGTACCTTAGTGTTTTTTGGATTAAGTAAGGATTTTGGCATTACATTCTCACCGGTGATGTAAAACATCGTGAATGAAGAAGTCCGCATGGTATCAAATTAAATTGTCATTTTTATGTGCTCTGAGAAAGGCGATATTTTAACCCAGGGGAAATCCCTAACGGACCTCAGGGGGTGATGAAGGTTGCCCCCCGGTGTGTCGGACTTGCACCGACTAAAACCCCCGGAATGTTCCTTCTCCCGCCTGCTAAGTACCAAGGGCAAGGCTGAGCCATCTTCCTCGGCACCCGGCGGCGTCTAGCCTTCTGCAGGCCCCGCCTACTTGGCAGGGGGTGGTTAAATAGTCGCCACCCCCCGCGTACAACTAACACATTTGGCGGGGAGAGTGGCGTAAAGTGCCACCCTCCCCTCATCTCCTTGATTTGTCATTGGGGCGGTGTGCGGGAACACATCGCCCACCGCTCACGCCTGGATCTGGGAGACGCGTTCCATCAAGCGCGCCGCCCGGCATATATCCTGTTATGGAGGAAGGTCTCCGGCGTCCTGTCCGAGCTGGGCGGCGGATTGGGTTATCGGAGGTGGCGATAGCTTCCCGATTCCGCTCCTGATCCCGCTCCCGATCCCGCTCCCGATCCCGCTCCCGATCCCGCTCCCGATCCCGATCTCGCTCCCGATGCCGGTCCCGATGCCGCTCCCGATCTCGCTCCCGATCCTGTCGCAGCTTTGCCACCATCTGGCCGGCTATGTCAGCGTTGTCCGTTGCAGGTACCTGCAAGAGGCGGGGTCCCGTGACTGGCATATTGAGCGTAAAGCCTTCATTTATACCCAGCTCGCTGAGGTCGACCCGGCTCTTGGCCTCAGTGAGAATATTGGCATAAGTGAGCTCCTTTTCCCCTGATGCAGGTGGCAGCCTCAAGATAACGGACGCCACGCGCGGAATCCGTAGCCGAAGCTTCACTGGTTCCGCCCGTCTGGGATCCCTCTGTGGAGGAAGGAGGGGAGAGGCTGAACGGGTAGGCGCTTGCTCAGCGTGCCGAGCTTTGCGCCTGGTCGTCTTGCTGACAACCTCCATCCAACTCGGCCCCTGTGAAGGTTCCGACTCAGAAGGAAGCAGTGGCTGCTCACCCTCCTGGTCCAATTGAGCGGGAACCTTCGTCTTTTTCCCCTTGCCCTTCCCCTTAGATGACACGGGGTTGGGCGTTGGATCCTGCTGTGTCTGAAGGCCAACTTGTGACGATTCGTCCTTGCTCTTCTTTTTTTTCCCTTCTTTTTTCTTCTTTTTTTTTTCTTCTTGTATTTTTTCGTCTTGC
Source organism: Automeris io (assembly GCA_036320925.1). Classification (NCBI taxonomy): domain Eukaryota; kingdom Metazoa; phylum Arthropoda; class Insecta; order Lepidoptera; family Saturniidae; genus Automeris; species Automeris io. Next base: position 2,108,684 of record JAUDJH010000036.1, read on the forward strand.
TGCGTCTCCTTCGTCCTCCCAACGGAAGTTAGAGGGGGACGGAGCTTTTTCGCAGTGAGAAGTCGACCATCAGCCTGCAGACCGTCTATTCTGGCGTCCATCCTAAGCGCTAATCTTTGGAAAAGGGACGCCTCAAGCTCTTCCATACTTTTGGGCTGCGTCTTATCTTGTGTCGTTGAGGAGGATGGGTAATCCAGCCCCAGCGTGTTGCGACCGCGCCCTTCGGCTCGCAGCGCTGCCACATCGTCCTGGAGATTTCGCACCTTATTTTTGAGGCGCTCGTTCTCCAACCGCAACTTGCGGTTATCCTCAGATGCCGTGGCGCGGAGAAGAGTCTCCATCGCCTCCAGTATGCCCCTGGTCGCCTCTTTAACTTGGTGTACGACAATGCCCTTTATATTATTTGTTTTGACCAGGACATTGTTTATCACGCCTACATGTCTCTCGATTGCGTCACGGCAACCGTAGGACGTAGAATTGTCATATACGGTGGACGTAGGCTTAGACGTTCGCTGGCGAGTGTTCCGCGATGACTCAGCAAGCTCTTTTTGCTCCTGAAGCAGCCTGTTCTCCTTCTCAACAGCAATCAACTTTTTTTTCGCAGCCCAGGCGCCAACGTGCCGTCCATGAGTCAGAGGACGACCTCTGCCCCTGTGGGCCACCGTCACAACCGTCTGCGGAGTGTCCTCGTCAGGTCCTGACGAGTGAGCTCTCGCGTAGCGCCTTTTGCGCTCTGACGTCGATATAACCGACACGAGGTTCTGGTTGGAGTCAGAGTCCTCAAGTCTGCTACAAACTACATTTGGAACCCTTACGGGTGAAGAATCGGAGTCCTTTGGCATGGCTTTTGTCATCGGAGCGGTAGGGGGGATATCCCTACCGCGGAGTACAATTTCGCCCCCCCCAGAGAACGTGGGGCAGCCCGGGTCGGACGAATCCAACCCGGGGAGGGATTCTCCGGCCGCAGTGCAGCCGGTACCCTCCTGGGGTAGTAAATTATTTAATTGTACTGCCATGGTTTTCGTTTTACATTCATCTACTTGCAGGCATCACACAGGCGTAGCATACTTAACAGGAATTGGGAGCAAGGGAATAAATAAGGGTAGGAAAGGAAAGTGGGAAAGCAGAGGAAAAGTTAGGAATGAAGGGAGAAGGACGAGTCACTGGTCTGGACTTTGACCGGCAACCCGGACTGACTGCACCGGACAAGTCCGATGGGCGATGGGGCCGTCACCTTCCGACGCCGGGCTCTTTTCACACATACCTAATACAATATCAAATTGAAATTAATATAAAATACTCAGGTTCAACGCATCAAAAAACATTGCAGTTTATATAGCTTATTTTACGTTTTCGCAAGGAAATCAAAACCTGCAAGTCGTTTTCATTTGAACAGAAAGTATTGAATTTAACGAAACGCAAGGAAATATTACAAGTACAGGTAAAAATCCGTACGATTCCAGTGAGCATATTTCCACGATCATATTACTTGGGAGCCTTTAAGAGAAGAGTGATTAAGCATTTGTTGGGCGGATGCTGTCCATTGTCGGACTCATGTTCACTTTCCATCAGGTGTGATTGAAGTCAAACGTCCGCATATAAATCATTAAAAAATTGCACTTTTTTTCGTAACATAACATTGTTAAAGTTATAATTTTGATGAATCGCGAACTTACTTCCTTGTAAGGATAACTATTTCGTAGGCATAGGAAATTCAAAATAATGGAAATTAGTAAACTCTATGATTACTTTTTCATACATTTTAAATTTATACTAAACTCTTGGTGCCCATCTCTTACTCCCACTTTGTCGATCTTTTAAATTGTTACTGGAAAAAATTACATACTGCACTGCAGGCCACATTCTAAATAGTTCTTTTATACATTCCTTAGTTATTTTTAGACTTAGATCTTGACTTAGTCTTTGTGAATTTAGAATACATGGTAAACTGTACTGTCTTCCTTATTATAGAGTCACCGCACATGTCTGATCCGGGGGCTACTACGAACCACTGTTCCCGATTTAGAACAACTAAGGCGCTTAAAAAGGAGTTAAGACGTACAAAGGCAAGGAATATACTGGACAGCCTTTAAAATATAAGAGAAGCCTTTTTTTTGTTAACCCGGTGGAAATCCCTACGGACCGTCAGGGGAGCGGTGAGGGCCGCTCCCCCGGTGTGTCGGACCTGCCCCGATCAAAACCACCGGAGTGTTCCTTCTCCCATCTGCCGGATGCTAAGGACAAAGCCGAGCCATCTTCCTCGGCATCCGGCGACGTTCGGCCTTGTTCGGGCCTCACCTACTAGGCGGGGGGCTGTTAAATAGTCGCCGCCCCCCGCGTACACCTAACACATTTCGGGGGGAGTGGTGTAGAATGCCACCCCCCCTCGTCTCCTTGAATTGTCATTGGAGTGGTGTGCGGGAACACATCGCACACCGCTCACGCCTGGATCTGGGCGACGCGCTCCCTCAAGCGCGCCGCCCGGCGTATGTCCTGTCATGGAGGAAGGTCTCTGGCGAAGGCCCTCCTCCGGCGTCCTGTCCGAGCTGGGCGGCGGATTGGGTTATCGGGGGTGGCAATAGCCTCCCGATCCCGCTCCGCCGCTTCCTTCACCTGCATAGTCTCCTCCGTGAAGGAGAGGACCGCCTGCCATGCCCTGTCACTACCGACCATCGCGCGAGCGAGTGCCGGCAGTGACAAATCACCACCCACCACCCTATTTAAGAGAAGCCTTAAGTTTTTCCCATTTTAACAACAAAACATTTAATATTTTTCCTTTCCGAACAACAACCGAGGTCAACAGCGGTTATTTTCACAGAACCCCCTCTTAATCTTATATTGTGGACACTATATTATTTAAAGCATGTCTGAAAAAAGCATGATTAATAACAAAAGAGAGTAGAACTAATACAGTAGAGATGCGATTAGAAACGAAGAGATACGCAGAACTATCTTTTTTATCCTGACGTGTCACAATGACCATAACTGATAGTAACCATGGTGCAGTTCAAAATCGACATAGACTATCACCATTAAAAAACCCTATCGATAGTCACAGCGATCATGCCGGCCTGCACAAATAGCCCTTCGCGTTTTGTTTAAAGCCGGAGGGCCATTTCAAAGCCCAACGACTCGGCAAAAGCTAGATAACTTCTTAGCCCTAGCCGGGATGTGAGTTACCATATAGCTGATATAAAGGTTGGTGTTAAAGACAGTATCACCGATTATTCGGACACATGACCAGGATGAATGATGTAAGGGTGACAATATGTATGTGCGTTGGAAGCCGAGGCCGAGACTCACCTACACCGATCAAATATCCACCTCTTCAAGGTTCTTTTACTCAGAAATGCGTGGTGATAATACCATAAGTTGAAAGTCATATTATATACTAGCTGATCCGGCAAACGTTGTTTTGCTATATAAGTTATTGTAATATCTTCAAAGATGTTCATTGAAATTAAGTGATGTCAAAGACAATTTTGTTCACAATTAAATACTCTTAATCAACAATACATTTATTTGGATAAAGATTAATATTATTACGTTGATACAACTCTTAACAAATAATGCATTAATTTCGACCAAATTTGATTACCATAAAAACGGTTCTAACGGTTCGGTTAATCTTAAAAGATAGACACTGTCGCGGACATTTTTTTAGATCATTTCAAGTGGAATAATTCTTTCATTCTTTCATACATATATTTTTGGTATCTTGAACCGTTTTCGCAGCGCACGCAATGGAAGCCCTCAAGGATGAATAATTTTCACCGTTTTTTTTTCACATTTTCCATTATTTCTTCGCTCCTAATAGTTGCATCTTGATGTTATATAGCCTAAAGCATTCCTCGATAAATGGTCTATTCAAGACAAAAAGAATTTTTGAATTCGAACCAGTAGTTCCTGAGATTAGCGCGTTCAAACAAACAAACAAACAAACTCTTCAGCTTTATAATATTAGTATAGATTAATGTCTACAGTCGCTTGTAGCTCTGAGAAAATAACTTCTAAGTTGACGTAATCAAAAATATGCCCATTAATTTCGTAAAAGGCGCTTTCTTACTACCCAGAATCATTAAATTTGGCAACAGCAAGGTTTTATATCATAAATATAGACCAAAATAAAAAAAAACATAAATTCATAGTTACATCATTAAAAAACGATTATAAATTTATAAAAACAAGTTAGGACAAAAGTGCCCTCAGAGCGCGAGTCAAACTCACAATTGGCTGGGTTTTTATTAAATTTATTTTTCTAAAGTATTATATTACGAACGAAAAGTAACCTACCTGAGAGTCCTTAATGATCAATTAACGCGAAAAAATACGAGTTTTAATCAGGATATGTCTAAGAATAATCTACAGGTACAGCCAGTTATATTTTAACACGATAAAAACTCTAGAACAAAAGATTTTATAAATAGTGCCACTTAAACCTCGGAACATTTACTAGTAGAAATTGTCGTAAAGTCCACTTATTGAGGAAGATATTTAATGTCTACGAGAACGGATACGTATTATAACAGAATATAGAATATGATAGGGGATGTTTGCAGATGCAAACAATTTAGGGTCATTGCATACGTTCCAAACAGGAAACGGATCGATACTACCACGCAGTTAACTCTCGGATTAATAGACATAAATTGAAAGACAGCAGGGCGTCTAGATTAACCTCTTCAGGGACGAATTTTTTAAAGTTATCGTTGTAATGTTTTCACAACACCATCAATAAAATCAAATATACCTACCATTAACACTGCGGTTATATTTCAAGAATACGTTTTTTTTTTTTTGTTGATAGATTGTATAATAAAATATTCTCCGATCAAATTTTAACTAACTTCTCTTGTAATAAGTCCTTTCACGCGAGATTAGTTTTTTTTTTTTATTTGGTACAGCAAAGTATCTTCTTTTTTTTTTACTTGGGGAATATCCTCTTAGGACTGTTTCAGCCGCACAGGGGAGTTGCGCGACCGAGGTGTTCGGACTTATACCGACTAAAAACCCCAAGGTGACTACTTCTGCCCATTGGCGGGGACTGCGGGTCCTGTAATTAATTCGCCACAGACAGCAAAGTATCTACACCAATGTAGCCCTGAATTTCTTTCGGCGTTTCTTCTCAAATTAGTCACTTCTCAATCGCTAGTAGATTCCCATTAATTTACTTTGCTGGCCGGCCGCTCCAATCGATATTCGTATTCACAGCGGTAGCCTCGAGTTTCTACCTAACCCAAAACTTGCTAGCTGATCACCTAAGGGGTCGTTTCTCTCGTCCAGTGAAATTATAAAAGCCAAACAGCGTAATGTCCTTCCAAAAAAGTCAGCAATGTATAAGAATTGCTACATTTTGGACTACATTGTCGCTTACTATCAAGCTAAAATGTGATCAAACGAGAGCAGCGTCTAATTGTCTAATTTAATAACATAAAAAAACGTCAATAATTGGACGAACAAACAATACAAAATGTTTATTTAACTGTTGGTATCGCAATATAAGAAATTCTTTCAGACACATATCAGATCTATTTAGGGATGAAAACCAAGTAAATCGATAACAAATTTAGACGATCGTAATGTGAAGTTAATTTGAAATTATATGCGTTTGTAATCGGTTACATTTTATTCAGATTTTCTTTAAAATAGATTTTATTACCTTCAATTGCAGCACAATAGATTTAACCATTTGTAAATATTATTTAACCATTGTAAAGGTATAGTTTTCCAATTGAAAACATCGACAACAAAAAGGAAAGGAATAGTGGGGAAGAAAAACATCGTGAGAATACCCCCACATGGCATCTAATAGAAATATCTTCTGTATGTACCATGAGAATAGTTATCAGCTGCGCTACTGGTCACGTTGGCCACGACATATAAGCGCAAAGTGGAAACAGCCACTCATGTAACTCTGCTTACTCCGAAATGGATACTACTTGATGATATAGTATTATTTTCTAATTTACATACATTAAAAACGGCGAATTATAATGAACTGGTCATCGTATCTACCGTATTTTTCGGGGATCTACACTTCACTATTTACCATTTATAATCTTACGCTGTGTTACTAATAAATAATAAAAAATAATAATAAAGTTATTTATTAGACAAACAATTACAAGCAGGACATTAAAATCAGCTGACACCCAAACTAGGATAACCTGTATCTTGGATGTCAGCATATTTCACACAATTTGTTACAGTTTATTACCGCTGCGTAGCACCAATCTTAACGCAAAACAATACAACAATAATATTACAAACTAAACAATAGACTATACAAAAATAAAAATAAAACCTGAATAACAATTTCACAAGAATGTTAATGCTAAAGCCCAAACACATCTATTCCCGCAACAGTTCCTCAGTATCATTATATTTTAGATTCGACAACCAGTCTCTCAGCTTCATTTTACATTCGAATCTAGACAAGTTCAAGATATTTAATTCATGATTAACCTTATTGTAAATCCTTGAACCAAGAACCCAAAATTGTTTCTCAGCTAAATGAGACTTGTGAATCGGCATATGGCAAACATATCTCATTCTGCGAGGTTTTCTTTTACTATCTGTCCCTACAATACAATTACTTGTATATAAATAAAATAAAATAAATAAAATAAGCCTTTATTTCTATAACACGTATTAATGTGAACGAATAAAATTTGAGAGTAACTTTTCGAGATACAACTTTGGAAAAAGTTATATCTGGGCATGTGGCAGGTGTGCGATAGCCTTTAGTGGTACCGGACAAAATCGAATGTGCAAACAAGGAGTAAAACAAGGTTAAGGCGTAGGTAAAGTGGCGTCGTCTCAACTGGAGCATATGGGTATCTGCCTCCGTGCAAGTATCCTTAGGGGGTTTATGTATTCTAGTTTATAGGATATAACAGTGTAAACTTAGAGTACACTAGCAGCCCATCCCGGCTTCGCACGGGCATAATAATATAATAAAAGAAAATACACAATGTTTTACAGTGAGTTTCTAAAAAAATAACATTCATTGAAAACAAAAAACTAAGATATTATTATTGTTTTTGTGAGTATACTTTCTTAAACCTTTTTTTGTATTTACATTGTTTTTTTATATTTTATTTGTTTTTTTTTATTTTTTTATAGATAGTGATGTGTCCGGAAAAATTGTAATACATCATTTTGTTCTATCATTAATAGTTTTTTTTAATGAAACATAGCCTATGTCACTCGGGAATAGTGTAGCTTGCCAACGGTGAAATAATTTTTGAAAACGGTCCAGTAGTTTCGGAGCCTATTAATTTCAAACAAACAAATAAAAAATCAAATCTTTCCTCATTATAATATTAGTATAGATAAACATTTAAGTAAGGGCTTAATATAAACTTATGTGAAAGGACAGTATTGGGCTGAAAGGATTGTCTAGGGTTAGTGTTTATTGTTGTAAATGAACAATCACAACACAAATAGTGACCCTGCCCGGTTAAATTGTGAAGACCTTTCCCGGTCAACAAAACGAGTAAATTCGGAAAAAAAAAACAAATAGTGACGTTATGAAAATCAACATGTAATAATAACATATCATCACGCTATATCCATTACAGGGTAAGCAGAGGTACATTAGTGGCTGTATCCACTTTGCGTTTAGTTAGCACTGCGATAACTGTTTTTTAGATTTTGGGTTAAAATTAAAATAAAAATTATCGACGTTATGGAAAAATCAATCCGGAATAAATTATTGTTACCCGGGCAACGCTGGGTCACCACCACAGCTGTTTATTAAAATTTTTCTCAAAGGCATGCAAATTCTTTGCCATCGGAAATACAGATAGCAAATTTAACTTTCTTCTCGTTTGCAATGAATACAGAATCTAATCTTAGAAAAGTTACAGATCGGAATAAATAAAGTGTTTTGATATAACTTTGATATTCCTATCATAAAGACTAGAAAATAGTCAAGTTTCATAATTTAACTTATTTAAATAGGCGAAGTCACGGTCCGTACTGCTGCATATACTAAGAAAGTTTTTTTTTAATTTAATTTATAGGCGAACGCGTGACCTCAATCACACCTGGTGGAAGGTGAAGATGAGTCCGATGATGAACCGCGTCCGCCTAACAAATGCCCATTCACTCTTCTCTTAAAGACTCCCAGGTCATAAGATCGCGGAAATATGGCCGCTGAAAGCATATTCCACTCCTTAACCGTTCGCATGATGAATGTAGAAGCGAATCTTTTCGCGCGGATATAAGGAACATCCACCACATACGGATGGTATCCGACACGATGTCTAGTGGTTTTGAATGGGGCTGGTGGAATCAAAGAATGCAGTTTCTGAGAACACTCTCCACTGTGCAACCGATAAAGACCACGAGGCAGGCAACTCTACGTCGATGCTCGATGCTCTGCATTTTAACCTTAGTCAAAGTATCATCGCCAATAAGTCTACGAGCTTTACGATCAATCGAGTCCAAAGCCGCCAACTGATATTTAGCGGATTCGTCCTAAAGATAACAACAGTACTCGACACCCGACTACACCTGTGCTTGAAACAGGTCAAGAAGTTGCGATGCTGAAAAGAGCCTTCTGACCTTAAAAAAGAAAACCCAATTTAAAAAAAAAATTGCCTACCGGATTACTGCAGTATACTCTGGTCTCCGTACTATCAGGTTCATATTGATTGTTTTGAGAGAATATATAGGTTCAGTCCGTTTCTATTAAATATATTCCTTACGGTAATAGGCTTTCTGGATGACAGTAACTGCAAGCGCTTAGAAAGTTTTTTTTTATTTGATGCTCTACAAGCTCTTCCGTTGTCATGTGGATGATACAAAATTACTAGATTAGTTTAGCGATACGGTGCCTTGCTGCTTCGCTCTCACTTTTTTGTGGTACCAAGACTGTCGCGTCTGTACAAGGTGATTTTATAGACGAGGGAGATATTACAGAATACATTGATCTGTACCTTCTTATAACTAATAAAAATATAAATAACAATATTCCCTAACAAATCATAAAGAAACATTGATGAAAAAAAGAGAATTGATCCGTAAAAAGCTTGGACACCGCAGCACGTGTGGTGCACGATTGAATGGCATGTAGATAAAATTCCTTTTACGTAATTTTAGGTAAACAGGTAATTGACTCGTTACCCTTTCGTACTTTATCCTGGCTTAGGAGAGACAAAATATCTACTTAATAATTAATTGTTATTTATTCTATCATGTGTGTAATTGCCCCTTAATATGATGACTATAAATTACTTTGTTTTAATGGAAACATTAAGATATCACTATTCCTATATATTTGGAATTAGAATCGAATGCTGAATATCCTCCTTGAATATCTCCCTCGTCTATATAATCAGCCTGTATATCGAGCTTGTGGCTAGGAACACTAATAAGTATATATTTTCAGACGCGTTGCCGGGTTTCACGAAGAAATTTAGCGATTAGGTTTGTTGAGTTGGATATAGGTATTATTATTGTTTATGTACTTTGTATAGTTATTACCAAATCGTTATTGAATTTATCTTGGCGAATATGTTAAATTTTTCCAATTTGTATATTATTTGTCACTGTTTTTAAGATAATTCTATGATAATCTATAATTAATATATATTGTTGATATATCTAGTGCACATGATTATATTTTAATACTAGCTGTCCCGGCAGACCTTGTTCTGCCCTATTTCTCTAAAACAAAGTCACATTGTTTTTTTTTTAATGTTGATTGTTAATTTTAATTTAAATTGTTTGAAGGGACTTGGCCTTAATGCTATATGTATAAAACTTGACAAACACTGACATTAATATTTATACGTCACTCGATTGTTTTGCCTTCCCGAAACCCGTCCACTAACATTTAAACTTTATGGTATTAAAGTTCAAAATGACTTATAACGATTTTTTGTATGAGAATATAGAAAAGTGTTGTTTTTAGACTTTTCAGACAATTTTTTAAAATTTTCTCTCCGTAATAACCTTCCCCAGACTTTAACAAACACAACAAAAAAGAAATCAGCCAAATCGGTTCAGCCGTTCTCGAGTTTCGCGCTTATCAAGACATTTTGCGATTCATTTTTATATTATAGAATATACAATGATACTGTTAATAGCCCATAAATAAATAAAAAAGGTAACTATTGTAATAAGGAATTTTAACCACTTTTAAACCGCAACTAAATTTCATTTTATAGTAAGACGAAATGACTGTAGCGCCTTAAACTACTACCGAGGCGGTAGTTGAACAATAAAAGTATATTACATTTTGCACCAGTGTTGTGATGCCAACTTGGAAGCTAAGTCCCGTAATTTAGGCTTTAAGTTGCAAAAAGTTTTTTTTTAAGAGGAGACTTTTAGCCGTTTTAAACAGAATACTCATTCTCCTATCTAAGATATTGATATACTAATCGAGGTTAACTTCATTTACATAATACACGATGTCTTTCATTCAATTTGATATTTTTTGTGTTGAAAGGAAATCTTTGACAAAACATATATTTTTTTCTTTTCAAGATACAAAGTCAATGCGCATTTTATTGCGATTTACTATATAAGCAATAAAACGTTTTAATTAAGTGACTATAGAGAGAAAGAAACAAGCATTTATTTGGTATAAAATAACGTATAAGACAGAAGGATAAGTTGAGTAGGATAGAAAAGAACAAAAACAAATACCCTGTGTTGCGGTGACGCGCCAAAGGGAAGCTATCTCAGCAAATGCTAAGTTACCAGCTGAGCCACTCGATGCTAATATCAAGTCGTTTACAGATTATTATATAAATAAAAATCAATTAAAATGATTGTAAAATATGGTACGACTAGGAAATAAGAAAATGCGTCTTATAGCATGTAGACGCCGCCAGATACGTGCTTGTGTTAAACGCCCTAAGGGTCGTTAGGGTGTTACGGGACACACGGGGTAAGGGGTGCGCGAGCGCAAGGGATGCTTGCTAAGTCAGTCGACTACCGGGACCCAAAGTTAGAGTACGTGCGTGTGCGTCGCAGTTGTGTGTGTCATAAAGTGCAATAAACACTAAAACGCCAAAATCCGTGTCTTTCTACAAACTCACCCACAAGAGCAGGTCATAGTGATTCGACGTTTTTAAAAATCAACACCCAAATGTGTAAAATAAAGTTAAAAAGTGAAATAGAAAATTCGCCAATTTTGAAATATGAACTATGAAAACCTGTACTTAGAACGTTGGTTTCGAAAGGCGCACACTTGGCCCCGGCAAACGGGAGAAGGAACGTCCCAGTGGTTTTAGTCGGTAAAAGTCCAGCATACCGGCGCGAGGGTCCTCACCGCTACTCTGAAGATCCATGAGGATTTCCACCGTTTTTCAAAAAAAGGATGATAGATTATATATTTATAATATTTAAGCGGAAATTTGTTCACAGGATCTGGCAACATCAGTGTAAAGCAGCCTTGAAAGCTGAAGCGAATAGATTGTCGTCGTCCGAGGCTGCGATAGTGTAAGATTTAATAAACATTTTATCCCTATGTTCGCTCAATATGTGTTACACATTGTATGCCCACAACATTCTGTATATTGCATTTTCCTTTTTTTTTGTCTCGGGGTAAATTCTGCATAGGACCATCAGGCCCGCTGTGAGGGCAGTAACCCCGGCGTGTCAGACTCCTACTGACTAAAGACGCGGCAACGCGAATAGTGCTAGGTTCAAATCCCGGCACATACCTCTGGGTTTTTCCAAATTACATACGTAGCTACGCACCACATGCTCTCCGGTTAAGGAAAACACCGTCTGGTAACCCGCAGAGCATGTAATAGAAATTACAAGTACAAGTACCCAGAGAACAGCGATCAAATACGCTACTGGTCACGTTGGGCATGACATATAAACGCAAAGTGGATACAGCCAATAATGTTTCTCTGTTTACCGTGAAAAGGATATAGCGTCGATGTAATATTAAAATTTTTTATTAAAATAATATGAAATAAAATAACCAACGTGTCAATACCTAGGTTGAACGCATCAAATTCACTCAAGCCTAAGTAATTTATAGCAATAATACTTGCTTAACGATATCGATTGCACCACTCTCATGTATTAATGGTATCCTCCACCTGACCTCTCCAATTTCCTTTCATGAGCTCGGATGTGCTCGTATACTATGTATAATCAAACTTGGCTATGATTTTGTTATTTCCACTTTTTTTTTGGTTTCTCGGGGGAAAATCCTGCATCGGACCATCAGGGCCGCTGTGAGGGCAGCGACCCCGGTGTGTCAGACTCCTACTGACTAAAAACCCCCGGGGTGTCCTTCTGATTGCTCCCCCCGAGCCTGGGAAACCAAATTCATCCAGACCCCCGGAGAGCGAAATGCCTTGTCTAGGCTGCCTCTCTGGGAGAGAGGGTAAAAAGCCCACCCTTCCAATGCCTATCTCACAGGCGGCGCGCCGGACACTGCACACCGCCTCCCTCTTATCCGGCAGACTCCCTCAAGTCTGTTGCCTGGCTAATATTGCATTTTACAATCTCAACTACCTCCATCGTTTGCTATTTATTTCGCTGAGTTTTTCAGCGATAGGCCCACGACTTCTTACTTGAAGGTGTTTTATTTCGTCATGTTAGTAAAGGTACGACTTGGATTCGGGCAGTCACAGCTCTGGAGTGGTGACACAGGATCGGTTGCCAGGCGGCGTGTCCACTGGCGTGGCAAGTTTGCGATCGTGAGGACTAACAGCGTTGCACAGTCACCTTATTAGACACCTTTCGATATGAATATATATCGATTAAGTACATCACGATCTTACTGCCGCTGCTGGATCACTAGAGTCCAAATCAAACCTTTAAGACTCTTTTACATCCTCCTAGTATACCCGTGGAGGACTTACAAAGAATGTTGCTTTATTTATCACTTAAGCCTTTCATATGAAGGAATACTTTCCCACTCCGACATAGTCTAGAGTTTTACTCGGCGTTTCTTCTCAAGGTAGCCACTTCCGAAACGCTAGTAGACCACTCGTAGGGATAGTATTTTTATTTGGCTGGCGGCCCAAGTCGAGGTTCGTACCCACAGGGGTGCCCTTGCATTGCCACCCAACCCATAAACTCGCTGGCTGAGCACCTCTAAGCCCGGTTGAACTGTAAATGCCTTTCCCGACACGCAGTAGTTAGTCCGCTTAAAAAAAAGGATTACTTTAAACTATATGTTAGGATTTTTTAAGAAAAATGTATCAAATACATTTTGTATTAGTATATTTAAGATTTTAAAACAAACAATTTCTTGAAAAAAATATTTAAATAATACTTTTACATTTATGATGAGAGTTGAAAAATTTTAAAACTCCATTATGGGCGGTTCTTTCTAAAAACATTTGTTAACAATTATTGCCTACGCTATGAAAGTAACTACAATAAAATTTTTAATTAAAATTTTATATTTATTTTTTTTTAGTCTTCCGGCTAACGTGTTTCCACCGTCCTATGATATTGCGTTCTTTGAATAATGCGTGAAGAGACATTTATGCAAGCCGGCATAATCACTCCACTGCAACTGCCAATTGTTTTTCTTTGCCGTAGATACATACGACTGATACAGTCGTTTTTGGGCTGCAACATACTTACCATCAGGTGTAGTGCGGTTAATATACCAAGTCAGAAAAAAAAACTATGTAATCCCAGCGATAGCCCCTTTTTTAGTAACCCGGTGGAAATCCCTAAACGAACCTCAGGGGGATAGATAAAAGTTGCCCCCCCGGTGTGTCGGACTTGCACCGATTAAAACCCCCAGGGTGTTCTTTCTCCCGCCTGCCGAGTGCCAAGGGCAAGGCCAAGCCATTTTCCGTGGCACCCGGCGACGTCTGGCCTTGTTCAGGCCTTGCTTACTTAGCGGGAAGTGATTGGATAGTCGCCACTCCCCGCATGTACCTAACACATTGGCGGCGAGGGTGGTGTAAGATGCCACCCTCGCCTCATCCTTTTGAGTTTACACTAGAGCAGTGTGTAGGAACACACCGCACACCGCTCACGCCTGGACCTAGGCGGCGCTCCCTGATGGTTCTATGCAGGATGAACCCCAGGGTTACAAAAAAAAAACGTAAACGCTCTCTTAGATACTCGTAACATCATCATCAAAAGCTTACATAGGATGTCTTAATTTCAAATCGCTTTTTATTAAAATTTATAGGCCTCTGTTAGACGGGTAGACAAAATGCTGAACGCGTCAATTTAATTCAGGAACCTCGCTTCGCTCGATCAATAATAGAGTTGGAATATAATGCAAATAGTAATATGGATAAGATGTCAAACGAAGAGTTTCAATAAAGAATTGTCATGTCTTGAATTGGAAATATACCTTTGTTAGTATGATTGCACCTGGTAACTCGGGATTTGACGTTCAATATCCAGAAGGGAACGTACTATGTATTCGTTGATGGAAACCCGCGATTTCGCAATTTAAATCCTTTTTGAACTCGATGAGTTTGACAGATATGTAGATATTAGCTTTCCAGTTTATTTATTACCTGTGATAGTATTATATGAGTAATATTATAGATGTTTCGAGATTTCCGTTGTTCACATATTTCTTGCGCGGTGCTTAATAGGACCCCCTATTAAGTACCGTGGGGGTAGAGTTTTTATAACTACACCTCCTAGAGACAACGCTTGAGAAAAGCTATTCTATCACTGGAATGTTGGAGGAATATAGTTCTCCAGGCTCTACAGGCAACGCGTTGTTGGACACCCAAGGAGTTTTAGCTCATAGCAGTCTGGTACACCATGGCTGTTATCCTCACGGCTGCCGTGATGGTCAATGCAGGATTTTCTTTTGAGTTGCAAATAATTGTTACAGAGATTTTAATCTATACTAATATTATAAAGCTGAAGAGTTTGTTTGTTTGAACGCGCTAATCTCAGGAACTACTGGTTCGAATTGAAAAATTCTTTTCAAGTTGAATAGACCATTTATCGAGGAAGGCTTTAGGCTATATACCATCACGATGCAATTATTAGGAGCGAAGAAATAATGGAAAATGTGAAAAAAACGGGGAAAATTATTCATCCTTGAGGGCTTCCATTGCGTACGCTGCAAAAACGGTTCAAGGTACCAAAAATATATGTAAAAAAGAATTACTCCTCTTGAAATGATCTAAAAAAATGTTCGTGATAGTATATGTCTATCTTTTAAGATTAAGTCACTAGAACCGTTTTTATGGTAAACAAATTTGGTCGAAATTAATTCATTATAATTTGTTAAGAGTTGTATCAACGTAATAATATTAATCTTTATCCAAATAAATGTGTTGTTTATTAAGAGTATTTAATTGTGAACAAAATTGTCTCTGACATCACTAAATTTCAATGAATATCTTAGAAGATATTACAAAACCTTATATAGCAAAACAGCGTTTGCCGGATCAGCTAGTTAAACATAAAAGTACAGTTTAATCTATCAGTGTGTGCAAACGTATAAAAGCCAGGATGAAAAGTTGTATAATTGTATATTCATATTAGTTTTAAATTAATATAAATAGCCGAGGCCGACCGAGTTTTACGCAGACCACAGTACGCGGTATCGGAGAGAATGCATGAAGGAACTAATGAATATTAAGGAAGAGAAAAAGGTTTGCATGAATAGAGAGAAGTGGCGTTCCATTCTCTCTGTCTACCCCAAAAGGGATTCAGCGTGATGATAGTTTTTTTTATATTTTTTATTGATGGCAAATTGCATGGTTTCTGTATTTTTCCGGATTAACGAACGGAGGCAGTACGTATTAGCAACGTACGCATTCGATTCTAATTTTCTATTATATTGTAGATCCGTATTTTTACGGATTAGTATCAGACGGAAAGCGCAAACACCCTAACAATCCTCTTACATCGCAATAACCTTAATTTACCCCTTCATGCACTCCTGCCAATTCCATGTTCTTTTTGACTTACCCATTCAAACCCTCTTATTCGGTCTGTTAAACAAAATTATCTGTATGATTCCAATTTGTATTACCACTCTCACTCACATTTATATTTTTCATTTTCTGCGCATCTTTTACTGTTTTTACATTTCCGAATCAATGAAGCATGCACTTGTTCATTCTAACGGTAAAATTATCTTTCGAACCAACCATTCTGTTTAAACTGGATGTAACCTTATCAATAACTACATCGCCAACATTCCGTAGTTACAATGATTTTTTTTTTTTGTTTTGAAGCGGCTAACTACTTTGTGCCTTGAAAGGCATTTACGCTTCAACCGGGATTGGGGGGCGAGCACAGAAGGTGCTCAGCCAGCGAAATTTTTGGGTTGGGTGGCAATGTAAGGGCACCCCTGTGGGTACGAATCTCGACTTGGACCGCCAGCCACAATAAGATACCAACCCTACGGATCTACTAGCGTTTCGGAAGTGACTATCTTGAAAAGAAACGCCGAAAGAAACTCAAGGCTGCGTCGGAGTGAAGTTACAATGATTTGCAAGAACTTGTATATATGGGAGGGGCCAGAAAATTTCACTTGCGTGATGCAGGTTAATAAAATGCATCGGAATCGTCAATCATTCTGGGCATGTGCACCCTGGTGGTCGCTGCCATCCTTGTAATACACTGTACTCTCCATCAGGTGCGATGAAGTCACTTTTCCGATTGAATATAAGATAAACAATTATTAGAAATATAAATTCATGCATATTTCGCTAGTTCAGAGACATGCGGAGGATCAATGATAAAAAAATGAGGAAAAAAGTATACAATGTGTATATAAATGGGAAGTAGATGACAAGACCGGCCAAGACTTATATAACACATACCAAATAAAGGGAACTCCGATGGATGGTAAGGTCCAGAGTACGCGGAACTGGCAAAAGCACATAAAAGAATTAATTAATGGTTAAGATAGTGAATAAAGATTGCAAAATAGACAGAAGTATCAAGTAATACTTTCTTCTGTATCCGGCCTTTAAACAACAAAGCGTGAGACTTTTGAGATGGAAAGCGGGGCTCTTTACAATCAGCCTATTAGGTGATACGGCTGTCGGGACAGTAACCGTTGAATCTACATCCCACATGGTGGTAATCTCATGCACGAGGTCTAAATATTTGGAAGACATCTCTTTTTCTACTTTCATGAGATTCTCATCACGTGGTATAGTGATATCGTTGAGTATCGCCCAGTACGCTGGCCGATCTATTACCACAATGTCAGGTCTATTAACAAAAATATTTCTATCATTGATAATACATCGATATTTAATTAATTATCATTTATTCAACATAATTACATTTTAAAATAAATACATATAAACAACATATAAATTATAAAATATAAAAACATGTAGACCTACAGGGGCGAGGCCTAAGGCTCAAGCCACCGGTAGTAAGGAGCAACTGCCTTCTGTATCCGGCCCTTGATCCAACAACCAAGCGAGAGCCTCTTAAGGTGGTAATCGAGGCTCTTTGCGATGAGCCCATTAGTCGATACGACTATCGGGACAATAATCGTAGAATCTACATCCCACATGCTGGCAATCTCGTGTGCGAGGTCTAAATATTTTGATAGTTTTTCTTTCTCAGCTTTTACGAGATTCTCATCATGTGGTATGGTGATATCAACGAGTATTTCCCGGCGCGCCGACCGATCTACTGCCATTAACCAATTAATTTATTATTATGGATTTTCTATTTGTGTTTATTTGTCTAATATTTTGTGGACACCTTGCCGTCTTATATATGGGAGATACATACGTATTTTTTGTATTACTTGGTGTTTCCATGATTATATAAAAATTAAATAAACCGTAATTAATTCAACATTCGATGAAGAGTTTCTTACATTGTTGTCGGTAAGTTTTCTTTGGGTGTCGGCTAGGTAGTATCAAGTCTCGCTAAATAGGCATTCTATATACACCTAACACCGTGCGACAAGTAAGAAATTGTCGTTTACATCGAATCATCATAATTATATTCCCATGGTGATAATATGATCCAACACGTATGTAACTTTTTACTACCTATTGCGAGAATATGTAGGCACACATATCCTATTACAGTAATTTTATTTATCTGTTTCTATTGTAGAAGTTATGATAAAATGCTTAATTTTATTGGCGTTTTTTTTTTTTACACTTGCTCGACATTGTGACTACAGAGTACCTGATTGTAAGTACAGTGTAGTCCAAAAACGAAATAGACTATCAAAGGATGAAAATCCATTGATAGTCTACATCGTGATGTCGGCCCACATATACCACGACTGAAGGTCTCTAGGTATATGAGCTACTGGATATACACAAGCTGATCCCGAAACGCGACAAGCCGAAACTGGTCACTATGACGGGCTTTACACCCATGTACTGTGGTCGCGATCCAGACGGGCACCGGCGCCCTACCACCTCGCTGCTGCTCTTTTAGAACCACCCGGGAGCCACGTGTAGGGAAACTAGGGTAAAGCCTACGGACGCGAGCAGCTTCGACTCCCAAAACTCCGCGTTTTATTGATTAAGTACTTTAATACCGTAATTAATTATTGTAGCCTGTCAAAATAGAACCCTTACTCCTTACTAATAAAATAAATTCAAAATTGTTTTTCTCTTTGTATGTTGCGCTTTCGCATCACAAAGCCTTTTAATAAAGGCACATAGAAGATAAATATATGGTTTTATTTATTAGAACACTTACAAAGTCCACATTGACTCATACATAAATATATAAAATATGAACCTACTTGCTCGGAAGAGAAAAAAAATGAAATTACGAGCAACACACGAACTTTAATACAACAAAACAATATTAAATCGATGTCACAAAAAACAATACACACTCGTAAAAGAGAAGAAAAAAGAATAACGACCTATTCCACAATCCTCTCGAATAACATTCTTTTTTTTTGCTTCAAAATGTTTTATCGAGATCACTAGATCTTTATGTGAACAAGCAGGCGAGTAGCTCACATGTTGGTATTCACTGTCGCCTACAAGACAGTTGCAACACGAGAATCGTTATCAGAACTAATCAATGAACAATTCGAAATTCCCTCTCGATAGCCTGACGACGACCTTTAACGGCCTGATAGCACAGTTTGTAGTGTCTCTTCTTACGATGCGGAGGTTCTGGGTTCGAGTCAAGGCAGATGGGCTTGTCACGAGTCATGGTTGTATATATCTATTTAAGTATGTATATCTTTGTATAGTACCCATAGTAGAAGCGCAAATTTAATTTGGAACTAGGTCAATGGATGTAATCGTAAGTAAATATTATATTATTATTCTATCCTCGTATGGTGGATAATGTTTTGAAGCAACCCATCAGAAAAAGAGTTTTAGGCACCAATTCTCCCGTAACAATACTATATAAAAAAGTAGCAGACATTGAATTTATTTAATAACAGTCTAAATAACACGTTATATAAATCACGTGTTTTAAGTCTCCGTCCATGATTTTGTTTTTGTTATTTTTTTCTTTTCCTCATTAATTGTATTTTTTAACTCATTATTATATTTAAAATAGTTTTTTAAATTATTTTCGCACGCGGTGTTGACTTCATATATAGTGCACTAGATTATAATTTTATTAAGAATGATATTTGTTTTGAATAGTGCAACTATTGTAGAGAAAATAAATAAATCGTTGTGCCGCCGATTGAAAAGAGCAGTTTTTACTCCTTTTTTACATAGATTAAAGTTCATTGTAAATATACAATGGAAAATTATATTGAAATAACACTGAATGCTCATTAATAAGAGCAGACAGATAATCAGGCTTACAGCCGATAATGAAAGAGCAATGGCGAACAATAATATCATAAAGCAATTTCAACAGTATTATGTCATCATTTTAATTAAACCATGTTTCTGTTAAGGTATTATGTGGATTCTAGTTTGGATCTGGATTCCGCCTAACATACGCTCGCACACTGTCCGGCGTGGGATAGCGAGCGGCGGGACCTGGTCCGAAGGACCGGACACGACCTCTCCCTGCCATCAGTGGTGTCGGCCATGCTGGCAGGGCATGACAACTGGAGGGCCGTGGTCTCCTTCTGTGAAGATGTAATGTCTCAGAAGGAGGCTGCAGAGCGAGAGCGGCAGTAGGCCGCTCGAAGAAGGCGCCAAGGTGCCGGCAACCGCCCTGGCGCATCAGTCCCAGCCGATCGGTCCATCCACGACCTGTTGGCTGATGTGTTTGGGGTCGCGGCCGCTCAGAGTGGGGGCCCTGAGCGACTGGTTAGCGGCCCTCGAGAAGTAGGCAGAGCATTGTGACGTGCTCTGCCTAAATACAATGAGAAGTGTCCGGGAAGACACCTTCCCCCGAGTTTGTGCCCAGCCGGCGCAGCGCGACGGGGCTGTGGCGAATTGATTACAGGACCCGCAGTCCCCGTGATGTATATGTTACTGAGCGCCGTGTAGATAGCTCTTGGAGCATGCGCGGGGCAGCATCGGCAACTACGCGCATGCGTCTGAGATTTGAAGGCTGTCATTATAAAACTTACAATGGAACTAACATCTTTTATTTGTGTTCACGATTTTTAATATATAATTATAGTAATAGGCTATAATTATATCATTGGCGACGAAGACGGGATTTGCTTACGTGGATATTTGAAATGGCGACTTATTTGGGAAGTATTTCGACGTTTGATCATAAATCACAGGACTGGAATATTTTTTTTGACAGAATAAAACAGTTTATGCTATTGAACAATATCGAATCTGATGAACGCAAATGTGCGGTGATATTAACACATCTGTCGGAAGATTCATATCGATTAGCAAGTGATTTATTATTCCCAAAGACCATTTCATCAGTAAAATATAGCGAGTTAGTTGAAGTTTTGAATGACCATTTTAAGGCAATAAGATCGTCGTTCGCGGATAAATTACATTTTTATGAAGCCGCAAAAAGCCCGACCGAGAGTATAGAAGAATGGGCGGCCCGTTTAAGAGGGCTCGCGGTCAAATGTGATTTCGAAGGTTCCACGTTGGAGACCGTAGTACGAGACAAATTTGTGGTAGGATTCAACAGGAGCGTGGAAAGAGATCGTCTGTTTGAGCATAAATCAGCTGATTTGAGCTTTTCTAAGGCGGTAGAAATAGCGAAGCAGATCGCTTGCGCGAGAAACGTGCGTTCCGAATTTTCAGCGACCGCTTTCAGTCAAATGAAAGAGGAGCCGGTATATAAGCTGAGTGGCAGGGGCAGTGGTATTTGTGGGCGTCGTAGCGGAGGCGCTAGCGCTCACAGAGACTTCGATGGATCCTGTGCCGTGTGCGGAATGCGGAACCACGGAGCAGAAAAATGCCGCTACAGAAGTTACAAGTGCTCAAAATGCGGAATTAAGGGCCATTTAAAGAAAATGTGCAAGCGTGTGAATAATATCGATATATGTTCGGAATCAAGGGACGAGCTCGAGAACGACGAATATAGAGATTATCAAGTATATAACCTTAGGTATGTTAATAGTAAACCGTTATTATTAACGATTGAAATAAATAAAAGGTTATATAAGGTAGAATTAGATTCGGGTTCTAGTGTATGTGTCATGTCTAGCTCGATGTATTACAAAAACTTTAGTGAAATAGCATTATCCAAATGCGAAATGAAAATGTGTTTCTATAATGGCCATAAAATCACACCATTGGGAGCCTTGGAGCTTCAAGTTAAATACAATAACATTACGAAATTGATTAAATTTTTTGTTATTAAAAATGGTGGTTCACCCCTTGTGGGGCGTGATTTTATGAGTATTTTTAACATAACATTTACATGTAATAATAATAAAATAGATTGTGTCACTAAGGACGTTGAGATACAAAACATAATGAACGAATTTTCGGAACTCTGGCGCAATGAGTTGGGTTGTTTTAATAAATTTCTCGTTAATCTACAGTTAAAAGAAGGCGCTAGTCCAAAATTTTTTAAATCGCGGTCGATTCCTTTTTCTATTAAGGACAAGGTCGAGGCAGAAATTAACCGACTGGTTAATTTAGGTATATTAGTATCTGTGAACCATTCGGATTATGCAACACCCATAGTTCCCGTATTAAAAGAAAATGGGAAAGTCAGAATAGCGGGCGACTTCTCAGTTACACTCAATCGTGACTTGATAATTGATAAATATCCATTGCCACGGATTGAGGAGGTATTTGCCAAATTGGGTGGTGGTGAGCATTATTCAAAATTAGACCTTTCTAATGCATACAACCAATTTAAATTGTCAGAAGAATCTCAAAAACTTACCACCATAAATACACCTAAGGGACTTTTTAAGTATACCAGGCTGGTGTATGGTTTGGCTAATGCTCCAGCCATATTCCAAAAAGCTATGGAAACGTTGCTAGTTGGTATTGATGGGGTAAGCGTATGGCTTGACGACATTTGTTGTACAGGTCCAGATAGAAAAACGCATTTGTTTAGATTACGTCAAGTACTGAGTAGATTAAAAGATGCTGGATTGCGCCTCCAAAGAGAGAAATGTAGTTTGTTTCAAAACAGCGTTACTTACTTAGGATATGTTATAAATAAGGACGGTCTTCACACTAGCCCGGATAAAGTGGAGGCAATATTAAATGCACCAGAACCCGTTAATGTCAAGGGTGTTAAGGGATTTTTAGGAGTTGTTAACTACTATCGTAATTTTATTCCCAATGCGTCGTCGTTATTAAGCCCGCTGCATGAACTACTACGTAGTGGCGTTAAGTGGGAGTGGGGCGAACGACAACGTCGTGCTGTAGCTGCTGTACGTCGCGAGCTGGCTTCAGATAGGGTGCTCGCGCATTTCGACCCGACGGCGCAATTGGTGCTGTCGGTAGACGCCGGCCCGGAAGGTCTGGGCGCTGTGCTCGCGCAGATCGACTCCGCGGGTACGGAACGGCCTCTCGCGTTCGCTTCCAGGTCTTTAGCGACGAGCGAACGCAACTATAGTCAGATACAGAAGGAAGCTACAGCAATTATATTCGGTGTTAAAAAGTTTCATCAATACCTGTATGGCCGTAGTGAACCTTTTATTTTGAGAACAGATCACAAACCGCTATTATCCATATTCAAAAATAAAGGCGGAATTTCTGTAACAACGGCGGCCCGATTACAAAGATACGCGTTAATTTTGTCGGCATATAATTATGTTGTACATTATGTAAAGGGTGATAGCAATACTGTCGCTGATTATTTTTCTAGAGCTCCGTTACATTATTCAAATGATACAGCTTTTAAAAACTCAGACAATATGTATTGTAACTTTTTAACAAACAATGTATTGCCGATATCTTTTAGTGATATTCAAGAGGCAACGTTAAAAGATGAGTTATTGCAAGCTGTAATTAAATACATGAAAAAAGGCTGGCCACGTAAAATGAGTTGTAAAAATCTGGTTACCTATTTTAATTGTAAAACAGATTTACAATTTTCTAATGGGTGCTTACTAAGGGGCCATAGGGTTGTTATTCCTCAGAGATATAGAGAACAAATGTTACATGAACTACATACGGGTCATCTGGGTATAACTAAGACTAAAACTCTAGCTCGAAGCAAAATGTGGTGGCCGGGTATAGACTCCGACATCGAACGATTTGTAGGTAACTGTAAGGTATGTATAAGTGTAAGGGAAGCGCCGGCGCGTGCAGCCCCGGCGCCGTGGCCCATACCGCCAGGACCCTGGCACCGGGTTCATATTGATTATTTAACAATAGGTCAAGCGACATATCTCGTAGTAGTGGATGCCTTCAGTAAATGGTTAGAATGTATTTACATGAATAATGGCACTTATACTCATGCACTGATTTTAAAATTAAAACAGTTGTTTTGTACATTTGGTATTCCCAAAACATTGGTGTCGGACAATGACGTAAAAATAAATTCAGCCCAGTTTAAAGAGTTCTGTGACAACTATGGAATTTCATATTTAACATCTCCAGTTTACCATCCTTGTAGTAATGGACAGGCGGAAAATTCGGTTCGGACGTGTAAGAAAATGCTGAAACGTATAATAGGTGAAAACACGAGTAGACAAGATATTAATGACAAATTGTTGGAGCATTTATTTGCTTATAGGAATTCAACTCATTGCGGTACAGGGGTATCTCCGGCGAAATTAATGTTTGGGAGAGAGTTAAACACTAAATTAGATTTAATTTTACCATCATGTACTCGGGGAAGGAAGCAAAATGAAATAAACAATTATGTCAGAAAAATTAATGTAGGCGATATTGTTTGGGTTAAATTATTTGATCAAAGAAAGGGATACTGGTCTATAGGTACAGTTAAAAAAAAACTGGGTAATAGACTATTTGAAGTTTTCGTACACGAAAATAAATGTATTTGTAAAAGACATATAGATCAGTTGATTAAGTATAAAGGTCAATTAGTACACTGTTTATCGGAAATCAACGCGGCTTTCTCTCCTCAGGTCTTAGAGACTAACTCTGACCGCGTACAGGAGGAATGTTCTGAAGGTACAGCAGATATTAGTAATAGTAATCGCAACCCAAATGAACAGAGTAATGAAGAGATACTAGAACCAGAGGCATTGGGTGCAACTGGTTCACAAGGGGAATATGTACTTGGTCATGATGAGACACCTTCTGAGCCACATATTGTTACTTTTTCGGGCTCAGAGGATAGGCGAAGCACTCTTAGGCCAAGAAAACATGTAAATTATAAGGAGTAAGAAAATAGTGAAAATGTTTTATATGTAATTGTATTTGTTAACAGGCGTAAATGTAATTAATGTTGGAGGAATGATGTATATGTTACTGAGCGCCGTGTAGATAGCTCTTGGAGCATGCGCGGGGCAGCATCGGCAACTACGCGCATGCGTCTGAGATTTGAAGGCTGTCATTATAAAACTTACAATGGAACTAACATCTTTTATTTGTGTTCACGATTTTTAATATATAATTATAGTAATAGGCTATAATTATATCACCCCGCCAATGCGCAGAAGTAGTCGCCTTGGGGTTTTTAGTCGGTACAAGACCGACACACCTCGGCTGCGCAACCCCCCTGTGCAGCTGAGACGGACCTATGAGGATTTTCACGAAGTAAAAAAAAAATGCGGATTCTGGCCGTCGCTGTTCGGCAACCGCGACGCAACTGCGACTTTCACGTCGCAGTATAGCGCTGTGTATGAGTTTATGTGTAAAAGCTTCTGATGTATGCGACTGCACAGCGCTGTCAGATGGCGTATCAACTCGCAAACGAGCGGCCTACATCCGACGGTTTTTTTTACATCAGCTTGACAAACAGCGCACGGTGCGCCTGGTGGTATGTGTAGTCCAAAAATTAAAGCGACTATCAAAGGATGAAAATCTATTGAGTTTGCATCGTCATGTCGGCACATTGTTTACAAATATATAATACACAAAGAAATTAAGATTCATTTAGAAAAAAATGCATAAATTACGAACACGCATTCTTTTTCATTAAACAGCCATCAATGGAATGATATGCCTTTTTAGCAACGTAATAATAGTCTTTTTTTTTATTAAATTAAAACCAAATATCATTACTAATAGATAAATTTAGACTATGCAGATTGATACACCTCCCTGTGCGTTCAAATGCGTGTGAATAGAATTTTATACAGTACGGAATATCGAATTAAGTTTCACCTATAGCTGCGAACTGTTGCAATTTCTAAAATAAAAATATCGTATTGAAATATTTCCTTTCATTTGCTTCGTACCTACCGTCCGCGTGTTAGTTGTTTCGCCTCCCCTTGTGCAATATTCATCTATACCTCCTAGTTGACGATAATTAAAAGGTCCCAGAAGAGTGGCCTCCTCGCATGTAACTCCCTTTGTTAATTTCAGATCGGAAATTCCGCCTACGTTTCATCCACTTTTCATCACAGCACTGGGTACTTGCTTTTACTGTTTTCTACTTTGACCAATCAATTCTTTTGTGTTGTGTGCTTATGTGCCAAATAACATTTCCCCATCGATGTTCAAGCCCATTTAAGACTATTAAAATAGGATATCATTGCTCCAATGCTTATTAATTCAAATGACTGATTTTTTTTTATGCTGAGACGGTACAGTAATAGCACCACACCTGATGGTAAGTATGATCCAGGTCAAAAACGACAACAATGATCAACATATAAAACCAATCGATAGTCGCGTCAATCTGGCTTCCACAAATATCTCTTCAAGCTTAGCTTAAGTTACCCACCCAATATCTTCTACAGCCCAACGACTCGGCAAAATCCGGGAGAAATCCCTAAAAGACCTTCAGGGGGCAGAGTAAGAGCCGCCCCCCGGAAAGTCGGACTTGCGCGGACTAAAGCCCCCGGGGTGTTCCTTCTCACGCCTGCCAAGTGCCAAGGGCAAGGCTGAGCCATCTTCCGCGGCACCCAACGAGCAGTCCTAGTCAGGATGAGTTACCAAATAATGTGATTAGTATGTTTAATAAAGCATAGTATAGTCGCCGTCATATCAGCCGCAGGACGTCCACTGCAGGGCATAAGCCTCCCCTGATGTTTTTCAGAGCGACCAGCTGAAAGCAGCCTACGATCCGGTGTAGGTCGTCAATCCACCTTGTAAATAGACATCCCACTCTGCGATCGCCAGTATGTGACCTCTATTCGAGAATTTTCCTGCACCATCAGCCTTCCTTCCTACTGCTGTGTCCTATGCACTGCCTGAAGTTGAAGTAACTTGTTTAATTAAAGTTTTTTTTTTCGTCCAAAAAATCCCCATTTTGTCCCATTCCTTCTCTCCAGAATGTACCGCTTGCTGTGTGTGACAGCCTAAGTATATTAGGTATGGATTTTCGCTGTGATCTCAACCTCAGGGATCACGTAGGGACTGTCATCTCCTTGACTTCACGTAGACTTGGTATACGTCGTGATCCCACCTTCCTATGATATGGGATCCTGTAAGCGTAGCGTGAAGAGATATTTGTGCAGGCCGGCATGATCGCTGCGACTACCGATAGGTTTTTCTTACCTCTCGATAGTTGTTGGCGTTATTTGGACTGCACCATACTTAACATCAGGTGCGGTACAGTCACTGTGTCGTATCAGAATAAAATTTAAAAAAAACTGGGCTATATCACCGATTCTCGTTCAATGACGGATTTCTTCATATCTGATTCGATCACGTAGATATACACCAAGCGTAGATTCCTCCATATCTCGCTGCGTGCCAGGGAGGTTCGTAATGTCGTCGTAAGGCCTAGATTGTTGAAAATTGTACATTGTTTTTTTTTATGATATAGGAATTCATTAAGAGTGGATTTTTTTATATGGCATCCCAAGCAGGCAGGACAAAATGGTGCGGCTGTGATAGCCTAGTGGATAAGGAGCGGAATCCACGCGCGAAAACGCAAATACTCGTAGGTTCGAATCCCCGTACGTCTGTATCTCTGCTCACACTTAAATGGGTGTAGCGTGACTATATTATTATCATTATAATTCAACATAAATTATTGTATAAATTTTTATATAACTGTATTAATTTATCTTTGTAAAAGATAAAGCCATAGCTCGAAAATGAAACGAGATTAAAAAAATCATCGGATCCCTGATTAATTTCATTTATGACGACGTGGAAGCCAGAATCCGATACCGAACGTGGACTGTATTGCAAAGGAAATCCTAATTAAAATACGTCCGTACTCTCGTGCATTACTCAATACTTTTCGAATAGAAGGAATTTAATTTTACGGGCTATATTTTAAAAGCTTTTTTCAGGAATCGTACTGATTTAGTTTTCGCTAAGGAAGTATTTCATTTCAATGCAAGCGACCTACCATTTGTTGAACTGATTTCCCTTTGGCGCGTCATCACAACACAGAGTATTTGTTTTGTTGTTTTCTACCTAGGTTATAACCTATCCTTCTGAGTTGTATGTTATGTGCCAACTATATGCATTTTCCGTTTCAATAATTACCATTTTGGTTTTGGGATTAAATATGGATATTACATTTGTTTCGTATTTTAGTTGTAGACTAACTCACCACAGTGATTATCTCGCACTTGTTAGAAAATATAGTGTTGTCTCAGAACTGCAGCGATGAAAGTCGATATCGTCATGCCGGCCCACATGTACCCCGACAGAAAGTATCTAAGCATATGGAATACCATCATAATTCAGGCGTACACCAAGATAAGGCTTGGACCGCATTGTGGAATTTCACCGCGCGGGAAAATATCGCATGATTTCCCCGCAAGTGAATATTCACCTATCTCACACTGGGAAACTAATTTCGAGTTGTTTCTTTAATCATAGATTTGTTAGTTTCTTACAACTAAAATGAAGCGGGTCGGGTAAATTTTATAAATCACAGTGTCTCATTTTATTTTTGCGCAAATTTTTACCGCTTGTTTCTGCGGTTTCATACAATGCACAGTGTTACAAATTTAGCGGTAAAAAATAACACGGTGAAATTCGCAGTGCTAGGTCTAAATAAAACTATATTGTTGTGATAGGACTTTGTTTTAATGACAGGGGTGTTGTGAAATTTTTATATGGCGCTGTCACTATTATGCCTCGTCAAATAATATATGATGGGAGCAAAACAATTACTGCTAAGCTTCTAAAGGTCGATTCGGATTCTGATAGTAATATTTTGGCAACGGCGACTCGGCAGAGGCTGCTAAAATTTGAATCGCACCTTAAGCGAAACTTCTACACCAATCTATGATATGGCCTATGTTCTTCTTTCTCTTTTTTTCATGTTCGGCAGCTCAATGACAACGTGTCAGGTATATAACTCGGCTATTTGCAACATTACCAACGCTCCATAATATGTGGTATCGACCTGTTTGTTTCCCTCATTTTAGTATAAAGTTGAAACGTCTGAAAACTTACAACCGGTAAAAATTGTGCCGTTTGAAGAGCTTCAGTTTCGAAGCAACAAAACTTTAACAGATGAAACGCTATCCGCAAAAGTTAAACTTGTCTGTAATCATACTAAAGCCATACATATATCTTGTACAACAAAATGGCTTCAAGCTTCATTTTATGGAAGTAAAACTTACTTATTTACTTTCTAATTGCAATAAGTACTTCCATTAACGGTATTAGGAAATATAAAAATACCATTAGACGTGCCTTAAGTGCAATGTAAAATAAATCCTCAAATTGAACAAAATTAGATTTCAATAGTATATAGCGAGATGACGCTTTTGGATCTCCTGATTTTAATAATATATTATGCCATTTTTTGCATCATACTTGTATCACGAAATACTATAAAATAAAAAGAGCATAAATGTGCTTACGAGAGCAGAAATGGTGTTGCGTTACATTTTTCCGTGCGTTTTGTGCTACATGCATCCTTCCATGTATTTCTTAGTTCCATATCCTAAGCCTTACACAATATAACCGCGAATCCTTAATCTGTTTATATTTAGTCCATCTATGTATTAAACTCTAATAAATCCTATTTAATGAAATTAATGAATCTAATAAAATTAAAATAATGATTACATTTTGTAACCGTTAATCATTAGTCTGATTACATTTTACCCGTCTATGCCCCGAACTGCAGCTGCAGAAGTGCAGCCTGCACTGCGATTTTACCAAACGATATATTCCCGCGTAAATTGTATTTAACGATTTTTATTTATTTAGCACAATTTTTCACATAGCTTATTATCGTCAATGCGTGCGTTTCAAATTTGTGATTAAATATCACACGGTGAAAACACAATGTGTGCTGGGCTTAGCACCACCTAAGCAGCGCATGACCCACTAGGAATTAAAAAACAAGTTCACTTAATATGATATCAAATAGATGACACGTAAAAGCGACAAAGCAATATCGTTTATCATTAATCGTTATAAAACAAGAGTACATTGATTCCATATATATTGCATTTATATTTCATACTAGCTGTCCCGGTAGACCTTGTTCTGCCCTATTTCTCTAAAACAAAGTCACATTGTTTTTTTAATGTTAATAGCTATAGTCTGTCGGCTGTTTTTTGAAAATTGTTTGAAGGAACCTGGCCTTAATGCTATATGTATCAAAATTGACAAATACTGACATTAATATTTATACGTCACTCAATTGTTTTGCCTTCCCGGAACCTGTCCACTGACATTTAAACTTTATGGTATGGTGTTAAAGTTCAAAATGACTTATAACGAATTTTTTGTATGAGAATACAGAAAAGTGTTATTTTTAGACAGTCGCAGGGAATTTTTTAAATTTTTCTCTCCGTAATAACCTTTCTCAGACTTCATCAAACACAACAAAAAAAAAATCAGCCAAATCGGTTCAGCCGTTCTCGAGTTTCGCGCTTATCAAAACATTTTGCGATTCATTTTTATATTATAGATATATATACTCCATATATATATATATATATATATTATTCCATATATATATAGTCTTTTTATGTTTGTAAATTACCAATTTGTTAATTGAAACAACATCGCCAAAGCAAAACTGAAAACTCATAAAACAAAAATTGTGAATCAACCGATATCGCCAATATTTCCCGAAATCGTTTATCGTATTATGAAACCGTAGTAGGGGTATTGGTTCTATAAAGGTTACTTTGTTGCCGTGTAATGAGACTATGCATTTTAAACCACCCTATTTACATACCGATTTCGCATACTGATTTAGAGTTTTATTACCTAATAAAATAGTTTAGTTGCTTACTATTTCATTTCGGTGAACAACCGTTTGTAGTTTTGATTGTGGTTGTGACTTAGTACGCGCGTAATACCTTTGTTATGATAATAATTCAAGCAAAAATCGTTGTATACTTAATAATATCAACCGTTTATGTTATTAATGCCATCAATTCATACATTTTTTTTTATTTTTTCCAATAAATGATCGACGTATTTATTTAAAGTGACACAACTTTTTCTATTCATCAATATATAATTATATATTTGCTCATAAAGTAAAGTTTTCGTTTTTTAAAATCATTTAACTATTCCAAATTTAAAACTTTACGTCGTCGATGTTTCGATAGACTCCATTTTCACCTCTGCTAAAAAATCATCAAATTAGAAGACTAACAAAAGCCCTCTATGAGTTTATGATTTAAATGCAGCTTCTTAAATATTGTATCTCCGCAAGTCGCAAAGGGCCCATATCAATATGACGAATCAGAATTAAAAAAATCAGTGCTAGTCGAATTCTTGTACTGAGAACTCTGTACAATCTTTTCAGTATACATTTATATATGTTTTATATGTGCAAATGATGATAAGGCCGATAATGAACAGCGTTCGCCAAACAAAAGCCTATTCACTCATCTTTTAAAAGATCCCAGATCATAACATTGTGGATAACATAAAAATGTGAGTTTTAGTGACTTTGCTGTTATTATCGACTGTTTCTAGTGGTTTTGTATTAAAAGGGATAGTGAACTCAGAGTATTAAGCCCTTGACCACACTCTCCAGAATGTAGCTGAAAAAACACTGCGATATAGTCTGCATTTTCGCCTCAGTTAAAGCGTCCTTAGAAAAAAGTCTGCGAACTCTACGATCGATTGAGCTCTCAGGGACTAATTGATATTGTGCGGACCCATCCCAAAGGTGACAGCAGTACTCCACACCCAACCATATCTGTGTATGTTATAGGATAAGAAGATGCGACGGTGTGAAGTATCGCCCGACTTTAAAATGGACACGTAATTATGAATATATCTGCGCTTTGTCAGGATACGATCGGACGTGGAGAAGCTCATTAAAATATGGAAAGCTATCTGTATAAACAAAAAACAAATATTCCAAAACATGAATAGAAAGCAATAGAGTTTACGCCTTGGTGTACGGTATACAATACCGCATGTCAATACGTTCCAGTCGGTTGCTCTCCGCTCTACTCCAAAAACTGTTAATCCTACAGAGAAATGCACCATTCATATTTTATAGATAATTGGGTGCCCAACAATTTTATTATACGATTAATTAACCTACGAGGTAAAGGACGGCAGATATTCTCGAAATACTGTGTTTTCCCGAACTTTAATATTTTTAAAATTATCATTAAAACACCGTCATCATAGTGTATATCAAAATTTAGCGCATTAGGAATTTTACCTTAAATGAAACTTTGATATTATAGGTATATTCGACTGATTATCGGACTTTAACCTGGACGCGCCGGGTGTCCAATTTAATACGTCGATGAGTCTCGAAATTAGAGATTATTTCAGCTGTCTAGGCTCTCGACTAATTCCTGCGTCCTTGTGAATACTTTCCACTGTTGATATTGGATATTACACATTATAAAATGGCGCATAGGCTCATATATTTGTACTTGAGATGCTATTTGACTCTCTGCGCTTTTCCTGATTAGCTGAGAATAAAGGATGCGCTTGGCCACACGTTCATCAGCATTCCGTGATAGGTGACCATACAAAGGATCACGCTATTCTTGAACAAGAAGTATTATAACTGTGTTAGTTGAACAAGTAGGTACGAATTATGACAAAATATAACCTGCCATTGCAGACGTACTGTGTAGCGACGGTTCAAACTAGTGATGCCACGAATAGTGAATTGACCGAATACCGAATATTCGGCAACGCTGTCGGCCGAAGCGCCGAATATTCCTGGAAGTAGCGTGTTTAGTGAGAGGTTATTTTCTGAGGCTGGTAACATTTACGATGAAAAGCGTAATCGTTTGCTACCAAGAAATGCTGCTGTAAAGCTTGTTTTTATCCATCACAACTTACCACTGATCAATTTTAATTACTAAAGTGTTGTAATTTGGAAATAAATAAATAATTTTGAGTAATATAACGTGTCTTTTTTACATGATTTGGTATTCGGCCGAATAATACGTACTATTAGCATAGCAAAAAAAGTGGCCGAATAGGCCGAATATCGAATAGTTGCCGAATATTCGTGACATCTCTAGTTCAAACATCGCTGGTAATTAGTTTATACTGAGCCAGCGCCTTGTCTTTGAGCAGAAAAACCGACACACCTTCGTTATGCAATCGCCACGGTATATCTTCCCCTTATGTATACGAAGCTTGACAAATGAGATCGATTTGTGTCTACGTATATATGGGCGCCACACCATCTATCGGAAATAACAATTTGAATAATATAATTTTCTAATATAGAATTTTGGTCGTGTTATAATAACACCAACATGCCCCTTTCGGGTCAAACGGTATATTTATTACACTCCATAAGGGCAACTCGGTTGGACTAACAAATTGAATGTAGTTTTAATTTTTGTAACACGCTATTTAGAGGTAAACTGTACTTATATTCTTGCACCGAAACATAATCTAGTGTTAAAATAATGAAGAAGCCCTACAGCAAATATCACTAATAAGCTATGATGGATATAATATAAATAATAATTAGTAAATACTAAATATTCTTGCGAATATTATTAACAATTTATTTATAATTCATAATAATTGTACTTTGAGTTGGCAACAATATAAAGCCACAATTCGGGGAATTCGGAAGAGCGTTGTGACGCTTTGTTGAATCCAGACTTTAAGTAAAATATTTTGGAGAATAGATGTTGATATTAAATAAGAGTATTCCGTGATTGAATAACATATACTTATATATGTATGTACGACGCCAAAGGCTGATATAATTATCAGAACAGGAGTTCTATCGATACAGCATGCCCAATGGAGTACCTGATCATAAAGTATTGTTTAAAGAAGCATTGAGATGAAATAAGATGTAAATATAATCTAAGGTTGTAAAGGGTTTTAAGTGTATCTTATATGTACATATATATAAAAGAAAGACAGAAGAAGAAAGTCGGGTTTTTCGAACACTTAACTTGAGAACGGCTGGACCAATTTTCAAGGGTTTTCATTTGTTGTATTTTTCTTCGTCCAGAATAAAATATTCCAAGAAAAATGGTTATGGGTTTCTTAACTGTCAGATATTTAATGTTCAGTCCGTCGATACGGTAAACTAGGTTTGAGGAGAGTCAAATTAAACGTATTTAAATAAAGATTTAAAATTGATAAGAAATATTCACAATATTAGAGTAATGGCGTGTTTTATATTTTAAAAATATAGAATAATGTCAATAATAAAAAAGAATTGACATACGTATATATTGGTTGACAAATGTTTATGCGTGCGTTCAGATTTTTTTTTATGTAAACTAAGGAAAATACATCAAAATATTTATTGTGTATGTACTTTCATAAAATCATAAATTAAGTTCAGTTATCAGTAACACGACATTCATTGAGAGTTAAGCAGTAAGAAGTTCGGCAGGTCAGATATAATTTACATACTGGAATGGAATTCGCTTCATACGTATTTTTTCTTTTTCGTTTCGTATGTGTGAATTTTCAAACGACGATTCGGTATTTTTTGGGTGAACGCGCTACATCATCTGTCTCATCATCACTTCCATCGGGTGAGATTGAGGTCAAGCGTAAGCCTATCTATGATAAAGTAAAAATAAAGAAATAATAGCATTTATATAATTTTTACAAAAAAAATATGCTTGAAATAATTATTATCATAGCAAAAGTACTTCACCCATGCGAACGAAGTCGCGGGCACAGCTACTAATATTATATTCTTTAATAATAGTTGTTACAACTGTTAATTGAATTTAAATCCCCATTTAAGTCTAACTAAACCGTTCCATTAATAGCGTTTTATACAAGCTTAAATTACTTTTAATTTATCGATGCCAGCTACCATAAATCCAACTTTGTCAGTTCAAACAGAATTTTGGCAATATAGTCAGTATAATTATTTGCTTTCCATATACAAACATCCCCTTAGTATGAAATTGGCAGATGTTAGGGCCCTGTGTTGCTCTATGCGCTTTGAATCCTTAAATTTGATTACATTTTCGACTGGCTGCAACGTAAATAGGAAATTCAAACTTATTTCAAAATATTATGATTCAATATTGACTTGTGAAATTTCTAACATGAATTGCGAACAATTTTTATTTTGTGGAAAGTTCTTATATAAAGTGGAAAAGTGCTAGATTCAAGTACCTATAGGTAGATAGATAATATTTGTAAGAGAATTTGCGAACGGCGCGCGGGCAGTTATAAAATAAACGTGCTTGTGATATTTTTTTTTTACACTGGTTCGACATAGTGACTACAGAGTACCTGATGGTAAGTACAGTGTAGTCCAAAAACGAAAACGACTATCAAAGGATGAATATCCATTGATAGTCTACATTTAGTGATGTCACGAATAGTGAATTGGCCGAATACGGAATACCGAATATTCGGCAACGCTGTCGGCCGAAGCGCCGAATATTCGGCATGGAATACATGCTTGTTGGGGGCGCGTTAGCTGGATTAAGGCAAGTTGCAACCTGTTTTCCTCGTTGCGTAGGCGCGGCCAACAAAGACAATACAATACCCAGTACAAACGAAAAACAATACCCAAACCTTTCGAAATTTGCTAAAGTTTATCTTTCTTCTCCTGGAAGTAGCGTGTTTAATGAGAGGTTATTTTCTGAGGCAAGTAACATTTACGATGTAAAGCATAATCGTTTGCTACCAAAAAATGCTGAAAAGCTTATTTTCATCCATCACAACTTACCACTGATCAATTTTAATTACTAAAGTGTTGTAATTTGGAAATAAATAGATAATTTTGAGTAATATAACGTGCCTTTTTTACATGATTTGGTATTCGGTATTCGGCCGAATAGTACGTACTATTCGGCCGAATACCGAATAGCAAAAAAAGTGGCCGAATAGGCCGAATACCGAATAGTTGCCGAATATTCGTGGCATCTCTAGTCTACATCGTCATGTCGGCCCACATATACCACGACTGAAGGTCTCTAGGTATATGAGCTACTGGACATACACAAGCTGATCCCGAAACGCGACAAGCCGAAACTAGTCACTGTGACGGGCTTTACACCCATGTACTGTGGTCGCGATCCAGACGGGCACCGACGCCCTACCACCTCGCTGCTGCTCGTTTAGCACCACCCAGGAGTTACGTGTAGGGAAACTAGGGTAAAGCCTACGGACGCGAGCAGCTTCGACTCCCAAAAAAAAAATTTGTGTTTCAATTGTAGCATAAACATAACAGATTGCTCATTGGAGAGTGTTCTTAAAAGCTGCATTCTTTACTACTTGATACGTGATCGGTGACACAATTCGTATGTGGTGGACGTTCCTTATATGTAAATGCACGAAAAGATTAGCTTCTATATTCATCATGCGAATGGCTAAGGAATGGAATATGCTCCCGTATTCACACGTTCCTACTCGTATGTCTTGAAAGT
Organism: Automeris io; assembly: GCA_036320925.1. Lineage (NCBI taxonomy): Eukaryota > Metazoa > Arthropoda > Insecta > Lepidoptera > Saturniidae > Automeris > Automeris io. Next base: position 2,144,808 of record JAUDJH010000036.1, read on the forward strand.
ATTTAAGAGAAGAATGCATATGCATTCGTTTGGCGGATGCTATCTATCGTCGAACTCATCTTTAGCTTCCACCCGGAGTGATGGAAGTCAAGGGCCATCCTTTAAAATTTATTTTTTAAAAAGATTTAAAAAAAAACGTGTGTGCGATTCACACATAATAGAAGTGAAAATTCAGTGAATCGACAAAAGAATGAGATGAATATATATAACAAGGGTAGGATAGTTACAAAGTTTATTTGCTTAAAAATGAAAGTATTTTGATTAATTTTAAAGGATATTTTATTTAACATATGTTACATACTTTATTGGATTTTACTAACACTTAAAAAGCTATAATACGCACATACACACCGACATTTGCTCTCTTGCTCTAGCTCACTAATTTTTGTATTTGTGTCTCACCACGCTAACTTTTTACTAAAAAGCTGTAATACGCACATACGCACCGACATTTGCTCTCTCGCTCTGGCTCACTCATTTTTGTATTTGTGTCTCCTACCTGTCGTTTTTCCGTTGCATCCGGGTTGAAATCACAATGATTCTATAGAAGTTTCATTTCAACTAACATTCCACTAAATAATTAATTGTGCAGTTTATGCAAGCTTTGCTTTCATAGATGATGTCTACCATTTGTTAAGGGAATATGACCGTTTTGAATCTGCGAGAGAGGTGTTTATGAATGCCTTTTGTGTGAACAGATTAGATATTTAACAAAAACCTTAACAGAACTATTATCTGAAGAGGCGCCAGCTCAGTTCAGATCAATGGCACCAGATGTCCTATATCAGGTATTCTTATATAGGGTTACGATGGAGCTGGTATACGTATCCACGCAACAGTTCCTTAAATAAATAGAATGTGTTTCGTATTCAAGTATTTGCAAGCTCTTATAGCACCAGACGGGCTGTCAATTGAATTCACTCGCTCGACTCGCCCGCCGAGTAACGACATACAAATATCGTTTTCATCCTTCCTATTCCTGTGTATCTCTGAAGACACCAGGTTCCTGAGGAGTTGGCGAACTGCCAAACGCGGTGAGTGACAGCCCGGCCACTGTTGTGGAGCTATCGAACCATAGAATTAACGATTCACTGAACTCGATATTTGTCGCTAAGAAGTATTCCAGAATTATAAGGTAGCGACATTTGTAGCATCTTGTACGATACTTCGATAGCTCCGCAAGTGGCATGGGCTGCCTTAAGAGTCTCACTTACCGCGATTACCAGTTCGCCAACTCCTCAGGGTCCCCTGCTTCTTCTCCAGGATACTGGTGTCTTTGAGGATCTTCCAACCACACTTGTACACTTTGGAATCGGATTATTGTTGAGTTTATAAATATTTGTATGTTTTATGTCGTTACTCGGCGGATCGGTTCGAGCGAGAGCAAAACTCAATTGACAACCCGTACGGTGTTGCCAGAGCAGTCGAAAGATACCCGCACATAAATTCGAATACGGAACATATCTTAAGGAAGCAATTAGACAAATACACGTTAAAATAATTACTGTTCACTAGCTTGACTCTTCTTTTATTTAAATGAAATATAACTTTATTGAAATAAACATACTTCCAAGCTCTTTTGATCCGTTAAATAATAGCAAATTTAGTTTTAATAGTTTTTTTTTATAACAATTTCAATAGTGATAACTCTAAGATGTCTTTATGTATTATATTCTGTAGGTGAATACTGAGCCCCATATACGAAACATGAACTTTTTTAAGCCGGTAATTGGGTAACACTAATTTGTGTTTATTTGCTAATACTAGTATTAACACTATAAAAATCACTAGTCAAAAATTGACGTAGATTTTGTCGTAATAACTAGCCTCATAAACAGTTGCAGTAATTTTTATTCCGCAATAATTTTCATAGATATAACATCTATAGTTTAGTGGTATTTGTGATTACTTTCAATGATTTACCACCATTTCGCTCTTAAGTTAAAAAATACCACATTATTTATTTCCCTAAAAATGGGTAAAATTGGTAAAACTATCTTGATATATTGTAATAACAAGATGTGTTCTTGTGAATATTCATTTTATGGGTACATCAAAATAGACAGCGTTTTAATGGCAAAGACTTTTCAGTCGCATGTTGATTGCCCTAATTTTAAGTACCAAGTTATAGTTATTGTAAGTACCAAGGAACACTCTATTTTTTATTAGTGCTTGCGTTTTTATAAGGATTTAAGAGTTATAGAACTTTAGGCAAAAAACGCCCGACAAAATTTCACAGTTGGTTGTGAGCTTAAAGCGAAATATGTTTGACAATAGTCTCGCACTGTATGCTAAAGCAATAAGCTCTTCATTATAAAAGCAAACTGCGACTGATTTCAGAGCTACTCGTGCCTGTAGCGATGCACAGTCTGACAATACGTTTACCAAAAGCTTAAGGACTTTCTGTGAACTATAGCAGATTTTTTCAATAAAAAAAAAATACGTTGAAATACAAAAGGAAGACCAGTTACAATAGAGTCGTATACATTTTACTGTGTGTGCGGTAAGTTAATGTTCGAAGCTAAAGGGCTCATAGAAAAATGGCAATTCTATAGCTTACTGTAATTAGATATCTCCAATTCCAGCGGGTTTCTTGTAATGTTGTAATTCAAATACCACAGTTCTGAAAAGTTGCTTCTGGTCCAATTCATTGACACGTTTACCAACCTACCTAGTAGTCTACCGTTACGGTGTCTTTGGTGTGACCATTTATTGTTCACCTATAGTCATACATTATAGAAGACAGAAAACATTACAGAAGTGTGCTAATTTGATCATTACAGATGAGGCGAAGCCGAGTCTTGTAGTGTATAAACAGCATTCACATGTTATACGACCTTTTTCATCGCTTTTAAAGAAAATCACAGTCTCATATTGTGTTATAAATTGGCGCCAGATATGACCGGTGGTCGTGGGTGTGGTTTTAGGAAGACACGAATTTGGCGTTTTACAGTTTATTTGCACTTTAAGGCACACCGAACTGCGACGTACACGCACGTACTTCCGCCTTGGGTCTCGGTAGTCGACTAACTTCCAAGCGTACCGTGCGCGCACGCATCCTCTTACCCCGCACGTCTTGTAACACCCTAATGACCCTTAGCGCGACAACTGCGTATCGGGTTACGTCTATATGCTATACAATTAATTAACCAATTAATAAAATACAATTCTCATAACATGGCAGCAGTGCGAGTTTAGTGCTTCAATTAGTATTTCAAACCTACGTTTCGTTCTTCAGCACGTTCTGGTTTATTGCAAGTCAATATTTTTCATAATATACCCACACAAATAATAACACCCATTTTAACTATTTATAACTTATAATATTACCTATTAATTTTTGTTTCATTAACCGCCACCAAAACGATATCCTACACCTACAGCCGACGTTAAATTATCTCTTTCTTGATGTTAAAAATAAATCTTATTACTTGGTTAAAATAAGAATGCTTCTTCTACATACATTATAATTTCACATTACCGCATTCTTACAGCTGTATGTTTAATATAGTACTAGTGTATAATTTACATAATAAGTAACAATATTACGTCTAAAAGCGATGTAATAATATACTCGTCATGAACAAGTGTGATAAAAACTCTTTTTTTATACCACAGAGTTTGAATAATTAATTTAAAAATATTGGAAATACGTCCAATTCGGAAACACGCACTGACAGTTTGATAGTGAAAATCTGCCGTCAAGCTAAAAATTTTAATCCGTTTATTTTTTTTACGTAGCCATGATCAGTATGAGCTTTCATGCGGTTCGGGGTAACACGTTCTCTTATAAAGGGTGAGTACCAGATTCAATTCAAAGTCAAATTTACTACAGACTTGCACTGAGTGATCGTATGATGATGATGTCCTAGCCGGTTTCGGCCACGGCGACTGTTTCAACATCGATTAAGAAATTCGAGGTCCAATTTACGGAAACAGTCAATTGCGCAGGAGATATTTAAGTGCATAACTGGACGCGCTGCCAGAAAAGCACTCTCTCGTCCGAGCTCCCTCAGGCCCGATGGATAGGAGAACCAGTACGATCGGGAGGGAGCGGGATGCAGGTTTGGCCGAGTATTCCTTCTCTGAACACCTGGTAGAATTACGGTGTTAAAGAAATACCTTAGTCGCCTTTTACGACACCTCAGCAAGAAGAGGGAGGTGCTATTCTATTCTGCCGGCAGCCACCGCGGCTCAAGATCGTATACTAAATGTAGAACTAGCCGGCAGTAAAACAACTAAATACCATTTACACCATTTAATTTGTTAAATATAACATATAGCAATCATATTTAAATACACCGAACGTAAATAACAAAAACAAGCTAGGATCCCGTTCCTCCATCTTGTCCGTATTCACTAAACATACACGTAATCTTTAAAGTTATTATTAATATCTCGCCATAAGACAACAGGAAAATATAACCTCATTAGTTTCTATGCTCTTTTGACATTATACCCCCTCATAATTTTTCCATTCTCAATTTATTTCTCCATCTGTCTCACGCGCGCCAAAAATCCTCTTCGATCATCCTCCATCTTGTTTTCTTATTGGTTGAACAAGACCGGATCGTGAAGCCGTATTCTATCTTATTTTTTAAACATTTATTACATAGTTCTAAGCTTATGAAACTATATTTATCAACAATTCTCGTTTAAATCATAACTGTTGGTTATGTGTAATTTTACTGAGTCATAAAAAAACAAGTAATAATGTAGCTAAGTTTTCCTTGTGCAAATTAAAGTGAGATCTATTAAAATCGTTGATGAAGCGTCATCAAAACCGGCTTAATATCCCTTTTTTAAATATTACCTATTATAATCCTACATCATATATCTGTCGGTCCTACTAGTGCATCACGGCTCATACACCCACTACGTTATTAATATATTTTAGTAACCTAGGATTTTTTTAAACACTTAAAAATCCCAGATTGTATACACATATATGATTTCTCAATGTTTTAAATGGATTTAACCATGATTACAGAGCAAGAAAATTAAAATTACGACTACATTTTGTAATCGTTCATCATTAATCAGATTATATTTTGCCCATCTCTGCATATAACCATATAAGGCAAAGCACTAACCGGGGTTATTGTGGATGTTCTTGCGGTGCACCGCCACACAAACGTATTCACAATAGAAACCAAAGGGTTATTGTTCTTTTGAAAAGTCAGAAATCACATAAACAAAAGAGACAATCCGTCAGCGACCGCCCGTCGTGCGTTTAAACAAAAACGAACTGTGTAAAACAGGGGTAGGTAGGTCTTTTATCGACCCGGTATCGCGATCCACCTACATACGATAATATAAAAACGCCCGAACAAATATTCAGGTACCTACTTATTATAATGAACAACTCTAATATTGTCTTGGCACCGCGACGTCTTCTCAATCAGTTCCATTGGGCATCGGTTGAAAATCAGCGCTGGATGGCGTATAATACGTAGTATCACTGGTGACAGCACCTACATTTTTTTCTGTAACCCTGGTAAAACTTATGCATGGACCATCAGCGCCGCTGTGAGGGCAGCGACTCCGGTGTGTCAGACTCCTACTGACTTAGAACCCCCGAGATGTCCCTCTAATCACTCCACGCGGGCCTAGGAAATCAAATTCATTTAGAAGCCCGGGTAGCTTAAAGCCTTGTTGAGGCCACTTTTCTGGAATAGATGGATGCAAAGCGCCCACCCCTCCAGACCTTCTCTTAGGCGGCGAGCAGTTTCCCTCTCATTCGGGCTGCAGACTCCCGCAAGTCTACTTGATACTGTCACCGGGAGATATCACACTCGCTCTGGTCGAACGCGTCCCTCCAGCGACGATGCCTTGGCCGCCAAATGCCCAGAGAATATATTCGCTCTTTTATGCTTTCGGCGGTCTCCTTCTGCTTCATCACAACCTCGCAGATGGATGTCACCTAGTCAGCACACAAGATACATGATGTGATATTATGTATTATTCTTCGTTGTTTTATATATATGTGTATGTTGTCCCTTTTTTCTCAATAAGCTTTTCTTTCTTTCGACTGAACAGCGCTCTTGGCTATTACGCTTGCAGGGTTGAAACGCCACCTTACAACATTGCATAATCACCTATATCACACATCTTTCCTTATAAACGCGCACACCATGATACATCGTGAGTTCACGATGCGAGATTCAGCAGGTGCCAGATTGCCAGGTGGCAACCGTTTTTTTTTTATAACCCGGGGGAAATTCCTGACTGACCTCAGAGGGCGATGAGGGTCGCCCCCCGGTGTGCCGGACTTGCACCGACTAAAATCCCCGGGGTGTTCCTTCTCTCCGTCTAGCCGGGACCGGAGGCACAGCAGCGTCCACTTCTCCGGCCCGCGACGACGTCTGGCCTATTCGGTAGGCCTCACCTCTATGTTTACGAGGGGCTAAGTAAAGGGCCACCCATCGCTCTCCTCATAAGTAGTCTTGGAGCGGTGTGCGGGAACACGTCACACACCGCTCTCGAGGTGGTAACCATTGCTGAATTGCTATTACCGATCAACTGAATTGCTAGAATCTTTTAATAAATATATGTAAAAAATTTGGGAGCAAATTAAAAAAGCTTTTGTACGAGCTCTTCATTTCTTAGGTACGAAGTCGGAGTGCTAATTAAATTTCTTTGTAGTGAGCTTTCCAAGTTGAGAGGAAACGTTGGCTTGAAAAATTTATCTTCAGACTTACAGACTTATCTGTACGATGTTCTTTATTAGTTCTATCACAATCAGTTTTTTGTTTAGATTTATATAAGACTCAATTGAAATGGCTTTTAGTTTAATGCTGACCTTCATAAACAATTGTCGTCCTCTCTTCGTTCTAACACAGAGATAAATAAATTATTTCGAATGGAACTTGACATTTTAAGATTAAGACGCTCAGAAAATAATAATGACGTTTCTATGATATAGTTCTTATTTATTTATTCATCTCAATCACAATATTTTTAAATTTTAAAATGAATACATATAAAGATAATATATATAAATTTTTAAATATAAAAACATGTAGACCTACAGGGCCGAGGCCTAAGGCTCAAGCCACCGGTAGTTAGGAGCTCAGAGTGAGGAACCTTCTAACAATGCGTGCCCTATCGAGTAGAACTGCCTTCTGTATCCGGCCCTTGATCCAACAACCAAGCGAGAGCCTCTTAAGGTGGTAATCGAGGCTCTTTGCGACCAGTCCATTAGTCGATACGACTATCGGGACAATAATCGTAGAATCTACATCCCACATGCTGGTAATCTCGTGTGCGAGGTCTAAATATTTATAATAGTTCTTTATTATTATACATTCCATAATGTAACTATTCGGGCCGGGATAAGTTTTGTACTTATGCCCTTGCACAGAGGCACCCTCGTAGACGGGATAATTTTAAACGAAAGATTAGCTATATTTGAGATTGTTAATTAATAAAGTACTTACCAGTTGGCACCGGTTGCCAGTTACTTCACAAATCGCTCACTGTGTATGTATTCGCCTGTGTATAATGTATAGTACGGTGTAGGTGAGGCTTTGTGATATGAGGTGTCTAGTTTCAAAACCCGCTAAAACGATTTTCCGTACAAAATTACTTAATAGTTCTAATAGTAATTTGAAATGTTTTTATCAAAGCAAATATTATATATGATTTTTTTTCTTTTTTACTTTTTTACTCTAGAGTAATAATTTAAATACCTTATAAGAATGTGATTGTTAAGTCAATGATTAATTATAAGTTTTTATAAATAATTGGGATTTGAAAAAAATATGTTATAGCGGGTTTTGAATCTAGACGTCTCATATGTGTTAATGAAGTTGAAATTATTATAAGCGATGTGACGGGGAAAAAAATGCGATGTGACGTTCGTAAATTTAAAGCGACGACAATAACGAAATATTGTTTTACCCTAGATGGCGCTTGCGTTTGGGTGTGTTTATACTTGTATTGTTTTGATGGCCTGGAGACTTTTTTTTTACACTGGCTCGACATAGTGACTACAGAGTACCTGAATTTAAGTACAGTGTAGTCCAAAAACGAAAGCGACTATCAAAGGATGAAAATCCATTGATAGTCTACATCGTCATGTCGCTACTGGATATACACAAGCTGATCCCGAAACGCGACAAGCCGAAACTGGTCACTATGACGGGCTTTACACCCATGCACTGTGGTCGCGATCCAGACGGGCACCGACGCCCTACCACCTCGCACCTGCTCGTTTAACACCACCCAGGAGGCACATGTAGGGAAATTAGGGTAAAGCGTACGGACGCGAGCAGCTTCGAGTTGGGCCTTTTGGCGCGACTAAGCACCAAGCGCGCGAGTTTATGGAGTCCCAGTTATACAGTAACCCACATGCCGGCTAGGACTAAGAAAATCTTTCTTACTTTTGCCGTATTGTTGAGCTGTGCAATGAACTTACGGTGAGTGTGTTCCCACCGCCCTTTGTTATGCGATCATTTAAGAGAAGCGTGAAGAGATATTTGTGCTGGATGACATGATCGCTTTGACTATCGATAGGTTTTTTTTATTGTTGATAGTCACTGTCTTTGTAAAGACTGCAGCGGGCTTACCGTCAAGCGGGATGTATGCACAGTCTCGAGACAGGATAAAAAAATAGTATTCTCAATTTAATTTTGATGTCCTCCAAAGTAAAAAAAAGTAACAGCCAAAAAAATTTGCTTTTTTATTTTGCAGTAAAATATAAATTGGCAATGACGTCATACCTACCAATTTACCTTAGTTTTAAGTTGAGCTAAACCAAACAGACAGATGGAACAAATGATGAATTAGTGAGCTGGAAAAAAACAAATGGGTAAAATTACAATTCCATATAAGTGACGCCATTCGGCGCTCACGTAAATGTTTAATTGACATGCTAAGTAAAAAGAACGAATTAAGAAAAATTAAAAAAATAATAGGTTTCTAAATGTTCTATTTAATATCGTTTAATATAATATTTGTACGTATAAAAATAAAATTGTGTATTAATCCAGCAAAAACCCTATTGTGAGCTTTTCGATTTTTTTCTAAAATTAGTTCACGTTTTCAAAAAAAAGAGCTACGCGAATTTGTTACAACCACTTATGTATTTCTGCTCATTCCGATAGGAATATAGCGTAACGATATATTATTATATTGTGAGATAACTGACAAATAGAAAAAAACAAGCCGTTTCGTATATACCCCATATAGAAACGATTTATAAGCAAATGCAAGCACGTCAGCCAGTTATTCTTGTTCGAGGCTCTGTGCGGAGCGGACCTCTTCTTAGATTACGTGAGAATTCTATTATTGTTTCGAATCTCCGATTGTTGTTGCTTTGGTTATCCAAGTAAATGTTAAATCGAATTTAGTTTAATCACCACGTATATTTTTTTTAGTAAAATAGCTTCTGATCCTAACAATATCTTTATTTATCTTATTTACAATATTATTTTGTTTTAAAATAAATACGTATAAACAGATTAAAAAATAAATAAATATAAAAACATGTGAATTTGCGGTAGCGAGGCCCAAAGCCCAAGCGATCGGTTGCTAGGAGCCCAGTTTGAGAAACTTCCTTATAATGTATTCCGTAGCAAATAATATTGCGTTACGTATTTGGCTTTTGATCGTACAACCTTATTATTATAATTTTAATCAACAAAATGTATGGAGTTTTTGTTTCCCAGTTGTTGTGTTGATCAAAATATTCATTCAATTTGACGCTTAAAGACATAAATTAATTTGAAAAGTAAATCGCGAATAAACCAACGCTTATACCACAGAAAAGCGGGTGCCGATCAAAGAGCCATTACGCCAAACGTCATTTGTTTTTCATCTGACTTTAATTATTGCGGGCAAACTTCATTAAAGCTGTTTATACTTTCATTGATTATTTGTTAAACAACCGATTTTCAACTCCAGGCACAAGCTATAGATGTCGATCTGTAAACGTGTAACATATCTAGTTAATATATTTATTTTATTAATTGAGAGTTTACAACTTGAACAATCCAGTTGGATTCTTCATTGAATATCAGTCCCTGTTTTTTAATCACTTAATTTTTACAAATGAAAGTCCTTATCAAAAAGAGATTGGAAGGTGTGTTTACCCTTGAATGCACAAATTTTCAATAACTTATATTGAGTTCTAAGTGCAGTGCTCGCCGATCCAGTTAGATTGTGCTTCATAAAGCACGTGCTAATTATGAAAAACTGAATATCAGGTTTGAGACAACGTTACTCTACAACGCGTTACCATCCTGCATAAGAAACGTGGTTGCTTGGCATATCAAAGAGAAATATCAACAAATATAGTCCACACTATGCCAAGTGAGCGCTTTATTTTACTGTTCCTGATATGTTTTAAAACAAAATGTGCTTTATGACCGGTGGTCGTGGGTGTGGTTTTAGGAAGACCCGAATTTGGCGTTTTACAGTTTATTTGCACTTAAAGGCACACCGAACTGCGACGTACACGCACGTACTCCAGCCTTGGGTCTCGGTAGTCGACTAACTTCCAAGCGTCCCGTGCGCGCGCGCATCCTCTTACCCCGCACGTCTCGTAAAACCCTAACGACCCTTAGGGCGACAACTGCGTACCGGGCTACGTCTACATGCTATAGCTTATGTAAGTGATTTGTATCTTTATGTGAATAAACTCTACCAGGAAATGCATAGGTGTGTGTGTGTGAATGGATGTAATGCGAAAAATACAGAAAACAAAAGATGATATCTATTTACTTTAAAAAATATATAAATCAAAATCAATTATTTCTTATATTCAACAACTGTAATATTACACTTTATAAATATATTTTGGACAAATACGAGTGACGTTAGAATGTTGCTATGAACCAAATCTATAAAAATACAAATTATTTGCTCCTTTAGTAATTATATTTAAAACAAATTATATATATATATATATATATATATATATATATATATATTCCTGGGGTATATGATATGATAGAAAATATTTGGAATACTTACTTCTAGTGAATTCTAAAATAAAATGCTATTCCAAATTACGATAAGTAACAAAAACAAATACGATTTTAATCTTTTTTTTTCTTAAATAGTGTTTCAACCACATCAGTTTTCTGAATTTCTCCGATTCATTTCGATTCTTAGAATTTTTTATTCTATTTATTTGTGATTATCCTCTCTGCAATAAAGTATTGATTAATACTCAGGATAAGATGTAATCATTACGTAGGTACTACTCCTACCTGCGTATTAGAGACGTCGCGATATAGATACACCGTTGATCCGAATTAAATGTATCTACTTTATATATTAACTAGCTGTGCCCGCGACTTTGTTCGCATGGAAGAAGTACTTTTGCTATGAGAATGATTATTTCAAGCTTGAATTCTTGTATGTGTCTTCATCATAGTAGCTCCAATCTTTAATTTCAGTTCAATCAGTCGAAAATCTAAGAAGATTTATACAAACGTTCATCCCCTATTTCATCCCCTTAGGGGTGGAATTTATCAATACCCTTTCTTATTGGATGCTTACGTCATAGTAGCTTTATGCATGCAAAGTCTCAGCCTGATCGGTTTAAAATTGACAAAGTTTCATACAAACTTTCATCCCCTATTTTGTCCCGTTGGGGATGGAATTCATCAAAATCCTTTCTTAGCGGATGGCTACGTCATACCATCTACCTGTATGCCAAATTTCAGCCCGATTCGCGCAGTGGCTTGGGCTGTGCGTTGATAGATCACTATGTCAGTCAGTCAGTCAGTCACCTTTGAATTATATATATTATATTTAGATAGCTGTTACTCCCCACTCCCTTGTATCTATTAAGCGTTATAAAACAATATGTCATATCTCCTCGACTTAACATTCCTGCCGATTTATTTATTATAATAAATGCCAAATGGGTAAAAGCAATTTTGAGGGAGATGCCAACAGGAATACAGCTGAGGTGGATAGCCTCTAGCAAACTGTGTCGAGTCTTCTCGTCACTCATACCACAAAGCCTCAAGACAAAAGTCTACAACCAGTGCGCCCTACCTGTAATGACGTAAGGAGCTAAGACGTGGACGTTGCAACTAGTCAATATATACGAAGACGTTCAGCGTGTTACGGAACGTGCTATGCTTCGTGTTTCTCTAAAGAATTCAATCAGAAATGAGGTGATTCGTCAGAGCACTAATATCATCGACATAGCTTAGACGATTTGCAAGCTGAAGCAGCAGTGGTCTGGTCGTATTTATCGAAGAAGTGATACCCGCTGGAGGAGACGTGTTCTTGAGTGGAGATCGCGACTTGGAAAGCATAGTATGGAACGTAATCTGACCAGGTGGAGCGACGGGTAATTGCTGGGAAACGCCGAAGATTGAGCGCAGCGGCGAACCTTGTGAGAGGCCTTTGCCTTGCAGGGGACCTGTTAAGCTTGTGCTTTAGCAGTAAACCCATCTTTTTATTTATTTCATGACCCGGTGGAAACCCACTATAGTCCGTCAAGGGGGACGGTGAGGGCCGCTCCCCGGTGTGATGGACTCGCATCAACTAAAACTACCGGAGTGTTTCTTCTCCCGCCTGCCGGGGGCTAAGGGCAAGGCCGAGGTAGGTTCTGCGGCACCTGGTGACGTCTGGCCTTGTGCAGATCCCGCCTATTTTGCGAGGTAGTAAATAAGCCACGGTCCACTAACTCTTAGCAAACTGGCGGGGAGGATGGTGTAAAGTGCCATCCTCCCTTCATTTCCTTATATTATCATTTCAGCGGTTTGCAGGAACACATCGCACACTGCTCACGCCTGGATATTGGGCGACACATTCCCTAAATGCGTCGTCCAGCGTATATTCGGATAGGGAAGAAGACCTCAGGCAAAGGCCCTCTTCCATCGTCCTCTCCGAGCAAGGCGATGGATTAAGTTTTTGGAGTTGGTAATAGCCTCCCAGGCCCTCTCCGCCACCTCCTTCAACTTCATGGTCTTCTCAAAAGTGAAGAGAGCCGCTTGACATGCACCGTCGCTACTGACTATCGTGCGAGCGAAAGCCGGCAGCGACAGGTCACCATCCAAAACATTTTTTTCTTATTTCATCACTTAATATAATCAATAAGCTGATTTGATATGTCTCTAAATAGACCTATTTACTTCTGATACATATAATAATAACCCCAAAGACAGAATTGAATTTTCCAAGAGAATAGTGTAAAGGCAGAAGCTTAAATTACGTTCTCCCTTGATAACTCGTGGCGAACGGGGCGCCGTTTTACAGCAATTTCATTTTAGAATCGCCCGACCGCTAAGGATTTCCGGATTGATCTCGAATTTGTACCACAATTGCCGTTGACTTTTGAAGTAAATTAAAGTTTGCACTCCATTCGGTAGGAATAAAGCGCTTCCGGTCGGTTAATTCGAAAATACTGTGACATATACTCACGCCCAATTTATATTGAAATTTAAAACAGTACTTATTAATACAAGGGTGCTTAATTGAAAATGACAGACAAGGCGAAGAAAAGTTTTGTAATTAATAAGTATCTAAATATATATAAGTAAGTATATATATAAGTATCTAAAAAAGTAACAGTGTTACAGTAAATACATCTAAATGTTTAGATAGATGTATAATTAACTTGAATGAAGGTAGCTACACTTCAATTAGATAGTCACACATTTTGTATGAATTAAAAATATTGAATAACGATATTGTTGACAATTTAGTAAATATAGCAATATCTGATGGGTAAATCCTCTACAGTATGTAAGCCCTTGAGCACAGAACTTATTTCAGTAGCTAGAGATATTAGTTTAAACATATGCAATACTTATTTCTGGGAGAATTCTATGTTCAAGGGCATTTGGTAAAAAAGTACCTTAATGTAGTCTGGGGTGATTTCACTTGGTTTGACTCTGCCAGCCTCTCTAGAGGTCTTTTAGTAGTCGCGTTTAGAATTCCATTGGGACATATTCCTTTAAATAGTTAATATTTTCTTATAAAAAGAAACTCCCCACTATGTGAGTATTGTAACATGATTGATGACATCTATCATCTCCTCTGGGAATTTAGTTGCTATCGAAAATTTAGGTCAAGGTTTTCTCTCAGAAGTGGCGAAGTGTCGTAGAAATTAATATTATATAGTATTGGTAGACCCGAAGTCGGTTAATACAAAAAGAGTATACAGATTTATACAATTGTCACTAAGCCAGAAGTGATTCTAAACAACATAGCATAGCTTCCGAGGCCAGCATAGTGATGATGATGATATCCTAGCCGGATTCGGCCACGGCGACTGTTTCAACACCGATTAAGAAAATCGAGGTCCAGTTTTCGGAAACAGCCAATTGTGCAGGATATATTTAAGTGCACAACTGGACGCGCTGCCAGAAAAGCACTCTCTCGTCCAAGCTCCCTCGGGCCCGGTGGAATGGAGAAGCAGTATGATCGTGGAGGGAGCGGGATGCAGGTTTGCTCGAGTTTACCTTCTCTGAACACCTGGTTGAATTGCGATGTTAAAGAGATACCTCAGTCGCCTTTTACGACACCTCAGCAAGATGAGGGTAGGTGCTATTCTATTCTGCCGGCAACCACCACGGCATAAAGCCGGCATAGTAATCAAGGATGCACTAAATCTTCATTAATACATTTGAATTTAAAAAAAAAACTCATTTCGCCTGTGTTCCCTTTGTGTGTGTATTGCGCGTGTATTCCATTTTATTCTTTGAATGTCAAATGGAATCGCCCCTTCTGTTCAGCGTTAATTATTTTGTACTCGGATTAAATCCGGCACGTCGCTTGGAACTTCACAAGGTCTTTTACGTGAATATAAATATGAGATGTGAACCCTTAATTTGGGAGATTGCTTTTTTTTATATCATAATAATATTCCAATCACTTAATCCTTATGACCTAAGGATGTCTAGTAAAAAGGTAACTATGCGTTCGACAACTAAAAAAAAATACCTAAACATTCATATAAAAATATCAAGTTTGAGTTAAAAAAAACTATGGCATTAGGTTTTTTATATTCTAATGTATCTCCACTGATACCTTATCAAGAAAAGGATTAAAAGTGTGTTAGTTATTTGTTCAGTATATGGAATCTGCAACCAAGCTTGCACCAACCGTTAAAATAAGTGGCATTTTCCTAGAAGTGAGCCCAACTGCTATTCCCATGGATTGCGTTAATACAGAACCTTCTTTGTTACCTTGTTATAATTTTGCATCTATAGTTCCATAAAAGACTTGATTTATAGAAGATATGAGAGAAAATTCTACTTCTTGAGTAGACAACAGTTATATAAAAGAATTTAAAGAAAGATCTAACTTGTTGAGTTATCTTGGTCACAATCATAGATGGGCAAAATGTAATCAGATTAATAAAAATGATTAACGATTACATTTTACGTTTTTCATCATTAATATGATTGCATTTTGCTCATTTATGTTTCAAACACTACAAAATCCCAGATTGTATACCCATTTATCATTTCTTAATTTTTTAAATGGCTTTATTCATGAATACAGAGCATGAAAATTAAAATTACGACTACAGTTTGTAATCGTTCATCATTAATCAGATTACATTTTGCCCATCTCTGGTCACAATAGGTGAAAATATTATAAAAAATTCACAAAATAAGGATTTGCCTTCATTAAGTTTATTTCACCGACGCTCACAGTTTTTTTCATCTTCCTAATTTTTTTTTATCCTGGGATAAAATCATACATAGGATCATCAGGGACGCTGTGAAGGCAGTGACCCCGGTGTGTCAGACTCCTATTGACTAAAAACCCCCGGGGCGTCCTTCTGATTGGTCCACCTGGGCCTGGGAAGTCAAATTCATCCAGACGCCCAGGGAACAAGAAGCCTTGTTGAGGCTACCTCTCTGGGAGGGGAAGGAGTAAAGCCCACCCCTCCAAAAACCTCTCTCCCGGGCGATGCGCCTGACAGCGTGCACCGCCTCCCTCTCATCCGGGCAGCAGACTCCCTCAAGTCTACTGCCCGGGAATCTTTCTAAATATTTACCCATCTTTACCATAACTGGTGAAGCGGTTAAGATACTTCCGCTTCATACCAAAATCCTTCTATCACTCCATAAGTTACTTGCGAATGATATAAGGATAATCTTCATCCTTAATCTGTAGTGAAACCGATAGATGTCGCTTTACCACCCGCTCGATGACGTAACACAAACGTCAATACTATATAACAATTGTATGCAACCGCCGCGACGTCGTGTTATCTCCGCTGTTATTTTAAAATATATTTAAACCGCCTTATTATCATAATAAAACCGCCACACGACGTTGTTATTAAAAAGAGAAAAAGGTGTAAGTGTGCGAGAGGAAACTTTCTGTGCCCGTGGCCGCTACCGGACCCCTGGAACCTTACCGTGCTGTAGCATATACGGGACGAGCTGCAGACCTAGAGGTTAGTGATTCAGATATTCTGGTATATCAGCTGCGATTTATGGAGTGATAAGTTCCCTTAATACTCGTTTTGACCTAATTTTAATTTCTCTTAACCGCCAACCAAGTTACGTTCCCCGCTCATATGGAGGGCTATTTACACGCCTCTCCGATAACATTGATAACTTTGTGGATAGCTTATTAGACGAGCATGTTTTTCCACTAGTGTACATACTTTGTGTCATTTTTTTTTACTTGACAATACTCGTCACCATACATTGTAATTTGAAATCCAACACGTTTCCGTATAAATTTGTAACTTTATCTCATGATAGAGTTTTAGATTTTAATAGATTAATTAAAATAGACCTACACGTGACTCCTGGGTGGTGCTAAACGAGCAGCAGCGAGGTGGTAGGGCGCCGGTGCCCGTCTGGATCGCGGCCACAGTGCATGGGTGTAAAGCCCGTCATAGTGACCAGTTTCGACTTGTCGCGTTTCGGGATCAGCTTGTGCATATCCAGTAGCTCATATACCTAGAGACCTTCAGTCGTGGTATATGTGGGTCGACATTACGATGTAGACTATCAATGGATTTTCATCCTTTGATAGTCCCTTTCGTTTTTGGACTACATTGTACTTATCATCAGGTACTCTGTAGTCACTATGTCGAGCCAGTGTAAAAAAAAAAAAATAGTAGCTATATAAGTACGTTTAAATACTATTTATTTAATTTTAACTTTGTTTAATAATTAGATTTAATTATCAAAATATGGCATACTAACGATCAAAGCTTAGGTTGAAATATCTTGATAACTATTGACTTTCGCCCATACGTTGGCGTGGCATAATATTCTACATTTTAGGTCTTCTATTACACGTTTTAATTAATACTGTGAGTTAAAATTAACTCTGTATATACTAGTGGGGGTGGCTTGACGTTGGCCGGGTTGAAATAATTGACACCCTAGTGGAATGATTTTCTACAAACGTTGAAATATGTATTTTTTTATTTCCATCCTAAACGCTAAATATACTTTTTATCCCAAAAAATTCCGCCCTTACTGGATGTCTACGTTATACAAAAAACCCAATATTCTAATTTCATGTTTCTAGCTTCAGTTTCGCCTCTTCGATGATATCTCAATCAGGAGAAATGTTTTATGTATTATATAATACAGAAGAAGATAGATATATAGTGTTCTAAAATTATCTAAAAAAAAGGAATGATTTTGAAACTGAGTGTTTAATCTCTCCAAAAAATATTCTTTCTTATTCGGGTTGAGCAAAGATAGATTAGTGGCTGTATCCCGGAAAAGAGGATAAGACTGTACCTCCGGCCCCGGTCAGACGGGAAGATGGAACTCCCGAGGGTTTTAGTCGGTGCAAGCCCGAAACACCGGGAGGCAGCTCTCACCACCCCCTGAGGTCCGTCAGGGCTTCCCCCGGGTTATCAAAAAAAAGTGGATGTATCCGCTTAGCTCTATATATCGTGTCCACAGTGCTCATTAGCTCAGTTAATCGTCGTTCTCAAAGCACGTGACATTTATATCACATGCCACGACAGTTTCGTCAATATCTTCCTTCACTTGTGAGCGAGCATATGATGCCTAAATTTGTAAACAGTCTGAAAAACCATTCGCGTTGGTGTGCAATACAGCCAGCCAGTTATAGATAGCTCCAGGCGATATTTCAAATCCTAGGGGAATGAACAAAATTAGTGACAATTAGGACCCCTCTTTGCTCCCCTAACGTGTAAAAACACAGGGTGCGATGTACAAAGACTACAATCGATCTATTCATAACGCTATTCCCCTTTCGGGATATGCAATAGGAACGAAACACCAAAAACCTCTTTCGCTCTTTTCATATTTATAAATCCATTCAAGAATTCTCATTAATTTCGCACGCTTCTGACCTTACCTTCTATGAGAGTTGTTTTTATTTGGGTTCTATAGCATGTAGGCGTAACCCGATACGCTCTTGTCGCCCTAAGGGTCGTTAGGGTGTTGCGAGACGTGCGGGGTAAGAGAATGCGCGCGCGCACGGGACGCTCTAGAAGTTAGTCGACTACCGAGACCCAAGGCGGGAGTACGTGCGTGTACGTCGCAGTTCGGTGTGCCTTAAAGTGCAAATAAACTGTAAAACGCCAAATTCGTATCTTACTATAACCACACCCACGACCACCAGTCATAGTTCTCTTTATTTAGGTAGGTAAAGGAATGATTTAGATTCTACATTCTCAGTCATTGCTGGCTGAGTTATATCGGTCTACATGCAATTTATAGGCAGCTGTACAGCTGTCACGATTGCAAGTTTGAAACACCATGTTTTTTTTATTGTTAACCCGGTGGAAATCCCTACGGACCGTCAGGGGAAGTGGTGAGGGCCACTTCCCCCGGTGTGTCGGACCTGCCCCGACTAAAACCACCGGGGTGCCAGCACTGCTTCTCCTCGCCTTCGCCGAGCCTGGGAATCCGGATACTTCCGACGGCTCGGCGAGTTGAAACACCATCTAACAGCGCTGTAAAGTAACCATCTGAGTTGGGAAAAAGAAGAAAGGAACAATTTCATGCGTTTGAGAATGAGGAAAACATTAAATATTCCACAATACATCGAGATAACGTTTGTTGAGTGTTTTTAAAGCAAGCGCGTTTACAGTTGAAGTGTTCGAACCCATAGAGGAAACATGAGATAGATAGGGGGGAATAAATAGTATGAGCATGCGTTGCAAGTGTAAAAAGTAAATAATATAGAAAAACAAATCGAGGTTGAATAGCTATTTAGTTTAAGCGACATTTTTTTGTGATATAGTAATATATATATTTAGAATCGGTACAAAACGCTGATGAGTGATGAAGTTAATTAAATGCAACCGCTGTATCGTTGTTTTGTTACCGCTTTAGATTTTAACAAATTATTGCACCGCCTTTTAATTCTTAAACCGCATTGCCGTTACTATGAGATTTAGTGTAATTATGAAAAAACGAGTGGAAGCTGTTCCGTGTCCGTCGCCGCTGACAGAATCGCAACCCTGGACCCTTGCCTTGCTGGACAGCATATTTGTGGGAAGAGCTGCAAATATTCTGATATCATTGGCTGTGATTTATGGAGTGATCAGTGTTCCTTGATACTCGTTTGACCAATTTAAATGTCTCTTAACCGCCAACCAAATTACGATCTCCGCTTCTATGGAGAGCTATTTACACGCCTCTCCACCTGGATAGCCATCTTCTCAGACGCGCTACCGTCCCTTAGACGGACGGGGATCCTCGGCTGCTCCATTCTAGCCGACGCAGTGGCAGTTGGGCGATACTTTTCCTCTTGTTTGTCATGAAGAGCTCCCGCGCGGCGGCGCTTGTCTCTATTGTTGCTGCAAAGTCGACTAATTGAAACTGAATCATACCTGAAGCCTCCCAGCCTCAACTCCACGTCTACTCAAATTCCTATTGCATATTTTTAGTCACTCTTTTGTAGGTTTTCATAATTCCATTAAGGATATAGAAAATCGCCGGATCATCAAGTAAAACAAGGAAATACCAATTTTAATATGCTAGGAAGAATTTCCTTTACGTAAAACCATTAATCAATGTTCGTCACATCGGATACAGTCTAGATTCTAAGTAGTTTATTTATTATAGCAAAATAATAGAATTCTGTAGAGGAACAGGAAAACTAACCATAAAATAATAATATAACGTCAAGCTGTATCCCTTATGTGATGAGCATAAATACATAAATGTCTGTATCCACTTTGCGTTTATATGTCCTGCCCAACGTGACCTATAGCGTAGTTGGTCGACATTTTCAGGACACTTACACATGACGTGTTTCTCTGATGCAATGCGGGTTTTCCCTCTATATCTATCTATTACCGATGAGTTCCTAAATCTGTATGTAATCTAAAAAAATCCAGAAGTACACGCCGAGATTCGAACCTACGGTCTTTTAAGTTGTCGCATATAGAAACCAGTCCGTTACTCAGTATGCCACCACAGCCACTGCACCTGTACCATAAACCATAAAATCGATATAAAAGATATATATTTATAAATAAACAATTTCTTATTGTATGTATCTATGAGTATAATATATTATGCAACTGTCGAATGACCTCGATGACAAATCGCCGAAAGTGCCAGAAACCAATCGTAGAAGGTTCTCGAAGTTCGGTCGACACAAGTCCAATCACAGAGAGTTCTCGAAGTCCTGTCGGAAAAACCAGTGCAAATATTCGCACGTTTTTTTTTATTTTACACTGACTCGACATAGTGACTACAGAGTACCTGATGGTAAGTACAGTGTAGTCCAAAAACGAAAGCGATTATCAAAGGATGAAAATCCATTGATAGTCAACATCGTCATGTCGGCCCACATATACCACGACTGAAGGTCTCTAGGTTTATGAGCTACTGGATATACACAAGCTGATTCCGAAATGCGACAGGCCGAAGCGAGTCAGTATGACGGTCTTTACACTTGTGTACTGCGTTCAAGACCCAGTTCGGGCAATACCTACCACCTCCAGTGATTTCAACGTGTACGCGACAGGCAGCCAGTGTTCTCGCAACATGCACCGCTCGTTTGTAGCAGAATAATTATCTCGCGACTTAATTAGAAGCTGGTATTTTGTACAGTTTATGACGGCAATTATGTAAAATCTGATTCCGGTCAGCAACTTTTAAGGGCGACAGTACGCAACAAATGCTGTTTCCAACAATCACAGCTATAACAGTCCAAAGCAACTTTAACTAGCAACAAACTGTCTGCTAACATCTAGTTTAGTAGATCTCGTTAAAGCTACGTTTAATTGTTCTCGAGAGTTGAGAGCACAAATTAGTCCTGTGGATGTTCCGGTACACCGGAATTGTTACGACTGGCAACTCCCACAACAATGCTGCTTATCCGTGAAACTAAATGTCAGGGAATAGTGAGGGATTAAGTCAAAACGGGGCCCGTAGGTAATTCTATCGATAAACGCTTTATTTACTACTAGCTGATCCGGCAAACGTCGTTTTGCTATATAAGTTATTGTAATATCATCTAAGATGTTCATTGAAATTAAGAGATGTCAAAGACAATTTTGTTCATAATTAAATACTCTTAATCAACAACACATTTATTTGGATAAAGATTAATATTATTACGTTGATACAACTCTTAACAAATAATGCATTCATTTCGACCAAATTCGATTACCATAAAAACGGCTCTAGTGAGTTAATCTTAAAAGATAGACATATACTGTCGGGGACATTTTTTTAGATCATTTCAAGAGGAATAATTCTTTCATACATATATTTTTGGTATCTTGAACCGTTTTTGCAGCGCACGCAATGGAAACCTTCAAGGATGAATAATTTGCCCCGTTTTTTTCACATTTTCCATTATTTCTTCGCTCCTAATAGTTGCATCGTGATGCTATATAGCCTTAAAGCCTTCCTCAATAAAAGCCTATTCAACACAAAAATAATTTTTAAATTCGAACCAGTAGTTCCAGAGATTAGCGCGTTCAAACAAACAAACAAACAAACAAACAAACTCTTCAGCTTTATAATATTAGTATAGATTAGTTCTCAGTTCTACGCTTAACGTGCACTGCGAATGTTGCACTAGATTCATTCCACGACACCAGCGTCGCCGGCGGCGCCGATTAAGGATGATTCAGTCAACTGTCGCTAACCGGTGCGTTTACGCTCCGAGACACAGTTCCATTCCGACGTAGTCCGAGTTGCTTGCGGCGTTTCTTCTCATGGTAGTCACTTCCGAAACGCTATTAGATCACCCGTAGGGATAGTATTTTTATTTGGCTGGCGGTCCAAGTCGAGGTTCGTATCCACAGGGGTGCCCTTGCATTGCCACCCAACCCATAAACTCGCTGGCTGAGCACCTCTAAGCCCGGTTGAACTGTAAATATCTTTCCTGGCAATCAGTAGTGAGTTCGCTTCGAAAAAAAAAACTGTCATCTAGATAATATTATATAGGTGGCTCAGTCACGGATTTATTATATGTATTGATGATGATATTGATTGATTAACAGTTTGTCGAATTTAAATAACGAGACCCGTATTCTGGTAATTACAAAATTTTAAGTCAATACACTTATCAGATATCCAAGTACATCAAGAAAGTAATGCTTTTATGTTTTTATGGGATGCACGCCACTGATCTATCGATAAATCGAGCTCTAATTTTCAGGAATCACCATTTTTATGTATTGTATTAACTCCCGGCGCAAAAAGAGAGTTTTTTTTGTAACTTTATTTTTGTAACATTTGTTTAAATTTATTTCATTCTGTTTATAAATAAAAAAGGTATGTCAGTTAAAAACAGGTCAATAATTATTTGGAAAAAAAAATGTATAAAATAATTATTTACGTACTTTGGCTTATCGCTGTGTTGTTGAATTTATATAAAAAACAATCGATATTATGATTTATATAAAGATTTTAGCTTGAAATAATTATTATAATAAGAATAGTAATACTTTTACGTGTACAAAGTCGCGAGCACAGCTAGAGTAAGTCAATATATTAATTAAACTAGCTGATCCGGCAAACGTTGTTTTGCTATATAAGGTTTTGTAATATCTTCTAAGATGTTCATTGAAATTAAGTGATGTCAAAGACAATTTTGTTCACAATTAAATACTCTTAATCAACAACACATTTATTTGGATAAAGATTAATATTATTACGTTGATACAACTCTTAACAAATAATGCATTAATTTCGACCAAATTTGTTTACCATAAAAACGGTTCTAGTGACTTAATCTTAAAAGATAGACATATACTGTCCGGGACATTTTTTTAGATCATTTTAAGAGGAATAATTCTTTCTTACATATATTATTGGTATCTTGAACCGTTTTTGCAACGCACGCAATGGAAGCCCTCAAGGATGAATAATTTTCCCCGTTTTTTTTCACATTTTCCATTATTTCTTCGCTCCTAATAATTGCATCGTGATGTTATATAGCCTAAAGCCTTCCACGATAAATGGTCTATTCAAGTCAAAAAGAATTTTTCAATTCGAACCAGTAGTTCCTGAGATTAGCGCGTTCAAACAAACAAACAAACAAACTCTTCAGCTTTATAATATTAGTATAGATAAGTAAATGTAACAATATAATGCATTTTTATGCTTCTATGGAACGCCACTGTCGATGGTAGTACATTTTAGAGACGCTCTCCGGATAGGTATGTAGATTTTCGTCGATTCTCTCATGTCTGAGACCTCGGGCAATCAATTAAGGGAAAATCTGCTCAAGTCTATTAGGTTGGGGTGCGGCATATCGTTCATTGAGGGTGTGAGTAACGTGGCGTTTATTGAAACGAGGGGATTTGTCATTATATTTTAATTCTATTTGTAAGCTTCTGAGTGCGGCTTCGTATGCTTTAACAATGATACAACATCTCCATTTGTGTTTATATATACATGTAAGAGGGGTTATGTACTATATCCGATCTTTTCACATGCAAGTATGTCGTTTGCTCATGCTTTAACCACATGCTCACCGGTGAATGAAAATATCATTAGGAGACCCGAATTGCATCTAATAGAAATGTCAAATATAAGTGCCCTGAGAACGGCGATCAGCTGTGTCACTAGTCACGCTGGGTACGACATATAAACGCAAAGTGGATGCAGCAACTTGATGAATTTAGTTTATTTTTACACAGAAAATCTTTCCGCACGTTGCGCTCCCTTTACTTAGGGAATATCGTTATAGGACCTTTGCGGCCCCAATGGGGTTCGCGGACGTGGTGTGTCGTATTCGTATCCACTAAAAACCCCAGGGTAACTACTTCTGTACTTTGATGAGGAGTGTGGGCCATGTAATCAATGCTCCACAGCCTCAACGTGCTTTTTTTTTGCACTGTCTCGTCATAATGACTACAGAGTACCTGATAGTAAGTACAGTGTAGTCCAAAAACGAAAGCGACTATCAAAGGATGAAAATCCATTGATAGTCTACATCGTCATGTCGGCCCACATATACCGCGACTGAAGGTCTCTAGGTATATGAGCTACTGGATATGCACAAGCTGATCCCGAAACGCGACAAGCCGAAACTGGTCACTATGACGGGCTTTACACCCATGTACTGTGGTCGCGATCCAGACGGGCAACGACGCCCTACCACCTCGCCGCTGCTCGTTTAGCACCACCCAGGGGTCACGTGTAGGGAAACTAGAGTAAAGCCTACGGACGCGAGCAGCTTCGACTCGCTGCGCCCTTGCGGATACGATCTCCCCTTGCGGTCACGATCTCATGTTGCGCCGTCTGGCACGACTCCATTTATTAAGTTTACATGTTGAATTACGTCCCTCATTTCACCCCTTGAGTGTCGATAAATATCAATAAATACTATATCGACAAACCAGTAAGTTATTTCCACATGTTAGAGATATTTACAGTAAAAATCTTTTTCCACCCTCTCCTTTCCTGAATAGAACCACGCGCGCGGATTTGCGGTGTCACAGCTATGCGGTATCTCACATCCCGGCTAGGACTAAGAGGTTACTAACTCGTTCTTTTGCCGTGTCCTTGGGCTGTGGAATGGACTTCCGGCGAACGTGTCCCCATCTTCCTATGATATGGGATCTAAAGGATCGTAGCGTGAAGAGATATTTGTGCAGGCCGGCATGATCGCTGCGGCTACCGATGGGTTTTTTCTTACCTGTCGATAGTCGTTGGCGTTTTTTGGACTGCACCATGCTTACCATCAGGTTTGGTGTAGTCACTGTGCCTTGACAGTGTAAAAAAAAACTGTGTCTGCACAATAGGGATGGCGAATCTTCTAAAAAATAATCGACTCGGATCGCATTCTGATTGATTGATTCACGAAACAAAAAAGAAATGCTTTCTAGATTATATTTACATAAATCTGTTTAATAGAAACCAAGGAAGGCACAATAATAACACAGATCTGCAAAAAAATGGGTTGCAGCTGATCGTCGCTCTCAGGGCACTTACAGGTGATATATCTATTAGATGCTATGCCGGGTTCCTCACGATGTTTTTTCCCCAGTGAAAATGTCGTGCTCACATCGGAACTTAATCCGAAAACACCCAGAGGTGCAAGCCGGGATATGAGCCAACAACCATTCGCGACCTTGATTATTCTTTGTTTTTTTCAGGCTTTGGAAATTTAATACCTTCGCAATCACAGGAGTCAAGGGAATTAAGAAAAATGATGGCAGCTTAAGAATGAAACATCAAATTACATACAAGCCCTATGTACCGCCGTGTTATAAGGACCATGATCATAAAAATATGTCCATGAATAGACCGATGTCACCACATTTGACCATCTATGGGCCGACTTTGACGGCGATGACGTCCATAGCGCAGAGAATCACTGGTTAGTACTGTTTTAGACCCCAACGCAAACGTGGCTTATTATAAATTTAATTGGCCTTAATATGAACCTACTTTTAACTTATGCCAAGGTTTAGGGCAAAATCTAGTTATTATATATTTTTATATTATTTGGAAATTATCAATTTAATGTTGATGGTGGGCCGATGTTTGTGTGTTGTATGTTTCTTCCAAATGTTACAAAAATCTTTTGAAATTATACCTATCACAATTTAAGAATGCCCTTTTAAGAGATATAAACGACAGTAGAATGTAACTTTGAGTCAAATCGACGAAATATATATTTACTCTTTAAATAATTATTTCAAAAATTATTTAATTATATTCTTGAGGTATATGATTCAACAAAATATAATTTATGAACTAATTTTTGGCGAAATCTAAATAGAATTGAATGATATCCTATTGCGATATGTTTCAAAAATAAATACGTACTGGGTATTTTCGTTGTACTAATACTGCTGCTCCTGTATCGATTCTGCATTTTTCTGATTCAACTCGATTCTATCAAAAATACTATTTTTTTATACAACGTTACTTGTAACTAACGCCAAACCTCTTAAAGGCAACTTAGGTACATCAAGACTAACAACTTTTGTTCTATGACTTTTGCCAAAACTTAACACATCCTAAGATTTATATTTTTGTTAGTTTTAGTGGGGATTTTTATCGATCGTTAGCTCTATGTTTAAAGTTCAGTCAGCTGATGCTACGAAATCGTCTGCCCCAGTTGCGTCGAGCGCCTTTCAGAGTGTTAAGAAGATCAGAACTGCAAATTTGATTTATTTATTTTTTGTATGGGGAAAAAAGATTGAATTAGAAAAAGTCGTAAAACAAAAGTTGTCAGACTCGCTATATCAAAGTCACCCTCGAGAGGTTTTGCGTTAGTTACCTGTAACCCTGTTTAAAATTCACTAATAAAATCGAGGTAACACCCTTTCCTTTTGTTTTTATGTAGCCCAGGGGAAAGTCAGTCTATCAGAGCTACTGTGAGGATAACGACTGTGTCAGACACCCACTAAAAATACCCGCGGTGCCCTTCCAATCACTCCACCCGGGCCCGAGAATCCAGATTCTTTAAGATGCCCAGGGAGCGAACAAACAGTTTAGGTTTCATTTCTGGGAGTGTAGGTGTAAAGAGGCCACCCCTCCCAACCTTTCTCACGGGCAGCACGCCGGACACAGTGCGCCACCTCCTTCTCATCCGTGATCGACGATCCCAGGATGGGATTAAGACATTACGTAGGTACTGCCTTCTTATTAGAGAAGACGCGATATAGGTATAACGTTGTTCTAAATAATCAGTTATATTATTTCAAGAAGGATATAATGTGAAAAGCATTTGCAAATGTTTGTGGATATTTTCATGCAATTGATGGTGAATAAAATTGGAATTCGGTGCGCATGGAAATTGGAAATGGAAGGTGAATTCGGATGAACATAGATAACAATAAATTTACGCATTACAACCGCATTTCCGAGTTCTATTGTCGTTAAGGGCTTTCCACTTGAGGTTGTCCAAGAATATGTACACCTGGAGCAAACACTGCAGTTAGGTAGAAATGACTTCGAGAGGGAAGCCAAATCAAGAATTCAATTGATTTGGAAAATTACGTTGGGTCTTCTGGGCTTCTAGTCCATAACGCCTGGAAATTAAAGTTTTTAACTAATGCGTCCTATCAGTTATGACTTGAGTCGAGAAATGGAAAGTAACGGTTGGGACAGTCCACCATTTTAAGGTCATTTAGCGCGCAAAGGAGCGAGCTATGTCGGGCAACTCTTTAAAATGTAAAGTCTAAAATGAAGTTATCCGACAGAAAATCAGAGTTGTTAGCATAGTTATCCGTATTAACAAGCTGGAATGGCAGTGGGCAGGTCATATATGCCGAAGAACCGATGGTGATTGGAGCAGGCGAGTTCTTGAGTGGAGACTGCGTATCGGCAGACGTACCGAAGGACGCCCCACGGCAAGGTGGAGCGGTGACCTGCGAAAGATGGTTGGAAAGTATTGGATGAGAAGAACTGAAGACCAGGCTCAATGGCACTCGTTAGGAGAGGCTTATATCCAGCAGTGGACTATGGCGGCTGATGATGATGATAATGAAAATTGGACTTTAAGAAAAAACTGAGTATAATTTAATAGATTACAAAGATACATAATTACCAATCGATGTCACATTTTTAAGGACTAAATTTGTTACCGATTTACTTAGATATGCTTCTTAATATCTGGTTTCAACATGTGTCAAAATGGACCTATAAAATTGTAATAAATATAATTACTTTTCTACGAAATGGAGGAAAGATAGTCGATAACGACCAATGATCTATAAATTGTCAATTGTTGAGCATTTAAATTAATTAATTGAAAAACAGATCTTTCAGATGAATATTATTTTTTAATACTCGCTTTGTTCGATCCAAAGAGAAGATTTAGATTTATTTAAATATGGTATTGTTTCAATTTTGTAGTGTTTTAATGATATACGAATACACTACAAGCTACGACTAATTAGTTTAGGCTTCGCGGACAATTTTCAGAATACTAATAGCCTGGCAGCAGTTGTTCAAAGTAACGGAGCAATCTGGAGCAATATACTGAACACGCGACGATTGTTTGGCTTCTAATTGCTTCGTATATTGACTATTGCTCTACACCGTCAACAGTAATTTCGGAATATCCTGTGGTTACGGAAATTATATCAAATTTTTATTTCTATTTATTTGTCGAGAAATGTTACTAATGCTGTATCGTTGTACGATCTATTATTTAATTACCAACTTGTCGAGTATTGTTAACTATCAACTCCATTGTGATCTGAACTTCCCAAAGTGGTATATATCGAACACCAGTGGTCGACAAAGAACAGCAAACGTTCCACGTAAGCCAAAACAAAAATTGGAATCGATGAGATGCAGACGGGAGTTCACGATAGTGATCTAATTTCAGTAGGTCATTACTTTTATTTTGGATTTCCTTAAATGGAATAATCGACTTACATAGATGGTAATTGTTTAGTTTAGACAAGAAAACGCAACAAATAGACCAATTTAACAATGTTTTTGCATATAACATTAACCTAAATAACTGGATGCTAAATATTGAAAATGTATTATCAAAGCATCAGGTTTATCTCACCCATTAAGGCAATTAAATAGTAGATACATAATAAATTTGAATTTCATTAATAAATGTGTAAAAGTTAATATTTATTAATATTGTTTTTTGTACTCTACATTTGAGTAGTCAAAAATCAATCCAAATCACATTTGCAGGTGATCAATTTACAAAATACAATACTAGCTTAGCAGAGGGGCTTACCCAATACTAAACACACGGCAAGTCGTCTGCGAGAAAAAAATGTTTGAGGTTCTATGATTTACTTAATGGTCATTTAATCTTAATAGTGTATTTCTTTATGAATAAATAATATATTTACTGCGCACTTAAAGTTTTTGTTATGGAGTGTACAATTCCTTGTAACTTTCTTTCACCGCCGAACGTTATATGATAAAAGTATAATCTAAGGATAAAAGAAGAATTAAGCTCTAACTTTTAAAAATTAGGGTTAGTATTACATTCTTAGATTGTTTACATAATTTGAAGAACTCCTTAATGAACTTAGTCTTATCTGTGGCATTGTCATTATTATTTATTGTTATATAGAAGAATGGGATATTATTAGGATATATCGTTTGTTTTATGTTATTTATGATTTAAAATTTAAGTTCGGAGCAAAACTATAGCGTGACTTTAATTCAGAGTGCAGCGCTCTCTAGCGGTAAATTTAAACACTAGTAAGTCTTGTCAAAAGATGGCGCTGTAACAAAAATAGGGTTTAGTTTTTCTAGTAACCACGTTGATTTAGCTTTGCATGCTAGATGGCGCTGCAATTTTATTTTCATAGCTGTATTACAATGGAAAACGTCACGTCTAGTACCAATCATTTTGAATAGATGGCGCAAGTAAAGTTTAGTTTAAAATTGTGTTCAGACTTTATCATTTGATTTAATGCAACAGTACTACAATAATATTATAGATGGCGCTGTAAAACAACATCAAAATATTCAAAATTTAAATAATTATTAACTTATACATATTGAAATTGTTAAAACATTGTTATATGTTGGAATAGTGATTTCCTAACTGTATAAGATCAGCAGTATTTGGCAAGTTGCCCAAAATATAATAAACACAATAACCATTTTACTGCAATGCGGATTTATAATAGCTATTGTAAAATTATTATACGTTTTACTTGTAAATGTCAAAGTATCGTCACGATATATCGTTATTGAGGTGAGCAGAGACACTAGAGGTTGTGTCCACTTTGCTTTTATATGTCCTAATATAACATTGTGGACTGTACCTGCCTCTCTCGCGACTAGTCACCGCAGCGAGGCTGCACAGGCGTCGGCTCCTCGTCAGCTCCAAGCTCCTCAGCGGTCGCACGGACACAAATCGCTACGCGCTCGCGCATGTATAGCGGAGATAGAGATAGAGATTCACTCGCGGAACAGTCTTCGTATTGACAGTTGGCTAACGTCTTTGTAGAACACTAGCGCGGGTTTGAGCGGGAGCGGGTTCGTCCTTATTCCACGGACGCGGGCTTTGTTCTTGAGGTGGAGAAAGAGTCACTCGCGTAAGTCTTTGCGTAATAACACTTGGTGGACGCCTTTGTAGAACGTTAGCGCGGGATTCGGCGGGTGCGGTGAGCGAGTAGGTACTTTCTCCGCGGGCTCGGGCGTCTCACTTTGAGGTGGAGAAAGAGCCACTCGCGATAAGTCTTAGTAATAACAGGCCAATGTCTTTGTAGCACGTTAGCGCGGGTTTTAGCGGGAGCGGTGTGCGAGTAGGTACTTTCTCCGCGGCCTCCGGCGTCTCACTAATTACTTTTTTGAAGTACAAGGTGTCTCAAAAGAAAGTTCACATTTAAATCTTTTTTTAAAAGAAAAGTCTTAGCTTTACTGAAAAAATGTTTATTTTATATTGAAGTACACTGTTTGGGAATTTATTTTTTAATTATAACATCGTCCAAATGTAAACCGTTGCGCTCTCGGTATTCATTTAGTCGGGCACTAAAATTGCCTATGACAGCTCCGCAGGTAGTCTCCGTGATGGCTGCCATTTCATGACGGATATTTTCTTTTAATTGTGCCAGGGAAGTCGGTTTATTAGCGTAAACTTTTGATTTGAAATAACCCCACAGGAAAAAATCCATAGGCGTTAAATCGGGACTCCGTGGAGGCCAATTTATGTCACCTCGCCTGGAGATTAATTTGTTCGGAAAAATTTCTCGAACTCGAGGCAGAGATCTGTTGGACGTGTGTGAAGTTGCTCCATCCTGCTGGAACCATGTTCTTTGGTTGTAACCAGGAAAGTTTTGCAGTTGGGGTACGAAAAACTCGTCTAACATCTCCACATAACGCTCTGAATTCACTGTGAGTGTGCGTCCCCTTCCATCTTCAAAAAAGTAAGGGCCGATAATTCCTCGCGCCGACATCGCTGCCCATACGGTGAGTTTGGGTGAATGTAGCGGTTTCTGATGTTTTTGTTTTGGGTTGGTTGCACTCCAGTAACGACAATTTTGCTTGTTTACATGCCCATTCAGGTGAAAATGGGCTTCATCGGAAAACAAGATGTTGGTGAACGTTGGAAAGCGCTCAATCATCTGATTTACAAAGGCAAGCTTCTGACCAGCATCTTGAGGCTTCAGTTCTTGCACTAACTGAATTTTGTACGGGTGCAGCTTTAAATCTTTGTGTAAAATGCGGCATAATGAAGATCTGTGCACATTTAAAGCAACAGCACGCTTCCGAATCGAGAGGTTTGGATCATCTCGAATAGACTGAGTAACACTGTCCACGTTTTCGGCTGTTCTTGATGTTCTTGGCCGCCCAGATTTTGGTTTCTCCAGAGTTGACCCAGTCTCTTCAAACTTCTCAACCCATTTTGCAATGAGTCGAGTGCTAGGCGCATCATTTAAGTGACGAATATGTCGAATACTGCAGAATTTTCTACGCGCTACAGTCGCCGAATTACCGTTTTTGTAAAACTCACGTACGCACAATGCACGGTCCGCACCAGAGAAACGCTCCATAGCGACTAAATTCCCAAGAGCCAGACTACCGACTGACATACCCCCCGCGCCCCTCAGAATAGTTGCTTTCGCGTAATAAGATAAGCAAATGTGAACTTACTTTTGAGACACCTTGTATTTTGAAAAGCGTCGCTCGCTTATTTTGGCGTCATAATGCGGTGATTTTATTGGTTGATTTTGGCGGCAACCAATGATTTTTAGCGTGAAAGAGCGGTTTGTCCAAAGTGTGGAAAAGGGAAGGAAAATATAAGGATAGCGGGTTAAATATTTAAATTGGCTTGTCCACATTGCACATGACATTTTTATTAAATGCTATACGTGTTTTCCTTCACTAGTGAACTGTGGTGTCTAAGTCCGACCTTAATCTGGAAAAACCCAGGTGCACGAGCTGGGATACAAACCTACGACCATTAACGTTGCTAAGCGTGAATTCCGGTCCCTTATGCAACAGGCCAACACATCCACTGTGGCATATATTCTAAAAAAGGAAGACTAAAATTCGCGAGTATATCGTAAAAAAGCGATCTCAATATTAATGCTCGAAAAATATATACAGTTCTTTACGACTTTATTGTTTTTTAGTTCTTGAATAGAATAGAGTTGCTGATCCAGGTTATAATTAGGTTTAAACAATTAAATTAACCGGGCAGTAGACTTGAGTCTTCCATCTGAATGAGGTGGAGATCGTACGTGTCCTGCGAGGTGGACTTTTACATCCTTCCCTCCCGGAGATGAAGCCTGATAAAACTCTTTCGCTGGGTAATTGGAAACATATGGAATTTCAGGTGTGGCTGGCAGGGAGTTGAGGGACACTCTGGGATTTTTAACCAGTAGGAATCTGGCCCACTGAGGTCTGAATGTCCCGAGCGGTCGTCAGCAGTGAGGCCGCGTGGAGAGGGATGGCGGCCTTTTGCGAGGCCGTCATGAGCGCAAAAGAAGCGGCGGAGCGGGAGAGGCACACCGCCAATCCCCGCAACCCTCGGCGCCGCCGCAGAACTAGGCGGCTCGGGAGAAGGGAGCAGTTCGCGCAGGACTCCCAGCGCGACGAGCTCCCCTCCTGACACAGGCTGGGCGGGTGACGTTGAGGGCGTCCCCGTCCAGCGGAGAGAGGTAGTGTCGGTATGTGTGTGCACACACGCTGTTCCCATAGAGAGGAAGTGAGGGGTTTCAATTCCCCTCCCTGAGAGGAGGCCTGCCCAAGGCCTACCGCTCGCCGAGCCGTCGGAAGTATCCGGATTCCCAGGCTCGGCGAAAGCGAAGAGAGGGCAGTGCTGGCACCCCGTTGGTTTTAGTCGGGGCAGGTCCGACACACCGGGGGGAGTGGCCCTCACCACTTCCCCTGACGGTCCGTAGGGATTTCCACCGGTTTAACAAAAAAAAAAGGTCTGAATGTCCGATGAAGGATTTTCCCCAGGGCTGCCAAAAAAGAGTTATTTTATATATTTATATATAGAGTTATATCAGCGTATGCTGGTTCTGTCGCTGATTTTCGGATATTAATGTCGACAAGTGCATCTATCACGATCGCGAGCTTGACACGCCGCCTGGCAGCCCTGCGCAGTCACATACATCGGATGCCTTCCAATATGAATGCATTCAGGACGGTACATCGCGACCGGATCACCACTCCCGAGAGCAGCGACTGCCAGAATCAAAATCACATCTTTACTCTTCATATAAATGTACATATGTCATGAATAATCGGGACTGATGGGGTTTAATGAGAACTCGGCGTCTATTACTGTCAGTCAGCCTATATTTAGAGGTGACAGAAATGCGATAAACTCGTTGGTTTTCATGAACTCTCACCAGCGACTCCTGGCAGCTGTGCAGCACGCAGCGGCCTCACCTTGGTAAACACGTTGGCTCATGGGCGAAACCCAGTTAAGGGGCCGTGCACGTTGTTTTATCGCGCAAGTTGTTGCGATGACTCCTCAGTGCAAATGTCTGCCTATTTATTCATCATCTGTCATGCTAATGGCATCCTAGCCCGCCTGACGATTCTAGCGAGGCAGCAAGGCATTGTGATACGCCTAGAGTGCTGATGGGAATCAGCTCTCAGTACCCAGACACTTTATCCTGCCTCTCTCTAGTTGTCTCGATTCCCCATCCCATTAGGTTAAGATAGAATTTGATAATAAGGTGCATTTGTACAAGGGATAGCATTTGTACACCAAATATATCCTTTTTTTTGTAACCCGGGGAAAATCTATAACCGACCTCCAGGGGGCAGTGAGGGCTGCCCCCCGGTGTGTCGGACTTGCACCGACTAGAACCCTAGGGGTGTTCCTTCTCTCGCCTGCCGAGTGCCAAGGGCAAGGCTGAGTCATCTTCCTCGGCACCCGGCGATGTCTAGCCTTCTGCAGGCCCCGCCTATTTGGCAGGGGGTGGTTAAATAGTCGCCATCCCCCGCGTACACCTAACACATTTGGCGGGGAGAGTGGTGAAAAGTGCCACCCTCCCTGCATCTCCTTGATTTGTCATGGAAGCGGTGTGCGGGAACACATCGCACACCGCTCACGCCTGGATCAGGGCGACGCGCTCCTCTGGCGTCCTGTCCGAGCTGGGCCGCGGATTGGGTTATCGGGGGTGGCAATAGCCTACCGAACCCGCTCCGCCACCTCTTTCACCTTCATCGTCTTCACCATGAAGGAGAGGGCCGCCTGCCATGACCTGTCACTACTGACCATCGCGCGAGCGAGTGCCGGCAGCGACAGGTCACCACCCACCACACTGGACACCAAATATATCCTGCAGAATTGAATATTTCCAAATATTTTCATCAGCAAACGGTGTCAAATTAACAAGCTGGTGAAATACGGGACGATATTATCGGGATTAAAGCTGACCAGTCAGAATCGGGACGGGTGACAACTCTAGTTCTGAATCTAAATACCAATAATAAGAAAACAGAAACTCAAATGGGAATCGGCAAATGAATGTAAACGAGCGAAACAGGTTTGCAAAGATAGAGAGAAGCGACGGTCCATTCTCTCTGCTTACCCTAATAGGGATTCGGCATGTCATCACCATCATTTTATGAGCCGTAGGACGTCCAGAGCTACCCTTCGGACACAGGCTTCTTCTAATGTTTTCTTGAACGACCGTTCGGGAGCAGTTTGCATACCCCATCATCTTTTGATCAGGATTAGGTCATCTGTCCACCTTTTAGGTGAACCTCCCACACTGCACTTGCAAGTACGTGGTCTCCACTTGAGACCATTCCTACCTCGTCGACCACTCTGCGAGCTGTGTCCTGCCCTCAGCCATTTCAACTTGCTGATGCGCTATGCTGTCGGTGAATCTCGTCTTTTTAAGGATTTCGTCAATTCGGATTTGATCGCGTAAAGAAATACCATACATAGTATTGCATATTCTTTTTTTTACATTGACTTGTCAAAGTGACTACAGTGTATCTGATGGTAAGTGCAGTGTAGTCCAAAAATGAAAGTGACCAAATCCAAAGGACGCAAATCCGTTGATAGGTATACCACGACTGAAGGTCATAGGGTATTTTGACAGGGTAGGCAAAATTCACGTAATCAATTTGAATATTATCTTATGGTAATAAATATTATATTGTATTCATTGGAGAGATAAATGACGTGAATATAGAATAGATATGAACATAAATGGTTATTTTTATTGTTTAACTTTAAGCGATGTATTCCAGACTTATTTATCGTTAGCGCATGCAATGCTTTCATGCATCTATGGAATGAACGCTACTGGTCTCTAGGTATATGAGTTACTGGATATACACAAGCTGATTCCGAAACGCGACAGGCCAAAGCGAGTCATTATGACGGTCTATACACTTGTGTACTGTGGTTATGACCCAGTTCAGAAAACCGCCCTGCCACCATAAAAAAAGACGTTCGCAATTAAATTGCCTCAAAGGATTGTTGACGCACCACCAACGAATAGCTTGAAAATTAGACTGGATAGATAGATAGCTCCCATCTCAATCAGAGCTTAGTATATGGTTAATATAGTGCCAAAGAATATTAGATGGTTGAACACAACAGGTCAAACATCGATACATCAGCAAAAAGCTGCTCGCTTATTATTTGTCAATCATCATACTTATAATAAATCCGTTCCTTAGCCACCCAAATGTATAACACTAAATGAAAAGTTGCTTGAAAGCTTCTATATATATCAACTTATAGGACAATTTGGCTTGCGCGATGTAGGTTCATGAAGATGAGAATGATTTAATCGTTAATCAATATAAACATATACGTACGCATTTGTACCCCTCTAATCTCATGTCTTATCCGATTTGGATGCGGATTTCATTAATGAATGTACTATA
The DNA here is from genome assembly GCA_036320925.1 of Automeris io. NCBI lineage: Eukaryota > Metazoa > Arthropoda > Insecta > Lepidoptera > Saturniidae > Automeris > Automeris io. Next base: position 2,180,975 of record JAUDJH010000036.1, read on the forward strand.
GAAAGATTAATTTAACATTTAGTTTCAATCGTATTTCAATCTGTTGTTACCTAAAAAAAAGTTACACTTGTTTAAAAAATATGTCTACTTTTTTTTAGAATAATATTTGTAAAAAATAATTGTTCAGGTGATTTGGCTGAAATAGATATGACGTGTGCTGTTTTTAAATGGAATTAATAAGGAAATAAGAATTACTACCACGCGAATAAGTCGGTGGACAGCTAATCTATACTAATATTATAAAGCTGAAGAGTTTGTTTGTTTGTTTGTTTGTTTGTTTGTTTGTTTGTTTGTTTGAACGCGCTAATCTCAGGAACTACTTGTTCGAAATAAAAAATCTTTTTGAGTTCAATAGACCATTTATCGAGGAAGGCTTTAGGCTATATAACATCACGATGCAATTATTAGGAGCGAAGAAATAATGGAAAATGTGAAAAAAACGGGAAAAATTATTCATCCTTGAGGGCTTCCATTGCGTGCGCTGCAAAAACGGTTCAAGATACCAAAAATATATGTATGAAAAAATTATTTCTCTTGAAATGATCTAAAAAAATGTCCGTGACAGTATATGTCTATCTTTTAAGATTAAGTCACTAGAACCGTTTTTATGGTAAACAAATTTGGTCGAAATTAATGCATTATTTGTTAAGAGTTGTATCAACGTAATAATATTAAACTTTATCCAAATAAATGTGATGTTGATTAAGAGTATTTAATTGTGAACAAAATTGTCTTTGACATCACTTAATTTCAATGAAAATCTTAGAAGATATTACAAAACCTTATATAGCAAAACAACGTTTGCCGGATCAGCTAGTCTATACTAATATTATAAAGCTGAAGAGTTTGTTTGTTTGTTTGTTTGAACGCGCTAATCTCAGGAACTACTGGTTCGAATTGAAAAATTATTTTTGAGTGGAATAGACCATTTATCGAGGAAGGCTTTAGGCTATATAACATTACGATGCAATTATTAGGAGCGAAGAAATAATGGAAAATGTGAAAAAAACGGGCAAAATTATTCATCCTTGAGGGCTTCCATTGCGTGCGCTGCAAAAACGGTTCAAGATACCAAAAATATATGTATGAAAAAATTATTTCTCTTGAAATTATCTAAAAAAACGTCCGCGACAGTATATGTCTATCTTTTAAGATAGTCACTAGAACCGTTTTTATGGTAAACAAATTTGGTCGAAATTAATGCATTATTTGTTAAGAGTTGTATCAACGTAATAATATTAATCTTTATCCAAATAAATGTGTTGTTGATTAAGAGTATTTAATTGTGAACAAAATTGTCTTTGACATCACTTAATTTCAATGAACATATTAGAAGATATTACAAAACCTTACATAGCAAAACAACGTGTGCCGGATCAGCTATAGTGTCTTGATAACCGCGAAACTCGAGAACGGCTGAACCGATTTGACTGATTTCTTTTTTGTTGTGTTTGTTGAAGTCTGGGGAAGGTTATAACAGAGAGAAGATTTAAAAAAAATATCTGAAGAAGTCTAAAAACAACACTTTTCTATATTCTCATACAAAAGATTTGTTATAAGTCAATTTGAACTTTAACACCATAGCATAAAGTTTAAATGTCAGTGGACGGGTTCCGGGAAGGCAAAACAATTGAGTGACGTATAAATATTAATGTCAATATTTGTCAATTTTTATACATATAGCATTAAGGCCAGGTTCCTTCAAACAATTTTCAAAAAACAGCCGACAGGACAATAGCCATTAACATTAAAAAAAACAATGTGACTTTGTTTTAGAGAAATAGGGCAGAACAAGGTCTGCCGGGACAGCTAGTAATAAATAAATTTGCGTAGAGCTGAAATTATAACATGAAAGATATAGGAGTAAGTGGGACAATTTAAAATAATCAATAACGTTTTTAGGCCTTTCGCAAACAGAGACGGCTTGCGTCGGCGATGGCCCACGGAGTTTATGTATATACGGTAGCATGTGGGATTTTCAATTAGAAAGGCTTTGCCCTGTTCACTGTGGGTGGCGAAGAAAATAAAAACGAAATTTGCCTAAAATAGCTTTGATATATATAGTATTTACATCAAAAAACATTTTCATATTTCGCCCCCACTTCAAAGGTATAGCTATTTTTGTATTTCAAATGGAAAAATAAAGCAATACTGAACGGTTGCAAAGGTAAAAAATACTTTAATAAATAAATAATGATCTCTTAACTATAATAATATGAAATAATTTAAGCTACAAATATAGTATCCATCGATTTAAATAAATGTATTCCTGTTTTCTCTAATAAAGTAATTTTGGTTCTATTTATGCGTAGCGAGCCTAGATAAGGTACTATTCAATGAACAAAAACGCTAGTCGAAAAGTACTAAATGTACGGAATTGACATATCGTAATGATGTCATATTTCGAAAGCTTACGTAGTTATCATAGCTATAAGGCTTGTAAGGCAACTTTCACAATTAAAAAGTGATCAAAATCTACTTTTAGTCCAATTACAATAACATATATGTTAAAAGTAACACAGTTAGTATGAAGAAAACGTCAAATATTGACTGAAAAATGAGAAAGACAATGAAAAAGCATAAAAACTCATACTCATAGTATTTTTGACGAAAATATAATAACATAGAATGCTATGTAATCAAGCCCGAGCATATATGGTAACTAGGGAATATGAACGGAAAAAAGAAGAGAATCAAAGTATCAAGATTAGTTCTTCTATAGATAAATAGTATATTACAATATCAGGGTGTTAAATCGACCATTACAGACGAGACAAAACCAAGTCTCGTAATTATCAAATTAACGCACGTGTATATGAACTATTTCGTCATACTTGTGAGGAAAAAGACAGCCATATTATATTAAGTTACTAGCAAACCCGCTGAACTTCGTTTTGCCACCAGATGGCTTCGTTTTGGTTAGCGTTTGAAAGAACGTGCGCATAATAAATGTCACATGAAATTAACTGAGCAGAGTACAATGAGTAGCTGTCAAACAATGTATAATGCATCGGCGCCATCTACTTAAAATACTGGTGCAATCTGCTCCAGCACCATGCAAAACCATATTGGTTTGTAGTACATGCTATGTATAAGAGATGGGGCTGTATGTGAAAAATGATTTCCCCGTTTTCCTGCTTATCTGTTAAAATTTTTCTTGAAATTTGTTTGCTATAAGCCTCATGGAGCCCGAGACCTTTCCAACGAATGCAAAACCGTGGAAATCGGTTCGCGCGTTTTGGAGTTATAACGTCAGGAAGGAGAACCGGACTTATTTTTATATAATAGATAAACTGTTAAATAATTAAAACATATATAATTCTCTTAGCTTCGCAGAAACTCGCGTTTCGTTCCTCAATTAGTTTTTCAGACAAGGGCAAGCCTACGCCTTGGTTTTGAGTCAAAGTTTTTGATAGTAATCACAGAGAAACTTTACCCACACATACAATAATACAAATTTGCTTAACAAATTTTTATCTATTTTTATCTCATAATATTACCTATTCATTGTTGAATGATTAAATCATGGTCCGCCACGCCTAAACGCGCCACGTACCGAGCACAATTGTTGATATTAAAAATAAAACCTGATAAAATAGAAATCCCTCTTGTCACAAATTATAATTTGGAGTAAGGTACAAATTTAACTTAACCGGGTTAACACATTACCGCACATCGACTGCGGTAAGGTTGTTACAGTTCTAGTTTATAATTTAGATATGTAATTATGAGCTCGAAAGCGATGTAATAAATACTTGACAGGAAGCTACAAGCAAATGTGATGAAAATATTATTATATATTATGGTTTTTGGGTATAGTTCGCCATAATCAATTCATATAGAGATGCGAAAGGCTATTTGGTTTAAGCGACATTTTTTGGTGTCATAGTAATATACATATTTTCGGAATCAGCGATTTTTAGCGATTCCAAAAATATATTATATTACTATATCACCAAAAAATGTCGCTTAAACCAAGTAGCTTTCATCCGTCGATATAATAAATCCATTCCGCAGCAACACCTCCAATGTAGAAAAACTTCCCTTGTGCGATATATGTTAGTAAAAATATATGAGAATCGTAATAGATATGTACACGTTTTTTCTTCTTTAATCTCTTAAGCCGCATAATCGTTTTAAATGCACTTTTACTAATGTATTATGGAAAACCGCCTTTAATATATTATAGTGTAAATTTGAAATCGATTGGTTCATAAATAAAAAAAGTTAAGTTAGTATAAAAAAAACCCGTCGATTATTTATTGGAAAAAAACGTGTTGAGTAAAATGGAAGGCAACTCATCTATCAGTTGTTATTGTAGTCGTCATTAAATCTTCCTGATGTATATAGTTTGTATTTATAATGTTTTTGTGATTTACTGTTGAACATTAAATGTATTTGCACATTTTTTTCTGTTCGACGGTATATATAGTAGCTCTAAAATATTTATTATGTGCATTAATTGTGTTACTAGTTATTATTCTTTGTAAGTAATGGAATTCATGGCGGTACGTAGTTCGCCGGGTCGGCTAGTATAAAGCAAATGGTTATTTAACTAAAACAATATCATTAAACTATAATATGGCAGTAAATTAGAAATGTTCAAACACTGCTAATAATATCGATACCCATTTGTAATGACTTTATTGTTCTAATTAAACTTTTTGTACGATCTCCATGTTTGCGCGCTAAAAAGTCCCCAACAAACTTACGAAGAGTGGCCTATTTATTTGATTTTTCTCTTCATATAATTGCTCTTCATTTAGCCGCCTCTTATTTCTGCGGTTCTGGACATTTGATAAGTTTGCCCCCCTTAGATCTGTCCCTGGCTAATGGAGTAGTCCTCGCGTTGGAGATATTCAGACAATATTCGAACATTAAGCCTCATTTACGTCAATGCAAACCTTTGCATCATTCTGCTATAATATTTAATGTGGTACGTGTCCCTTTGTTGTATAGAACAGGTTTTTCGTAGTAAAGCAAATCAAAATTATGCGAATGACAGTTGGCTTGGTAATGCTCACAATGATTATCTTAAACTCAAATTACGTATCATTATCTTTTCTAAGAAAAAAAAAAATGACTGAAGCTTACGTAGTACTAGGCTTACGAAGACAGTGTAAATAAGCATATACAAAAGAATGCTTTGATGGTTCGGGTACCTGAAGAGGATGAATGATAAAAGCATGACAAAAAGATATACAATATAATGTGAGTGAAAGTAAGAGCCAAAGCCGTACGAGATTTACCTACACAGGCCAAATAAAGAGAGTTCTAATAGAAGGAAATGTCAAAAGAATGCAAAATTGGCAAGAGTGCAAGCAGAAATTAAGAATGGCAAAGAAGCGAAAACGACTTCCGAAAACAGTGAAGCCGCGTTCTTTCTACCTACCTCAATAGGATATCGCCGTGATAACAGACAGATAGATGTAACTAACACTAAAAAACAACGAACAGAAACATTATCAAAACAATTTTAAAATGCTCAAATATCTCACTACACTTGCAATTACTTCGATTTTGTACGTGTTACCGTAGCAGGTTACGTAGCATAAAGCGGCATCGTAGCATCAAACCTTGTAGCATAGCTTATGGTAGCAACCAGGATCGTAGCAAATGCTACTTTAGCAAGCACTAACGTAGTAAACTGAATCGTAGCATGCAATTTCGTAGCATGGACCAATGTAGCATACGATACGCTAGCATGCGATTTGTTTCTGCTTCATCACAGCTCACCGCACAAAATATGTAACTCTAGCATGCGACAATACAGCATGCTAGAGTTACATGCATGCTGCAGTATAAATTCGATTTTCGCACCACTCACATTCCACTATTCAAAACAGTATGCGGCACTATAGCATATGTATTAAACGTAATATATGGCATCGTATCATGTGACATTATAGCACGTGATATATTAGTAACCCACATTGTAACACGTGGCGTATTAGATGTACCACAGTACTATCGACAGTATAGCACACGTATTATATCATAAGATACTTTAGTAAGTGTTTTGTAGCATGTGTCACCGTAGCAAGCGACAAAGTAGCATGTAACATATGGTATGTAAATTTACCGCACCGTAGCGAGTGACATCGTACAGTTTAGCAAGTTTCATTGTATCATGGGAAACTGTAGCATGTACCGCCATAGGTATCTCTATCATGTAGCAAGCAGTGCCTTAAGGGGGTCGTCTAGTGTGAAGGGCGTTTTTCAATGGGTTTTTGAGGAATTGTTTTCACACCGTTTAAATAAAATAATTTATAAATCGTATATCATTTTTACTCAACATTTCATAAAACTTTGTGATTTTTTTTTAAGTCATTATATCGAATATAGTCGGAGATACACCGCCCAACAGGAACACATATATAAAAAGTGGTGCTCCACTGCTGCCATGATTCCAGCCGTTCTGCTTATGTCAGATCAAAAACCAAACATAATTTCAATTGTGAGACTTGAGGTTCCAAGTTGAATTAAAATTAAATTAGAATTTACAAAATGGTGTTTTTGTAAGCTTTAGAAAAAAAAACGATTTTTCGTACTGACTTGAGGTCTACTTGGCTGATAAAAATAAAACTTAAGAAGCAATCTTAATTATTCTAGTTAAACTTGGAATATGTCTAATGAAGATGCTGTATGAATTTGAACAGAATTGCTCGAATAGTGTTTGAGATATGAGATGGCAGGAGTTTGAGAAAATCGTGTTTCGAGAAAAACGCGTTTAAATTATAGTACGAGACCCCGCGCTCCGTATGCTCGCTCTGGTTTACGGCTGCAACTTTTCAACGGCTTCAAATTTTGAGAAATCCTTTTACCAATGTATTGTATACATGTTTTAGATGTGATTCATGAAAAAAATCGATTTTATTTCATCTGACACACTCGACGTCCCCCTTAATATGTGATAAGATAGCATGGGCAACGCAGCATGTAGCACGTGGTTGCTTACATTGTAGCAAGCAGCATAGTATCATACCACATTGTAGCAAACGCCAGAGTAATATGCGCGATCATGGCATGCGACTAGTGATGAAAATGCCCGGGAATTTTTCCAAAGTGGCCTAAACTTCCGAGAACATTTTGTAAATTCCCGGGAATATTCCCAAGGAAGTTTTCGGGCACTTTGGGAAAATTCCCGAGCATTTTCATCACTACATGCGACATCTTAGCGTACAACATCGTAACATGTCGCGTGCGGTACTTTAACATAAGGCACTGTAGCAAGCAACATCATATCATGCCACATTGTAGCATACATCACAGTAGAATGCGCCATTGTAGTATGCAGCATTGTAGCATGCAGTACTTTAGCATGTGGTACTGAAGCACGTTGTATCGTATCATGCCACATTATAGCATGGAGCACAGTAGAATACGCTATCATAGTATCCTGCTTCGTAGCATGTAACATCGCAGCATGTATCATACTGTAATATGTGTGGAACTATAGCTCGCAATACAACAAATCACAGTATATGACGTGCACAAGACTTAATTACTGAGACAGCCTACTCATGTTGGCGAATTAGCTCCATAGCTGACCTACCACTGCAGATGAGTAAAATATTTCTTATAATACTCGAACGAGATTTCTCAGTGGCCTAGATTTCAAATTGTTATTCTCTATTATTGTATTGTACGTACAATAGTTATATTGTGTTCATGTCCCAGTGGGATTACATTCATAGTGAACAGAAAATAGAACGGTAAAAAAAACTTTGCGGTGAATTTAATATAGTAAGGTCCCCATTGGAGATGTCTGAGGCGGGCTAAAAAGCAAGCAAATATTTACAGATGTGTAGATTATATTTGTAAAGTCAGCATTATTGTTAAATTTGATTAAATATCTCGTTTTGCTTTCAGGCACAATTTTGGCCTTCTACGCGCTAATGTTTGCCGGTGGGACCTTGTTTCTTTCGAACGGTATTGAGACATACGTATGCATGATACAAAGCTTGGATCTCTCCCGGCCTTCGATATTTCTCATCAAGCTTATAGTGGGCGCTCCATTCTGCTTTCATTACTACAACGGCATAAGGTTCTGCATGTGGAACGCAGGCAGAATGCTGGAACTCAAAGAGGTTTATGCGTCGGCGTACAAAAGTTTAGTTTTTGCTGCAGCAACACTCGCTTTGTTTACTATTTTTCTTTAATATTATTGCATGAGATGTTTGAAGAGTTTTAAATAAATATTTAATAAACTTTTGAATAAATAATTAAATACTATTAATATAATGTTACGTTTTATCCCTTCCGAGCTGAGCAGAGTTAAATTTTTGATGATTTTGTTGCTTTTATTTGTATTTCGTCACCTATTTCACTACGCCTGAAGACCAAAGTCTACAAATAGTGCGTTCTACCTCTAATGACGTACGGAACTGAGACGTGGACACTCACGGTACGAATTGTCCACAAATTCAAAGTCGCGCAGTGTGCTATGGAACTTGCCTTGCTCGGTATTTCTCTGAAGTATCGAATTAGAAATGAGGTGATCCGTCAGAGGACTAAAATCGTGTACATAAATATGAGGATTAGCAAGATGGAGTAATAGTGGGCTGGTCATATTTGACAAAGAAACGATAACCGCTGCGGTAAGTGTTCTTTAGTAGTGGCCATACTTCGTAAGCGTAGTGTAAGACGCCCTCTGTCTAGATGGAGCGAGGATTTACGCAAAATGGCAGGCAATTGATGAGAAGAGTCAAGGATCTTGCTCAGTGGCTAAACTTGTTAGAGTATGTCCAGCAGTGGATAGGTAGTAAATCTATTATAAACTGATTATTTTAAACACAAAACCAACTTTTACACTTTTCGTATCTCACGCCGTCGCTACGCATAACATACACTGCCGCCATCTTAGTTCACCCCAAAAGTCCTTATTAATTGTCTGACATCATATTTCATGAAAGTTATTGTTAAACGATTACCGCATAAATTATATGATATTAAATAATAATTATTAACATTGCCTTGTAGTGATATTTGTCCCTACTTTACGCTTTTACTTTGGTGGTCAATAACCCGGAAGCCAAGCCAAGAAGCCAAACCGGAAGTGTCATCCGGACGTATTCAGATAATTACTTTTATTTAAGATCATAGTCAATAATAATTATGCTAGTAAGTACATACCTGTATGTCATTTATAATGACAATATTTAAGGGGTACCATTAGCTGTGGAGTCAATCTTGTGTATCATACTGCTAGTAGTTAACACTATATATATACAAATCAATTGTTGTTCGTTAGTCTCGTTAAAACTCAAGAACAGCTGAACCGATTTGGCTAATTTTGGTTTTGAATTAATTGTTGAAGTCCAGGGAAGGTTTAAAAGGTGAGTATATATGAAAAAAATGCTAGGAATATAGTAAAAATAACAATTTCGTTTTCCCACACAAACCACTCTGTCCCCAACTGTCAAACATATGATGTCAATCAAAACAAAACAAAGGTGCGTTAGGATTGTCTTTGGTATGCCTTCAAGTTGCTTAAAGAGTGCATGTCATTAATGAAAATTATCAATTTATTTTTAGTAATCAAACAAAAATAATCGGAAAATGTCCCATAAGCTATTCCAGTAAAAATATCATTACCTTAGATATGACTTACGTCTTTCAATGCAATTTTATTTCTATTCTGCGACAGGCCAATTACTTTTTTGCAGAATGAAATCCGTCAGATTTTTTAGTCAGCTATTAACAAAAAACAAAACAATGTAACTTTGTTTTAGAGAAATAGGGCAGAACAAGGTCTGCCGGGGCAGCTAGTAGTAGATAAAAGTTTATTCAATTGTTTATAAGCGAAGGTTTTCAATTTAGAAATATATGAAAGGGTAAACCGATAAATTTTAAAATTGATATATCTATTAAATATCCAAGGTTAGCTAGATAATGTTTTTTTAATCTTCTATGAGATTTTTTTTTACACTGCCTTGGCATAGTGACTACAGAGTACCTGATGGTAAGTACAGTGTAGTCCAAATACGAAAGCGACTATCAAAGGATGAAAATCCATTGATAGTCTACATCGTCATGTCGGCCCACATATACCACGACTGAAGGTCTCTAGGTATATGAGCTACTGGATATGCATAAGCTGATCCCGAAACGCGACAAGCCGAAACTGGTCACTATGACGGGCTTTACACCCATGTACTGTGGTCGCGATCCAGACGGGCACCGACGCCCTACCACCTCGCCGCTGCTCGTTTAGCACCACCCAGGAGCCACGTGTAGGGAAACTAGGGTAAAGCCTACGGACGCGAGCAGCTTCGACTCCCAAAACACGACACACAACACAGATGCACGCTACAGTTCATTATACACATTAGATTGGTTGTATCCACTTTGCGCTTATATGACGTGCCCAACGTGACCAGAAGCGCAGCTGGTCCTCGTTCTCATGACACTAACACATGACATTTCTATTAGAAGCAATGTGGATTTTATCACGATGTTTTCAATAACCGTTGTGCATGATGAGAATGATAAATGTTATATGGAATGATCTAATCTGTGACATTATTGAGAAGTATGACCGGTGGTCGTGGGTGTGGTTTTAGGAAGACACGAATTTGGCGTTTTACAGTTTATTTGCACTTTAAGGCACACCGAACTGCGACGTACACGCACGTACTCCCGCCTTGGGTCTCGGTAGTCGACTAACTTCCAAGCGTCCCGTGCGCGCGCGCATCCTCTTACCCCGCACGTCTCGTAACACCCTAACAACCCTAGGGCGACAACTGCGTATCGGGTTACGTCTAAATGCTATAGAACTCGATTATGTTGATTCTGAACTGAAGTATATAGTATGTAGATGCCGCCCGATACGCGTTTGTGGTAAACGCCTTAAAGGTGGTTAGGGTGTTACGTGACGTGCGGGGCAAGGGGTGCGCGCGCGCAAGGGATGCTCTAGCTAAATCAGTCGACTACCGAGACCCGAGGTTAGAGTACGTGCGTGTGCGTCGCAGTTCGGTGTGCCTTAAAGTGCAAATAAACAGTAAAATGCCAAAACCCGTGTCTTTCTACAACCACCAGTCATAAGTACTATTTCATCTTATTATTGTGTTTTGATCACATTTTTATATTTTATTTGTAGTATTCTGTCTGACTTTATCTTTTATTAATGTCATTAACTGATTTTTTTTATTTATGATAATGTTTACTTTTATTAATATTCATAGGATAAAGGTCACTTTTATGTATTTTGAGGTGGCCTTAATTTGAACTGTAAGTTTTTATCGTATTTATGTATTTATTGTGCAGAGGTGGGCAAAATGTAATCTGATTAATGATTAACGTTTACAAAATGTAGCGGTAATTTTAATTTTCTTACTCTCTAATCATGATTACATCCATTTAAAACATTTATAAGTCATAAATGTGTATGCAATCTTGGATTCCGTAGTGTTTAAAACATAGACGAGCAAAATGCAAGTATATTAATGGTAAAAAACGCAAAATGTAATCGTAATCGTCTTTATTAATCGGATTACATTTTGCCCATCTGTGGTTATATGTGAAAGGAATAGTATATTGGGCAACCGGCAATTCCTGTATGAATAAAATTAAAATAAAGATCTGCAGGTACATTGATCTCTGTTACGTATTAGACAGTAGTCAATTCCACAAGCTTGACAAAAATATTCGATCAATGATATTGCTAGTAGAATATATTATTATTATATATGTATGTATATATACACAAGTTACAATTAGTTAGTTTATTTTATTGTTGTGTGTCTTAGATTGATTTTTGTTTTGTATAATTTTAATTTGGAAACTTTGCCGGTTTATGTACTTTTTTTATATATATTGCTGTATGTTTCCGTGTAAATAAATGTGAAAAATAAAATAAAAGTACAAATCATATAAAAATTACATAACGTAAGTTACATAACGATGTTTCGAAAGTATATGTCAATCCCATATTTTGTGGATTTCTACAAGCGTTTTCGTTGATCGGTTTTTAATTCAACTGGGCTCTCTGTGCTAGTAAACAAATGTTGTTACGAGCGTGAAATTAATGTACACTGTTAAGCACAGAGTTCAACTTATCAACTACATTAAATTTTGTCTGTCCATGTATATCAAGATGGCCGCTAGATAATATAAAATGATTTTTCAAAATTTTCTTAAATGAAATTATCTTCATATCCAAGCTTATTTCGATAACTTAGTTTGATTTTTTTAGTTTGATTTTATCCCCAATTTTATGAATTCCTGATAATAACCATCCTGTGCGTAAATTAAGGTCGGATGTTATAGTAAATATAAAATGACTCTTTCAAAATTTCCTAAATTCAATTATCTTCATAACCAAACTTATTTAGATTAATTAATTTGATCTTTCAGCGTGATTTTGTTTTACATTTTTCTAAATTCCTATGTATAAATTCTCTTACGCTTAAATTAAAGATGGAGGTTTTAGCAGATAGAAAATTACTGTTTCAAAATTTCTTAAATGAAATTGTCTTCATATCCAAGCTTATATTCAAGTTTAGTGTCTCATTTCAAAAAAATCTTGTTCTTAAATCTAGTTTTAACTCAAATTTCCCTGAATTTCTGTCAAAAAAACTATACAAATATTTGATATTACGCCCTAACAATGGCGTAATCTCCAAAATAGAAACGCTTTTTGTTCGTTCCTGGTTTTCGAATTCTATATATACATTCCTTTTTCGTTTATTTTTCATTAAACATTTTTGTTTAATTTATGATTCAAAATATATGTTAAAAACAAATTTATATAATTTTTGCTTGCGACAAAATATTGTTTAATATATATTTTTAAATTAAATTTTTTATTGATTAATGTATTCTTCTTTCTTTTTATTATGTCTGTATTTTTAAAATAGTTTTACTGTAATGTACAATAAACAAAATTAAATTTTAGATCTATATAAAATATCTTTAATAATATAATACATTTCTTTAAGTAAAATATCTATAAGATTTTTATAAAAATCCGAAAAATTAATTATTAGGAAGTGCGATTTAATAAAAAAAAAGTACGTTTAAAAATCATTAAACGTACGGTAATGAAGAATCCATAAAAAGGATAGTTTGCTGTTTACTGTACAAGTATTTAAATTAAATTTAATATTTATAACAAAGTTTTTAGGTTATGCGATAAAGTCGAACATAATGAATAAAGTACTCACTTTTTTCTGTGTTTACTCGTTCACGCCAGTTTGTAATAACTCGTCATGCATTTATTTAAAGTCAGTTCAGAGAAATAACACTTTTATGAGCACTGCAAAAGTTTTGCCGGTACTTTCAAGAATAAGTACGACCGCGTGGCGCGTAACTTAACCTCTGAGTGGCATGAGGGGTTGTCGCCGGCGGTCTTCCCCTTTTAGCCACCCCAGACTGAATGTCAGGCACTATGAGACTCGCCCTCTTTTAAATTGGCCAAAACCCAATATAATTCTACGCAATATAGTAGTATTCCTGTTCGTAGGGAGTATACTGGACACAAAGTAACCTCGCAGATCTTGTATTTTCTGGAATAATTGGAGAGATTATTTGTGCTGCTAACGCTGAGTTACAAAATACTTATTTAAATTTATAGATAATTTCAAGCGCTTATGAACCTATAATCCATGTTTATTTATTTGTCAAAGTTATTAAATTAAAACAGTTTAAATTTAATTTAATTAATTAATATTTAGTAAGATTTATTTCAATATTAAATTTTTTATGATATCTCCTAAGCCTTACAAGATATTAAATACCTTTGTTTTTTTTATTGTAATAAATCAATTCATTTTTCTATTTAGATGAGTGATTAAATATGTATTTATTTACAAATCTACAGTATATAATTTTATTAATACAGGAATGCAAGCAAAAAATCAGATTAACCAAAATTATTTGTATAACAAGGTTATATGAGAGCATTAAATGCGATTCAAATAATTGGTATGAAATAACAATGTAAAAGTTATATATGAAATATGTGTGTTATATATGATATGTCAGACAACATTCGCTTATTTTCTATATTACTGAATAAAAAAAACTAATAGATTTTTTTTTAATCAAATAATTATATATAATTAATTTTCTAAACATTTTGAAAACTATAGACTGATCTATGCATACTTCTGTAGAAATTTTAACATTATGTAATCCAAATGTAAAAGAACTAAAAGACGCATTAAGGGTTTCTAAGGGATTCATGAATCATTAATTTTATTTACCAATACACAGAATAATTTTCACAAAAGTCTTCAGTCCATAAGACCATTACGCTCATTAATTGTTTTTTTTTTTAAAGATGAATTGGATCTTCCATTGTCTATTATGTATAACTTTGAAACCGTTTTGTACAGAATACATGCATGTGAAATGATTTATTACAATAAATAAATACGGTAAAGTGATAGGCGATATATAATTATAATTTATTTAAAACAAATTAAATATAGAACCCATTATTGTTAATATAAATAAGAAAACTGAAAAATATACCAACCATGTTAAGATATCGTTAAGTGAACTAATAGAAGGCGCTTTAGCATAACATTACACGTTAGAATACGAGAGCGTGGCGACATGTCGCCACCTGACAGCTAGTCTGACGAAGTAAAATTACATAAACATTCCGTCAGTTTTATACAATTTACTCTTTCTACAAGCGTTATCGGACTTTCATTTTACTTAGGTTAATGACCCGCTGAGTTTAATTGTAATTAATGATATTTATATAATGTGAGTTACATGAATTTAGAAAGATTGTATTGAGCATTGCCACATGAAAATTATTATATGAAGGAAAAGATAAAAAAAGGAAATAATAAAATCGTAGCTCTAGTGCTTATTTGTCAGAAAACTATTTTTTATATTTATTCAATCCCATTATACAATCAAAAAACTTTACTTTTATTTATGCCCACCCATTAATTAATATTTTTTGTTAAGAAAAGGTACAACTATTACGCATTAAAAAGTACAAGAGTCTGTCAAATAAAGCTGCATATTTAAAATAGGGATACAATATTGTCTACTATGAAATTTGCCCATGGTTGATAAAGGGCTGGCATTGCATCTAATAGAAATGACATGTGCAAGGACCCTCAGAACGTCATTTCTATAAGATGCCATGTGGGCTTTCTCATGATGTTTTTCTTTACCAGTGAGTATATGGTGGTAATCGAAAACCCCAAAGGTACATGCTGGGGCTTATACCTACGACAGCGTTTCCGCGAATAGGTTCCGTCCCATTCCCACCAAGGCCATCACGGATAAAATAGATATATTTTTATAAATCAACTGTGTGATACATGAATGATAATATGTATAGTAAACTATTTAAATAAAGGAAGATAAAAGCTTGTTTAGTATGTAAAAGATGCGATCATCATGGTTCGGTCTTTCGTATGCGAGGAGCTGTGTCGATTCGCTCAGTTACAAGTGATCCCTATCGCTTGGTTTAGCGCATGCGCGAAATATTACGACCTCGCCCGTGGACTTGGAGCTTCAATGAACAGAGTAAGTGTGCAGTGAATGACCCTTTTCTCTGTTATCACTGTTATCACAAGATCGCAACCGTTTGTCCTGATTTCACGAAGTTATTTCACCAATTTTTAACAGTAATGTTTTAAGTTATCCAACTTGCAATTATATGTTCTATGATATTTAGTGATTATTTATAACCATAGATGGATTTTCGATATAATATTCGCTTAAATACACCAGAGAAATAAAATGGTTGTAATCCCAATATACTCAAAATATTTTATGCTTTCACAGAAAATAAGGTATTTAGGTAAAGGGTTGGTTTTTTTTTACTTTTGAGTATTTTCACAAATTATATATTTACATAAATATTCGGTATATATATTTTATTAATGCGGCCAGTGGCCATCACGTTAGGTAAAATACATGACTATAATTGAAAAAAAAAAAAACCATTGGTGTATTTTGTCCATAGAGGTTAGCATATTCGTACATTAATGGATGTATTATTAAAACACTACAGCTAATGTTAACAGTTAATATATTATTCAGTAACAAATTTCTCATATACAATATGAAATCTATAAGATTTAATCCAAAACACAATAAAAAAAAAGAAATGAAGCCTAAGGAACTTCTGCAGTGTATATGGACAACCCATGTTCGCTTGGCAGTGGGTTAAGGGACACCATGCGGTATTTTAGTCAGTTGGAGTCTAGTACACAGATTTCACAGCCCTCACAGCTCGCCTGACAGTTCTATGCAGAATTTATCCAATGGTTACTAAAAATACAAGAAACTTAACAAATGGCATTTAAATTTAAAACTGCTGCTAAGATTAATTAAATATAACATATAACAAGGTTAACACTAAGTCTAACACAAAAACAGGTTTTACTGTAATATAATATTTCATCAAAAAAAGTCGTGTTTAATGTAAAACTTCGGTCAACGACCGCGTAAAGGGAGGCACTGCATAGCCTACGGGTGGGAAGGTTGCACCTAGGTTACAGTGCATTGACCTAGTTACTACATCAGCTTTCCTGTAAATACTACGTCATTGTGAGTATTTACACGAGCTCGGTTAACACATTGTTATAGCAACTTTATACTATTAATGTTTGAAACGAAATAACAGCAAGTTGTAATAATTAAGTAGTTTATTAACCGAAAGCGAAACTAAATTAGTTCAAGGCTACTTTATAATTATAGATGGGCAAAATGTAATCAGATTAATGAAAATGATTAACGATTACATTTTAAGTTTTTTACCATTAATACGACTGCATTTTGCTCATTTATGTTTTAAACACTACAAAATCCCAGTTTGTATACACATTTATCATTTCTTAATGTTTTAAATGGATTTAAACATGATTACAGAGCAAGAAAATTAAAATTACGACTACATTTTGTAATCGTTCATCATTAATCAGATTACATTTTGCCCCTCTCTGTTTATAATATTAATAATATACCTAAACGCTATATACCTTAAGGTGTGAACAGAGATACATTAACGGCTTTATTATTTTTGCGCTTATATGTGAAGCCCAGCGTGACCAGTAGCGTAGCTGATCGACGTTCTTATAGCACTAATAAACGTGACATTTCTTTTAGATACCATGCGCACTTCCTCACGATGTTTTCTTTTACCGGAAAGTGAATGATGCCTAAATCTGTACTTATTCTGGAAAGACGTGGAGATACGAGCCGGTATTTGAACCTATGACCATTTGCGTTGCCGTGCATGTAAACCGGCCCTTATCCACTAGGCCACCACAGACACTACTACTACCTTACACTTTATTTTTAGGCATTTTTTTTTTGTATCCCGGGGAAAAACCTGCATAGGACCATCAGGGACGCTGTGAGGGCAGCGACCCCGGTGTGTCAGACTCCTACTGACTAAAAACGCCCGCGGTATCCCTCTAATTGCTCCACCCGAGCTTGGGAAACCAAATGCATCCAGACGTCCAGGGAGCTAAAACTCTTGCTGAAGCTAGCTCTCTGGGAGGGGAAGGAGTGTAGCCCTCCAAAACCTCTCTCCCAGACATATTTTTACGCATTCTACAATACTTGCTAAATGCTACAATAATAGAGAAGCCCTACAGCAAATATCACTAATAAGCTATGATGGATATAATATAAATAATAATTATTAAATACTAAATATTAATGTGAACACCGTTGACAATTAATTTATAATTCGTAATAAATAAATTTTATGTTGGCAAGCATATAAAGTGACAGGAAGGATATGGAAGTGTGACAGACCTTAATGGCGGCGGCTTAAGTAATAATGTTATGGAGAGAAGGTGTTGTGTTTTATATTAAATAAAATAAATAAAATAAGCCTTTATTTCTACTACTTTTTTTAATACACCTTTTCCTATGTTATTTTTCATTATTAGTACTATATACACGGTTAGTCGGAAAGGGTATATGAAGCGAAAAACCTAGGAAGGGGCCATTAAAACAAACATCTTGTGTACTATAACTTTTCGCCAAAATGAATAACTAATGATATACAGGTACCTATAGATTTACATACTAAAAGTATAAAGAGGCAGCCCTAGAAATCATATGTTTCTTCGTGTGTCAACGACCCACCATCCTTGACCTATAAAATCTTACGGATCTTTCTATTGGTTCGTGAAGTTTTAGGTAATAATATTAGGGATGTCGTAAATGAAAAAAAATATCGTTATATCGATATTTATTAAAATATCAATGTCAGAGTCGATATATCAAAGGAAAAATATCGATTAAATCTCAATAAACACGAAAGTGTTTTACCAGTATTCCTTTTTATTAGATAAAATTTACAAAAATATCAAGAACTTAAAGGCTATCTTCTAATTTTAAGACCTATTTAAGATATCAAACAAAAATAAATAATAAATAAATAAATGGCGGCAAATAATACACATGCAACAAATTCAGATGTCAGATGATATTTCGATATTTTCAATTCATAATATCGATATTTTTGGGCGATATATTTTGAAACGATATATCCATAGAAAATATCCAGTATCGAAAATTATATCGAAAACGATATTTTTTAATTCTTATGGCACTGAAGTCGCGGAAATCTGAAACTGTAGAAGATAGGAACGAACGAAAAAAAAGAACGTTGTTGGCTAAGACTGTTGAGTATTATATTTTGTTGCGTTGTGTGCATTGACATCTGAATTTGATGCATGTATATTATTTGCCGCCATTTTGCGAGTATTGTCATTGTCAGTGTCAGTACCTTATTATCTCGTGAATTGTTTACTTTTTTTATTTTCTTTAACGTCAGAATTAAAGTCACTGTGGTCTCGCCACGAAAAGCTTCTAGTTGCTGTAGCCGGCAACAATGCAACTAACTACTAATTTGGCCTCTCGAAGCAACGGAATGCCAAACGAGTTGAAACAGTTCCTCGATGCTCCAAATCTATCCCATAAAGAAAACCCTATAAAATTTTTGATTGAAACAAGACATTTTACCCCAGTTCTTTCAAATTTAGCACTTAAATACTTGATACCTACGGCTTCCTCTGTACCTTCAGAGAGAGTAGCTTCTGCAGTAAATCTGACGGTCTAACAATAGAAGCCAGCTGACAGCGTAGCATGTAAAAAGCAGAGTTTATCTACTTTCACTGCCGGACAAATACTGGTTTGTCTGATTTATTTTTTAATTTTGTTTTTCTTTTTATTATATCCTTTCTAACCTTTTCGTTTTGTCTTATTCCTAGCATATTAAGTATTAATATTCTGTAATGAATAATAAATAATTACGAGGCCAAGGGTTGATACAATGGTCCGAACAGGTGTCATCGATTCAGTACGAGGTCAAAAGAGAACCTAAATAAAAGAGTTGTCGTATGGCGTGTGGTACCAGATAAATTATTAGAGTTTATGACAGGTGGTCGTGGGTGTGGTAGTAGGAAGACACGGATTTTGGCGTTTTACTGTTTATTTGTACTTTAAGGCACACTGAACTGCAACTCACACGCACGTACTCTAGCCTTCGGTCTCGGTAGTCGACTGATTTAGCTAGAGCATCCCTTGCGCGCGCGCACCCCTTACCCGCACGTCTCGTAACACCCTAACGACGCTTAGAGCGTTTAATACAATTACGTATCGGGCGGCGTGTACATGCTATAAGATTATAATAATATAATATTTATCTTTTAATATAAGAATTTTAATATGATTCGTAATAAAATCTAAATAAATTTAAAGTGTCTAGGATTACAATTAAATTGTAATAAAAGATCGAGTGAGAATTATTTTTAGTTATTTAATAAAAATTAGTCTTTTTTTATAATTTTCAGACGAACGCTAGAACTTAATCATAGCTGGTAAAAGGTGAAGATAGGTCCGAATTTATACCGCGTCGGCCTAACAAATGCCTATTCATTTTTCTTTTAAAGGCTCCATGGTCATAAGAACATGGAAATATGCTAGCCGCATGGTGAATGTAAAGCGAATCTATAGTTATAGCCAGAGATGGGCAAAATGTAATCTGATTAATGATGAACGATTACAAAATGTATTCGTAATTTTAATTTTCTTGCTCTGTAATCATGATTAAATCCATTTAAAACATTAAGAAATCATAAATGTGTATACAATCTGGGATTTTGTAGTGTTTAAAACATAAGCAAAATGCAGTCATATTAATGGTAAAAAACATAAAAGGTAATCGTTAATCATTTTTATTACTCTGATTACATTTTGCCCATCGGTGGTTATAGCGACGTTTCATAAATTGAGACATTTAAAACATATATAACCTTTAATTTTTGTTTGAGAGCCGCAATTTTCTTGCTATGTTTTTCGCTCTAAAAATTGATTTTGAACGTAAAATAATTCCGTAGATATATAGAGATATACAATAGACTTATGTAGTGTAATCAAAGAAGGCCTCATCCTAAATGTGATCCTGACCTGTCGTGGTATATGTGGGCCGACATAGCAACAGTGACTGTCAATAAAATACAGCTTCTTAATAATCGCTGCCCTTCTCGGACTGTACTGTATTTAGTATCAGGTGTGATATATTCACTTTGTCTTGCAAAAAAGAAATTATTCGAGGTATTGAATTAATTTTGTTAATAGCAAACTGTTAAGTAATTAATCTAAATATTTATAAACTAAGCTGACACGTACTGTGAATTTTCAGCGTAAATTTTATAATACGAGGAATGATATGATAGCGCATGCATTCGCGCGAAGAAAATTTTGCTGAACACACTGTGCGGTATAAAACTCAAGCGGGGTCCTTTACTGTCATTTCACTTGTATGAAACTAATAACTCTTTGATAACTAAAACTACGCATAAAATGCATACAACACATTAGTTTCGTTGTGCAAGCTACATGAATTCTCGTTCGTGAATAATATTAGCGCCATATTTTCCCGCGTGGCGAAATCCGCAATGCGGTTTAAGCTCAAAGAGACTAGACGCGACATTGCTACAACAGTATTCTATTAATATTTCGCCAGAACAAATTATATTTATTACGTCTTTTTCTTAGTTTTGTCTATGAATATAAACATTGTCTAATCTATAAGATATTATACATATATAAAATACTCGTCCTTACATACGTAGCATTAGTGCCTAAACTACTGAAGATGGGAACATGAAATTTTTATAATTATTTGTCTTTGTGACGTACGCACCTATAAAAATGATTTTTGATATACCATTCTTAGGGAGATGAAACAGGGTTGAAAGCTTTTTTTTAAATTATTCAGTTTTGAAGCACTTTCAATGAAAAATTATATTTAGATTTAGGTTAGAAATAAAAAATAAGTGTGTCAACATTTGTGGAAAGTTAATCTCCTCAAGGAGATGATAAAGAGATTTTTACTAGGTATTACGGGGTTCAAAAGCTAGTACTCTATATTTCTCAGGAGCACCGATTTTCCGTGTGTATTTGAGCTTAAAGAGGATTTCTATAGTAACTTCCCATCCAATGGAAGAGTTATGGTCGCTTTTCAGCACAAACACCCTCGAAGGATCTGTTAAAGCACTTCGACCAATGCGGCGCCACGTCCAAGGTCTCAAGATTAATCCTGCTGACGTGAGTAGATTCGATCCTTCCAATTTTCTATTTCCCACGAATTCGAGATTTATACAAAATGTAATTCCTAACAAAGTCATCTATCTGATTTTAAGGAGGTTTTTGGTAAATTAAAAGAAATTATTCGGTTCATATAACATTTAATTGTATATTTAAAGTCTTGTATAATCAACATTTCGGTTGGAAATGTTTTTTCTGCACCTTCGGTCTATAAACAGGGGTGTTTTACGTCCAGCCGTTTCACCTTTTCATGCTACTGTTCAAAACATTCATATTGAAATAACAAAGGAGCGGGATATGCTTCCAGGATGAATTGTTCCACGATCTTATGAATTAGAAGTCTTTAGAAGAAGATTGAATAAGAATTTGTTGGCCAGAAGCCGTCTATCGTTGGAATCATCTTCAGCTTCTACCAGGTGTAGTTGAGGTCCAGAGTCCGTCTGTGGATCATAAAAAAACAATTGAAAAAATCCTTTGTTGAGAGACAGAAGTGGTTGCCCACCGCGACCGTTCCCTATTTCAAAAAAGAAAAAAAAAATAGAATTAAAATTATATTTATTTAATAATCTATCACTTACAAGTAGTCTATTTCATTTATTTTTACTTATACTTTTGCTCTTGTTTTAGGTATACATATATTTTTGCTATAGTATTACAAATACATTTTATAGTCATTTGTTTATTGTACGTAATAGTTTATTTTGGTATTGTTTATTTTTGAGTAGGTGTATTGCTATTACTTAAACTTATTATTATACTTAAGGTTATTTAAACTATATGTTATTCTATTTATTGTGTTTTTTGAAGTGAAACTTCTATAGAATCATCCTAATTTCAAACTGGATGCAACGGATAACGACTGGTAAGAGACACAAATACAAAAATTAGTGAGCCAGAGCGAGAGAGCAAATGTCGGTGTGTATGTGCATATTACAGACTTTTAGTGAGAAGTCAGTGCGGTGTGTTATTATTTAACACTGTTTGTGAGTATTTTTATATCTTGTTGTGCTAAATGATAAATTTTATAAGATGCCGAAAGCTAATGCCGAAATGTGGCGTCAATATAGACGAAAAAAAAAATGAAATTAAAATTACAAAAAAAAAACAGGTAAAATTTCAACAAAACGTAGTCGCGAGTTTCGTGCGCGTGAAAAACAATGATTGAACAATCAATATAGGATGTTCAAATATAAGTGTTAATAAACACCAATAAATTATGTATCATATGTTAAATAAAATATAAAATATCTTTTAAAATTAATCAAAATACATTTATTTTTAAACAAATAAACTTTGTAATTATCCTACCCTTGTTATATAGATTCATCTCATTCTTTTGTCGATTTACTAAAGTTTCACTTCTATTGTGTGTGAATCGCACACACACCTTTTTTTTTGCTTATAGATATTCTAATAAGATGTAACTCGACCGGGGCCCTTCACGATAATTAGCGCTGCAGACTTCCTCTGTTGCTTTAAGCTAATGAAAGTCAATTTTTCGCCATGTTTATATTTTTTTGTATTTTCTTTTGTTTCTGTATGTTGTTTATGTTATTGCATTTATATTTCTAGTTTTTTGTTAGTTTTTGGTAAATTAAATACATTTATTTTTATTTCATTTCATTTTTATTTTTTGTATTCTCTGTAATGGTGGGCGCTGACGTCTGCGATACAGTCTCACGACTAGTGCAGGCGTCAAAGTAAATTAAATTATATAATGTAAAATTTTTGATCCAAAAAAATTATTATTATTATTATTATTTCATTTAGCAGGTATAAACAGAAATTCATATAGCTTGGATTCTGATCCGAGGTGTAAACTTGAGGAAATCTGCTGCCTGGGTGAGAGAGAGCCCGTGCGTAGAGTACGGTGCGTCGCCTAAGAGAGAGATTTTAAAGGGATGGGCTCTTTACTCCCACTCCTCCTAGAGAAATAGCTTTAACAAGGCTTTCCGCTCTCCGGATAACTGGATGAATGTATTTTATCGAATAGACAATGGGGAAGTTACGAAGAATTGTATGATCGGTGCCCCAACACTATATCTGGGGTGTAATTTGACCGGTTGACTATTTGCTCATCCCAATATTAAAAAAGCTCAACCTCTTGTAATAACAATGCGTTTCTTTAAAACCATTTTTCGCACATTTTTAAATTCTGGAAAAGGCTTTCTGACTTATTATTTCCTCTAAATTATTTATACATGGGTCTTTTTAAAAAGCAGTGAAATACGCTTTCATCAGTGACCTGCACAGGATATTTGGACAAGGTCGGCAGAATCACGTTATTATTTTATTATAATATTATTATAGCGAATATTATATTGCGCTCATGGGAAAGATACACGACGTAAAAATAGAATAGATATGAATATAAATGTTTTCTTATTTTGTTTACCTTTAAGCAATTTATTCCAGACTTATTTATTGTAAGGGCATGCAATGCTTTAATGCATCTATGGAATGACCGCTACTGACTTTCATATATCCGCAGTACAATGAGAAAACTTCCTACAATGTAGCTTTTCGTAGGCGACAGGAATCGCTTACCATCAGGTGTGCTGTTTGACCGTTTGGCTTCCTGTTTTTCTTTATTACAGGTAGCCAGGCCCTTGAGCTCAATCTCACCTGATGAAAGGTGATAATGAGGCCGATGATGGAGCGCACTTGCCCAATAAATACCGATTCACACGTTGTTTGAAGAAGAGTTCGAGTTGGCGAATCACCTCGTGCTTGCAGCCGGAATTTCAACCACATAAGGGTGCAAATCCGCACGGCGTCTTGTCATTTCATAGTATAAGGAAGAATGGGAATTAACCTATTTATTATTCTTGGCACATAAAAAACTAAGTAACTGATCCAGATAAATCCTGCAAACGCTACATAGGTTTGGTAGTCACACTACAATTTTAAATATCTTGTGTTCTCAATAGCGTTATTTTTCTCTATTATGAGCAGATATTATTATATTTTTTAGTAGCTTAAAGGAAATCCACATGGACCGTCTGGGCACCGTGAGGTCGGCACCTCGGTGTGCCAGGCTCTTACCGACTAACGCCCCGAGAAAGTTCCTTCTCTCGTCTTATGTGGCAAAGATTACGGCCGAGCCAACCTCCTTGGCACCCGGCGAATATAATTATGTCATTTCTTTTTTTTGATAGCCTGGGGAAAATCCCTAACGGACGTCAGGGGGCGGTGAGGGCTGCCCCCGGTGTGTCGGACTTGCACCGACTAAAACCCCGGGGTGTTCCTTCTTCCCGTCTTACCAGGGCCAGAGGTACAGCGTCATCTTCTTCTCTGACCCTCGGCAACGTCTGGCTTTTTGTAAGGCCGCATCTCTGCACTGCGAGGAGTGGTGTAAGGAGCCACCCCTCGCACACCACAATATCTTGGAGCGGTGTGCGGAAACACGTCACACACCACTCTCGCCTGGATAAGTTGAGCGGCCCTCAAGCGCACCGCTCAGGTGTCTTATCCGATTTTAAGGAGCAAGGCCTCTGGCGAAGGCCCTCCTCCTTTGTCCTGTCCTGCGTGGGCGGTGGATCGGATTGTCAGGGCCGGCTATTGCCTTTCTGTTCCTCTCCGCCGCCTCATGCCTCACCATGACTTCCTCACATATTGTGAGGACCGCCTGCATATAATTATGTCATGAATCACAAATGATTAAGTCATAAAATTAAGAAATATAAATATATGGCTCTGCCCAAATGATAACAATTTAATTGTCATTTTTGTACAAAATAATATAAAATGTTAGAATTTCAGTTTTATATACCATGTATTTATATTTTATTGTATAACAATAATATCGAATGGGTAACAAGCGAAATTACTCATAGAATAAACAGTTACGATTTAAAAGACAATTGTTAAAAAATATAGTTTTATAAGTTTAGAGCTTTGTAACAAATATTTCGAAAATAAGATTGAAAACGGCTTCAATATCCGCTCTTAATCCGACCAATAAGTAATCAGGAATTAATAAAGGGAGAACGGGGGATTTGGCGCTCGAGAGGCGTGTGGGGGAAGTAAATTGAAAATGGGGAGAAATATGTAGAGATACAACGTGAAACAAAGAATATGGTTATATCAGTGACGTGCATAGGATATTTGGACAGGGTAAGCAGAATTCACGTAATTAATTTGAATATTATATTATGATAGTCAATATTATATTGCATTCATAGGAAAGATAGATGGCGTGAATATAGAATAAATACAAATAAAATAATCAATGTAAATGATTCCTTTTTTGTTTAATTTTAAGCAATTTATTCCAAACTTATTTATCGTCGGGGTATGCAATGCTTTCATGCATCTATGGAATGAACGCTACTGGGTTATATTGTCTTATTGTAATATGGCGAAATATTAATTATAACTATTAAGATTACGTGTATGTTTAGTGAATAAGGAAAAGATGGAGGAACGGACTCCTAGCTTGTTTCTGTTGTGTACGTTCGGTGTATTTAAACATGATTGCTATCAGTAGCGTTCATTTCATAGATGCATGAAAGCATTGCATGCCCTTACAATAAATAAGTCCGGAATAAATTACTTAAAGATGAAGAAATACCTACCTAATTTTTTTTACACTGGCTCGACATAGTGACTACAGAGTACCTGATGGTAAGTACAATGTAGTCCAAAAACGAAAGCAACTATCAAAGGATGAAAATCCATTGATAGTCAACATCGTCATGTCGGCCCACATATACCACGACTGAAGGTCTCTAGGTATATGAGCTACTGGATATACACAAGCTGATCCCGAAACGCGACAAGCCGAAACTGGTCACTATGACGGGCTTTACACTCATGTACTGTCGTCGTGATCCAGACGGGCACCGACGCCCTACCACCTCGCCGCTGCTCGGTTAGCACCACCCAGGGGTCACGTGTAGGGAAACTAGGGTAAAGCCTACGGACGCGAGCAGCTTCGACTCCCAAAACATACATACATTGATACGTATTATATTTTTACTCCATGTTTCTTTCGTATAATAACTATATTATATTTACTATAATAATATTAGGTCCTTACATATCAAATTGGCGTTTTGTATGGGAGGAACAAAAAGTCGAATATTTTTTAATATAATATATTTAATTAATCAAAGTATGAACCATTATTTTCTATGCACTTTTGCCATCTCATAGGTAGTTCATTGATCCCTTTACTAAAAAAACCAGTCGGACGGGAATCAATAAAATCTTTGAAGGCGATTTGGACTGCCCCATCGGAGTTGAATTTTTTCCCTTGCAAGAAGTTATCCAAATTTCGAAAAAAATGGTAATCTGTTGGAGCAAGATCCGGGGAGTACGGAGGATGTCTTAGACTTTCCAATTGAAGCTCTTCTAATTTAGTAGCCGTCTGTTGCGCAGTGTGTGGTCTAGCGTTGTCGTGAAGCAGCAGTGGCGTGGAGCGATTGACCAGCCTAGGTTGTTTAGCCGCTAGCTTTTCCATCATGGTTTGCAATTGCTGACAATAGACATCAGCCGTAATAGTCTGGCCAGATTTGAAAAAACTGTAATGAACAATACCGGCACTAGTCCACCAAACGCTTACAAGTAACTTTTTTGGGGTTAATTTTCGCTTGGGGCAGGATTTGGCTGGCTGGCCAGGATCCAACCATTGCGCTGAGCGCTTCCGATTATCGTAAAGAACCCATTTTTCATCACAGGTAATGATTCGGCTTAAAATACCTTCATTATTGTGCCGGTTTAGTAATGTAACGCAGCAGTCGACGCGCGTTTGCCGGTTTGCTTCAGTCAATTCGTGAGGTACCCACCTTTCAAGCTTTTTAATCTTCCCAATTTGCTTCAAGTGAATTAAAACAGTTTTATCACTAACATCGCAGCCTGCAGCTAACTCGGACGTGGTTTGCGATGGATCCGCTTCCACAATAGCCTTCAACTCTTCATTATCAACTTGAGTCTCAGGCCGTCCACGGGGCTTGTTCTGCAGGTCGAAATTTCCAGAACGAAAACGTTGGAACCAAAAACGAACTGTGTTTTCTTTTGCAACACGACCGCCATACACATCATTCACCCTTCGAGTTGTTTCCGCAGCACTAGTGCCACGGCGGAACTCGTACTTGTAAATAATGCGATATTTTAAGTTTTCCATTTTGTAAAATGAGTGACGCAAAGAGAAAAAAACAGAAGAAAAAAAACAAATGAATGACGATCATCGAAGCACAAATACATGAGTCTATAGCTGTACAAATTTGAATTTGGGATTCCTTACCAAAGAGGAGAAATTTGTGATTAAAGTGGCCAGTACGAAAAACGCCAATTTCATTTGTAAGGACCTAATATAATAATCAAATTAATTACGCGAACACTGTCTACCTTGTCTAAATACCCTATGCACATCACTGATTGCTATATGTTATATTTAACAAATTAAATGGTGTAAATAGTATTTCGTTGTTTCACTGCTGGCTTATATTTACATATAGAAGGAAAATCTTAAATAAAACGCGCGGATAAGCGTGAAATAGCATTATTTGTATGCTTTCGTAAGCTCGTTCATGTATGTATTATATCGTGTATTTTCTTACCGCTGTAGCATTTTTCAATACAACTACGCCACAGAAATGGAATAATTTTATTAAAATAATGAGATGAAGACGGGTCAACTGGCTACAGGTCTATGAAATATCATGTTATTTTATTTGAGAATATATTTTTAGCTTCTGTTTTGACGCATGCATGTGCTATAACCAATGTTAATTGGAAACCCAAAAAAATGTACGGTTTTTTTTTAACATTACGAGTTTGAAAGGAAAGGCAATAACGTTTTTTTTCAATTCAGTTCAAAGAGTTTGTTTTCATTAAGATACAAATCACTTACATGAGAACATTTTGTGTAAAAACTATCAAACACAGTAAAATACTTAGAGCTCACTTGACAAACACAGAACCATATTTGTTAGTATTTATCTTTAACTCAATTACTTTTGAATAGTCAAAAAAGCAGAATCCGAGAATAGCCAGCTAGGAACTCTAATAGGTATCCAATTTTAATTATATTTTTTCAAAACTATTCGTAGATCCTTTTTTTTGCTTACGGAAAATTATAATAGGACCTTCCCAGGACGTCTGAAGGATTCAGACTAGAACAACTTAATAGGATGCAGATAAGCTAAGGAGGCCTTACCTCGAGCTAATTCAAAGGTTTCTAAAGCTATCCTGCATCTTAGTAGATTACAGATACGTAAAGTCACCGGAGCTATAACAGGACACAGTTATTTTAATAGAAATCTTTTCCATTTAGGTGTCACATAAACTGATGATGATGTCCTGGCCGGATTCGGCCACGACGACTGTTTCAACGCCGATTAAGAAAATCAAGGCCCAGTTTTCGGAAACAGTCAATTGCGCAGGAGATATTTAAGTGCATAGCTGGACGCGCAGCCAGAAAAGCACTCTCTCGTCCGAGCTCCCTTAGGCCCGATGGAAAGGAGAACCAGTACGATCGGGAGGAAGCAGGATGCAGGTTTGGTCGAGTTTTCCTTCTCTGAACACCTGGTTGAATTGCGGTATTAAAGAGATACCTTAGTCGCCTTTTACGACACCTCAGCAAGAAGAGGGGGGTGCTATTCTATTCTGCCGGCAGCCACCACGGCTAAACACACATCACATAAACTCACATAAACTACTCTGTGCAGAGCATGCATGAGAGAAGAAGAGACAGCCAGGCACATGCTCCTCGATTGCAGTGAACTGGCACTGTACCGGGGACAACACCTCGGCACACCGAGGAACCTTCCAGAAGCAACCAGCAACATCAGGCGGCTGGCTGATTTCCTAAAGGAGCTGGGCTGGGATGATTAAAATCATCCTGGCCCGCTTTTCACGCAAAATAGGCGCACTCAGACGTCGAGTTGCGGAAAATGAGCCCGTGTAAACCTGAACCTGGCCGTCCCAGTCGCACGTGGGGATGGCGACTGAGGAGCGCCTTACTTGTACCAGCTAAACACCCCAAGGTGGCTATTTCTGCGAATTAGGGGGACTGCAGGTTCTGGAATTAATTTAAAAAAAAAAAATCGACAAACAACTACAAGGTAGCACATTAAAAATCAGCTGACATCCAAACTAGGACACCCTGTATCTTGGATGTCAGCATATTTCACACAAACTTGTTACAGTTTTTTACTGCTGCGTAGCACCAATCATATCTCAAAACAATACAAAAACAACATTACATACCAAACAACAGACTATACAAACAAAGTGAATAACAATTACAAAAGAATGTTAATATTAAAGCCCAAACACATCTATTCCTGCAACAGTTCCTCAGTATCATTATATTTTAGATTCGACAACCAGTCTCTCAGCTTCATCTTACATTCGAATTTTGATAAGTTCAAGATATTCGCGAGTAAATTTTACTATTGCAACGTAACTAATATGGGCACTGATAAGGGTTTATTTTAAAATGTAAAAAATCGTTTTAAAAGTACTGGCTACCGACAGAAAGGTTTATATCATTTAAAACTAAATGAACTTGAAATGACGTTTGGTATTTATACAATTTAAAGTCAGTTTGTTTATTTTCAATCATGTATTTATTTTCTGGGGTAAGAAATATTTTAGTATAATAAGCAAAGTTTAGCTTAAAGGCTAGTTAAGTTAGGTTTAATGTAGCGATACGGAGCGTCTGTCGGTATGCCTGGAGGGATACTGTCTAGACAATGCTACGGTGGTGTCTTGCGTGGTTCCACGCACCCTTGGCGGTAGGGAGGGGATGAACATCCTACCTCTCCCACATTCTGGAGGCGCCAGTAATGGGGCGGCTCATAATTTTTCTCGTAGCCCGGCGCACCCTGCTTTTGGACGATCACCCAGGTTGTTTAAGTCGGTAAAAGATCAACAGACCGAAGTAGCGGCCCTCACCACTGCCCCTCTCTCTGTTTTTGATTTTTTTTTAAATAATACACTAATTTATGTACTTCCATATCCTACTATATTAATTGGCCGTGGTGGCTGCCGGCAGAATAGAATAGCACCCCCCCTCTTCTTGCTGAGGTGTCGTAAAAGGCGACTAAGGTATCTCTTTAACACCGCAATTCAACCAGGTGTTCAGAGAAGGACAACTCGACCAAACCTGCATCCCGCTCCCTCCCGATCGTACTGGTTCTCCTTTCCATCGGGCCTGAGGGAGCTCGGACGAGAGAGTACTTTTCTGGCAGCGCGTCCAGTTATGCACTTAAATATCTCCTGCGCAATTAACTGTTTCCGAAAACTGGGCCTTGATTTTCTTAATCGGCGTTGAAACAGTCGCCGTGGCCGAATCCGACTAGGACATCATCATCATCATCATCATATTAATTCGACTTTTATGGAGGTATAATAAAAATACTATTGACAACACTACACTGTACTTAAAATCAACCGCTAAGAGAGTAAATAATATACTCGTATATGTGAGTAAGTCCTAGTCACATATTTTTTATATAGTTGTTATATACATTGAATATTAACGCTATATATTTTTTATTTATTTTCAGAAAATCGACTATATCATTCGACGGCAGGTTTACAAATGGACTGCATCACTCGGTACTAAGTTATAATATTATACACTTTAATGAAACTTACGTAGCATAAATTGAAATATTTGTTTATGTTTGTCTGTGTTCGCTCATATCTTCTGAACTAAAAAGTACATTTTGATGAGGTTTTCACTATCTAGTAAATGTATATTGAATGTTTTGCTTGTAATCGTCAGTTGTAATAAAAACTAGCGTATACCTTTTTATAAACACTTTAACAGGTCTTAAATTAACTTACTTTTTATTTTTTCTTTTGTCACCCATACATGAGGAGTCTAATTTCAAAATCCACTATAACATATGTTTTTCAAATCCCATACATTTATAAAAACTTATAATTAATCTTTGACTTAACAATCGTGTTCTTTTAAGGTATTTAAATTATTATTCTAGAGTGAAAAAGCAAAAAAGGAAAAATTCATATATAATATTTGCTTTGATAAAAACATTTCAAATTACTATTAGGGCTATTAAGTAATTTTGAACGAAAAATCGTTTTAGCGGGTCTTGTAATTAAACGCCTTATATGGGTAAAATGGCGACTAACGTATTAAACGCTGGTTACACTATATGTTGTATTGCCGGGCAGTAGACTTGAGGAATTCTGCTGCCCGGATGAGAGGGAGGCGGTGCGCAGTATCCGGCGCGCCGCCTGAAAGAGAGGTTTTAGAGGGGTGGGCCCTTTGCTCCTATCTCTCATAGAGAGGTAACCTCAACAACAATTTTTGCTCCTCGGACGTCTGGATGAATTTGATTTGATCAGGCCCGGGTGGAGCAATTAGAGGAATACTCCGGGGTTTTTAGTTTAGGATTTTTCCCGGGTTACAAAATAAAAAAAAAGCTTTTTATTAGCTGTAAAATATATTTTATAATAACTGAATTTTGCTTGTTTTTAAACTTTAGATAAAACTCGTTTTCTAATAAGGCTCTATGAGTTTTTTGACAGGATCTCTTCGCAAGGCGTCCCATGTTATCCATCATCACTGTCACGATTGCCTGGTGATCGGAGCCGGTGGAGCAGGCTTGAGAGCTTCGGTGGGTCTCGCTCAGCAGCAATTCTCAGTGGCGCTGGTTTCCAAGCTGTTCCCCACGAGGTCACACACCATCGCGGCGCAGGGCGGAATGAATGCATCCTTAGGTAATTGCTAAAGAAGATTATAACTATTTTATAAAGGTTTCATAGTTTCTAATCACGGCTTTTACTTCCGGGTTTTTCCAGGCTACATACAAATTTAAGCACTACATCAGTGATTATCAAAGTGGTTTATATCGACCCCTAGGGGTCTATGACAACCTGCAAGGGGTCTACGTCAGCGAAAAAAAATTTGGTGGTCCATGAAATGAAAATGGGGGTCCACGATAGTGGATCTCAACACATACACTGATAGTACCTATTTACTTACATCATACTATCTTATAATATCAAAACATATACATTATTTATAAAAGTACCTATGAAGTAAAAAAAATATTATATATGTGTTAGCGCTAGTGA
The DNA here is from genome assembly GCA_036320925.1 of Automeris io. NCBI lineage: Eukaryota > Metazoa > Arthropoda > Insecta > Lepidoptera > Saturniidae > Automeris > Automeris io. Next base: position 2,213,582 of record JAUDJH010000036.1, read on the forward strand.
ATAGTCGCACAGACTATCTCTAGCGCCATGGCATAGAAACACGAAGGACAGGGAGTAAAGGGGAAGACGGGGAGGGGAAATGGCTGCTTTAAATTGACACGTCACACGGCGCGGGAACACACTTTGGGCCAAATAGCTTTTAGTTTTTAACACTAAACTTCACTACAGTAAGAAATTTACAGGAAATCAATATCAGGTAAGTAGGGGGTCTACCCAACACGGAAAAACATGGCAAGGGGTGTCTACGACAAAAAAAAGGTTGGGGAACTCTGCACTACATGCTTATCAGTGAAGAAAAACATCATAATAGAAATATCATATCGAGTGGTGAAAGGCTATTTAGTTTAAGCGATATATTTTGGTGATATAGTAATATATATGACGAGATACAGCCTGTCATGGCGCCACGTGAACTGGTCTTCATAACTCATTGTAGAAAGGAAACGCGACGATCTCTGAGATGCGTGCGATCGTTGCGACCGCCTAAATATGAATGCCTTCGAAAATGACTAATCCCGACCAAGTCTCCTTAATTGAGTGTTGCCAATTTTGTACCAAATCAAATATTTTTTGTTTTGATTACGATTGCAACGCCATCTCTGATTCCACCCGGGCACTAACCCTGACGTTTCAATTAATAACAATTTAGACGCTTTCACTCCAACATATATATATATATATATATATATTTTCGGATTCAGCGTTTTTTACCGATTTCAAAAATATATATTATATTATATATATCACCAAATTATACTATAAATTATACTATATCACCAAAAATATCGCTTAAAACAAATAGCCTTTCATCCCTCGATATGTAAGTGTCCTGAGGACGTGGATCGTCTGCGTAACTGGCCTTGTTGAGATATAAACGCGAAGTGGATACAGGCACCACATGATAACTCAGATAGTTTTTTTTTTTCCTTGTAATAGTCATTGTTGTAAGGGTCCATAGTTGTAACCAGAGATGGGCAAAATGTAATCTGATTAATGATGAAGGATTACAAAATGTAGTAGTAATTTTAATTTTCTTGCTCTGTAACATAACAAGTACCTACTTAATATTACAGGGCTATTTTTGGACTTCCCGCCAAATTTAAATAGGTGGTTCAGACCATGAAAGTAAGCAACTTTCCCAAAAAACACGGGTCGAAAAGTGAAAAAAAAAATCAGACCTTCCATACGAAATCGACCACGTGATCGAGCAGTTTTCTATTTAAATGCCAGTAAACAGTTTGGCACAAAACCTTGGGCAGTACCTGCGTGACAAATTATCAGTCTCTTCTTTTTTCCTTCTGGTACTTTTGTAGCCGATTGGTATATTGGTATTGGTATCGATATTTGTAACAGTTACTGCCTGTTATTCGTGTCCCGTCCGTCCGACCGATGTAACATTGTACAAGCTTCTATTATTTTCAATGTTTCTACTCAAATTTTAATTTGAAGCAATAAAAAGTCTTAAAATTTTCGGATAATGCTTGAATCTTTTGGGACTTTTGTATTATATGTATTTTATTAATATTTTTGCAATTTATAAAATCATTAAATTAACAAAATAACATGTTCATCATTGCAAAGTTATGTCGATCAGAAAAATTGACACCTGTCAAAAAGATCAAGCTATCTTGTACAAGGTATAATTATTTAAACTCATGTCGTTACTTTTGTTGGCTGTGCTTTAAAATTCAAGAAGGATGGTTGCCTCATGTCTAGGTCGATTTCTATAATAAACATGACCTACAACTAGGCCGTCTGTGGTTACAGGAATGCGATATACTTTAGGTGACCTGCATAACAACCTGCTGACCTTGTCTGAACGCTATTGATTTATCATCTGACGTAGTTTCCAGAGTATGAATGAAATTTCAATTTCGCACTTTAGTATTCTTAAAGATCGCACGTGACGGCATTTGTTAAATGTATCACAGAGATCATATTTTGCAACGGATGGAAAGTGCAATGTAGAAAATTAATTTCTAAATAAATTTTATTTTCAAATTCGCCCCAAATTATTGCTTACAATAAACTGTGCCGTAACAAATATCTTAAGAATTATTGTAAAGAATTTGTAAAATAATAATTACAGGGGTATATAATTATTTGAAATTCAATTTGTATTTTTCATCGATTTGATTAAAAGTTACATTTTACTCGGCAAATTGACCACAGCATATCTGATGGTAAGTATGGCATAGTCCAAAAACAATGTATACAGATATGTTTTTGTTTTTTGTTAGTAACAACCATAGATGGGCAAAATGTAATCAGATTAATGAAAATTATTAACGATTACATTTTAGGTTATTTACCATTAATATGATTGCATTTTGCTCATTTATGTCTAAAACACTACAAAATCCCAGATTGTATACACATTTATGATTTCTTAATGTTTTAAATGGATTAGGGATGTCGAAAATGAAAAAAAATATCGTTATATCGATGTATCGATATTTATAAAAATACCAATATCGGCGTCGATATATCGAAGAAAATATATCGATAAATCAATATATCGATTAAATCTCAATAACCATGAAAGTATTTTACCAGTATTCCTTTTTATTAGACAAAATTACAAAAATATCAAGAACTAAAAGGCTACCTTTTAACGTTAAGACCTATTTAAGATATCAAACAAAAATAAATAATACATAAATAAATGGCGACAAATAATATACATGCAACAAATTCAGATGTCAATGGATGCAAAGTAACAAAACATAATAGTCAACAGTGATAGACAATATAGTTCTTTTTTTTCGTTCGGTCCTATCTTCTACAGTTTTAGATTTCAGCGACTTCACTGCCCTAAGAATTAAAAAAAAAATATTTTTGATATAATTTTCGATACTGGATATTTTCTATCGATATATCGTTACAAAATATATCGCCTAAAAATATCGTTATATTGAATTCAAAGTATCGATATAGCGATGTATTGATATGTATTCGACAAGCCTAAAATGGATTTAACCCTGATTACAGAGCAATCAAATTAAAATAACGACTACGTTTTGTAATCGTTAATCATAAATCAGATTACATTTTGCCCATCTCTGCTTGAGAACACTCTCGTGCAATCGATAAAAGAATGCGAGGTAAGCGACTCTACATCGATGCTCTACGTTCATTTTACACTCAGTGAAAGAGTACGCCAACAAGTGTCCAAGCCCAACAATCATTTGAGTCTGAAGCGGCCGGTTGATTAGCTGTCTTTTTTTTTACTTGGGGAAAATCCTCATAAGACCGTCTCAGCTGCACAGGGGGGTTGCGCAGCCGAGGTGTGTCGGACTTATACCGACTAAAAACCCCAAGGTGATTTCTTCTGCGCATTGGCGGGAACTGTGGGACCTGGATTCAATTCGCCACAGCCCCGACGCGCCGCGCCCGGTGGGCACGAACTCAGGGGAGGATGCCTTCCCCGACCCTGCTCATTGTATTTAGGCAGAGCACGTTACAATGCTCTGCCTACTTCTCGAGGGTCGCTAACCAGTCGCTCAGGGCCCGCACTCTGAGCGGCCACGACCCCAAACACATCAGCCAACCGGTCGTGGATAGACTGATCGGCTGGAACTGATGCGCCAGGGCGGTTGACGGCACCCTGGCTCCTTCTTCGAGCGGCCTTTTACCGCTCTCGCTCTGCAGCCTCCTTCTGGGACATAACATCCTCACAGGAGGCCACGGCCCTCCAGTTGTCATACCCTGCCAGCATAGCCGTCACCACTGCTGGCAGGGAGATATTTAGCTGACCTGTCCCAAAGGTGACAACAGTATTCTGCATCCGACCGCACTTGTGCCTGATGCAGGTTAAGAAGATGCGATGATTTGACTTAATTTTGTAGCAGTTCTTTTCACTTTAAACTCAATCGACCATCCAAAGGTCTGACTAGCTATTAGCTATTTACAGAGGAGCTCAAAACCATCAGTCACCGGCAGGGAAACATCCTGTAAAATTGGAGTTAGGTAAATAATAAAATCATAATCAAAACTGGCAGTAACTGAGTTTTAGAATCTTTTTTTTTAATAATTACGGATTTCTCACAATCTGCGCTTAAAGGCGGCTTGCACTAACAAATTAAACCTAGTTTAAGTTTGTATAAGCGCTAATTAATTAAAGCGCATTAATGCCATCTTAATGATGATTTGAGTTTAAGAGTTGTTACAACCTGATTTTGATTCTGTGCTAGACAATAAGAACAGTTTGGCGCTAATTTGCCTTTTATGTAACTCTAAACTAGATTTAATTTGCTAGTGCAAGCCGCCCCAAGTCTGTCTTACATTAATCTTTCTTAAAATTGGTTACCTGTCTTCGAAACGCGTTTAGCTTTTAAACTTTCTACTGAAGAATAGATCTATTTATAGCTAGTTTTACTGACTCATTCATAGATTTACGACCAACCTGCTCAAATCTCACTATGAGTACTGACTTAACTTTTTGACACAAGCCTTTCGATTAGATTAGGTTAGGTTTTGCATGAATCTATGGCGAATTGATTACAGGACCCGCAGTCGCCGCCAATGGGGAGAGAATTAGTCACCTTAGGGTTTTTAACCGTCAGAAGTCTGACACACCTCGATCGGGCATTCCCCCAGAACGTCTGAGACGGTACTATGAAGATTTTCCCCCAAATAAAAAAAAAGTTTTGCATGAATGGATAAAAAAGGATTTTTATTGTTCATTTTAGGAAGTATGCACGACGACGATTGGCGATGGCATTTCTACGACACAGTCAAGGGTTCAGACTGGTTGGGAGATCAGGTAACAAAACGAGGCTCTTTATTAGCTTTTTATCAGACCCTAAGGTTTGATTTTCTGCCACGCTAACGTCAGTCACAGACGTCGATCGAGTATGAGAATAAACATTGCGATCTATGTAGGATTGCATTGCGATATTGACGTCAGTGGCTCTTTTTTTATTCTGAAACGGCACAGTGACTGCACCGCACCTGATGTTAAGCATGGTACAGTCCAAAAAACGCCAACGACTATCGGCAGGTAAGAAAAACCCATCGGTAGTCGCAGCGATCATGCCGGCATGCACAAATATCTCTTCACGTTACGCTTAAAGGATTCCATATCATAGGAAGGTGGGAACACGCTTGCCGGAAGTCCATTCCACAGCCCAACGACACGGCAAAAGAAGGAGTTAGAGAACTTCTTAGTCCTAGCTGGGATGTGAGATACCGTATAGCTGTGACTCCGCAAACCCGCGCGCGTAGTTCTATTAAGGAAGGGAGAGAGTGGAACAAGGTTAAACAATTGACTTTCAATGGCTCTTGAATGGCTCTCGCCACTGACAGCGCGTGTTTACCACATGGAAATAAATATTAGTTACTCACAAATAGTCTTGTTTTATAGCTTATACTTTAGTTTAGGTGTAAAAATTATGATAATTATTTCTTTGTTTAATTAAGACTAAATTTGGATTTATATTTAAATACAACCAACCAAAAAAAAAATTGATTTTTGTTCAATCGAACTTTTAAACCTCAATTTTCTTATAAATTGATTGTACCACTTTGGGAACACGAGTATAGTGTTAGCGTTAGGTTTCTTAGTGCGAAATCATCCTGTATTCATACCCAACCGGCGCTTAATGAAACCGACGTTAACGCAGCATTTAATCTAGCCTAAGTAATACTGTGCATCTCTTTTATATATATATATATATATATATATATATATATATATATATATTTTAACCCGGGCGAAATCCTTAACGGACCTCAGGGGGCGATGAGGGTTGCCCCCCGGTGTGTCGCACTTGCACCGACTAAAATCCCCGGGGCGTTCCTTCTCCCGCTTGCCGAGTGCCAAGGGCAAGGCTGAGCCATCTTCCTCGGCACCCGGCGACGTCTGGCCTTCTGCAGGCCCCGGCTACTCGGCAGGGGAGTACTGTGCATCCCATAAAAGCATAAAATCAGTACCTTGAGATACTTGGATCTTTTATATATATTTTTTTTTTATCCCGGGGGGGGGGGGGGGGGAATCCTGCATAGGACCATCAGGACGCTATGAGGGCAGCGACCCCGGTGTGTAAGACTCTTACTGACTAAAAACCCCCGGGGTGTCCCTTCGATTGCTCCTCCCGGGCCTAGGAAGCCAAATTCGTCTAGACGCCTAGGGAACAAAAGGCCTTGTTGAAGCTATCTCTCTGGGGGAGGGGTGGGAGTAAAATCCACCTCTCCAAAACCTCTCTCTCAGGCGGCGCGCCGGACACCGTGCACCGCCTCCCTCTCATCCGGGCAGCAGAATCCCTCAAGTCTACTGCCCTTATAAATATATTAACTTAAACCACTTGTTACTATATATATTTTCTGTCTACTTATCACACTAGAATATAAGTTATCATTCGATGAACGATAACTCTAGTAGAAAATTGACTTAATGTGAAGATGCTATCTTTTAAGCGCTAATTCCTCTCGTAAATTTTACACTTTCTACTAGCACAGTGGGGACACTCCGCCGAATATGTATGAATTTGAGTCATTATGTAATTCACATAAGCACACCGTTTTGCACTCCATGTCAATTTTTTTGGCATAGTTTGAATTCCAAGATTGACAACGGAAATATTTATTGACAACATATTACATTGTGTTATCCGCAGTAATGAACTAGGATGGGAATGTTTGATGTATTTTACAATATAACCCAAAAATAATACTTAAGTCTGAGTCTAGAGGTGTCTATTGTTCTATGCAAAGACCAAATTACAATAAGGGGCCTAATTCTGTATGACAATTTAGATTTCACGCTCAAATCTTACCATTTGAAAACCACGTTAACATCGTGTCTTGCCTATATCATGTCACGGCAACGAATCGGATTAATTTCAACAAAGTATCATAGAGAATACGATTTTTGCAAATGTCGTAACTTTTTACGAAATTTACGTGATATCAAAGCAAGGAATCGCTAAAATGTCTTAGAGAATTAGGCCCAAGACTAAGTGATTTGGTCGATGTAAACGGATTACGTAGCAAGTTCGTACTACATGGCTAAGTGATATCTAAGATTTACATTGAGCAGTCCTAACAAAGCAATCTAAATTTAATAATTTGCAGAATGCGATATATAATGTTAATTTCTATATACATATTCTCTGGAAATGCTTAGTAGGGCATAGTAAAATATAATAAAGAACTCAATAACATTATTATTAGCTCTATAAAAACAAAAAAAAAACATTCAGTAATAATCTACTAGTAATATCATACATGTGAAAGTTTGTGAATATGTTTGTTACTCTTTCACGATAAAACTACGGACGGATTGGCATGAAACTTTTACAGTAATATAGAATAACATATAGGCTACAATTTGTAATGCATTTTATGTAATTTTAGTCGTAATATAAAACGATACATGTCAATTAAGCCGGAAAAATATCTTGTACACTTTGTAATTTGACCGAATAGCTTAAAAGTTATCACGATATGATTGACTTGAATAGAGCGCCATTGGTAATTTTAGTTATTTATATACAGTTTTTATTTGTAGAAAGTAAATAGATTATTTTTTGTTTTCATTACATTAATATAATTTTACGCGAGTAAAATATATTATAATACAGATATTCAATAGAAATAATTTATATGGCAGAACAACGTTTGCCGGGTCAGCTAGTAAATTATAATGCGTGAAACGAAGAAAAACTAGTAATAAAGGGTGTCTCAGAATGTTTTTCATTTTTTGATGTTAAATAAAAAACAACATTATCCATTAAAACTTGTTTTATTTATTGTTAAATTAAAGAGCAGATCTTGAAGTTTATTTATGAAAAACAACCGTTTGCAAATGTTCACCATTTACTTGTTCACACTCATTTAGCCTGGAGCTAAAATTTTCAATCACTCGCTGGAGCATTGCTCTTGGAATAGCGTTGATTTCTTCAGTGATTCTTTGCTTCAAAACGTTCAGGTTTGGTGGCAATGGATTGTAAACTTTACTTTTTAGGTAGCCCCATAAGAAAAAATCAGCAGGCGTTAAATCAGGACTCCTCGGTGGCCAGTTTATGTCTCCTCGGCGGCTTATCACTCTTCCGGGGAATAAATCGTGAAGAGCAGCTAATGAGTCATTTGTTACATGAGAAGTGGCCCCATCTTGCTGGAAAAAGGTGTTGCGGTTGTAGCCAGACTGGTTTTGCATTTCTGTAGCCAAAAAAGTCCGGATCATATGGCAATATCGATCAGAATTAACGGTCTGAGTTCGACCTCGGTTATCCTCAAAAAAATAAGGACCGATAATTCCTTGACTTGATATGGCAGCCCAAACAACCACTTTTGGTGAGTACAAGGGCTTCTGATGCAGTTCTAGCGGATTCTCGGTAGCCCAGTATCTGCAATTTTGTTTATTCACGTGACCGTTGATGTGAAAATTCGATTCGTCGGAGAACCAGATGTTATTGAAACTCCTAAAACGGTTTTTCATTGTCCTGCAGAATTCGACTCGTTTATCAGGATCATCAGGCTTCATTTCTTGAACAATAACAATTTTATATGGGTGAAAATGCAAATCTTTCGAAATAATGCGATAAACCGTAGATTTGTTCAAATTCAGAGAAGCTGCGCGCAATCTCAACGACTGTCGTGGGTCGTCCATAACAGACTGGCGAACGCTGTCGACGTTCGTGCTCGCCCTTGATGTCCTTTTGCGCCCAGATGATTTGTCCGGCATTGTATTCCCAGTCTCTTCAAACTTGCACACCCAATGTTTAATTAAATTGGCACTTGGCATATGTTTTAAGCTTGTTAAATTAAAATGTGTCCTGTAGAGACGACGAACAATAGTGTAGGAATCGTTGTTTTTATAAAACGCTCGCACGCAAAACGCGCGCTGCGGTCCCGTGAAACGATTCATGGCTACTAAACTTAACAAGCCGGCCAAGCGTTTGAGACCACTCCCCTCCCCCTGCTACCAGCGATCGGCGCGTATTGGTCAATTCAAAAACGAAAAACATTCTGAGACACCCCTTAGTAAGTTATTAATTTGGATAACAATATAACAGATTGCAATGATTACATTATCGAGTATAAATAGCAGACAAAACGAAACGCACCATCCACCGATCGATCAAACAGTGAGGAACACACACACACTAATTTCACTCCACGACACCGGCGTCGCTGGCGGCGCCGAAGAAGGATAGTTCAGTCAACTGCTGCCAACCGGTGTGTTTTCGCACCAAGTTCAGCTCCACTCCGACGCAGCCTTGAGTTTCTTCCGGCGTTTCTTCTTAAGGTAGTCTCTTCCGAAACGCTGGTAGATCACCCGTAGGGTTAGTACTTTATTGGCTGGCGGTCCAAGTCACGGTCCGTACACACAGGGGTGCCCTTGAATTGCCACCCAACCCAAAAACTCGCTGGCTGAGCACCTTCTGTGCTCGCCCCTTAAGCCCGGTTGAACTGTAAATGCCTTTTCCGGCAATCAGTAGTTAGTCCGTTTAAAAAAAAAACGGATTATCTATTTGCACGCGGCCGCACTAGTCCGCACCAGGGCGAAGAAGAAAACACTGGTAGGGAGCAAAGAATTTCACTTCTATATCATATCAAATATTATGTATTCTGTACTAATAGCGTTGTCATATTTTATCGAATGTTACTTTGTCTAGGAAGCCTGATCTTTCGAATCATTCTATAGTTTCATAGCCTTATCAAATACGATAGGAGCAGTCTATTGCAATTGTGTCTATGATATGATACGATACGTAGCATTTCAAGCGATTAATCATTATAAAGGAACCGCGGACGGAACCAAAACTTTTAACGATGATGTATTATACAGCATCCCACATTGCTTGTGTAGCTAACGAACGGTGAATTACAAAACTTCAAACAAGGTTTAAAAGTTAGCGTGCGTAGTACAGCGGCTTCTCAATTCGCATTTATTCAAGAGTCGCTCCGCTTCACGTTTTCGGAAAATAAACCCGGAAGGAGGTACAATAGGAGGCTGAAAGTTTGTTCGAAAATTTGTCAATTTAGATGCTGGTATTAATAATTGTTATTTAGGTTTTTGTTTAAAAATAAAAATACGTGATGTGACATTTTTGAAAGATTAGTTCATACCATCTTAAGAAAAATAATCTTGACAGATAGATGGATAACCAGATGATTTAGTAATTTATGGGTGCGCAGACTTTAACTACTGGCGATCCATCTCAAGATTTTTATGCTACCACCGATAGTCTCTTTACGTATAAGTAGATGGCGCTAGTGTGTACAATACATGATTATAGCTTAGGTATGTTCCAAATACAGCGTGCTCTAGAAACGAAAATAAAAATCAATCATTTGCGGGTGTGGTGGCCTAGATGATAATGAATCGGTTTCCATGCGCACCAACGCGAATAATCGCAGTTTCGAATCCTGGAACGTATCTCTAGGTTTTTCCAGGTTACTTACTGCTCACCGTTGTAGGACAAGATCGTGAGGAAGCCCGTATGGTATCTAATAAAATCTCATGCTAAGTACACTGAGCGATCAACTACGCTACTGGTCACATAGGGTATAAAAGCGTGAATTGAATACAGCCATTAACAGTTTCGGGAGATACCTGAGTTTAATACCCGGGAGTGAGACGAAGGCGTGCAATAACTGCATCGGCTGCCCCGTCGAAAGCTCTCAACATGCCCTTGAGGAGTGCCCAGCCTAGACAGAGTAGAGAGCAGACATCAAATTGGTCGCTGGTTACCTTACCTTGCCGGCCGTGCTTCACGCTGCGTTAGACAGCGAGCAGGTTTGGCGGGGTCTAACCGCCTTATGCGAAGCGGTGGCGTAGTCCGAAAAGGCGGCGGAGCGGGAGAATCACGCTACCTCTCCCCATGACCCTCGACATAGCAGTAGTGTAAGACGGCGCAGGAGGAGGTACGTATTTGTGCAAGACCAACTGCGCTATCGTCTCCCTCCCGGACACAAACCGGGCGGCAGAGGTGGGGCCATCCTTGTGTGATTACTCAATGCCCAATAGAGACGTAGTGAGAGGATAACCTTCATAACCCCTCAGAGAGGAGGCCTGCCAAGACCAGTTGCTCACCCGGCCGTAGGCAGTATACGGATACCCAGGTGGCAAAGATGAGGAAGTAGGCAGCGCTGGCACCCCCGGTGGTTTCAGTTGGTAATTCAGCACACTGAGGCAGTGACCCTCACCACTGCCCTGGTGGTCCTTGAGGATTACCAACGGGTTAACAAAAAAAGAAAGATACACCCACTAATGTATTTCTGTTTACCCTGACAGGAATATAGCGTTACGAATTATTATTATTATAAAAATCAATTATATTTAATAATATGTCTTTATCTATAATATAAAAATGAATCGCAAAATGTATTGATAAGCGCGAAACTCGAGAACGGCTGAACCGATTTGGCTGATTTTTTTTTTGTTGTATTTGATTAAGTCTGGCGAAGGTTATTACGGAGAGAAAAATTTTAAAAATTCCCTGCAACTGTCTAAAAATAACACTTTTCTGTATTCTCATACAAAAAATTCGTTATAAGGCAATTTGAACTTTAACACCATACCATAAAGTTTAAATGTCAGTGGACGGGTTCCGGGAAGGCAAAACAATCGAGTGACGTATAAATATTAATGTCAGTATTTGTCAATTTTTATACATATAGCATTAAGGCCAGGTTCCTTCAAACAATTTTCAAAAAACAGCCGACAGGCCAATAGGTTTTGGCAGAGTAAAATCTGACAGGGCAGCTATTAATATTAAAAAAAAAACAATGTGGCTTTGTTTTAGAGAAATAGGGCAGAACGAGGTCTGCTGGGACAGATAGTTTTTACATAAAGACATTTCGTTACACAACGTTTTTCTGATATTAAAAAAGTAACAAGACACACTCTGGCTTCACTGTGAATTAACTTAAATGTAATTTATGTTATTATCACAGAAAAAATGTTAGTTGACCGATATTTATTTGTGTATAAAAATGTTTACATATTCTACATAAACATCTACATTTCCTATGATATGGGATCCTTTATGCGTAGCGTGAAGAGATATTTGTGCAGGCCGGCGGTGTGTATTTATGTATTTCCATGTGGTAAACACGCGCTGTCAGTGGGGGTAGTCATTCAAGAGCCATTGAAAGTCAATTGTTTAACCTTGTTCCACTCTCTCCCTTCCTTAATAGAACTACGCGCGCGGGTTTGCGGAGTCACAGCTTTACGGTATCTCACATCCCGGCTAGGACTAAGAAGTTCTCTAACTTCTTCTTTTGCCGTGTCGTTGGGCTGTGGAATGGTCTACCAGCGAGCGTGTTTCCACCATCCTATGATATGGGATCCTTTAAGCGTAGCGTGAAGAGATATTTGTGCAGGCCGGCATGATCGCTACGACACTACCGTTGAGTTTTTCTTCCCTTTCGATAGTCGTTAGCGTTTTTGGACTGGACCATGCTTACCATCAGGTATGGTGCAGCCACTGTGTCGAGTCAGTTTAAAAAAAAAGACATACATAAATGCATAAGACATGAACAAGATACATTACAAATGCTATATTAAAAAGTGTAGAATAAGTGCACAGAAGGAAAGAAAAATGGAAATACGAGCAACACACGAACAGGAACTATTATTGGGAGTCAAAGCTGCTCGCGTCCGTAGGCTTTACCCTAGTTTCCTTACACGTGACTCCTGGGTGGTGCTAAACGAGCAGCAGCGAGGTGGTAGGGCGCCGGTGCCCGTCTGGATCGCGACCACAGTGCATGGGTGTAAAGCCCGTCTTAGTGACCAGTTTCGGCTTGTCGCGTTTCGGGATCAGCTTGTACATATCCAGTAGCTCATATACCTAGAGACCTTCAGTCGTGGTATATGTGGGCCGACATGACGATGTAGACTATCAATAGATTTTCATCCTTTGATAGTCGCTTTCGTTTTTGGACTAAACTGTACTTACCATCAGGTACTCTGTAGTCACTATGTCGAGCCAGTGTAAAAAAAAGGAACAGTAGGAAAAACACTAAACAAACTTACAAAAAAAAACAGAGAAAATTAAAAAATAATAATATCTTATTCTACAATGCCCTAGAATAACTTTTTTTTGAGTTTTAAAATGTCATCATTGAATATGTCGAGATCAGGAGGTCTCTACGTTATTTGTAGTACCTTATCATGATGCATAAGTTGGCATTGTTGTCTAGATTTGTTGAATAATTTGGAATTCGGAACAACTTAATATTAACTGCCAATATTTTCCAAGATTAATTTAAAAGCTGTCAAGAGCAGTTTGTCGTTTTCGACCGACTTTGATCGACTTTGAACGCTCGAGCTCCTTAACAATGAGGGATTCGTTTTTCCTTCTGGCATCCGAAGTCCTGAAAAAAGTAAAGTCGTCAAAGTTTTATAATTAATGTTTTTAATGTAGTATTCTCCACAGGAATCGATCCATTATTTGACACGCGAAGCACCGACAGCGGTTTTTGAACTGGAAAACATGGGTATGCCGTTTTCGAGGACTGCGGAGGGCAAGATTTACCAGAGGGCTTTTGGCGGAGGTACTACACATAATGGCAAGGAGCCGGCCAAGAGAACATGTTGTGTAGCAGACAGGTGATCTTTTAAAGAAACTAAACGGGGTCAACTATTTAGAAGCTGTTAACACGAATCAACTTTTTGATTTCCGTAGCTCATATAGAAAAAAATTTAACCCTCATAACAGTTTACTTACTTTAGTTTAGTTAGTTTAGTTGTTTACTTTTCAGTCCCTCTGGTCATTTATCAAGTAGTAGTTTTCTCATCAACGCGTGAAAGTACCTAGTTGGAATTAATTTAAATACTCAAGTAAACGGTGTCTTGTGGCTCCGAAAAAAATATTTTAAGTGAGCGCAATCAATATATGGAATGTTTATGCCATATATTTTATCCTGTTTCTCTTTTCCCAAGAGAATCAACACCTATAAGATACTTTCCGTTGATGTGAAATCATGTAAAACAAGAAACAATGTCATATATCACAAATAAAGGAAAAAGTCGAAAACCCCTAAATATGTAGATGTAATAAAAAAGAAAAGGTTTTTGTGATTATAAATAATTGTATTTGCAGTAGGTAAAATAACTGCGACTTATATTGATGTATGGGGACAGACGTTTACCAACGGCAAAGTTAAGTTTGCGCCTATATTTGGTTTTATGACCGGTGGTCGTGGGTGTGTTGGTAGAAAGACACGGATTTTGGCATTTTACTGTTTATTTGCACTTTAAGGCACACCGAACTGTGACGCACACGCACGTACTCTAGCCTTGGGTCTCGGTAGTCGACTGCTTTAGCTAGAGCATCCTGCGTGTAAAGTGCAAATAAACAGTAAAATGCCAAAATTCGTGTATTTCTACCAACACACTCACGACCACCGGTCATGGCTTATAATTCTGTTAGAGTAATAAATATACGATCCATTCATCATTTATTTGTACGAAATCCTCGGTACCTGAGTCCGAATCGAAGTTATTGTAGTTGGTTTTAATTTATACTATCAACAGTAACTTTAAACAGAAAATTCCATCTTGAACTGAATTTCTTAGGATCTTCAAATGTTTAGCACCGGCATCGAGGTACGCTAGAAATATCCAACGGCTAGAATTGCAGCTTACTTCGATTGGACTATAAATAACCATATTATAACGCCGCACTAACAGGCAAAAATTTATTTCAAAGAGACGGAAAATCGAGTAATGCAAACTTTTCAAATTAATTGCATCGTAGAAATCTCAAAGCGGGAGAGTCAGCAGGATATTTTCCGTCGCTACCAAATCCTTTGAAGAAAGTCTTGCATCTGGCGACAAAGGAATTGAATCTCCGCTTCACTTAGGTAAAGGATAAAAGAAAATTCAGTTTAATTTCCTCGAAGCTTAATGGGAAATCGTTCTTGGACACGGTAACGAGACTGGAAATTTTCTATAAAAAATGCGAACGATGCAATCTTGTCAAAGGAAGTGCTAACAAAGTTTTATACCGTGGAGAGCATGAAACAAAGGCAGCCATTCTCTTTGTAAAGTGAAGAAAACGAAGCAATTTTTCAAGCAATTTCCTGCACTTAAGTTTAAGCCACAGGCTCCCAAAGTAGTCTATATCGACCTCAAAAATGCACATTTGCGAAAAAATAATTTAGGGTCAAAGAGATGTGAACAACAAGACGGGGTGAGATGGTTGGAGGGCGAATGCCCGAATTGGATCGTAGACTGTATATAAATTTAAAGACCGTTTTATTTTTTGCGCTTGACCTCAATCTCAGCTGCTGGAAAGTGATGATGAGACCGACGATGGAGCGCGCTCGTCCAGCAAATACCGATTCACTCGACGTTTGAAGATTCCCATGTCAAGCAGGAATATCAACCACAAAAGGCTGCAAACCCGACGACGTTTTGTCAGTTTATGGTAGAAGGGGGAGACTGGAGCTAAATCATACAACTCAGCCGCACACTCTCCAGAGTATAGTCTATAGAAAACCGAAAGGCAAGCCGCTTACCACCGTTATAGTGACTCGCTCCAGGCCTATCGCGTTTCTGGATCAACTTGTGTATATAGAGTTATTCATATGCCTACAGACAGAGATGGACAAAATGTAATCTGATTAATGGTAAATGATAACAACATGTATTCGTAATTTTAATTTTCCTGCTCTGTAATCATGATTAAATCCATTTAAAACATTAAGGAATCATAAATGTGTATACAATCTGGGATTTTGTAGTGTTTAAAACATAAATGAGTAGTCATATTTAATGGTAAAAAACGTAAAATGTAATCGTTAATCATTTTCATTAATCTGATTACATTTTGCCCATCTATGCCTACAGACCTATCGTGGTATATGCGAGCTGACATAGCAATGGCGACTGTCAACGAATTTTGGCAGGCGTCACCATTATTCGACTGCTCTGAACTTTCCATCAGGTGCATTATAGTCACTTAGTCAGGCCAGTATAAAAAAAAATGAATGGGTAGTGAATCTCACTTATATAGGATAAGACTTTTATTTTGGCTTTCACGAATGGAATAACCTGCTCACATAAATGATTATTGTTTAATTTTTACTTTAAAACGTAACAAATAGACTATACAATATAGATTTTTACAATTTTTTGGTATATAATATTTCTAGTGAATCAGTTGTCTCATAAAATTGTGTAAATTATCTAGATATTTGTGATCGTAGTACACTTTGAACTTGTAGGAATTTGCATATATAATGATACCGAGTATTGTTTGCCCATAGAAATTGGACTTATAGACTTGTTCAATTCATCAACTGATAAATATTAATATGAGAAACAAAGACGTTTATTTGCTTACAAAATATTGAACAAAATGCTACTTAGTCGATTGTATACAAACTAAAAAGTAAATCGATATATGTTTTTCATTAAACTAAAGGAAAAAACCATTGGACGGAGCAAATTTCCCCAATTTTCTAAATTTTCATAGAGGAAATAATATTTTACTTACATTCAACATTTAAATGCAGTTTATTAAGATTTTGAAACTATATTCTAAGATGTTTCGTGAATGGTAATATCATAATAAATAATGGCTTATTATGGCCACCTATATATTAAAAAAACAGAAGAAGCCTAATGGTGTATGCATTAACGAAGAACTTAAAGTATAATTTTGATACAGGCATCAGCTATGCTCGCTTCAAAAAGAATTACCTGTTAATTTTCCATATCATGGAATGCTACGAGAAAGTTTTAAATTGCTTTTCCGTCTTCATATCTACTGGAAAGTGGTTTCAGCAGGGCTACCAATCTTCAAAGGAAAAAAAAAGAACAAGTTGAACATCACTAGCCGAAGAAATTTTATCCAAACTATATTTATTCCAAATATTGTAAACGAATTAGACTTTTGATCGAATGAAAGAGACATAATACAAAGTTAGTGACATTGAAATCTTTCACTGCTCCTTGCTTAAGTCGGTATTGATTAAATTGTATGCATCGTAATCCCCTTGGTTATGGCAAAAGTAAAAGATTTTTTTTTTAATGTTTGTGTTGTGCAAAGCTAGATATGTCTATAAGTATATAACATGCTATATATGTATTTATATTTTTTTATGTGTATATATCATTGTTGTATCTATAATATAAAAATGAATCGCAAAATGTCTTGATAAGCGCGAAACTCGAGAACGGCTGAACCGATTTGGCTGTTTTTTTTTTGTGTTTGATGAAGTCTGAGGAAGGTTATTACGGAGAGAAAATTTTTTAAAATTCCCTGCAACTGTCTAAAAATAACACTTTTCTGTATTCTCATACAAAAAATTCGTTATAAGTCATTTTGAACTTTAACACCACACCATAAAGTTCAAGTGTCTGTGGACGGGTTCCGGGAAGGCAAAACAATTATTGAGTGACGTATAAATATTAATGTCAATATTTGTCAATTTTTATACATATAGCATTAAGGCCAGGTTCCTTCAAACAATTTTCAAAAATCAGCCGACAGGCCAATAGTTTTTGGCAGAATAAAATTTGACGGAGAAGCTATTAACATTAAAAAAAACAATGTGACTTTGTTTTAGAGAAATAGGGCAGAACAAGGTCTGCCGGAACAGCTAGTTAATTAATAAAATAAAAAACAAAAAACGCCGATGGGTCTAGGAGATAAAAAAGTTTGAGGACCTGTGGGCTAAGCGGAAAGCAATTTGATTTTACGAGGATGCACTTTGCTTAAAGGATTCTTAATCACGACATAATTGCTTCTGTTTTCATTATAGGTTTTGCTTGCGATTTGCAATATAGTTAGTATTATTATTTGTTTGATAATATATACATATATAATATATTCTGTAATTTACGGCATCAGAAATGTATCTTTATTTTTACTTTAAATAAAGCTGTAAAGTTCTGACTAACGCCATCAATTACATCATTTTACAGACTATATATTTATCATACTAATTTTTTGGATAATTTTTACTATATTAATTATGTTATACAATTGTAAACTTTTTCTATTCTAATAATTAGTTTCATTAATAATTATGATCTCTTAAGTCCTTTTGTTATTATTACGTATTTAAAAGCTTTTTTGATTTAATAATAATACATGGTCACGCCATATCCCTTACAGGGTGAGCAGAGATGCTTAGTGGCTGTATCCACTTTGCGCTTATATGTCGTGTGTATGCCCAATTTGACCAGTAGCGCAGCTTATCGCCGTTCTCACAGCACTACTACACATGTAATTTCTATTCAGGTGCCATATGGGTTTTCTCAGGGTGTTTTCTTTCATCGGTGAATATATGGTCCCTAGATCTGTACGTATTCTGGAGAAACCTAGAGTTACGTGCCGAGATTCAAACCAATAACCGGTCCATTATCCGCTAGGCTACCACAGCGACTTGTTTATCAAATCAGTTTATTACTTCTACTTATTAATATTACATGACTGTAATGGGTTGATGCTTATTTATTTATTCACTACCATTGAACAGAACATATAAACATTTTACATACGGTACAGTTGACAAGCTGTGCTAATTACACAATGATAATATTTAAAAACTAACAAAGAAAAGGAAAATGAAATTACAGTGAACTCGCAACAATTAGAAATAGATGTGTGTGTGTGTGTGTGTTTGTTGTGACAAGGTGAGTGTAAGAAAGCTATATATGATATGTATATGAATACAGTGTGGAGTCTATACCCTCCTATTGTCGTTTTAGCTTTAGCAAAGCTAAAACCGAGGCTATAAATTTGTTTCTATTTTGGGAAAATGTGTCAATAGTGGGAAAGTCCTTATTGTACGTATTTAGGCATCTGTGTATTACAGAGTTCTTTGCGTAATTGTGATGTATTTTCGGCTTACCGACTTAGATTTTTTTTCCTTACCAATATACTATTTATAATCCTGATCAACTCATACTACAGAAATCTACCATAAATAATAACAAAGTCTGAATTAATGCCATCTATTGGACTAAATTAGCACTTCTTTTTTTTAGTGACCGGGGAAAATTCTCATGGAGCTTTAGGGCGCCATAAGGGCGGCGCTCCCGGTACACCAGACTGTTATCGGCTAAAACCCCAGGGTGTTCCTTTTTGCATCTGCTCGAGCAAAGGGATGGTTGGGCCAGCTCTTTCAGCACCCGATGACGTCAGTCCTTCCTAAAGCCACTCCTTTTTTAGGCGGGTGGTATAAACGCCATTCCCTGCTAACTCTTAATATGAATGCAGGGAGAGTGGTGTAAAATAAAAGTTCTGGACTCCGTGAATATTCACTAAAACAGTATGCTAGAACTCATCACTCATCGCTCACACCTGGACATTGGTTGACGCACTTCCTCAAGTGCGCGGTCCGGCGTATAATCCGGTTAGGGAAGAGGGCCTCTAGCGAAGACCCTCCTCCGTCGTTCTGTCCTAGCGGAGCGGCGGATATGGTGGTAAGCAGGGATGTTACGGAGCTTCGACTCCGACTCCGATAAGTCGGAACTTCCCATTGATATTACACCTTCGGTTCCGAAACTTTTTAATCGGAGGTCATTACCACTATTGTAGTCAATTTATTTGATTTCATTTTATATGTAATCAAACAATCAGTGCTACTTAATTTAGAGATCTCATTTTTAAATATTTAGATAAAAAAGTATGATTAAAATGATTAAATTTAGAACTAAATGTTCATTTTAATTTATTACTATTTTTTTTATTTTACATTTACACTAAATTAAATTAAATAGAAATTAACACAAAAACAACCCTGGAGCAAATTTGATTTAATTTGTACATTTTAATGGAAAAATGTTAATAAGAAACACAGCAATTTTTATTTTCATTGTCTGTGTATGTGTAAATTTATCACTTTCTAATTAAAAAGGTTCACTGAATAATGTATTTATTTGTCCCTTAATAAAACTAATTTATTCTGCCGTCACTTGTGACTGACATTGCCTCCGACTCCGATTCCGAATTCGGTTCCGACTTCGATAAATCAAATTTAAAAACTCTGACTCCGACTTCGGTTCCGATAAAACTGCCTCCGTTACATCCCTAGTTGTAAGGGTTGGCAATAGCTCCCCGATCTCTCTCCGCCGCCTCCTTCAACTTCATAATATCTTCGCAAAAGGAAAGAGCTGCTTGCCATGCCCCAGTGCCCCCGAACATCGTGCGAGCGAGGGCCGCCACAGACAAAACACTACCCGCCACTCTGAAATCAGAAGCCATCTATATTGCATATTTTTATTAGTTACATTTAACTATCATACTTTTATATATTTCATAATTAAATTAATCGAATCATTAGTATTAATATTTTAGTAACTCTTCAACATTGATTAGAATTACACGCTAAACCTAAAAATACTCAAGTGACATCTATTTCAAGTTTGGTGAAAGTTGTTGTAACTTTTAGATTACATGCTTATTGAAATAGAGCTTTGATGAAATAAGTCTGGTTTCAAATATTGTTTTCTTTGTCAACACTATTGTAAGTAAGAATCTATTGTGAATATCTTTGTATGTTTTTACAATAGGTTTCAATTGTGTAAGTCTACGGTTTATGGCGTGGGAATAATTGTTTAATAAATTAAAAAAATAAAAGCGAAGTTTCAACAAAATAATGAGCTACCCAATTTCATAGCAGCCTCGTAATGACGTGTGGTAAATGCTACATAGGGTAAGATATATAGACTACTACTTACTATACAGTTTGCTACTAGCTAGTTTGCTTAGTACCTAGTTTGACTTTGCTTAGACTTTGCACTGGACATAAAACTGAATATATAATAAGAGTGATAGAGCCCATACAGAGCCAAGTCTATACTGAGGAAATGATAACTTACCGTATATTTAAATATTAATTAAATAATATAATTTATAATGTTCTAAGTAAAATCCAAGTTGCATCTATAAATCTCAGCCATAGTGTAATCATAGCCTAAGGCAGGGATGGCGAAATTCGGGAAGTAGATTCGGAGTCTGCTGACCGGATGAGAGGGAGTTGGCGCGCAGTGTCCGGCGCGTCGCCCGTGAGAAAGGTTTGGAGGGGTGGGCTCTTCACACACATCCTCCCAGAAATTAAACCTAAACAGGCTGTAAGCTTCCCGGGCGTCTGGAAAAATCTGGATTCCCAGGCCCAGGTGGAGCGATTGGAAGTACACCCTGGGGGTTTTTAGTCAGTAGGAGTCTGACACGCCGGGGTCGCTGCCCTCATATCAGCCCTGATGGTTCTAAGCAGGATTTTCTATTAGATCTAAAATTCTAACTATTAAATACTAGCTGATCCGGCAAACGTTGTTTTGCTATATAAGTTATTGTAATATCTTCTAAGATGTTCATTGAAATTAAGTGATGTCTAAGACAATTTTGTTCATAATTAAATACTCTTAATCAACAACACATTTATTTGGATAAATATTAATATTATTACGTTGATACAACTCTTAACAAATAATGCATTAATTTCGACCAAATTCGATTACCATAAAAACGGCTCTAGTGAGTTAATCAAGTGATCATTTCAAGAGAAATAATTCTTTCATACATATATTTTTGGTATCTTGAACCGTTTTCGCAGAGCACGCAATGGAAGCCTTCAAGGATGAATAATTTTCCCCGTTTTTTTCACATTTTCCATTATTTCTTCGCTCCTAATAGTTGCATCGTGATGTTATATAACCTAAAGCCTTCCTCGATAAATAGTCTATTCAACACAAAAATAATTTTTCAATTCGAACCAGTAGTTCCTGAGATTAGCGCGTTCAAACAAACAAACAAACAAACTCTTCAGCTTTATAATATTAGTATAGATATAGTTCTTTATGTATACAATATTATATATAAAATTAGAAATTACTTTCAAAGCGCCAGTTTTTCTTTAATATTTTGGTGATACACTTTCTACAAATGTATGTATATTAATCGTAGTAACTCTGTTTTTTCTAAAAATTAATGCCAATATCAATTTAAAAGATACAAACATCGAAATTAATAGTCCAAAATCCATGAAACGCCAGGCCTACGTCATTTTGAAGATTCGTCGTCTAGTGAGTAGTTTTTAGCAACCACGCTATGATGAAAGTAGAAAGTAGACCTACCGTAGGCTAAAGCGCAGGATCGCGTGATCGATGAGATGATGAAAGAATGAAATGAAGAAGTCCAGACAGCAAGTTGATAGGCGTTTAATGACGCACAGTACAAAGTTCAGTAGAAATAATGAAGCACAAGTATCATAGTCCAAGTAAAATTACTTAGATAAATAAGTGAAGATATAATAATGATATTTAAAATAGTTGTTAGTTATAGGTCAGTATAGTACAAAGAATTAGAAAATAGATAATGTTAAAGACAGAAATAAATAAAAAGATGATGATGATGATGTCCTAGCCGGTTTCTGCCACGGCGACTGTTTCAACGCCGATTAAGAAAATCGAGGTCCAGTTTTCGGAAACAGTCAATTGCGCAGGATATATTTAAGTGCATAGCTGGACGCGCAGCCAGAAATGCACTCTCTCGTCCGAGCTCCCTCAGACCCGATGAATTGCGGTGTTAAAGAGATACCTTAGTCGCCTTTTACGACACTTCAGCAAGAAGAGGGGAATGCTATTCTATTCTGCCGGCAGCCACCATTGCACAAAAAAAAAGATAAAAAGATAAGAAAATATTGAGTATGCTACAAGTTAAATAGAACGGCATGGATATTTGTTAGTTAGAATGCCGGATTAATTTAGAAGAAAGAGGTACCAAAAATGCTATAAATGTAAAACAGATGTTTTTACAAGATGTACGTTTATATGTTCTTAGATCTGTGAATTCGGATTTTTCATAATTCGATAAAAAAAAAATTTTAAACATAGTTCAAGTGTGATATTAATGACACAAAACGAAAACTTTTGTCAAATTGGGGTAATTTGCAAAATTTTTCGATATTCGAAAACCCGGCTTTATACAACTATATTTCACAAGATTTTTTTGCTTTTTGCCGATCTATTATAATATTCCGACCGTGGATCAATTTTTTTTTTTTCATTGAAGTTGAGTCACGTGATTTTTTATGATATATTGTTCCAAAAATAATTTTTAATTTTCAGATTTCAATTTAAATACCAATTAACAACGTCTAGCATTTACTATAATTAATTTCTATTGTTATCCTTTTTAAAACAGAATTTTGTTTAGCGCGTTTTTAGAACTATTTATGTGGCTATATCCACGTATAATGTCACAGAGATTAGCAGTCTATCGTCTAAGAACCTGAATAATTAATTCACTATGTGAACTTCAATGTACAGATCAGTGGTTGAATATACTTTAAAATGACTCTGAAATCACAGCCACCTAGAGACCTTTTAATGTAAATTCTCTCGTTTGCTGTCAGAGATTGTGCCAAAGCTTTTGGATATTGGAAAAAATGCAAAAACCTGTGCTAGATGTCTCTGTTTACCTTTAATAATATATTAGTATTAACTCACTAACGCTATCTTTACTTTAACTATTGAAACGACAAAGCTCTATAATATAATGGTTACTCTCTAATAAACTTAGTTCATTAATTTGTTTCTAGAGGGCACTGTTTGTAACTAATTTATTCTTAAATTTGTTTATTATAATGGTCTATGAACCTGTTCGTTTCAATAGATGGCGCTATAATTAACTTTGCAAGTTTGATTTAAAAATAAATCACGAAGTTTCTTTGCAATTACGTACGAAACAGTCAGAGTTTTATGGTCCTGGGAATGATGCAAAGTAACACTCATTTATCGATAACGCTTGTAGAAAAGTACAGATGAATAGAATTGGTATAATACGTCAATGTGATATGCAATGAAATGTGATATTGGCAGTTTTTCGACATGACATTTATGTATAAACTCTTCCGTTGCCGTGTGGACGATCCGGAACTTCTGGAGCAGTTTAGTATTGCGGTACCTCGCAGGCTGCCTCGGTATCCTGCTCCCATGTTTGCCACTAAACGATATAAGACCAACCTTGGTCACTTTTCTATAGTGCCAAGACTGTCACGTTTATATAACGAGTGTGTGTCCGGGGATGGGAACATCGATATTTTTGCGGATTCATTGCCGGCCTTCAAGAGAAAAATCAGTGAGCAGGTGTGTTGAGCTTGGCATTGTTCTTGGTGTTATATAATTTTAATTTGAGATATTATTGTCTGCTGTTTTTTTTTTTTTTTTTTGTGTTTTGATATTTTTTTTGTGTTTTGATATTGTTAGATAATAGTGTCCGACCGAAAGTTCGGTTTCGGTTTCGGTTTCGGCCGAGTTTCGGCCAAAAATCAAGTTTCGGCGGCAGTTTCGGTTTCGGCCAAAATTGGCCGAAACTTTTGCCGAAACCGAAACTGATTTCGGTAGTTGTCGTACATGCTTGCCTAGCTTCGTTTCTCGCGGCAACGCTTTGACGGACGTTGCCGGCCCTGTTCGGGATTCGTGCGCCGTTCGCATTGCTTTTTTTTTCGAATTTACGCGTGTTTGTTGACCGGGAAAGGTCTTCACAACTTAACCGGGCGGGTGGGCAAACACTGAGGGTGCTCAGCCGGCAATTTATGGGTTGGGTGGCAATGCAAGGGCACCCCTGTGGGTACGAACCTCGACTTGGACCACCAGCCAGAAATACGAAACCTAACGGTGATCTACTAGCGTTTCGGAAGCGACTACCTTGAGAAGAAACGCCGAAAGAAACTCAAGGCTGCGTCCGAGTGTAACTGCGTCGTTTAGACGACAGTTGACGGATCTAATTCGCATTGCTCTATAGCAACACAACTTAGTCAGTGCGTTATCACCCGACGTAAACATTCTTTAGAAGTTATGCTTTGATGGTACTGATTACATGTAAGTTTTTGTTTCATTTTTTTACTTGACCACGTTGACTTTTATACTTGACCACGTGAGTTTCGGTTTCGGTTTCGGTTTCGGCCGAAACTGAAGCCACGGCCGAAATTTCGGTTTCGGTTTCGGTTTCGGCCGGAAAACCAGTTTCGGTCGGACACTATTAGATAATGCTTTTGGGCCATGCTGTGGTTGTCTGTTATTGGTATCCGTTACCGACATTTAGCTTATGCATGTGATTCAGATTGTGAATGTGAAGTGTAATGGAGCTGTTGACAGCCCATAAATAAATAAATAAATAATAAATAAATAAATAAATATTACCAAAGGTTATGACAATACCATAGATATTGTACTATTCTACTAGCGTTATGGTTTATCAAATATTATTGTGTTCGTTTTGGTGTTAGAAGAATTTGATGTTTTGTTCTTTCATTACCAACTAAAAAACCTTTTACTCGACAAGCTTCGGGTCTTACGAAACAAGCCAAAGAGTATTTTGCTCTAGCTGTGTTACTATTAGAGCTTAAAAGTGTCTTTAAATTTAAGGAGCACTTGTGAAACTGGGCTCAAGTCTACTAGCTACGACGCTCTGCCATTTTTCTAATCATCTCATACCTGATACCCAGGACCGGCCACGCACTGCTGCATACACTCTATGGCTACAGCACGAAGTTCAAAAACATTGACTCCTTCTCGGAGTTCTTTGTCCTGGATTTACTCGTGCAGGACGGTGAAGTCGTTGGAGCCTTAGCAATAAATTTGGAGGACAGCAGTCTACACAGGTAGACTTTCTTCACAAAAACGAAATAAGTCAGAAATTCTCGGTCATTTAATTGTGGTCACTTCTTAAACTCTAATGTAATATGGACTCAGAGATGGGCAAAATGTAATCTGATTAATGATGAACGTTTACAAAATGTAGTCGTAATTTTAATTTTCTTGCTCTGTAATCATGATTAAATCCATTTAAAACATTAAGAAATCATTAATGTGTATACAATCTGTGATTTTGTAGTATTGAAAACATAAATGAGCAAAATGCAGTGATATTAATGGTAAAAAACGTAAAATGTAGTCGTTAATCATTTTCTTTAATCTGATTACATTTTGCCCACCTATATATGGAGTGTTCAGTCGAGACTGGACACTCTTCTAACGTATGCTGCGCCGTGTCTTCTGGGACTCGACTCTACTCTTACTTCTTCTCAAGAGAATCTGACCAAGCCATTGTTCTTTATTTCGTATGTATCCAGGTTTCAGGCAAAAAACACAGTCATCGCGACCGGCGGATACCCAAGAATGTATTTCTCATGCACCGCCGCTCATACTTGCACAGGAGACGGATGCGCAATGGCGTCTAGAGCTGGCATTCCTATGCAAGACTTGGAGTTCATACAATTCCATCCAACAGGTACACAAGGGGCCATTTATTGTGAATTTGTTGCTATTAATATTTGTGATATTTAGTGATAGTCTCGTGGACGGAATTTATAAATTCATGAAGGATAAACAAGTAAAGAACGCGCGGATAAGAGTGAACCAACATATCTTCTTATATATAAAAATGAATCGCTAAATGTCTTGATAAGCGCGAAACTCGAGAACGGCTGAACCGATTTGGCTGATTTCTTTTTTGTTGTGTTTGTTGAAGTATGGGGAAGGTTATAACGGAGAGAAAAATTAAATAAATTGTCTGAAAAAGTCTAAAAACAACACTTTTCTATATTCTCATACAAAAAATTCGTTATAAGTCATTTTGAACTTTAATACCATACAATAAAGTTTAAATGTTAGTGGACGGGATTCGGGAAGGCAAAACAATCGAGTGACGTATAAATATTAATGTCAGTGTTTGTCAATTTTTATACATATAGCATTAAGGCCAGGTCCCTTCAAACAATTAAAATTAAAATTAACAATCAACATTAAAAAAAACAATGTGACTTTGTTTTAGAGAAATAGGGCAGAACAAGGTCTGCCGGGACAGCTAGTTTTAAATACTTTTGGAAACTAAAAATCATGAAATCAAAGTTCGTGATAAAAAAAAACATAAATATATAGTAATAAGTAATAATAAATAATCGTTCGATGAAAGATTAAATAACCTTTAATGACCTCCGAAAAATAGGAAGCGACATATTTGCACAGGCTGAGGTTAGGTCACATGCCCTCAGGCAAATTTAAACATCTGATGAAGCTT
Organism: Automeris io; assembly: GCA_036320925.1. Lineage (NCBI taxonomy): Eukaryota > Metazoa > Arthropoda > Insecta > Lepidoptera > Saturniidae > Automeris > Automeris io. The sequence continues at coordinate 2,240,575 of JAUDJH010000036.1, forward strand.
GTGGAGTCACCGAACTGCAGCACGCGTAAGAAAGTAGATGACGTACAACATTTGCTGATGGAGTGTGTCCGATCTCAGTCTGCAAAAGATTCTCTGATGGAAGCCTTTAGCCTGAACAAATTTGATGCAGGCATGTTCTGAGGAATTTTAGCAAGACCTTACTCAGCCGAAGCAAAGGAGTTGTTCAGGCTGATGGCTCCTCACCAGAAATAAATGCTAGTAGTGCATGTTTAGGATACGATGGGGCTGGCATGTGCCGAGGCACAAAAGTCCCTTAACTAAATAGAAAAAAAGACATATTTGCAAAAAATTTTTTTTTAATTTTATTTAGCCGGCATGATGTTCTAAATTGTCAGTAAAACACTATTATATGTGTATACATCAAATCAGCTAAGATTTATTCCGCAGATTGGGTTTTAAAGATGACTAAGCGCCAGATTTTGTTTTGTTTCATGGTATATTAATAAACCTCACATCATTAGAAAAAGAATCTTGCACTTACAATGATCCGATATGCGCTGTCTGACGGTTGCCGAACCACTGTCATCATCATCATCATTGAGTGATTTATTTATAATGAAGCTTTGACGTCATTTGGCAAAATTTATTGCGATCCTGTCCTTAATTTTTTAAGGGCGGCATACACCAACGGAATAATCTAGTTTAAGCTTGTATAAAACGCTTATTAATTGAATTGGTTTGATTCCATCTTAATTATGATTTTAGTTTAAGAGCTGTTACATCTAGATTTTGATTTAGTGCAAGACAATAAATACAGATCAGCGTTAAATAGCATTTTATATAACTCTAAACTAGATTTAATTTGTTAGTGCAAGCCGCCCTAAAATAGTAAAGCTCAGTTCAGTCAACATTTTAATGTTGTCTAGCTATTTAGGTCTCTGTCAGTCTGGTCTTCTATTCCCGCAATCTTTCCTACGAGAATCAATCTAGCAAGCTCATATTAGGATCGTCTCTACGTATGTCCAAAGAAAACCACTTTACTTCTCATAACTGTAGTCTACTTCCACACTTTACTACACCTGACATTAGTTCTCCCTTGTGAAATGGCATATCCAGGACCACGGAGTTTCCAGCCAAGCTAGTCCTGAGAAACCAGGACATTTTTCATTCAAGATCCTCACCTCAAACGTCTGAATTTGATTACTAATGTCCTTGAAAAGTTCCCAAATTAGGTAAATATACAAAAGCGTAGACTAGATGTAGTATTTCCTGATGTTGTTGACTTTGAGATAAATAATTATAAAGTCACGGAGAACTTTGAGCAATTTATGAAAGGCAGCTTTTGCCAATGTAAGTTTTAAATATATTTTTAACAGAAATGTAAACTTATCAGGTATGTACGGTTCGGGCTGCCTGATGACCGAGGGTTGTCGCGGAGAAGGTGGCTTTCTTGTGAATAGCGAGGGTCAACGGTTCATGGAGAAATATGCGCCCAAAGCAAAGGATCTTGCGAGTCGAGACGTCGTCTCCAGATCCATGGCTACAGAGATTCGACAAGGTGCTGATATTTTTTAAATGATACACACATCGTCTTAACCCGTTAATAAAAACTTTTAATTTATACATTTTAGAGTAATCAACAGTTACAGTTAGTTGCAGTGGAACCCTTCACATGCCTGGCAGTAGACTTGAGGGAGTCTGGTAACCGGATGAGAGGGAAGCGGTGCACGGTGTCCGGCGCGCCGTCTGGGAGAGAGGTTTTGGAGTGGTGGGCGTTACTCCTTCTCCTCCCAGAGAGGACAAGCCACAACAAGGCTTCTTGTTCCCAGGGCGTCTGGATGAATTTGGCTTCCCAGGCCCGGGTGGAGCAATCAGAGGGACACCGCGGGGGTTTTTAGTCAGTAGGAGTCTGACACACCGGGGTCACTGCCCTCACAGCGTCCCTGATGGACCAGTGCAGGATTTTCCTCCGGAATAAAAAAAAGGATTAAAAGGATTGAAAGCTTACAGTATTAGAAGAAGCGGAGTTTATATTTACAATTATTATACAGATATATTAGGTTCAATTAAAAAGTCTATTTCAAAACCTGGGTAAAGAATACTTTGATAAAACTTCAAAATAAAAAGTGGTAGCTGGTGAAAAATATATATATATTACTCCTCGGACTCCTTGGTTCTGCGAAGTGGCGTGGAAGAGATCTTAGGTTGTTTCAACACATATATAGTGGACAAACTTGTATTAGGTTCTGAAAATCCCGCCATGAGTAATGAGTATAGAATTGAGGCGTCTAGTTTCAAAACCCGCTAAAAGGATTTTTCCTACAAAATTACTTAATAGTTCTAATACTAATTTTAAATGTTTTTATCAAAGCAAACATCATATATGAATCTTTTCCTTTTTGCTTTTTCACTCTAGAATAATAATTTAAATACCTTATAAGAATGTGATTGTTTAGTCAAAGATTAATTATAAGTTTTTATAAATATATGGGATTAGAAAAAATATGTTATAGCGGGTTTTGAAACTAGATGCCCCAATTATCAATGATGGAATTTGTCCAGAACGCAAATATAAGAAAGGGTGTTATAAATTATTTAAAATTAAATTTGTTTTATGTGGGTGAGTTTTATGCTGTTTTGGCGGTGGCCACAGAAGCAATTGCCGAAATGCTATGAAAACTTTATGGGAGATGGAATTACGATTTATGAAAGGTTTATTACTATCTATTAGCCTACGATAGGGCTGATATTGCAATGTTAAAAAATCCTTATTAAAAAGCAATAAAAAAAGTTTTTTTCTTATACAGGGTTATAGGTAACTAACGCACAGCCTCTTAAGGGTGGCTTTGATTTATCAAGACAGACAACTTTTGTTGTACGACTTTTTCTAATTCAATTACTTTTTTTCCCATACAAAAAAAATAAAAATCAGATTTGCAGTTCTGAACTTTTTAACTCTTCGTAAGGCGACGATCGCGCCACGCCGACATAGGCGACCGAAGACAGACTTACGTAGTGCGCGGCGTCTTGTGTCGCTACTAACGAAGAAAGGGGTCTGCGGCGCGGTGAGCGGGCGTGGCGACATGTGCTTGACTACTGTGTAACACGGGTCATGTCAGTCGCAAATTTGCTTGCGTGTGCGCCGACGTGTTAGTTGTCTCAGTGACGCGTTCGTTTCATAAATCACAATGTCAAATCGATACACCAACATTGAATATACCGAAATGGTGCGTGTTTATGCTCGGTGCGGTGACAATCTGTCTGAAGCTTGCCGTGAGTCCGCGAGACTATTTCCGAATGTGTTGACACCGAGTAAATAGATTTGTGAGTATTTTTGTAAATAGTTTAATTATTGTAAATAGAGTGATTCCACTTTTTAAATACGCCTACATTAAAAAATAGTTTGCAATTATCTATCTTCAAACAGATCGCGCGCCTCTTTTGGTGCGATGAATTGCTTGATTACGTATCAATGTTCGTGTTTTTCTATTTACTTTTTTATTTTTTAGTGTAGCCAGTCCTAAGCCTGGATAAGTATGAAGGGATTGTGGATTCAGTGTATAAATATGTACAGATTGTACAACCTTTGAAACATTAACTTACGTAGAGGCGTTTACCTTGTTCATTTTACGATGTTCCCTATGGCAGACAAATAATAGGTTGGTTTTGTTTGTGAAACAATTATTTAATGTTTTATTTTGATTCTAGTTTGTTTTAATAGTGTATTAGTACGTCAATCAATAAACATTTATTTTCACTATTTAACTAAATATGGAAATTTACGTTCAAATAATTGTTATAAGCGAGTTTGTAAAATAAACAAGGTATAGGGTTAATAAACTTTCTGCTACACGATCCTTAACGCTGCGTAGCAACGTAACTTTGCGCACGACTGCATAGCACCAGCTGATTGGATACCTACGCCAGATCGAATGAAAGTTGGAATATAGAGCTAACGATGACTAGATATTCACACTAAAACTAAAAAAAAAAAATCTAACGATGTATTAGGTTTTGGCAAAAGTCGTACAACAAAAGTTGTCAGTCTTGATAAATCAAAGCCACCCTTAAGAGGCCGTGCGTTAGTTACCTATAACCCTGTATAATTGTACGTACTCGAATTTATTTCTTGTTGATCGTCGTACTTGTTTTTGGACTGTAGTATGCTTTGCACCAGCTCCCCGGATCCGTAGGATGTATACGGATACCCAGGCCTGACGAAGGCGAAGAGAAGATAGAGTTTGCACCACTGTGGTTTTAGTCGGTGCAAGTCCGACACACCGGGGGAGTGGCCCTCATTACTCCCCTGACGGTTCGGAGAGATTTCCACCAGGTTGACAAAAAAAAAAATGCTTTGTAACAGGCGATATATAATATACCTATTAATTATTTAAAACAGCATGATGTAAAACTCGCAAAGAAATATATTAAAATGAATCCTGATAATTAATTCCACTTTTAGTTGACTCACTTTGATAATATCTTTTACATTTGTGTCTCCCATGGGAGCTAGCAGATGACTGACTGTTCAACCTCGCGGAAGCTATATATCAAGACAAAAAAATAGTGTTGCCATATTAATAGTTAGCTATCACGTCAAGGCAACGACTAGTGTTGCCATATTAATAGTTAGCTATCACGTCAAGGCAACGACTAGTGTTGCCATATTAATAGTTAGCTATCACGTCAAGGCAACGACTAGTGTTGCCATAATAATAGTTAGCTATTCACGTCAAGGCAACGACTAGTGTTGTCATATTAATAGTTAGCTATCACGTCAAGGCAACGCCTAGTGTTGTCATATTAATAGTTAGCTATCACGTCAAGGCAACGACTAGTGTTGCCATAATAATAGTTAGCTATCACGTTAAGGCAACGACTAGTGTTGCCATATTAATAGTTAGCTATCACGTCAAGGCAACGACTAGTGTTGCCATATTAATAGTTAGCTATCAAGTCAAGGCAACGACTAGTGTTGCCATATTAATAGTTAGCTATCACGTCAAGGCAACGACTAGTGTTGCCATATTAATAGTTAGCTATCACGTCAAGGCAACGACTAGTGTTGCCATATTAATAGTTAGCTATCACGTCAAGGCAACAACTAGTGTTGCCATATTAATAGTTAGCTATCACGTCAAGGCAACGACTAGTGTTGCCATATTAATAATGAGCGTAACAATGACAATGTTGTGCACTGTAGGACGCGGCATAGGTCCCAAAAAAGACCACGTTTACCTCCAGCTGCACCATCTCCCTCGGGAGCTGATCAAGGAGCGGTTGCCAGGCATCTCGGAGTCTGCATGGACCTTCACAGGAGCCGACGTCTACACGCAACCAGTGCCCGTCATCCCTACAGTCCACTACACCATGGGTGGTATACCCATTAATTACAAGGGAGAGGTAGTCCACAGTTTTATTCTATTCTCTATTATCTGGCCAAAACCGGAGACATGGCTTTACCAATATATCGACTGGTGAAAGGCTATTTGGCTTAAGCGATATTTCTTGGTGATATAGTAATATATATGTATATGGAATCGGTAAAAAACGCTGATTCCGAAAATATATATGTATGTATTACAACTAGCTGTCCCGACAGACCTTGTTCTGCCCTATTTGTCTAAAACAAAGACACATTGTTTTTTTTTAATGTTAATAGCTTCCCCGTCAGATTTTATTCTGCCAAAACCTATTGGCCTTAATGCTATGTGTATAAAAATTGACAAATATTGACATTAATATTTATACGTCACTCAATTGTTTTGCCTTCCCGGAACCCGTCCACTAATATTTAAGCTTTATGGAATGGTGTTAAAGTTCAAATTGACTTTTAAATATTATTACGATTTTTTTTGTATGAGAATATAGAAAAGTGGTTTTTTTTTAGACTTTTTCAGACAATTTTCTAATTTTTTCTCTCCGTAATAACCTTCCCCAGACTTCATCAAACACAACAAAAAAGAAATCAGCCAAATCGGTTCAGCCGTTCTCGAGTTTCGCGCTTGTGCACATTTAACGATTCATTATTATATTTTTTTATATTATAAATAGAGTCCGACCGAAACTGGTTTTCCGGCCGAAACCGAAACCGAAACCGAAATTTCGGCCGTGGCTTCAGTTTCGGCCGAAACCGAAACCGAAACCGAAACTCACGTGGTCAAGTATAAAAGTCAACGTGGTCAAGTAAAAAAATGAAACAAAAACTTACATGTAATCAGTACCATCAAAGCATAACCTCTAAAGAATGTTTACGTCGGGTGACAACGCACTGACTAAGTTGTGTTGCTATAGAGCAATGCGAATTAGATCCATCAACTGTCGTCTAAACGACGCAGTTACACTTCGACGCAGCCTTGAGTTTCTTTCGGCGTTTCTTCTCAAGGTAGTCGCTTCCGAAACGCTAGTAGATCACCGTTAGGTTTCGTATTTCTGGCTGGCGGTCCAAGTCGAGGTTCGTACCCACAGGGGTGCCCTTGCATTGCCACCCAACCCATAAATTGCCGGCTGAGCACCCTCAGTGTTCGCCCACCCGCCCAGTTAAGTTGTGAAGACCTTTTCCGGTCAACAAACACGCGTAAATTCGAAAAAAAAAAGCAATGCGAACGGCGCAAGAATCCCGAACAGGGCCGCCAGCGTCCGTCAAAGCGTTGCCGCGAGAAACGAAGCTAGGCAAACATGTACGACAACTACCGAAATCAGTTTCGGTTTCGGCAAAAGTTTCGGCCAATTTTGGCCGAAACCGAAACTGCCGCCGAAACTTGATTTTTGGCCGAAACTCGGCCGAAACCGAAACCGAAACCGAACTTTCGGTCGGACACTAATTATAAATATCACCAAAAAATGTCGCTTAAACCAAATACGCTTTCTTTCACCTCTCGATATAATACGAACCTTGTAGTTTCTCCTTAATTATTTAGGGGCGAAAACAATTAGAATGAGAACCGTTTTATAAATTTACATTGTAATATCATAATAACATATCGTCACGCTATATCCCTCACGGGGTGAGCAGTAGCTGTATCCCCTTTGCGCTTATATGTCGTGCCTAGTGATGAAAATGACCGGGAATTTTCCCAAAGTGCCCAGCACTTCCGCGAACATTTCGTAAATTCCCGGGAATATTCCCCATACAAGTTTTGGGCACTTTGGGAAAATTCCCGGGCATTTTCATCACTAGTCGTGCCCAACGTGAAGAGTAGAACAGCTGACCGCCGTTCTCAAGGGTACTTTACTTGTGACATTTCTATTAGATGCCATGCGGGCTTCTTCGCGATATTTTTCTTCACCGGTGAGCATGTGGCGCCTAAATACGTACTTAATTTGGAAAAAATCAGAAGTACATGCCGGGATTCGAAGTTACGACCGTTTGCGTTGCTGCGTTTGGAAACCAATCCATTATCCAAAAGGAGGCCACAGCCACTATATTACAAAATGTACTAAACTCGTTAAAAAAAATTAAATAGAGATTTGCTTGACTTAACCATAGTAGTAGCTACTACAACATCTGTTCTAGGTATATATCATAGTGTCTGACGTAATGTTCACATTACCACCACAGGTATTACAAAACAATCGTTTTATTTGCAGGTCGTAGTTCACCAGAATGGACAAGACTGCGCAGTGATTGGCCTGCACGGGGCCGGCGAGGCCGTCAGCAATTGCCACGGAGCCAATAGGCTCGGGGCCAACTCGATCCTCGACGTGGTAGTATTTGGCAGGGCCGTCGCCGAAAACATTGGCCGTATATGCAAGCCTGGCGACAAGCAGCAAGCTCTAAATGACGTTTGTTATTCCTTTTTTTTTAAGCGGACCAACTACTTGGTGCCGGGAGAGGGATTTACAGTTCAACCGGGCTTAGGAGGCGAACACAGAAGGTGCTCAGCCAGGGAGTTTATGGGTTGGGTGGCAATGCAAGGGCACCCCTGTGGGTACGAACCTCGACTTGGACCGCCAGCCAAATAAAGTACTAACCCTATGGGTGATCTACCAGCGTTTCGGAATTGAGTACCTTGAGAAGAAACGCCGAAAGAAACTCAAGGCTGCGTTGGAGTGGAACTGCGCCTCGGTGCGAAAACGCACCGGTTAGCAACAATTGACTGTACTATCCTTCTTCGGCGCTGCCGGCGACGCCGGTGTCGTGGAGTGAAATTAGTGCGTGTGTGTACCTCACTGTTTGATCGGGCGGTGTTATTTCTTATAGTCTATTCTTTTTATACTGGCTCGACGAAGTGACTACATTGCACCTGATACTAAGTATACTGTAGACCAGGAAGGGTAGCCACCGCCAAGAGAGGAAAATTCGTTGAAAGTCGATAGAAATACGTCCGCGTCGGTCCACATTTACCACAACGGAAGATCTCTAAATATAGGAACAACTGGATATACACAAACTATCCTTGTTCCTCCTCTCGACTGCCGGGTGTTGAGGGAAAAGCAGAGCTAGCTTCCTCCGAATTATGACTGTACCTAGCCATATATCACTCCGAAAGATAAAGGTGGAGTGTAAAAATTTGGTCAAGTAAACCTAATTTTATACGCACCACTTATGGTTACCTTAACTTTAAGTTTCGGTTGAGGTTTCGACAATAAGTCGCTTTGGCTCATCTCGTGACCACAACGTGTGTATGACACGGTGGAATGATGGCTAAAATGCTGTTGTACCAAATTGTTTCAGAATTTGTGTGATGCCACGCTGGATAATTTGGAGAGGGTACAAAACGCTAATGGATGCGTCCCCACACACGAGCTAAGAGAAGCCATGAGGCACACTATGCAAAGCAAATGTGGTGTGTTTCGGGAGGCCAAACTTCTAGATGAGGGTATGCGTAAAACATTGTATAGGCTTATAAGAAAGATTGACATTTTCGTGGTCTATAATGAAAAAATACCCATAATTTTGTTTTTTTTTGTGACTCGGCACAGTGACTGCACCATATCTGATGGCAAGCATGCTGCAGTCCAAAAACGCTAATGACTATCGACAGGTAAGAAAAAACCAACAGTAGTTGCAGCGATCATGCCAGCCTGCACAAATATCTTTTCACGCTACGCTTAAAGGATCCCGTATCATAGGATGGTGGGAACACGCTCGCTGGAAAACCATTCCACAGCCCAATGACACGGCAAAAGAAGGAGTTAGAGAACTTCTTAGTCCTAGCTGGGATGTGAGATACCGTATAGCTGTGACTCTGCAAACCCGCGCGCGTGGTTCTATTCGAAAAGGACGAGGGTGGAACAAGGTTAAACAACTAGTCAGAACACTCACCATGATACAGACGGTAGAAAACGCTCAGTAAGACAATATCTCTGCGCAACTGAAGCGGTTCAAGATGCTTAGTCACGTCAGGATCATTCACAATTCGGACAGCTCTCCAAATTCAACTAAGTCAATTTTTAATTTTGAATCTCCAAAAGGATCCAATGGTAAAACAACAAATATCGCCGCTGGCAACTCACAATTTAATACCGCTAGATATCGCAGGTTTAATTTACAATGCCTTATGCATGACCCCTTGGTAGAGCTATGCCCTTCAGAGACCTTATTGCCTGACAATACTACAATTACTGTGTAGGGTTCCAAAGTTCCTCATAGTGAGTTGTATCGGTCTGTCGCGTTAATGAATCAGCTTGTAAATGTCCAATTATTAATATGCTCAGAGATCTTCAGTCGCGGTATGTTTGATATAGCTGGCGGGTTTTATATATGTTGGTCTGAAATGTTTAATGCATTCACATGAGCATCTTAGATGCAGATAGCATCGACAATGCATTTCAACTTTGACATATTCTGTGCATAATACCTTAATTCACCATACATTTTACCAATGTCCTTTGTTTATGCCAAGGCCGTACTTTCCGAAAAAGCCAAAGTCACAAAGTTCACAGGATATAATCCTAAATGGCAATCATTGTAAATTGTGTCAAAACTTTCCAGCATTCATAAGCTTCTAACATGATTGCTTACTTCTGAACCAGTTCGATAAGTTTTTTCTCTGCGCTGGTTCGGTACATTTTGTAGTAAGTTGGCGCCGACTGCCAGCTCGGAGCAGTACTGAGAAGCGTTGGTATATCTGATGTATATGTTACGGAGCGTCGTGTAGATAGCTCTTGGAACCAGCGCGGGGCAGCATCGGCAACTACGCGCATGCGTCTGAGATTTGAACGCTGTCATTATAAAACTTACAATGGAACTAACATCTTTTGTGTTCACAATTTTTAATATATAAATATAAGTAATAGGCTATAATTATATCAAGATCTGTCCTGGTTATCTATTTTTTATACTTATATATGCTCTTATTCTGTCCTTTGCAATATTATATATTCGCTATTTACAGCTGACAAGGACATCCAGAAATGGTTCAAAGCGTTCGATGACGTTCGGGTAACGGACAGGAGACTGAACTGGAACAGTGACTTAATCGAGACCTTGGAGTTGCAAAATATGCTGCAACTCGCAGTCCAAGTTGTTGCTTCTGCAAAGAACAGGACGGAAAGTCGAGGCGCCCACTACAGGGATGACTTTCCGACCAGAATTGATGAGATGGACTACAGCAAGCCCACGGAAGGACAGGTGCCTATTTTTTACACCAAGAGTTAAAGTGGTACTCGCTATTGCCAATGGATTGCGACCACAGTATCTGGGTGCAAAGTCCCTTGCAATGGTTCGCCTCAGTCGTTTTAGTATTAGCTGGTATAAGTAGAGTTCTCTATATAAATAAAGGTACAATTGGTGTTCTGGCAGTTGCTACAAGTTCCGCAGTTGTAATACAAAAGCGGCTCGGTCAGGTCAGGATGTACTGCTCTGTGTGCATTTATATGTACCAATCTATGCGACCTTGCCATGCTGTCACTCGTCACTTGATACCATAGATGGGCAAAATGTAATCAGATTAATGAAAATAATCAACGATTACATTTTACGTTTTTTACCATTAACATGACTGCATTTTGCTCATTTACGTTTTGAACACTACAAAACCCTCAGATTGTATACACATTTATTATTTCTCAATGTTTTAAATGGATTTAATCATGATTACAGAGCAGGATAATTAAAATTACGACTAAATTTTGTAATCGTTGGTTATTAATCAGATTACATTTTGCCCATCTCTGCTTGATACCACTCTGCAGTCACCTATAACAGATGCTTCACTTAAAAAGCATAGAGATCGGAGTATCGCAATCTAACTATTGCAGCTGCGTCATCGATGCCGAGCAGCAACTGTCAGAATTCGAATGGTACCTGTAAGAGTTTCGATCGTGGATTTTTTTTTAATCAAATATATGCGAACGCTTGACCTCAATCACACCTGGTGGAAGGTGAAGATGAGTCCGATGATGAACCGCGTCCGTCTAACAAATGCCTATTCACTCTTCTTTTAAAGACTCCGAGGTCGTATGATCACGGAAATATGGCCGCTGGAAGCATATTCCACTCCTTAGCCGTTCGCATGATGAATGTAGAAGCGATTCTTCCCGTGCGGATATAAGGAACATCCACCACATACGGATGGTATCCGACACGATGTCTTGTGGTTTTGTGGTGGAATGGGGCTGGTGGAATCAAAGAATGTAGTTCCTGAGAGCACTCTCCACCGTGCAACCGGTAAAAGACCGCGAGGCAGGCAACTCTACGTCGATGCTCGATGCTCTGCATTTTAATTTTTGACAAAGAACGATTTGAACGATGGTTGATGATAAGTAGCTTAATTGTATTGTTTCGATTATTCAAATCTTTAGATTATAATTAATGATTTTATCTGTAAAATTTAATCATCGGTTTTAATTGATTGTTTGTTAAGTGAATAAATGATTTGTAACAGACGAAGAAACCGATAGAGGAGCATTGGAGAAAACATACGCTATCAGTGGTTGACCTTTGTACGGGAAAGGTGAGCATCAGCTATCGACCTGTGATCGACAATACCTTGGATGATGAGGTCCAGACAATACCCCCTGTTCCCAGAGTCTACTAATGCAAATGAATCAACCAATGCTTACGAAATATTGTTTATACGATTATAGTTATTTCGAGAGCTCTATTTAGAATTGTAAAGTAATTCATTACCCGTGTATGCATTTATAAAGTGTATTTGAATCATAAAACTTAGTTTTTATTTCAAAGCATTTTTTTGACGAATTTGAGGATTCGATTCACACAGTTAAATTATTTGTACTAGTGGTTGCCCAGTCGTCGAAATTCGACCACAATTAAATTAAAATAGCTAATATATTGTAATAATTGAATTTCGTTGCAATATAGAGCACAAATATCTATTTATTTATTTATTTATTTTTTATTTATTTTTTATTTTTTTTTATATATATATATATATAAATGAATCGCAAAATCGCTAAGCGCATAACTCGAGAACGGCGGAATCGATTTGGCTGATTTTTTTTATGTTTGATGAAGTCTGCGGAAGGTGTGGAAAAAACGTAAAAAATACGAGGAAATACAGTAATAGTAAAAACAGCATTTTTCTTTTCCCATACAAACCAGTCTGTTCTCAGCTGTCAAACATATGACGTCAATCAAAACAAAACGAAGGTGCGTTAGGTCTTTGGTATGCCTTCAAGTTGATCAGAGGTTGCATGTCATTAATGAAAATTATAATTTATACACAAAGTAATCAAACAAAAATTAACCCAAAAATGTCCCATAAGGCATTATAGTAAAAATATCATTACCTTAGATATGACTTAATTCTTTCAATGCAATTTTATTTCTATTAGACTGCGACAGACGAATTACTATTGGCAGAATGAAAACTGACGGGGCAGCTATTAACATAAAAAAACAATCTAACTTTGTTTTAGATAAATAGGGCAAAACAAGGTCTGCCGGGACAGCTAGTTATTATATATAATAATTATGGTTATGTTTGACATTCAGTAAGTCTGAGATTTCTAGATGTCACTTTAAGTTTGCTCATACTTTACTAAAACATTACGAATTATATTACTTAAATGTCAAAAGATTTCGTAAGTCACTGATTTTGCCAAAATGGATTTCGTTCTGCGAATACTTAGGCTATACTCAAATTCCTGTGATATATCCAGTTTTTTGTCAAAACGAATTTATTTTTTGAGAGCTTTTTTTGAAGTAGCATCTATAAATTTCATTCTAAGACTATAGACAAACAATATTGATCTATTTCCAATTTGACTACAAACTTTAACAAAAGAGTATATATACGTTTGTGTGCAAAATGCATGGTAGAATGTGTAACGCATTTTTTATTGATTTAATGTATTTTTTATGCATTATGTTTCCATAATATTACTGATAAGCTAGGCTGAATATAATATAAATAATAGTTATAAAATGCTAAATATTAATGTGAACACCATTAACAATTAACGTTTACTTTGCAATAAATATATTTTATGTTGGCAAGCATAAAAAGTGACAGGAAGGATATGGCAGGGTTGGACAAGTCTTAATGGCGGCGGCTTGAGTAGTTTGATATTGTGTTTGAATTCTGTAAATGTATAACAAATAATTGTGTGGTCGAAGCTGGATGCAATGGTCCAAACAGGTGTCCATCGACCCAGCGCGGAGTCTAGAACCGGAAAGGAAAGAGATGTCGCATGCGAGTTTTCCAACTACCAGATAAGTTTTAGAGTTTATAATAATATAGTATTTTACCCTTTTAATATTAGCATTTGCACTCTCTCTATGTGAACTATGTGTGCTACACTTTATACTCCTCCGTTCGCGCATTTTTCTTAAAACTACAACTACTGTACATCGCATCTATGATATTTATACTCTCTTTAGCCGTGGTGGCTGCCGGCAGAATAGAATAGCACCATCCTCTTCTTACTGAGGCGTCGTAAAAGGCGACTAAGGTATCTCTTTAACAACCCAATTCAACCAGGTGTTCAGAGAAGGAAAACTCGACCAAACCTGGATCCTGCTCCCTCCCGATCGTACTGGTTCTCCATTCCATCGGGCCTGAGGGAGTACGGCCGAGAGAGTGCTTTTCTGGTTGCGCGTCCTGTTATGCACAAATATCTTCTACGCAATTGACTGTTTCCGTAAAATGGACCTCGATTTTCTTAATCGGTGTTGAAACAGTCGCCGTGGCCGAATGCGGTTAGGACATCATCGTTTATACTCTCAGCCAACCCCTTCCGCTTTTATTAAGTGTAAAGATAAGGTAACAATAAAGGTACACTCCCTTGAAACGATTCCCGACCATCCTCTCAGTTTTTGTTTTACCCTTAAAAATGGATCAATAAATGACAAAAAACCAGGACCTCTTTCACCTAACACTTAAAGGCGAACAACAGGTCTATTGGAACTGGTTAGGAGACTCATGCGTGCAACCACGCCCTGACTTGCCAGGTGGAGCGTGATGCTATCAAATCAATGTGTTCGCAATATTAAAGGTCAATTAATTAAATTGACCCCCGTCGTTTCATTAGAGTTTTAAAGGGAATCTTTTACAAGTACAAACGGTTTTTATTCTATACTAGCTGATCCGGCAAACGTTGTTTTGCTATATAAGGTTTTGTAATATCTTCTAAGATGTTCATTGAAATTAAGTGATGTCAAAGACAATTTTGTTCACAATTAAATATTCTTCTTAATCAACAACACATTTATTTGGATAAAGATTAATATTATTACGTTGATACAACTCTTAACTAATAATGCATTATTTTCGACCAAATTTGATTACCATAAAAACGGTTCTAGTGAGTTATTCTTAAAAGATAGACATATACTGTCCCAAACATTTTTATAGATTATTTCAAGGGGAATAATTCGTTCATACATATATTTTTGGTATCTTGAACCATTTTCGCAGCGCACGCAATGGAAGCACTCAAGGATGAATAATTTTCCCCGTTTTTTTCACATTTTCCATTATTTCTTCGCTCCTAATAATTGCATCGTGATGTTATATAGCCTAAAGCCTTCCGCGATAAATGGTCTATTCAACTCGAAAAGAATTTTTCAATCCGAACCAGTAGTTCCTGAGATTAGCGCGTTCAAACAAACAAACAAACTCTTCAGCTTTATAATATTAGTATAGATAATATGTAATCCATAAAATCAGTATTATTATTAAATAAAGTTCCCCGCCGTGTTTGTCTGTCTTTTCGCGATAAATTAAAAAACTGCTGAATAGATTTTCTTGTCATTTTCAGTAAAAGGTAAAATTAACCATAAGAAAGGTTTTAGTGTATAATTTGTTAAGGTTTTGTCTACATTCGCTGAAATATGACGATAATTATTTACAAAGTCGAAAAAAGCAAGCCAACTGGGACCTTTCATCGAAAACGCTGCCTAGTTACTTTGAGATATAGTAAAACAAAGTATGATGTGATTATTCTTCTTTTACAGGTTTACATAAAAGTACCATACGGCATGTATCCATCTTTTAAAGTTATATTACTGTAACCATTCTAACTTCTAAACGGTCACGTACAATGCGGTAATTGGAAACATATTTAGATATATACAGTAATAATCCTTATCAACTTAAACATATTATTTACCTTAAGAATATATAACATACTAGCAAACCCGGCGAACTTCGTTTCGCCACCAGATGGCTTCGTTTTGGTTTTTAGTTAGCGTTTGAAAGAACGTGCGCATAATAAATGTCACATGAAATTAACTGAGCAGAGTACAATGAGTAGCTGTCAAACAATGTATAACGCATCGGCGCCATCTACTTAAAATACTGGTGCGATCTGCTCCACCACCATGCAAAACCATATTGATTTGTAGTACATGCTGTGTATCAGAGATGGCGCTGTATGTGAAAAATGTTTTACCCCGTTTTCCTACTTTTCTGTTAAAATTTTTCCTGAATTTTGTTTTCTATAATCCTAACGGAGCCCGAGACCTTTCTAACGAATGCAAACCTGTGGAAATCGGTTCGTGCGTTCTGGAGTTATAGCGTCAGGAAGGAAACCCGGACTTATTTTTATATAATAGATTAATTAACATATTATTTTCTACCCACTTTGTGACAATCCTTTAGACTATACTATATAATTAACAGAATATCTTTAGTCATCGCATAATAAGAATAAATACGTGCAAAAACAAATTAAAACACTGGTCAAATGATGAGGAAATAGATTGATGAAAAAGTTTCTTCGCAATTTACGTATATTTATGAAAACTCAATACACTTTTTTATTCACACTTTACTTAATTTAATTACAGTATATGTATGCCAGTGACGTGCATATAGTATTTGGACAGGGTAGGCAGAATACACGTAATTCATATTTATATTATATTATGATAGTAAATATTATATTGCTTTCATAGGAAAGATAAGCGAAGAATATAGAATAGATATGAATATAAATGGTACCTTTTTTGTTTAATTTTAAGCAATTTATTTCAGACTTATATATCATGAGGGCATGCATTGCTTGCATGCGTCTATGGAATGAACGCTACTGATATATGCCACTTTTTTCATTGACTTGAACTTGTGATATATGACGTTGCTTCATGCCAAATTTTATGATTCTACGTCGACTAAAAGTGCCCCATAAGCTTTGATTGTGTGGTGAGGGCTACTCCCCTGGTGTGTCGAATTTGCACCGACTAAAACCACCGCGGTGCTAAGTCTGTCCTGTCTTCGCCTCCACCGGGCCTGGGTATCCGTATACTTCTTACGGACCCGGCGAAAAGTTCAGATTCCCCTTTTTGTTTTTTCTTTTTTGTTAACCCGATGGAAATCCCTACGGACCGTCAGGGGAGCGGTGAGGGCCGCTCCCCCGGTGTGTCGCACCTGCCCCGACTAAAACCACCGGGGTGTTCCTTCTCCCGTCTGCCGGATGCTAAGAGCAAAGCCGAGCCATCTTCCTCGGCATCCAGCGACGTGCGGCTTTGTTCGGGCCTCATCTACTAGGCGGGGGAAGTTCTGATTCCCCTGTGAAAAAGGCAAAACCAATAAAAACAAATGCTACATAATTGTACATCCCTTTTTATTGAATTGACTTGGAGTAGGAATTTTACAGGCTGTAGACCTGAGTATTTGCTATAAATCTTAAATTGATCCTTCCTCGCGTTTTTAAGAAAAAGGATTTTGACTGACAAATCACACCGTCACGCGACGAAGTGCGCTCAACGCCGCCCGCATCATGTCCTACTGAATCCCGATGTTTTAATTACCCAGGCTTCAATAACCGCCGATTTGAAAATCAGTTAGGTACAGTTATGCACTAGATACATATCACGACACCAGCGTTGCCAGCGGCGCCGTAGAAGAAGGATTTTCCGCAGTTCCTCTCCGACGCAGCCTTGAGTTTCTTTCGGCGTTTCTTCTCAAGGTAGTCGCCTCCAAAACGCTATTAGATCACTGTTAGGTTGTTTATTTTGGCTGGCGGCCCAAGTCGAGGTCGCACCGACAGGGATACCCTTGTTTTGCCACACGAGCCATAAATTTGCCGGCTCAGCATCTCAAATGTTCCCCCTCTCCGGTTTTGTTGTGAAGGTCTATCCTCCAATGTATTGCCAGTTCGAAAAAAAAGACATATGACCGAACAAAAAAAAAATTAAAATGTCTCCATTGAGTGTCAGGCGAAAAGTTGTGGATATTGTCTTTTTGTACAAATTAATACATAATCTAATTGACTGGCCTGAACTGTTAAGTAAGGTAAATTTTGCAGTCCCTCGTCAAGGCAGTAGACTTTCTATACGTAGAACTTTTTCTGTACCATTTTATAAAACTAATATTGGCATGCACTCCCCTTCCAGTAGACTGTTCTCTGGTTATAATGGTATCTGTAAATCTTTCTATATCTTTCACTCTTCCTTCCCCTCAGCCAAACGTAAGATTTTGCAGTGCGTGCAGGTGTAGCGCGTTTTTTCGTTTTCTGATGATTCTATGTGTCTGATTTATTCATCATAGCATTATTTACTTTGCTTGTTGTGTTCACTTGTTAAGGACACACCTTTTGTATTATTTTAGTAAGATTCGTTTATGTTTTGTATGTTTTGTGTGATGCCCGGTATGTGAATCAAATAAAAAAAAAACAGACAGCCAAACAAAGTGATCTTACTACAATAGTTTTTGTATTTCTTTTTGAAGTACGTCATCCGAAACCGCAGATATTGGTAGCGAATTGGGAAGGGTACTTTCTGACGTCACGACAGTAGGCAAGCATTAACACCGTTAGGTAATCAGTGGTGTTCAATGGACGCGCGTCGGTAATCGCTAGGGTGGGCTGGGGCGGTGCAGATCGTTTGGAATTATCGCGACGCCTTCACTGCGTTAAATGCCCTTTAAATCTCCACTTGTTTCACCAACTCGTCAACTAAAAGGAATAGTGGGTGTTCACGCCGTTTATTGTCATTTTATATTGATTTTATCTCTTAATTTATTTTAAAATATTTTCTTCTCTATTGTTTATTTTTTACACTGGCAACTCTCAGACTTATACCCCTAGTTACCGCATTGTAGAGGTAGATGTACATAACACAGGAAGATGATCCGCACAAGTAGATTGGTAATGAACAGACTTGAGATGATTATATATATATTAATATTACAGTTTTTATTCAAGAGCGCGCCACGCAAAAGCTTTTTCATCAAAAACTAAAATAAAAAAGGTATAAATAAAAAGGTAGCCTACATCACCTTTCCTTTCTGGTTTCGAACGCTGCCATTAAACCGACAACTTTACGCTTAATAACTTTTCATTAATCTCAAACGCGTGAAAGGTGTTGTGTGGTGTGTGACCCACTGCAGTGGACCGGAGCCGATTTACAAGCGTAGTTGGGCAAAATGTAATCATATTAATAAAAATGGTTAACGATTACATTTTACGTTTTTTACCATTAATATGACTACATATTGCTCATTTATGTTATAAACACTACAAAATCTTTGATTGTATTCACATTTATCATTACTTAATGTTTTAAAAGGATTTAATCATGATTACAGAGCAAGAAAATTAAAATTACTACTACATTTTGTAATCGTTCATCATTAACCAGATTACATTTTGCCCATCTCTGTTTACAAGTAAGTTCATTCCCGGATTTCTTTTGTTCCTTTCTCAACTCAAATGCACTAGTGGGATAATATCGAAAATTGTCCAAATTTAGATAAATATACGCAATCGAATAGACTATCAATCTGGATCTCAATATATTATAGGTACGAAGAGTCGCCAGAGTTATAGCACAATACAGTTACTTTAATAGAAATCTCTTTTACTTAGGTATCACAGAAACTATTCTGTGTAGACCACGCATTGATGAAGACGAGATAGCTTCTTAAACGCAATGAACTGGCATTATACCGGAGTCTCTTCCGGAAGCAACCAGCAACATCAAACGACTGATAGATTTACTACAGGAATTAGGCTGGGATTTTTTTTATCCCGGGGGAATACCCTGAATAGGACCATCAGGGACGCTGTGAGGGCAGCGACCCCGGTGTGTCAGACTCCTACTGACTAAAAACCCCCGGGGTGTCCAGAGGGACACAAATCACAGAGAGCAATCAGAGGATTGCTTCATCTGGGCCTGGGAAGTCAAATTCATCCAAACGCCCAGAGAACAAGAAGCCTTGTTGAGGCTACCTCTCTGGGAGGGGAAGGAGTAAAGCCCACCCCTCCAAAAACCTCTCTCCCAGGCGATGCGTCGGACAGCGTGCACCGCTACCCTCTTATCCGGGCAGCAGACTCCCTCAAGTCTACTGCCTGGAATTAGGCTGGGATAGTCGAAGTTAGCCCAACCCAGTAACACGCAAATAAGGTGCACTAAGGTAGCGGAAAACGAGCCCGTTTGAACCTAGACTATCAATGCCACATTTTGTATCAGCAGGCAGAGATTCCTGATAGTTTAACACGTTCCAAATCTAGGTTGAGGTATAAATCCGACCCTCGGTATGCCGTAACGTAAATAAATGACGTATAAACAATACAACTCAAGTATATATATATATATATACCTACATATATATATATATATATATATATATATATATATATATATATATATATATATATATATATATATATATACATATATATATATATATATATATATTAATACATGAAGAAAGACTGAGGAGTATGAAGTTTGACACACTTATAATTTATATAAAAGAGGGAGTGGAGAATGGTTGTGTTTTTTTTAAATAATGCAAAAAACACATTCAATTTGTAAAAAAAAACGTTACTCCCACTCACACAAAAGATTTATCGTTAAAGTCTGTAGTCAAATAGATTATTTTGTTTTTAATATTCTTTGTCTATAGTCTTACTGAATGTCAAACATGACCTATAATAAATACTTGTGCTTTATATTGTATTGAAATTCATTTATTAGAATAAATATATTAGTTATTAGTAAAATGCCGCTCGCTCAATGCACTAAATAATGAATTTGACAAAGACGAATTTATTTTTTAAGCAAAGTGTAAGCAAATTCAAAGTAGCGTGACGTTGACGTTGACTTTAATAGAGTCAAGGTATTTATTAAAACATTGGTGTTAAATTGAAATATTTTTTATTTAATGTTTTTGAATAAAGTTGCGAGAGTATCGTCAATGTCCTAGTCGGACTTGGCCACAGCGATTGATTCGACATCGATTTTTCCGGTCGTGTGCTCTAAGGTGACTCACATACCCTATAAATACTATAGTGACAATGCTAGTCTAGTGAATAAGAGACCGGTATCCACACACCGCAATGCAAGTGGTAGTATATGAATCCCTGCATGTACCTCTGGGTATTTTACATATAAATAAGGAGTTGAGGCAACACGTATTTCTCGGTAACTAAAATATTTTAAGAAAATCCGCCTGGCATCTAAGAGACATATTCTGATAATGGTGACCACTGGTCACGTTGCAAACGACTTTAAAGCGCAAAGTGGATACAGGCGCTAATTTATCCGTGCTCACCCCGAAAGGGTTATAGCTTGGTGTTATATTATAATACTTATTATACGATAAGTAGCAATCAATTCCCATGACCTCGAATATGATGAATGTTGAAACCGTTTACAGTGTTATCGCAAACGCGACAACGCTCTGTGGTGTCTCGCAAAAACGCTCCCCCAGCGGTTCTGGGGGTAGTGGGGGACTGGGGACTAGAACCTGTCAGTGTTACTAACCCTTGCCACATTTTTTTCCCTAAAATATTTTCGTAATTATAGATTTTTTTTTAATTGGTATCTTTACTCTCATACATAAATTATCTTCTTTTTATTATTATGATTTATCTAATTATAATTATTATATTTTTTGTATGTGCGTATAATAAAATGAAAATAAAATTAAACTGCTCCAATTATGTTAAGTAGTTTTTTGTTGAAAATTATTTGATTTAAATGTGTCTTTAATGTATTGTTTTCTTTGTTATCATAAATATTTGATTTCTTGTAATTAAATAGGCACTTGAAGATGTTTTACAGATACGTGAATTAAATATTGTTTACAGTACTTGAAATAAAAAAACAATACATGTTTATTGAAGTGTAAGTATATTTTATTGATAAGTTAGTTTACTTATTATGAATTGATTAAGTTTATGAACTTAGAAATATCAGAAATAGAAAAAAAATTGTCTAAATAATAGGCAAAACTTTAAACGGTTTCGTTCCTCGGAGCCGTTGATTATGTATGAAGCTTTCCATTTTTTCTTATTCGGAGTACCCTTATAACTCGTTTTTCTGTTTTGTCTTTTCTGTTAGAGTTCGTTAATAAAATTAACTAAAACCGTAAAAAATCCGCCAATGCATTGTGAGACAATTTTTTTCTCACTAGTTCTAAAACAGTTTTAGCATTTGGTTTTGTTTAAATAAAATCTATTGGGAACATTAATCACTTACAAGTACAAGGTAGGCTGTCAATTTATTTGCCAGCAACGGTTTAAAAACAATACATGGATATAAATAAATCCTGACTAATCTAGATCGCAGGAAGACGCTGAATGCAAGTCGCTTCAGACCGGTTAACATTATTCTCGGTTACGGTTGCTCTGAATAACATTAGAGGAGCCCTATATTCTACAGTAGACGTCTTATGGTTGATATGATGATGGTGTTTATACGGTGCGCTGGAGGCATATGGGATACTTGGTATCATCGAACAGTAAGGTGTAGTCAGTAAGACACGACCACTTACTCTGGCGTCTGCCATTGTAAGTGGACGTTGCCCACTTGATGACATTACTTGACATTTCTTACGACACACGCAGATATATACACTTGTATCAGAAGTTAAATGATTATGGATAAATAACAACCTCGTTTTTGGGAGAATTCACAAGTTGACATCCCTGGAGACTGGAGAGTGGAGACACTAGAGTCGCGATAATCCCGCGCACGCGAGCGTAGCGCAACTCCGCCCATGGCTGGGCGTGGCACTTCCGCCCTACCCCGCCGCCCTGTCTACCGGACGAAGAGCCTTAACATTATCCTCGCTTCCTGTACACGGACGCGCGTAACCATAGCTCTCGCGTTGTTTTTTATAGACAAATAGCCGGACCGAAGTCGCGTTCTTTCCGAGTGCTGAAATCCGGATCACCGCTATGAGCGGCGTCCGGTGTGCATCCGTCCCTATACGGGACACTCGCTAAATCGAATCCCAAGGTGAGTTTATCAACTGACCTTTAATGCGTGCTACCACCATCTAAAAGGAAACTGTAACAGTTCGTAAACATTACAAATTCTTAATTGGGTCTTAACTTATATCTATCGATAAATATCAAATATAATGTGGATCCTTAGTAAAACATGGGAAATATAACAAAATACCCTAAATAAATTGTTAAAAAAAACTCACGTTATATTATGGCTCTTTTTTAAGTTAATATATGTGTGTGATATGGAAGAAAAATAGCATCAATATTACTATTAACCTTTACATTTACCTATACTTTCGATTTTCTTGACCGACACCGATTTACTAATTTCGATTCACTGGAATCTGAAATTTATCGATAGATAATAGATACTTTGACCTTTTTTCCCCAGTTTGGTGTAATTTTATAATACATTTCTTTATGTACATACAATCAATTCTTTAATAAAGTTTTATAAAACTGTATTTTTAGAATAATTAACTGACAACACTCTCTGTAAATTTATCGTAAGTATAATGTAAAGTGAGTTGCTAACAAACATTTGATATATGTGAGCTAAAAACATCTTGTAAAAGAGCTATGTGTTTTTTATGCAAATACATCCAGATTCGTCATCTATGGACCGATTTTGATTAAAAAAAGGTTTTAGATATATTGTGAATTTGGTCTTGTTTTAATATGGTAACAATTTTGCGAAAAGTCTTCAGGGATAAACATCAAACGCTTGATATTACAACAGCAAAATTTATAGTTTTCCTTCTACATCTCCGTCCTGTTTGACCAATTGTTTGGTCAATAGGATATTTTTTTTTATTGGGGGACCATCTAGACTGCACAGGGGTTGCGGCCGAAGTGTGTCGGACTTGTACCAGCTAAAAACCCCAAGGTGGCTACTTCTGCGCTTTGATAAGATCTGTGGGCCCTGAAATCAATGTTCCATAACTTCGACCTGCTACACCCTAGCGGTCAAGGTCAATAGGATATACACAGATATTGCTTGAGCCCTCATATAATAAAAGTTTGATGAAGTAGTAATCAAGATGTCCCCTCATTGAGCGTTTTCTACCGTCTGTATTACGGCGAATGTTCTGAAGAGCTATTTAACCTTGTTACACCCTCTCCTTTCCATAGAAGAACCACGCGTGCGGCTTTACGGAGTCATAGCTATACGGTAACTCACATCCCAGTTAGGACTAAGAAGTTATTTAATTCCTACTTGTGCAGAGTTGTTGGGTTGCGGAATGCTCTTCCGTCGAGCGAGGTCCCATCTTCCTATGATATTGAGGTCTTTAAACGTAGCGTGAAGAACGCTGGGTGGCTCTGCTGGTCACTTAGCATTTACTGAGCTGACTTCCCTTTGGCGCATCATCACAACACAGGGCATATGCTTTTGTTGTTTTATGTTTTTATTAACCTATTCTGATGTGTTGTATGGTGTGTGCCAAATAAATGTTTTTATTATTATCATTATTATTAAGAGATATTAGAGCAGCCCAGCGTACGGCAAATATCGATAGGTTTATTTTACTGTTGACAGTGGTAATCGTTTCTGGATTAAACGATGCTTATCATCAGGTGTGGCGTGGTCGAAGTACCGTGACCGAATAAATAAAAAATAGCCTAAATATGAAGTCACAGGGACACAAAACTTTGTAAATAAAAACGTGTAACTAAATAATACTTATTAATTCACTTTTTGAAGTCTTTTGAATCTTTTTTATAAACATGTTTCTAGTAGTCGTCTTTTCGACGTTTCATTTGTATATTATATACATGAGGGTTTTTTAGTCAAGCAAGCTGAGAATTATAGATGCTACTTGGACTTTGCTTAGACTTTACTGAAACGATACGAATTATAATGTTTAACCTGTTAACTGGGTATGAGGAAATATTTCGTCATACATAAAAGCCTACTGCAAGGGGCATGACGACATATTTGATCATGGAAATTAATCGTAATATATTGAACACATTACGTTCTACGTTGTTCTTATCTATTAAATCAGTGGTTATATATATACCATCATATTGTCGATGCGTCATGAATTTTCATGTTCTTGTAATCTGCAACTTGAGCGCCATTAACGGGAAAACTATTTGAGGTGTGATATTACTTATCGCTGCGAACAAAAAGTCCCCATTCTGAAACGAGTTGAGCAACAGCTAATTCCCCGGTTAACAGGTTAATATCAAAGTGTATTGTAAGCTACCGATTTTTTTACTTGAATTTGGCTCTGTGAATACTTACTTAAGTATCTTTTATATTTTTGAGGTGACAGGGCGATTGCCCGAACTGGGTCGTAGTGACAGTACACAAATGTAAAGACCGTCATAGCGACACGCTTCGATCTGTCGCGTTTCGGGATCAATTTGTGTATATCCAGTTTTTCATCATATTATGATCCAATTCAGAGAATGAACAGGTGAAGAAGAGAAATCCGTAATCGTTCATACAAATAGTATTAGGACTACATTGATCCCTCAATATTCAGATCTGAATCAAAGAATAACGGATAACAGACAAAAATTGGATTACGGAAGACGGATAAAGTGAGTAAGCTTTGACAAATATTGTTCAACAGCTACCTCTGAATCTCTTTTCACGGATTGAGATCGGATTGAGTGCGAAAATACCAGACTAGAAGAGATTATTTATCATTTCCAACTGTAGTTAAATTATTAACATCAACGGATGTATATTGTTCGTGTAGATTGTTGCTTTCGAGTATTTGTGAAAATTGTCTGCGCGTGCCAACTGCCTCTAGAAACCGGATTCATTTTAACAATCTAATAACATGCACTCTGTATGGAGCTATTTTTCGTTCTCGTAGCTATTACGGCCATTATATTTTACATCTCTAGCGTAGGATAACAGTTGCCTCATTACGGATAGATCAAGATTATCTATAACTAGCTGATCCGGCAAACATTGTTTTGCTATATAAGTTATTGTAATATCTTCTAAGATGTTCATTGAAATTAAGTGATGTCAAAGACAATTTTGTTCACAATTAAATACTCTTAATCAACAACACATTTATTTGGATAAAGATTAATATTATTACGTTGATACAACTCTTAACAAATAATGCATTAATTTCGACCAAATTCGATTACCATAAAAACAGTTCTAGTGAGTTAATCTTAAAAGATAGACATATACTGTCGCGGACATTTTTTAGATCATTTTAAGAGGAATAACTTTGTCATACATATATTTTTGGTATCTTGAACCGTTTTCGCAGCGCACTCAATGGAAGCACTCAAGGATGAATAATTTGCCACGTTTTTTTCACATTTTCCATTATTTCTTCGCTCCTAATAGTTGCATCGTGATGTTATATAGCCTAAAACCTTCCTCGATAAGTAGTCTATTCAACACAAACATAATTTTTCAATTCGAACCAGTTGTTCCAGAGATTAGCGCGTTCAAACAAACAAACAAACAAACTCTTCAGCTTTATAATATTAGTATAGATTTAATTTTTTTTTTAATGTTTGTTGTGGCTTGACTAGCACTATTTACTTACCGTCACATATACATGATCACATATATATGTGACGGTACATATGTATACATGTATATGTACATTTGTAGTGTGCTTTCATATGACACTAAATTCGCCATTGACAAAAAACTGGATAGGTTTTTTATTTATACTGGCTCGACATTGTGACTGCATTGCATCTGATGGAAAGTACCGTGCAATCCACAAATTACAACGACTGCCAATGGTCGAAAATCCGTTAAGTAGCCATCGCTATGTCGGCCCTCATATACCACGACGAAAGGTCTCTAGGTATGTATCGACTGGTGAAAGGCTATTTGGTTTAAGCGACATTTTTTGGTGATATAGTATTATATATATTTTCGGAAACAGCGTTTTTTTACCTCCAAAAATATGTATGTATATCACCAAAAAATGTCGCTTAAACCAAATAGTCTTTCACCCCCCGATATGAACAACTGGATATACACAATGGTCAGGACCCATTTAGGGCACTCGCTCTAACACCTCCAAATGTGTATTCTTTTGACTTAAAAAAAAAACATATAAAAATAAATATTACAGCGGAAAAACAAAAAGTTTATAAGTAGAATGTAAAATTTAAAAATCGGGCATTTCAAATTATAAACCATTCAAATTACTTGAAAACGTATATTAAAGATATTTATCTCTTTAATATATGTATTTTTTGTAAACCTGATACGGTACATTGAGCACATACGTTTGATGGTAAACATGGGGCAGTCCAAAAAACGATAACGACCACCAACAGCAAAAAAAGCCATCGATAACCGCTGCGATCATGCCGGCCTGCACAAATATCTCTTTACGTTTCGCTCAAAAGACCTGATATCATAAGAAGATGGAAACACGCTCGCCGGAAGACCATTCCACAGCCCGACAACGCGGCAAAAGAAAGAGTTAGAGAACCTTTTAGTCCTAGCCGGGTTGTCAGTTAGCTGTGACTCCGTAGACCAGCGCGCATAGTTCTGCTATAGAAGGGAGAGGGTGGAACAAGGTTGAGTAGCTCTTCAGAACACTCGCCATGATATTGATGTTTCTATGTTTTTGTATATTATTTGATTATTATAGTCTTAAAACTTTATAACTTATTTGGTTACCACACACCATACAATAACTCTTATATTTAGGAACTCCTTTGGCCTCGCACTGAATCGATCGACACCTGGGGCCAAATTCTGTATGACAATTTAGATTTCACACTCATATCTTACCATTTGAAAACCACGTTAACATCGTGTCTTGTCTATATCATGTCACGGTAACGAATCCGATTCATTTCAACAAAGTATCATAGAGAATACGATTTTTGCAAATGTCGTAACTTTTTACGAAATTGACGTGATATCAAAACAAGGAATCGCTAAATTGTCTTAGAGAATTAGGCCCCTGTTGTATGGGAAATCGAAATTGTTCTTTTTAGTATATTCATATCATTTTTTTTCATATTTACTCACCTTTTAAGCCTTCCCTGGACTTAAGCAATTAATTCAAAACCAAAATTAACCAAATCGACTCAACCGTTCTCGACTTTTAGCGACACTAACGAACAGCAATTGATTTTTATATACAAATATAGATATATCGCTGTATGTTGCCATGAAAATGTAAAAACTATAATAAAGTTGCAAATATTAGTAAAGATTTAATTAATACATATACAAACACAGAAATCTACATATATAAAGATAGACATGGTATAAAAGAAAATAAAGATAACATTTTAAAACTCTTTTTCACAAAGGAAAATGTATTCACTGTAACATCAACTTGAATTAGCATAGCTATATAAATCTGCCGCGACTGTACCTACATCAGACACTTGGAGTCGGTCTGAGTAGCTTGAATAATATTCACATAAATCAACTGCGAATTAATTATTGCACGAGACTGTACTTATGGATATAGCTGACTTGAATAACAAATATGCGTTATTATGAAATGAATTGTAATGTATGAAACATGTATGAGATGTAATAGAATGTCATATGTACTAGTGTTGTGAGAACGGCGATCAGTTGCGCTACTGGTCACAAAGGGCATAACATATATGCGCAGAGTGGATATCACCAATAATATACCTCTGATCACCCCGAAAAGAATATAGCGTGACCAGTGCCGTGCATAGGATATTTGAACTGGGTAGGCAGATTCATATAATTAATGGGAATATTATATAATGACAATAAATGTGTGTTCCAAATTATTCTACAAACTTAGGTCAAAATGTACCCCTATGCAGAATGACAAAGTTATACAATTATATTTAACGAAACTATGTATATACAATTTAAAAAAAGGATGTTATTTGAGAAGATTGTTCCATAGATCATTGATTTTTTTTATTTCTGTTATAAAAAATTCTGATTACAGTAGTTTATATCTTTTTGTGTTACTCGTATTTTTTATTTTTCTTTTCTTCTGTGCATGTAGTCTACACTTGTAAATATAGTCGCATTTATAATGTATCCTCTTCATGTTTTATATAGTTTATATGTGTTAATGTAGTCTAAGTAAGTGTACTTATAAATAAATAAATAAATATTACTTTCATAGGGATGATAGATGGCGTGAAAATATAATAGATATGAATATTAAGGGTTCCTTATTTTAATTAAATTAAACAAATTTATTCCAGACTTATTTATGGTAAGGGCATGCAATGCTTTCATGCATCTATGGAATGAACGCTACTGAGCGTGAGCATATATCATAGATGGGCAAAATGTAATCAGATTAATGAAAAACGATTACGATTACATTTAACGTTCTTCATCATTTATATGACTGCATTTTGCTCATTTAGTATTTAAATTTAGTGTTTAAAACAACACTACGGAATCCTCAATTGCGTACACATTTATGACTCCTTAAAGGTATTCATTCATGATTACAGAGCAACAAAATTAAAATAACGAGTACATTTACTAATCGTTAATTATTAATCACATTAAATTTTGCCCATCTCAGCGATATATTATAAAATGTAACTTATTTTATCGAATTCAAAGAAGAGGGTGTCCTGTGTTTGTTTGTATATTTTTATATATATTTAATCATAACTCCGTTATTCAGAGACCGATTTGGATAATTCTTTTTTTAAGGTCCTGGGGTATCATAAAGTTGGTTCTATTTTAATCTAGTGTAATTCTGATGAAGGCTTTTGGAGGTATAGGTCGTAACGCTTGAAAGCACAACAGCCAATTATGTCGTTTTACCCGTTAAGTTATGGATTTTTCTCTGTTTCTCCGTCGTGTGTAGATTGATGCCGATGATTATTTTGGTTCAATAAGATACACAAAGTTGCTTGAAATTTAAAACGGTGAAGTTCTAGTGAAGATCCTTGAGACACCAGATGCATCGTTTTTTTTTGTATCCCGGGGGAAAATCCTGCATAGGACCATCAGGAATGCTGTGAGCGCAGCAACCCCGGTGTGTCAGATCCCTATTGACTAAAAACCCCCGGTGTGTCCCTCAGATTGCTCCACCCGGCCCGGGAAACCAAATACATTCAGACGTCCAGGGAACAAGAAGCCTTGTTGAGGCTACCTTTCTGGGAGGGGAAGGAGTAAAGCCCACCCCTCCAAAACCTCTCTCCCAGGCGATGCACCGGACACCGGGCACCACCTCCCTCTCATCCGGGCAGCAGAATCCCTAAAGTCTACTGCCCGGATCAGATGCATCGTGTTTGTACTCGTTTCAAACAGGATTCCGTCTTTAAAATGCTAATCAACCCGAATTTGTAGAAAGAACAACCAAAAAAAGTTTCAAAATTAAATTGAATACTATTTTTATTAAAAAAATTCAACCATCTCCAAAAATACATAATAATACACAAAACAGACTATCATTTTTGAAGTCAGTGCTTTGTTACGAAATGTATTGCACGGCACGTTTAGCGCTAAACAGCGTTTTATAAAAGCTTAAACTAGATTTAGTTTGTTGGCGAAAGCCGCTCTTGAAATCTATTAATCACTAGATTTACGCCCAATTTTTTTTTAAAACGCTTGTAAACATTAACGAGTAATAAATTTGTATGCAATTAAGTATTGATAAGTGTTTAAAAACGTTTTTAAATTTTAGGAGTGTTTCTGAAATTGGATGTTAGAGTTTCAAACCCCAAATTGGACTAAATTATTAAGTCAATATTAAATGTCCAAGTAATACAAGAGAATGTTTTTTAAGATTTTATTAAATGGACATCAGTGCTCAACTGCAACATAGTAAATGACAGAGGAGCAGCGCCAGGAAATTGAGATTGATGCATAACCTTTAAAGTTTAAATGCATCCTTTGTGAGTACAAAAGACTGCAATTGGACCACTGTGAGTGGATTAAATTGATTTGTCTATCCTAACGTTGTTACGTAAAGCCGCGCTTCCACCAAATTCGTTTTCGTAACATTTGTTCGCACATAATTTGTACAAGACTGCGATTTATAGATTCTACTCAATATTGCATTTTTTAAATGAATTACAGGTGGACCCTTAACCTCAATCATACCTGGTGGAAGGTGAACTTGAGTCTAACGAGGGGCCGCGTCCGCTCAACAAATAATAAATAATACAATTATTTATTAGATGAACAATTACAAAGCAGCACATTAAAGTCAGCTGACACCCAAACTAGGACTCCCTGTATCCTGGATGTCAGCACATTGCACACAAATTGTTACTTACAGTTTATTACCGCCGCGTAGCTCCAATCTTAACTCAAAACAATACAACAATAATATTCCATACTAAACAATAGACTATACAAACAAAGTAAATAATAATTTCACAAGAATGGTAATGTTAAAGCCCAAATACATCTATTCCTGCAACAGTCCCTCAGCTTTATCTTACATTCGTATTTAGATAAGTTCAAGACATTTCATTCATCATTAACCTTATTGTAAATCCTTGAACCAAGAACCCAAAATTGTTTCTCAGCAAAATGAGACTTGTGAATCGGCATATGGCAAACATATCTCATTCTTCGAGGTTTTCTTTACCTATTTACTCTTCTCTTAAAGGCTTCCAAGTCATAAGGTCGTAAAAATATGCTCACTGGAATAATATTCCACGCCTTAGCTGTTCGCATGATGAATGTAGAAGCTAATCTCATTGTGCGGATATAAGGAACGCCCACTATATACGCAAAGTATCCAGCACCCGTTTAGTACTTTTAAAATTAAAGAATGTAGATCCTGAGAACGCTCACCATTGTGCAACAGGTAAAAGCTTCCTAGTAAACAACTTTATGTCGATGATCGATGATCTATATTTTGATCTCAGTCAAACAGTATAATAATACTAAAGTATGTTAATATATAGCTATCGTATATTCATGTATTTCAATCAAGATATATAAAAACTCTTGTTCTGACGGATATGTCTTCATAATCTTCATAATCTTTATAGAGCCTAAACTAATGGAGTTAGAAATGAGAAATTTTGGACATTGGGTATTTTGTATCTCATAAATAGACACTGATGTTGGTTTTTTTATATTCCACTCTTAAAGACGTAAAAAAGGGGTTGAATGTTTGTTCAAAAATCCGTCAATTTTGCAAGTAAGCACTATGAAAATGTGTATTTAGCTTTTTGATTAGAAATTTTTAAAAAATCGAGTTTTAATGATTTTAGCAAATCATACCCCATAGGGGTAGCTTAAAAGAATGCTGATGACTTTAATGTGTAGTGAAAATCATAGACATGGGGTCATAGAAAAAGAATACATAAAACATGGGAATGCACTGACGTCTGATTTTTCAGTCGATTAGTTACGTGATAAGTTGCTCGCAACGGACATCGGAGGGTTGAAGGCTAGAGGGTAAATAGTCGACAATATTTCTACCAAATACTGTTCATTGATTATTTGTTTAATTTTGTAGGCGTTGTCGTTTGAACGGCATAGTTATAAAGTAAAACTTTATATTTATCTTTTAAAAAATATAATTTACTAGGTAAACGCAATAATATTTGCTTCAAATTTTATATGTATAGTATTTATTATGCAAAAACATTGACATCGATAAAATCTGCTATCTCCAAATTAATACATGTAGATAAATAGTATAGCTTTCTTTTAATTATGTCGGTAACATAACATCATATTCCAATAAATAACACTTGAGTAAATCGCATATATGTTCTAACAAATTTTGCAGATTTGGAAACATATATATAAATTTTGTCCATATCACGAAAACTAACTTTTTTTTCTCTATAAGGGACTTTTGTGCCTCGGCACATGCCAGCCCCATCGTATCCTAAACATGCACTACTAGCATTTATTTCTGGTGGGGAGCCATCAGTTTGAACAACTCCTTTGCTTCGGCTGAGTAAGGTCTTGCTAAAATTCCTCAGAACATGCCTGCATCAAATTTGTTCAGGCTAGAGGCTTCCATCAGAGAATCTCTTGTAGACTGAGATCGGACACACTCCATCAGCAAATGTTGTACGTCATCTACTTTCTTACGCGTGCTGCAGTTCGGTGACTCCACAATCTTCATCAGATGTTTAAATTTACCTGATGGAATGTGACCGAAAAATAACTTGAAAAAAAATCAAAATGTAATGTAGAAATTAATAACTTATTAATATCTTTTGTTGCATGTTTGTCGTTTGTTTAACACGGACGTACATGCTTTTGACATATACCGACATAATTATGGCACCACGTTTCGATCTGGATATGCAGCGATGTTTTGCAGTGCTAACAATATCCCTGAAATTATTTAAAATACATTACATTTTGCTAAATACCTACTAGTAGCTAACTAAATTTTGGTATGGTTCTTTATAAAGGTGATATTCGATACTACGCGACAGACGGCGATAAATATCGCGAGAATAGTGTACACCGGAATCGATGTAAGACAAATTAATACTGCAACTTACTGCGTCTGTCGTAGCATTTATGGCGTCGTCGCCTGTCGTGGTGGGCCGAATGATACCTTTAGTGTGAGCATCAGGGTCAAAGTATGTGGGCGCACCACTTACAGCCAGGACGTCCATACATTTGCTTATTATATGCGCTACGGACTTTCATCCGGTGACGTTGTAGTTTAGAGATCTGCTTTTAGAATATATCTTTCTTCGGCCTTTGATTTTAGATTTCAGTCAAACAACTGATTTCGAGAGGCCTAGAATTTTCCCGAAGTTTGGAGCAGCCGATTAATAGACTACAGTTCCGGTTGGATATCGACCTAGAATAATAATAAGACATCGTTACGCTATATCCCTTTTGGAATGCGCAGAGATATATTAATGGTTGTATTCACTTTGCCTTTATATGTCGTTCCAAACATGACTAACCCTGCAGCTGATCGCCGTTCTCAGGGCAATTACACGTGACATTTCTATTAGATACCATTCAGGCTTCCTCACGATGCTTTGCTTCACCGGTGAGCATATGGTGCCTGAATTCGAACTTAATCAGGAAAACTCAGATTCGAACCTACAACCGTTCGCGTCGCCGCGCATGGTTACCAGTGCCTTATCCATTAAGCCACCACAACCTACAAAAATACATTGTCTAAATACTCCGATAATAGAATCAGTAAATATAATGAAACCACTCACATGCGCCAAAAGTATATTCATAAACAGAGATGGGCAAAATGTAATCTGATTAATGATCAACGATTACGAAATGTAGTCGTAATTTTAATTTTCTTGCTCTGTAATCGTGATTAAATCCATTTAAAACATTAAGAAATCATAAATGTGTATACAATCTGGCATTTTGTAGTGTTTAAAATATAAATGAGCAAAATGCAGTCATATTAATGGTAAAAATGTAAAATGTAATCGTTAATGATTTTCATTAATCTGATTACATTTTGCCCATCTATGTTCATAAATATAACGAAATGAAATTTTAACGATTTGTCGCAAATTGTCGACATGATATTCTGTTTTCAATTAAATTACGCTATTTCTATGAAGTAAGTAACTGAAAATGCTACAGAACTAAACAAAAAACATAAAAGAACGAAATGAGTATGAATGACCTTACGAAAGCAAAGAAAATTTGTTGTTTTATGTTAGATATCACCTTTTTTTACAAGGTTACCCTAACCATTTAGTTAATTCGGTAATAATATTACAGGTTTCAAATAAATAATAAATAATTTGAGAGGGATCCGCCAGTTATCAGTTGGTTGCTCTGGACTCAATCATCAATAATCATCGGGTCAAAAAAACAGGGCGCTCCAAAGCGGCGTTCCTCAGGAACGTCCAACTCTAGCGGCGACACCGGGCGGCTCACTTGAGGGAGTGTGTCGTCCAACAAGGGTGCAAGCAGCGAGCGATGTGTTCCCGCGTGCCGCTCTACAACAAAGATGTATGAGAGAGGTGGCTCTATACACTACCCCTCCTCAAACGAGTAGAGGCCTACCCAAGGCCGCACGCCCAGCCGGTCATTAAGGATGCGACCTAGGCTTGTCGAATAAATATCGATATATCGATATTTTTGGCGATATATTTTGTAATGATATATCGATGTATCGATATAAAATATCCAGTATCGAAAATTGTATCGAAAATGATATTTTTTAATTTTTATGATAGTGAAGTCGCTGAAATCTGAAACTAGAAGATAGGACTAGGAGATAGATAGGATATTATTTATTTTTGTTTCATAACAATTATTTGAATCGCATTTAATACTTTCATATAACCTTGTTACACAAATCATCTTGGTTAATCCGATGTTTTGTACGTTTTCCTGTTTTAAATTATAAAATTATATACTGTAGATTTGTGAATGAATAAAATAAATAAATATCTTAAATAGGTCTTGAAGTTAGAAGATAGCCTTTTAGTTCTTGATATTTTTGTAATTTTGTGTAATAAAAAGGAATACTGGTAAAATACTTTCGTGTTTATCGAGATTTAATTGATATATCGATATATCGATATTTTTCCTTCGATATATCGAGTCCGATATTGATATTTTAATAAATATCGATATAACGATATATTTTTTTCATTTTCGACATCCCTAATGAGACCTCAGTCGTGCCTAGTGATGAAAATGCCCGGGAATTTTGCCAAAGTGCCCAAAACTTGTATGGGGAATATTCCCGGGAATTTACGAAATGTTCGCGGAAGTGCTGGGCACTTTGGGAAAATTCCCGGGCATTTTCATCACTAGTCGTGCCCTCGATGCCGGTAGGTGGAAGGTGGAACACCCCGGGGGCTTTAGTCGGTGCAAATCCGACACATCGGGCGGCAGCCTTCACCGCTTCCCGAGGTCCGTCAGTGATTTCTTCCGGATTACAAAAAAAGGACTCAATTAATCATAAGTCTCATAGACTATTTGGCGACGACTTTTTGACTGAGACTCAAATGCAGAACATCAACATAAAGTCGCTTGTCTCTCATCTTTTACCGGTTAAACAATGGAGAATGTTTTCAGGGGCTACACTCTCTAATTCCACCAGCTCCCTTTCATGATATAACCAAAAGACACCATTTCTGATACCATCTACATGTGGTTGACGTTCCTTATATCCGCACGAAGAGTTCTGCTTATACATTCATCACGCGAACAGCTAAAGAGTGGAATATACTTCCAGCGAGCATATTTCCACGATCTTATAACTTAGGAGCTTCTAAGAGAGCAGTGAATAGGCATTTATGGGTCGGACGCGGTCCTTTATCGGCCTTATCTTCGCCTTCCATCGGGTGTTATTAAGGTCAAGCATCTGCCTGTAAATAATTTAAAAAAAAATGAATTTTATTATAACAAGCGTATGTTTTCGCTGTGATTAATAATAAAATATGTCGAGTTCAAGTAATGCAGAAGAGTCAAACCTAAGGTTTGACTCCGTTAGAAATAGTAATTAAGGCTCGGAAAGTGAGATGCCACAAAACTGTGAGAATTGTTACTTCACTATATTTTTTTTTAATGTCGAGTGGTTGTAGCTTCGTATACTAGCACGTACCTCTGGATTTTTCCAGAGTAACCATCACGAGGAAACTCGAATGGTATCTAATAGAAATGTCAGGTGTAATTGCCTTGAGGACGGCGATCAGATGCGCTACTAGGCACGTTAAGAACGACGAATAAGCGCATAGTTTATAGAGCCACTTTTTTTTCGATAGCCCGGGGAAGTGCGTAACAGACCTCAGGAGACGGTGAGGGCAGTAGCGTTCATTCCATAAATGCATGAAAGTATTGCATGCCCTTACAATAAATAAGTCTGCAAAAATTCCTTTAATTTAAATAAAAAATGGAACCTTTATATCTATTCTATTTTCACGCCATCTATCTTCGCAATGAAAGTAATATAATATTTATTATCATAATATAATATTCAAATTCATTTTATGAATCTGGCTACCTTGACGAAATATCCTATGCACGTCACTGGGTGAGGGTTTCCCCTCGGTGTGTCGGACTTGCACCAACTAAAACCCCTGGGGTGTTCCTGCTTCCCGTCTTACCGGGGCCAGAGGCACAGCGTCATCCTCTTCTCCGACCCTCGGCAACGTCTGGCCTTTTGTAAGGCCGCATCTCTGCACTGCGAGGAGAAGGAGTGGTGTAAGGAGCCACCCCTCGCACATCTCATGATAGAGTCACTAATATATATCTGCTTAACCCGAAAAGGTTATAGCGTGACGATATATTATTATTAATTTAGATGACTGTATTTCTCGCAATTATGCTTAAAATTTTCGTAAAACATGCGTGTGCGTTGTAGTTACTATAGACCCGGTGAAATTACACCCGAACTACAAGGCAAACGTCACAAGAAATCCATCTTAGCGTATTTGCATCATAATGTATTGTACTCTAAGTGAGCTAGTATAAAAAAACAATGTAATTCTATCACTAATTCGCGCTTCAGGATTGAAGAGTGTACATAGCTATAAATTGACCGTATGTCATATTTCCCTTGTACCGGATGCTTTCAATTTATGAATATAACACTGTACGAACGTTCGTGCCACAGTTCTATACGTCGCGCACGAACTATCGTTACGATTTTCTCAACCGTCTCTGTTTATCTCGCGATGTCTTTAAGTATATCCTTTTAATTAACGTGTCTACATATAGTGGATTGGTAGTAACATGAGCTCAATATCATTGTAAAGTTATTTTTCTATGTCAATTTTTAATTCTCCAACTGTCTTCTTTTTTAACTTATTTTTTGTTCAATTGATTTTGCGTGGGCTTTGCGTTGTGATTTTTTCTTTTTTTTTTACACTGGCTGGACATAGTGACTACAGAATACCTGATGGTAAGTACAGTGTCGTCCAAATACGAAAGCGACTATCAAAGGATGAAAATCCATTGATAGTCTACATAGTCACGTCGGCCCACATATACCACGACTGAAGGTCTCTAGGTGTATAAGCTACTGGATATACACAAGCTGATCCTGAAATGCGACAAGCCGATACCGGTCACTATGACGGGCTTTACACCCATGCACTGTGATCGCGATCCAGACGGGCACCGACGCCCTACCACCTCGCTGCTGCTCGTTCAGCACCACCCAGGAGTCACGTGTAGGGAAACTAGGGTAAAGCCTACGGACGCGAGGCGGTGCGGGGTTTCTATTACGTTACTGTCAATGTTGGCTCTTGGCCAAGTGCTGATATACACAGAGCTCACCTTACATGCCTCTAACAATACCCAAGTGCTACCATAGTTCGTAGTTCTCGAATTAGTTAACTTTTAATCCACCCTGTACGATAAAGCTAAGCGATACGCGAAAAAAATAGTCTATGAATAATATTGCTTTATTTACTTTGCATCGGTATGTACAATTCAAGGGGGAAAATCTAGTAGAGTGAGATACTTGTTCGTGTAAACAAATGTGTGTCGAAATTGCATATCAGAGGTTCTTTGCATTTTTTTCTGGCCTAACTACAAATTTACGGTCTCTTATTTTTGCATATTCATATGAATAAGCAAATAGCATATGCTACAGTATTTTGGCTCTTGCTTGTTTATTGGTTGTAGGTCAATGAAAAGTTTACCTGTAGAATTTGATAACCTTGCTAAATCGGATGTTTTTTGACATAAGTGGCAGTAAGTTACTTTTAACTTTAAAGTATGTTTTCAACGTTACAAGACTGTAGATTGAAGTGTCCGATATTATGTATGTAGTTAATATTTTCCGAAGGATCTAGTAGACGCACTGACCAAAAAAAATTTTTTTTTTAATTTGTTTTGGCAGTTTTAATAATTAATTTGAGAAGCACAGTTGAAAACTTAATTTCCTAGCTTATCTATATCTTTAGTTTATTAACGTCATGATCTATAAATTAACTAAATAACTGAGATATAAAGTGGGTTTCATTACGTAGTAAAGTGGTATCACTGATGCGTGATACCACCCATCAACTGCCAAGACGGAAACTCCGAGGAAAGTGCCCAAGCGTCTCAAAAGGAAGAGAATATCCGATATGAGGTAAGAGGGGTGACATGATAGTTTCCTTAAAACACAGAATCTGAAATATATTTATTATATGCTTAGAAGTAATTGTTTATAATGGTAAGTCGGCTTAATACAATAAAAGCCATGTGATGATTAGTCTTATATCGGGATCGATCTCATACAAATAAATACTGCAGTGGATTGCTATCTGTTAATAATAAATACTCAAACAATATCAGTATGAAACTACCACTGTCAGCTGGCGGATTTGGACTCGATTGATCGTAGAGCTCGTAGACTTATTGGCGATGATACTTTGACTAAGGTTAAAATGCAATGCATTGAGCATCGACGTAGAGTTGCCTGCCTCTCGGTCTTTTACCAGTTGCGCGGTGGAGAGTGTTCTCAGGAACTACATTCTTTGATTCTACCAGCCCCTTTCCAAAACAAAACCACTAGACATCGTATCGGATACCATCCGTATGTGGTGGATGTTCCTTATATCCGCACTAAAAGATTCGCTTCTACATTCGTCATGCGAACGGCTAAAGAGTGGAATATGCTTCCAGCGGCCATATTTCCGCGATCTTATGACCTGGGATTCTTTAAGAGAAGAGTGAATAGGCATTTGCTGGGCGAACGCGTTTCATCATCGAACTCATCTTCACCTACCACCAGGTGTGATTGAGGTCAAGCGTTCGTCTGTAAGTAATAACAAAACTACATAAAGGGCATTTAGAGAATTATATCATTTATATTTGCAAACAGATATACATTTTGATACCTATTTTTTTTAATTGTTTGTAAATATTATCGTTATTGCTTTAAATTATGTATAACTTGTTGACCCGCCAAACAATCAATGAATGCCGTGTTACCTTTTAGTAAAACCTACCCCTACTCTTCAATATCCATTCTCCTACTGCATTTCCCCGTGCATCTCACTCTCCGCCCCTCTCTGTCCTCTTTTCAAAATATTAATTAACTAAAGCAGTGAACTCCGTGTACAGTAGCAAGGATACAGTGTATTCGCTTCCCACTGAATTGGTAGACTAGTTTATGTTTGTGTAAAAACTAAAAAAAAAACTTAATAATCCATTCTTCATTCAAAACCTCTTCTTCTTATTTACTTTTTCTCGGAGTCTTCATATTTCAACCAATTTATACAAACTTCTAACAAATTATACAATTTAACCTTCCTCATGAATTTATAGTGTTTATTGGAGAAAATTGTATTAAAATGTGTTCAGTAGCTTTTGAGTTAATAGTGAGCAGACAGACAGCGGCAGATGACTTCGTTTAATAATATATAGTGACAATACTATAAACGCCTTAATTGACAATGTTAATACAGGTATTATTAAATAATGTCAATTGTGGTAAGAGGCATAGATGGGCAAAATGTAATCAGATTAATAAAAATGATTAACGATTACATTTTACGTTTTTTACTATTAATATGACTACATTTTGTTCATTTGTGTTTTAAAAACTACAAAATCCCAGATTGTATACACATTTATCATTTCTGAATGTTTTAAATGGATTTAATCATGATTACTGAGCATGAAAATTAAAATTACGACTACATTTTGCAATCGTTCATCATTAATCAGATTACATTTTGCCCATCTCTGGTAAGAAATAGCTTTACTCATTCATTCTTTCCTGTAAACTATTGACATTTTAAGTGTTTTAGAGTGTGAGTGAATATACGCCATTAAAAGCTACTTAGTTACGAATCGTAATTGCGCAAATGCCATTGTTTTTCTTCGCTTTTAAATATATCGGATGAAGCTGTTGGATTTTGAAATAATTAAATGAAATTTTTAAATTAAGCAATAAAATATCCATGGTCAGTGAATTAGGTACGTAATAATTTCTAGTTTTAGCACGATTATATAATTTAGTAACGTAATGTGCTGTAAAGAATAAAGTATAGTGGGTCCAGTGTAATACAGGAAACGTAGATGGAACGCTTCCGTTCCTCGCTATATTCAACAAGTCGCTAACCACAGTTAACCAATTCGCTTTAAAACTTGAAAATCTTTAGCTCCTGGTCTATTTGACCATTTAAGCAAAAATGAGCAAAATTTGCGACTACGCCTCCGCAAAACGACTTCACACATTTTTTTTAAAAACCATTATTTCTGTCAATATTATATTTTTTTTACACTGGCTCGACATAGTGACTACAGAGTACCTGATGGTAAGTACAGTGTAGTCCAAAAACGAAAGCGACTATCAAAGGATGAATACCATTGATAGTCTACATCGTCATGTCGGCCCACATATACCACGACTGAAGGTCTCTAGGTATATGAGCTACTGGATATGCACAAGCTGATCCCGAAACGCGACAAGCCGAAACTGGTCACTAAGACGGGCTTTACACCCATGCACTGTGGTCGCGATCCAGATGGGCACCGGCGCCCTACCACCTCGCTACTGCTCGTTTAGCACCACCCAGGAGTCACGTGTAGGGAAACTAGGGTAAAGCCTACGGACGCGAGCAGATTCGACTCCCAACTGGGATACTGTGTCACTTTGTTGGCTTCCTCAATAAGAGATTGGTTCGCATGCGCGGCAACGCTAATTTTGACACAATATGCTTACCGGTGAAGGAAACTTCGTAAGGAAACCGCATGGCATCGGATAGAAATGCCATAACTGCCCTAAATGCCTGGGTTTAAAACAATTCCATACTCACACCTTTCTGAACTAACGGTTATTACAAATTATCCGTTGTGCATATGGGCAAATTGTATACGGTATGTTTTGAAATTACTGTCCGACCCAAAGGTATACTTAGTACGGCCATTAAATACTATTAAAAAAAAAATAAACAAAATATTACTTTCAAATTTGGCATCTGTCATTTTTATTCGATTGTTCACTGCGTTTTCTGATATTAAAGTGGAGTGGGTGATAAAGAGAACCGAATCGCTGTGATGGCATTACATAAAGAAGGTATGGGGACAAATATAATTTTCAAAATCCTCCATACGCTTGTTATTACTCAAATAGTTGTGTATGGGGATTTTGATAGGTACAATGAAATCTCTGTTTGTGACAGAAAAAGATCTGGCCATCCACGTAGTCTTCGTATGAAAAAGGCGATCTAAGCAGTAAGGGAAAGAATTCGAAGAAATCCTATCAGAAGGCAAAAAATTTTTGCTCGGATGATGAGGATAGCACCTAGAACCATGTCACGTATTTTAAAAGATGACTTAGGTCTTGCAACCTATTAGAGACGCACTGGTTATTTCTCAACTGAAAATTAAAAAAATAATGGGGTGGTAAAATCAAAACAACTACTTAAGCGGTACGCAAACGGAAGTTACAGAAAAATGTTGAAAACTTTTAGCGTGGTAACTTTTATTGAGTATGCCACAAATTCATGCGAATTAATTTATAATTGAGCAATATTATAACAAAGAAAATAACCATATTTATGCTGAAAACTCTAAAGAAATTTCCCAATTAGTTACAATTAGAGTACATCGTGGGCATTATCCGACTTCAGTAATGGTTCTTTGTTCTAGGTTCCTGCTTATTTTGTCAGAATTTTTATTGAAAGTGTTGTTATAGCCGAAAGTGACCAAACCTGAAGCCAAAATTTCAGTCAGATATAACCTATAAGTGTACAGTGTCGATAAACAATGTTATTTGTCAACAGGGTGAACTATCGCGGACTCAGGTGTGCCGCCCATAGAGCTTTCACAAACTTCAAGTCTGCGATGTACGAAAGCAGTTGCTCCTATGCTGGGGCTTTGGAGTTAAAGAGAAGTGCGTTGAAAGAGGAACCATGGCCGGGAACGGAATGGCCCCCGTACAGACTACATCAATCGACATTCGAGCAATTGAAGCAAAGCGTAGAGAAGGCGAAAGCGGCACTGCAAGATCGATCCGGTCTTCTGGGCACGGCGACGGCTTTCGGTGACTTCTACGGGGGTCAGCTGGGGCAGGATGCCGGCGCTAGCCTCGGCTTTGGCCGGACGAGAGCAGACGAATCGATGCTTGGATCTATGGACAAAAGCAAAAGCATTGGTAAGTCTTTTATTAATTACCGACAGGCTTGCCTCCATTTTAACCTGATGGAAAGTAATTATGAGGTCGGTGATAGAGCGCGCTCATACAACAAATACTGACTCGTTGTTTAAAGAATCTCATGTTGTCAGATCTTCGAAGAACATATGTATTAAGTGTCATTTTATGGTAGAAAGAAGAGGAGGGAACTAAAGTGTATAATTCAGCCTCACATTCTCCTGAGTATAGTCTATAGAAAACAGAAAAGCAGGCGACCCTACGCCGTTGTTCCAAGTTGAGTAACTAACGCGATATACGAGCCTCATCGGCAATCAGTCGCCGAACTCGGCGATCAATTGTGTCCAAAGTTGCCAAATAGCGTTTGGCCGAGTCATTCCTGAGGTGGTAACGATATACCACACGTAAATGCTCTTGTGGTTGATACAGGCTAAAAGGTTAAGATGGTGAGAAATGCCGCCTGACTTTAAAATGAATCCCCAATTTCTGAGCAGATGTTACTTAATGCTATTCTAATATATAGTACATGTGTATTACTTATCTAATTGTTTTTTTAATACCCGAAGAAAAAGGAGGGGTATTATAAGATTAACATATGTATCTGTGGCTCTATGGTTCTGTGTGTTTGCATGTGTCTCTGTCATTTTAGGTCCTAAACGGATGGACTGATTTCGATTTAGTTTTTTCGTTTGAAAAGTAACTTTATCGTTAATATCCTTAGCCACGATTTATTACAGTCTATGGCCGGTGGTCGTGGGTGTGGTTTTAGTAAGACACGAATTTGGCGTTTTACAGTTTATTTTCACTTTAAGGCACACCGAACTGCGACGTACACGCACGTACTCCCGCCTTGGGTCTCGGTAGTCGACTGACTTCCAAGCGTCCCGTGCGCGCGCGTTTCCTCATACCCCGCACGTCTCGTAACACCCTAACGACCCTAAGGGCGACAACTGCGTATCGGGCTACGTCTACATGCTATAAGTCTAGTCAGTCCTTTGCAGATGCTCACCGGTAAAGGAAAACATCGTAAGAAATCTCGCATGGCATCTAATAGAAATGTCATGTGTAAGTACTTTGCGAACGGAGATCAGATGCGCTACCGAATAAGACCAGTATGTGACGATATATAAGTGAAAAGTGGAGACAGCCACTAATGTATCTCTGTTCGCCCCGTAAAGAATATAGCGTGACGATATATTATAAAAATTGTTATTATTTTATCGATTTTATAATCAAATCTATCAATTAGTATTATGAAAATACAGTTATTGTATAATTCACATGTTTCAACAGCGCTATGCGATATTCTCATTTGCCAACATCCATCGTTTCTTGCCATCGCATGAGGGTATTTTATGGTCCATTGTACCTGAGATATCTGTCGTAACACGGTAACATCGGACGGTGACAAAGAAAATCGATTCTCAATACTTTGCTACTCAAAACATACCCTGTCACCTTAACATAGAGTTCAGTGTTCAACAGCAAGGTCTTTAAACCCTTTTAGATTAAGCCGTGATCTTGTAGGTAAGGTGGGGAGATTCTTCTCCAGATAGCAATCTCTCTGGAGGGCGTACGGGGTCTTACCCCTCCGTCGTCATGACAACGCCCGCCTACACCCCGCCCCAAAGATCAGTTGCGAAAATAAAATTTTATTATCCGCGCTCAGTACATTATCCTGAAGTTGGGGAGTGCTTTGGGGAAATTTTAACACTTGAAAATTATCTGGAATGCAATCCCTTGCAATGTACTTCTAATGTTTTCTATGTAAGCTCCCATGGTGACTGGAATAGGAGTTTTTAAGGGAGCAATAAGACCGGATTTTTTTTTTACACTGGCTCGACATAGTGACTACAGAGTACCTGATGGTAAGTACAGTGTAGTCCAAAAACGAAAGCGACTATCAAAGGATGAAAATCCATTGATAGTCTACATCGTCATGTCGGCCCACATATACCACGACTGAAGGTCTCTAGGTATATGAGCTACTGGATATACACAAGCTGGTCCCGAAACGCGACAAGCCGAAACTGGTCACTATGACGGGCTTTACACCCATGCACTGTGGTCGCGATCCAGACGGACACCGACGCCCTACCACCTCGCTGCGGCTCGTTTAGCACCACCCAGGAGTCACGTGTAGGGAAACTAGGGTAAAGCCTACGGACGCGAGCAGCTTCGACTCCCAAATCCGGATTTCTTACGTAAATCTTGGCTATATTGTAAAGGGATTTACAGTTTAAAATTCATAGAAGAGATTAGAGGTTTCGCAAAGTATTTTCATTCATTAGCTACCAC
The DNA here is from genome assembly GCA_036320925.1 of Automeris io. Classification (NCBI taxonomy): domain Eukaryota; kingdom Metazoa; phylum Arthropoda; class Insecta; order Lepidoptera; family Saturniidae; genus Automeris; species Automeris io. Next base: position 2,285,391 of record JAUDJH010000036.1, read on the forward strand.
TACAATAACAGTATTTAGAGAAAGCCGTGGTGGTTGCCAGCAGAATAGAATAGCACCCCCCTCTTCTTGCTGAGGTGTCGTAAAAGGCGACTAAGGTATCTCTTTAACACCGCAATTCAACCAGGTGTTCAGAGAAGGACAACTCGACCTAACCTGCATTCCGCTCCCTCCTGATCGTACTGGTTCTCCATTCCATCGGGCCTGAGGAAGTACGGACGAGAGAGTGCTTTTCTGGCTGCGCGTCCAGTTATGTACTTAAATATCTCCTGCGCAATTGACTGTTTCCGAAAACTGGACCTCGATTTTCTTAATTGGCGTTGAAACAGTCGCCGTGGCCGAATCCGGCTAGGACATCATCATCATTTAGGGATAATCACACACATTCACCTAGCAGTAAACTAGAATTACGTCAATACTGTGACTACTAGACAAAAATTTTCATACTTATATATACATACATGACTCGCACAATTGAATCCGCTCATCATAGTGCAATTCACCGTCATTGGGACTCGAACCCAAGACTTTCAGCATCGTAGGTAAGATAAGTACAAACTGCACTATCACTGCGACCAATAAAAGCATAATAAGGACGTTCTTCTATTTATTTATTTTTTAAATCTGATTATTACCAGATTCTAAGTCAATATATTGACTAAATTTACAAATATATACAATGCTTTCATGCATCTATGGAATGAACGCTACTGCTAAATCTATGATAATATCCAGACTTGACAAAAAGTACTTACCACCTGGCAATATCATCGCCCCCGTCATCCATATAAATGAATATAAATTATGAAACAAACGCAACGTTCGTGCGTTGAATATAAAAAAACAGAACTCAATATACACCGTACCGGGGCAGTTTACAAATGATTTATTGATGTATATTTTACTTAGATACAATCTAAAGTGTTGCGTCATAACTGTCGACGCTTCCGTTATGTAGATCGCAGTCGATACGCCACAACCCTTGTACAGCTAATGCCATACCGTGAATATTTACACTTATCAGTAGTGTCAGACTGAATCTTAGGCCGTAGCCCCCTTTTTTTTTTTGTTAACCCGGTGGAAATCCCTGCGGACCGTCAGTGATGCGGTGAGGGCCGCTCCCCCGGTGTGTCGGACCTGCCCCGACTAAAACCACCGGGGTGTTCCTTCTCCCGTCTGCCGGGTGCCAAGGGCAAAGCCGAGCCATCCTCCTCGGCATCCGGCGACGTCCGGCCTTGTTCGGGCCTCACCTACTAGGCGGGGGGGTGTTAAATAGTCGCCGCCCCCAGCGTACACTTAAAACATTTCGGGGAGAGTGGTGTAGAGTGCCACCCCCTCGTCTCCTTGAATTGTCATTTGAGCGGTGTGCGGCAACACATCGCACACCGCTCACGCCTGGATCTGGGCGACACGCTCCCTCAAGCGCGCCGCCCGGCTTATGTCCTGTTATGGAGAAAGGTCTCTGGCGACGGCCTTCCTCCGGCGTCCTGTCCGAGCTGGGCGACGGATTGGGTTATTAGGGGTGGCAATAGTCTCCCGATCCCGCTCCGCCGCTTCCTTCACCTGCATAGTCTCCTCCGTGTAGGAGAGGACCGCCTGCCATGCCCTGTCACTACCGACCATCGCGCGAGCGAATGCCGGCAGTGACAGGTCACCACACACCACCCTGAGGCCGTAGCCCCGACCTTAGGCACATTTTGTCACGTTGTTATGTAATTTTAATAACCTATAAACTTTTTTTTAATAGCCCTGGGGAAATCCCAAACGGTCGCCAGGGGGCGGTGAGAGCTGACCCCCGGTGTGTTGGACTTGCACCGACTAAAACCCCCGGGGTGTTCCTTCTTCCCGTCTGACCGGGGCCAGAGGTACAGTGTCATCCTCTTCTCCGACCCTCGGCAACATCTGGCCTTTTGTAAGGCCGCATCTCTGCACTGCGAGGATTGTTGTAAGGAGCCACCCTTCGCACACCTCAATATCTTGGAGCGGTGTGCGGAAACACGTCACACACCGCTCTCGCCTGGATAAGTTAGGCGGCACTCTCCCTCAAGCGAACCGCTCAGATAAACTTTGCTTATATATAAAAACACTAGTTGTTTTTTTAAGTATTATGTTTGACGGCTGTTACCTTAAAAATTTCATCCATTTTTTTTTGTGTGTATCTATATATTAATGATAATAATGTATATGGTATGTGTGTGTACTTATATATTTATGTTCTTGTATATTTGAATTTTTATCTATGATACTTTAAAATTAGTCTCTAATACTGCGTATCTGTACTCTATTGATCCCTTCCTTGCTGTTTTCTGCGCGTCGATACAATAAATGGGTGTCAGCTGAAAATCTGCGCTGGGTGGCTCGGTTGGTCACTTAGCATTTGCTGAGCTGACTCCCCTTGGGCGCACATCACAACACAGGGTATTTGTTTTTATTGTTTTCTGTTTTTATTAACCTATTCTTTTTTTTTTCTTTTTTTTCTGCGTGACCTTTGCTTGTGACCCGGGTAAGGGCCTCTAAAGCTACACCGGACTTGAGTGGGCGAGCACTGAAGGTGCTCAGCCAGCGATTTATGGGTTGGGTGGCTACGCAAGGGCACCCCTGTGGGAACGAACCTCGACTTGGGCGGCCAGCCAATTTGAGATTAAGACCTAAACCTAAGGTTATCTACTAGCGTTTCGGAAGCGACTACCTTGAGAAGAAACGCCGAAAGAAACTCAAGGCTGCGTCGGAGAGATACAACCTATTCTGATGTGTTGTATGTTGTGTTGTGTGCCAAATAAATGTTTTTATTATTGTTATTATAGTATCATTATTGGCTGAAACTTGTCACTGACGGCGGTGAGAGATCATTGCAAGCAGTGCTCGCAATTTGCGAGTATGTATCTTGTTTAAGATGGAGACGTCTGAGCGGGAGAGGTAGAGATTACTCTCGCGCCTTGATCGTCGGCGTCCCGGTGCGGAATGCAGGAGAAAGGAGGTGTTTGTGCGCAATTTAATACGTGACCACCCTTCCTATCAGTAATCGGGAAATAGACTTGAAGAAGTCTGCTGCCCAGATTAGGTGGAGATGTTTGGGGCACACCACCTACATGTTAACTAGAGGGGGGATCATTTATATCCCTTCCTCCAAGAGGTGAAGAAGGGAGGAAGAGGGGTGAGTGTAGGAGGAGAGAGAGAGCGGGAGTAGGTTTACACGACTTTCATGGCGGTACGAAGCTAAGAAAAAAAACAGTTAAGAAGTCATGTCGACGATGAAGCGAGAGAATGCTAAGTCGGCAGAGTTCTGCGAGGAATCGGTGATATTTCTAATAGGGAGGGCCGGAGTGTATTTGCTTATATTTTTAGTTTGACGTCAAATCATGAAACCACTGTACAATAAAATACTTTTCGACAAGGCTCAGCATCACCCAAACCCTTTAGTCCGCAGAGCCTGCGATTACACACCGGAAAGCGGAATCGCGCGCAAACTTCACCGCCCGCGTCATGTCCTATTGGATCCCGTCGATTCAATTAGCGCGGCTCTTGCGACCGCCGATCCTATCAACAACGAGGTACACACAAGCACTCGTCACATTCCGAGACATCGCGGCGCCGACGACGACGATTAAGGATAGGTCCGTCAACTGTTGTTTAAATAACGCAGTTTCACTCCGACGCAGCCTTGAGTTTCTTTCGGCGTTTCTTCTCAAGGCAGTCGCTTCCGAAACGCTGGTAGATCACCGTTAGGTTCGTTTTTTAACTGGCCAGCCGCCCAAGTCGAGGTCCGTACCCACAGGGGTGCCTTTGCGTAGCCGCCCAACCCATAAATTTCGCTGGCTGAGCGCCCTCTGCGTTCGCCCACCAAGCCCGGTTTTGTTGTGAAGGTCTTTCCCAGGCCACCAACGTTGGACATGCCGAAAAAAAAAATACTACCAATAGACTTAAAAGGATTTGTACCTAGAGCCGTAAAACTTGATATAAAAAATGATTCCGTTTCCTACATCGTAGAGACAATAGTGTATTGTAACTAAGTATGCTTTGAACGGCATGTAATTGTACGGATATTTCTTTATTATACGCAGTATATAAGTAGGTCGAACTTTTCAGAAACAAAGTTACGTAAATAATTAAACAATTTCAACTCACGTACCGTGGTTAGGTATTGTGAAATAAATTACATTTGAAGTTCGCAATGTTTGTTGTTTTCATGGCCTAGTCTCTATTTACCTTCTACGTAATAAATATTTAAATGGTATTTCAATTTACGAGTCGTAAGACGTTTTATAGATGCTAACAGTATTCCTTGTATGGTTTGACCTGAGCCTTATACAATAACTCATTAGGTAGGTTAATTTTGGAGTATTGTCAGTTTAAGTTTAGTTGTAAGCCGTGGTAGCTGCCGGCAGAATAGAATAGCACCCCCCTCTTCTTGCTGAGGTGTCGTAAAAGGCGACTAAGGTATCTCTTGAACACCGCAATTCAACCAGGTGTTCAGAGAAGAAAAACTCGACCAAACCTGCATCCCGCTCCCTCTCGATCGTACTGGTTCTCCATTCCATCGGGCCCGAGGGAGCTCGGACGAGAGAGTGCTTTTCTGGCTGCGCGTCCAGTTATGCACTTAAATATCTCCTGCGCAATTGACTGTTTCCGAAAACTGGGCCTTGCTTTTCTTAATCGGCGTTGAAACAGCCGCCGTGGCTGAATCCGGCTAGGACATCATCATCATCAGTTTAACTATAGTATGACGAATCAAAAGTCAGTACTATTTTAGATAAATGACGTTACAATCACTGTCAACATTAAACAAACAGCTTAACGCAGATTATGGTGCAGTCGGGCCACTAAGCCAGTAAGCCGACCCTTGAGTTCTCACACCACCCCACAGTGCAAACAAACAATTATTACACAATCAAAAGCCACTCGTCTGCAAATGTTATAAATCAGTGGGTGATAATAAAGCGCGAGTCGTTGCGACATCATTTTTAGTTCAACGATATCGACCATAGATGGCGCGTGCCAGAACGCGCGCCCGCGCTACCCGTAAACACAGCGGGGCCATGAGAATAGCGATTTTGAAATCAAAGTGTGTGTCAAACTTGCACCGACTAAAACCCTCGGGGTGTTCCACCTTCCACCTACCGGCATCGAGAGCATGACTGGGGTCTCATCCTCGATGACCGGCAAGGCGTGCGGCCTTAAGTAGGCCTCTAGTCGTTTGAGGAGGAGTGATGTAAAGAGCCACCCCTCTCATACATCTTTGTTGTAGAGCGGCACGCGGGAACACGTCGCGCGCCGCTCGCATCCTTGTTGGACGACACACTCCCTCAAGTGTGCCGCCCGGTGTCACCGCTAGAGTCGGACGTTCCTAAGGAACGCCGCTCTGCGGCGCCCTGTTCTTTTGTCCTGGCGGGCGGGCCGGGACGACGCTGCCAAAGATGTTGTAGCCTGCGCCTCCCGGTCCCACTCCGCCGCCTCCTTCCTAGCTAGCACGTCTTCGGCGAACCGAAGGACCGCCCTCCATGCACCTTCGCTGCCGATCATTAGTGAAACCAATGTCGGCAGCGAGAGGTCTCCCACCCACCACTCTCATGAAGAACTTAACCTAATTTAACCGTATTTGTTATGTCACTATCGACGATCCTTAATTGAAAAATAAAAAATAGAAAAATGTGTTACTGGTCCCCCGTCGGTCCCCTAATCTAACATATTAAATAAAATACATTAAAATAAATAAAAATAAATTATCGCAAATATTCATGCTGGAGCCTCAGGTAACTTGAGAGTTATATGGCGTATTTCGTGGCCCCATGCCATCGCTTCCCATTTCATGGGAACTGTCGTCTAGACAATGTGAACTTAATTGTGCGATAGATACCAGTAATGATGATCTGGACCCCTCTTTTAATTTTACGACCTCACCATGACCAACCGATATGCGCCGACGCATTTATTCCATCTAATAAATGGCACAGAGCATATTGTCGGATATCTACTGCAATATCATTTGAAGCGTGGGAGATTATTTTTAACTGATTTCAAAAAGGAGAAAATTTTGTATTTTTTATATGTATTTTTTATATATGTTTACAGACAACTTCGCCATTTAAAGACCGATTTAGTTATTTATTTGCACTAAAAGGAGACCTTCAGGTTTTTTAAAGATATAAGGGCACACCTTTGAATCAATCTCTTTTTGAAATATTTTGGATTCGACCAATAAAGTCAAACATAATTTTCTTTACAAAAATCAAATGATTTTGACTATTAGTTAAGAATATGAAAAAGACATTTTAACATAATATGTTGTGATTTTGTTATTGGTTTATGACTTTTGCTGGCTACAGATTAGACTTTTTTAATTGAGTACGATGCACGTCTAAAAAATAAATAAAAATGTAACAAATAATCACGGTTTCATGATAATTACTGTTCATAAAGTCACTCGCTTCCGTTTCTAGCTCAAAACAAAAGAAACTCGAAAACAAAATACAAAGTGTTACACCATATTAGAAATTACATAGATTACTTCAGTTTTTTTTAAATAACGGGAGAAGCCAAGTACCATTCATTTTTATTCTAAGATTGCCTTTTGAAGCTTAATAAATTGTTAGATTGAGTGATAATAGTTCACAATTTTTGATTATATCTTATCTAATACACTGATTTCAGTGATGAAACGAATTTTTAAATATACGTAATTTATCTCACATTTAATAAAACTTTCAATAAAACTTTTCATAAAATTTTTTGTGAATTTTTAGAAAACCTTAAATTTATGTAGTAACTGTTGTTTAAAAAAAATGAATTTTCCAAGCATCATCTAAACGCAGTGTGACATTGTAGAAATCTGCTTACAATAAGCTATAGAGTTACCATTTCTGTCACCATGCTGAAAGTGCGCACATCAAACGCGTCCAGTCTTCAGCATTCAGGGTCAAAATTATGGTTCAAAACGATGTTCATTAGTTTTCAGAGAAAAATAATACAGTTGAATAAAATATAGTCACTCATCAAATTTAGTCAGTCATGGATAAGCGATGCTTTTTAGGCGGTGACTTCAGTGACCCATCGTGGATAAGCGGTGCTTTATAGCCGGTGACTTCAGTGACCCATCGTGGATAAGCAGTGATTTTTAGCCGGTGACTGTAGTGACCCGTCGTATATAAGAGGTGCTTTTTAGCCGGTGACTTCAGTGACCCATCGTGGATAAGCGGTGCTTTTTAGCCGGTGACTATAGTAACCCATCTTGGATAAGCTGTGCTTTATAGCCGGTAACTTTAGTGACCCATCGTGGATAAGCAGCGCTTTTTAGCCGGTGACTATAGTGACCGATCATAGATAAGCGATGCTTTATAGCCGGTGACTTTAGTGACCCATCGTGGATAAGCAGTGCTTTTTAGCCGGTGACTATAGTGACCCATCGTGGATAAGCAGTGCTTTTTAGCCGGTGACTATAGTGACCCATCGTGGATAAGCGGTGCTTTTTAGCCAGTGACTTTAGTGACCCATCGTGGAAAAGCGGTGCTTTTTAGCCGGTGACTATAGTGACCCATCGTGGATAAGCGGTGCTTTTTAGCCAGTGACTATAGTGACCCATCCTGGATAAGCAGTGCTTTTTAGCCAGTGACTATAGTGACGCATCGTGGATAAGCGGTGCTTTTTAGCCAGTGACTTTAGTGACCCATCCTGGATAAGCAGTGCTTTTTAGCCAGTGACTATAGTGACGCATCGTGGATAAGCGGTGCTTTTTAGCTGGTGATAATCGCCGATAATAGCGAAAGGGTTAAAAACTGTAAGAAAGCACTAACGATAACTGTTGTCGAGGATTGTAAGTTATCAGTGCTAATTTAGGTTTATATTTATTGTTGTTCTAAGAATTGCTTTATAAATATAACAAATCGTCACGCTTTATCCCTTACAGTGTGAGCAGCGGTATATTAAGTGGCTGAGTTACTTTTCGTTTAAATGTTGTGCAGAAAGTGGTCAGTAACGCAGATGACTCAATTCTCACAGTACTAGTACTCATGACATTTTTATACATACCATGCCGGTTTCCTCACGATATTTTTGTTCACCGGTGATCATGCAGTGTCTAAATCCGCATGTAATCTGGGAAAACTCAGAGTATGTCGGGATTCCAACATACAACTATTCGGGTTGCCGCGCATGGAATCTATCACATATATAATTACTTCATACTAGCTGTCCCGGCAGACCTTGTTCTGCCCTATTTCTCTAAAACAAAGTTACATTGTTTTTTTTTTATGTTAATAGCTGCCCCGTCAGATTTCATTCTGCTAAAAGTTATTGGCCTGTCGCAGTCTAATAGAATCAAAATTGCATTGAAAGACTTAAATCATATCTAAAGTAATGATATTTTTATTATAATACCTTATGTGACAAGTTATTTATTGTTTGGTTACTTGACGTATAAATTATAATTTTCATTAATGACATGCAATCTCTAATCAACTTGAAAGCATACTAGAAACAATTCTAACGGACTTTTGTTTTGTTTTGATTGACATCATATGTTTGACAGCTGGGGACAGAGTGGTTTATATGGGAAAAAAATTGTTGGTTTTACTATTTTCCTCGTATTTTTTTTACGTTTTTTCACTAAATAAGAACCTTCTCCAGACTTCATCAAACACAACAAAAAAGAATTCAGCCAAATCGATTCAGCTGTTCTCGAGTTATGCGCTTAGCAACACATTTTGCGATTCATTTATATATATAGATATCGATGGCATTTACATTATGATGTATACAAAGATTTCAGCTTAAAATAGTTATTATCAGAACAAAAGAACTACTACAACGCGAACGAAGTCACGGGCGCAGCTAGTTTGTAATAAAAAAGGAGTTTAGTACATAACAATGATCAAGATGAACCTGATTAATCCATTTGCTTGCAGGTTCAGAGAAGCTCTCTGGTGGACTCAGTAAGGGATACTCCACCCCCTCCCTTTCAGACACATTGCGAGTTTCCAAATGCACAGGTAATCGATTTTTTATATGTGTGCCTTTCTATGCATTATCAAGGGCTTTTTAGCAATATTATAATGTGTTTAATACTGTAGGTATTAATTTTTTTATAATGTTTAGATTCATCTGTGAGTCGTCAGTGTTTTAACGTATTTTATTATGTATACAACGTTATACTAACGCAAAACCTCTAAAAGGTAACTTAGGTACATCAAGACTAACAACTTTTGTTCTATGACTTTTGCCAAAACTTAACACATCCTAAGATATATATTTTTTTTAGTTTTAGTAGGGATTTCTATCAATCGTTAGCTCTATGTTTAAAGTTCAGTCAGCTGATGCTACGAAATCGTCTACCCCAGTTGCATCGCGCCGCTTTCAGAGTGTTAAGAAGATCAGAACTGCAAATTTGATTTATTTATTTTTTTGTATGGGGAAAGAAGTTTGAATTGGAAAAAGTTGTTGTCAAAAGTTGTCAGTCTTGATATACCAAAGTCACTCTTAAGAGGTTTTGCGTTAGTTACCTGTATCCCTATATATATATCATTATCTAGTTAGTATTTTAATTTGGAATTCGTTCAATGTGTCGTATTTCCCATAAATATTGTTATCATTTGATTTCATAATACCTAGTATATTATTTGTATTTCATATAAATTTCTACGAAGATTCCTATGCTATCTAAAACGTTCGTCCCACAGCGCGATTTGTTTATGTTTCTCACACGGCCCAAATACAACTCTCGGTACGCCATAACGCAAACAAGCGGACTATAAATTTACATAAAAGTGCTTATTCAATTTAATTCTTTTTAAAATCATATTATTCAAGAAAAAAAGCGTCACCCATATTTGGGTGACATGTTGTCGAATGTGTAAAATCTAACGGAACGAAATCGTAAAAGTATAAGTCGGGGCCAACTATGACCGATTTATACAGGTTAAATAAACGTTTGAGGGTAAGGTTACAAGACCTCGCCAAAGACAAAGTAATATTCGATCAGCAATAATGCTCATAGAAAAGTGCAAATACTTGAGAAGAGAGCAAGAGATAGTTTCATTATTTCTATCTATAGTTTAGAGAAATCAGTATAACGCACTAGCGTTCATTCTATAGCTCCATGAAAGCATTGCAGACCCTTACGATAAATAAGTGTGGAATAAATTGCTTAAAGTTAAACAAAAAAGAAACCATTTATATTCATATCTATTCTATATCCATGCCATCTATATTTCCTATGAAAGCAATTTAATATTTACTATCATAATGTAATATTCAAATTAATTACGCGAATTCTGCCTACCTTGTCCAAATATCTTATGCACGTCACTGGTATAATAGTACATATATGGAAATTGTATAGATAGTAGTAATTATATAGCCTGTATATCTCCCCACAAGAACCGACCGTAAAGTATTTAGGCGCCTCACTGAGCGAAACGATGTCCTTTGACACAGACGGAACTTTTAATTGTCTGAGCAATTCTCCTCCTTTCAACTTACGCTTCGATTAGCCTAAAAGACTTTAACGCACTGGTTAGAGTTTTAAAAGATCTTCCATACAATTTCACACAGCTGTTGTCAATAAATTTAATGTAAAAATCGTTATTTAGCAAGCTTCTCATACATGTAACATTTATTTTATTCTGATAAAAAGACCACAATTTATTAAGCATGGTGCAGACTAAAAATATTGTGAGCAAAATAAACTTACTCCTAGTTATATTGATCATGCCGGCATATATTATTTTCTCTACTTACTTAATTTAAAGGCTCAATTTCGTAAGACGGTGGAAACAGGCTCGCCAGAAGAATTTACAAACCAATGACTCAACAAAGTTAGAGAACTTTAATCAACTTTCGTTTGCGTAATCACGACTGTTTTGGAGAATTTTGTAACCTTGTACACCTTCTTTACACAAATGAACCACTCAATTAAGTTTACAAAGTTGAGCGCCGGAAAACCATTCTACAAGTCAAGGAATCTGCAAAAGTGAGAGTTATAAAACTTCTTTTAAATCTAAAAACTCGTGAAGTACCAGTAATATAGAAATAATAAAAACATATACTCACGCTATAACCTTTTCGGGGCTAGCAGAGATATGTTACTTGCTATATATCCACTTTGCGTTTATATGTCGTGCCCAGCGTGAACACTGAATAAGCAACTTTATTGTCCCTTTTTAAATTATTTTTTCGTCTTCGCACTTTTACTACGTCTTAATATTACTAAGGGCTCTCGTCGAAAGAAAACCGTTTCTCCTCTCTGTCTTTCTAATATTCCTTCCTTTCAGTCACATACGTTCTGTTCTACGCATTCACTACTTCATACATAATAATATTTCGCACAATAACATCCATCCTGCATGTAGATTGAATATTGTAATAAGATAGAACAAGTGATAACGTGCATACGAAAAGACTTTTACATTAACTAATATTTTTAAACATACCCGGTAAACTACTTACTTGCAAAGCCAAATTTTGGCAAAGCTATGAACTTGTCGAAGGAAATAAAGATGTGTCGGGTAAAATTATAATATTAGCAGTCGTGTTTATCCCGTACACGCATAAAAGCAATGCATTCCTTACAATAAATAAGTTTTGGATAAATTACTTAAAGTTAAATCCAAAAAAAGAAACTCTAATATCATTAAATTTAGTCATTATTTTTTATAATTTTCACGCCATCCATCGTTCCTATAAGACAAGTAAGCCCTTTGCTAATAAAACTTAATTATGCGAACGCAGCGCCGGTTATTAACGAAAGTTTGCATACCTGATGTAAAATTATTATGCTCGCCACTGGATATTAGTAACATATTACGTAATATTTTACAACAATGTTGGTCCTCAAATTTGAACATAACGGTCGCGAAATTCATTTAATTCGGCACGTGACGACACACGTTCCACTTTTAATTAATAACCCTCAAAACCCTCGAGGCCTCTTTGACCCGTACGAAAATAATACGTTTAAAAATACTAAATAGTTTGCAACACAAAGTTGGAGTAGGACAATTCAAATTAGTCGAATAATATGTGAGGTGAAGATTGCAATTGTTGAACAGTTTGTGTGGATACAAGAAAAATTTCTCGAATTAATTTACATTTTGAACGTCATATAGCATGTCTTTTTTAGGTGGTAGGATGTTTTCTCAACTGGGTCACGGTCACAGTAGAATTTAAGCATAGCTAGAATACCCCTAGGGATATTTTATAAAAGTCAAGGCTTGCTACAATGAAGTATATTTTAAATAGTCACGATAAAAACAAAAATATTTAAGACTATTTTAACTGATAGTCTGAGATAATTTGGCGGGAAATAAGTTGATTGTTACTGTGTATGAGAGTAAAGATCTAGGGACTCTCTTCAAATGCCATATTTTACGATCTACGGCTATAACATAAACTAAATAAAACAATATAGCTGATCGAATTTGGTTTGAGTGACAAAGTCATAGTATAACTTTTGTATAGCGTTGTCTCTTTTACGCCTCGTATTATGGGAACGAAGTTGCTACAAGTACCTGGGGCATTTTTTTTGTAACCCGAGGAATATCACTAACGGACCTCGGGGGGCGGTGAGGGCCGCTCCCCGGTGTGTCGGACTTACACCGGCTAAAACCCCGGGGTGTTCCACCTTCCACCTACCGGCATCGAGGGCACGACTGGTGTCTCATCCTCGATGACCGGCAAGGCGTGCGACCTTAAGTAGGCCTCTACTCGTTTGGGGAGGAGTGGTGTAAAGAGCCACCCCTCTCATGCATCTCTGTCGTATCTGAGGCATGGCAGAAGCTAGTCTATGTGCCATTATTTATATAACTAAACATCTCTATAAAGCCTGCACGACGATGACGACGTCAATTAATTCTCCATATATCATGGTCACCGCCATTCCTGCAAAACACTGTACTTGCCACTAATTGCAGTGTACACCATATATTGCCGTGAAACTAAAAAAAACATAAACTAGTTCAAGAAATAAATCTGACAAAATCGCCATTAGAGCTTAATGAAGGATTGCGATGTAAGTAAACAAAGGGCAATTAAAATGACTCAATTTCGAGTGCGTTGCTAATGGTCCCATTGACCCTACCAGCCGTAGCGGATCGCAGCGCGTGTACCTCTCCAGCAAACGGTTGGCAATTTGCGGAGACAACCGTGCATTGCAGCGCGCTGATTTTTCTCATGGTACCACAAAGGCGTTGATATTTGAGGGTTGAATAAATTCGGTAATTGTTACGCGCGAATGATACTTTATTGTGATATCAGTTTGCTATCATTATTAGAGTTTTGTTATATTATTTGTGAATAGATAAAATATTATTTGCTTGAACAATTAAAAAAGGGGATGTTACATTTTGCTTAAATGTCTGACCAAGAAATGGGAAATGAAAATAAAATATTTCGGTATAGTTAAGAGTAGTCAAAAGTGACATCGATAGAAAATTCATCAGGGAGACCAAAGTGGTTTTCTGTGATTATAGAAAACATGTAATCTATATACAAAGAAGTAAGCAAAAACATCGTAACCCTTTTTACCAAAATTGCGCGGGCTGAGGAATATGAAATTTGTCTCACTTATAATTTGTATAGAGAAGGAGTACAGAATGCTAATATCTTTTAAACTATACATTAAAAAAATTACACTCCTACCCTGCATTGGACACACACGCATATATACCCTTTTGTTTATAGTTAAAATCTGTGCTTAAATTAAGATTAGATTAATATTGTTTGTCTTAAATATTATTTGTCTATAGTCTTACTGAATGTCACACATAACCTATAATAGACATTTGTGCTTTACATTGTAACAAAATTCATTTATTACAATAAATATATTAGTTAATAGTGAAATATACTAAATATCAGTGACGTGCATAGGGTATTTGAACAGGGAAGGCAGAATTCGCATTACTAATTTGGATATTATATTATTATGGTAAATATTATATTGCGCTCACGGGAAAGATAAATGGCGTGAAAATAGAATAGATATGAATAATTAAATAAATATTTCTTTTCTTTTTTTTTGTGTAAATTTATTGCAGAGTTTATTTGTCGTAAGGGCATGCAACGCTTTCATGCATCTATGGAATGACCGCTACTGCTAAATATAAATCTAATATAAAATCTCAATATAAAAAGAAAGTTGTGAAGCAGTAATCTCAATTAACAATATCATATATGTACATATGTAGGTAAAAATATATATTTGTTATTCCTGGTTCAAAGACCTTTTGTACTTTTTATTGTTGTGGCTAAAGTGTATAATAATAATTTCGACCACTGGGTGAATACTAATAATTATAATTAAAAGAAAGCTGATTAGAAAAATAAAATACTTGTTCTGAATTTTCGGAAAACCATAAATTTTGAAGTAAGCAATATGACAACTGAAATAAAACTTTTTGATTAAAAATATACGCGTTTTGGCGTTTTTTGGAGTATACATCCCCTAGGTGGTTAAACTATCTGCAATGAATTGATTACAAGATCCGCAGTCCCCACTAATTCGTAGAAGTAGTCACCTTGGGGTTTTTAGATGGTAAAAGCCCCCGGCTGCCACCCCCTTCGCGGCCGGGTATGCCCTATGAGGATATTCCCCAAGTAAAAAAAAAAGTGGTTAAACTATGTCTACCCAAGCAACGTCGGGTCGTCACTACTAGTATTACGTATAATTAAATAATCCAAATACTTGATAACTAAGTACACACACAAATCTGTATCACCCTCGAATAGACTGCATTAGGCAGTCAATCATTCCGTCATTAGTTTCCGGCCATCGCCGTGTCGGATCGGCCGCTAACTGGGTGGGTGGTGCCTTGCTCGATCCGTGACTAATCAGCCAGGATTATCACATACTGAATAGATAATGGATACACCCGTGAGAAACGTTTTGGCTTACTTAGATTTAATCGAATGACATTTAATAAAAATCCTACTAATATTATAAATGCAAAAGTTTATGAATATATTTGTCACTCTTTCACGATAAAACTACTGGACGGATTTGCATGAAACTTTTACAGTAATATAGATTATACATCGGAATAACATATAGGATCCATTTTGTAATAATTTTATGTAATTTTGGTCGTAATATAACGATACATGTCAATTAAGTCGGAAATAAATCTGGCCTCTGAGAGCTATCGTGGCGTACATTGCCTAAACCATTGGAGTTACACAAAGATAATGTACAGTATGATTGTTTGTCTTGAAAAGTTCTAAATAAAAGTCTAGGATAGCATATATCTAACTTTTATGTGGAAGCCACTATGACCAGAATTGTATATTATAATGCAGGGGATATTCACTAGAAATAATTTATATCGCAGAACGACGTTTGCCGGGTCAGCTAGTCTATACTAATTTACTCTTGTATTTATAATATTTATTTTTTGTGTCCGGGCATATACCAAGCTCCTTCTTCACCTGGTGCAAAATCCTGCATAGGGCCGTCAGAACCAGATTCATTATGGCTAAAAACACCTGAAAATTTTCTCTATTTGTTTTAATCCGTGTGTCTGGATCTGTATTCCTCCTGAGTTCCTTCATGGGATCACGCTTACCCAGGCTCCATTTCTAGGAGAAATACAGAGCCTACACCCCTAAATACTTATCTCTAAAGCGGTACGTAGAATACATACGTATATTTAAGATTAACTAATATGTATTTTTTTTAATTTTGTTTATACTTTTGCTGTATATAGTTAGGTATACATACCTCTAAAGATGTAACACGCGGTCTTAGAACCTATATATATGTTTTTTTTATTTAATTATTTCGTGTATATATCGATCGTGATACTAACTCTGTCATTATCTAAAATGACCTTACAAACTTTTTTTCCTAGTACAGAGCCATCAATCTGGACTAATCTCTTGATTCGGCTGAAAGTGGTTTCGTTAAAATTCCGCATACGTGTCCACATTGCTCAGGGTAATCACTAGGTAATGATTACCATCATGCAGTCTAATTGTCGTAGGTGTGTATACCATCTCAAGCTACATGAGCTTTCCTAGTGAAAGTTTTGCCAGAGCAATCATGTTATTGCAGTTTGATGATTCTATAAACTTCTTAAGATATTTATTCTTCTGATATGACTTCTGATATGTGTACTTATTCATTTCCATATAAGATCGTCTACTTCTTGGTGATGAGGAATAGTCTACTTGCTTGGTTTCAACTTTTGCGACACGTATCTATCTCTCTTTATTAGAGGCACTGCGTGTGTGTTCTGTAAAGGAACGCCTCATAGAGGACTTAATTAAGACTGTTCATCTTGCGGGTAATCGGCCATGAGAAAGTCGACCATTTAATCCTCTTTCCGCCACCAGTCGTTCAAAAAGCTTTTGTCACGGATTATATGTCTAAATATCTTTAGGAAACTCACATACATAAATTAGCTTTTACCAAGAGTTTTATTTTGCTTTTCGCGTTAGGCGTATTAATTCCCTAACTATTTCAATTATAAATCTCAAATCATAAATAAATAAACATATTCAAATTCGCAAATCCAGTTATTATTATCATAGTAAACATCAAGATTACAAAACTATTCGCTACCCTTCCCAGATACACCCCGACGAACTTTATTGCCCGGCGCAGAGTTAACAAAATAAATGGCTTAAATTTCTACACCCTTAATGAATACATGCGAGGGTTGATATATAAATCATTGTTGCGCTGCACTTTTGGTGATACTGGTGTGTCGTTTGGAACAAGGCATAAGATACTCGCGTTTTATTCAAAAGCGTTAATAGTCTCTTAAGAGTAGCTCAGAATAACTATATTATAATAGACGTATTACAAGCACTTTTAAATTTTGAATAAAATTAGTCAACCACCGCTAAGAAAAACAGGGTGTGTTGAGAATAGTTGAAATGAAACTCTGGTAGTAGGTCATTTCAAAACTCTCTTCCTGAGATACATATCTAATTGAGTTAACGGTACTGTGAGAAATACAACATTTATAGTCACTCGTCATTAACAGCCGAATAAACATCAAGGGAATAGTAAGCTTTCTTTATCAATAATATTTTTATTAACTTAAAGCTTAGTTTGGGGTAAAGTTTACTGCTTCTTGCACAGTAAACATGAGGGAGATTCCTACCTGGAAGGGGCAAAAACGATGTGTATGTGCGCATAGTAAACATCATAGCGACAATGAAGCCTGAGAGAGGCTATTTGCTCCCCAGGTTGTTAAAGGAATACGGATCTGCAGACCTGGTTAACGAGTTGAGGTATTTTTAAGGTGGTCTTTAGTCAGTAGGAATCATGGCTGCCCAGACGATCTTCTACAGTATTTTACTCATAGTTGCCTTTTTGGTAAAGAGGGTTTAATTTTACCATTTAAATAATGATATATTTACACAACTACTAATTACGTAAATCTCTTCTTTTTTTAGTCTGACAATAACATCATTTGACATACCCGCCTATAAATATTGCTGTTAGCTGGGGTGCACCGGACTGGTAACAGTTAAGAATCTCCAAGTGACATTTTCTACCCTAAAATAAAACTGCAGGCCCTGTAATCAATAGATCCACAGCCTGTGTATGTTTCTAGTACAATTTTCGAGGAATATTTTATCACTGCTTACGTTTGATATCATTGCGAGTGCACGGTTAAATTGTGCGGTAAAATACCGCACGGTTTTCGCAGTCTAACGTTAAAGCGCTCGTTGGATTATTACAGTCGCAGATCCAGCTATGGCTGCTAGGTTGCGATGTACGGCCCTATAGGTATGCGAAGAAGTCTGGTGTAGGTGACTCTGCGACTTCATGGTAACGAGCTTGACACGCCACCTGACGGCGTTGTAAAGTCGCCTGCATTGGAGGCCTTTATAAAGCGGTACAGAACGACTTTGATGCCGCTTCTAGGCCGCAGTTGCTAAAATCTGAAGTCACTCCGGCATATTACATAGAAATAACCATGATGCGTACACTGTGCATTCCGCACAGTGCTGTACGTGCTTCGAAGACGCGCTTCGCGAAAAAATATATAGAGAAAGGTACACACGAGCGTTTCAATGTCGCAGTGGTATTACTCTGTAGTCTCTTCCGTTACGCTGATCGGTGCCGCTCCAGCGTAATAACGTATGCATTAGCTCTTAAACTAAATCACACTGTGGTAACTCGCTTATCGCTTGTCACATAGACCAAAGGCAAAACGACGCGCGGCACGCGTCTCTCACCGGAACCAGATGACGAGCGCAGAGCGTGCGCCCGCGCTGCCACTGCTCAATGAAACGTACGGAGGCGCTCTTAAAACATTTTTATTGTTACCAGCCGGGGGCTGCCCCGCCATTGTGACCGATCCCTATGAATATTTAAGAAATATATCTTCGCACCATTACTTAGATAATAGATATATAAAGATTAATGACGGTTCAAAAATAACCGTTAATCATTTTATTCCATTAAATTATTTAATTAATATTTATTAGAGTTTTATTTAAATAAAAGTTGCGGGTATCTATGTGAACATCACTAAAGGTGCCCACACGATTCTGGGAGTCACGACTAGTGATGAAAATGAAAGAAAAAACGTAAATTCCCGGGAATATTCCCGAGGAAGTTTTGGGTACTTTGGGAAAAATTCCGGGCATTTTCATCACTAGTCACGACTCGCCAACTGCGGAGGTCAAAAGCGGCTACCAGATATGCCGCTCTGTAGGCAATTATATCCAAAGAGTTCTGATGTAGAAGACTGTGTGGCAATGACAGGCAGTGTGCTTAATTCACAACTGTGGCGGCCTGTTGGACGGCATCAGTAGCGCTGTGACAGCGCAAATTATGTTACATTCATCCTACAAATGACATTTATTGATTATCCTGACACAAGCGCTCTACAATTCACTTGTATAGGTGCTTTCAATGTTCATCGCGACTGCGGCTTTGGTTATACGAATGAGATTTGTCACATTACAGGCAAACAGCAATGAGCAGCCGCAGCAAGTTTCGACTACTTAGTTGCAACCGCCAGAATTCAATTGGCGCTTTAAAGGATTTACTCCACGTGTGTACAGTGATTCGTATAGATATAGTTGATGCGAATATCAATATTTACAGATTATCTGCTGATTTCTTTAACAGCATCGACATTACTGTTCAGGTTAATGGATGCTTCAATAAGTTTAATCGTTATATTCTGGGCAGGACTCAGCGATGCCACACTGAGAGAAGTTTGACCAGATTTAGCAGAATTCTGATATTTTTTTAGCAATATTTAACCTCTAATTATGTATTTAGCAATTTTTTTGGCACGGAAGACAAATTTAGCAGTTCTCAATGAAAAAATTGAAATTAAGAGCATTGAATAGATAAAGAACTAGAGTGATCTAAACGTATTCTATGACTTGGCGAGTCAGTTCATAAAATACAATAGTTTATGTTTAATAGAATTAAAATAACGTAAGTAAATGGGAGTAATTCAAAGTATAGGTTACTTTACTAGAAATAGATGTTTCATTGAGAATATTATCTATATTATATAACCTTTTTACCGAGAGTCTAAAACAGAGATCTGACAAGACACCTCCATTAGTCTGTCAGGTTTAATTATTTATTCGATTATGAACATAATATATTTTATTTATTATGTAACTTAATACTTATATACAAAATTATGTTCTCAATCCTCTTATCCCAGTATTTTGAATAAAATGGAACATTATTACTTCTAAATTTTATGTAAAGCTTCTCAAAATGGCAAACAAAGAATACTACGAACGATGGTTAAAACTCAAAGAAGAATTAAAATTCACTCTAGCAGAAGACGAAAGAGTTCAAGAATTAGCTGAAGGGTTAATAGGCATCAAACCTCAAGGTACTGCGGTTGAAATTGTCGCCAGAGTTTATTGTAAATACTGTGACATATACAACAAATTGTGCGATTGCTATGATCAAATGGAACAAGTTCAACGAAGGCCATATATAAAGCAACTTATAGATGCCATAACATGTCGACTATTAGAACTAAAATGGACTTTAGAAGAAGTCGAAGTCTTTGAATTTACTTTTCCAGATAATGCTTTGCAACAAATGTTAATGATTCCTCAAGATATTCAGATAATGTGCCCATTTTTTTACCCATTTGAAATGAGACAAGAGGAAATGCAATACATTATTGATGAAATATTTGCCGGTAATAGGCTAGGTGATCCAGAGCCAACACCATCAGAACTTGAAAAAAGGGAGGAAGAACGATTAGAAGAAGAAAGAAAACAAAACGAAGAAAAAGAAGCTGATATGAAAAGAAGGATAGCAATGGGAGAAACCCTTAGCGAATCTGAAGAATCAGTAGTATTATCACCCGAAGAGTTAGAAGAATTGAAACTTAAAGAAGAATATGAACGGCATTTATTCAATATTCAAAGAATGGAAAGATCGAGAAAATTAATCAGGGAAAAAGTGCATAAAGCAAATAAAGATGCAAATTTGTATTTAGAATTGGCAGGATTAAAAGCTCCACAAGCCAGAGAAGATCTTAAAATACGAGCAGCCAAAATGATACAGGAAGTTTACAGAAGATTCATGTTAGCTAAAAGAGAGCATATCAGTGATAATAAACTGAAAGATAAACTTGGAATGATTGTACCATCATGGTCTCCACCATCAGCCAAATTACAATTAGAAAAAGTGAAAGAAGATAGACGAAACTTCAGAAGAAAATATTATGAGCAATGGTTACAAAAAAATATTAAAGAAAATAGTAGAGTACTACAATTAAGAAAAGGCGATATAATGGAAGATATATCTTCTGAAATAAGGCAATGGTTACAAGAGTGGTATAATAAAGTGCGTTTATTTGATGAATTTCCATGGCCAGAGGAAGGTGGTTCTATATTAATTGTACAAGGAGAAACGTTCACCATAGAAGAGTATGTAGAATGGAAAACCACTGAGGAAAAAAGATTAAAAGCTGAAGCAAGTAGTCCAAAAAGTAAGGAGCAAATCAAAGCTGAGAAAAAAGCGGAACGAGAAGAAAAGAAGCGCTTGGAATTAGAAGCAAAAGAAAAAGAGAAGAAACGCTTGCTTGATTATAAAAAATCTCGTTTGAGCCCAGATAATGATCCAGGGATATACATTTCTATTGGAAAACAGCTCGAACCTTTTCAAAAAGCTTGGGAACTCTATGAAACTCAATGGAAGCAATTCGACTCAGCAGATGCTCCCTTAGAAGTTATTAAAGGCTTTATTACGCAACTCATAACTGAAAATGCTTATCAAGATGCTCAGTTTCAACTAAGGCCGATTGTTGATGAAATGATGAGATTAGAGTTAAATCTCTTAAAAAACTCTCTAAAGGCGGATTATCTTGCTGCCGGAATAGCAAAACCACCTCAGAGTAAGAAGCGTAAAAAACCTAAAAAAGTTAAGCCACCTAAACCAGATAAAATTACGCCTGAAATGATGTTCCAGGCATTAGTTGATGAAGGTATAGTAAGAAAGTATCCACATACAACTTTAGATGACTATTGGGGAGATCGAAACTATGCCGCTGCTGACTCCCGAGCGGTGTTATGGACCCCGAAATTTTCTCCGCACTGTTTTGGCGATGTTAGAGAGCAAGTAAGGGTCCGGTGTCTCTTAACTTTGGGGTCGTCGTGCCCAAACGCAGTAAGACAACAACTGCTTGTTGGACCTAAAGGCACTGGTAAACGAACTTTGGTTTACGCCATAGCTACCGAAACAAATTCAATTTTAATCGATTTATCTCCTATGAATGTATACAATAAATTTCCAGGTCCAAAGAATCTTAAAACCATGTTTCAGTACGTAAGCAAAATTAGCAAATTAATGCAACCAACAATTATTTTGGTAGATAATGCTGATAAATTGTTTTACAAGAAAGTTCCAAAGGAAGAAAAGATGTTTGATCCGAAACGATTGTCAAAGGATTTTTTTAAAGAAATCGTCAAACCTATTATTGAAACAGATAAAATTTTAGTTTTGGGCACTGCAACGGAACCTTGGTTAGCTAGAGGTCCTCAGATGTATAAGGTATTTCCTTCACTAATAATGATACCAAAAACAGATTACGGAAGCATATGGTTAATTCTTACAGAAATTTTGATGAAATTTCATGGAGTCCAAAGAGACTTCAATGTGCAGAGCGTCGCACAAGCTCTAAGAGGATATGACATTAATTCGATTAGAAGCGCAGTTGAGGCTTTCATGAATGGAGATAGAGTTAAACAACTGTCTTATAAACCTTTAGAGCCAATAGAAATACTATCAGCTGTCATGGATTACGAAGGAGCAACGTTTATAGACGATTTCGATATGAGAATGTTTCAACAATGGTATGAGACGTATTCTCCGTGGGGTCAAAAATATTTGGATTACATGTTCATGTTGGAATCTCAATATGCATACAAGTTGAAAGGAGATAAAAAGAAAAAGGGAGCTTGAGTCAATAAAATTCATATTCTTGTTTATGTTTAAAACGTTTTGGTTTTGAGCAAATAATTGTTTTTCTTATACTGGCTCGAGTAAATGACCTCAGCCCTCCGGATGGAAAATACGGTGTAGTTAAAAAACGTTAACGACTATCTAAGAACGAGAATTCATTGATTTAATATATATATATATATATATATATATATATATATATATATATATATATATATATACAGGGTTATAGGTAACTAACGCACAGCCTCTTAAGGGTGGCTTTGATTTATCAAGACAGACAACTTTTGTTGTACGACTTTTTCTAATTCAATTACTTTTTTTCCCATACAAAAAAAATAAAAATCAGATTTGCAGTTCTGAACTTTTTAACTCTTCGTAAGGCGACGATCGCGCCACGAAGGCGACCGAAGACAGACTTACGTAGTGCGCGGCGTCTTGTGTCGCTACTAACGAAGAAAGGGGTCTGCGGCGCGGTGAGCGGGCGTGGCGACATGTGCTTGACTACTGTGTAACACGGGTCATGTCAGTCGCAAATTTGCTTGCGTGGGCGCCGACGTGTTAGTTGTCCTAGTGACGCGTTCGTTTCATAAATCACAATGTCAAATCGATACACTAACATTGAATATACCGAAATGGTGCGTGTTTATGCTCGGTGCGGTGACAATCTGTCTGAAGCTTGCCGTGAGTCCGCGAGACTATTTCCGAATGTGTTGACACCGAGTAAATAGATTTGTGAGTATTTTTGTAAATAGTTTAATTATTGTAAATAGAGTGATTCCACTTTTTAAATACGCCTACATTAAAAAATAGTTTGCAATTATCTATCTTCAAACAGACCGCGCGCCTCTTTTGGTGCGATGAATTGCTTGATTACGTATCAATGTTCGTGTTTTTCTATTTACTTTTTTATTTTTTAGTGTAGCCAGTCCTAAGCCTGGATAAGTATGAAGGGATTGTGGATTCAGTGTATAAATATGTACAGATTGTACAACCTTTGAAACATTAACTTACGTAGAGGCCTTTACCTTGTTCATTTTACGATGTTCCCTATGGCAGACAAATAATAGGTTGGTTTTGTTTGTGAAACAATTATTTAATGTTTTATTTTGATTCTAGTTTGTTTTAATAGTGTATTAGTACGTCAATCAATAAACATTTATTTTCACTATTTAACTAAATATGGAAATTTACGTTCAAATAATTGTTATAAGCGAGTTTGTAAAATAAACAAGGTATAGGGTTAATAAACTTTCTGCTACACGATCCTTAACGCTGCGTAGCAACGTAACTTTGCGCACGACTGCATAGCACCAGCTGATTGGATACCTACGCCAGATCGAATGAAAGTTGGAATATAGAGCTAACGATGACTAGATATTCACACTAAAACTAAAAAAATAATAATCTAACGATGTATTAGGTTTTGGCAAAAGTCGTACAACAAAAGTTGTCAGTCTTGATAAATCAAAGCCACCCTTAAGAGGCCGTGCGTTAGTTACCTATAACCCTGTATATATACAATATGAATGTGAGTGGAAGTAAGATCTAAGGTCTATGGAGACTTACCTACACAGATCAAATAAGAAGAGTCCTGATTGAGGGTAAAGTCAAAAGTACGCGGAATCGGCTAAAGTCCATGAAGGGAATAATATTAGGGAGATGAAAAAGGTTTGCAAGAATAGAGAGGTGTGGCGTTTCATTCTCTCTTCCTACCCCAATAGAGATTTAGCATAATGATATATAGATAGATAGAGAATTAATTGATAGTCGCTCTCTTCATCCCAGCCCATATTTACCACAACCGAAGGCCTCTAAATATTGCCTCTAATAATTCTTGAGGTCGTAGGCGACCCGAATTGCGTCGTGACCACAGTACATAAGTGTAAAGACCGTCATTTTGACTCGCTTTGATCTGTCGCGTTTCGTAATCAGCTTATATACGTCCTGTCACTAGATTGTACCGTCCTAGAGATCTTCAGTTGTGGTATTTGTGGGCCGACATGAAAACAGCGAATGTCCATAGGTTTTCGTCCTTAGATGGTCGTTCTCGTTCTCTACTTTCCATCAGGTGAACTGCAGTCACTTAATCGAGCCAGTATTAAAAAAATAAACATAAATAGCAGGACGCGCTCAAGCTAATACCGAAATGCGACAGGCCATAGCTAGTCACTATGAAGATCTTTGAACTTATAACTTATTTAATCGCCTCCTTACGCTGTGACATAATATAATTAATTTAGGTAATATCTATTTACCGGTCTTTTTTTTTTTCTTTTAAATAATATCGGCTTTGTTAAAAAAATAACTAACAATATCGCTTTGTAAGAATAATAGATTTTTCTTTTCGACTATGAAAATGCACTTTAATGGTAACCGCACATATGATACACTGGATGCGCCGCAAGCCGGCGTTCACTCTCAGATCACACTTTTTATGCTGTATTTTGAATTATAGTTAATAATAAGCCTAATATGTAGCGTATAAGATGATCTTTGTGCGAAAAACTGAGAATCAGATTTGCTTATACAAAAAAAGACGTAATGAAGCCCTAAAATTGATTACTATACATTTACGCGATATGTTACTGAACTCAATTTAACTTTAGTACATTATGAGCTTCGAATTATAGTCCACAGATAGTAATCACGTTACATTATCTATTACAACACGAAATACTTGTCTAAACCCGGCTATAGGTAGTCTAATTTCTGCGAAAAGCTGCTGATGACGTCAGTAACAAGTATATATATTTAAGGCTTCCACACGCCGCGTTTTTCTGCTAATGGGCGTTTACCATTATTATATTGTCAGGGCGCACTAGCGCTATTATTTTCTACGACAATTTTTCATGGTCTATAACAGAACTACTATCACGAAGTTGGCATTCTCGTGATTTGATATATTTATGTCAGAGGGCGTTGTAATCCACACGTTAACTAGCTCTAAAATATTATAGTTTACGGCAATAGATGTCGCTAATGTATGGAACTTATTTTTCAGACCGTAAATAGATAAATCTATGTATACAAAATACAGTATTTTAGGATCATAATAAAATTATTGTAAAACAATTTAAAATATAATAATAACACAAACACCGGTATAAAAATAAATGATACCACACGAATAACAAAAAACGGATTACATTGTAAAAGTTGTAGCAATCATTATTGCTCATTAACAATTATTATGTTCATAATATTAAAAACATTATGTTCAATAACAGTGACCACATTATAACGTTAAGATTTACTGACACTACTTTGACTTTACTTAGCCTCTTCTGAAACGTTACAAATTATAATAATCAATATCAGAGGATATGTGTATAGTCATCGATTTTGTCAACTTAGAGTTGGCTCTGTAAATATTTAGGTAATACCTAAGAACCTGTTATATATTCATTTTTTTGCTAAATATGAACCCATTTTCTGAGCAAAGATAAAGTAGTTTTTTTATAAATCTCAGCCTAAATACTTTGATGAATTTTGAGCACTATTAAACAAGTCCTCTGCTCATGGTTATATATACTAATATTATAAAGCTGAAGAGTTTGTTTGTTTATTTGTTTGAACGCGCTAATCTCAGGAACTACTGGTTCTAATTGAAAAATTCTTTTTGTGTTGAATAGACCATTTATCAAGGAAGGCTTTAGGTTATATAACATCACGATGCAACTATTAGGAGCGAAGAAATAATGGAAAACGTGAAAAAAAAGGGGAAGATTATTCATCATTGAGGGCTTCCATTGCGTGCGTTGCGAAAACGGTTCAAGATACCAAAAATATATGTATGAAAGAATTATTCCTCTTGAAATGATCTAAAAAAATGTTTGGGACAGTAAATGTCTATCTTTTAAGATTAACTCACTAGAACCGTTTTTATGGTAATCAAATTTGGTCGAAATTAATGCATTATTTGTTAAGAGTTGTATCAACGTAATAATATTAATCATTATCCAAATAAATGTGTTGTTGATTAAGAGTATTTAATTGTGAACAAAATTGTCTTTGACATCACTTAATTTCAATGAACATCTTAGAAGATATTACAAAACCTTATATAGCAAAACAACGTTTGCCGGATCAGCTAGTTTAAAATAATAAGTAAGATTTTTCCGTACTTAGCACTTCTTCAAGTATACATATATTTAAATAATATATATGAATAATAATAGTATATAATCACACTATATTCCCTACACTAGTCAAATATTTGTAATGAGCACAAAAAGTAAATTTTAAAATTTTCTTTATGATGCAATAGGAACAGATTGTGTGACATTGGTTTGGATTTGAATGGTAGTATGTTTATAAGAAACCTTCCTAATAAATACACACCTATATTTTTTTTATAAATTTATCAAAAATATATGGTTTTATAATTCATTTTGACTAAAATATTTTAGGGGTTTTCTTCTTTATGGCTGGTAGCACTAGATATCTCGTCTTCTGTTTATTCATTATGGCGTATGTAGGTAAAACGCGTTTCGTTTTCGTTAACTCGTGTGAAAAATTTGTAAAATTATATTGTTTCGAGGATAATATTATTAGATCCATACTTTACACAATATTAATTAAATGTCAATGCATCATTAAAGTACTCAAATTATACTTAATTATTTAAAAGATATTTATTACATATTTCTGAGGAAAAAATATTAACACAATTCATATAACAAAATGTTTTTGATTATTACCATAAAAAAGTGACGAAAAGACTAGACTTAGCTTAGCATTTCTAGGACTGTAATTTTGAAAACATGGACTTTATAAAGTATTTACTGAGCGAAGATCGAACAGCGCATGCTGATTAAAGGAACGCAGCGACTATAAAATTCAGCCTAAGAGCCATGAGAGCGGCGATCAGCTGCGCTACTAGTCACATCGGGCACAACATATAAGCCCAAAATGGATACAACTAATGTAACTCTGCTCACCCTGAAAGGGGTATAGCGTCAGGATATTTTTTTTTTGTTACCCGGGAGAAACCCTTTATGGGCCGTCAAGAGGGCGGTGAGGGCCGCCCTCCCGTTGTGTTGGACTCCCACTAAAACCCCCGGGGTGCTTCCTTCGCTCGCAGTTTGCACCTAGCTAGGGCACTGCTGTGCCGCATTTCCCGGCTAGGCGCGCGCTTCGCCCTGTGGGCGCCTCCTAAAATATAGGAGTGGTGGGGAGAGTAGGTCCCCGACTCCTCCTTCTAGTGGTGTGCAGAAGCACACACACACCACTGGAGCATCAAGTGTGGACAGCCGGCCCCTCAGGCTGACTGTCCACTGCTCCTTGAGAAAACCCTCCTAGAAGCGACGGTGGAGTTGTCGCTGGGGTCTCCTCTATATCCACCACGCTGATTGTTTGTGAGCCTGGTTGACCCGCGTCCATGCGTCTTCTCCTAATCGGTCTCTTTGCCGCGGCGCAAGCCGGGCTGCCGGCCCGGTGGCCCGCCGGTAAGGATGCGGCGGCACACACCGTGCAATGGGCCTTCGGGTCCGTGCAGGCTTGGGAGCGATGCCCATCCTGCCCACACCTGAAACACAGGCCACTTCTGTTAGTTGTGGCCCGACACTTCGTACCCACGTGCCCGGGCTCCCAGCAACAGGAACACCGGAGCACTCGGGACTTCAGCCGCTGGATTTGTGCGAATACCACAGGATATATTATTGCTATTAATCACTTCAACTCTTTTTTGCTTCCGAGTTTTATCTTGTGAATATTTTTATATAGCTGCGAATATCCGGATATAAATTATCCGACTACTAGAATTTCCTTATCGGTTCCGGTAGCGAGGCGACGATTTGTAACGAGCTCCCGAGCGCCTTACCTTCCGGTGTATAAATAAACAAATTTAAACCCTAATGAGATAAATCACTGTTAAATCTAGTTTTTACACTCAAGAAACTGAATCCTATCGCTTTTTCATGGAAATTGAACTTCAGGAATACATTTATGAATATTTATTTAGTACTGACAGGCTTGCGTTGACCTCAATGTAACCTGCTGGAAAGTGATGATAAGACCAACAATGGAGCGCGCTCACCCAGCAAATACCGATTCACTCGACGATTGAAGATTCCCATGTCACAAGATGCCGGAAACGCAGACGCAGGAAGCGAGTTCCACTCCTTGGCGGTTCGCAGCAAAAAGGAGAAGGCGAATTGCTTCGTGCGAGCAGCAGGAATATCAACTACATATAAGTGCAAGCTCGCGCGACGTTTTGTCAACATATGGTAGGAAGGGGAGAGGGGAACTAAATTATACAACTCAGCCGCACTCTCTCTAGAGTATAGTCTATAGAAAATCGAAAGGCAGGCCACTCTACCCGGTTGTTCCAAGCTACAATGTTTACGCGATAGGAGCCTCATCGGCAATGAGTCGCCGAGCTCCACAATCAAGTGTTCAAATGGAGTTAGGCGGAGCAGTACCAGCAGTGGCAGCAATACTCCACACACGACTGTATTTGCGCGTGATATAGGTTAAGAAACTGGATCGGCGTAAATTGCTCTAACCTTGTAGCCTTGTGGTAACAATAGCTGATAATTTATATTAAAGTGCGATAGTCATAAGTTACACATACAAACATGTAGTTACATCAACCGGTAAAGGCAACCGCAGCATACACCGAACGAAAACAGAAATAGTAAAAGATGAAATCACATTTCTCACATCAAAACAAAACAGCTCAAAAATGAAAGTCAAAACAGAGTACACACAATAACTAAAATTACATAGAATAACACTACACTATAGTAAAAAATAATAATAATAAACTATCAAAATATTTAGACCTCGCACACGAGATTACCAGCATGTGGGATGTAGATTCTACGATTATTGTCCCGATAGTCGTATCGACTAATGGACTGGTCGCGAAGAGCCTCGATTACCACCTTAAGAGGCTCTCGCTTGGATGTTGGATCAAGGGCCGGATACAGAAGGCAGTTCTACTCGATACGGCACGCATTGTTAGGAGGTTCCTCACTCTGAGCTCCTAACTACCGGTGGCTTGGGCCTTAAGCCTCGCCCCTGTAGGTCTACATGTTTTTATATTTTAAAATTTTTATGTTGTTTATATGTATTTATTTTAAAATGTAATTGTAATTATGTTGAATAAATGATAATAATAATAATAATAATAGGCATTTGTTAGGCAGACGCGGTTAATCCCTGGACTCATCTTCACCTTCCACTAGGTGTGATTGAGGTCAAGCGTTTACCTATAAATTAATATAAAAAAAGTAAAAATTAAAAAATCTTACAGTAAGTTAAGTAAAATATTGAAAAAAATAATTCTACAATATTACTTTCCACTAAAATAAAACATTTAAAATTAGATCGTCATGAATACATATTATATTATGATAATGTGATTGATTTAAGCTAATCATATTAATTTAAGAAGTCTATGCTTGTAAGACTGCTCCGAACTTACTGGCTGCCCATAAAGCCGGACATGTGTCTTCGCAGTCTTTATTTTGTGATTTTATTCTCCCTTGTAATGTATAATTAGTAAATAAAATCGGAGGAACACTTTTGTATATTTCCACTGAAGGCAAACACTGGCAACATTTTTCTTTTTTAAATATTAAATATTTTATTGTTTCAAAGGTAGATTTTTCCTTAGAAAACTTTATATTATATTATACTTTTAATGTTAATATTTTGAATTATTTTCATTAATTTCAATTATTTATTTTTAGCATAATTCTATTAACATTGTGAAATTTATATTGCAAATATTATGGTATTCTTCTTGTTTCTTAAACCTAAGCTAACCATGGTTTTCTGTAATTCGTTTCTTTTATCTTTGCCTGATTTTATAACACTTAATATATATAATATTTGTATCATTATAGAAAACAGTTGACAGTCCTTAAGTAAATAAATATTTTGCAAAAATACTATAACAATGCACAATAATCGCAAAATACGTTTTTAAAACAATATCAATTTATATGTAAATAATGTGTTAATAAGTGTTTAAAAGCGCTCTTAAATTTAATGAACGTTTCTGAAACAGGTCACAAGCGACGAAAATTATGTCTTAAATTTTACACTGACGAAATTATCAATCGGAGCCACTAATCGTATTTACTCTGTATAGGAATCAATAGTAAGTCTCAAAACGATTTCATTAATTTCTCGTAGACCGCATGCATAGCTAAGTGTTTAATGAGTCCAATTTAGCAGACTACCGTCAGAGACAAACAGCAGGGAAGCAGCTCTATTCGTCACCGGTCGTCGGCGGGCGCCCAATAATGCTCCTAAAATGGGTCGAGCTGTAGGTGAACAATAGTGACACACAACCGCGCAGTGTTGCTATCTCATTCCACAAATCGGTAATTTACGCAATTTATAATGACATTTATTTTACAACTTTTTGTTTTTTCAATGTGTAATTCTATAATATAAAAATGAATCGTTAAATGTGTATAAGCGCGAAACTCGAGAACGGCTGAACCGATTTGGCTGATTTCTTTTTTGTTGTGTTTGTTGAAGTCTGGGGAAGGTTATTACGGAGAGAAAAATTAAAACATTGTCTGAAAAAGTCTAAAAACAACACTTTTCTATATTCTCATACAAAAAATTCGTTATAAGTCATTTTGAACTTTAATACCACACCATAAAGTTTAAATGTCTGTGGACGGGTTCCGGGAAGGCAAAACAATTGAGTGACGTATAAATATTAATGTCAATATTTGTCAATTTTTATACATATAGCATTAAGGCCAGGTTCCTTCAAACAATTTAAAAAAAACAGCCGACAGGGGAAGCTATTAACATTAAAAATACAATGAGACTTTGTTTTAGAGAAATAGGGCAAAACAAGGTCTGCCGGGACAGCTAGTATTTAATATAAATTGTTGTTAACTGAAAATCAGTGTTAGGCTAGCTGTTAGTCATGTAACGTATGCTGAACGAATTTTTCTTTGGCGCATCATCAGGTGCTTAGTTTCAATACCATAGTAACCACGTTGTTTATAAAACAATTGATTCTTTGACACTATAAGAAAAAATATACCAATATTTAAAACGAAGCCAGCCGCTTATTATTTATCCTGAACCGTCTCGTGCAACAAATTGTTCCTGAAACGGACATCAGGGTATTTGCCTTTGCTGTTTTCTTCCTTGTTTCTCTTTGTTTCTAAATTAGTGATGTTTGTTCGTAAATAAATACCATGTTGCATTCATGAAAAAAGGTAAACAACACTATAGATTTCTATACCGATGACCGGTCACACAATTATTTTTCTAACGATTAAAAATTTCAATCCGTATAACGTAACCAATGTTACTAACTTAGTTACTTAGAACTTAATCTTTATATTATGAAGTATTTTATTTTGTCAGCGTTATTGATTTGATTTATTGTTTTTTTCTGGGCTATAGATAAATTATTATAGGAGTTACAGCCCTAATTAATATACATGTAAATTTAGGGATACCCCTTGTACGACTAAGAAGGTCCGATGAATATTATCCCCAAGTAAAAAATGCCTGTACGAGACCTGGAGTCTAACTACAGAAGTCGTATACCAATTAAGGGTAGTACAAAGAGCAATGGAGTGCGTAATGCTCTGCACCATTGCGCTAAATTATGTGTCTAACCATAAAATTAAGCGACATACGAAGATCTTCAATATCTGTGATCGACTAAGGGCTTACAAAAATAATAGGGCAGAACACTAAGCGAGATATGGTGATGGCAGGTGGGATTACGTAATAAACGAGTATAGACCCATACTGGATAAGAGAAAGAAGAGACATCTGTTGGCAAAATGGGCTAAATATATTGTGAAAGTTACGGGATGTACTTGTATTCGATTGCCACAAGATCGAAGATAGTAGCAAAGTGTGTGAGAGGCTTGTGCTTGATAGCGAGCTGAAACAGGCTGTGGATGACGATGATTATAAATATAACAACACATTTCTAAGCTATAATCAGGCTTTTCTAAATTCTTTCTAAATTTGGTATCTTATAGAAATGGCATGTGTAAGTGATGTGAGAACGGCAAACAGCTGCGCTACTGGTCACGTTGGAAATTATATATAAGTGCAATGTGGATATAACCATAGATGGGCGAAATGTAATCAGATTAATAAAAATGATTACGATTACATTTTACGTTTTTTGCCATTAATATGACTGCATTTTGCTCATTTATATTTTAAACACTACAAAATTCCAGATTGTATACACATTTATCATTTCTTAATGTTTTAAATGGATTTAATCATGGTTATAGAGCAAGAAAATTAAAATTACGACTACATTTTGTAATCGTTCATCATTAATCAGATTACATTTTGCCTATCTCTGGATATAACCACTAAAGTGCCTCTGCTCACCGCGAAAGGGATATCGCATGACGATGTTATTATTATTTTGGAACTTAGTACTGGTTGTTTAAAATGAAATCTGGCAACTCTATTCAAGGGCGAATGGCGGGCTTCACCTCGCCGGATGCCGCTGTCTCCGCGCCCCGCCGCCATTTCCGCCAACGGCGGTACTGGGGGAAAAGGGGGTTCCGGCAACCACCGCAACTACAATAGTCCTTTATATCTTCCTACTGCTAATCTAGTTGATAATGTGATCAGTACTTACAGCGCTTTGTGCTGCTTTTATGCTAATAGGACATTTCCTTAGCTGCAGGACGGAACGCTATTGTAAACTTAGCTAAATCAGGTTATATTGCTCTAGCACCTACTAAAGCAATATTTATTATAGAGAAGAAAAATATATCCAGCGTATGAATGTAGAAGCAAATAAATAACAGCAAAACTGTACATTTCATTGAAGCTCGTTTATTTTTAGTCTTTTGGATAGAGAAAAACACTGAACTAACGTGACCGTTACGTTCAGATCAATGTATACAAATATGTATATATATATGTTATATTATCCCAAACGTATATAAGATAGCTATATTTACGTATTCCATTACTAATACATTAATGTTAATTAGTGGTTGCGGACCGGCATTTATATGTAGTAAAGTGAATGGTCACAGGTTTGAATCCCGTCACAAGTTTGTAGGTTTTCTGGATTTAGGCACCACAAGTTGGGGAACTTCTAGTTGTTTCTAGTTGTTAGTTGTTCAAGTTGTTTCTCTTGACCGGGGGGTCAAGAGAAACATCGTGAGGAATCTCTCATGATATCTAATAGACATGACGTGAAATTGTACTAAGAATGGTGACAAGCCGCGCTACTGGGGCTTAATTCTGTATGACAATTTAGATTTCACACTCAAATCTTACCATTTGAAAACCACGTTGACATCGTGTCTTGCCTATATCATGTCACGGCAACGAATCTGATTCATTTCAACAAAGTATCATAGAGAATACGATTTTTGCAAATGTCGTAACTTTTTACGAAATTGACGTGATATCAAAGCAAGGAATCGCTAAACTGTCT
This sequence comes from Automeris io, assembly GCA_036320925.1. NCBI lineage: Eukaryota > Metazoa > Arthropoda > Insecta > Lepidoptera > Saturniidae > Automeris > Automeris io. Next base: position 2,319,206 of record JAUDJH010000036.1, read on the forward strand.
TAGAGAATTAGGCTCCTGGTCACACTGAGCACGACATAGAAGTACAAAGTGGATACAACCACTAATGTGACTATACTCACACTGAAATATATTATTATTAATTACAAATAAAAAGTATTCCCTAAAAAACGCATTTTCTGTAAATATGTTTTTGAGGTAGTAGTGCGATTACCCGAACTAGGCCGTGACCACGGTACACAAGTGCAAAGACCATCGTAGTGACTCGCTTCGGCCTGTCGCGTTTCGGAATCAGTTTTTGCATATCCAGTTCTTCATATACCTAGAGACTTTCCTTCGTGGCATATGTGGGTCGACATGGCGATGACAACTGTCAACGGATTTTCATCCCTACTTTCCATCAAATGCAAAATCGTCATTCTGAAGCGCCAGTATAAAAAAAAAACCATCAACTATGTTCGGAATATTTTATTTTTACCATCAGTTCGGCTTAATAAAAAATATAAATTAAAAATTAATAAAATTAAGCATTAGATATAGTGAAAAGAGTAAAATAAACGTTTATAAAAAAAATATATCTTAATATTTCTTTAAATGAATTAATTAATTTCATTCGACGTCCCAAAGAATTAATTGAAAAGCGAGATATATACAGCTGAATATGTTTTATCTGTACTAGGGTTGGACTTGTGACGATATATCGGCCTCACGACAATTTAAATTAGCATCAAATAGGCACTCAAATAATTTACTAAAAATATTGCATTGAAATAAAATTTTCATCAATTTTTGAACATCGCTTTTTATCTAAATATCCTTTCCTTCTGTGAGAATGTCTTGTCCCAGAATAATACAGAAAAGACCTCCAGAGAGCCGGTCTTGCTCGGATAAGACGACCCTGGGGCCAGCACCCACCCTGGAGCATGAAACGCTTTAGCCAACCTCCTTAGACCAAATCAAATCTTAATAGATTGGATGGATTACCAATTTAAGACGTTCGTCGATACGTCATTTAAATATGAGTAACATATTTCTTGTTGAAGTTCATAGAATTTTTTAAAATAATTTAATGAAATAAGCGCTTATATGTAAATATGGAACATAAAAAATATCCAAAAATGAAATAAAATATTATAATACATAAATAGAGATATTATATTTGTTGACTTGTTTATTATATGTTTATTTTGTGTTATTTCATTTTAAGTAGGTATATTGTTTTAAGTTATATGTTTTATGTTATTAATTGTCTTGAAAACAAGCGTCCCAGACAACCTCTGTGGCATTAAGCTGACGGTGGGCCCATTTCGCCAAGTTTATATGTTTTTGTATTTTATTATTTTCTGTATATTGTTTATATTTCTAAATTTAAAATTTTTGTTTGGGGCGAAATAAACGTGTTTAATTTTTACTTTGATTAGTTTACGTAGTCACTTTATCGCGTATAAAAAATTGTTACGTCGATTAAACGCAGATGCGCACATCACTAACGCCAACACGTCGCGTCGGCTAAAGCCGTGCTTAATTTAAAATTAATACAGCCAGGCGGCACACAGGAAATGAGCTTAGAGTTGCACGGAGCGGCGTGGGGGGAGTCGAGAGGGGGTGCCCCGACCTCCAAATTAGTTTGAGCCGTCGTGCGTCGATATAATTCGATAAACATCAGTTATTGCAGCCAAATACCGGTATCGTTACTGTTCGATTCCCATTTTTTCTTGATCTTCAGATTTTATTGGAAGTTCGATTACGTATTACTTGGAAACTCTTGAACACTGCTTGATATTTTCTTGGTTCTATAAATAACCAGATTCATAAGAACGAAGCCCTCCATTAAAAATAAACCTTTCAGCTAAAACGAAATTCTTTAAGTCTTACTTTTGTCAGTTCAATGGATTGTGGAATGGTCTTCCGGTAAGCGTGTTCCCTTCGTTTTATATTAGGTTTTTTATATGAAGCGTGAGGAGATATTTCTGTAGGTTGGCATGATCACATCGACTATCTGTGGGTAGTTGAGAATCGTAGTCGGTTTTGAGAATACATTGTACTTTCTAATAGATATTGTAAAGGCACTGTATGTGGGCAGAATTAAAATAAGGCCACATTGCAAAAATTATAACCGAAATCTAAATGATCTACCAGAAGACGTAATATCAGCTCTAAATGTAAATCAATTTAAAAATCACTTGAACAAATACTATCTCAATTATTAACAGAAATAATTTAAAAAAAAAAGGTGAAATAGCAAGATACAGGCGCTTATCAGTTGTTCAACCGCTTGTCTGATAATAAATAATAATTAAAATTAAATTTACTTATTAAATTACATGTAAAGAAGAATGAAAAGACATTTATTTGATTCGTAACATAACATATATGTTGTCCTGAGTTGTAACTCAGTAGGATAGGTTCCCTCCCAAAGAGGAAGCCTGAATAAGGCTGTTCGTTTCCCGGGCGACTTGACGAATTTGGTTTCCCAGGCCTGGGTGGAGTGATTAGAGAGACACCCCGGGGGTTTTTAGTCAGTAGTCACAGCGACCCTGATGGTACTAGGTAGGATTTTCGCACCGGGATAAAAAAAAACAAACTAGAAAACAACAAAAGCAAATGCCCTAAGCTGTTATGATGGGTTAAAGGGAAGTCGGCTCAGCAAAGGCTAGGTGGCCAGCTGAGCCACTGAGCTCTGATTTTAAACTGATACCCATTTGTTGTGTCAACGTACAGAAAACAGTAAGGAAGGGAATAATAAAATATAGATACACAGCTCTAGTGACTATTTTAAAGTGTCATAGATAATTATACTTACATACATACATTTGAACACACATACGTACGCCTACACTTATGTAATTATTAACACATATATACTGTACACGTTATATTATTTAAATGTGTGTTTTAGTTATAAAAAGTTTTGAAATACCGACGAGTCGGCCACTTTCGTAATTGGACAAGAATCAAAGAAAAAGTTCCGTCTTTCTGGCTTCTTAATTTGTACGTTTTCTCAGTAAAATTTTTATAAGAGAAACTTTAAATTAAATCTTTATTGTTATAATTTAAAAGAAATCTTATTTCACAATACATATTTACATCTAATATTACTGGGTGTTAATTCTGATGATGATGTCCTAGCCGGATTCGGCCACGGCGACTGTTTCAACACCGGTTAAGAAATTCGAGGTCCAGTTTTCGGAAACAGTCAATTGCGCAGGAGATATTTCAGTGCATAACTGGACGCGCAGCCAGAAAAGCACTCTCTCGTCCAAGCTCCCTCAGGCCCGATGGAATGGAGAACCAGTACGATCGGGAGGGAGCAGGATGCAGGTTTGGTCGAGTTTTCCCTTCTCTAAACACCTGGTTGAATTGCGTTGTTAAAGAGATACCTTAGTCGCCTTTTACGACACCTCAGCAAGAAGAGGGGGGTGCTATTCTATTCTGCCGGCAGCCACCACGCCCACGGTGTTAATTCTAATGGTTGTATAAAAACACCACCTGGTCCGTGTAAAATCAAAAATGCTAAGTTGACAAAACATGTTCCGACATATTCGCAGTAGGCGGTTGGAACTTGCGCGCGAATCAATTGTAAAATGCCGCGGAAACTATCAAATATACCGGAAACTGTGATTGACTTAGTCAATCTCATACAATCGATTAACTGACTAATCAGCTAGTCGGTCAATTTCATTGTCAACTTATCTCTACAGAAACGGCACGGACTTTGGCCAAATTCTTTTAAGCCCGGTTGAGTTGAAAAGGTCAGTCCCGGCCACCCAACATGCATCCACAAAAAAATAACTAAATTCCGAGTTAGACTGAATAAAAAACGAAAGATTACGTCAGCAGCCTAAATATAATAACATTTTTCAAACATGACACTTCTGGGCACCAGTTTCATTACAGCGGCAGTGTGGTGTCGCAGCCAAAGATGGGGCAAAACGTAATCAGATTAATAATTAACAATTACAAAATGTAGTCGTAATATTAATTTCGTTACTCTGTTATTATGATTAAAACTTTTCTAAGCATTAAGGAGTAGTAAATTTGTATGCAATTGAGGATCTCATAGTGCTTAAATAATAGCTGAGTAAAATGTAAATCTCATTATATTTTGCTCATTTTTATAAAGCGCACGACTCTTGCTTCACAAGCCGAGGCGGAGGAGGGTGCACACGTTGTGACGCCGGAGCGGTACAGCCTTTTCCGATACACTTTTTAATAAGCTGTATCGTAACAACATTGCAGCGTCGCAACGCATCGTGTACACCCACTCTAATTCACAAACTGTTTCTGCGTTCCTTGTTATTTTCCAGTCATGCTCATCCTAATAGCGTAACAGTATAGTGTCGATGGCTATCGTGTTCTAGTTGATAAAGGGCCTGTATCCATTCGCGGCAATGTAAATGGGTGCAGGTTCAAAGCACAGCGAGTACGTCTGGTTTTCTGGATTTAGGCACCAAATGCTCGTTTGTAAAGAAAAACATCGTGAGGCAATCCGAATTTCATCTGTTAGGCAATATATGTGTAAGTACCCTCAGAACTACAACTCAATGCTATACTAGTCAAATTAGGGCCGACATGTAAACGCAAAGTATATGCAACGAGAATTGTATCTCTGCTCACTCCAAGAGATATAATGTGACGACATATTATTATGTAAAAAAACATTTAAAGATCCCGATACCACAACGAGATTTACGTTTTTGAGGTTGGATGCAATCAAATAATACAAAAACCAAACTAGATGAGTTACAGACCCTACAAAACAAAATGATAAAAATCATCTTTTGTTATCCATAACTTACATCTACAAAACTAATATACTACAAAGGAACGTAATTATTAAATATACAACAACTATCAAAAAATATAATAAACTAGCTGTCCCGGCAGACCTTGTTCTGCCCTATTGCTCTAAAACAAAGTCACATTGTTTTTTTAATGTTAATAGCTATTGGCCTGTCGGCTGTTTTTTGAAAATTGTTTGAAGGAACCTGGCCTTAATGCTATATGTATAAATATTGACAAATATTGACATTAATATTTATACGTCACTCAATAATTGTTTTGCCTTCCCGGAACCCGTCCACTAACATTTAAACTTTATGGTATGGTGTTAAAGTTCAAATTGACTTTTAAATATTATTACGAATTTTTTGTATGAGAATATAGAAAAGTGGTGTTTTTAGACTGTTTCAGACAATTTTTTTATTTTTTCTCTCCGTAATTAAACCTTCCCCAGACTTCAACAAACACAACAAAAAAGAAATCAGCCAAATCGATTCAGCCGTTCTCGAGTTTCGCGCTTATCAAGACATTTAGCGATTCATTTTTATATTATAGATATAAATGCATAATTTAAAAAAAAAACATTGATTGGAAAAATTAAACTAAATTTACATTTTCTAAAAAAAAAAAAAACTCACTCTATACTAAGCGCAGCACTTGCTAATCAAGTCACCTTGTGCTTGTTAAATTTTTATTAATTATTATGTGAAAAACATAATATCACTTTTGAGGAAGCACAATTCTACAATACGTTAGCCTCCTGCTTAAGAAACGTGAACTCGCTTTGCATATACAAAAGTAAGTTACTACAATATATTAAAAAGAAAGACCAAAAAATATAGTTCTGTTTATGCCAAGTGAGATCTTACTGCTTGACTTTTTCAGATAGGTTTTAATACCAAATATTCTCAAGTAGGTCATTTGTGTCTCTATGAGAATATAATTCAAAATATATTCAATATATATATATATATATATATGTTAAAACAATATGTGTATCCTGTTTTACAAAAGTTAGAATCCTGAAATTCATCTCTTACTTTTCTTTTACTGTTGGTTCAGTGATTCAATGACTAAATTCAGTGATTCAGTGATTTTTCTCACCTCAACTCTTACATTGTTACCGGTAAAGAAAAACATCGGTACCGGTGAAGGAAACCCGGATGCTGTCTAATAGAAATATCATGTATAAGTACACTGAGAACGGCGATCAGCTGCGCTACTGGTCACGTTGGGCACGACATATAAGGCCAAATTGGATACAGCTACTAATGTTTCTATGCTCACTCATACATTGTTATTTTTATTAAATATTTTCCTCTATTTGTAACAATTTTCAACGAGAAAAATTCAGCTTAAAACAATTTTCTTTGATAAAGATTTTCATTGGAATTACATTATACAAAAGGCTGTTATTACATTTATGAGCGCATTTTCAAAGCTACAACAAAACTAATGACGAAAATTTAAATTGAAGTTAGAATTCTAGGAGAAACTTTCAGTTTCACGTACTGAAAACTAGGACGAAGCCTTATTCAAAAGGAAATTTGTCTCCCTTTAGACATAGCAGTCGTGGCCGAGTGGTTAAGGCGTCTGACTCGAAATCTGATTCCCTCTGGGAGCGTAGGTTCGAATCCTACCGGCTGCGTAACTTTTTTTGTCCCAATGTTTTTATTATTATTATTTAATCAATAAATTTAAAATTAAAAAAGGTTTGATTTAAATAATTCAAGTATTATTGATATTTTAAATTAAATTAAAATATGATGTCTTTATTTGAATATATAATTCTCAATTATGATGTAAACTGTCAAAAAACAAATTTATCATGAAACTAGTTCAACCATGCGACTTTACCCGTTTTGATTTTTATATAATTAACATTAAAGTAGTACACGAGTTGGTATTTATGGAATGAAGGGAATATACTATGTAACTTAAATTCAGGAGAAAAGCGAACATTTTAAACGACCTTAGCAGAGCCTGAGTTCAATTACTGCACAGAGGTCAAGCTGTATCTTTAATTTTATCTATAGTCTCGTAATTGTAATAAAACTTAGCGGTGTTAATAATTGTTTTACTACACATATTATACACATAAAATTTATTTGAAAACTTTAAATATTAATTTTACTATGAGCTATATTAATTTTTTTACAGCGGATAAATTAAATTACTTTTAATAGCCATTCAAGTAAAATAATAAAACAATTTAAACATTATACCAAAATAAATCTAGATTGAAGAATTAATGTTGGGAATTATGTAATATAATTATCAAATTAAAATCCTTTAATGCTAGTATCCAGAGATGCCTGCGGTGGGAGCGGCAACGTCGCACCGCCGTGCCGGATGTCGTTCAGAGCGGCAACGCGCGCCATCGATCCCAGGCGGTGTATTTCGTAGACGCGATGCTACGGCGTAGCTACTACGCAATATACACACGTAGTCGAAATGATTTATTATTTAATTAGTCACCTTTAGCATTCTCACGTGACTGAGGAATTACAATGAAATTAATTCACACGTGTAATATAAAGAGATTAATAATAATAATACATCGCCACGCTATATTCCTTTCGGGGTGAGCAGAGTTACATTACAATACGATCAGTAGCGCAGTTGATCATCCCTTTCAGGACTCTTACATATGACATTTCTGTTAGACGATATGTGCAGGTCTCCGTATAAGGTTTTCTTTCACCGTTGAGCATTGCGATGACCAAATCCGTGTTAAATCTAGAAACCCCAGAGCTATGTGCCAGGATTCGAACCTACGATACGAGTTGCTACGTATGGATATCGATTTCTTTTCCTCTAAACTAAAACAGCTTAAAGAAATCAATTATTACATAAAAAAATAGTTTCTCCTGTTCAAGTATGATATTAACGTATTATTTTAGAGACATGTCTTATATGAAAAACGTTTTCAAACACTAATAAGTCATTTCGTATAAATCACTTATTCTTTACTATTTAAAAGAGTTTTAAAATTTTAAAAATCTATCTGTGATGGGCTCTGAAATACTAAAGGTACTTTCTGTAACTGTTTACAGGTCTGTAGCTTTTTGTTTCTCAAATGATCCGGTAGAGGCGCTGCCGATAAACTTAGAAACATTAAATTTAACTTATCACCAGTACCCGACCAGCAAAAAAACTACATTAGGTAAAATCTTTAAAATATAATGAAATTTTAACTAAACCTTAAGATTTCTAGCAAGTGTCAATCTATAGATATTGCTATACTAGTGAGATATTGCCTCACTAAGCGTTTTCTACCGTCTGTATCATGGGTAGTGTGTTGAGGTGTTATTTAATCTTGTTTCACCCTCTCCTGTCCATAGTAGAACCACGTGCGCGGTTTGCAGAGTTACAGCTATAATGTAACTCACAGTGACGTGCATAGGGCATTTGATCAAGGTAGGCAGAGTTTCAATCAATTTAAATATTTGATACATATTATTATTATTATTTTTTACACTGGCTCGACATAGTGACTACAGAGTACCTGATGGTAAGTACAGTGTAGTTTAAAAACGAAAGCGACTATCAAAGGATGAAAATCCATTGATAGTCTACATCGTCATGTCGGCCCACATATACCTCGACTGAAGGTCTCTAGGTATATGAGCTACTGGATATACACAAGCTGTTTCCGAAACGCGACAAGCCGAAACTGGTCACTATGACGGGCTTTACACCCATGTACTGTGGTCGCTATCCAGACGGGCACCAACGCCCTACGACCTCGCTGCTGCTCGTATAGCACCACCCAGGATTCACGTGTAGGGAAACTAGGGTAAAGCCTACGGACGCGAGCAGCTTCGACTCCCATTATTATAGTTAACATTATATTGTACTCACAGGAACGATATAAAACTTGGCGTAAAAACAGCATAGCTATGAATATGGCTTTTTTGTTTAAGTAATTTATTTCAAACTAATTACGGAGTCCTTTTCACCTGACTCCCACCTTCCAGGGTGTTTCCTTGCCGGTGACTAATGGTCTTGAGCTCCTCGGTTTAGAGCTGACAGCTGACTTGAACTTTGGGCGGTCGATTGAGTTTAGAGCGAAAACAGCTGCAAAAAAATTGGGTGTCCTTTTTAAGGTCAGACGGTTCTTTTCACCATCGCAACTTCTTAACCTGTATCAGGCGCAGGTGCGGTCGGGTGTTGAGTACTGTTGTCACCTTTGGGACGGATCCGCTAAATATCAGTTGGCGGCTTTGGACTCGATTGATCGTAGAGCTCATAGACTTATTGGCGACGACTCTTTGTCAAAAATTAAAATGCAAAGCATCGAGCATCGACGTAGAGTTGCCTGCCTCGCGGTCTTTTACCGGTTGCACGGTGGAGAGTGTTCTCAGGAACTACATTCTTTGATTCCACCAGCCCCATTCCACCACAAAACCACAAGACATCGTGTCGGATACCATCCGTTTGTGGTGGATGTTCCTTATATCCGTACGAGAAGATTCGCTTCTACATTCATCATGCGAACAGCTAAGGAGTGGAATATGCTACCAGCAGCCATATTTCCGCGATCTTATGACCTGGTAGTCTTTAAAAGAAGAGTGAATAGGCATTTGTTAGGCGGACGTGGTTCATCATCGGACTCATCTTCACCTTCCACCAGGTGTGATTGAGGTCAAGCGTTCGCCTATAAGTTATAAAAAAAAAAAAAAAATTCATTGTAATGGCATGCAATGTTTTAATGCATCTATAGAATAAGTGCTACTGGTAACTCACATCCCGGCTAGAAACAAAAAGTTCTCTGATTTACTTTTGCCGAGTCGCTGGACGGTGGAATGATCTTCCGGCGAGCGTGTTCCCACCGTCTTATGATATTGGGTCTTTTAAGCGAAGCGTAAAGAGATATTTGTGCAGGGCGGCATGATCGCTGCGACTACCGATAGGTTTTTTTACTGTTGATAATCGTTGTGGTATTTAAACTGCGCCATGCGTGGCGTGGTCACTGTCAAGTCATGATAAAAAGAAACTATGACTGATTGAGCTGATTATGATCCTAAAATTACTTTTAAACCCTATTATAGGTCGTTATCATGTTGTAGACGATGGCTTAAGCTCCCTCAAGCACGCCACCCAGATCCAGGGGTGAGCGGTGTGTAATGTGTTCCTGCACACCGCTCCAATGGCAAATCATGTAGATGAGAAGAAGGTGCCACTTTACACCACTCCCCCCGCCAATGTGGTAGAAGTACGCGGGAGTTGGTAACTATTTAATCACCCCTCGCCAAGTAGATGGGGCCTGCAGATGGCCAGACGTCGCCGAGGAAGATGGCTCAGCCTTGTCCTTGGCGCTCCGCAGGCGGGAGAAGGAACAACCCGGGGGTTTTAGTCGGTGCAAGTCCGACACACCGGGGGGCGGCCCTCACCGCCTCTGAAGGTCCGTTAGGGATTTCCCTAACTATTAAAAAAAGGGTTGTAGACAAAGCTATTAAAATAAAGAACGTTGAAGAATCAAACGAATGTGGTAAAAAATCGTATTCAGTTCACTGAACTATATGAGTCGATTTTTTTTATAAATACAATGAAAAATTGAGATAAAAGGAGATTATGTCGAGTGCTGAAACAAAACCCTCGTCGCAGATGACGTTCGAACGTGAGCCCATTGTGGAAAAATCCTCCAATAGACAGACTCATTAAAAACGGAGCTTCCAGCGATTTCATTTGGCATCGTGAAAACTCAACGTATTGTTTCACGTACCTTTCCCTTCGAATATGGTTTTTGCAAAACAAGAATGCTGACATTTTTTATGATTTTTAATGACTTCTTTTATTTTCTCTACAATTAAAAAAAAACTTTTACATATTTTTCATCACACTTGCTCGTAATAAGTATATTATTATACCGCTTTTAGGCTTATAAATATTTGAATTATGAATTAGTGCTATAATAACCCTACAATACCCGTAGTGTGGGAATGTGATATATACGAGTAGATTAAGCTATATATTCATATTTCGTCGCAACTTGTAATATATGTGAAAAAAATAATCTTATTTTAAAAATGCGGTATGTTTCGTGTTTATTTTTTATTTTTATTTTGGCTGTATTCAGTCATCAACGTATACAAATATATATGATTTAACGCGTCATTTCAAAATATAGATAGATAATCCTCATATTTTAGGTTATAAATACATAATACTTTTAGAGATTTTTTTTTGCGTTTTAAGTTTATCTGTGATTATTATCAAAAACATCGATTTCAAGTATTGTAGAAGATTAAGATGTAGTAAGGTTGACTCTGTCGGAAATAATAGTTAAGGCAAGAAATCCGAGCTACTGTGATTTATGAGAATTATATTTTTATTAATAGTTCAAATAATTTAAACCATGATTTGATATTGTATTCTCTTCTTAAGTATGATGAAAAAAGTCGTATAGCATGCGAGTGCTATTAAAAACTACGAAACTCGGTTTCACCTCGTTTATAATGAATTTAGCACACTTGTATCTTAATGCACTATTAAAAATACTCCCTGTGTCTGTTTGTCCATGATCTTACAATCTGAGAGCCTTTAAAAGAACAATGAATAGACATTTTTTGGACAAACGCAGTCCTTCATCGACCGTATCTTCACTTACCACCAAATCAACCTTAGGCTGCCTACGACGCTGGAGACCCTGGGTTCGGGGCCCGGTACCGGCAAACTGCTCTGTGGTAAGCAGATTTGTCAGGAGTCATAGATTTACATTTATATATAAGTATTTTTATATTATACATACTTATATATAAATGCAAATCCATATTTCCATATCAGACAGATCTATATCTGTCTAGTATCCATAGGACAATCATAAACTTTATTTGGTGTTAGATTAATAAATGTGTAATTATCCGTAAAAAAAGAATGTGAGCAGTTATCCACCTTAGTACAGTTTATCTATTTATAGTTAAAAAAAAATCATTTAAAAAATACAATTTTGTTTTAAATTTTTCTCGTTGTTGGCACAAATATTTAATTTATTAGTTTTTACAAATATCTTAATTCAAAGAAAGTTTCTGCAACTGAGTTTTAGTGCCAAAACGACACCCCAATTTCAAGCTTCGTCACTTCAGATATCATTAAAACAAAGTTTATTAAGCACGACTGAAAATAATTTGTGATAATATAAGGGTGTTAGCACACTGCATCTGATGCGAATCTATAAAAATACGTTCAGAAATGAGGAGTCTAATTTCAAAACCCGCTAAAACGATTTTTCGTACAAAATTACTTAATAATCCTAATAGTAATTTGAAATGTTTTTATCAAAGCAAATATTATATATGAATTTTTCCTTTTTTGCTTTTTCACTCTAGAATAATAATTTAAATACCTTATAAGAATGTGATTGTTAAGTCAAAGATTAATTATAAGTTTTTATAAATTTATGGAATTTGAAAAAATATGTTATAGTGAGTTTTAAATTTAGACTCCTCAAATAACCGCAAAGCTATTTGACCGATAGCTTACGCAATACATCCGTCATTCGCCATCTGTTATTCTCTGATTCGGATCAGAATATAAACGGACCGAAAAAGCTATAGTACCTACTCTTTACTCGTATATGAACGGTCGTTCACTGTTTCAATGAAATCCGAGTTATATCCGAGAAGTGGGGCGGGTGGTAGGATAGAGTGAATAAGAGTGCGATAAAGTGCGACGTCCTTATTCTATTTGAGTTTTTTTATTAATTATATCTGTTATATATTTAAATACATTCATTTAAATATTTATTTTTTGTTGTTTCCCAATTGCGTGGTTTTCTGGATCAGTATTTTTTAGGAGTGCGATCGGAAGGAGAGCTAAAACAATATTGGATTTCGTTCAGAGTTTTTTAGATCCAGGAGCTAAAAGGAGTGTGTTTATCCAAGTACTTTGGTAGCTCAGTCTTTATACAGAGTGTAAAAAATAGCATGTCTAAATCGATACTGCGTGTCAAGATAATTAACAAAATAAACCAAAAAATCATATTATTTATTTACATTAATAAGCTATTATCTTTTAATTATAGGAATCGAATTCTCTTACATGTTATATATACTAAGATTTCTTACAAAAATCAATATGAAGAAGATTAAACATCATTTATTATTTTTTGCATTTTAAGGGAAACTTACAACAATTAAAAAAAATAAAAAAAAAATAGACAAAAAAGGTACATAAGGTGACTAAGTTTCTACAAAAAAAAACTTGATAACCAGGACCTCTATGACATTATGGTTCACTAGCACAATCCGTTGCTAACCTTTTTTCGTTTGTTGGCGAGCTCCACAAGCTTCCAGTGCTGCCACATAAATTTACCTATTTAATTTATTTATATTAAGTTCGTTTTTTGCTCTCTAACTAAAAAAATATCGTAAATAGAATCTAATAATTATAACGAGTCACGTGCTCATAGATCAGACAGGGTTTTTATTACATGTTGTAGGATATATTGTAATGACTATGCTAGCAGGAATTTTGAATAAATGCGGCTAGCCTTTCGATGTTTTGAACTCTTTTTCTCAACCAACTGTTGAGCTTGGGCCTCTGCTTTACATAGCATAAGTAATTACCTAGCATTTTCAATTCATGAATAACATTCTCCAACAATGTTAAATTACATTTTCCCTAATGTCATCAGGCATACTTTTGTTTTTTTATGTTATTTTTTTATTTACCTATATTGCTAGCAGATCTTTGTAACCTGGGGAAAAATGCTGCGTAGAACCGTCAGGTCCAGCCTTGAAGACGACAAATCCGGTGTGTTAGACTGATACTGGCTAATAACTCCTGGGGTATCCCTCGCTGTTTACAGAGCCTGAGGATCCGTATTCCTCCTACGACCAGGCAGCCACCTAATAGCCCTTTCAGGTTCAATTTGTCGGAGAATGGAGTATAAAGAGTTCACACCTGAAGGCCTCTTTTAGGTGGTACTTAGGACTAGGGATGTAACGAAGGCAGTTTTATCGGAACCGAAGTCGGAGTCGGAGTTTTAAATTTGATTTATCGGAGTCGGAACCGAAGTCGGAATCGGAGTCGGAGGCAATGTCAGTCACAAGTGACGGCAGAATAAAATAGTTTTATTAGGGGACAAATAAAAACATTATTCAGCGAACCTTTTTAATTAGAAAGGGATAAATTTACAAATACACAGACAATAAAAATTGCTGTGTTTCTTATTAACGCTTTCCCATTAACAGTGAACAAATTAAATCAAATTTGCTCCAGGGTTGTTTTTGTGTTAATTTGTATTTTACTTAATTTAATGTAAATGTAAAATAAAAAAACTTTTTAGTAATAAATTTAAATGTATTATTTTTATAATTATTATATTTTTATAATCATAATTTTTAAAAATGTCTTCTACGAATTAAGTAGCACTGATTGTTTGATTAATTGATATTATGTTTCAACAACATATAAAATGAAATCAAATGAATTGACTACAACAGTGATGGTGACCTCCGATGAATAACTCCGATTAAAAAGTTTCGGAACCGAAGTCGGAACCGGAGGTGTAATAACAATCGGAAGCTCCGACTTATCGGAGTCGGAGTCGAAACTCCGTAACATCCCTGCTTAGGACATATACGCATCGCTTTCCTTAATTCTACCACTTAGTGTATTCGTTAATTGTATCTATCCAGCACTAACTACAATTACTCTCTTCCAGCATTATTGTACAGTTTTTTTTTTTTGTAACCCGGGGGATATCCCTGACGGACCTCAGAGGGCGATGAGGGTCGCCCCCCGGTGTGTCGGACTTGCACCGACTAAAATCCCCGGGGTGTTCCTTCTCTCCGTCTAGCCGGGACCGGAGGCACAGCAGCGTCCACTTCTCCGGCCCGCGACGACGTCTGGCCTATTCGGTAGGCCTCACCTCTGTGTTTACGAGGGCCTAAGTAAAGGGCCACCCATCGCTCTCCTCATAAGTAGTCTTGGAGCGGTGTGCGGGAACACGTCACACACCGCTCTCGCCTGGATAAGTTGGGCGACGCGCTCCCTCAAGCGCGCTACCCAGGCGTCTTTCCAGTTACGGAGGAGGACCTGCGGCAAAGGCCCTCCTCCTTCGTCCTATTCTACGTGGGCGACGGGTCGGGTTGTCGGGGCCGGCTATTGCCTCCCTGACCCTCTCCGCCGCCTCTTTCGCCTCCATAACACTCTCACAATACGTGACGACCGCCTGCCATGCTCTGTCACTGCCGACCATCGCGCAAGCGAGCGCCGGCAGTGACAGGTCACCACCAACATTATTGTACACCACACTCATCTTTTTAATGTTATTTTTTAGTAAATTATTTAAAGCGACGACTGGTAAATTTTCATTAAATATACTAATTTTACTACCTGTTCACGTTAATATTAATATTATTTATTTATTGATAATAAATAAATTTGCCCTATTTTATTTTCCTACCCTCCTACTGTTACATTTTCCATGTCTCTAGCACGGCCACACTAGTTTCGTTTAATACGTCATTCCGGACGGTTTTGCCCTAGCGTGGTCTGCCAACCAAGACACCTCATTGCTATCAGTGGCCAGCATAGCAAATATACCTCGGGCATGCAAATTTCCAATTATGTACCCACTAATGCAAAATATTCACATTTTTAAATACATTATATTAATATGAACATAGCATTTTGGTACTCTCTGTAAGCGAACGAAGAATCATATTTTAGTGACATATTAAATGCAAATTGTTTGTTCACTAAGTATATTATTTAAGTTATTATTGCTTATTTAAAAAAAAGTACCCAACACAATAATATTTACACCTTTTAAATTGTTTACTGGAACGAAGTCTTTCATCAAGATTTTCCTACACTTGTGATATAAGTCCTTAATCCTTGCCAAACATCTTAATTCTAAGTTACAGGAAGAGCCCAGTGGGCGTACATTCCCTTCCGAAGTATCTTTTGAATACGTTGACTTAAAAATATAATTTTCTCAAGACTTTAAGTGATTGCAGACTTGAGTATTTGTTATTAAATTCAACTTGATACCTCCACGTGTTTCTGAGAAAAAGGACCTTGACAGACAGACAGATAGAGAAAGCGACGGACAACAAAATGATCCTACAAATTTAAAACATTAGGAACTCTGCCTAAATCATTTTTGATACACGACAATAAAACAAAATTAATATTCATACAAAAATATGAATTTAATTCCTCTCAATTCAAATTTTATTGTCCTTTTCAAAATATGTCAAAATTAAACATCCACCGACACCTAAATGGCATTGTTGGCGTATTCCGCAGACAATATGCCTAAAGCCCGTCCAATTAAACACAATAAGGAAGGGAACCGTGGCAATTTATAAAAAAAAAACAACGAAAAACACGACCAGCGTCCGACATTGTTAACGCGAAATTAAAAAAGACAATTCACAGACAAACAAGCTTCCCAACCGTTCAATACGCGCTACCAGAGATAAAAAAAACGTCGATATACGTCGGAGAAACTGCCGCGCCGGTGGATAAGCTGGGTCGCGAAAGCTCTTCATTACGAGTCGTCATTATCGCACGCCCACCATGTTTATTTTTCCGAGATAAAGATTAGCCAGAGTGTTTCGCGATTGGCGGGGTGGTGTTTAGGATGCCAGGGGCGTGGTTCAACCAGCGCCGCCCATCGCCGTCACGGGTGCAGACTAGGGGTGATTAACGTAGCGTGTAGCTACGTTATATAGCGCGCTAAGATTTCGCGCTAATAGCGGTTACTCGACACACAACGCTTTATTCGTCAAGACATCATAAAGACAAGAAAATCACACAACAATCATAGTTTGACGGCATTTTTTTAACTCAGTGAAAATCCTCAGGGACCTTTAGAATTTATATACATACAAAAATGGGCAAAATGTAATCTGATTAATGATCAACGATTACAATATGTAGTCGTAATTTTATTTTTGTTGCTCTGTAATCATGATTAAATCCATTTAAAACATTAAGAAATCATATATGTGTATACAATCTGGGATTTTGTAGAGTTTAAAACATAAATGAGCAAAATGCAGTCATATTAATGGTAAAAAATGTAAGATGTAATCGTTAATAATTTTCATTAATCTGATTACATTTTGCCCATCTATGTACCTATATATATAATAACCGATTAAAACTATCGTGGTGATCCTCGTACTCGTCTCCTGCGGCCAAGGGTACCGCCTGGCCAACTTCTTCGGTATCCGGATATTTTGATGGCCGGTGACGCAGTTCAAAGTTACCTTACCCGAAAACTGAAAGTTCTATCTTCACTGGGAGCCTATTTGTCATAGCTGTGTACCTATATGTTTATAAGTATATATATCATTAACTAGTACCCATTGTATGCATAAGCTTAGTTTAAAGCTCGATTAAAACATGCATTTGTGTATAAAATATTATATTATATTTTTAGAGGCATTGAATGACAGTACACATTCTAAGTGGTTCCATCCAAACAAAAACATGAATACATGAAAACATGAATACTCATGCAAACAACATAAATACTAAATTAATTACAATTGCATGGGTTTTTGCCCATCAGTTGACTTACTTGATATAAAATATGCATAAAGGATGGTTTATTAACGGAAATTAATAAGGAATAATCAAAAACTAAATAAAAGAAAAAGAATGAAAGAGAAGTCAGTTTTGAAAATCCAAATCAAACCAAATTTTAAGTCAATATATTATTATTGTGACGGTATGTGTTGTGGCTGTGTGTGTTGCGGCTGTGTGTGATTGTGGCTGTGTGTTATTGTCGCTACGTTTTAATGTGGTTGTGTGTGTTATTGTGGTCATGGTGGCTTAGTAGGTAATGCAATAGTCTTCGGTTCGAATCCAAGCACGTACCTCTGGATTTTTCCAGATTACGATCGAATTACTGTAGCTACATACATACATCATACACCACATGAAGGAAACCATAATGAAATAACGCGCGTGGTATCTAAAAGAAATGCCTTGTTAAATGACCCGCGAACGGCGATTAATTTCGTTACTGGTCACGTTGGATACGACATATAAGCGCAAAGTGGATATAACGTGACGATATATATTATAAATGTATTTGCGTAAAATCTAGTACTTACCAGAATACTAATTGGGCTAAATTTAAAATCATTATATTTATTAAATGTTCAAGATTTATAAAATAATGATTTTATGTTACTTTAGGATGCACGCTACTGCCTAAAATGCTATTATTTTAGTTCAATGTCAAACATGCTTGTACTTTCTATTGGCATAGCGAAATAATGTTGTTTAGTCAACACGCTACGTTATACTATAGCACGCGCGATAACATGTTAAAATAGCATGCTATCTGCGACGTGCTATAGGCCCGTAGCAGTTTTGAACATAACTATTGCAGACAGGCGCCGCGCTCCGTCCCAGCCGCACCGTTATGTGCTCCCTCTAGTCATGATCGATATAAAGAGTTCCGCCGACTACCTCAGTCGGTCGGGGCCATTCACAAACTTCTCTATGTTATTTGCGGGTGATTATTGCTATTTTGTGTAGTGTTGTGCATGTGATGTGTTGTGTTGGAGGTTTGATTTTTATTACAGTCGTCGTATGGTCGGAGATAAGTACTAACTTGCAGCTTGACCGCCTTTTAAAGTACCGTCGGCATACTTTGTAATCTTCTTGAATTAAATTAATTTTAGGTAATGAAAGAAGCGTCTAAACCTAAGCCATAACACTTGGGTGCTTAATTTAGGAGTTTTAAACTTTTTAATATCAGAGAAATTGGTAGCACGATCAAGCATGTCTATGAAAACTTAACTATTAAATATACGTTCTAGCTTTAAAGCGGTAATCAGAAAGATGGCGGTATTATTTGTTCTACAATAACGTATTTTACAGGAACTTGGAAGCTTCCAAGAACTCAACCCTGACTTGGAAACAAGTTATTCTTCAACGGTCGTAGTGATGGGGTATTAAGGCCAAACTTTTTAAAGACAAACGTCTGGAAATACTACATTCCAAGCGCTATCTTAAACAAAATTAGCCGTAGCACACATATCATATATATGTGTGGAATTTAAATGGATTCTCAAGACCAAAGGCTTTGTCAGTCATCCGGGTGCATTCAAATTAGTTGCCAGGGTATCTCCGTTACAAACATCAATGGAATTTTATAACCTGGTCACACTACAAGATCCGTTTTTAGTCGAGTCGTGTGGTTATATTTTAATGCTTTATAGCATAAGAAAAAAAACGTAATATAATAAAAATTACAGCTATTAATAGAAGGGAAACTATTGAATCGAGAGTTACTTTTAAAGTTTTAAAAATGTTCTCAAATATTATTCCTATAGCAATAACACAAGTGGCAAACACAAAGTGCTGTTTTGATTTGCTTTTCGTGATTATCCCGAAAAGTACTTATCGGAGAGAGGAGCACGATACGTCAAAAGTCGCGTCTCGTAAGGGCGCACCCGCTGGAGCCGAAAGATGACCAGGCCTCAATATAAAAAGATGATGATAGTGATGATTATGTTTCACCAATGTAGTGTTGGGTCCTGTGGGTTCCAGTATTCGCGGATTCGGGATTGCGACCCCTCGGCTGATTCGCGACGATGAGCTCTCTCCGATAGTGCCAAAATTTACAACATATTTTATTTCAACTTATAATTTGCTTTACTGGTATAGTAACTACTTATTGCAGAATCTGTTAAAAATTTACGTAAATATGTACTATACGTACTGCGTACATACTACGTAGTATATTCATAAATACTAGGAGACATTAACAAGTCACTTTCAAAGAGAGAACCTGACAAATTTATATTTCTCCTAATTTTTTATTACCAATTAAATTAACAGCCTACAACACAATGTTAAGCGACGATAAAAGCATTTCAACAAATCACGAAATGATTTATAAATATATATAAACTTTATATTGTAAAAATATAATTTAAAATAATGCTACTTCGGTACAAAAAAGGCTTAGGTAGTCAGAAAAATAATTGGATATCTATTATTAAATAGTTTATTTCATTAAGTAATTAACGGTATTACGGGAACAAAAACCAGACATCAAGTAAAACAGACAGAGAAATGAGTTAATGAAAAATAACAATAATAATAATACCATCCTTTTTTATCTTTATTGGACCATAATAATTACAATCAGAAATCATATAAGAAGATGTTGTATCTTATTATAATATGCGAGGGTTTTTCTCGCCGGATTAGCTGTTTCTATTGTGTACGACCCAGAAGTAGACAGGCAATATGTAATCAAATTAATGAAAAATGATTACGATTACATTTTGCGTTTTTCATTATTAATATGTCAGCATTTTGCCCATCTATGTTTTAAACATTACGGAATCCTTATTGCAAACTCATTTATGACTTCTTAATATTTTGAAGGGATTTAATCACGATTATAGAGCAACAAAAATAAAATTATGGCTACGTTTGTAATCGTTAATCATAAATCAGATTACATTTTGCCCATCTCCGGACCCAGATGGAGCCCTGCTAGGAATACTGTTCGCATTTCTGCAACGGTTCTCCACAGTGATTATTTGACGCCCTGGATCGGTTGTACCAGAGGTTCGCAATGTGAATGCTCCAGAAGCAGAGATGGGCAAAATGTAATCTGATTAATGATGAACGATTACTAAAAGTAGTCGTAATTTTAATTTTCTTGCTCTGCGATCATGATTAAATCAATTTAAAACATTAAGAAATGATAAATGTGTACACAATCTGGTATTTTGTAGTGTTTAAAACATAAATGAGCAAAATGCAGTCATATTAATGGTAAAAAACGAAAATGTAATCGTTAATCATTTTTATTAATCTGATTACATTTTGCCCATTTATGTCCAGAAGTTACTACTTATCTTAAACCGGTCCACCTGCGCCAGAGATGTTGCCGCACTGAGCGTTTTCTACCGTCTGTATCACGGCGGGTGTTCTGAAGACTTCTTTAACCTTATTCCACTCTCTCCCTTCTATAAAAGAACCACGTGGCCTGGTTTACGGAATCACGGCTATACGGTAACTCAAATCCCGGTTCGTCGTCGTTTTCATTTCGTTGTAATCGTTTTTTGGACTGCACCGTGCTTATCAACACGCACGGTTTGATTAAAACTCCGAATCAATTATTATTTTTATGATTTAAAAGCAGACGCTTGACTGAATCACACTTGTTTGAAGGTGAAGATTAAAAGCTCCGAAATCATAAGAACGTGGAAATATAGTTGCTGGAAGCATATTCCACTCCTTAGCTGTTCGCATGATGAATGTAGAAGCGAATCTTTTCATGCGGATATAAGGAACATCCACCACATACGGATGGTATCTGACATGGCATATAATGGTTTTATAACGAAACGGGGCTGGTGGAATTAGATAATGTAGCTCTTGAGAATACTACCCATTGTAAAACCGGTAGAAGACTGCGAGGCAGGCGACTTAAGTCTATTCTAGATGTTTTGCATTTTATCCTCCATCAAAGAGACATCGCCAATAAATCTACGAGCCCTACGATTGGGTCCAGAACGGCCAATTGATTAGTGAGCCCGTCCTAAAGTTATCAACAGTACTCGACACTCGACCGCACCTATGCCTGATATATATTAAGAATTTGCGATAATGAGAAATACCGTCTGTTTTTTTTTACGCTGGCTCGACATAGTAATTACAGAGTTCCTGATGGTAAGTACAGTGTAGTCCAAAAACGAAAGCGACTATTAAAGGATGAAAATCCATTGATAGTCTACATCGTCATGTCCGCCCGCATATACCACGACTGAAGGTCTCTAGGTATATGAGCTACTGGATATGCACAAACTGATCCCGAAACGCGACAAGCCGAAACTGGTCACTATGATGGGCTTTACACTCATGCACTGTGGTCGCGATCCAGACGGGCACCGACGCCCTACCACCTCGCTGCTGCTCGTTTAGGACCACCCAGGAGTCGCGTGTAGGGAAACTAGGGTAAAGCCTACGGACGCGAGCAGCTTCAACTTCCAAAAAAATAAAACCCTCAACCCTCTTAAAAAGTAAACCCAATTTTTTAGCAGCTGTAAGCCCGATCGAACACCCAAAATTCAGATCCATAGAAGATTTATACATACAATTAACAATACAACATTGTTAAAGTTTTAGTACGTACTATACTTTCACGGACGCAAAGTGTCGGTTATGTATACAACAATACTTTTACAATGTCTGACGATTACCAAGGCAAGTAATATTTGTGAAAACGAGCCTTAACCATAATCCACATAAGCGTCTACCTTTTCCCGACGCTGATTTTTCCTCGAGCACCATAAAATCAGACGCATTTGTGCACATTGCTCCCTTTTCATCCCAAGGGTGCTTTCAACCCCTTACGGCGGAGTGTGAGGCTTCACAGCTATTCAATAGCATTATTATCTTACTGTCGGGATTCCGTAAATAGACTGCTGTAGATAAACCTCGCTGCGCGTCAAGAGGAAACATTTCCCTTAAATTCTTTTATATTTGTTATATATGTATATAGTGTGATCCAAGAAGACATACTTTTTTCAATAGCCATTTTTTGACAGATCACGTGTGAGTCGTGTCATGCTGTCATGTTATTTTTGTTTAGTATTGTTTGACATTTCATTATGCAAAGACTTACGCGTGAACAGCTTTGCTCTATGGGCTCTTGAAAAGATCCAAGAAAATCCGACGTTTTTGAAGCAAATTTTGTTCAGCGATGAGACCTATTTCTGGCTCAATGGGTATGTAAACAAGCAAAATTGCCGCATTTGGGACGAAGAGTAGCCTGGAGAGATTCAAGAGCTGCCACTTTATCCAGAAAAGACAACGGTTTGGTGTGGTTTCACGTTTTGGACCAGTCGATTGGCCACCAAGATCGTGTGATATCACACCTTTAGACTGATGGACCGTCTGAGATGTAGCCGCGGCCAACATTTGAAAGACATAATCTTTAAAAAATAAATCCAAAGAATGTTCTTTCAAATAATAATAAACATTCCCAATTAAATTTGAATTTTCTGTGTTTTTTTCTTTATAAAAGTAGAGAAGCTCGAAATGGATCACCCATTATATTATTCGCCTAACAACTTTTATACAACATATTTATATAGCGTATTTTATACTTTTGCTTATATTTTATCGTTATAAGTGAATAAATTGATCACACCTCCATTTTTTTGGCATCTCGTGGGATTGCTCTGCATAGAGCCGTCAAGATAGCCGGCGGCCACGGTCTACCAGACCCCTATTGACTAAAAGCCATTGAGGTATCCTTCAGCTGGACTTCCAGATGTGGGAATTTATATTCCTCAGACAAACCGGCAATGGTTACTTCTTTACTATTACTGCACAGGACTGTTTACTAATGCTATCTAGTATTAAATTCACAATTTATACAGAAAGCAAAAATTATTGAAAGTAATAAAAACAATATTCTGGGGTGATATAGATTACATTATATTATAAAATTAATATATTGTACATTATAATATTTAATTTCAGTTTCCTATATTTTTTTACTGTTATGTGAAATATTATATTAGGTCCTTACATATGAAATTGGCGTTTTTCGTACTGGCCACTTTAATCACAAATTTCTCCTCTTTGGTAAGGAATTCCAAATTCAAATTTGTACAGCTATAGACTCATGTATTTGTGCTTCGATGATCGTCATTCATTGGTTTTTTTCTTCTGTTTTTTTCTGTTTGCGTCACTCATTTTACAAAATGGAAAACTTAAAATATCGCATTATTTACGAGTACGAGTTCCGCCGTGGCACTAGTGCTGCGGAAACAACTCGAAGGGTGAATGATGTGTATGGCGGTCGTGTTGCAAAAGAAAACACAGTTCGTTTTTGGTTCCAACGTTTTCGTTCTGGAAATTTCGACCTGCAGAACAAGCCCCGTGGACGGCCTGAGACTCAAGTTGATAATGAAGAGTTGAAGGCTATTGTGGACGCGGATCCATCGCAAACCACGTCCGAGTTAGCTGCAGGCTGCGATGTTAGTGATAAAACTGTTTTAATTCACTTGAAGCAAATTGGGAAGATTAAAAAGCTTGAAAGGTGGGTACCTCACGAATTGACTGAAGCAAACCGGCAAACGCGCGTCGACTGCTGCGTTACATTACTAAACCGGCACAATAATGAAGGTATTTTAAACCGAATCATTACCTGTGATGAAAAATGGGTTCTTTACGATAATCGAAAGCGCTCAGCGCAATGGTTGGATCCTGGCCAGCCAGCCAAATCCTGCCCCAAGCGAAAATTAACCCCAAAAAAGTTACTTGTAAGCGTTTGGTGGACTAGTGCCGGTATTGTTCATTACAGTTTTCTCAAATCTGGCCAGACTATTACGGCTGATGTCTATTGTCAGCAATTGCAAACCATGATGGAAAAGCTAGCGGCTAAACAACCTAGGCTGGTCAATCGTTCCACGCCACTGCTGCTTCACGACAACGCTAGACCACACACTGCGCAACAGACGGCTACTAAATTAGAAGAGCTTCAATTGGAAAGTCTAAGACATCCTACGTACTCCCCGGACCTTGCTCCAACAGATTAGCATTTTTTTCGAAATTTTGATAACTTCTTGCAAGGGAAAAAATTCAACTCCGATGGGGCAGTCCAAATCGCCTTCAAAGATTTTATTGATTCCCGTCCGACTGGTTTTTTTAGTAAAGGGATCAATGAACTACCTATGAGATGGCAAAAGTGCATAGAAAATAATGGTTCATACTTTGATTAATTAAATATATTATATTAAAAAATATTCGACTTTTTGTTCCTCCCATACAAAACGCCAATTTCATATGTAAGGACCTAATATTTATTACTAGCTGACCCGGCAAACGTTGTTTTGCCAGATAAGTTATTTCTAGATAATTTCTAGTGTCGACAAAAAATAACTAACTTATTGTGTGTAAGGATATAATTAAAATTAAAAAATGTTAAGGGTGAAAAACCCTTATCACTTAGGGGTATAAAAAATAGATAGTAGCCGATTCTCAGACCTACTGAATATGCATATAAAATTTGATAAAAATCGGTAAAGCCGTTTCGGAGGGGTAAGGTAACTAACATTGTGACACGAGAATTTTATATATATAGAGATGTGTGCCACCGTCGCAACGCATTGTATGCACCGGCATTTACATCAGAAATACGATAGAATATTTACGCGTATAATAAAGGAGTTATAACAGTTGCCATAGCACAACACAAAGATGCAGGAGCGCGCGATTTTTTGTTTGAACATTCTTTCTGATAGTAACCGGAGCAGTAGATTTGGGCGAGTCTTTGATGGTTGTAGTATACGATATTTGCATACTACTCTATGGTCTACGGTCTACTCTATGGTCTATGGTCTACTCTATAGTAGTATAGTATAGTAGTAGTCTGGTAGTGACTCTATGGCGACTAGAGAGGTGGAATTTTACACTTCTTTAAAAGATGAAGCTACTAGCCATTCCCACGCTGGACCGAAGAATAAACGTGATATCTCAAGTCAGTCTAACAACTATGAGACGATGGTACCCGGTGGTCATTCGATAATTTTTCGTCATATCCAGATCAATGGTCTCACAACAGCCCTGAAGGTCCTTGAGGATCTGCTATCGGGTTAAAAAAAAACTGTAGCTGCAAGCAGTAACGTGCATTCCATAGATGCATGAAAGCATTGCATGCCCTGACGATAAATAAGTCTGGAATAAATTGTTTTAGTTAAACAAAAAAGGAACCATTTATATTCATATCTATTCTATACTCACGCCATCTATCTTTCCTATGAGAGTAATATAATATTTACTGTCATAATATAATATTCAAATTAATTACTCGAATTCTGCCTACCCTGTCCTAAAATCCTATGCACGTCACTGGCTGCAAGCAACAAGAACTATTAATATATTTCTCGTATTAAGTACTAAAACGTTTCTAAATCATTCCATTGTTACAGATGCTTCCTACAAAAGTTCATGGCCCACACACGGCACGTCACAGGGTTCCCAAGGTAATCATTTTATAATACTTTTTAAAGCTAACGAAACTGTTCAGCTGCTTTTTTGAAGTTTTTGCTTGAATATCTTAGGTATGAATATTCTCCTTGCCAGCATTGCCAACAGTATGACAACTGGAGGGCCTGGTCTCCTTCTGTGAGGATGTCATGTCCCAGAAGGAGGCCGCAGAGCGAGAACGGCAAAAAGGCCGCTAAAAGGAGACACCAGGGTGCCGGCAACCGCCCTGGCACATCAGTCCCAGCTGACCAGTCGATCCACAACCAGTTGGCTGATGTCTTTGAGGTCGTGGCTGCTCAGGGTGGGGGCCCTGAGCAACTGGTTTAGCGGCACTCGAGAAGTTGGCAGGGCATTGTGGCGTGCTCTGCCTAAATACAACGAGCAGTATCGGGGAAGGTATCATCTTCACTCGAGTTTGTGCCCATCGGGCGCGGCGTGACGGGGCTGTGGCGAATTGATTACAGGTCCCGCAGTCCCCGCCAATGCGCAGAAGTAGTCACCTTGGGGTTATTAGTCGGTACAAGTTCGACACACCTCGGTCGCGCAACCCCCCTATGCGGCTGAGACGGTCCTATGAGGATTTTTCCCGAGTAAAAAAAAGGTATGAATATTCGCTGTGATCTTAATCCTAGGGATCATTTAGGTTGGTAGGGCATTGTGAATGATCCTGACGTAACTAAGCATCTTGAACCGCTTCAGTTGGGCATAGATGTTGCCTCACTGAGCGTTTTCCACCGTCTGTATCATGGTGAGTGTTCTGAAGAGCTGTTTAACCTTGCTCCACCCTCTCCCTTCCTGAATAGAACCACGCGCGCGGGCTTGCGGTGTCACAGCTTTACGGTATCTCACATCCCGGCTAGGACTAAGAAGTTCTCTAACTCCTTCTTTTGCCGTGTCGTTGGGCTGTGGAATGGTCTTTCATCGAGCGTGTTCCCACCATCCTATGATATGGGATCCTATAAGCATAACGTGAAGAGGTATTTGTGCAGGCCGGCATGATAGCTGCGACTACCGATGGGTTTTTTTGGACTGCACCATGATTACCATCAGGTTTGGTGCAGTCACTGCGTCAATCAGAATAAACAAAAAAAAGGTACTAAACTCAAATTCAAGATATCTTTATAATACTAGAACTACCAGCGATTTCCGCCTGCCTATTTACCTGTTACTTCTAATGATAATAATTTGTCGTCACGCTATATCCTTTTCGGGGTGATCAGAGATACATTAGTGGTTTTACCCACTTAGCACTTATATGTTGTGCCCAATGGGAACAGTAGCGCTGCTGATCGCCGTTCTCAGGGCACTAACATATGACATTTCTATTAAATGGCATGCGGGTTTCATTACAATTCTTCACCAGTGAGCATTCCTACATTCCTTCACCAGTGAGAATGTAAAAATCTGTACCTTATCTGACAAAACCCAAAGCTACTACATGGCGGGGTACAAACCTTTTTTTTTTGTTCCGGTGGAAACCCATAATGTGCCGTCAGGGGGATGGTGAGGGCCGCCCCCCCGATGTGCCAAACTCTCAGCGCTTGGTGTCCCCTGGAGAGGGCAACGCCATCCAGTGTAGGAAGGGTGGGAGAGAAGAGCAGTAACCACCCCTCTATCGCCAAGTAACGGGATACAAACTCACGATCACTGACGTTGCCGCTCATATATATCGTTCCCTTAACTACTAAGCCCCCACAGGCACTACCTAGTACTTACTTTATCTATTTCTTTTTGCTTATTGTAGATATATAGAAGTAAGGATTGTAATCCAGTAAAGTGGGATCCCACGACAGACGGATCCGTATCAAACCCGCTACTTCATTTAACACGTTCCCACCGGCATGTACCATTAATGGTACAATGAAAGAAATAAATCTAATTTGTATTTTTTGCTAATAAAAAGAAAAAAGTTTGCAAATGAACGCAGGCATAGTCGGCAGAAGCACTTAATGAGAGATATGCGGTTATGTGCAAACGGCGCCGCCCGATGAGACAAGTTTGATTTTACAGAGCCGTCAGGTGCCGAAGACAGCGAATCCAGCCGCCGGAGGGGACGTGTTAAAACCGCTTTAAATTCACTTAGCACTGCATACAAATTGTGCGTCGACCCAACGTACTTTCAGCTTCGGGAACTCTCTGTGGCGTATCACTCGAAGACAGCCGACGGCACAGTGCCGCGACTGTGAAGGTTGCCCATGCAGAGCTGAGCATGTGCTAAAGGAATGCTCAGTCTAGATTATAGAATTTCTAGAGCTGCCAGAAATAATTTGCTGAGATCTGTCGTTGCCGGCGCTGATCTATAGCGCCGTCGGTAACGAGAGGTCTTGGTAAACAGTGTTCACATTTCGCGAGACTGTCACGATTAAGGCGTACTACCATTGTTATTATTTTTGTAATTTTTAATATAAATTATATAAAAATAAGCCGGGTTTTCCTTCCTGACGCTATAACTCCAGAACGCACGAACCGGTTTCCACGGTTTTGCATTCGTTGGAAAGGTCTCGGGCTCCGTGAGGTTTATAGCAAAATTCAGGAAAAATTCGACAGAAAAGCAGGAAAACGGGGAAAATCATTTTTCACATACAGCGCCATCTCTGATACATAACATGTACTACAAACCAATATGGTTTTGCATGGTGGTGGAGCAGATCACACCAGTATTTTAAGTAGATGGCGCCGATGCGTTATACATTGTTTGACAGCTACTCATTGTACTCTGCTCAGTTAATTTCATGTGACATTTATTATGTCCACGTTCTTTCCAATGCTAACTAAAAACCAAAACGAAGCCATCTGGTGGCGAAACGAAGTTCAGCGGGTTTGCTAGTTTTTAATAAACATTTCATTTTACGATAACAGAACATATTTAATCAAATTTTGAAAAAAACACCATCCTCCTGAATTCAGCAGAATGACATCATTCCAGCGAAAATCCCACTAGAATGAAAACAGTGTGACATTGCAATCTGTTTATAGGATTTGTTTGGCATCTGATAGAAATGTCATCTGTAATTCTCTAAGATCGGCGATCACCTGCGCTCTGGTCTCTCTGAGCACAACATATAACCTCAATGTGGATACAACTTCTAATGTATCTCTGCTAACCCGGTAAGAGACGACCGTGACGATATATTATTATTACAAACTGATGCTATAATTTCTTATGTTAAATCAGTACTGAGTTTATATGAATTTGTGTAAAAATTATGCAATTCTTGTGATCGAAAAAATATTAAAAGAAAGTTTATTTAGAATTCTAAAAAAATATATACACCATTCATTTTGAATTGTATGATAATTCTGGGGTTAAAATAGGCATTTTATAAACGTGTTTAAATTGTCACAAAAATTAATATATTACCGGTTGAGACGGCAGTATCTACCGAAAGAAGCAAGCAAGATGTTCTTGACGAAAATATTGTTTTTCAGATACAAATTCAAATAAATATATTTTTTTATGCTTTTTGCTAATTTACACGTCACACCGTGGTATGACGTCATGGTATGTCACGCGCGAAAATCAAAATAATGGCGCCCCTCGAATCGGCGCACGCTGAGCCCAGCCAAGCGGAGAAGCGGCGGCCGGGCACGCGCTCGCATCATTTTACAATAGCCAACTTAATTCCTTGATTGACACTTACAATATTTCGATAAGTGATGCAATATTTTGATTGTTATCAGGCGGAGCGGGCGCCTATTACTGTGCACACTTCCCTCGTCGCGTCCCATTGTCGATGATCCATCTTGACTTTGGAATTGTCAAGCTTTTGTTCGCAGCCGCGGCATCTATCAAAATTTGTGATCAATTTAAAATAATCTTTTGCACATTTTAGATATAGCACTTACTGCGACTATGTTATCGCGTAATTTTTTACTACAAATTTTGTATCACACGGAATTGTATAAAAGCACACGAAAATCAAAAAAATATAAAAAAATCAGTTAAATATGATGGTCTGGTTTATAATTCTTGCGTGTAACCCACACGACAACTACAGAATTTCACCGCGTAGAAAATTATCACGGGATTTTTTAACGCTCACGCGTATATTACCATAAGATTCCTAATGTTACCAAGTTTCCGGTAAAAAATAGCATAGGAAAAATTTTAAGTGCGTGTTAGGCTTTATTAATTCTCTTATAATAATTTTGATTTATCTAATAGTATTTGGACTTTATGTATTATACAATTCGACTCATGGAAGTAGACAATTTAAAATCAATAGAAATGGTCGTCAATTATTTCGCAAATTGTCTTTATTTTTTTTTTTTGCATTGGTTCTTCGAGCCGGATAATTAAAAGAAAATAAACTAAAAATGAAATGTTTTTCTGGTTCAAAATGGGCGATAAGTTATAGAAATTATTGATTTTTAGAGTATTTCAATGAGGCGAATTTTAGAATTTAAATTATATGTACTCAGCGTGATCATGCTCAGCTGAAGCAATAGAATTGTTCAGGCTAATGTCTCCCCACCACAAATAAATGTTAGTTATGTCTTTTTAGGTTACAATGGGGCTGGTATGTTCGTCGGCATTAAAGTCCCTAAAATAAATAGAAAAAAAAATACATGCAGTTTTAACAGGTTTGCTCGTATTTTGAAAGGAGGTTTTATATATAACCAAAGGATATACTTTCAAGTATGGAGAGATAAACGTTCAAACCCCTTCCCAGGTTTTCTACAAATATAATGGAAAAAGGAATGTGGTACGCCTATTTTTTTGTCTGCAGTGGGACAAAACTGGCCACTAATATATTGTATTATAGACAGTTTTATCACAGTTAGAAATACCGTCAGCTTATAAACACCGAATGTTTCCGAACGATATGTATTTAAACCTTTTACTAGTGACATGGAGTCTCACAGATGTCCTGCGTGTGTTATATAATATTTTCAGTAAAAGTGTTAAATTTGACGTTTTTCTCACAAAAAATCGATTGAAACGTAGAATAAGGATTTCATAACAATTGAGGCTGAAAAATACCGCTAAGTGTTAATACTCATTATTTTATCTTATATATAAAAAGGAATCGCTAAATGTGTTGATAAGCGCGAAACTCGAGAACGGCTGAACCGATTTGGTTGATTTCTTTTTTGTTGTGTTTGTTGAAGTCTAGGGAAGGTTATTACGGAGAGAAAAATTACTTATTCTTTTAGAGAAATAGGGCAGAACAAGGTCTGCCGGGACAGCTAGTATTTTATAAAGAAAGTTGATTAAATGTACTGATGACTTTTTCATTACTTACCGATAGTTGAATATTAAGGAAATTTTGAAACATGCAAGTTGATTTTCCCAACAAAAATGAATTTACAAGTGGTAGCCTGTGAGACGGCATGCCCTCTATAGTGTTAAAAAAATTCATGTCACCAGTTAAGGGTTAAGTACTGTTGCTAACTAATTATGCTATAATGTTTAATAATATTGAAAATATGTAAGGCACCACTCCCCGCGCGTTATGCCAACGCGTCGATCCGTGACGACTTAGGTCCCCTGATAATAGCTACGAACGATTTAATAGCCGCTCCCAAGGGGTCGATTAACGAAACAACGTCCCAACCTGTTCGACAATTGTCGTCTTCGATACATTGCGAATTGTATAAAACTGAAGTTCAAAAACAACTCTTTTTATTTTAAAGACAATCCGAAATCCTTAAATTTTAAGATGCATTTAAACTAATGAGTCGTAAATTTATACGCGTGTCGTGATTCATTAGTATTTAAAAGTGTTATTAAATTTGAGTAACGTTTTTGAAACTCTGCGTTAGTGTACGAAAACAATGATGAAATGCGTTTCATCATTGGAGTGGGTGCGCCCACTTATGTTAAATTACAAGTGTGCTCGTTGTTATATAAAGCTATTGAAGCGATATTTTTAAATATGGCTTATTTTAAGTTTAAAAATCTGTACTAATATTTAATAATCCCAAATTTATAATAAAGTTAGTTTATTCGTTTTTATGCGAAGTGTATATAAACATAAACTCAGTTATTAATAATTTAATGGGTCTTATTCTCGAAGGAACCTACATTAAATTTTACCTTGTTGAAAAATAAGTACAAAAATGTATATGTTCAAATTGTGTCACAATTTGTATTCAGTAACCTCGTAAAAGTCAGTAAACCTTAGTTTATTCATAACTTCAAATCCCGGGCTTCTGGGCTAATATGGATTCCCAGGCTCGGGTGGAGTGATTACAAGGTTATCCCGGGGTTTATAGTTAGTAGAAGTCTGATACATCGGGGTCGCTGCTCTCACAGGAGCTCTGATGGTCCCAAGTAGGACATTCCGCCGGCATACAAAAAAAAAACATCAAAGATCAAAATAAGAGACTTTTGACCATAAATTAATAATTTTCATAAAGTTTATTTATTTTTGCGCTCATTATACTGAAATCATTGAACTGATCGTGACAATATTTTAGATTTTTTATAGATATTTCTCAACTGTTTATTCAACCTATAGTTGAATAGGACCAGAAATATATCTTCATCATAGTATAAAACGTATCATTATGTATGGCTGTGGATGCCTGGTGAATATGTAACCAGTATCCATATGCAGAAACACGGAGGGTCGCAAGTTCAAATCCAGACAAGTACGCGTGGGGTTTCCAAATTAACTACGAAGTTATGCACTGCATGCTCACCAGTAAAGGAAAGCATCGTGAGAAAACCTGCATAGCATTTAACACAAATATCATATGTAAGTGTCCAGGAAACTGGAATCAACTACACCACTGGTCACGTTGGGCACGATATATGAGCTCAAAGTGGATACAATCACTAATTATTAATATTCAGGCCGGTCGTAAATATAATTGAGGACTATTAATCAAGTATGATAGGTTTTTTAAACTAAATTTGAAAGAGATAGAGATACGGTTTGGTGTTAGTACTCGCCACAATTACACTGCTTACAATTAAAAGCTTTAAAAATGTCATGTCGATCGTTTTTAATAATACGTGATGTGGTTCCCCTCGCGCTACTGCAACAAATGGACTTTAAATAACTAACCGTACCTTTGAACTAAACGTTTATGCATTAACGAAGATTTGTTTTGTGTCACGATTAAATTATTTGCCGCTCCCGAACATGTTGCTATATAAATTATTGGACTTAAATATTCATCGCACCTCGTGGAATAGTGACGTGTTATATGTTTGTATATGTTTAAAAACTATACTGTTTTGTATTTACAATTATTTCCTTAGAAAATCTAGAATTTTTTAGTTTTGCTACGTTCGTTTGAAGCACGTCCCTTTTAATTAAGAATTATTTATCAAGCTATTAAACCAAATTTACAATTTCATGAACGGATAATTATAGAAATATTTATAAAATTTACTCATTCATTTTAGCTGTTTTCTGTGAATGTCATATTTCTTAATTTGATGAATTTTTAAGATATTTTAAAATTTTCTCAAGGAAGATTTCTGGCTTTTTTCGAAGTATTTTGTTTACCGGCTCGACGGTAAATTCATTTTCCTCAATTGAAGATTTAAAACGGCTTACAAAGTCACATTTCATTCTATTTTTCTTTATAAATCTAATACACTGGCATAGCTTTACATTTTAAGGAAAGAAAAGATTTCGGAAAACGGGAGGCAATGTCGAAAATAAACCAATATTTTAAGCCTTACTGGGGTTTGGAACGAAATGAGACAATTTGAACGGCGTCAGTGAAAATTAGCTGAAAGTGGCTGTCGTTTGTACACACCGCTCTCTCCCGTTGAGTTTTAGGCGGGAGTGAAAAGGACAGCGAAGGACCGCTTCAGGCGAAAGGAGGGAAACCATAAGAACCCTATTGTTTTCTGTGCTGCAGAGCGTAAAGGGAGACGGTGTTCGCAGAGCGAGGTTTTGCTGGGAGAATAGTAATTTAAAATGAAAATCTGCGCTCTGTAAATACGTGGCCATCGAACTGTGACTTGGATATCGTTTTCAATATGTTGAAACTATCCAAACTTGTCGGGTTATTCCTTAATAATCGTTTTAATAGGAAGTACTATCGTTAACATGACTTCGAACTTCTACCACTTTATATTTCTAACGTATTTACTTTAAATATTATCCAAGGGCAGCTAGTTTCAGGTTATATAAAGCGTTATTTGATTGAAAAGGTTTAATTCGATTTCAGTGGTGATATAAATTTAACATTTGTTAAAACTGGACAAAGCTACCGTGCATGACAATAATTGTAGTTTAAGGCTAGGTAGCGACTTATAATTTAAACTAGATTTATTTTTGTTGGTGCAAGCCGCCCTTAGTATGTTATATATTTTATTTTGTTTTAAAATCATTTACGATTTATTTATGAGTGTTTGATTTTTGCTGATTCAGTTTTATTATATACATATCGAGGGGTAAAGGGCTATTTGGTTTAAGCGACACTTTTTTTGTGATATAGTAATATATATAATCGGAATCAGCGTTTTTTACCAATCTTATATATAAAAATGAATCGCTAAATGTCTTGATAAGCGCGAAACTCGAGAACGGCTAAACCGATTTGGCTGATTTCTTTTTTGTTTTCTTGAAGTCTGGGGAAGGTTATTACGGAGAGAAAATTTTTAAAAATTAACTGCAACTGTCTAAAAATAACACTTTTCGGTATTCTCATACAAAAAAATCGTTATAAGTCATTTTGAACTTTAATACCACACCATAAAGTTCAAGTGTTAGTAGACGGGTTCCGGGAAGGCAAAACAAATGAGTGACGTATAGATATTAATGTCAATATTTGTCAATTTTTATACATATAGCATTAAGGCCAGGTTCCTTCAAACAATTTTCAAAAAACAGCCGACAGGCCAATATGTTTTGGCAGAATAAAATCTGACGGGGAAGCTATTAACATTAAAAAAAACAATGTGACTTTGTTTTGGAGAAATAGGACAGAACAAGGTCTGCCGGGACAGCTAGTTCCAAATATATTTTATATTACTAAATCACAAAAAAATGTCGCTTTAACCAAATAGCCTTTCCTTCCTGCATATGTTAGTTGTAGTCACAAATTTTGTTTTATAAATTAATTGTATTATTAATTGTAGAAATATTTACTATTAATTTACACTATATGTTTTCCTTCTAACAAATAAAATTAAATATAATGTGTAGTATGTAAAATAAATTTTATTCCATCAACTTTTGTCCCCAATGAAATAAAAATCTTTAACTTTTTTCATAGTCACGCAATGTACCTTTCGGGGTGAGCAGGGTTACATTAGTGGCTGCATTCCTGCGGCGATTTGATTACAGGACCCGCAGTCCCCACTAATTCGCAGAAGTAGTCACCTTGGGGTTTTTAGCTGGTAAAAGTCCGGCACACCCCGGCTGCCTACCCCTTCACGGCCGGGACGGTCCTATGAGGATTTTCCCCAAGTAAAAAAAAAAAATGGCTGCATTCACGCGACATATATGCGTATATATGTCGTGCTCGTTATGACATTTCTATTAGATACCATGCGGGTTTCTAAATAATCTGTACTTTCACCGGTGAAAATGTGGCGCCCAAATTCGTATTATTATAAATCATGATAAATCCAAATGTACAACCCGGGATTCGACCCAACAACCATTCGCCATTTCCTTGTTTTCGTAATCGAGAATATGTTTAAAATATTTTTGAAGAGAAACTCCTTAAAATTAATAATAATACTGTATTTATAATAGTAAATATTATTAATTTATTTTGTAGTAAATGGTCTAATGGTTTGTCCATTATTATAATATTTTAATTTAGGTGTTTATCTGATCACTTTTGCGATGACTGTGGACTTTTATTTTTCGAGGATATAAATCCCCCGTCTGCGTTGTCTCTAACCCAATCGAGTTATAACAGCTTAAAAAATCATGGACCAACCCTATCGTTCATCACTTCATAACTATTAGATCTCTCAACCCTCCCCAAAAGCTTAACGCATCTGCCAAACACTTTACTCGTGTCATCCCTTTGATCTCAAATGAGATGTCTAATTTGCGGTTTAAAGTGGCTGTGAATGAGCTATAAACGGTTTTATAAATGAATCATATATATGGAGTCGAAATATAGAAAAAAAAATGTATAATCAAAAATATTGCTCCTTAAACACCGAAAAACGACTTTGAAAGACGCACACTCCATAGAAACGACTCCCATAGACCAAAACAGGCTTTAGATTAGAGTGACCAGGGTATGAGAAAACGTGGTCGTCCCTGGACAAATCTTGAGACGAAAGGTCTTGATGGAATCGACAGACATTGATAGCAGTGAGCCAAACCGAAGTGTGACGCATTGGACAGGTCCAAGTGCAGATTCATTGTTGACACTCTCTTCCTCAGAAATAGACCATAAAATACAATAAAAATGATTTAACAATCCAGGGGAATATCGGGTTACTAATAAATGTACACAACATTCGTTCATTTAAATATTATATAAGTATAAATGGATCCAATATTTGCCGCCGGTGGAAATAAATTGCATTGAATTGTCATCAACATAACATAAAATTATTTTTGTAGTTGTTTGAACAATTTGATCTAACCTTGCGTACGATCTTACCCCAAATAATTAGATATTTTGTATTAAATAATATAATATTATATAGTTATGCATCTCCCTCGCCCAGGCATATTGGACTGAGGCATGGGCTTATTTAGCAGATACGAACAGAGCTGAGTAAGATCCTGTTTACCAAAAGCCAACCAATAAGTAAGAGTGCGGCGCTGTACGCCACGGAATTGAATCGGGAGCAGCCATTACAATAGGAGTTTCTTTATCGGCTCAAATTAAAGTTAAGTTAGTTTTAAGTTGTACAGCCTAAAAATCGGCCATTATAATGTTTTAGGTATAACTTGAGTATTTTTAAAAAACCAGTCTCATTCTCAAGATTTGACTATATACTTAAAACCTTTTATAATACAACTTATTTGATCACAACGTCTTTCAACAACGCTTTATAATCAAATACTCCTTTGGCCTCGTACTAAATTGATAGACACTTGGAATACATGGTTCTGATCAATGTATCAATCCTTGGCCTTGTAAATATTTGTTATTAATTCACTCAAACCTGGATAAGTGAGTACTGGATAAGTAAGAAAACTCTATAAGTGAGAGTAATAGCCAGGACCCGTCATTTTTAGTCCCCAAAAACTCTATTAGCGAAAAAACAAAAACCTCGTCGTTTTTCTCTCATGGACCTCAGTAAGTGAGACTTATCTATGCCTCTATAAGCGACAGTCGAGCTTTATTTATTTATATTATTTAGGAGGAACAAATGACAAAGCAAATTACAAATTTAACATCAGCTATTTTATGACTCATTCTTAACTTTCGTAGAAAATTCGACAAAATTTACGAGTTAGAGAAAAACATTCAAAATACAAAAACAGAAACCCAAACGAAATTGACGGATTTATCAAAGTGTAAATACGTTCTAAATAAAATAAAATTACATAGTGCTTAAATTTTTGTTTTGTTTTCGTAAGCATCTTGATACATACCCTTATAAAGTATATGTATATATGTCGAAATCTAATGAACGTAACATATACACACTATTAAAAATATATATGTACATAACACATTCGTACTTGCTGTGACTTGTTATTGCTGCGTGCCTCTATAAGAGAGAAACGCTACCCATGTACCTGCTTTAGCGAGAAACTCGGGTTAGTGAGGAACCTCTACAAGCGAGAATTAGATTGTGCTCCCTTGAACTTTCACTGATCCAGGTTTGACTGTATTTATACAACATCTACTCTCCAGAATATTTTGGTCCTATGAGGACTTCCCCAAAGTAAAAAAGGTGCCCGCTGCCGGTCACCGATTGCCTGACATCAAATCGTACTTTTACCGCACAAATCCAAAAAATATGTATTAAGGTAACAAATACATCGTTTTGTAATTAACACTACAATCACTATCAGACAAAGGCATCCAAATTGTCAATACCGCATTTGTTCTTCTAGGGGTGAACCTCGCCTGGAGCGCTTTCAAAAGCTGTTTAACTTTAAACTCTATTACATTGTTAATAGAGGTGATTTTAATTCATCGATACACAGAGGATTACAACGTCTCTTTGAACCTCCGAACGAGATTTCACGGGTTGTTAGTATTAGAACAACTTTGCGGAAAGTCCTTTGATTTTGGGTGCAATTTTGATTTCATTTTTCACGGTCTTTGAGTTTACGAAGGGTCGGATAGTTATTTTACATTTTGATAGTTGCATCAAGTGAATGTGCAAACTGATTTTTCCAAGCTTGCTAGGGCAAGCAAAGGGTCATTGAGGTCATTCAATGGATATCTAGATTGTGCAGAACTTTTCAATAATCTAAAAATTAATGCTCCATCTCGTTTGCCCCACAAAACAGCTTTTCATTTTTTTTCTATACCCTTCTTTAAAACTAATCTTGGACAGTTTTCTACCATGCCATGGATCTGCAGGCAGTACAACGCACTCTTGCGACTCGGTGACTTGGACCTAACTGTTTCTCTTTCAAAATTTAGAACAGCGTGTAGAAAGTGACTGTATTTCTTTTTTTTTTTTTGTGTTACTTGGAATCAGTCACAGTTTCGTTTAAAGTTGTTATACTTATATAATCTACAATATTATCCTTTTGTGTTGTATCTATATATGTATGTTATGACCAGTGGTCGTGGGTGTGGTTTTAGTAAGACACGAATTTGGCGTTTTACAGTTTATTTGCACTTTAAGGCACACCGAACTGCGACGTACACGCACGTACTCCCGCCTTGGGTCTCGGTAGTCGACTAGCTTCCAAGCGTCCCGTGCGCGCGCGCATCCTCTTACCCCGCACGTCTCGTAACACCCTAACGACCCTTAGGGCGACAGCTACGTATCGGGTTACGTCTCATGCTATAATGTATATCTTTTTTCCTTTTTCGGAAATTTATTATTATTTTTTAATGTAAACTAGCTTTATATATTAATCACTGTGCATGCTGTGGTGCCCTATAATTGTGGGGGCATTTATATGTTCTATTTAAGTACCATGATCCTTTTGTTTTCTTGTCTAATGTTACCCATGTTGGGCACCCTATTATGTAAAATAAAATAAAATAAAATAAAATATTGTTTGAGTACATAGATTTTACTCTAAACTAGTAATCTCTAGGTGGAATAAAATAAGAGGTACTGAGGATATAAATCACCCTTCCATAATGATTCTGGTCTAGGCTGGGACAGGAGTGGCAGACAGTAAGATAGAAGGAAAAGATAAATATCTATATACATAAATAAATAGTTGTTTATTAGTATATGTACAACTTATAAAAATGTACGAGAAATTACATATATTGATTTAACCCCAAACTAAGCTTGCACTTGTAATATGGATACTAGATATAGATATACACTTTTTTTGTGCTAAGGCAATTGCCCGATCTAAAACATGATATAATAGTGTAAAGACTGTCATGGTGACCAGTTTCGGCATGTCGCGTTTCGGGATCAGCTTGTGTATATCCAGTAGCTCATATACCTAGAGACCTTCAGTCGTGGTATATGTGGGCCGTCATGACGATCTAGACTACCAATAGATTTTCATCCTTTGATAGTCGCTTTCGTTTTTAAACTACACTTTACTTACCATCAGGTCCACAATAGTCGCTTTGTTGAGCCAGTGTTAAAAAAATATATACACGAGGCTTTTTAGATGATGGAGATATTTCAGGACACGATTATTTACAACCTTCTTGTGTTAAAAATATAAATAACTATATTCCATAAAAAAATCATAAAGAAAAATTGATAAACAAATAAGAATTGATCCGTATACAAAGTGTAGAAACCGTAGAGCGCGTGGCGCATGATTGAATGGTAAGTAAATAAAGTACCTTTTACCCAATTTTAAGTAAACTGGTATTGACTTGTTTCCCCTCACATTTTATCCTGGCTTAGGACAGGAAAAATATCTACTTAATGATTAATTGTTATTCTTTCATACGTCTCTAAATATGTTAACTATAATTTACTTCGTTTTGATGGAAAAATAAAGATTAATATAATATTTTTACATGTTTAGAATTAGAATCGAATGTTTAATATATTATTCGTCTATAAAATCATTCTGTATATACACATCGATGTCTCGCAAGGAACTAACCTGGTCTAACAGCTTAATTGTTAAATTATGCCAGTCCTAGTACTTGAACTCAGGTCCTACATCAGCGCAGGTATGTCCGCCACAAACAGGGTGATCAAGTTATTATAAGGATAAAACTCACATACTCAGGAGTGGAAAAACCTCCGACGCAGCCTTGAGTTTCTTTCGGCGTGTCTTCTCAAGGTAGTAACTTCCGAAACGCTAGTAGACCACCGTAGGTTCTTTCTACGGCTGGCCTTCCAAAGAGTACCCTTGCGTTGCCACACAACGCATAAACCGATGGCTGAGCACTTTAAATACCCGCGTTTTAGTCAGGCGAAGTTGCAAATGCCTTTCCAGATCGGTACCAGTATTGTCCTGCAAAGAAAGAAAAATAAAGTAATTCGAAATAAGAGAGGGGTTTTAGATGAAGGCAGTTTTAGTAAAAGCATTCTAATCGAACTTGAGCATCGATGCGACCACTATTTATGTCCCATCTATCACTGGTAACTTGATAGTTTTAGATCGGGGCGATGTGTAAGACACATTACTGTGTACATAGACCAATCAGGAGAAGACGTCGAATATAACACAGAGATTTTTGCTAAAATATCAATGGCATAGAACTAAATACAAGAACACTGATAAAAGGTATGTCAAAATTATTAAGTCCATATATAAAACACCGCTTATGTAGTTTCATATCCTGAATTATAAAATATTTTAAAAAAATGTATCATCACACTATATCTCTTCGGGAGTGAGCAGGGATACATTAGTGGCTGTGTCCACTTTGCGCTTATGTCATTCCCAATGTGACCAGCAGCGCGGCTGATCCCCAATTTATATATTTAATGTTTCTAATTTTAAATTAATAAAAATTGCACGAATTGTGCCGTCATATATACAGAGTGTATGACATATGCTTGCCAATCCTGGGCACTTACAAATAAACAATTAAATAAGCTAAAAGTTTGCCAAAACGGTATCGAAAGGAGTGTATTAGGTATGAAATTAAAAGATAAAATTAAAAAACAGATCACAAAAGCAAAAACTAAATTTAAAGATGTCGAAACTACAGTAAAAAGGCTTAAATGGCGTTGGTCAGGCCATATGTTGCGTGACAACAAACGAAAATGGACCAGAAACATTACGGAATGGTATCCCAGAAACGGAAAAAGAAATAAAGGAAGACAAATCAAGAGATGGGAAGATGATTTAAAAAAGACGGCAGGAAAAACATGGCTAAGGAAAGCTAGAGATAGAAGAAAATTGAAATCCTTAGAGGAGGCCTATGTCGGAAGACAAGTAGAGTAGTAAAAAAAAAAGTATGTAAAAAAAAAATATTCTATAATAAAGGCTTATATTATTATTATTATTATTATATACAGAGTGAGGGATACTTACTAACCATTACTTAACGCTTCAATTCCCGTGGCTATGTTAATGTTAATTTTGTATTTCTCTTTTACTAAAATAGTTTAGGTACATTCAGCGAAAAAAAATAACAAATTAAAAAAACGCTACCCTCTTTATGTTAGGAAGGTGTCATACAGGTCACACTGGGCATTGTTAAAAAAATATATGAATAGTTTTACTCTTCAACTTTGCTGTAATAATGGTAGAATTCAAAAATAAATTGTCGTGTCGTAGAAAAAAATATTAAACTACTGTCACCTACAAGTGACACTGGGAATAGAAGAGTTAAGTTAAATAAAACCTAAAAATGAAGTAGTTTTTCAAGTAAATTACACCTCGCACCTTCTCTTCTCACTCCGACGCAGCCTTCACTCCGACGCAGCCTTGAGTTTCTTTCGGCGTTTCTTCTCAAGGTAGTCGCTTCCGAAACGCTGGTAGATCACCGTTAGGTTCGTTTTTCAATTGGCCGGCCGCCCAAGTCGAGGTCCGTACCCACAGGGGTGCCCTTGCGTAGCCGCCCAACCCATAAATTTCGCTGGCTGAGCGCCCTCTGCGTTCGCCCACCAAGCCCGGTTTTGTTGTGAAGGTCTTTCCCAGGCCACCAATGTAGGACACGCCGAAAAAAAAAAAAAAAAAAAAAATACCTTCTCTTCAAACTGAAACAAACGCATAACTGGGACTAGGGACCAGGGATGTTACAGAGCTTCGAACCCGACTCCGATAAGTCGGAACTTCCGATTGATATTACACCTTCGGTTCCGACTTCGGTTCCGAAACTTTTTAATCGGAGGTATTCATCGGAGGTCACTACCACTATTGTAGTCAATTTATTTGATTTCATTTTATATGTAATCAAACAATCAGTGCTACTTAATTTAAAGATCTCATTCTTTTAAATTTAAAATTATGATTAAAATTATTAAATTTAGAACTAAATGTACATTTTAATTTATTACTAAAAGGTTTTTTTTATTTTACTTTTACATTAAATTAAATTAAATAGAAATTAACAAAAAAACAAACCTGGATCAAATTTGATTAGTAACCTACCGTATAAGTGACGTCATTAGATGCTTACTACTGTATAACTATGATGTAAAAGTTCTGGTTAAAAACGAGCTAATTCGGTAATACCATATTATGGTATTGGGCATTACAATTTTCTACCTAGATTAATTTAATCTATACCTACAGTGTTTCCAGTAACTCAACTTCCAAATCCAAAGGTCTGATCCAGGAACGGTAGCTATATAGCTGATTGTAAATAGAATTCTCCACCCGTCCGGTTATGTTGTGAAGGTGATGTAATGTCAGATCGAAAAAAAAAAAGAATTTATCATTTCCAGTGAGTTTAGAACATACTTGGAAAATTCTTTTTTTTTTATGAAGTCGTATTCAATTTTAGGTTATTACAGCGTTCGGAGAAGAGGGTAACACTGTACCTCCGGTCCCAGTCAGACGGGAAGTAGGAACTCCCCGAGGGTTTTAGTCGGTGCAAGTCCGACACACCGGGGGGCAGCCCTCACCGCCTCCTGAGATTCGTCAGGAATTTCCACCGGGTTACAAAATAAAAAAGGGTTATTACTACGAGTACAATAATATATAGACTTTTTTAAACAGTACATAAATATTTCGTTCAAACGTCATTTTGTTGGAAAACCCGGAATAAGTCCAACCATATTTATTATGTTATGAATAAGCACGGGAGGAAATATAATAGAAGTACTACATGCTATTATTTTTATCTCTTTGACTTGACTTGATACTTTATTATTCTTACGTATATATGAAATTAAATTAATATAACTTTGCTTTTTTTACCGCCAAACACCATTTGGCAGCTTTGGACTCAATTGATCGCCGAGCTCGGCGACCCATTGCCGATGAGACTCTTACGTCGCGTAAACTACTCAGTTTGGAACACCGGCGTAGAGTGGCCTGCCTTTCGGTTTTCTATAGACTATACTCTGGAGAGTGTGCGGCTAAGTTGTATGATTTAGTTCCACCCTCCCCCTTCTACCATAAATTGACAAGACGCCGTGCAGGTTTGCACACATATGTGGTTGACATTCCAGCTGCTCGCACGAAGCGATTCGCCTCGTTTTTGCTGCGAACCGCTAAGAAATGGAATTCACTTCCTGCGTCTGTGTTTCCAACATCTTAAGACATGGGAATCTTCAAATGTCGAGTGGATCGGTATTTGCTGGGTGAGCGCGCTCCATCG
The DNA here is from genome assembly GCA_036320925.1 of Automeris io. Classification (NCBI taxonomy): domain Eukaryota; kingdom Metazoa; phylum Arthropoda; class Insecta; order Lepidoptera; family Saturniidae; genus Automeris; species Automeris io. The sequence continues at coordinate 2,362,679 of JAUDJH010000036.1, forward strand.
TCGGCCTCATCATCACTTTCCAGCAGGTAAGATTGAGGTCAAACGTAAGCCTGTTTGTAATTTAAAAAAAGCCAGTAATTAGGTAGCACTAATTTGTATGGGACCCCCTGTATGTATCTGTATTTTATTATCAATCTACCCTATTTATATTACATTTTACTTTTGTATTCTTCTTATTTGTATATTACTTTAATAGTATTCTATGTATTTATTGTAATATCTATTTATTGTAGTGAACGGATCTAATATTGTATTGGCACCGCGACGTCCGCGCAATCAGTTCGATTGAGCTTCGGCTGAAAATCAGCGCTGTATGGCGGCGTACAGCGTTGCCCAGCGCATGCTGAGCCGAGTGCTCTTTGAGATTGGTGACAACAAGCAATAAACTTTAATAAGCTTTTTCTTTTTTACTTTCTTTTTATACTTCTGCATTGGTCTGAACTAATAAGATTTTAATTCATCACTATTGATTTCATGTTTCCCCATCTCTAATTATAATGGAAGGTCACTTTATAATCTATTTTATTTGTCAACAGGTTATGGCACAAATTCATTATCAGCCATGTCGAAATCAACCCTGGATGCTCATACGCATCTTCGGCAACCAGGTAAGCTAGAGTTCATTAAATAAATCATAACTTATTTCTTCATATTTATTATTATTAGCTATAACAGTTTCGTCCCAGTGCGGAGCAAAGGTATACCTCCGCTTTTTCCGCTATATTTGTGGAATCCTTGGGAAGTGGTTTGGAGATTTAACCCACCACGCTTGTCCAATGCGAGTTGGCGGGTTAGACTATGTGCAGCAGTTTAGATGTTAGCAAATTTGTAGCGTTCATAGCAACTTGGCACGCTAGGTGTCCTTGGCGGACTCTTGAGCTCTTACGAAACCTCAGTATGATGAAGAGAGAAGCAGTATTTTATTCTGCCAGTAAGCCCTATACCTACAAGACTTCCAGAGTTATTACAACTAGCTGTTCCGGCGGACCTTGTTCTGCCCTATTTCTCTAAAACAAAGTCACATTGTTTTTTTTAATGTTAATAGCTTCCCCGTCAGATTTTATTCTGCCAAAACCTATTGGCCTGTCCGCTGTTTTTTGGAAATTGTTTGAAGGAACCTGGCCTTAATGCTATATGTATAAAAATTGACAAATATTGACATTAATATTTATACGTCACTCAATAATTGTTTTGCCTTCCCGGAACCCGTCCCCTAACATTTAAACTTTATGGTATGGTGTTAAAGTTCAAATTGACTTTTAAATATTATTACGAATTTTTTGTATGAGAATATAGAAAAGTGGTGTTTTTAGACTTTTTCAGGCATTTTTTTTAATTTTTCTCTCCGTAATAACCTTCCCCAGACTGCAACAAACACAACAAAAAAGAAATCAGCCAAATCGGTTCAGCCGTTCTCGAGTTTCGCGCTTATACACATTTAACGATTCATTTTCATATTAAATATCGTAAAAAATATCGTGTTGCGGAGTATTATCGCGGTAATGTCGGCGTATGAATACACTTATAACAATGCAAATTTAAGCGCAATGTAGTACACTATGTACACAATTTAGTAAACAATATGGCTCATTACATTACACATAACGCATATCTAAACTCTGTCTTAGAATTCTATCTGTAGGCTCAAATGTCGCCGCAATAAACAAACTCTTGGAGATTGTTCCTAATAATAAAAACACGTCAGATTTTCATTATCTAAACTAGGAGTTATTGTGTATACAATTCAACTAATAAAGGGCCGTAATTATAATCACTCGACATTCATGGCCGAACCCCACTTCGTCACAAACGTGACTGTTGTATAAAAACGCAGTCTGTGAGGAAACAACCATTCAGAATGGGAAACATTTAAAGCACAAAAGTTATTCATTACGAATTGCTTGCTCTAACAAGTTAAATCTACTTTAAGCTTGAATAAAATCTTATCTTTTTAAGCAAGTTAACTTACTTAAGTACTTAAGATATCTATAACGATTTAAAAAAAAACGTCGTTTGTTGCTCTGAAAGTTCGAAGATTTTATTTAATATATGATTACTTACATGTTTTTTATAATTTATATATACTAATAAGTATATATATAACTATACCTGAAAATTCAAAGAATCGAGAGTTATATTTTTCTTTTATGTGTTTTATCGTACATAGCAAACCTGGCGAACTTCGTTTCGCCACCAGATGGCTTCGTTTTGGTTTTTAGTTAGCGTTTGAAAGAACGTGTGCATAATAAATGTCACATGAAATTAACTGAGCAGAGTACAATGAGTAGCTGTCAAACAATGTATAACGCATCGGCGCCATGTACTTAAAATACTGGTGCGATCTGCTCCACCACCATGCAAAACCATTTTGGTTTGTAGTACATGCTATGTATCAGAGATGGCACTGTATGTGAAAATGATTATCCTCATTTTCCTGCTTTTCTGTTGACTATTTTCCCGAATTTTGTTTGCTGTAAACCTCACGGAGCCCGAGACGTTTCCAACGAATGCAAAACCGTAGAAATTGGTTCGTGCGTTCTGGAGTTATAGCGTCAAGAAGGATAACCGGACTTATTTATATATAATAGATTAATAACAACTCTTTATCTAAATTTAAAAAAAAAAACACGGCCGAGTCTCTGTCAGAGTTATCGAAACAATGTCCACAGTTTATAGCAAATTCTACAGGCATAGACTTTTACACATACAGCCATTGGAAGAGCGGCTACATTTAAATCCTTGAAGGAAGTATATTTCCTTTACATATATTTAACAGTAGTTAAAACTGGATAATATTTCTGAACAATAAAATAAATTATAATAAGAATATAGCTACAATATGACAAGACAATAAGTATACTTTATCGCTAAATAGCGTTTTTTACAAGCTTAAACTAGATACAACTTGTAATTGCAAGTTACCCAGGTAAATGCAATTTTAAAAAAGAGGTACATGCGATAAATATATTCATTAACACCAGTTTAACCAATTTTAACTTTTGTAAGTAAATATAACACATATGTATATGTTTCGTCAAGCAGATTGGACATTAAAATTTATGGACAACTTAGGAAGTAGAATAGATTTTTTTTATCTTGACTCGGCGTAGTAATAACACCACACGTGATGATAATTGTGCAGTCCAAACAAACGACTACAATTATTGTTTTGTAGTGTTCATGCTCTACAATTTTATTGACACCGCGACGTCCGCGCAATCAGTTCCATTGAGCTTCGGCTGAAAATCAGCGCTAGATGGCGCAGACTGCGTAGCACAGCACTTGCTGAGCTGAGTGCTCTTTAACATTGGTGACAGCACACAGGATACATGATTTAATATGATTTGTTATTCTTTCATTGTTTTATATAAACGTGTATGTATGTGTGTGTTTCTTTTCCTTTTTTTTCTTTCGATTGCTTAGTAATCTCTTTTAGGCATACTATCTTCTGTTTAAGAGTCCATCTTAGCTCACTGTTTCCTAGGCATTCAAATAAGCCCTATTGAACCCGTCTTCGGCTCTTCACCCAACATTCTAGGGCCGCCGTACAATACGCTGCAGTCAACAGCGAACAGGCTTGGCGAGGGCTATCCGTCTTAAACGAGGCAGTAATGAGAGCTAAGGCAGCGGCGGAGAGGGAGAGGCATGCCGCCAACCCCGTGACCCTCGGCATTGCTGCGGAACGAGGCGACACAGAAGGAAAGAGCAGTTCGTGAAGGACCAACTGCGGGGCGCGCTCCTCTCCTGACATAGTTCGGGTGGTGGACGTTGAGGGCATCTGCCGTCTGGCAGAGAGGACAAGGCGTCGTGTGCGTTCCCACATGACGCCTCATTGAGAATTAGTAAGGGGGTAGCAACTGACCCCCTCCCAGATAGGAGCCCTGCCAATGCCAGTCGCTCACCGGGTTCATAGGAAGTATACTGATACCTAGGCCCGGCGAAGACGAAGAGAGGTCATAGTTGGTTGACCGGTGGTTTTAGTCGGTGCAAGTCCGAAACAGCGGGGCAGTAGCCCTCACCACTCCCCTGAAATTCCCACCTGGTTAACATAAAAAAAATGGGGCCGCCGTATGATACCTTTTAACGTGTGCGGAACTGGTTACCGATCTTTTGCACAGAGCTCGAGTTACATACCTCAAGCTCTGCTGTGCAATTCCACTAAAAGTGCTTTAGAATATGGATGACTGTATTATATAACACTATATATGTATATAGTATAATATTATATTTAAAGCAGAGAAATGTTCGTAAACTCGATTCGAATGGAATAATGTCGGCAGGGCTATTGTATTGGGGATCAATTGGATCAGGCGGTCCCTCGAGCTCGCATGCATAATTTGATTGATCTACTATCACTGGGACGGCTATCAGCATTCACTCTATGCAGATAACTGTGCAGTAGGCTCAAGTCAATCATTTACAATCGTTAGTTAGAAACCATTATACGTATCATAATATAAAAAGTCCCTTTCAACAGTTACGAACGATGATAGAATGCAATGACGTGCATAGGATATTTGGACAAGGTAGGCAGAATTCGCGTAATTATTAGATAGTAAATATTATATTGCTTTCATAGGAAAGATAGATAGCGTGAATATAGATTAGATATGAATATAAATGGTTCCTTTTTTTGTTTAACATGAAACAATTTATTCCAGACTTATTTATCGTCAGGGCATGCAACGATTTCATGCATCTATAGAATGAATGCTACTGATAGAAATCATAAATGTGTATACAATCTGGGTTTTTGTAGTGTTTAAGATGTAAATGAGCAAAATGCAGTCATATTAATGGTAAAAAACGTAAAATGTAATCGTTAATCATTTTCATTAATCTGATTACATTTTGCCAATCTATGGCTGTATCCACTGTGCGCTTATATGTCGTACCCAACGTGACCAGTAGCACATCTGATCGCCGTACTTAAGATAATTACACATGACAATTCTATTAGATGTCATGTGAGTTATCTCACGATTTCCTTTACTGGTAAGCTAAGTCCGGACGTAATCTGGGAAAACCCAGAAGTAGGTTTTTTTTTACACTGGCTCGACATAGTGACTACAGAGTACCTGATGGTAAGTACAGTGTCGTCCAAAAACGAAAACAGCAAGAAAATCTGTTGAGTAGTTTTATAAGTTTATTGCATTCAATTAGACAGGTAAACTCAGAGGGAATCGATCTTTGTTTTATATGAAGTGATAGTTAAACAAAAACCAAATGTAATGTAAAAATAAAAGGAATTTATCACACATTGGTGTAAATGTGAATTTATTTTGAACGGGGCAAGCGGACAGAAAAGCTTTATGTGATCTAGCTAACTGACCGTGTTCAACAAACAGTATGGACGCATGTTTACCCACCCCGGTGTTGAACGGCGACCTAAAAAAATTTACACTTCGTTTCACAGTCGAATTTCTACTATTTATTTGTAGTTCAATTCCCGATCGAATTTGTATATATTGTCTTATGCTCGTAACATCATGGACGTTAGCAATAAATTAACCCTTCTCGCTATAAATTAGTTTTCTTCTCGGATTAATGTAATTTATGGGTCACTTATTTATAGTCTGTCTCGTGTTTAGTGATTTTTTGGTTGTGGTGTTCTAATTAAGGGACCTGTAGTAATGCGCACGACGCAAATGTTCGTAGCCTTAAATCCGGTTTAGTACATCTGGGTTTTTTTGAGATTTTAAGAACGTATTTATGCACCACATTTTTAACGTTAAAGGCAAACATCGTGAGGAAGCCCGGGTGGCATCTAATAGAAATTTCATGTGAGGATGGCAATCAAATGCGCTGGTATATGTGGAGCATGATATCTAAGCGCTAAGTGGATATAACCACTAATAAATCTTTGCTAACCCCGAAAGGGATATAAAACATACTATTACAAACACGTATACATACTATTTTGCTAGATCCTTATAAGGATATATCACAAAAATATGAGTCAAAATGCATATACAGACACATACTTATATGTTTGTATAAAACTTCTACAAAAGTCAGAAGTTCTTGCAACGCATTACGCAAAGAGAAATCATTCTAGTTTCTTGGGTTGTGATTACTGAGACCCATAGATAATGAAGAGTAATACGATGTTTTATCGATAAAATTATCGGATATGTAGACGATGTAGAGTTATCCTTATTCTGATGATATTTCAAGTAATATAGTTCAGTTAGTATACAAATATTATGCCATCCTTTATAGTCGCCTGGTCTGAATGGGTTAAAAAGCCTTTAAGAGTAATATAGGAAAAGGTTAAAGGTGTAATTATTTGGAATTGCAATAAAATGATAATTTCACAGGAGATTTAAATTAATCTATAGACGAAGAAGATAATCTAACTAGCATTGTAATATATATATATATATATATACACATATATATACTAATATATATATTAGGCCCTTACATATGAAATTGGCGTTTTGTATGGGAGGAACAAAAAGTCGAATATTTTTTAATATAATATATTTAATTAATCAAAGTATGAACCATTATTTTCTATGCACTTTTGCCATCTCATAGGTAGTTCATTGATCCCTTTAATAAAAAAAACAGTCGGACGGGAATCAATAAAATCTTTGAAGGCGATTTGGACTGCCCCATCGGAGTTGAATTTTTTCCCTTGCAAGAAGTTATCCAAATTTCGAAAAAAATGGTAATCTGTTGGAGCAAGGTCCGGGGAGTACGGAGGATGTCTTAGACTTTCCAATTGAAGCTCTTCTAATTTAGTAGCCGTCTGTTGCGCAGTGTGTGGTCTAGCGTTGTCGTGAAGCAGCAGTTTCGTGGAGCGATTAACCAGCCTAGGTTGTTTAGCCGCTAGCTTTTCCATCATGGTTTGCAATTGCTGACAATAGACACCAGCCGTAATAGTCTGGCCAGATTTGAGAAAACTGTAATGAGCAATACCGGCACTAGTCCACCAAACGCTTACAAGTAACTTTTTTGGGGTTAATTTTCGCTTGGGGCAGGATTTGGCTGGCTGGCCAGGATCCAACCATTGCGCTGAGCGCTTCCGATTATCGTAAAGAACCCATTTTTCATCACAGGTAATGATTCGGTTTAAAATACCTTCATTATTGTGCCGGTTTAGTAATGTAACGCAGCAGTCGACGCGCGTTTGCCGGTTTGCTTCAGTCAATTCGTGAGGTACCCACCTTTCAAGCTTTTTAATCTTCCCAATTTGCTTCAAGTGAATTAAAACAGTTTTATCACTAACATCGCAGCCTGCAGCTAACTCGGACGTGGTATGCGATGGATCCGCTTCCACAATAGCCTTCAACTCTTCATTATCAACTTGAGTCTCAGGCCGTCCACGGGGCTTGTTCTCCAGGTCGAAATTTCCAGAACGAAAACGTTGGAACCAAAAACGAACTGTGTTTTCTTTTGCAACACGACCGCCATACACATCATTCACCCTTCGAGTTGTTTCCGCAGCACTAGTGCCACGGCGGAACTCGTACTCGTAAATAATGCGATATTTTAAGTTTTCCATTTTGTAAAATGAGTGACGCAAACAGAAAAAAACAGAAGAAAAAAACAAATGAATGACGATCATCGAAGCACAAATACATGAGTCTATAGCTGTACAAATTTGAATTTGGAATTCCTTACCAAAGAGGAGAAATTTGTGATTAAAGTGGCCAGTACGAAAAACGCCAATTTCATATGTAAGGACCTAATATATATATATATATATATATTAGTTATTGTGCATGCTATGGTGCCGTAGAATTCCGGGGGCATGTAGATATTCCATTTTGTGTTCCACGGTTCTTTTCTTTTCATACTCAATGTCACCAATGTTGGGTAGTCAATTAGGTAAAATAAAATCTTCAAAAAGCATCGAGTGTAACTTCTGTATTTATATTGCATATTCTATGACAGAACCATGTCAGTTCTCGATTTCATTAGGAAACATAGTGTGTTTGCACTCGTGTCAGACGCGTGGCGACTGTCAGCGGGTCGTGGGTTCGAGTTTCCTCGGGTGAGGTTGCCACGCATTTGCCCTTTGCCTGTGGTCACGCCAAACGCGTTACACGAACTTATATCGCCATTGATTATACAAAAAAACTCGACCAAATGCGAGTTCAAGCGAGGGTTCTGGACGAACGTATCGATATACGTTTATATTTCAGAAAGCTTTTTTATATTGGTTCAACAAAGCGACTACATTCCGCCTGATGGAAAGTCCAGTGTAGTTCCTGAATGGCTACGACCGCCAATGGCTGAAATCTTGTTGACAGTCACCATTGCTATGTCGGCCCACGAATACCACGACGGAAGCTCTCTAGGTATATGGATAACTGAATATATAATACAACAGGCTCGTTAGTCTATTGGAAAACCTAATCTAATTCGGCTATCGCGTCGAACAGACGAATTCAAGTAGGTTGAATTATAACATGGCTGTTTGAAGAACAGCAGAGATGAATTTCAATTTTCAAAGATGACGTATTGTTGTAAGGATTATCTATATACATACATATATAAAAATCAATTGCTGTTCGTTAGTCTCGCTAAAACTCGAGACCAAGTGAACCGATTTGGCTTATTTTGGTTTTGAATTAATTGTTGAAGTACAGGGAACGTTTAAAAGGTGAGTAAATATGAAAAAAATGCTAGGAATATAGTAAAAACAACAAATTCGTTTTCTCATACAAACCACTCTGTCCTCAGCTGTCAAACATATGATGTCAATCAAAACAAAACAAAGGTATGCCTTCAAGTCGATTAGAGGTTGCATGACATTAATGAAAATTATAAAATTATACGCCAAGTAATCAAACAAAGAATAACTCGAAATTGTCTCATAAGGCATTATAGTAAAAATATCATTACCTTAGATACGACTTAAGTCTTTCAATGCAATTTTATTTCTATTAGACTGCGACAGGCCAATAACTTTTGGCGTAATGAAATCTGACGGGCCAGCTACTAACATAAAAAAAAATGTAATTTTGTTTTAGATAAATAGGGCAGAACAAGGTCTGCCGGGACAGCTAGTTTATTATAAATAATAACATGTTTATCATGTACTTAGATTTCGCATTCGGAATTTATTATAATATTTACAATGAAAATAATATTTTCTAAAGAACGTAAACTTTCGATTATAAAGCCAGTGAGTGAACTATTTTTTAAAATAATATGATGACATGCAGACAAACAAATCACTTGATTAATTGTGGCTACAATTCAATTAGATTTTCTCAGCCAATTGTTGCTTCATATAAATCACTTTCATTATTAATGACTACACTTTCTATTAGCGTTATTCTTTATCGCATGTTATTTTGTATAGCGCCCTTTGAGCTAAAATGCTTAAACTTTAACAAATCTTTAATTATTTCAAAATTAGTTGTTAAATTTTATGATATAGATGAGTTTCCTTAATCCAAATGATGAACGAAATTGAAATAGCTAAATAGCACTCTTTGTAAATACTCTACACGTTTGCTAAGGTGAAGAAAGCGGGCAATGATGTTATAACACAAAAAAATAAATTAGCCATAGTAAAAATAAGTAATATTTTTATGATTAGCTAAATAAAAACTCAGCTAAGTTACCGTCTTATTAGTCTTAATGCCGTTCTAAGTTTATTACTGTTTAGAAAGAAACATGTAATGAATGGCAGCCACAAAAAAGGTACCCATTGTATGTATATATACAAACTAGCTTTTTCCCGCGGCTTCACTCACGTTAAAAAGTATTATTATTATTAATTATGTATATAGGCGTCATAGAAGTCTCAGCCCGATCGGTTAAAAATTGACTAAGTTTCATACAAATTTTCATCCCCCATTTTACCCCCTTGGGGGTAGAATTGATCAAAATCCTTTCTAAGCGGATGCCTACGTCATAACATTTACCTGCATGCCAAATTTCAGCCCGATCCACCCAGTGGTTTGGGCTCTGCGTTGATAGATCACTATGTCAGTCAGTCAGTCAGTCACCTTTGAGTTATATATATTTAGATAAATAAAAAAGAAGAAAAGTTAAAAAAAATAGAAATAATTTTAAGCTAAAGCCGATTTTTGCCCCCGTTCATAAACGGGGGCCAAAATTAATCTATTCGAAGAAAGCAAAGACCTATCAAGTATGGCGGGTAAATATTTAAATACTGCTGGTCGACTGTTTGATCGGGTGCGGCCGACTTTACGCCGCAAAAACAACGTTCGCCACGCAAACATGGGTAAGTCGAAAAACGAAAGAAATCAAAATGTTATTTTCACAAGCGTGCGTGCGTTGACGGTGACATCATTCTTGTATACCAACCGTGTGCGGAGGGACGATTCTGTGACAAAAATGTCACTTTGTAGTTTGTATCCTTTGATTCCGTGTGATTGTAAAGCTTTTTGTTTACGCTCACATGCCTTTATATTGTTTTATGTAGGAAAGAGAAAGGAAATGTTTACCTTTCATTCTGTTCCTCCATATTCGTGTATTAACATTATTTCTTGCAAAAGTACAATTGAGTTTTGAATGTATCTTTTTATAGATATTAATTTTTAAAATGTTTAAAGGTGTGATTTGTATTCTGACAGTTGCTATATAGCAGCGACGACCCAGCAGCAGCTAAAAGGCCGAAACATACAGCTTTTTATGTGTTTATATGAAAAAACAGCCGATGTAGTCAGCTATAAATTGATATATCAAATTGTATTCGGTTCTTGTGCTTATTTGTGTTTTTTTTTGTTTTTTTTTTTGTTGATGGTTTTCTTTTCTTTGCTTTTGTTGTGTAAATAGATCCTAATAACTTATATATATATGTATATGTAGAGCTGTACCAGTGAAGTGGCTGTGTCGTCCGCAAGGTCCTGTCAGAATACCAGCGCTGCAGAGTCTAGTGCTCTGTAGCACAAGCTGAGACAGGGTCCTTATTGGCGGCGGCCTAGACTTTAGTTATGTATTGTTTGTGATTTTTTATTTATTTTTATGTTTTTTATGTTTATTTTCATGTAATCTATTGTATCATATTGTCACTTCTGTCTGGGTGCTGCTAATAAAACGTTTTCTTTCTTTCTTTCTTTTTCTATGCAGCGCTGTCTGCTGTCATGAGCTTGACATGCCTTTTGACAGCGCCGCGCATTCACCTACATCGGACGACATTCCATACACATGCATATATGTATCGTATACATAGCGGCCTCTGTCGCTAACCGGTGCGTTTTCGCTCCGAAGCGCAGCTCTACTCCGACGCAACCTTCAGTTCCTTTCGGCGTTCCTTCACAAGTGGAGGTCCGTACCCACATGGGTGTCCTTGCATTGCCACCCAACCCATAAATTCGCTGACTGAACAGCTTCTGTGCTCGCCTCATAAGCCCGGCAAAGGTCAGTCCCGGTCTATCAACATTTGACCCTCCAAAAAAAAAAATACATAGCGGCCTGGCAGCAACTGCTGAATTGCCACTGCCGAGCGGCTAGTGAATGATGGGGTTACGTTTCTAGTTTCACCCATTATCGAGCACCTAGTGTTATAACAGTGGTCCATTGCAAGAGATTCTTCGGACAAGCAAATTGGAGCCTGATATCAGTTTCCTAGATTAATACGCGAAGAAAAGCTTCCTGGAAACAGAAGCTGCAGCCGTCAGGGACGGACGTGAGTCAGACTGAACTTTCTTGATTTGAAGGGTATTGCATAGGATTGCGGAAAATTTTGCCTCTCCACCTATAAACTTCTTTACCAAAGTACCCTATGAAAATGACGCTTCAAGCAACTGTGAGGCCTTAAGTCCTCTTAACGAAGAAAGTTGTCCAGACTTGTACGATTGAGAAGACTATTAACAGATTCTTCTGCGTTATGCCTAACATCAGCTTCATGTGACAGAAAGCGTGGAATATCCCGATCGCAAACGGGAGAAATGCAATCGGGGTGTGCTGGACTTGTGCCGGTTTAAAGTCCCAAGGTGTCACCAATCCTCATTGAGACCTGTGGCCTCTATAATCCATACTCCACAGCCTTACCGTTCAACTCCCTCTGAGCGATGTCTCGGGGAGAACTAAGAAACCCCCCGAAATATCACTATGTTTTCTGCAGAGCGCGTCACCTCGCACCGCCAACTTTTTAAAGACCACTAGCCGATCACCCAGAGCGACTCCAAAGGTGTAAGCCAAACAATCATGAATTGATCGGTCGGCTAGGACCAACGCACCGTAGCGGTTGCCAATACCCTGATATATCCAAGTAGGATTGATTTTATGCCGAGTTCATGCGTCGACCACGATCACAGCTTTTTCTGCTTGCTAGCATTGCTGATACTACCCTGACAGGGAGAGATTCTATTCTATCCTCGGGATCAGGTCCAGCCGTTCGGTACCCCTCGCAGGACACTCTGTGAGAGTACATTGAATGGAATCCCGGATCAAGATTCAGCGATAGACCCGTTCTTTTCTTCGATTCCATACCAGCTCCAGGTTAGAACTTCAATAATGAATATTATAACTTAAGCCGTGTCATTTTTTCGACCGATCAAAAATCAAAATGCTGCTAGTCTGGACGCGCCTTTACAACTTCATCAGGCAAGAAGGTCAAACTCTTAAGGTGTTCAGCCAACGAATTTTATGGATTGGTCTATTACTTTATAGTAATGGACTTGCCTCCAGAATGATTTCAGCCGTCAACCAGGAAAGAACTTCCTGCAGTACTATACTAGTGTTTTGGAAGCGCCAACCTTGGAAAGAAACTCCGAAACTCGAGGCTGCGTCGGAAAGAATACGCATTTATCTTTAACAATAGGGATGAGATTCAACTATGGCCATAAGATAATAATAAAAGGATAATTAATAGATTTCAGTGCATTATTACCGGGCCCCTAGAGCAGTCGTTAGTGCAATTGCGCCGCCCCAAAGCATTAGCTGTTTGATTGCGACGTACCAGGACAAGAACCCCAAGCTTCGGGACGCGATTCAATAATGTTCGCCCGGGAGATATATTTTGACATTTGTATTTATTAATACACATGATTATTGACCGGTAATTGCTTTTTGAGATCTATCTCTAAGGGAACTTTACTTTCTACTTTCTTATGTTTTAAAAGCTGTATCGGAGCTTTCTTATGCTTTTATTTTATCACACTTGCATGTGAAAATCATATAGCTACGTCGTTTTTAGGCTCATTAATATCTAAATTACACACTAGTGTTAAAATAATAATAACCCATTTTGAGTACGATAATGAGATATCCCTAAAAACTAAAATTTGTAACTCACTAGTAATTATTCTTGTTAAGTATTCTTAATTTAATTAAGTAATAGGATAGGAGACCATTCCACAGCTAAACGACTCGGCAAAAGTAAGAGTTAGAGAACTTCTTAGTCTTAGCCGGGATGTAAGTCACCGGGGTGGGAGTTAGATGTGTTGGACTTTGCAAAGCGCAGGGCCTAAATCGACTAACTGTCAAGAAATAGGAGACTTCGTTGATAGCCGCTCAAAAATCGTTTTATATTTCTTTTAACACATTGAGCGCCACGCGTATTTCTAAGACAATCCTGTTCAGGCCACGCGCGCCGTTTCTACGCGCTGGTACTTAAGGGCCGGTGTTTCCGATCGCAGTAGAAGATTGTTTACGTTTGAAAAGTGATACCTATAGGCGTTCATTCAACACGTTACGCGCCAAATCAGTTCAAGAAAAGATAGTAGAGTGATGGCAAGGAGAAAGACAAAGCGTGTTATAACCTGTTGTGATACTTGTGAAGCAGAACCATTTTTATGTTCGCCATGTTTTAATGAATCCCACTAATACTGTAATGATACCAAAATAAATAAATTTTAAAAACATTTTCTGTAATATCATAAAATAGTGTAAATTTTATAATTCTCATGTTACACGAGTCAGCCACCGATGACTGATGCGGCCTAAACGGAAAGTCTAGTGTCAGCCGTCGATGGCTGACGCGGCCTAAACGGAAAGTCTAGTGTCAGCCGCCAATGGCTGACGCGGCCTAAACGGAAAGTCTAGTGTCAGCCGCCGATGGCTGACGTGGCGCTCAACGTGTTAAGAACCTAATATCATAGGAAGAGAATACACCGGACGAAAGACCATGCCACAGGCTGTTGAGTTAGCAGAGATAATATATTTCAGACTATTAATTTTACTGGAACTGACGCATTGGAATTGCATTTGTGTTTTGGAATCGGTCTCATACAAATTAATATTGCAATGTAGTAAGCATTTTCTGCTATCTGTTGCCATCTTCTGCATTATATCAGTGATCACCTTAACAATTGAGTTCATAGTTCACGCTAGGAAAAGTCTTTTTACTACTTCTATAAACTTCTATTTTTATACAGTATGTGATAGAAACCCTGTCCGATCCGTAAAGGCATTACTCGGTGTCAATATTAGATTTTATTTAAGTTTTCTTTTTTTAGTTAAAGAGTAAAACCATACGCGAATAAAATTTAAACAATAATTTGTTGCATTTTTTTTTATTAATTTATAAGCGAACGCTTGACCTCAATCACACCTGGTGGAAGATGAAGATGAGTCCGATGATGAACCGCGTCCGCCTAACAAATGCCTATTCATTCTTCTCTTAAAGACTCCCAGGTCATAAGATCGCGGAAATATGACCGCTGGAAGCATATTCCACTCCCTAGCCGTTCGCATGATAAATGTAGAAGCGAACCTTTTCGTGCTGATATAAGGAACATCCACCACATACGAATGGTATCCGACGCGGTGTCTAGTGGTTTTGTGATGGAATGGGGAATGAAATGTGTGAAAAAACTTTTAAGCAATACCGAAGACGTACGTAGCTTGTAAAAAAAGGATCGTCCTGGTAGATTTTAACGTCATAGAGGTTATAACCCTAGATTCTATGCACCGTGTCTCAGTGATATCGTTTAATTAGTCTTTACACTGATGAGATAATTCAATTCCACCACTTTTATATCGCTAATAATATGCCTTTTTCGGGTCAGACAGGATATTTATTACACTCTGTAAAGCCTTATCGATATATTTCCCAAAGTTCTTCAAATTGTAATTTATTTCACTACAAGTAATATAAAAGCCATTGAGGTCAGACGTTAAATTACCAAAGTAACTATCCATAATAACCTTGCCAAATTAAGTATGACCTTAAGATAACCCCAAAATATTTCATCAAAAATGCCCTTTAAATGACCACGATTATCGACCGTCTTATATCTATAGCGGGCGTCATAATTGGAATACAAATTCGCTCTTTGAAGCTACACGACAGCAGGGCAGTGATTTGGCCCTTTGTGAGGCACGCATTAACTCCTTCAACCTTACACCCCACATTTAAACTCCGCTGCACTAAATCCGACCATGTAACAATCAGCAATAAGGTTCATTATTCATCGCAGAACTAAGTCCCTTGATTTTCGATTTGGAGTAAACGCAATAAGAACGTTTTCGTACAAAAAAATAAGTACACCTATGTAGTATGAACCTTAATTCTATATTTTTACGTTTCTTTTTTGCTTATCTGCGTGATACAAAGTCTTGAGTGAGATTAGTGTAGGCAACAGTAAGTAATTACGCTGGAAATGTTAGCAAGTTCGTTTGGCTCTCGCCAATCAGCCCCAAAGGGTTTTCGATTTGAGTGTCTGCCCGGACATTATCCTGATTTCCTTGATTGGAAACTATGCCATAAGCTAAGACTTGTAGACGATACTTTTACTTTGCTTAGAATTTAATAATAATCACCACGCTATATCCCATTCATGGTGAGCTGGTTGTATCCACTCTGCCCTTATATATCGTGCCTAAGGTAATCGTCGCTCTCACTGTGAGAGATAGGAAAAATGTCATCTGATTAATGATTAACGATTACAAAATGTAGTCGCAATTTTAATTTAATTGCTCTGTAATCATGATTAAATCCATTTAAAACATTAAGAAATCATAAATTTCTATACAATCTGGGATTTTGTAGTGTTTAAAACATAAATGAGCAAAATGCAGTCATAATAATGGTAAGAAACATAAAATGTAATCGTAATCATTTTTATTAATCTGATTACATTTTGCTCATTTATGCTCCCATAGCACTAGTTCACATGACATTTCAGTTAGATACCACGTGGGCTTCCTCAATATCTTTTCCTTTACGGTGAGCACGTGGTGCCGATCACCGTATGTAATCTAGAAAAACTCAGATGTAACACAAAGTATCTACAAAAAAAAAAACAAAAAGAAAGATAAAATAAAAATATAAAGAAAATCACTAACACGCGACAAAAGTGTTGTTAAAATAAAAATCCAGCGCTTACAAAATGGACTCTATGTTCTTTAATCAAAAGTTTAATTAATTCGAATGTTACAATGGGAAAGGAACGACAGCCATTGATTTTTTAAATATTAAGTTTTACGGCTCTGGGTACAAGTCCTTTTGAGCCTATTTGCGTCAGCCATTGATATTTTTTAATGTTGCCAACACGAGCAGTGTGGTTAGTTTACGTTTTAATTTACCAACATTTAATTTACCATTTAGTTTAAATCTTACGTTAAACATTAATTTAACAGTGTATTTAACAACTTCTGTGTAAATAAAATTTAATTTCAATGAACTGTAGTGAGAAGCCACGTCGTTGTCTTCCGGTTTTTTATTATATTTTCTGTGTTGCACTGGTATCAAACATAACATGACCATAGAGTTATGACTATTAAGGTAACATTCCGTACAATGCAATTATCACGGATAGATACAATTGAATCTATCTTATATGCCGTGGTGGCTACCGGCAGAATAGAATAGCACCCCCCTCTTCTTGCTGAGGTGTCGTAAAAGGCGACAAAGGTATCTCTTTAACACCACAATTCAACCATGTGTTCAGAGAAGAACAACTTGACCAAACCTGCATCCCGCTCCCTCCCGATCGTACTGGTTCTCCATTCCATCGGGCCTGAGAGAGCTCGGACGAGAGAGTGCTTTTCTGGCAGCGCGTCCAGTTATGCACTTAAATATCTCCTGCGCAATTGACTGTTTCCGAAAACTGGGCCTTGATTTTCTTAACCGGCGTTGAAACAGTCGCCGTGGCCGAATCCGGCTAGGACATCATTATCATCATCATATGCCACACACTGCATACCGTTCCGTCTGTCATCTGTCGCATTACACAGAATATAACCTTTATAATATACATAGTAGCATACATATAGTGACCGTTTAAGTTGAAATGAAATGAAATGTATTTATTTCGCCACAAACTAACTAAAAAACTAAAAATTTAAATACAGTAACACAAACAACATACAGAAAAAAAGAAAATACAAAAACATATAAACATGGCGAAGTGGGCCCTCCGTCAGCTAAATGCCACAGATGATGTCAAAATATAAATAGCATATAGCTTAAATAATTAGAAGCCAGAATAGTAATGTACTCTAAATTTGAAAAGTCGATATTTTTAATGCATCTAAGTAAGACATCATTTCTTAATTGTAGCGAAATAGAAAATATTTTTTAAGACTGAATTTATAATAATTCTCTTATTATTATTTAGATCCACATTTTATGGAATAATATATGAAAGAATTATTGCAATGGCTTCCTTTTTAGATGTTAACTGCACGCTTTCGCTTTATAGTAATCCTATGTGTACCGTCAACACAAAGGAATTGCAATACTTGACTTGATGATTAACAAGCAAGCGCTTGAGATCACTCACAGGTTTTGCCCAACAAAATATGTACTCACTATTAAAGACTCCCAGATCCTAACATTGTGGGATAACAGATGCAAGGAGCTAATTCCACTCCTTTGCTGTACACATTATAAAGGATGCTGTGAAATTTTAGCACGGATATGGGGAATATCCATCACATAAGACTGGTTTCGCGGCGACTAATGACACATTTCACGTTACATTAGTTTAAACGATACACAAGTTTGAATCCGGCTTTATATAACATCGAATTGAATAAATATCAGAAACATGAAGTCACAGAAATAACTTAATAGCTTCACGTAAATCGAAAAGCCAATAGATTCCGTATTGAATTTGAAATCCTAGGCTCCGAACGTACTCGCTCACAGTTAAAATTAAATAATATCTCGATAGCGGAAGACAATTTCCCGCAAGCAAACGTAAATGTGAATTGCCGATGTTATTTACTCGACGGAGATTCATCCATAATTAGTTAGAGAAAGCACACTATAGATTCTCATTTATTTTGTGCCGAATTGACAAAATTATACTTTTTTTATTATTAATTTATAGGCGAACGCTTGACCTCAATCACACCTGGTGTAAAGTGAAGATGAGTCCGATGATAAACCGCATCCGCCAAATAATTGCCTATTCACTCTTCTCTTAAAGACTCCCAGGTCATAAGATCGTGGAAATATGGCCGCTGGAAGCATATTCCAATCCTTAGCCGTTCGCATGATGAATGTAGAAGCGAATCTTTTAGTGCGGATATAAGGAACATCCACCACATACGGATGGTATCCGGCACGATGTCTAGTGGTTTTGTGATGAAATGAGGCTGGTGGATTCAAAGAATGCACTTCCTGAGAACACTCTCCACTGTGCAACCGGTAAAAGCCTGCGAGGCAATCTTTTACCGCGTCTAATCGAAAGTACAGTGTACAAGAACTTTATTTTTTCTGTCGTTCGTTGGTGATCGGGAAAAGTCTTTACAACTATACCGGGCTTCAGTGGGCGAGCATTGAAAGTGCTCAGCCAGCAATTATGAGTTGGGTAGCAACGCAAGGGTACCCCTGTCGGAACGGACGTCGATTTGGCCCGCCAGCCAGTGAAAATAAACCTAAGTTGATCTACTAGCATTTTAGAAGCGACTACCTTGAGAAGAAATGCCGAAAGAAACTCAAGGCTGCGTCGGAGAGGCGCGACATATCGACCAACTAATACCACGACAGAAATGTGTATTTGTATGTTGCAGACAGGAGCTAGTTCGATATCTCTTCGCTGTTGATAGGTGAAGTCGTTTGTTGGACTGCATCATCCTTATGCTAATAGCATGCGTAGTAAAGTCAGTATGAGAAGATAAAGTAAAAAAATGAACCTTTTGCGTAAAGTGGTAAAGTCCAATAAAGGCTTGACAGATAGGTTTCTTTACACCAGTAACCTTTTCTTTTTTATTTTATATATCTATCATCACGGTAACTGCCCATTTGGTGAAGGCAGAGAGAATGGAATGCCACTTGCAAATCTCTTTCTCTTCTTTAAGATTCGTTATTACTTTCATGCACTCGCGCCATTTCCACGTACTTTTGACAGAAGCTCCCATTAGAACTCATCTTATTTTATAGTTAGAACAAACGAATACAGGTGGAATCAAAAAAGTTACATAACATACATATATTCGAGTGGCTATGCAAACTGTAACTTAAATAATATCCTATTTCACTCCGGAGTAGATTTAAAAAGTCATGAGACATAATTTTTTATCAAAAGTTTACATTCTAGTTTTCCTGGTTCTAAAGTAAAAAATTAACTAAACTCGTAAAAATCATAAAGCGCTATATCAAACCTGTGGTCTAGTGGATAAGAGTCTGGTATGGAAACGAACCAAAGTCAATTTATTTTTTAATTTAATTTGTATATTACATAATATATAACTATTCATGGTTTTATATTTAGTACCGAGTTATTGTATAATTAAATCGTAAGTTTTTTTCTTCACTTATTGTCAATTACCAATTAATGTGGGTGGAAAGGGTAACTGCGGACATATGTAAAATTAATATGAAATATTTTATAATTGGTTACAATAAAATATAATAAGCAGTGAGTAGCTAGATCTATATTTTCATGAGCTGTGACCGAAACACCCGCTGTTTGCTATGTTACTGACGAAGCGTCCCTTCGCAAACAACACATTCCTACAGCAAACATACTGCCCTCTATATAAAATTTATTATAGTACTATAGCAGAGATAGAACGTTTTCTTGACAGTGTTTATTATACGAACGCTTTTTGCTTTGATATTAAAGCACTATATTTTATTAAGTCAAATGGAATGTCTATATATTCGTCTATAATAAACAAAGGTTTATTAAAATTATTAATGACTAGCTGATCCGGCAAACGTTGTTTTGCTATATAAGTTATCGTAATACCATCTAAGATGTTCATTGAAATTAAGTGATGTCAAAGACAATTTTGTTAACAATTAAATACTCTTAATCAAAAACACATTTATTTGGTTAAAGATTAATATTATTACGTTGGTACAACTCTTAACAAATAATGCATAAATTTCGACCAAATTTGATTACCATAAAAACGGTTCTAGTGAGTTAATCTTAAAAGATAGACATATACTGTCCGGTACATTTTTTTAGATCATTTCAAGAGGAATAATTCTTTCATACATATATTTTTGGTATCTTGAACCGTTATCGCAGCGCACGCAATGGAAGCCTTCAAGGATGAATAATTTTCCCCGTTTTTTTCACATTTTCCATTATTTCTTCACTCCTAATAGTTGCATCGTGATGTTATATAGCCTAAAGCCTTCCTCGATAAATATTCTATTCAACACAAAAAGAATTTTTCAATTCGAACCAGTAGCTCCTGAGATTAGCGCGTTCAAACAAACAAACAAACTCTTCAGCTTTATAATATTAGTATAGATTAAAGTCCGATTTAATTCAAAGGAATGATTTCATTTAGTATACATACAAACGGGCTCCAAGTAGTGGATGTGATGGTTCAGTGAATAATATACTGACACCCAGGTGCGGCAACGAGTATGGTCGCACATGCGATACCCGGCACGTGCGTTTGGATTTTTCCAAATAAAGTACGGATTTAAGGACCAAATTCTCACCGGGGAAAGCAAACATTGTGAGGAAACTCATACAACATCACATAGAAATGTTATGTGTAAGTGCCTGGAGAATGACGATCAGCTATGCCACTGGTCACGTTGGACACGATATTTATAACTACAAAGTGAATACAGCTGTTAACGTATATGTACTTACCCTGAACGAGATATAGCGTGACAGATTATTATTTATTAATACAAAGAAACTATAATTCCTTTGAAATATTTTTTAAGCAAAATATCTAATTTTGACTATACATCTCTAAAATATACATTTAAATGCGTTCTTATTCCTACGTAAGTTTAGATTTAGTATAGAAAAACATGATTAGCCATCTAAAGTTTAGAAAATGGAGTTAAAAAATCTAAATTGTTTTCATAAAACAACATATTTATCGCTCCATTGCTTTTCTTAGCCATCGGAACTCATTGTTGTACAACTCGAAATTCAATAACACGATCTCGATAAACGGATATAAAAAGACCCAAGATGCGACCCTCCGTCAATTATGAAACAATTTGAACATATGAAAACAGAAATTATGGCAAAGCAACGAGCAGAAGCTCCGGCAGAGTCCGCGGGCAGACCCACCAATTCCGATCGCAAATGGAAAACGTAATCGGTTTCGACAATTCTATTTTGATGATGTACGTAACTTAATTTGGCAACAGGTGATTCGACGAATTGCGGGCTTCCAAATCGATAACTTTCATCCGTTACTTATTGTTTTGTGATGTTTGATTTTTGCCAAAAAATATATACTTTTGAAAGACATATAACACTCGTATTATTTTACTTTTCTAGTTTCTGAGTGATGATAAAAATGTTTTAATTTCATTATACGTATCTTCATAGTGTTACATTAAAGTAAGGAAATTTAAGTTAAAAACTAGATAGCCCGACAGATTCATTCTGTTAGAAGTAAAAAAAAACGTATAGTTTTTTTTTATTTTATCTGGATACCTACTGAGGGCCGGGAAAGGCCTATACAGTTTAACCGGGCTTAGGTGGGGAGCACGGAAGGTGCTCAGCCAGTGAGTTTATGGGTTGGGTGGCAATGCATGAATGCAATGCAGTGAATAGGTATTTGTTAGGCGGACGCGGTTTAACATCGGAATCACCTTCCACCATGTGTGATTGAGGTCAAGCAAAGTAATAAAAAAAAACCGATACACTTGGACTGGGATGAATGGATGAACTATGGATATCATTAAATTACAAATACTCAAACGTGATAAACATCTTTCAGTAAAAGTGAACTATATAAGTTTCGTTATAAGGCTCGCGACCCTCGAAATCAGTACGGTCATTAATCATAATCATCCCCGCGATGATATCTCGACCGGCCCCACTAGCGGCCATTTAGTCACCCTCCATTTAACTTCTGTTGTGAATATTTTTTGACTGAGAAACACGCCCCGGCTCGTCTGACTTACGACGAATGTTTAGCAGACGCGAACGATCTTCGAACATTAACGTTTTCTCTTAGCCTCTAGCTAATTTTGTAAAATCTGAGGAATATATCAGTATATTCTAATAAGATTTAACACGACCGGGGCCCTTCACGAAAACCAGCGCTGCAGAATTCCTCTGTGGCTTTAAGCTGATGAAGGTCCCATTTTCGCCATGTTTATATGTTTCTGTATTTTCTTTTGTTTTTGTATGTTGTTTGTATTACTGCATTTAAATTTCTAGTTTTTTGTTACTTTGTGGCGAAATAAATACATTTCATTTCATTTCAGTATAATATACCAAAGAAAATATGTGAGGTGCAATTGTTGTAACTTAAAACGTTCCAAATCTGTAATCGATTCAAACAAATATAAGTCTTCTTTTTTAAAAAATGACATTATTTGTATAAACAAACAGGCAAAAGTGACTAAAAGTAAATATAATATAGCTGTTCGACGACTGCGAGACAGCAGCCGACGACAGCTTCAATTCGCCGCTTTGTAGGAATTTATATGTAAAGCAGACCGACGTAGACGGCTGTGAAGGATTATCAACTGTCACGACCTTGATTTTAAAACTATGCCTGACATCCTTGATCCTGTGCTAATCGCATTCAGGCTCGCCTGCGATTTCTAAAATATCTTTAACCCATCCCATCTTCCGTGTCGATAGTCCTACGCTGCCCATACTTACTTTGGGCCAGCAATCATTGTTTTTTTTTTATTCTGACTGGGGACGGTCATTGCACCGTAACTGGTGGAATGTATAATGCAATCTAAAAACTGAGTACAACTATTTTATTTTATTTTTACATGGCGGCCAGTGGCCAACACACAATAAAAGATTTAAAAAAAATCGACAAAAAAATATACATTAATTTGTTGCGCCATTTAAGGCCACCACATCGTGCATCAATAATATAAACAATATGACTTATAAAATAAACACATTAACAAATAAGAATAAATCAATTAAAGTGAAAACATAGGCAAAAGAAAAATAACAAGAAAAATATAACGAAAATTAATCAAATGGAACACTACATTTGCTCTCTCGCTCTGGCTCACTAATTTTTGTATTTGTGTCTCTTTTACCTGTCGTTATCCGTTGCATCCGGTTTGAAATCACAACGATTCTATAGAAGTGTCACTTCAAAAAAGAAAAATCATACCAACAACTACTGCGTATCCCTCAACCACCCGATGATTTTCCTTTTAAATACCATAGATGGGCAAAATGTAATTACATTAATGAAAATGATTAGCGATTACATTTTACGTTTTTTACCATTAATATGACTCCATTTGGCTCATTTATATCTTAAACACTACAAAATCCCAGATTGTATAGACATTTATGATTTCTTAATGTTTTAAATGGATTTAATCATGATTACAGAGGAAGAAAATTAAAATTACGACTACATTTTGTAATCGTTTATCATTAATCAGATTATATTTTGCCCATTTCTGTTAAATACCTGCAGACTGTCAGCAAACACATCGATGGCACTCTTCAGTTCGTTAAAGCCGCAAGATAACCTAATAGACCGTTTAGACGAGATTTAGTCAGAAATAGTAAGAAAAACTATATACAAAACGTCGTTAGTCAGTCATTCCTAAAGCAGAGCAATAGTGACTTGCTTATTCAGAACATCTTTCATCGTAAACGCTTCGACAGCTTTTGATGGGCTCACTCTCGATTAATTCAACACATCCATAACATTAAACTATACATAACATTAAAAAGGGGCAATCAAACTGTTCATTAAGTGGAATAAATATCGAAAAAAAAACATTTTCGACTCATATTTTGGTCAAACATTGACTACACTTGAGAGAAAATCAACTGTCTAAAGTGACCTTAATTTTTACACCAACGCCATATACTTATACGTAACCACACGCATTTCCAAGTCATTTAATTCTTTCTTCTGCTATACCATTAACACTAAACCTACCGATACTTCATGTATACCTATTTCTACCACAGCGGGTCTAGTGACCCGTTGCGATAGTTAGGGCAGATTACATATATTTCTCGGTAAAAAAATTAACAAGAGAGAAGTAAATATTAAAAAATACATTTGATGTATTTTTAAATAAAAGTAGTAAAGGCAAATGGCGATGTGATATTGTTATTTACAAGAAATTCTAACAAAAAAAATTAAAATGGATCATTTGACCCGTCGTGGTAAGTTTAGTGTTAAAATGTGAAATAGACTTATTTCGACTGAGCACGAATATTCATTGCGCGATATCTTGCTGCAAATTATGCAATACTAGGAATGAAATAACACCTAAAATTTACTGCCTCACTTGACCATTTTTTTGTTTATAACGAAATTACAAATTACATTTCATTTATAATCGAGATAAAGTGGAAACGTGCCCTACAAAATCGCCCCACTGCAACATTACAAAAACATCGTCTCCCTCGCGGCTCAGTTTTATAGTTTCGGTTGTAACTATGTAAATTACACTCATAATTCCAGTTACATTCAGATTGAAACAATAGCGCCCTCTTACGGCCGCCGTCGCCTTTGTTAATATTATAATAAAGTAATAATTGTTAATGACATTGGAGTACCAACTAAGGCGCCCGCGTTGCTGAGTGGGGTGATTTTCACCATCTGACCCCCTCATCGCAATTAATACTACGCAAATTTGACATTATTATCGCATTTGCTCTGAAATAGTAACTACGTCGCACCTGATGGAAAGAATAATATAGTCCTAAAACTATAGCGACCCGTAAGGTACAATAATCTACTAACGGACGCTGTCACCGTGCAAGCTACCATACATAACTACAAAAGGCCTCTAGGCCCAACAATCCAAAGCAAGTCATTATGAACAGCCTAAGTACTTATCTATACTATTTCTATACTAATATTATAAAACTGTAGAGTTTGTTTAATTGTTTGTTTGAACGCGCTAGTCTCAGGAAATACTGGTTCGAATTGAAAAATTATTTTTGTGTTTAATAGACCATTTATCGAGGAAGGCTTTAGGCTACATAACATGCAACTATTAGGAGCGAAGAAATAATGGAAAATGTGAAAAAAACGGGAAATTTATTCATCATTGAGGGCTTCCATTGCGTGCGCTGCGAAAACGGTACAAGATACTAAAAATATATGTATGAAAGAATTATTCCTCTTGAAATAATCTAAAAAAATGTTCCCGACAGTATATGTCTATCTTTTAAGATTAACTCACTAGGACCGTTTTTATGGTAATCAAATTTGATCGAAATTAATGCATTATTTGTTAAGAGTTGTATCAACGTAATAATATTAACCTTTATCCAAATAAATGTGTTGTTGATTAAGAGTATTTAATTGTGAACAAAATTGTCTTTGACATCACTTAATTTCAATGAACGTCTTAGAAGATATTACAATTTTAAAATAAATAACTAACTAAAATGCCCAAAATAACTATTCCACGCGATCGAAGTCGCGGACACAGCGAGTGTTCTTATAAAATAGTGCTCATTTCGAATACCAAACCGGGCGTCAGGGCAGATGCAGACCGCTGATCATGGAGTCTTTCCGTTCCCAGTGGCGGATAAGTAACCTCCTAGTGAAGATTGCTTAATAACAGGCAGGTTGACTCCCTGCGATACTCACATCCGTGGTGATAATCGATCAATCAAAGGCATTTGCGTCTTTGAAAAACGCCTAAAACTACGTCACGATTACGCTTTTTCCCTTGGCTATATAAGTCGATCTAAGAAACACAATTCCGCCCACAAGGCCAATACACAAAAGCTTCTTCCAGCTATTACTGTCACAAGAAAACTCATCCCACTGCGTTACTTTGATGCTGATGGATGCTATATCACGCTTGGCATATTCTTTAAGATACAACAAGGGTATCTGAAATGAATATAGCCAATTACAAGATATTATTCATTTATGCAAATAAAACGATGTTAGTTCTTTTTTAGATTTTTAATGACAGACTTCAAAGTATTGCGCATGCGTGGAGTAATCGACGCTGGCCCGCGCATGCTCCAAGAGCTATCTACGCGGCGCTCCGTAACATATACTTCATTCGTCCAACATTAGTTACTTAAACACCTGTTAATCAATACGATTACATATAGAACATTTACTCTACTTATTTACACTACTTATTTACACTTTATAGTTAACATATTTTCTTGGTCTAAGAGTACGTAACCTATTCTCCGAGTCCGGAAGGGTAACAATGTGTGGCTCAGCAGGTGTCTCATCTTGACAAGGAATATTCTCTCCTTGTGAACCAATTGTATCGAGTGCCTCCGGTTCTGGAGCCTTTCCATTGCTCTCATCACTAGAGTTAACATATACTTCAGTATCCCAATGTTTCTCTTAGCATAAGAAACAGATTTTAGCAAAACACTGCGAGAAAGTCGACATTTATACATCCGGCGCACATGCTCCTGCCAATGAGACTGTCTCTGTTTGAGGATAGTCTGCCGACACGTTGGCTCAAGACATACAATAACACTCATCCGTCAAGATTACACTTGCAGCATACATTTCATTCATTCTAGCATCATCTTCGTACGATCCGGGATATCCGATCTCGATTTTCGCCCGGAAGGCCGTGCTCCGGTGTCTCCAGACCGGGGATTCTCCGGATGCGTATATTCCGAGTCTGTCCGAGCCTTATAATTGAATTTATTATATATCTATTATCACACCGTATCCACATTGGCATAGGCAGAGATAATGGACGCTACTTCTCTGTATTTTTGCAAACTTCTTTCGCTTCCTTAATACCTTCATGCAGTCTCGCAGATTTCACCAATTTTTGACAGTACCCTCCATGAGAACAATCTTTATTTCGACTTCGTAGGTAAGGCTCGGTAGCCTCAATTCTTAGTTCCAGTCACATGAATATTGTATATATTTTTGGTCATACTTTAATCATTCAACCCCTCCACTTGCCCGAACTAAGGAGCTAAGGAACTAACGGCTAAGGAGTGGAATACGCTTCCGGCGGCCATTTTTCCGCGATCTTATGACCTGGGAGTCTTTAAGAGAAGAGTGAATAGGCATTTGTTAGGCGGACGCGGTTCATCATCGAACTCATCTTCACCTTCCACCAGGTGTGATTGAGGTCAACCGTTCGCCTATAAATTAATAATTAAAAAAAAGAACTATCAAAGCATTCTTTTGTGCATGCTGTCGATGACACTTTCTTTCAAATCCAGCAATACGTATCAATTTAATTCTAACGCGTTAGTCCGCGTACAATGTTTTTAATTACTTTCTATAACTAAGTATCATAAATAAACTTTTCATTGTTAAAAATATTTGATGTAATAAATAGTTGAAACTGAAAAGAGAGTATGAATGTGTTTAGTAGGCGATAAGTTGAAATCGAAGATGCATTTAATAAAGTGTATCTATGTCAGTGAGTGAATACCATATGTACAAATTATTATTTTACTAGAGTTTTATCAGACTGAATCACCTTAGGTACAATGATGTAAGGCCTTGTGAGGTATCAAACTGATTCCGAGGTCCATAGTAGCTATCTATGCTAATGTGGATACCCCGCGGCCCCACGCGCTCATTACGGCCGATTCTAATGCAATCTATGCAGAACATCTCGGGTTTTTTCGGTCGACAATGTTGTTTGCTATGTCGCTATGGCAACTGATATCTTTTGCCAGGACAAGGCATCAAGTTGCCGGCTTCTGATTTTTTTATCCTGGTATGACAGTAAGTATCCCACCTTATTGCTAATTCCATGGAAACTAAAACTGAGATTTTTAGATACCGCTTTGATTTTTGCCAAAAATTTGCTAAGGAAATAAGTCGGTCTTTGACAAAACAGTGAATATATTATAGGAATTTAAGTATAGCCTAAGTGTTAATAAAGCCAAGCCCAAGTTGAGAAGAAGTTCGTGTGCTTTCTAAAGCACGAACTAATTATGAAAAACATAATAACACTTTTGATAAAGCAAAATTCTACAACACGTTACCTTTCTGCATAAGAAACGCGGGCTCGCTTGGTATAAACAAAACTAATATATTCAAGAGAAATATCGACAAATATAGTTCTATTATAATAATTATATAATAATAATTATAATAAATATATAATGATAAAAATAAAATAAAAAATAAATAAAGAAGTGAGTTGTTAGGGCGATTGCCCAAACTGGGTCGTGACCACAGTACACAAGCTAAAGACCATCATAATGACTCGCTTCCGCCTGTCGCGTTTCGGGATTAGTTTGTGTAAATCCAGTTGTCCTCATACCTAGAGACCTTCCGTCGTGATATATATGCTACTGTCGAGGGATTCTTATTCCTTGGCGATCACTACCGTCTCTGACCTACATCATACTGTTCACTTTATAGAGTCAATATACAAAAATATGTCTCGTATTATATCTGCGACCGTTACAGCAAACCGGATCATTGAATTTTTTTTTCTAGTCTATTTTTTTTGTTCCAGATCCTTACCAGATGTTTGGCCCAACGAGTAGTCGATTAGCAAACTCAGGTGAGAAAAAACCTTTTTATCTACTATCATAGAAAGCATATAATTTTTCTTCAAGTCCATTCATTCAATCTTCAAACGTCGAATGAATCAGTATTTGCTGGGTGAGCGCGCTCCATCGTCGGCCTCATCATTACTTTCCAGCAGGTGAAATTGAGGTCAAGCGCAAACCTGTCTGTAATAAAAAAAAAGCTTCATATCCCCAATTCAGACAAAATTTCAGACAAAAAGTAATAAATAAAGCTTCCTTAGACCGTATTATTGCTTCTAGCTTAGAATTCCCCCACACTATATTTGTAAGAAAACAACCTGTGTAGATATAAATCTATGATTTTAGTATCACTGTCTTGATTAAAGAAAGTCAATACAAAATATTGCATTACCCTTTTTCGTTCTTCCTTGAGCATTTTATTTAAAAATAAGTAAAGCTGTCTCTATAATATTTGTTTACAAATGGAGTCTTTAATATCTTCGAGTGTGAACCGTCACTTACCCGCACCTAGGGGTGTCACGTGAGCCTTACAGGCGTACCAATAAATGTCACACGCGACGTTTGATATAGTCGATTACAAGTCAGTATTTGTGGGAACGAAACTACGTCACGATATAGTAGACAACGTGAGGGGACTTGTACTAATCAGCATTCATTGTTGTGTATCATTTTCTAATATACAACATAATTAAAAAGTTATATACACAAGTTTGAATAAACTGACATGGGCAGATAGTGTATTGCTGTTTATTATACATCGAGAGGTTTTAATACGAAGAAAGTCAATTAAGTGATGATGGGCAGGTCACCTAGATAGGCATATCAATGTTGGCTAGAGTGAGGCTCTCATGGAATGGTGGTTACGAGGTTTCTAGAGACCTGTTGGTAGACCAGTTACGAGGTAGCTCAATAACATTTATCAGATTATGGGTAAAAACTAAAAACAAGCGGCACAGATAAGATCCTTGTGGCATGACTGAGAGGAGACTTATACTCAATAACGGGTGTGAATAAGCTGACGATGATGATGAAAACCAGTGGCGTTCATTTCATACAAACATAAAAGCAATGCTTGCCTTACGCTCTACAAGTATCTAAATCTAATATTTTGAAGTAATCAATCAATAATAGACAAACTCAACTTTTCCAAATAATTCATTTGATAAGGGAAAGGCCTAGATGCGTACGTTGGTAAATAGAAGAACTATAATTTACTTTTTAAGTCAAGGAAAATATATAGGTAGATATCTGCACAATATTAAATACCCTAGCGACTTGATATACGGACAGGGCAAGCATGCTTTGCTTGTGTGAAATTTGTGATGGAAATGTATACTTATCGAAATAAATAAAAAATAACACAGTTTCACAGTCCTCTAGTAGAGCAAGAGTAATAGAATAGCCAAAATACGTTTTTTTTACTAATTGCTTGCACTGTGTGAAAACGATATGCACGCCGCTTATGATAACGGTCTCCATAAGTAGAAAACTCATTGTCAGACAACACCATAGTACCGGCCTAATATTTTCTAAGCAACTTAGTATACCAAAAGTGATCTTAATATTGTACAGGCTGAGTTGAATCACAATGACGGTCTTTATGCACATGTACTATTGTCGCGATCAAATCAGTCACCGACTCCCTCATGCCTCGCTACTGCTCGTTGAGCACCACCCTTTTTTTTGGTGACCCGGGGGAAGTCCCTAACGGACCTCAGGGGGCGATGAGGGTTGCCCACCGGTGTGTCGGACTTGCATCGACTAAAACCCCCGGGGTGTTCCTTCTTCCGCCTGCCGAGTGCCAAGGGCAAGGCTGAGCCAACTTCCTCGGCACCCGGCGACGTCTAGCCGTCTGCAGGCCCCGCCTTCTTGGCAGGGGGTTGCTAAATAGTCGCCCCCCCCTCTGCGTACACCTAACACATTTGGCGGGGAGAGTGGAGTAAAAAATGCCACCCTCCCCTCATCTCCTTAATTTTCCATTGGAACGGTGTGCGGGAACACATCGCACACCGCTCACGCCTGGATCTGGGCGACGTGCTTCCAGCACCACCCGGGAATCATGTGTAGCGTTTAAAGTGTTCTTTCAAAGGAGATAAATAACATATAATAATTCCACAAGGGTTTAAAGAAAAAAAAACATTCTTAATCGTTATGTGTTAAAATAAAAGAAATATCGAGTTTAGAGGGAAGAAATCGAGAAATCTATAATTGTTCAGCATTTGATTACGTAGACTAATAAATTCAATCGATAAAACATATGAATTAAAATAAAGATCCCTTTAGTCAAAGACGGTAATGAAAATAAATATACGCCATTAATTAGAGTTTAAAAAAAACTTTATATAGTAGCTAGGTAAGCAATTCGTAGGTACAAGTCTTTTGTTAAAATTTATATTACCGTCACTACATGAAACGATAAGTAGCCCTATAAAATGAATACTAATAATTTACACCCCATAAAATAATATCTATCTGATCAACCCTCGTGGAAGTCAAACGATAATAATTAAATGTAAAGTCGATGTGAGTCACGCCATATATTTAAACGATCACATGAATTTATTTTAATTGTTAATGTATTGTAATTATACTAACTTTGTAACATTAGTTTATTTGAAAAAGAAATTACCATAGTACATGTGCGAGCTTATTGTGGGGCTAGATCCATAACAATACGAGTACAAAGATATTTTTTTGATATATTACTAATTATGTATTATCCAACTACCGATCTATACTGTAAAACTTTCTTATTGGTTTGCCAATAAACAAGAAAATATATTAGTGCTCCATTAAATACCTTATTAGTAATAACTATATGCATAATAGTAAGTAGGTAATATTATGTAATACAAAAATATCTGACCATGTTAAAGGTGTTATTTACTAATGTAAAAAAAACTATATAGCCTTTTGAGATCACAAAATTTTTAACAACCTTATCAGTTTTTACAAAGGAATTTATGAGTTTTTTTGAACAGTAATATCTTTTAAAATGATCTTCATTGAGAAAACATGAAGAAAAAGTATACATTTTTACTTACTTCTGTTCCCGAATTGTTAATAATATTAACAAGCATTATTTTATTCTAAGTTTTACATATTTAACGTATCTGAAATATTTCTGATGTATGTTACATATGCAGCATATTGTAGTTTATTATTTCAACGTATTAAATCAGTGTAATTTTCAAATGAAGGCGTATAATTTTGGTCAATAAATCTTTCTGTTTGTGCGCGTGCGACATCACGGTACCAACTAAAAACAATTACGGACACGTGGCAGCCCTGACGCGGTCATTAGTGCCCGTTCACACGATGCAAGCAATCACCTGACTTATCATTTATAATTATATGATAATTAAAATATAAGGCGTCTAGTTTCAAAACCCGCTATAACATATTTTTTTCAAATCCTAATTATGTATAAAAACTTATAATTAATCTTTGAGTTAATAATCACATTCTTATAAGGTATTAAATTATTATTCTAGAGTAAAAAAGGAAAAATTCATATATAATATTTGCTTTAATAAAAACATTAGAACTATTAAGTAATTTTGTTCGAAAAACCGTTTTAGCGGGTTTTGAAACTAGACGCCTCATATTGTAGTTGTATTTTTACTGGTAATTAATATATAAGGAATGATATCATTATATTTATGAATGCATTCTAAGTTTACATGGAAATATGAAATATGTATCCAACATTATGTTGACAAATATTACCACAGATTCTTATTTGTTATTTTCATTAGTTTCAGTTCTACAAACAGCTGTTAGTTTCAAGTATATTTTCCTCTAGTTAAATAATAATAGTTAAATAGTAATATATATATATATATATATATATATATATATATATATATATATATATGTGTATAGGCTACTTGAATAAATATATATTTCATTAATATGCATCAATTGATGATGATGAAATCAGCCTTGGCTCCATTTCTAACTCATATCAATTAGGTAAGCTGTAGCTTTAATCGGCGAGGATGTGCTCGCTGAAAAGTTTCGTAACACACTTTAGCTGATGTATCATCATCAGCCCACTCTAGTCCACTGCTGGACATAGGTCTTTCCTAACAAGTGCCCGGTTGAGCCCGGTCTTAGACTTTTCTCATCCAATCAAACCAAAACATTTTACTAAGCTAGTTACGAATTGCTTATATCGACCAGAATAATATTAATCCATACATATAATTTTAGATATTTTATAGAAACAAAAAACTAGTAAAGTTACGTGATAAAATTTATCGATTCTAGACAAGCGGAAACAAATAGAACCCCAGTATTGCGCGGGCTGTAACATATCTAAATAATTTCCCACATCCATCGTATAACGAAATGAACAATATTTTGCCGATCCCGGCATTAATTGCGAGTCGTAAAACCGATGAGCCATGGGCAGGACAATGGTTCGGATGGGCCACGATGCGCTCACTACAAAAGTTGTGACTTGAGATCCACACATAAATCACGCGATTGTGCGCTCGTGTGATCTCACCCTTACGATGTACTGTTTGCAGATTAAAGAAAATCTTAACGCGGCATAGTTTCGCTTTTATCTTAGAAGTTTTATATTAAAATTGTCAAGCGTCACTTGTAAATTGGTTAAGAGATTTCAAGGCCTATATGTTTATTCCGTAAGTTAAATAATATAGAGTGAAGCCAAAATGTAATCTGTAGCGAGTTAACACGTCATAATATTCTTATTTTACTTAAATTATGCCGTTTCTTCGTCATAATTAATTGAAGTAATGAAAAAGACTCTATAATATTGTAATATATCGTCATGCTATATCTCTTAAAGGGTAAGCAGAGATTGATTAGTGGCTGTACTCACTTAGCAATTGTATCTCGTATCTAACGAGACCAGTAGCATAGCGGATTACCGTTCTCAGGATATTTACACATGACATTTCTATTAAATGCCATGCGTGTTTCTTCACGATATTTTCCCTCACCGGTTTTTTTTTTTTTGAAGCGGACTATCTACTGATTGCCGGGAAAGGCATTTTCAGTTCAACCGGGCTTAGGGGGCGCGCACAGAAGGTGCTCAGCTCCATCACCGGTGAGCGTGTGATGCATAAATACTGCCACTGTAAAATATGATGCCTTACCTATAAAATATGTTTATTCTGTTTTCCCATGTCTTTTTTTGGATTATTCTCCATTTATTTTATAGATCCTGTCTTATTTATTCGGAATTCATAATTAATATTGTCCATTATACGAAATCATTTATATTCATATTATTATATATGCAATGTTATGTCAATGTTAGCAATAAATACAATTAAATTATTTAGTAACAATGCTAATGCAAAAATTAAAAAAAAAAAATTTTTGTTTTTGAATCATTTATCTGAAGTTTTGTTATCATATACAGGGTTACAGGTAACTAACCCAAAACCTCTTAAGGGTGACTTTGGTATATCAATACTAACAACTTTTGTTTTACGACTTTTTCTAATTCAATCTTTTTTTCCTCGTACAAAAAAAAAAATAAATCATATTTGCAGTTCTGATCTTCTTAATACCCTGAAAGGCGGCGCGATGCAACTGGAGCAGACGATTTCTTAGCATCAGCTGATTGAACTTTAAACATAGAGCTAACGATTGATAGAAATCCCTACTAAAACTAAAAATATATATATCTTAGGATGTGTTAAGTTTTGGCAACAGTCACAGAACAAAAGTTGTTAGTCTTGATGTACCTAAGTTACCTTTAAGAGGTTTGGCGTTAGTTACCAGTAACGTTGTATAACGCTATCATGACTTAAGAGAACTTGTTACTATTTTAATTTCTACTCTCTGAACATATTACTAAAGTTATAAGGCGGCTTGCATATTCAATTTAAATCTAGTTTAAGCTTATACAAAACGCTATTTAATTGGAGCGATTTATTTCAATTTATTTCGATTTCAGTGATGAAACTGAAACTGGATAATGTTTCCGTGTAAGACAATAAATACAGTCTAACACTAAATAGCGTTTTAAATAAGTTGACGCTAGACTTAATTTGATGACACAAGCTGTCATTAAAGTTAATAATATGTTGATCTTCGTTTTCAAAAATATAATAAACGTATGTCATGCTCATGTAAAGCTACTTGAGTTACAAATAAATATTTTTAGTATTACATTTTCCCAATTACTATGCACACTTTAAACCAGCGTTTGTCGTTTACACTCAAAGTTTATATTTGAAACGCGACGGTAAAATTAAAACAGCGATAAAATCTCAATGTAATATTAATTTTATTTCGACTGTTGTGCAGACGGTATTAGGACCGTTCTACACGAGTGCGCGCCGGTGCGCAATCGTGCGAGAGTGTTACAAGCCCGTGCAATATCGCTACATGCTACCCTTGTAGGGTTCGACCCCGTATGAGGAATGTTTCTTACCGCTTTTGCTATTGTTTAAGTGGTAGAGGGTTTTTTCACTCATTCTCAACGACATAAAGCCAATTCGCTTATATTTAAAATCTTTAATTTAATATAAGTCTTTATAGTGATTTTATTTGTGACATTATCGTTCTTTTTTAACTAGATTAGATTATTAGATAGTTTCAGTACACTCACAGAAATATTATTTTAAATTTAAAGTGTGTTTCTAAAACTAGGCGTAAATCGTTCGGGATAAAGTTAGCCTAACGTTCCTCAAGCGAACAGGTTTATTTATTTATTTATTTAATGGTAATTACACAGCACGTAATTTATAAGAACATTATATACAAAAATAGGAAATAAAATAAAAATATAAAATGCCAATATCGTAGTTACAAATACATATTTAATTTTGTTAAATGTTTCGGTCGCTCCCCGTATCGTATAGTGAGTGTTGCGCCCCTGGTGTGGCGGACTCTCACCGACTAAAATCACTGGGGTGCGACGGCAGTCACGGGGGCTCCGGATTACAGGAATGTGACGTTGGTCTCACCGCGGTCCGGCGCGTGATTCACCCAGACGGCTTCGTCGCGCTGGTAGGAGAGTGGGAGAAGAGTACCGCCACTCTCCATCACCAAATGGCGTGCGGTTGCACGCGCAACGCCATTGGAACTTAATGTCAGGCGGTAGCCTCCTCAGGACCAACGCCAGAGACTCCGCGAGTTTGTTCCCCGGGCAGTTGGACAGCTGGGGACTCCACCATCATAAGCTCAGTTGGTTTATTTCTGGCGGCCTTTTCTCTTTTGCCTTTCGACACCTTCAATTGCCTCTCGGCGACAGCGCAATTTGTGCTGCCCACCCTATGCCCTGCCGGTCTCCCGGCATCCGCTCAGACTGCAGCAGTGGACACAGATTTTTAAATCCTGATTTATCTCCATAGTTACATTATCAAGAAAGAGTTAATCTTTGATGTATTTTTACTAATTGAATAAAGGTTTTTTTATCCTGACTAGTGATGAAAATGCCCGGGAATTTTCCCAAAGTGCCCAGCACTTCCGCGAACATTTCGTAAATTCCCGGGAATATTCCCCATACAAGTTTTGGGCACTTTGGGAAAATTCCCGGGCATTTTCATCACTAATCCTGACACGGCACAGTGGCCACATAACACCTGAGAGTAAACATGGTGTAGTCCAAAAATGACATCGATCAAGAACAGCAAAAAAAGCCATCGATAGTTGAAGCGATCACACCGGCCTTCACAAATATCTCATCACGCTTCGCTTAACAAACCCAATATCATCATAGGATGATGGAAACACACTCACCGGAAGAATATTCCACTGCTCGGCGACGCAGAAAAGGTAAGAGTTAGAGAACTTTTTAATCCTAGCCGGGATGCGAGTTACCGAAAAGCTGTGACTCAGTATACCCGCGCGCGTTTTTCTGCTGTGGAAAGGAGAGGGTGTAACAAGGCTAAATAGCTCTTCAGAACTCTCGCCATGATACAGACGGTAGAATTTTAACGGTTAACTACGATGTCCAAAGTATGCATTTTATTAAACACGGATCAGTAAAACAATACAAATGTTTCAGGTTCTGGCCAAATTCAGTTATGGCAGTTTCTATTAGAGCTGCTAAGCGATTCGAGTAACGCTGGGTGCATTACTTGGGAGGGAACCAACGGAGAGTTCAAGCTGACTGACCCTGACGAGGTGGCCAGGCGGTGGGGGGAGCGCAAGTCTAAACCTAACATGAACTACGACAAACTTAGCAGGGCTTTAAGGTAACGTTCCAAACTAATGGTCTCTGCCGTGCGATTTCTCGGGTACCCGTTTGCTTTGCGACAATGTATGCGATTTTTTTACGCTAGTCATTACTTTCAAATTGGCATAAATAATTATAAAATATTGAAACCACTGTTTAATGTATCCATCGATCGTACTTAGATCACACTTCTCTCACATCACGGAAAAAATATTGCGCAACAGAAAGCATTTTTCTCTTTCGGAGAACTTTGTTTCTCAATTCACGAGGTTGTGTTTTCATTGACCAATACCGATAAGAGATCCAACACAATTAGAGGATGAATTTAACATTTTGTGTCATTTATATGACGTTTGTTCCTCGACCAAACATAGTACGTTCCTTTTCACCAATATATGTGAAAAAGA